>JAVGWX010000004.1:108714850-110069850 GCA_036924085.1 Ariolimax columbianus
TTACCCGGACAGCGGCTAACAGTCTGCATTTTTAGGATTTGCAGCCACCGAGGGTTCTTTTACGCGCACAGTGTATACACGGAATCCCCTATGCGATGTGGCTCTGGTCTCACCAACTTTAATTCGAAACCCCGCAGTTTCGCTCTTTTATTCCGCGAGAGACAAGCGCATAACCACTCAACTTTAGCGGACCCTTTGACGTGTACATCTACAGTTTATTCTTCAAATTTGTAATTTTTAAAACAATAATTTTTTGCGCTCGCTTTATTTCATTATCCCCCAAGGCGGTGTGCGTTACACTGCGTTTTTTATTTTGCGCATGTCGGCCCAGTGCATCCGACTTCAGCATGCATTTTATGTAAGGGTCTGCTTCCTCCTGCATTTTCTAAGAGTTTGCTTCCCTGGGGTAACGTCCGGTGCTGTGATGGGGATCGAACCCAGCACCTTCTGGTTGTGAGCCGTGTCACTTTACCACTAGCCCACGCCGTCCCATTCCTCAAATAACCGCATATATTTCCTTCATAAACGAGGCAGTCCATCTCAGGCTTTTATAATTGGTGTGCGACAGGGATGTGTACTATCACATTTGCTGTTCAACATGTATACGGACATAATAACATCAGAAACAAATCCAGTTCATATCGCAATGAGCTCCTATTTACAAGCTTTAATTTAAAACATATCCGTTTGCGTTAGCTTCTATTTTCCCTATTTTAACTAACTTCTCCATACCCAGAGAGCTGAAATTTGTACACCTACTAGTACGATCTGTTAATCTATCAAATGTAGATGGACCCTGGACAGGTCATTGAAAAGCTTGTACCAAAAAAATATCTACTTGCATCGACTTTAAGTGGCATTCGATGCGTTACTCGCGTTAATTTAGTATATGAGAAGTATATTATGAAAATAGGTACAACAAACACGTAAGTAATGAAAGTCGGCAGAACAGAAAAGCCGCATCATATTCGAGTCAGTAACACATGTTATCAAATTGAAGAATTCAGATTTATGAGAAGTTTGAGGGCAGAATGTACAGGGAAATAGAAACATCAACTCAAAAAGTAAATTGAGTGACATACCAGCTATGACTATCACTAATGGAGATAAAAAGACAATCTATTAACACTGTACTCTCACATATTCTGTTATCAGGGTGTCCGAGGCACAAAAACGAAAGATCATATCATGCGAAATGAGATGGTTGTTAAAAGTAGCCAGTGTCAATAGAAGAGACAATGCGAAATGAAGAAATCAGAGAGACAGTTGAAACACCATTCATGACATGTACAGACATACGAAGAATGAAATGGTTTGGTCATACCACAAGAACGTCTCTAAACTTTCCAGTCGTTCGAGCCTATACCAACATACAGCAGGGTTTCAGTGCAAAAGGAAGACAAATAAAAAGATGAATTGATGATGTTACAGTATGGGTATTCACAGGAATGACTGGCGGGTAGAGCTCCAACACGGCCGGGATCATAACTCACGTGTGTACGGCATTCTCTAAAACGTTTACACCATTCAAATGTCTTACTGCGGCTGTCTTATCATTGTATTGTGATTGCAGTCTTCTGTAAATTTCCGCAAGTTTCCCGCCTTCTGTCACAAGAATCCTCATCACGACACACTGTTCCATGTCAGCACTAACAATTATGTCCGTCATTTTTATTTTATCTGCCACGTGACTGGCCCATGGCAAGTAGGTCACCTAGGAGTAAAAGGACACAAGTGCCCCTAACTAATGATAGTAGTTTCAGCACGTTATAACCCATTCATTTAAAACTAGAACAAAAAGTCCCGGTTTGATTTGAACGCCCTTCGTACACATGTGCACGTGATACATTTCATCGCTTGTGACGCAGGAGTAAGAGGTATTCGGACGAACTATTAATAATATCACGGGGTCGGAGATTTGGAAAAGGTTAGGAACCTCTGCCTTGCATACAAGCAGAAAACAGGAAACATAAAATCATTCTGTGACTCCAAGCTATAATTACATCTGTTGGAAGGCTAGTGGATGTGATGTGACATACGACATAGATGCAATCGCAAATCACTAGTTATGTAAAGCAATATTTCATTCCAGTGTACAGAGTGTGTACACGTATGGGTGTATAATACAATAAACTAGCTCTGATTATCAGGAGGTGCCTGGGATAATGAAGCCGTTTTGCATATAAATAAAAACGTCTTCACACCAATCAAATCTTACATCTGAAATGCACTCCTCCATCCTCTAGCTTGCCTATCAACCCCACCTCTTCCCTTATTTCAATACATACACATCCCTCTGCCCACGTCTCCCCATCCCATCCATCTCTTGCTCCTCTCAAAAGGTCCATCTCCCGTCTGTCGCTTCATCTTCCCTTTCCCCTCAACCCAGCCATCCCTCCGCCCATCATTTCTTCCCTGAAGCATTCCATCTGTCTTCCCATTTAATCTGTTCATCTCTTTCCTGCTACTCACTCCTCCCCTGGTCCAACTCTTCCCCCATACACACCTATCTTTCCCACATCAACTTGTCCTCTTCTCCCCCCACCCCCACGAACTTGCATCTTCCTCTTTCCGTCCTTCCCCCCTCAACCCAGCCATTACTTCTTCTCTGAAGCAATCGATCTAACTTCCCATTTAATCTGCCCATTTCTTTCATTCTGCTCCCCCATCCGCTGGTTCAACTCTTCCCCACACCCACCTCTTTCTCTCCCATCCCCACCTGTCTCTTTCCCTTACCTGAAACTCGGCGGCCTATATAGTTTCCAACAACTTCCGCATCCCTCAATCACTCCTTCCATTGAGGCCCGACCCTTCCGCTGGCCATCTCTTGCCCCTTTTACCTGCCTATCTCTCGTCCATCTTTCTCCAACTCTTCCCCCTTCCCCCCACACCCCGTCTAATCGCCAATAAATCGATTAATCTCTTCCTCTCCTCAACCGGAACATCTCTTTCCTATCACACCAATTTCTCCGAAACTCTTTTTTGATATTCACACAGCCTAGTTACGGGCTCGTTGTGGTGGAGAGGTAAGGCACTCACCTCTCAAAGCGATGAACGGAATCGGCGTGGGTTTGAGGTCCGCAAGTTTCAAGCGACGCCTTATCTAAAAGGGGGTAGGACCAGGGTGCCTGCATCCTGAATTACCTCTAGTCGTCTTGACTTTGGTTTTGCCACTGACCCAATGTAGTTCAGGACCAGAGAGTGAGGTTGATGACAAGCGCAGCCCCTTCCTGGCTATAATCCAACTAAAGCGTTAGTTACATCATCAAGACAAAACCGTCTGATGGGGTCGCCATCCTAGCTTGAGATGGGCAACTAACCTTAACTTGAAGTGGTGTTATTCGCTTAGCTTCCAAGCTAGTTTTAACACTACTTAGTTGTTTCTGCAGTCCTTGACTCAAGTCGAGTTTGTGGGTTTCTGGCGCGGTGAAAACATCTCGGAAGGGACCCCTCGAGCTGTGTCTCTCTCTGTGAGTCTCCAGTATTTACAGTCATGGGAATCTTGCTTCTTCTTAAGCCTGCTCTCCCATTTCTTTCCAACGGAAGCGAATCTCTTCTACAATCTCTTCTTGCATAACTCGACGAGAACGAACGTTTGACTGGGTTTAATAGAAAGCTCTAGAAATACTTCCGCATTGTATTATAAAATACATGTTTCACGAAAAAATAACTCGCTTTACCTCGAGGTGACTGTTGATGGAGAAGAAGTATTACTAGTAGAAGAAGAAGAACTAGTAGATGAACAAGTAAAAGAAGTAGTAGTAGAAAATGTGGTACTTGCGTCTTAATTCACTCCAAACAAAAGAAATATATATTTTTAGCACCGAATTTGAGGTAGTGATGTCACAGAATAGTCCACGTTTTAACTATTACGGATGTCAAACATTCTGGGAGAATAGACGCGAATTTATGCCGTCTTAGCAATGAATTTCTTGGGTTAGGGTTGAGATTAGGGTTAAGGTTAGCATTTTTTCAACGCTTCTATCTGTATATGCTTGGCTTCGTTCGTTCTCAATCTCCCGCTACCAAACCCTGAAAGGGCTTAAGTAGCAGAATGTAGTCCAGAGAACGGAATGCGTTGTTCCAATGATTATAACATGTCTCTTTCAATGACTACAATGTTTCTCTTCCAATGACAACCACACGTGTGTTTCAATGACTACAATATTTCTCTTCCAATGACAACCACACGTGTGTTTCAATGACTACAATAGTTCTCTTCCAATGACAACCACACGTGTGTTTCAATGACTACAATATTTCTCTTCCAATGACAACCACACGTGTGTTTCATTGACTACAATATTTATCTTCCAATGACAACCACACGTGTGTTTCAATGACTACAATATTTCTCTTCCAATGACAACCACACGTGTGTTTCAATGACTACAATATTTCTCTTCCAATGACAACCACACGTGTGTTTCAATGACTACAATATTTCTCTTCCAATGACAACCACACGTGTGTTTCAATGACTACAATATTTCTCTTCCAATGACAACCACACGTGTGTTTCAATGACTACAATATTTCTCTTCCAATGACAACCACACGTGTGTTTCAATGACTACAATATTTCTCTTCCAATGACAACCACACGTGTGTTTCAATGACTACAATATTTCTCTTCCAATGACAACCACACGTGTGTTTCAATGACTACAATATTTCTCTTCCAATGACAATCACACGTGTGTTTCAATGACTACAATATTTCTCTTCCAATGACAACCACACGTCTGTTTCAATGACTACAATATTTCTCTTCCAGCGACAACCACACGTGTGTTTCAAAGACTACAATATTTCTCTTCCAATGACAATCACACGTGTGTTTCAATGACTACAATATTTCTCTTCCAATGACAACCACACGTCTGTTTCAATGACTACAATATTTCTCTTCCAGTGACAACCACACGTGTGTTTCAATGACTACAATATTTCTCTTCCGGTGACAACCACACGTCTCTTGCAATAACATTATCTAAGTAAACGATCAATTAGTGCGCTTCTCGCAGAAAAAGGGCCTTCTTTGCACGCCTGATAATGCTTCAGTTTACCCAGCTAAATAACAGTCTACAGTAAAGGTTAAATCAGCGAAAAAAAAAGCCAGGGTCAGCCAACCTAAAAAGCTGAGACCTCGTGCAACTAATTCCCGACGGTAGTGTTTGCTGTTTACCTCAAACTTGTTAGGTAAGTCGGGGTAACAAAGAAATGAACGGGTCACACAACCTCATAAAAGGTGTAACCTAAAAAAAAAACCTTCAACTCTCCATCCCCTAAGGCACTACCTGTCATGGAACTTCGATGTTGCCTTTTTTCCTTTCAATTTTACATAAAACTAACATAACCTTTCATATCCCGCACAATAAAGACATGAACAAATTATCCTCCCTACCCGAGTAGTCCACAGGGGTCTGTGTATGATAAGGACAAGAATAGCACCATTGCCCCACGGAGAGCATGTCGTGTGAGGCAACAAGCCGTGTGACATGGCATGGCACAGGCCATGATTAGGTGGTTTGTTAAGAGCAGCATAGATGGCGCCTACAGGCGGCGCTTGTCCAAACGCAGAGGAGTAATAACCAGTTCTAGCCTAGCCCGTTAAGGAGGAAACACTCCTTTCGGCTACATCTACCTCATGCCATAGATGAGATCTAGACTGTGGAATCTGACCTCGTAGAAGTAAACATGTTGGCTAAGACTAAGACACAGTGTCTACAATGGAATTGCTTTAGCCATTACAATAAAATATATGTAATGAAAAAAATGACTAAAAGACCACGCTTAATTGCACCTTCGCGTCTCCACATGTGTTGAGTCCGTTTAATTTCTTAAAGTGTCGATGACAGATTACGTACTCCCGAAATGTTTCTCTGACTTCTTCAGGTACCCATTTACAGCTGGGTCGACGGGGAGAGGCGGTCATATCATGAAAAAAATCCATCAAAGGCCCAATCTGTCAAACCCAGCAAGAGTTATGTTGCGTTTGTAAGTTAGACTGACATTATGCCGGCCACACTCTCCCCTCGCATGTTATTAATGTATCTCGCTCAACTCAAACAATTAAAAATAAGAACCACAGAGAGCTGAACAGCTCACTGCCATGTAGAGCGTGAACTCGCGACAACAGTCAGTGCATACCTAATGACACAACTGGTCGGTTACTGCTACTGCATGTTTATTGATTTCTGCGTGCTGTTCATTCAGTGGTCTCTACCACAAGCTCGCAACCTTCTACGTCCGTGACAGCCAGTTAGCTCATCAATATGACGCCTACCAAATCAGTGCCAGAGCGGGACTGCGGTCTAGAAATGCGGTGCTAAACTTTAAACCAATTGGGATGTCATTGGGATGTCATTGTCTGAGACATAGATGGGACTAGAACTAACGGCATAATCATAACAATGTCGATTTGAGGAAAAAAGCTAATTTGGCTTTAGGAAGTGAATAGAACCAACACAACGACGACTACCATATCCTTGACAGACAGGGACAGATCACCATTCTTCGCCTCAGGACAGGACACAACAGACTGAATCAACACACATTGAAGCTTCGACTGTATACTTCCCGGGATCAAGATGCTGAGCAGCGCAGTGGTCAGCGACCCACAGCTGACTGCTAGAGTCAGGGCCAGCGAAGCAGAGCTGCCAAGACCCTTCTACACCTCCACGCGGTGATCCTGGATAACAGGCTGTAGCAGGGCAGACTGGCTAAGGAAAAGGGATCGAAGAGGGAATGCTAGCCCGGTACTCAAAAAATGCTTGCTGAAGTCGGATGTGTTGGATCGAAAGGTGCAAATATCGGAGTCAAGCTGTAAACTACGACACAGCGCATTCCGTTCTCTAGACTACATTCTGCTACTTAAGCACTTTCAGGGTTTGGTAGTGGGAGATTGAGAACGAACGAAGAAGAAGAAGAAGTATACTTCCCCACTGTGCCCATGTGGACTGAACAAATAAACTGCTAGTCGTCCGCTGTACAATCATCTAACGAAGACACACTGGTCCAGCGATGTAACACTAAACTCAAAACTACGGAGCTAAACTCCAGATAATGGTCCAGTGTACGGAGCTACACTCCAGGTAACGGCCCAGTGTACGGAGCTAAACCACAGGTAACGGCCCTACACTCCCCGTAACGGCACAGTTCATCAACGGAACGCACTGAAGGTGTGCATATCTAAGATGATATTACAGGAAGAAAAGCAAGATGTGATGTACAATACGGTCTAGTCTCCTAATGTAGAAGACTCCCCAACATACTTTTGTCTTCTTCTTCGTTCGTCCTGAAAAGGTCGATGTGTCGTAGTTTATAGCGAGTCTGCGATATTTGCGCTTTTCGGTCTGACACTTCCGATTTCAGCTAGGGTTTTTTTAATACCTGGTTTGCCTTCCCAATGTGATTTCTATTCCTTTGCACCACTACACTAGTGCTGCTTGTTTCCAGGGCAGCAACTTGGAGGCAGAATACAGTCTTAGTCAGCTCTGTTTCGCTGATCCTGATGCGAGCCGCCAGCTATGAGTCGCTGACGGCTGTCAGCTCATTCACTGTGCTCCATTTTCGCGCCTCTTCGACATTATGACGTTTAAGAGTTCGCTATTCACACATGCCATTAACCCACAGAGTGTGGAAAAGCAATTTGAGATAGAAAGCTATATACATTTCTCCAAAAATGACATACAAAACTAGTAGCGACAGAGATCACAAATACCACCATGTCTACACTAGGAAGACACATACACAACTGACATGAGAGAAAAAAATATTGTAAAAGGTACCTCGAAAAAGAAATGGTGCCTATACGTAGTTAATTAGATGTCATCAGTCAGCGACTCGCAGCTGGCTGCTTGTGTGAGGGTAGATAAACAGAGCTGAGCTACTCCCTATTCCGTCTTCGAGTGCCGGTCCAGGATCAAAATACTGAGCAGCGCATGAGCTGCAGCGGTCAGTGACTCATAGCTGACTGCTAGCGCTATGGCCAGAGAACCAGTGCTGCCAAGACCCGTCTGCACCACCACGCGGTGATCTTGGATAACATCCTGCAAAAGGGTGAACTGACTAAGGAAAAGGGATCGAAGAGTGAAGGCTAATTCGGTAGTAAAAAAATGCCTCCTATCGAAGATAGATGTGTCGGACCGAAAGGTGCAAGTATTGCAGTCAAGCTGCAAACTAGCGACACGACGCATTTCGTTCTCCGGACTACATCCTGCTATTTGCAGTGCCATGCTCAGGGCTTTGTAGTGGGAGATTGAAAACGAACGCAGAAGAAAAAGAAGTGCTGGTCCTGGAAGCAGACAGCACTCTTGCAGACTGACTGGAGGGATATGGATCGAAAAGAAAAGACACAAACAGTCCCCAAAAATGCCGCGTAGAAGCTGGATGTATCGGGTTTATCATGATTTCGATGTATACTGAGGTCACAAAACGAAATTTTCAGGATGAGCGCAGAAGAACTTGAACTCGTCGATATCGCCGCACTAGAAGATAGAGACGCATTAACGGATTGTGTCCGCTTAACATCCCAAAATACTGTTGGTCTAGTCTTACTTCACGCTTAACTTGTAACTATGATTTCATAACGCGGAGGACAGGGGTTCGATTCTGCAGTGCTTATTATTACTTTATTGTATGTTGTTCGGTGTGTACGTCTTCTGAGTGAAAAAAAACCACTTATTTTTGTGAGCATTGTCTCTACATGCCTTCTGCGTTTACAGTTCATTAGCCTTGGAGTTTCAATTTTAAATAAAAGTCGGGGATCAAGACGCCAAGCACCGCATGAGCTGCAGTGGTCAGCGACCCATAGCTGCCAAGACCCTTCTACACCTCCACGCGGTGATCCTGGATAACAGGCTGCAGCAGGGTAGACTGGCTAAGGAGAAGGGCTCGAAGAGGGAATGCTAACCCAGTACTCAAAAAATGCTTGCGGAAGTCGGATGTGTTGGACCAAAATGTGCAAATATCGCAGTCAACCTGTAAACTATGACACAACCCATTCCGTTCTCTGGACTACATTCTGCTACTTAAGCCCTTTCAGGGTTTGGTAGCGGGAGCTTGAGAACGAACGCAGAAAAAGAAGAAGAAATAAAGTCGGCAACACTTCATCCCCGACTACAGTGTTCGCTTTTACCATCTCGTCCATATGAATGAAAACCGAGCCATTTCAATAATAAGAGCCCCTGAGAGTTAATCCGCCCAGTGTCGTGAGGAGCGTAAACTGGAATTACCTAATGAGTGATCTGACGAGGGTTCCTACTTCTGCACGTGTATTGATCTGTGCGTCAAGCTAACTCTGTGAGCTACGTCACAGGCTCGTAACCTTGTGCGTGATTCACAGTCTGCTCGCTCGTCAATATAACGTGAATGGAAATCGGTGCACTCAGTATTGGTAGAGAACAAAGACCGTCCAATCAAATCAAAGCATCTGACTGTCTAATTACCATAAATGAAAGCACTGCACAGGCCTGTGATTTTAGGAGATTTGCTCCCACTATAGGCAAACAACATATATTTGGTCTGCACTAGCTGGAACATTTGTGTTCCCACTGTTACTACGGCCTTAAGGAGAATACATCGAAGAGGGAATGCTAACCCGGTACTCAAAAAATGCTTGCTGAAGTCAGATGTGTTGGACCGAAAGGTGCAAATATCGCAGTCAAGATGTAAGCTTCGACACAACGCATTCCGTTCTCTGGACTACATTCTGCTACTTAAGCCCTTTCAGGGTTTGGTAGCTGGAGATTGAGAACGAACGAAGCCAAGCCAAGCCAAATTAGTGTTCAAAGTCTCAATACCCGGGTGCAGATCTTGATGGTAGTAGTAAAAGTCTCATCATTGAACAGTCTCTGTGAGCTGTCGAGAATCAGTCTAGACTAATATGTGTTGCAAAACAGACGATCAACATCTCCACTACCCGCTGAAGGTCCCTCGATTGACTGTCATCTAAACGCCCGTGTGGTTCCCTAGCTATACAAAAAAGGTCGAATGTTTCTTTCCGGGCAGGTCGTGAATGTTAGAATGTCAACCTCACTATGCAAAAAGCATTGCTTCTCAAACCGCTTGAAAAATAAAAGGATCCAGGATTCCCCAAAAAGCTAGCGTGGCTAAACCAAATGCAGTGTTTGGGACTATACTCCACCATCTGGAGTAACAAGATAATACATGATGATCGAGTAGTTTTCGGTAGGGGTGTATGTGTGATAGAGACGATGACAGGACCATTGCCACGCAGAGAATTAGTCGCAAGAGACGACTAACTGTCAAAACATTTTGGGATAGTCACTGTCTGTGTCTGCTAAACACAATAAAAAAAAGCTGCCGTTACAAAGAATATCCAGTAACTTGTAATGGAGACAATGTGCTACTGCAAGATCTGGCAAGCTTTATTCACGACGTATAGATGTTAAAAGAGAAGTGCGACAGAGAAGTGTATTGTTCCATGTCTGTTTAACATTAACAATGAACACATTTTTCGATAGAGGAAATGCCAGAACTCATTACCGGTGGAGTATCAATAAATAATCTCAGACATGCGGATGACACATTTCTGCTGGCTGAAAGCGCACAAGAACTACAGGAATTAGTGATTCAAGTCAAGAACAAAAGTCAGGTGTATGGATTGGGCATTAACACAGGGAAAGCAAAAACTATGATCATTAGCAAAGAAGACTCTACAGAAAAATAGACTGAAATACTGGAACAGGTCAAGAACTTCTCCTATCTTGGAAATATAATAACGGAAAATAGGAGATGCGAGATGGGAATCAGGAAAGACTTAGTTCTTAGTTCGACCCGTTCTTTGTCAAGGGGTGTTCACCCTTGAGCGGGTCCCAACTTAGGATCCAGTCGTTTCTGTCGCGGACGCGTGTCGTCCAGTGTGATAGTAGTCTGTGGGCTCGTGAATGTTGTATTTTTCTAGTGAATCTCGCCAGCGAGTTGGGGCCGTCCCCGAGGTTTCTTTTTGTCGCACGGGTACCACATGGTGGTTATGGTACTTCATCTTTCTTCTTGTCTTCTGGATATATGACCAGCCCAGCGGTGTTTCGAATGGTTGACGTACTGTAGGACATCCTTGATGTGTGACATTCTCCTGATGTCCAGGAAAGACTAGGGATAACCCGCTTTTACCAACAGGGGTTGTATATTGACATCCAAGCAAGACACTCGCCAGTTAAACATGAGAAAAGGGGACGGCGTGGCCTAGTGGTTAAGTGGCACGGCTCACAACCAGAAGGTGCTGGGTTCGATCCCAATCACAGCACCGGCCGTTACCCCGGGGAAGCAAACCCTTAGAAAGTGCAGGAGGAAGCAGACCCTTACATAAAATGTGTGCTGAAGTCGGATGCACTGGGCCGACAGGCGCAAAATAAAAACCCCAGTGCAACGCACACCGCCTTGGGGAATAGAGAAATGAGGCGAACGCAAAAAAACAAAAAAAAACAAACATGAGAAAGATGAGGTATTGCTAATACTCATCATTGCTGTTTGGGGTAGAAACATGGATAATAAACAAAAGTATAGGTGAAGAGAATTGATGTATAAATAAGGATGAGACGCAATCACCACTACCAGGAAAAGAAAATTTGTTGTGTAGTTCGAAGAATCAACGCCACTTTACAGTTTAACCTATAAGTGCTCGTTTCTTCTCCATATTTGTTTGGGAGAATCTCAGCACAACGCACGAACTCCGTAGCACCGGCGAGGATCCAGTCATAGATTGGGCAGATTTTAAACATAATTTAGAATTTTTGCCCGGGCAGCGGCCGTTATGTCTACTATTTTCGATTTTCAACTGCCGAGGTATTTTTAACGTGCGCGACACTGCACACGGGCGTCCGATCTCTACTACCCAGAGATCTGAGGTAATACCAGAAAGTCCACGTGAACAAATTCCGGTCTCATTCGTGATTTGAGCCTGCGACCTCCAACACTCGAGGCCGACACCTTTACCTTGAGACCACTCAGTCTCACAGAAAGAAAACAAAACAAATGAGGAATATTGGAGAAATTAGGGGCGCGAAGAGAATTGATGAACAAAGATATTTTGATCACATAAAAAAAAACATAAAACCTAGCTGAAAGCAATTATGGAAGGACAAATGAAGGGAAAACGTGTCTTCTTCTTCTTCTTTTGTGTCCCACTTTCTGCCAGTGTCGTGGTATGTATTTGTCTTTCGCCTCTCTCGTGGCCCAAGTAACATTTCTCCCCATTTTCCGGCAGGTCTCTTTTACGCTGTCTATCCACATGTTTCTCGGTCTATCTCTAGCCCTTCTTCTTGATGTTCTCCTATAGAAGGTTCCATGAACAATATGCTCTGGGTGGATTCTCACAATGTGGCCAAACCAATTCATTCTCTGTTGCTCTAGTTGCTGTAGGGATGGAAATGGTCTAGCCTTCTCCCGAATACTAATATTCGCGATTCTGTCTCTTCTGGTTTTATTAGAAGTAAATAACGTGTCAGAGAAAATAACGATATAAATCCTGCCAAAGACGGATGTGTCGGACCGAAAGGTGCAAATATCGCAGTCAAACTGTAAACTAGCGACACAACGAAAATCCGTTCTCCGGACTATATCCTGCTACTTGCAAAGCCCTGCTCAGGGCTTGGTAGCAGGAGATTGAGAATGAACGCAGAAGAAGAGAACGATATAAATAAGAAGCAACATCAAAATGGAGACGGAGAATAGCTTGGAAGATTCTACCATCTAGGTAAGAGACAGAGGATGTTGATGATCTATTGCATCCGAACTTCGATGTGGAGATTGTACCTGCATTGATCACAATCAGAGTATGTCGTTAGAGGTAAATAACAGTGTAATTTAACCATTTATATTGAAAAAAAAGTAAGATGGCCGGGCCTTAGTGGCTGAGCTCTCGACTTTCTCCGGTGTTTGTGTCGAGTTTTCCGATGTTTGGTGGTTCCTGTTCGGATTATATTTCACAACTCCTTCACCAGGTGGTATCAAGGACTTTATCTTGTGGAATTGATGTGCTTTCGATCGGTTATCCTGTTTGTTATGCTGCATTTCGATGCATTTCATGCCTGACTCAAGCCGTGGGAAACCAGATCATGACGGAGTTCAACGTTCCGCTTAGCTACACACCAGAATTCAGCCCAGATTACCACTACGCAAGGACATTTCTGCACGGACTGAAGCCGACTTCCTCCTGCCCGCCCCTCCCTCCACCAGAGGTTACACGATACCTCTGGGTTTGACTGGGGCGTGCCTGTATCGAAAGTTGAACTCTGTACCTTTACCACCAAAAGCGAATGCTCTATTACTAAGACAATATGTGTATGTTTCGAAACTGTAAAAATGCTTCTACGGAAACTACCGCAACTAGTCCACAGTCTACACGCATGGGAGCTTCAATAAAGTCTCTAACATTTCAGTGTCCGCTACACCAGGAGGGGACAAATATGTAAAAGGATCTAGGCGACAGGTAACAAATGTAGATGCCAGCTATGGTTCTGAATTAAGAGCATCGCTGTGACGTACAGCATGCTAGAGTGAATGGAAAAATTGTTCTTTGGAAATCTGAATTCTAAATATGCAAATTTAAGTTTATTTTCAAAGTTACACTTCACATATTTCCGTTATTCCTTAGTTGCTGACTGCGCAACATGACGACAGCTATCTGACTCGAAGGAAGAAGAGGACAATGACGCTGAATTGAAAATATATTTTGTAATTCTTAAAGCTGATAATGGTTGGGGGGGGGGGGGGGGGGTGTACGACGAGTGGAAAGTTGTGAGTAAGTACGACATACGTCCTGTGACATTTCTAGGCGAATTGGTGCCATGGATTTGCCATGTCGTGCGCTATAGATCTGTCCTTACCATGTATTTCATCTCGTCCCATATGAAACCAACATGTCCCCAATTAATAATACAAATCTCCGATACTTGGTCAAATAAAACATTTATCAACAATCGTTGAACCGACTACATGACTACCCATTCGACTTTTATTCCTCCCACTTCCCCCCAAATGTAACTTGAACTTTTCAATAATAAGAAACCATAAGAATTGAACTGCACGAGGTCTTGTGACGCAAGAACTCGCGACAGTCAGCGCCGACAGAAACAATCTGACGTATCCAGTGTACACGGAACCCTGATCCACGTGTTTACAGTGTGGTTGTAATGGTAATGGTTTTATGGAAGTAAGGTTGTAAGCGCCATCACAACCTTCCCTAGCCGACTGTCACGACTTTCCTGGATGAGAACAATGGTTTCTCTCAGAGGCAGTTTGGTATTAAAGGCGAACCGGCTGAGAGACGATCAGCAACCGGATATGTTAATCGTATGTTGTGCGAAAAAATCGTATAGTCCTTGCTGGCTCTATATTAGAGCGCATCGACTTCTTGATGAGGTATATGCTAATATCACCTACATCCGTTCCCGATTATTGACGCATCGACTCTGTTTTGGCCCCTCGTACATCATCTTATTACATGTAACACTGGTTCGCTCAACCAGCTCATGTTGCCTACAATTTCAAATGGATGATGGAGATGTGCAAACTTATTTCCTGAAATATCAGACGGATACCTAGCGGCGTAATCCGTTCCGGCGCATTTTTAAAAATATCAATTTGGCATACGGATTTCTCTGACCAATACCAGTTAGGAGTTGCCTATCGAATGCCAACCGAGGCGGATAACTTAAGTGAATATTCCGTCGCATAGCTGTGGCGGTCCACGGGAAGGTGGGAAACCACGTATCGAACTCGGTCTCTATCGCGGGCTCGTAACCTTGTAGGTGAATGTTAGCTCGCCAATATGACGAGTACTAAATCAGCGCCAGAGAGGTACTCAGATCCAGAAATTGACGCTGGTCTTTTTGTCAAACCAAGAATGCTCGAGCGGTTTTACCAGGAGTGCTCTGAGATAGAAAGAAGAATATGACTTGCCGTTATGCAAGCACGTCCCAAGAGGCAGAGCTGTTTCTTTAATGGCAAAGGAAAGTCAGTAAATAGGTCACGCATGACTATAGGAAAAGAAATAAGATACAGAAACTATTTATTATTGCTCTTATATTGCTCCTTATTTCTCAACATAATGTTCACCAAAACTTGCAACATAGAAGTCATTGGCATTTTGTCTCAGTCCTATTTGCACTTCACGTTCAACCTCGTCATTCGTGACGGTAGGCGTGTGTGCAATCATGCTGATAATTTCTGGTTTGGTTCCCTCTATTCGGTAGGCATCTACTGCCTGCGTGCAATCATGCTGATAATTTCTGGTTTGGTTCCCTCTATTCGGTAGGCATCTACTGCCTGCGTGCAATCATACTGACAATTTCTGGTTTGGTTCCCTCTATTCGGTAGGCATCTACTGCCTGCGTGTAATCAAACTGACAATTTCTGGTTTGGTTCCCTCTATTCAGTAGGCATCTACTGCCTGCGTGTAATCAAACTGACAATTTCTGGTTTGGTTCCCTCTATTCGGTAGGCATCTACTGCCTGCGTGCAATCATACTGACAATTTCTGGTTTGGTTCACTCTATTTCACAACTGGCAAGCCGTGTCTCACACTATCCTGACACATCGTGTAATTGTGGCAAACTTAACCCGATCATTTTACATCATATCTTGTTTTTTGTTATGGTTTGTTAGTGGTTTTCATTCGTTTTTTTTTTTTGGGTCCCCGATGAAGACTCTTAGGCCGCAACGTAGATATCGTTCTGCTTTTGTAGAGGTAAAGGAGACATGATCAGAAAAATTAGTCAACATAAATATGTATCTGGTTATGTAAGAGTCAAGGATAACAAGACAGTCAAGAAATGAATTCTGTCTCTCTTAGTTACGTTGATTGTTTTCCGGAGGCATCTCATCTCACATGTCGTGATCTTTCTCTTTAGTTATTTTGTTAAAGTCAATGTTAAAGAAGATCTCTAACAGGCAGTATATGTCATGAGACTACCAGGGAAAACACAGTATGGCACCTTCTAAGAACACCCAAGATGGAATTGCAGAACAAGATAATAGTTCTTGAGTACCTTACATCAACTATGTGACATGGCATAACACCGGCCATGGTTAGGTGGTTTGATTAGAGAGTCACATATGGCACCTAACAGGCTGCGGATCTACTTTGCTCTAGCGTTTGAGTCCATTAAGATGGACTTGCAAATCGGTTAACCACCCTCCGTAAGCGCCTGTCCCAGTGGAGTATTAAGCTGCTCGAGCTTAGCCCGCTAAGCAGGACACCCTTCTCCTGGCTACATCTAGCTCATACCAGAGCTGGGACCTGCACAGGGGCATCTGCCCCTGTAGAAGTACAAGTCGACTAAAAGCTAAGAACAGCAAGCATTGATCTGCTTAGTTGTATTCCAGGATTATGGTATTCATGTCTCAGCGGCTATCCAATATGGTACTATCAACCACACAGAGGATAACACTTTATACAAAAAGAGCACCCAACACTTGCTCCCTAAAGGCAGATATCCAATATGGAACGGACTACCTATCTCACGAAGCCGAGAGGCTGAAGACGCATTGAACGAGATGACAGCAGTCTGTGAATCATAGCTGACTGCTTGCTTCAGATTCAGCAAACCAAAACTCCATTCCAAGCCCAAGTGCTTGACCTGGAAACAGGCTGCACCCGTGTAGAATGGTTGAGATAATATGGATCGAAGAGGGAAGACAAACTTATTTCCAAAAATGTGCCATGAAAAAACTTGATGTGTCTGTGACTGAAAGGGACAGACATCCCAGCCTCGCTGTAAATTACGACCAACTAAAATAATGCCCTTTTGGGGATGAACAATGAAAATTACATCAGCTGAAATATTTTACAATAAAGTCTATAACACTTGATCCCCAACGGAAGTATCTGCTATGGAACTGGATTTGCAGTTATAATCATGTTGTGTTCCTGTAATTGTAGCTATAATCACACAGTGTTCCTGTAATTGTAGCTATAATTACATTGTGTAATAACAGGGGTTACACCGTTATGGCCAAACTTCTCTTACAACGGTCTTTTTCATTGGACAAAGTAGACCAGTGTACTTGTAGTTATAATCACAGTGTGTCCATATAATTGTAGCTATAATCACGGTGTATCAATATAATTGTAGCTATAATCACGGTGTATCAATATAATTGTAGCTATAATCATAGTGTGTCCATGTAATTGTAGCTATAATCACAGTTTATCCATGTAATTGTAGCTATAATCAGTTTGTTCATGTCATTGTAGCACCAACTTCTCTTCCGATGGTCTCTGTCACTGGACACGGTGGACCAGTGTCATTGTAGCTATAATCACATTGTGGGTTATATAAGTCAAGTGACTTCAGTATAGTGATAGAATGACTGATGATCACATTTCCACTCTGCGTGAAGCATCAGGTCATCACTACGGCTTGCTCGAGGCCTGTTCCCAACTGCAATGGTTTTGCATGGTGAAATTGCCAACCCCATGCATAACCCTCTTGTCGCTTCTATCGACATGATTGAAAGGTTGGTTGACCTATTCTTCACAAACCGGGGTACTAGTTGTGAGTGAACTGTCACTATACTCGTCTAACTACTCCTAGTATTTGTTTTCCAAACTGTTCTCGTTTTAAATGAGGGCAAATGGCTAACCGGTTAGGACAATAGTTTTCTAGAAGATAAGAATTTGAACCTGTATACGCTTTTATTAATATTCCTATATACAATTCCAAGCCAAACCAGAATCAGCTGCATTGAATTGACTCATTGGAAAGGGGGGGGGGGGGGGGAGTCCAGATGATCAGAGTATCGTGCATTCAGGAATCGGGGGTTAAGAGATTTGTGGGATGGTCGATATAATAATAAATCATAAAGGAAAAAGTCAGCTTCGAGTTAGTACCACGGTAACAGATGGGAAAATCGATACATATTATCTAACTTTGAGAAGTAGAGGCGAAAAGGAGTGAATGAGATTGCAAACTATATACAGCGAGTTGCAGTTGTGGGTAAATGCGATCGTCAGATGTGATATACTTTCCCCGTTGAAACATGTGTTTATTGACTTTAATGTCTTTTCATACAGAGACAAGAGAGAGATAGCGAGATAGAGAGATACGTGTACAAAAGGTATTGACTCACAAGAGTTGAAGACTGCTTTCTTAAGATATATTCCAGTCATCGGCAAAGCAATCGGACAACCGGAGACGACGAAAAGATAGCGAGAAAGAAAACTAAGCAGATGTAAATAGAATGAGAGGACGAAAACGAAAAAACAGAAAACGAAAATGAAGAAGAGGATAAAGAATACAGAGAAGAAGTAGGTAGAGAAGAAGTATGTAGAAAATTAGCAAATTTAGGAAATAGGAAAAGCAGTAGTAGACGATTAGGCAGAAGACACAAGCTCTGTAACCAATCTACCAACTGTACATCAATTTATTCATGACCCCATTAAACTGTCAAATATAAACCAAAGTGCCGAGTCTGGCCGTTTGAAGCGACCCTTCGCGTCTCAGTTCGCGAGCAGATGTCGCAGATTTAAAACATGCGGAGCTTATGTCATTATGTTATCCCAAGTCACCAAATACTATCTGGTTCACCAATGCTGTCTTCATGTATATTTAAGTTAACGTTTGAAAGCAAACGAATAAACAATAGAAAACGAAATGATAAAAATGAGGAAGAGAAAAAGAAAAATGTTGAAAATGAAGAAGTAGCCAAAGGCGCAAAAGAAAAATAGAAAAGGCGGGAAGACAAGACGATAGCGAAGAAGAAATACCGACATAAAAGTACAAGTAGATGATGAAAAAAGAGAATGAACGAAAGAAGTAGAAATAGAAAAATTGGTAAATAATGAATAAGCAAAGAAGATACCAGCTCTGTGACCAATCTACCAACTGTACACCAATTTATTCATGACCCCATTAAACTACCCAATATAAACCAAAGTGCCGAGTCTAGGCCGTTTGAAGCGTCCCTGTTTGCGAACAGATGTCGCAGATTTAAAACACGCAGAGTTAATGTTATTATTGAGGTTAGATATTGGTACGGGGTCAGTCAACATATCGATTAGCAATCAATATTGTATATATGCAAACAGCGGTGTATTTTTTTTATTTGTATCTCAGATTTCGGGAATCGCGTTAAGTGTGTAGATTTGTGGGATGATCTACATATTATTAATAAACCGTATTAAAACAAAAGCCAGAAGTCGGTTTGGCGTCAGTACAGCGCAACATATGGGGAAAATCAATCAAATATGCCTTTATCAGCAACCTACCAGAAAGAGAAACCCATAGGAGTAAAAGAGATAAGGAACTATATGCAGAGGGTTGCAGTTGTGGGTAATCCGCTCATCAGACGTGGTGCCAACACCCATTATTTAACAAGTGTTTAATGGGTTTAACTTCTTGATACTGAGAGAGAGAGAGAAAGGTGACGATCTCTGCTCTCTTAAATATACTCAAGCTGACGTAACTAATAAAAAGAAGAAAAAAAGTAGAAATAGAATAAAAAGAAAAACAGAAAAAGACCTCAAAGAAGAAGTATTAAAAAAATGAAGAACAAGAATATATAGCAGTAGAAGAAAAACAATGTAATCGGAAGCAAAATATCCATAATCCCTGTTAAAAAATAATCCTGGCGGGGTCCATCCCCTTTACATGTAGTTACACTACTGCCGAGGAATGAAGTTGTTGGAGACTTCAGTATATTAAGCCATGATCTGTATGAGGCAGGGTGGGCAGTTCCTTTCCTCGCTGTCTTTTACTTCTATAGTCCTTTGTCAGGTATCAATTTACAGCAGAGTAGACTGAAGGGTGATGGTAATAGGAGTTGAATCTCATACGTTTGTCGCTAAAAGCGAGCGCTCTACACCACTACTACATTATGTAGCATGTCTTTTATAGAACGCCGCTTCCATTACAGTCTGAAAGAAACTCTTTCCCTTGTCAAAGCTCCAGCCTCCACCAGTCATATTCAGGCTTTACTAGGTATCTTGATGCCATCGTCTTCTTGGTCTACCCCTGCCTCTTTTACCTTGCACCATACCTTCCATCACTGTTCTCTCAAAACCGTTGTGTCTCTTGATGTGACCAAAGTATTTATATTTTCTTGCCAAAATGGAATTGATAAACCAGTTCTCCTCTATGCTCAACTCTTGCCGAATGTTTATATTTATCTTTTTCTCTGTCAAGGGTACTCTGAGGATCTTTCTGTAACATTTTGACTTGAAGGATTCGATTCTCTGTCTAGAAGTTTTGGTAATGATTCGCAGCCATAAGCTGCTACAGGAAAAACACAGGCTTTCATGTTTTACTTTTATCATTTTGTTGGTGCCCTGCCATAAATTCTTCAGGCTGTTCAGTCTCTGCATTGCCATAGCTAGTCTTCTTCTGATTTCTTTCGAGCAGTCGCCATTTTTGCAAATTCTGGAGCCCAGATATTCAAATTGCGTGACCTGATCTATTTCCTCACCACCCACTGAAAATGTATGCTGACATTGTGTTTTGTCAGTGGTCATTATCTTTGTTTTGTTTATAAACAGGTGAAATTAGCTGCTCTAGCCCTTCTACACTTCTTCATAGTATCACTGTATCGTCTGCGCATTGTAACTCTGGAATCTCATTACCCGGAAATCGTAAATGTATAAAAACATTCAATGTTCTCGTCTTCTCTAACATTTCTCAATATACATTCTGCATATATGTTGTATAGATAAGGTGAGAGGATACATCCCTGTCTTACCCCCTTCTCTACTGCAAACCAATCTGATGTTTGCCCAGATACTCGGACAGCAGCTCGTTGATCTGGTATGTTTCAATGAGTTGTATAATATGGACAGGAAACCCCATTTCCTTCATGATGTTCCAGAGATTTTGATGTTTTACCGCACCGAAGGCCTTGGTGTAATTAATGAAACGCGTGTCCAGGTCTACATTAAACTCTCTACATTTTTTGTAGATATTCCACATATTGAATATGTGGTCATGAGAGTTATAACAGGAGGCATGAAGTCAACGCCAATTGTAGAACTTGAAAAGGTTACAAATCTGCAATCCATGACCGACAGAAGAGACAGCAGAGCCCAACAGCAAACAGAGAAACTAAGAAGATTGACAGACCATCCAATGCATCAGAGACTAAATAGATTTGGAAAAGGGAAACTAAAGTGAAGAAACTTTGCAGAAATACCCAAAGCAAAGATGGGCGAAGACCCTATGAACACCATAACAACACCAAAGCGCATCCCTACTGTACGCAAACCCACATGGAAGCAGCATATCATTCCGGAGGTAGTAGAAAATATACCAGGTATTGGAAACAAGAACAGCCAGACTGAAAAAGAAAGAAGAGACATAACCCTGAGGTACATAGCGGAAAACTACCCAAGCATGGACTGGACCCATGCAACCACCGACGGTTCTGTAACAAACACAACACAGAATTGAGGGGGAGGGGTATTCCTGAGCCTAACAAATGGTAGAAAAATAACACTGTCAGTGGCAACTGGAAAATTCTCAAGCAATTTCAGAGCAGCGGCACTGAAGGCTGCAGTAAAAGCAATGCTGACAGGCGAAAGCAATGAAAGCCAGATAGTCCTGTTTACAGATGCCCTGGCTGTGGTTACAGCACTAAAAAGCCAGAAAAATACTGAACTTAATGATTTAAGAGCATTACTCTGTCAACTATGCCAGCAGGCTGCACCAAAAAGAGTAGTGGTACAGTTGGTTCCATCCCACTGTAAAATCCAAGGCAACGAGGAGACAGACAGACTGGCAAAAGGCAAAAAAAGGTGCAAGACTACCACAACCAGATTCTAGTGCGACCTACGAAGAGTCCAAAAGGTTTATTAGGGCCAGATACATGGTCAAATGGGAAACAGAACATACTGGCTACACAAAAAAATTATGCCTATTACCAGTTGAACAGAAGAGAGCAGGTCGTGGTCTTCAGACTCCGCACAGGCCACAACAGACTGAGGTACCATCTGTTCAATAAACTGAAGATAGGTGGCACTGACGAATGCACCTGTGGTACACGGAAAATGACCGCTGAACATCTGCTGCAAAATTGCCCAACATACGAGGACCAGAGAAAGCACATAAGGCCATCACCAGTGGCAACACTAAACAAGCTCTATGGCAGTGTTGACAGCCGCTTTCTTCGAACAAATTCAAGTTGACATCTGACAGCGTACGAAGAAGAAGAAGAGTATGTGGTCTCTGGTCCCTCTATCTTTCCCAAAACCTGCTTGGACTTCGTGAATTTCAGATTCAAACTTTTCCTCTATCCTTCTTAATAGGATTCATAAGAGTATCTTGCTAGCGTGGCTGATTAGCGCTACACCACTACCACACAATATATAACAACTTATAGCAAAAGTTGACCCGAAGTTGGTTTAACCCAACAGCTTGGAAAATCAAAACATAAATCTTTATTTGTGAACTTTGAGAAGCAGAGACTAGCAGGAGTGAAGGTAGGATTAGGTTACATTTATAGGAAAATCTATACATAGCCTAGCAACATGATCAATAGAAGCGCTGTCCATACCACATTGGATACTTCGTCATTCGCTTTCAAATACTGACACCTATGTCTCTCCCAGATGCAGTGATCTGTCCAAGGCTTCTCTCATCACCATACATTTGATCCCTAACATATCAATCACTCAAAATTCATCATCCACATACAGAGCATAGACTTTCAGCAAATATATTTTCCCTAATGCCAATTCTGTCCACATCTTTCCTGTTGCCTTTATGTTTGCTGTAACACCTTGAGTGTTTACTCCCCAACATAACCGCATTTATTTCTCTCATAACCTGATGATCTCTTTCTGGTCTCTTTTGTCGCCATAATGCATATATGCTGTCACTCTACTCCTCTGGTGGTGTTCTATTGTTTTCTTAAATATATATTTGGTGCTGATATATATACATACACACACATGTATATATGCATACACGCTAGGCGTTCAAATGAAACCAGGACTTTTTGTTCTAGATCTACATGAATGGGCTATAATAGCATGCTGGAATTACTATCATTAGATAGTGGCACTTGTGTATTATTACTAATTACCATGGGCCAGTCACGTGACAGAAAATTTAAATGGGGAACAACACTGTTAGTGCTTGCATGGAACAGTGTGTTGTGATGAAGTTTCTAGTGGAAGAAAGCGTGAAACATGCGGAAATTTACAGAAGACCGCAAACACAATATATGGTGATTAGACACTCAGCCACAGTAAGACGTTTGAATGGTGTAAACGTTTTAGAGATTGCCGTACATCGTGAGTGATGATCCCATCCTGCTCCTGCAAGATAACGCTAGACCTCAGACGGCTCGTAGCACTATGTGCCATCTGCAGCAACTTGGCTGGGATGTATTGCCACATTCACCTTACAACCCAGATCTTGCTCCAAGCGATTTCCACTTGTTTGGACCCCTAATAGAATTCCAGCATTTCAGCACTGATGACGAAGTGAGATAGGATGTCCTGAATTGGTTCAAACATACTGACATATCTTTCTACACTGAAGCTTTTCAAGCATCACTTAAACACTGAGATAAGTGCATAAACGTTGCAGATTATATAACAAAATCGAATGGCATTTTAACTGCCTGAAATCTGTTTTTTTCATTACAAAAAAAGTTCTGGTTTGACTAGAACGCCCCTAGTATGTGTTTTTATATAAATATATGTATATATGAAATGGTCAATCTATACAATTTAAAAGAAATCATGTGTTTCCAAAAAAGTGCACAAATAAACACTTGAACCACATTTAAGACTACCACTGGGCATTATTTAAAAAAAATTTGTAATGGTTCATAAGGCAGAGTGCATTGTACTACGTTTTGTGCTGAATGGCTCAGTGCATCACAATTCAGAACGCATTTTTTTAAATGGAGTTTATTTCCCATAAAGACAGCACCACCTTACTGAATCTGAGCATTTGCATGTTTGGGTTTGAGTCCTATGATTAACCACTTTGACGGGTAGTCCCTCTGTCAGAAGATATAATATTTATATCTGGATTGCTTGTTCATATTTTTGGCTGATGGGTTGTAAGTTGTCGACCCCTGTCTTAGGTCCATGGAAAGTAATAGTAGGTTTCAGCTATACCTGGCTCCATGAAACAAGTGTTTCAACCTTTTAGCTCTTTGACACTTTAAGACAGGGAGCACACAGATCATGAATCTCAAGGACACAATCTGATCATCAGAAGTGCATCTCCTCACCCCACCCACAAAAAAAATTGATGATCAGGGGCTAATGAAAGCACATGTTAATGTTTGTAGCTCAGGCAATTGTGGTGAAGAGTAATCAGGGCCAGGTAAAACATGCTGATCAAGACTCCACTTCATGTCCTTATTTGTGCTCTTGCAAACAGGAGGTGGCAATCAACATTGCAGTCCCCATAGTGGTGAGCTTACATAGAAACTTGACATTGCACTACAGCCAGGAGGACTTTGGTCCACCTTTTCAAGTACACCTCAGGATGCAAGCAAAGCCACTGTAAGTCACTACCAAAGAAATGATGTCAAGAGTTATCTCAACTCCGCATGAGTAACTTTGAACAACAATGATAGTTCGCTCAATTTAGTAGTGCTGAATACTGTTTTAGCAATAACCGTAAAATATGAGAAAATAAAAGAACCGGTAGAGAAAGTAACAAAACTTGGATGCCGAATCTCATAGTTCATTACTATCATGTTTCATACTGGTTTTTTTCCTTCATCCTACCTCATCATGTAAAAACCATTGCTACAAAACCGCCTTGAAAATGACTAGAATCTGGCTTTTCTAAAAGATAGTTAGGGAAGGCAAATGCAGTGTTGAACATATGCTTCAATAAAAGGAGTGACGAGTGATGTTAGGTACCTATCCAGAATTGGAATTGAATCCAGATTTATCCATTGAGAAAACAACGTATGCTTGTGGCAAAAACAATCCCTAAGACATGTTATTTTTGCACTTGGAAAACATTATCCATTCAGACAGCTTGAGACGACGATGAAAACAGCAGCTTAGATGCATTTAATGTGTACTCTCTATATTCCATTTCTCATTGCTATTGTTACACAGCAAGGCAGATGCCTTTTCAGTTGTAACTTCAAGGTCTTTCATTGTTGTTGTTGATAAATATGTCTGAGTGAACGACAAGAGCATGTCTTGACAAGTACTTACAAATGATCTACCCAGAAAACAATGACAACATAAACAAACGAGACAGCAAGAAACTGCACAATATTTGACAATGTCAACAAACTACGCTGCAGGATAAAAAACACAATCTTCAACAACCTAATGATGCAAAAAACAGAGCATAATTTCAAAAAAACATCAACAAACTACGACGATAGAAATAGCATAATCTACAATAATGTCAAACTACAAAGAGGGATCATGTATAGAGTTAAGGAGTGAGGTATAACAGGACATTTATAGAGATTAGCAATTTAAAAAAAAAAATTATTAAAAGGTTTGCTTTTCTGTATTCTGCTGGCGGTGGCACACACTTTTTCACTCAGACATTTTATGCGATATCAGGACGTTTTAACCAGTATTTGGATGCATCTGTATGTATATATATTAGTTAGGGTGATCTTAGAGGTCAACCCAACCAAAGTGCAATAGATGGGCCTCACGCTGAGGGCACGTGTGAAAGTTGCAATGAGATTTATAGATTTGAGGAATGAGGTATAACAGAGGATTTATTGAGTTATGGATTGAAATCTAACAGGAATTTATAGAGTTGAGGTATAAATTCTACAACTCGATTTATAGAGTTGAGGCCTAAAAGTTGATGTATAGAATTGATGAAATAGGTCTAACAAGAGGATGAGGTCTACCATAGGATTTATAGTTCAGGAATGAAGTCTAACGAGATATTTATAGAGTTAAACCCTGAAAACACTTGAGAGACCCCTGGCTTGTCAAGGATCACAATGTTTTCCATGGTATTAAAAGATTGGAGATCCATGATCTGATCTGTCACATAACATTCCACATACAAACTTTCATAGCGGACTCTGCACTTACTTTTAACGACCATGATTGTGGAATTATGTCTGGCACTGGAGGTAGGCAAAGGTTCACATGCATCTGGTGGACTGTTGAAGCAGAGGATGTGGTAACACTTGCCACCAGTAAAGAGCATCACATCACAGTCATTATCCGTACAGCATCGGTTTAAACAATCTTCCAAGTGGATGATTCCATTTAGCTGTAAGACATGAAAGAAATACTGTGTAATCTTATTCATCCATCACTTTCAAGTAATGGCATATAATTCCCTCAAAATTGACAGTTTGTCTCTGACTTC
This sequence comes from Ariolimax columbianus, assembly GCA_036924085.1. Classification (NCBI taxonomy): domain Eukaryota; kingdom Metazoa; phylum Mollusca; class Gastropoda; order Stylommatophora; family Arionidae; genus Ariolimax; species Ariolimax columbianus. Next base: position 108,741,142 of record JAVGWX010000004.1, read on the forward strand.
TCTATCACTATATAATTTATTCCTTAAATAACCACATTCATTTTTTCTCATAAACTTGATGGTTTATCTCAGGCATTTCTTGTGGTCATACAATTTATTCCTCACAATGGTTGAAGAAGGACAACCTGCTTTGCTTATTCTGAGTAAAGTTTCAGAATGCTGAACAGACCACATGCTGATCATGTCAAATTCAACCTTTATTTAAAGCACAAGCAACATTCTCAGGGTCATAAACCTGTGAAGGGGGACCCAGTAGTCTCGAGGTAAGGTGTTCGCATTGGATTCTGGAGGTCATGAGTTAAAATCACGGTGGAGACCGGGATTTTTTCACGTGGATATTCCAGTAAATATTTCCCTTGATCTCTGAGTAGTGAGATCAGACACCCGTGTGCAGTGCCGCACATGTTAAAATCTCTTGGCAGTTGGAAATAAAAACAGAGTAGGCTTAATGGCCGCTGCTCGGACAAAATTCAAGTTAAAAATCTACTCAAATTATTCTAGGGATTCTCACCACACAGAGAATATGTCGCAAAAAGGGGACTGTGTGGCTATAACATCAGGTCTTGGTTATGTGATTAGCATTGATGGTACCTGACAGGCTGAGGGTCTATCTTGTTCTAATTTATGCTTCCACCACCACCAATCCCAAAAATTAGCGAATAAATATTCCAGGGGCTACCGACCATTAATTGGTAATAGATACTGGGATTTACCTGGCAAGTCATCAGTGGATTTTTGCATGCCATAAAATATGAAAAAAAGGAGATCACACCTCCCCACGACTTCTAACAACACAAGTGGACTGAAGATAGATAACCCTGTGAAGCAACTCACGAACAGTTCAAGACTGAAGAAAAAATAATTTACAGAGAACTTTTCAAGGGATCTGGTCTGCCAGCTGAAAGATGAACAGTTCTATTTTTAACAAAAGTGGAGGAAAAATGTGTCACTCTGAAAGATACTGTATACTCTACAGTTTCTGAGAATCTGGGGACAAACAACAAACAAGAACCACAACTGGTATCATGATAATGGTGAAGATTTTCAGTCAAAAAACATAGCTTGTGTAGATCGCACCAAAATGATCCCTCCTGACCATTCAAAAGGGCAGGAGCCTTTAAGAAATATGCACATAGTTGTCCAGAATAAGCTCAGGAAGATGAATGATGTCTGGCTTAATCACAAAGTGGATGAAATCTAGAGATACGCAGATACAAACAACTCAAAGCACTTTTACGATACTTTGAAGGCAGTCTGTGGTTCTCAATTGTATCATTCCTCAGGTGCCCACAATGGCCAGATTTTGAAGGACTTGACTGAGCACTTCAGAGTTCTATTCTAAATTACCCCTCAACCATCAGCAAATAAGCCATAGTATGCATGCCCTACAAGTCGTAATAAACTTTATGCTTACATTCCATCCACCATAGATGAGATCAACAGAGCAATCAGACTAATATTAAACAGCAAAATCCTTAGGTCAGATATTATTCCTACTCAAGGTTTACAAAGCAGTCCCAATATTACTTCATATCCTGACATACTTATTTCGCTCAATTTGGGATGAATGACAGGTACAGCATGAACTGAAAGATGCCACCCACCATTGTCCACATGTGCTAGAGGACAAATTTAAACTTTAAAATCGCGATATAAATTAGAAACACAGTGCCATTTCATGTAAGTTGGCAAATGACTTCAACAGTGTCCTGCAAGTAGTATCATGGTGCAGACAAATCACATGAGGTTATAGTAGCAGTTTATTTATGGTTATTCCACTAGTGACATGCACCAAAGAAGAGCAGTGTTCTGTTATCTGTTTTTTGAGCAGCAAAGGGGTGAAACCTTTCAAAATTCTTCAGAAAATATTTGTAACTCCACCAAGTGTACAAGTGGAGTTGGAAGTTCCGAAACGGCCCAAAGTACCACTTCAGCAAACATATTTTAATTGTTTTACTTCTAATAGGGGCGCTACCTCGCTAAATTACAATATATCCAGGTTTGGGTTATGTACCGTGTCACTAACCACTTCGCTCCTCAGCGCGAACACACACACCCCCCCCCCCCCCCCCAACCAGAAAGAATATGAACACTACACTTTCATGTATGTCATATAAAGAAGACGTGTGCACGAGCCAGCAATATCACCAACTGCTACAAAAACCATGACTGTAGTATCACAAAATGGTGTTTCTGTGCAGTCTTCCTGAGAGGCGACACCTACAGTTGTGGTCATATGCTCTGTTAGGAACAAAATAGAGAAAACAAAAATTACCTTTGAATATTTCCCAGCTTTGGCACCAGCCTTGGGCAAATGTGAGTAGAAGAAATGTCTTTTAACATCAACAGAGGCCTGGTCAAGCAATTCTCCACTAGATCCAATATTTCCATACATAAGTACTTCACAAAAATCCAAACCTAGCACTGGAGTAGATCAAACAGAATCTACACTTAATAAACATTCACATTTGTCTATATAGTGGTTGAGAATCTCTAAACACTGTAACTAAACATTCTTCTTCTTCTTCTTCTTCATCGTACGCAGTTAGACAGTAACCATTATTTTTTCGAAAAAAGCAGCCGTCATCCTGATGCTGTCGACACTGCCAGAGCTTGTCTAGTGTTGCCACTGGTGATGCGCACATCTGCTCTCTCTGATCCTCGTATGTCGGGCAGTTTTGCAGCAAATGCTCAGCGGCCATTTTCCCGGTACCACACGGGAATTCGTCAGTGCCACCTATCTTCAATTTGTTGAATAGGTGGTACCTCAGTCTATTGTGGCCAGTGCGAAGTCTGAAGACCACGACCTGCTCTCTTCTGTTCAACTGGTAATAGGCATCGTTTTTTGTGTAGCCAGTATGTTCGGTTTCCCATTTTGTCATGTATCTAGCTCTAATAAGCCGTTTTGACTCTTCGTATGTCATTCTAGTATATGGTTGTGGTAGTCTTGCACCTTCTTTTGTCAGTCTGTCTGCCTCCTCGTTGCTTTGGATGTTGCAGTGGGATGGAACCCACTGTACCACTACCCTTTTTGGTGCGGACTGCTGGCATAGTTGACAGAATACTGCTCTTAAATCATTAAGTTCAGTATTTTTCTGGCTTTTTAGTGCTGTGACTACGACCAGGGCATCTGTAAGCAGGACTATATGGCTTTCATTCCTTTTACCTGTCACCATTTCTTTTGGAAATTGCTTGTGTATTTTCCAGTAGCGAATGACAGTGTTATTTTTCTGCCATTTGGTAGGTTCAGGAATGCTCCTGCCCCTCCGTTCTGTGTTGTGTTTGTTACAGAACCGTTGGTGTATGCATGGGTCCAGTCCATGCTTGGGTAGTTTTTCGTTATGCAGCTCAGGGTAGTATCTCTTCTTTCTTTTTCAGTCTGGCAGTTTTTGTTTCCAATACCTGGTATATTTTCTACCACCTCTGGAAATATATGCTGCTCCAGGTAGGTTTTCGTACAGTAGGGATGGGCTTTGGTGTTGTTAGTGCGTTCATGGGGTCTTCATGCATCTTTGCTTTGGCTATTTCTGCAAAGTTTCTCAGCTTTAGTTTCCCATTTCCGAAATTGTTTAGTCTCTGGTGCATTGGATGGTCAGTCAGTCTTCTGAGTTTCTCTGCTTGCTGCTGGGCTCTGCTGTCTCTTCTGTCGGTCTTGGATTGCAGTTTTGTAATCTTTTCAAGTTCTACAATTGCCGTTGACTTCATGCCTCCTGTTATTCTTCTTTTTCTTCTTCGTACGCAGTCAGACAGTAACCATTATTTTTTCGAAAAAAGCGGCGGTCATCCTGAGGCTCTCGCCACTGCCATAGAGCTTGTCTTGCAGTTCCACTGGTAATGGCCACATCTGCTCTCACTGATCCTCGTATGTCGGGCAGTTCTGCAGCAGATGTTCAGCGGTCATTTTACCAGTACCGCACGGGCATTCGTCGGTACACCCTATCTTCAATTTGTTGAATAGGTGGTACCTCAGTCTGTTGTGGCCAGTGCGAAGTCTGAAGACAACGACCTGCTCTCTTCGGTTCAACTGGTAATAGGCATCGTTTTTGGTGTAACCAGTATGTTCGGTTTCCCATTTGGTCATGTATCTGGCTTTGATAAGCCGTTTTGACTCTTCGTACGTCATACTGGTATCTGTTTGTGGTAGTCTTGCACCTTCTTTTGCCAGTCTGTCTGCCTCCTCGTTGCCTTGGATGTTGCAGTGTGACGGAACCCACTGTACCACTACCCTTTTTGGTGCGGACTGCTGGCACAGTTTGCAGAGTGCTGCTCTTAAGTCATTAAGCTCAGTGTTTTTCTGGCTTTTTAGCGCTGTGACTACGGCGAGAGCATCTGTCAGCAGGACTATGTGGCTCTCATTTTCACTGTGTGTCACCATTTCTTCCACTGCCGCCCTCAGTGCCTCTGCCTCCGCTCTGAAATTGCTTGTATACTTACCAGTAGCGAGTGACAGTGTTATTTGTCTGCCATTTGGTAGGTTCAGGAATGCTCCTGCCGCTCCGTTCTGTGTAGTGTTTGTTACAGAACCGTCGGTGTATGCATGGGTCCAGTCCATGCTTGGGTAGCTTTTCGTTATGAAGCTTAGGGTAGTATCTCTCCATTCTTTTTCAGTCTGGCAGTTTTTGTTTGCAATACCTGGTATATTTTCTACCACCTCCAGGTAGGTTTTCGTACAGTAGTGATGGGTTTTGGTGTTGTTAGTGCGTTTATGGGATCTTCGTGCATCTTTGCTTTGGCTGTTTCTGCAAAGTTTCTCCGCTTTAGTTTCCCATTTCCCAAATTGTTTAGTCTCTGGTGCATTGGATGGTCAGTCAGTCTTCGGAGTTTCTCTGACTGCAGCTGGGCTCTGCAGTCTCTTCTATCGGTCATGGATTGCAGTTTTGTAATCTTTTCAAGTTCTACAATTGGCGTTGACTTCATGCCACCTGTTATAATTCTCATGGCTTGGTTTTGAAGTTTGTTAACTTTATCGAAGTTCGCCTTCGCTGCTGTTGTCCATGCCGCAATGCCATACTCGAGAACTGGTCTCACTCTTCCAGTGTACAGTTTCTTTAGTATGCCTTCGTCTGCTCCCCAGCTTGTGCCAGCAAGTTTCCTCATGATTGCCATTCTTTCTCTGGCTTTCATTCGGTTTCTCTCAATCTGACTTTTCCATGTCATGCGTCGATCAAATGTGACTCCCAGATAGGTTGGGTTGGGTTGTACTTGAACTCTGGCTGTTCTGTTTTTGAGGTAGTGACTGATCCATCTGTACATTTTCCCACAAACTTCACTTCTTTGTAGCTTGACTTAGTCCCTCTTTCCAGACTTTGTGAAATGCCTTTTCTAGGTCCACCCAAACCGCTACTGTGTGTTTTTGCTCCTGGTAGGCATCTTCTATTTCCTGGGCTATGAGGATGACCTGATCCTCAGTGGATCTGTGCTGTCTAAAGCCTGATTGCTGTGGAATTAGTATGTGTTTTTCTTCCAGATGCCACATCAGTCTGGTGTTTATCATACGTTCCATCAGTTTGCCTTCGCAGCTCAGTAGGCTGATAGGCCTGTATCCATTTGGATCTGTTTTGTCTTTTCCTTTCTTTGGTACTGGTACAAGTACTGCGTCTTTCCATGCCTGGGGTACAATATCCCTTTTCCAGCTTTGGTTCAGGACTGATAGTAGTTTCCTCTTTGCTGTTTGGCCCAGCCCCATCAGCATTTCGTTTGTTATCCCGTCTTTTCCGGGAGATTTCCTTTTCTTTAACGTTCTCATGGCCTCTTTTATTTCATTCATTGTTAATTTTTCCATTATATGCTCTTCTGGTGCCATATTGATGTTGTCGTGCCCCTTTTGCACTTCACTAATGTCTGTATACCTATCTGCTGGGACATCAATGTGGTTTGCTCTGGCATAATGTTCGACAAAGAGTCTGTATACAACCAGTATCTTTTACATTTCCTTGATCTAAAAACTATGTGCATCCAATCTATTCTTGAATGCATTAATGGACACTGCCTACACTATTTCCTGTGGCAATGCATCCCAAGCATTCACCACTCTCTGGCTACAAAAATATCAAATTTTGGTCTTTCTTTAATTAATTTGAAGCGGTGCCCTCTTGTTCTTGTTGGCAGTTGTATTTTGAAAACTTGTTATAGTCTAATTTATCCTTTCCGTTGATTATCTTATAAACCTGTTTTAAGTCCCCTCAAATTTTTCTCTTTTCTAGACACTGTATGGCGGTTTTTCTGAGTATTTCCTCATAACTATAATTTTTGAATCCCTCTATCAATTTTGTCGCTCAATTTTGAGTTTTTGAGAGCTCCGAAAAAAAAGTATAGCACAGTGGTTCTCAGCACGGGGGCTAGCAAAGAGTCCTGCGGGAAACCACACAAGAAATGTTGAGTTTTAAAGTAAGTTTTTGTGCATATGTTTTTAATTTCACCTCATATGACAGATGGGAGTAAAGGGCCAATATAAATTATTATTGGCTTCATGCGGTCTGCGATCTGGAAAAGATTGAGAATTACAAGTATAACGAACAATTAAACATTCATATTTGTGTATTCAAAAGGTCTAGAACATAGCAGCACAACATATTGATATAACCAAAAGTACGATCTGTGACTGAAGATACATGACTCATTGACACCAGAAACAGACACAAATGTTCATTTCAAGGAGTGGAACTGGATACATTTTCAATAAAAGCCCCAACAGATATATCAATTGTCAATGTAAATAGGCATTATACAATCTTTCTAAACAAAAAGGCTATATACATTTTTAACAAAAGGTAAACACCATAAATCCTCAACAAAAAGTGTAAGATATCAGTACATAAACTGTTCACATAAAATAGAAGCTAATTACATTTTCTACCCAAAAAACTAGATATTACATAAACTTTCTAGAAAAATTGAAAGTATTTAAATATTCTACAATAAATAGATACTACAAAATTCTTACAATAGATGGAAGCTATATAAATATTATATAAAATATAATAACAAAATAAAAGCTATATACTTTTTTCAAGGATAGAAATTAGAAACATTTTCTATAAAAAAAAAACAGATGCCACATACATTAAAAAAATATTTAAAAAAACATAAATTATATACATGTTGTACTTCCTTTAAAAACTGTTTAATTTTTCAACAAAAGATTCGCCCAAGTGGTCCGCCAGGTCTTTGTGTATAACAAGGACAAGAATAGCACCACTGTCCCAAAGAGAGCATGTCATAAAAAGTGACTAACTATTTGACATGGCATAATACCAGCCATGGTTAGGTGGTTTGTTAAGAGCAGCATAGATGGTACATAAAAGGCTGTGAGTCTTCTTTGCTCTAGTGTTTGAGTCTATTAAGATGGACTTGCACATCGGTTAACCACCCTTCATAAACGCTTGTCCCAACGCAGTGCGGTATTAAGTTGCTCGAGCCTAGCCGGCCAACAATAAATCCTCCTCCAGGCTACATCTAGTTCACTCCAGAGCTGGGATCTGCACAGGAGCATCTGCCTCTTAGAAGTACAGGTCAGCTAAAACTAAGAGAGATAGAAACACTTCTACAGACAATAAATAGAAATTCCTATATTTTCTACAAAAGGTAGGCAAATTGTTTCTCAACAGTAGACATTGACTGTTTCACCTTTAAACTCCAAGTGAAGCATAGGAACACCAGTACATATGGCCCATTTACAGGAACCCTATAACATAGCATTTGCAGTGGTGTTTCATAGCAATAATTTTACATGAAGAGGTTGCTAGCCCCATTCACAAGTCTCTTCGTCACCTTTTATGATGTGCTTGGAAGGTTACAGTGTTCCTATTCTTTCCAACTCAGGTATCATTCAGGTGAAAAGATATTAGAGCAGAGCAATTTTTCACCTCAATCAAATTTCTACAACATACATTAGCTACATATATTTTAAACAAAATACAACAGAGCGACTCACCAGCATACGCACTGATTTGTAAAAACAGGAACACTAGATGGACAGAAGACAAGACTCTTGTAAAATTAATTATCATCATGCCACTTAGGATAAGTCTGAAATGGAAAAAAAAAAAAAATGTATTTTAATGAAAAAACACTGCTATGAATAAATAAAAAAAGCAGAACAGTCTACAAAGGCAAACTGTTAGATCTATTTATAATTCAAACTGGGATGTCCCCTATTTTCAATAATCTCATGGTTATGCATTGGGTAATGCAACAGACAACAGATAGAAGAAAAATGGGAATACAGTGGACATTTGACCAAGACTTGGAAGGTCTTTATTTTACAGGTGATGTATGTATACTGTTATATAAGCAGCAAGACATACAATTAAAGATAAATAGACTATCATTTGAAGCAGCAATGGCAGGATTGTAGAATAATGTGAACAATCACAAGAGATTAGAATAAATGACAAATAAAAAGTCACACATAAAGATTGGTGTTCAGATAATTGACAAAGTGCAAAGTTTTACTTATCTGGGAAGTAACGTTGAACAAAGATGGAGGAACAAATTAAGATGTTAATATCAGGAATAAAACTAAATTTATTTTCAACTTTTTTTATAGCCCAATATGGAACTTGACAGCATTATTCATGGAAAATAAAATTAGGTTGTTCAACGCTAAAGCCTTTATGGCTTTGAAACAGGCATGTAACTGGTTGTATACAGATTCTGCAGGGTCTTCTAAACCAGTATAAAGACGTCAAGTTAAGAGTATCACATCCAGCCCTCAGACATTCCTCAACAATGTCATTGCATACTTTTTCATATTAGACTTCCACAGGTAATCATCATCAGGTCAACAGGCTCATGGATTTTGTCCTTCCATTTCTACCTATCCTTTGCAACGTCTTCAGTTCAGCATACATCTTAACAGCCATATCTCTGCAAGCTTGAGACAAAACGGTATTTCTAGGTCTTCCCCTCCCTCTCTTTCCCTGCATAATGCCCAAAACCTTTTTGACTGGGCCCTTTCTCCACAGATTATTTTCCAACCAGCTAAGCCGATTTCTTTTTATCTTCCGTTTCAACTTTCTCTCTTCTCCTATCTCCGCCAATACCTTTTCATTTGATTTCTTCTCAGTCCAGCTCACTCTTTCCATCTTTCGGTAACACCACATCTCAAAAGCCTCCAAATATTTCTCTTCTCTTTTATTTATAGTCCATGTTTCAGAGACATACATTGCCACAGTCCAAACAAATGTGTATAAGATTCTTTTCTTTAGAAACATACTAATACTAATGTTATTGGATGTAAGGATTCCCATAACCGATAGAAGAGACAGCAGAGCCCAGCAGCAAGCAGAGAAACTCAGAAGACTGGCAGACCATCCAATGCATTAGAGACTAAATAGATTCGGAAAAGGGAAACTAAAGTGGAGAAACTTTGTAGAAATAGCCAAAGCAAAGATGAGCAAAGACCCTATGAACATAACAACACCAAAGCCCATCCCTACTGTACGCAAACCCACCTGGAAGCAGCATATCATTCCAGAGGTAGTAGAAAATATACCAGGTATTGGAAACAAGAATAGCCAGACTGAAAAAGAAAGAAGAGACATAACCCTGAGGCACATAACGAAAAACTACCCAAGCATGGACTGGACCCATGCATACACTGACGGTTCTGTAACAAACACAACATAGAATGAAGGGGGAGGGGTATTCCTGAGCCTAACAAATGGTAGAAAAATAACACTGTCAGTGGCAACTGGAAAATTCTCAACCAATTTCAGAACGGAGGCAGAGGCACTGAAGGCTGCAGTAGAAGCAATGCTGACAGGCAAAAGCAATGAAAGCCAGATAGTCCTGCTTGCAGATGCCCTGTCTGTGGTTTCTGCACTAAAAAGCCAGAAAAATTCAGAACTTAATGATTTAAGAGCAGTACTCTATGAACTATGCCAGCAGTCGGCACCAAAAAGAGTAGTGGTACAGTGGGTTCCTTCCCACTGTAACATTCAAGGCAATGAGGAGGCAGATAGACTGGTAAAAGAAGGTGCAAGACTACCACAACCGGATTCTAGTGTGACCTACGAAGAGTCCAAAAGGTTTATTAGGGACAGATACATGGCCAAATGGGAAACAGAGCATTCTGACTACACAAAAAACGATGCCTATTACCAGTTGAACAGAAGAGAGCAGGCTGTGGTCTTCAGACTCCGCACAGGCAACAACAGACTGAGGTACCATCTATTCAATAAACTCAAGATAGGTGGCACTGATGAATGCACATGTACAGGGAAAATGCCCGCTGAACATCTGCTGCAAAATTGCCCAACATACGAGGTCCAGAGAAAGCACATGTGGCCATCACCAGTGCCAACACTAGACAAGCTCTAGGGCAGTGTCGACAGCCTCAGGATGACAGCTGCTTTCTTCAAACAAATTCAAGTTGACGTCTGAAAGCGTACGAAGAAGAAGAAGGATGAAAGGATTCTTTGTTTCTCTCTAAACTTTCTTTGCTATTGCAATTCTAGATCGTATTTCTCTATAGATTGCATGGCTTTGAAAATAAATTAGGTCAAGAAGTCAGGTGCGCTGGAAAGAACGAAGCAGAATTGTGCACAACCACAAAGTTACAAAAACTGTCATTATCCATACCCTACAATCTGTTCCTCAAAGGACATTTATTTGTGGATGGATTTTAATTTTATCATTAATGACAAATGACGATGAAATTAACTAATTATATTCAAAGTTCACCTTAAAACATTCTTTATTTGCTGCAATAGTTTGCATTAGTACATACATTAGTCACATTATTGTTATAAAGCAATCAATTACTAAAAACTTGATTTATTTAACGTCATGACCAAACAACAATAACAAAACATTGCATGTCTTTATTTTTGGGTAATCTATTCACCAAAAAAAATATATCGATGTAAAAATGTTTATCTTTGACACTGGTTTACATAACATGAGTGACAATGCAACAGAGCTGTTCAATTCAGTCTGTGCCATCTCCGCATCAAAGGTAGTTCTGTTCAAGTGGTATCTTCAAATCAAAGTTAGTTCTGTTCAAGTGCCATCTCCACATCAGAGGTAGTTATGTCTTAGTTGACCTGTGCTTCTACAGGGACAGATGCCCCTGTGCAGGTCCCAGCTCTGGTATGAGCTGGATGTAGCCAGGAGAAGGGTTTCCATCTTAATAGACTTAAACACTGGAGCAAAGTAGACCCTCAGCCTGTTACGCGCCATCTGTGCTGCTCTAAACAAATCACCTAACCGTGGCCGGTGTTATGCCATATCACACAGTTAGTCGCCTCTTACGACATGCTCTCTGTGAGGCAGTGGTACTATTCTTGTCCTTGTCATACACAAAGACCCAGGCAGACCACTCGGGACATGTAGTTATGTTCAAGTGCCATCTCCACATCAAAGTTAGTTCTGTTCAAGTGCCATCTGCATATCTAAGGTAGTTTAGCTCAAGTATTATTTGTACATTAAAGGTAGTTTAGCTCAACTTCTTCTTTCGTTCGGTTAGAGTATATCTACATCTGCAAAGTTGTCGCTTGTATGAACCTCACTGTATTCTGCAGTTCACATATAGGTCCATATAGTTTCCCTTCCAGTGGTGTTTTTCTTGGCCAGTATGTCCGCCTCTGTATCTCATATTCTGGACAGTCCTGAAGTATATGCTCCGCAGTCTGGGGTGCCTGTTTACACGTACACCTACTTGGAACTGCCATTCCTAAATTGTGTATACATGTGGTTGTGCAGTCGGTTGTGGCGCAGTATGACAATCTGCTTTTGCTGACTTATTATGTTATGATAGTATTGATAGTCATCGTGTTGGAAGGTATCTCATTGATTTAATCAATTTTTTCTTTTGATGGTATGTAACTAGTACATCTGGGATAGTTCTGTTAAAGTGGTATCTTCATATCAAAGTTAGTTCTGTTCAAGTGCCATCTCCACATCGAAGTTAGTTTAGTTCAACTAACACTTAGTGATTAGTGGCAACTTAGTGACAGTGACATATTGATAATTGAATATATTCGCATTTACGGTAGTGCAGCTCAAGACTCAAGAGAGATAAAAGAAAAAAATGTAATTCAATTGATTGAAATCGGAACTGCACGTAGTATAATACTCATACTGATATAAATTTAAGCGTCGTCTCAAGTATGTCTCAACTCCAACTGTTTAGATGTTTACTGTGTAGTCTGTGAGTGTGACTTAGTAAATAGTACTTAGTAATAGTAGTATTTACTTATCAATATAGCCAAATAAATACATGTTTGTACTCTAATCTAAACCAAATTAAACGCTCAAACAGCTGCTGGTGATTACAAAGTGATGTACTCACATAATTTTCCAGGGTAATGAATGAGAATTTACGAAAACATGTCGCCTGTCCCAAAATGTATCAGTTCAATAATCCCCAACAACAATCTGTCACCGTTCCGATCTCTTCTGGTTAACTAATCACAAGTTGTAGTGATCTTGTTGTTTTATCGGGTTTTCTGTACTCGCTGGTGATGCTAAATACACAAACAAAACTAAACTATTAGAATGCAATTGTAACAATTTATTCTAGTTGAGATAAATAAAGCAAAGATTCACGTTTGTTTTGCTTTTGGAAAACAAATACACAAAACAAAAGATAAGTGGATACAATTGTACAAAATCTGGAATCAAACCATGGACAGCAGATGACATAAGTGCCTCACTGCAGGAAAGACACGAGAATAGGAATGAGTCCAGCTGAACACGGAAGGAGGGAGGGGGGGGGGGGGGGGGGGGTTGCGTAGTCTAATGACTGGTGACACAGTTCAGAAAACAAATCTGTGTTTTAATTAATCTTTAAAGCAGCAATTTAAAATTGAGTGCTGACGTCGGATACGATAGAGTGCAAGGCGCAGAAAAACAGTGCAACTCACTCCGGCTTAGAAAACAAAGTGAACAACGAAACAAAACAACATCATGTGTAGACCGTATTTGATTAGGAGATCGATTAATGAATGGTCTACAACCAATTTTTTAGAACATGCCACATATATCGGTAGCATAGTAGAACATGCAGAGAAGCGTAGATCAATAAAACATGTAACATAGAAGGAAGGGCATGCAGTCAAACGTTTATCAATGTAACTTGCAATATAGAAGGCAAGACATGCAGGCAAGCGTTTATCAATGTAATATGTAACATTGAAGGAAAAACATATAGGCGAACGTTTATAATGTAACATGTAACATAGAAGGAAGGCCATGTAGACAAAAGTTTATCAATGTAACATGTAACAGAAGGAAGGACATGTAGACAAGCTTTTATAAATATAACAAGTAACATAGAAGGAAGGACATGCATGCAAATGTTAATCAATGTAACATAGAAGGAAGGACATGTAGACAAAAGTTAATCAATGTAACATGTAACACAGAAGGAAGGACATACAGGCAAATGTTTATAAATTTAACATAGTAGGAAATGCATACAGACAAACGTTTATCAATGTAACAAATAATATGTAACATAGAAGGAAAGACAGGCAGACAAATGTTTATCAATGTAACATAGATGGAAGGACATGTCGACAAACGTTTATCAATGTAACATAGAAGGAAGGACATGTCGACACACGTTTATCAATGTAACAAAGATGGAAGGACATGTCGACACACGTTTATCAATGTAACAAAGATGGAAGGACATGTCGACAAACGTTTATCAATGTAACAAAGATGGAAGGACATGTCGACAAACGTTTATCAATGTAACATAGAAGGAAGGACATGTCGACACACGTTTATCAATGTAACAAAGATGGAAGGACATGTCGACAAACATTTATCAATGTAACAAAGATGGAAGGACATGTCGACAAACGTTTATCAATGTAACATAGATGGAAGGACATGTCGACAAACGTTTATCAATGTAACAAAGATGGAAGGACATGTCGACAAACGTTTATCAATGTAACATAGATGGAAGGACATGTCGACAAACGTTTATCAATGTAACAAAGATGGAAGGACATGTCGACAAACGTTTATCAATGTAACATAGTAGGAAGGGCATACAGACAAGCGTTTCAATGTAGCCCCTTGAACTTTGTTATAGTATTATGACTAACACGCATGAATACTTTGATAAATTCATTTCTACCTGCCTTGAGTACGATAGTTTGAACAATGCACAAGTATCCACGAACCATCAGCACGGCGCGTTTTACTGATAGATATCATTTATTTATTGCATTATAATTTTTGTTTCTACATAAGTTAATCATACAGCTTAGTTAGCTCGTGTTTTCTGTGCTGTGTTTATTTTGTTCGGTCCCTCTTTACCTCTAATAACCATGTGGCTAAATAGTATTTATAGGATAGTATAGCCCACCTCGTATGACATCTCTTGCAAATTCAATCAATCAATCAATCAATCAATCAATCAATCAATTAATATTCTGTCACCCGTTCAGTGCATAAGACCTCAACTAACACTGGTCAAGTCTGTTTGTCTTTCGCTCTCATCTCCAGCATGTGTCTGTCCCGGCTTCCTAATGGTTTTCTCAAGCTCTCTTAGCCAAGTGTGTCTTGGACGGCCTGTGTCTCTGAACTTTTGGGTTCCAGAACACGACTGCCTCGCAATATAATTTTTCCCTTTAAGCAAAGTATGTCCTATCCATCGCCGACGCCTTCTATTTATCAATGGTGTGTTTTGCGCTCGGCATCGCAAACCAGCGATGTCGGGGTCGGCTAGTCCTTCTTCTGAGGGGCAAAACGTGAAATGAGTAGCCTGCCGATAAAGCGAACACATAAGTCAACCTCACCTCTAAGTGGTGCACACTGGGAAACTATGGCCGCGAGGCTGTAAGCAAACGAGGCAATGGCTCGCCTGGGGAGATGGGCTCCTCAAGGTCAGATGCAGATGTTGACCCGCACCGGCTTGGGGAGGAGATGGGCTCCGCCAAGAGAAAAACACCTAAGATTCACACATGAGGACACAACCACAATCAAACATACCGGCTCGGTCGTAGCCCGGGTTAACAATGACCGCGCCTGCCGTCCCACACCAGGTCGGAGGCGATAAGTGTGCTACTGGTGGAACCATCAAACTGAGGAAAGACAAGCTCACAATAGGTACGTGGAATGTTAGAACACTGAACCCATGTGGCAAAATCAATGAGCTAACGCACGAGATGGAGAACTACCGGTGGAACATCTTTGGTATATGCGAGGCTCGATGGAAAAGCTTTGGTGAGTTTACCACGGAGGAGGGCCACAAGTTCTACTTCAGTGGCAGGGAGGACAAACATTTACACGACCGCTGGAGGGACAAAATTGATGGCCAACGACGCTACGGGCTTCAGCGGCGGGATAGAAGCTAGCAGTCGGGGGCTCGAGGTGGTTGACCATTTTGGATATCTTGAGTCGATTGTCGGTGGTGGGAGATCGAGATGTGAGGTGTTGGCCGGAGTGACACAGACAATGGCGGCGATTGCACAACTTGACGGGATCTGGCAAGATGGACGGTTGGCGCTACGCACGAGGGTCAGATTGGTGCGTGCACTGGTCCTGTCGTTATTTCTCTATGCGTGTGGGACATGGACAGTTGCAGCTGACCTTCAGCGGGGGATGCAGGCTTTGGAGATGGGATGTTTCCGAGGGCTTTTGGGTGTCGCGTGCGGAGATGGGGAGATGCGAGATGGAGTTACAACAGCAGTGAGGCCTTTCGAGGATCTCTTGACAGCTTGGTGTGGTCACATATCGAGATCAAATGGTCTTGCAAACACAATCCTCCACAGAGAGGTGCATGGCAGACGACGAGGAGGCCGGCCTAAAAAGAGATGGGAGGACAACGTGAAAGAGTGGACCGGTCTCCGACCAGAAGAGTCACAGGCAGCGGCATCTGACAGAGAAGGGTGACGTGGAGTTGTGAGAATGTCTTTATTTGTGCCCCAACGATCTCACCGGTTACAGGATGACCTGAACTCACCTGATACTGCCACCTGCCCAATTTTATGCCACAGGCCCGCGTTAGCAGCCAAATTGTTCCATCTCAATCCCCAAATTATACGCAGCACTGCATTGACTTTAATTTCAAGCCAACTTCATAGATAAACCCACTGATCAACACCCCGACTTCCGAAATAACAGCTACTTTAATTTAACTAGAGAAGAGCAAGTCAAAATCTTCAGACATTTATAATCATTACATTTGTTTAAAATTACATTTATAATCATACTGGGCGAAACAGACTCAAGGGTCATCTTTACAACAAATTGAGAATTGGGGCAGATGACAAGTGTCTGTGTGGGGAGCATGCCATGACCGTGGATCACATCCTACAAAGAAAAGAGATAACAATACTGGTCTCGCGAGACAGATTTGAGACAAAGGCTAGATAAAGATAAAATAGCCTTACAAGTGCCCTTTGTAAGAGAAATCGCGACCTTGATCTGAGGATGAACGAAGAAGAATTGGAAATCCTGATCTATGTCAGGCGTAATTTCTCTGGAGTACCATAGATGTGGCAATGCAATGAAGACCCCTCTAGTTTTCTGTTTTCTTAGTCTGATACCCTGTTCTGTACGTTCCACCTATCTATGAGGCTTACCAAATAAATAAATGAGTCCACCACCTGTATCGTATTGTCTGCCAACTGTTTTAGAATTTAATAATAATAATGTTCGCTTAGGCATCTGAGGCCCGATTTCCTGGTCCAGCCGTACAACATGATCGAACAAAGAAACTCGACGCCGATCAAGTGTTTCTGAGATTGGGCAGAGACCTGTGTTAGAAGAGACCTTCACGTTGCCCAGGATACGCCGCTAGTTGCGCATGTGAAAGACTTCCAGTCTCGACAAGTCATTTTTCAGCAATGTTCAAGTTTCGGAGCCGCAATGCAGGACTGGGACCACGTAGGACTGGTAGATGCGGATTTTTTGTCCCAAGGGAGATCTTGCCATTACTCTACACACGTCGGAGGTCGTGCGTAGCAGACGCAGCTAGTCCGATCCACTTTGATATATGAGGACCGCTGCGCCCATCGGATGATATCATGCTACCGAAATAAATGAATTTGTTTATGCCCTCTGCAGTGTGACCTTGAGTTTCAATACCCTGAGGTGCTGTGTCTAAAATGAGGTTCTGAACTTTTTTCTTGGCCAGGATATAGACAGGCCCAAGGAGCGCGTTTCGCTGTCTAATAATTCCAGAGAGCGCTACAGCGCAGATCTGTATGTGCCGAATAGGACAATGTCGTCCGCGTAACAAGATCAGTGAAGATTGACTGATGCGCGCTGAGGCGGTCAAGAATCCAGTCGACTGCCCGGCAGAATAGGTCAGGGGCTAAGACACATCCCTGTCTAACACCAGAAGTCGAGGGGAATCTGTCAGAAAGAGTGCCGCCCAACCGAATTCTAGCGCCGGAGTCCTTGTGTAGCCTATTGATCAGGTTCAACCGGGAAGGGGGTGGGGGTGTAGGGGGTTGCCTATTCCCTGGAGAGAATTTTGATCTCCCGGGCATGGATAGACAGAACTAACAAAACAAATTGATACCCACAAACAACGAGAATGGCCATAAATAGCTGATCAATACACGATACAACAATCATGCTGAGGTCACAACACTTACACAGGAATGTTTCCATTTTCTCCGTAGTGCTTGTTTGACAACCGTGAGAAAAGTGTGCGGCTTCGACCATGTCAATTGTTTAAGAAGACTATGTAACCGTGTGGGGGCAGGAGTTCTCTTCCTAGTGTCCAATACATGAGTAAGTTGGGTCTTTGAAAGGTAATGTGTAGGTCTTTTAAGATCTTTGTGTCTGCGAAAAGTAATGTGCGAGTCCACGAACATCTAGAGAACTGTAAAAATAATGCGCTAGGCCATCAAAATCTTAGTTTCGGCGAAGAATAATGTGATGGTCTACGACCAAATGAGGCTGTCAAAAAGTTAGGTGAGTATCCATGAACTTATGTGGGAAAGTGAGTTCATCTAGAGGTACACCAACATATTTTACAATGCTAACTTATTGTGTTCTTGGCATTTTTACCAAATGTAAAAAAGATAATTGAAATACAAGTAAATCATACATTCCATTTAATAACCATGTTGTTGATAGCATTATTTTTTAAGAAAAACCATTCATTTAACACCAAAATAACCCTCCCATGAACATAACCAACCTGTTTAAATATACCTGGTTCGCCATTGAAGATGATGTTTCATTCAATAACTTTATTGGATTGTTGGTCCTTTGCTCACTAAATTAACCCTGATGTTTTCAAAAGGATCGCAACGTGTTTGATCACTCATGCCACTACTTATGTTAACACCATCCAATTCATTAGGTGAATTTTGAATTCATGATCAATATTTTCATATAGACGTATTGTGTGGTACGTAACAGTAGGTAATATAATATTAATTACTTATGAGTTGTTCGAAATTTTCGTTTGCTCGAATCGTTTCTGGTAGTAATCAATGGGTGACAGAAACATGAATATGGCGCCGAGTGGTCCACCGGGTGTTTGTTTATAGCAAAAACAAGAAAAACACCACTGTACCATACAGTTGATTGTAAGAGGCGACTAACTGTGAGACATAGCATTACACCGGTCAAGGTTAGGTAGTTTTTTTTTAAGAGCAGCATAGATGGCGCCTAACAGGATGTGGATCTACTTTGCTCTAGTGTTTGACGCTATCAAGATGGACTCGCACATTGGTTTTCCACCCTCCGCAGCACTTGTCCCAACGCATAATAAGCTGCTCGAGTCTAGTCCACTAAGCAGGAATACTCCTCTCGCCTACGTCCAGCTCACACAAAAGCTGAGAGTTGCACACGACCATCTACTCATGTAGAAGTACAGGTCGACTAAGACAAAGACTAAGACATAGACTTAATTTACCTATTGTCACATATAACTAAAAACCTATTGTCGTTATCTTGTTCGTGTATGAAATGAGTATATTATTTCATTGTTTGTATTTAGTTTCAGACCTTGAAGGCTTTAATGACAGTTTTGGTCTGTGTGAATTGTATTGTGTGGAATATAATGTGCTGGAAAGCATAGAGGTTGTAAAAACGTTCAGTTAGTAGCCTTTTTGATTCATTTTGATTGTGAAAATAGTAATATTTCCATCTGTATCACATTGATTCCTGCAAGAAACGAATGGAGACAAACAAATCATTGAACAACCCATTAGTAATTAATAATATGTTATCAAACTGTTAAATTCATGCCATTAATGTGAAAAGAATTATGTACAACACTAGAAGTGTGCGTAGAATAATAATTTTATCTGGTGGATGTGGTCTGGTATGAGGTATTAGGAAGTGGTATCCTATAGAAAGAAAAATAACCAATATCAATATCACCTTAAAAATAAGCAATTGAGACTTTATTTAAAGACACATCCTACATTTTACATGTTTACTTCCGTGTTTCCATTTCCACTGACAAATAAATTGTGAACTCTCTTTCGCCTTCTATCACCCAGGGGTGCATAGACCATCAACCAACCCTCGCCAAGCAGCTCTGTCCTGTGCAATTTTTTCCACTTTGTTCCAGCTTTTCCCAGTTTTTTTTACTTCTGCCTCCAGATCTCGTCTCCACGCATTTTTTGGTCTATCTATGCCTCTACTTCCCTGGGGATTCCATGACAGGGATTTCCTGGTTAAACTGGCCTGGGGCTTTCTTAATGTTTGACCAATCCATCTCCACTTACTTCCTAAAATGTCCTTTTTCAATTTACCTCGTCCCGCGCTCTCCCGCAGTGTGTCGTTTGTGACTTTGTCAAACTATTTTTTACCAAGAATCTACTAAGGCATCTGTTGACAAAACCCTGTAGTCTCCTGCCATTGCCTTTGGTCATCCACCAGGTTTCCGTTCCATACAGCAGGACTGACTTCGGATTTGAATTGAAAATCCTTATTTTTTTCTTTCTTCTTATTTCCTTGGAGTTCAATTTGGGTTTCAACATTCCGAATGCAACTCTTGCTTTTTGTATTCTTGTTTTTTATATATCCTCGTCTGTCCTTCCTTCCTCGTTGATAATACTTCCTAAGTATGTAAATATCTCTACCTCTTCCAGTTGTGTTTCTCTCAGCCCGATTGGTTCTGTGTTTGCCACATTGACCTAAATTATTTTGGTCTTTTTCTCGTGGATCTTCAAACCGACGTATTTAGAGGTATAATCCAATCATCCAGTTTTCTTTGCATTTGGCTTTTGCTGTAGAACAGAAAGGCTATTTCATCCGCAAAATCCAGGTCCTCCAGAAGAAAAGATGGGTAGAATAATTTAAAGAGCTCTTTAACAGACCAGCACCAGACAACCCACCAGTCATCCCATCAGCAGAAGGGGGCCTGAAGATAAACTGTGATAATCCAAGGAAAGAAGATATTAGAAGGGCAATAGAGTTTTTAAATAACAGAAAAGCAGCAGGACCAGGTGGTATTCCACAGAAAGGCATAAAAGCAGATGTTGAAACATCTACTACCATGCTCCACAATTTGATAAACGCCATCTAAGAGTAAGAAAGCTTACCAAAAGATTGAAGAGATTGTTACCTGGTGAAATTCCCAAAGAAGGCAGATTTATAGGAATGCAAAAACCATAGAAGAATGAAATTATTATCAGTGCCGTGAAAGGTGTTAAATAGAGTAATACTAAAAAGGTTAACAAGGCAGTGGATAACAAGATAAAGGATCAGCAGGCGGGCTTCAGACATAATAGATCATGCATTGACCAGACATTGCGGATAATTGTGGAGCAATCATCGGAATGCACATTCGACAGTTTGGACAGAGATATACTTTGGAAACTACTGAGGCACTATGGAATTCCTCAAAAGATCCCACACATAATTAGACAGACGTATGAAAGTATGCAATGTATACACGAAGGACAGCTCACGGAGCCATTCAAAATTAAATTAGGGATACGACAGGATTGAATAACTGTCGCCTTTCCTGTTCATCCTGGCAGTGGACTGGATTATGAAAGCAACAACAAATGAGAAAAATGAAATCCAGTGGACCTTGAATAAAAATTGTGAGCCAACGTTATAAAATGCACTGTGTTTCTATTATCTTATTTAGAGATCAATATTTACATTTTTTCGATACCTATTCAATGACACTTGTGTATTATAAAGTGGTCATCTTTTGTTCAGTTGTCTTCATTTGCCTATAAACGGGAAATAATGCATCCTTAAACTACTAAATTTTGAAATATGTTCTTAAAAACACGTGTCTTTTTTACAATTTCAATAACGATGTGTTTTAATAAATTAATCTACATCATTTTTGGGGGGATTTAACATACATTTTGAATTTATTTTTAAAAAGAATATATAAATTACTGTGTAACCACAACTAGCCTACTTTCAGATATTGTAGCATATAGGTACATTGTATCGTTACTAACAACTACAAACGAGCACGAATCGCAAGTAAAATATTTGATGGCTTTGTAAGCCAAATGAGGTCCAATGTTCAGCTCAGGGTATGTAACAACAACAAAAAACACACACAAAAATAATTTGTTCTTTGCTTCACCTTTACTCCACCTTCTTCCTTTCTCTTCTGCAACACTTTCTATTTCTTATTCTCAATCCTTCCTGCGCTTCTTTCTTTCCGCTGATTATTCCTATTTCATTGTTCATTTGCATTGATATGTAAAATTCCAACAAGTTATGAACAAGTTATATGAATTTGTATTGCACAAAGGATTAAAAAAAACAATTTAAAACTCAGTGTATGTAACACAAACGTTGGAGGTTAGATGTTTTTACCCTGTTTGTGATGTCTCGATGGCGTAAACGATCCCCTGGTGTTTGAACAGATATAAAATTAAATAGGCATTTACTACGCAAATATTTTCAGAGGGGATAACTCTTATTTTTGCATATTAGTAATTTATTGGATTATGTCCCTTGTTCTGGTTTAATAAATGTAACCACAACAAATCTGGACGTTGATGGGGGATAATGGATACCAGGTCAGTTACTTGACAATGTGAGAGATTTTGACCGGTGGAACGAGTTTCGTGAGTACCGAGAACGATGTCCCCGATTTTTTTTCAAATGTGTGAAGTCCCCCTGTTTTTAAACATGTGTATTGACAAAATTAGAATTATCAGACTGCGACACGCAACCCAGATCAAAATTCCATATTTAAACTGTTATTCACCGATAACAATGTCTGGCAGATGGAGGCGAACAGAAACACTTAATCACGTAGCCGCGTTGGACGCAGCCTCCGATAAGCATAGCATGCGTATCAACACGTCTAAGACGATAAATCTGAATGTTTGCAGAATTCATGGGCTCCTTACCTTGAGCATACAGAACGTGGTTATAAAGCTAGCTCAAGAGGTAATGTACCTGGACAGTTTTATTTCTCCAGGTACGACAGAGAGATTGATACCAGATGCCAGAAAGCAGAGTAAGTGACTTATTAGCTGGCTCCATTGCTCAAACATTCTGACAATAGTCTGGTAACTAAACAGCAACTGGCCATAGCATCTTCCTATCAACACTGTGGTACTAGAGTCAAACGTGGGAGATGTCCAAGGCACGAGAGAGAGTAACATTTCCACCTGAGAGATCCTGAGAGATGGGATGTCTGCAAATACCAGCCGGCGTCTCCAGGAGATACAGATTGAGAAACGAGAACATTCGAAAAATAGTAGGTTCCTTCCTTTGTGCCAAATGCATATCCAGACAGATGGTGCCCTGGTTCGGACATCTTGTAAGAATTTTCCCTGATCAACTTCCTGTGCGAGCTTACAATGCCCTACGAATCGGCTTCTGGGCCAAGGGCGACAGAGGGGAAGGTGGATAGACTATGTAAAGACGATTTACAGCGACACGGGCTGACGACGTCATGCGCGGCACATCTGTCTTAGAAGAGACAACTTCAGCTTTCCAAGACGCCCATCAGGGTTCAGGTTTACCAATAATTAACAAAATAACAAATCTAATTTTGTTCGCTTTCAAGGTGGGAGAAGAGATTAACATCCGGTTAGACAAAACATACTGATCAGACTCTTTGTAAGGGTTAGGTAAACCCTCGAGACTCTACAACACTTCCTAGCAGCACTCAATGTAAACAAAGTTGTTTCACTGCATTTCTGTTAACGAAGTGGGGATCCGCACTGTGATTTCCATATTGGCGAACTAATTGTTAATGAGGCGCATTGTAAAACCACAGTACATGTATATAGAGAGAATTGACTGTAACGTTGTTAGAGCAGTTGCTAGCCACGCTAAAAGCTTAGGGTTTGCATCTCCGTTATGACACGTATCAGTATAATTAACTGTAAATAATTATTTTATTTACTGTTAATGAAGGCATCGCTGTGGTGAAAGGATCTGCTTAACCCGTCCCTCGAAAGTTGATCACCCGAACAATGGCGCACCCAGTACCTCATCCATGACGGCAATGTTTGATATAGGACTATATTTACTTCTTTGAAGACAATTGATCACCCCCACCTCACAGAGCAGTGAATCTGTGCCTTTCATCTCAGACTACAGTGCCTGCTAGATCGCAACCCATGTTTAATAGGGAGAGGAGACTAGCGTCCAGTCATTCAAGACTAATATAATATGTTAGTCGGGGTCAGGTAAACATACTAATAAAGACTCCACTTAACTTCTAACAGTTCTTCTTGGAAACAGGCTGCTACGTGGCAGCCTGGTTCACGAGGTGGGGCTCGGAACTGTGATCGCCATAGCGGTGAGCTTACCGAGGAACCTCGTATTGCACTACAGCCATGAGGACCCTGGTCCAACTTCACATGTACGCTTAAGGATGTGAGAAGAGCCATTATAAACCACCAACAAAGAAAGTCCTACAGAGTACCAAACTCAAATACGAGTGTATATTAACAACAACCCATTTTTTCCCCGACAAAGACCATGTGGTCGTAAAGTGGGTTTTCTTTTGTTTTTGTCCTGAGCCATTACACACACACACACATCCACATGCACACACTCACACTGACACACACACACACACACACACACAAATACACACACACACACACACACACACACACACAAACACACAAACACATATCATCGCATTCTCAGAGAAAAAAGTAACTTACCAGGTAAAGTTTTTCTTCGTATAATTTTATTTTGTCATTAAAAAACAACGACATTTGGAGAGAAGAAACTTTATTCCATAGTTCGAAACTGAAACAACTGAAAATATATTTTCATGTCACATGTGATTATTTCTTAAGCGTTTGTGAGCATTGGGGTCATTTTTTTAAATGACAACGCTCATTACCGCCTGCGTCCACCACGGCTTGCCATCTACGACTCATGGATCGAGTGCAGTGCCTCAGTAAATCTCGTAGATTGTTCTGCCCCTCCTGCATGATTTATTGACTAAGTTGTCGTACAGTCTGCGGTGGATGCTGTCATTGCTGAAGTCGTTGTTCCAACTCGTCACAGACATGCTCATTTGGTGACAGGTTCTGTGAAATGGCTGGTCAGGGCAATATTTCAATGCCAATTTCAATGTTTCTAGTTTGGAGTTCACGGAAACATGCGGACGGGCATTGTCCTGCTGAAGTACAATACATGGTGCATGCTTCAACATAAGAAGCGCGATGTTGTTCCTCACAATCTCATCACAGTATCGCAACCCGGTAACAGCACCGTCTAAGAAAACAAAGTCTGTCTAATGATTGGTGAAGATGCCTATACATATTGTAATCTCTTCACCTCCATGACGAGAGCGCTTTTGAATGCAGTAGTTGGCGTAACGCGTGTCGACGAGACATTCTCTGATGAAACAGTCCAAGTCGTCTGGTAGCGATTTAACCACAACCTGTCTGTCTTGACACATAAATTTGTCTTGCTGTTGTAGACACAGACATTCCTCTATCTAATACGCCAACAGTTCTAACCTCCAATTTAGCACCATGTTTAGCATCCTTCCAGTAGTCTGCTTCTCAACAAAATGAACGGCAAACTAATCACAGATCGCTAGTGAACACCTCTCAGGTAAATGTTGAAATCAGCACGTCAGTTGTGAGAAAATGCCCGGATAGTCGTTAATTTCATGAAATCAGATATTCAAGGTCAGAGAAAGGTTTTTTTTCACAATCAGACTGTACTAAGACAATTATACGGCTTCCAGTAACGGCCAAGAATGCATCGGTATGAAATTACTTAACAACTTTCAAACATAAAAACGTGCACAAAAACTGGTAAGTTACTTTTATGGCTTTTCCTACCGAACTTTCTTTTTACCATTTACACGAGCAATTCTCCTCTGTAACTTTGGACTGCTCTTTGACGCTCTCTCGTATTTCCATATACTATTACCTATAGTGTATGACGTGGATGGTGTATCGTCCACCAGTTTGTGTCAATGCCACACATTCATTCTACTAGCTGCGTACTACTGTTCTGATGATGAGTTGGGCAGGTCGTGTGGTCGGCAAACCAGGCCATCACCGGCCAAAAATACTTTTGTTATGGTGACATGCAAAAGGATTAATGTCCCCATTGTGACAAAGAACCTGCGCTTCACAAAACGTCTTTGGCATAGTATCCGACACTTAGGAAGCTGCTGCGGCTCAAGGACGAATCTCTTAGGATACACCTCTTTGTAAAGATGCAGCTTAACGCCATGAAATTAAGCCTTAACACATCAGGCAACAATTCACTGCTCACGCTGTCCAATGTCTTTCCATATGCACATAGGGCTCCTCAGTTGCCTTGGAACCCATTGACTGACCGAACATTTTCAAAATGGATGAATAGAGATTGTTGTTTTCAGCGCACGTATTGGACGAAAAACAAAAACAATTAGCTATGTATTATTCCCTCACCACAAAGTGCGGTCATCTGTGATATTGGATATTGAATTTAAATAAGTGTGATAGTCTAAGGCAGGGACTCTTAATATGGGGTATGTTGACCCCTTGAGAGTCGAGCTTAGTTGTAAGGATATTTGTTTACTTGAATGATAAAACAAACTCATTTTCGTTGTTTCCTCTAACTCAAGCTAAGAAGAAGTGATGTCTGTGGGAAGATGTACAAGTGGATCAACCACTACCTCAAACAAAGAACGGCCAGAGTCCAAGTACAAGGGCAGATGAGCAAAAAGGTGACACTCGAGCAGGGAGTACCCCAAGGGTTAGTATATCTTCCTGGTATATATAAACGATATTACAGAGAATATACCAAGAAGAGTCCATAGCTCAATGTTTGCAGACGATCTGGCTATGTGGACCTCTGAAAAGAATCTCACCATAGCAAGAAATCGGATGCAGACGGCCCTAACATCGCTGGAAGAGTGGGCGAACTCATGGCTGGTCAAAATAAACGAGGAGAAAACCACATGCACAAAATTCCCGCTTTCATTAAAACCCCAAAGTACCAAATTAAGTCTAAATGGCAAAATCCTGCAGCCAAACGACAACCCAACCTATCTGGGAGTCACATTTGATCGGCGCATGACATGGAAAAGTCAGATTGAGAGAAACCGAATGAAAGCCAGAGAAAGAATGGCAATCATGAGGAAACTTGCTGGCACAAGCTGGGGAGCAGACGAAGGCATACTAAAGAAACTGTATACTGGAAGAGTGAGACCAGTTCTCGAGTATGGCATTGCGGCATGGACAACAGCAGCGAAGGCGAACTTCGATAAAGTTAACAAACTTCAAAACCAAGCCATGAGAATTATAACAGGTGGCATGAAGTCAACGCCAATTGTAGAACTTGAAAAGATTACAAAACTGCAATCCATGACCGATAGAAGAGACTGCAGAGCTCAGCTGCAGTCAGAGAAACTCCGAAGACTGACCGACCATCCAATGCACCAGAGACTAAACAATTTGGGAAATGGGAAACTAAAGCGGAGAAACTTTGCAGAAATAGCCAAAGCAAAGATGCACGAAGATCCCATAAACGCACTAACAACACCAAAACCCATCACTACTGTACGAAAACCTACCTGGAAGCAGGATATATTTCCAGAGGTGGTAGAAAATATACCAGGTATTGCAAACAAAAACTGCCAGACTGAAAAAGAAAGGAGAGATACTACCCTAAGCTTTATAACGAAAAGCTACCCAAGCATGGACTGGAGCCATGCATACACCGACGGTTCTGTAACAAACACTACACAGAACGGAGGGGCAGGAGCATTCCTGAACCTACCAAATGGCAGAAAAATAACACTGTCATTCGCTACTGGTAAGTACACAAGCAATTTCAGAGCGGAGGCAGAGGCACTGAGGGCGGCAGTGGAAGAAATGGTGACACACAGTGAAAATGAGACCCATATAGTCCTGCTGACAGATGCTCTCGCCGTAGTTACAGCGCTAAAAAGCCACAAAAACACTGAGCTTAATGACTTAAGAGCAGCACTCTGCAAACTGTGCCAGCAGTCCGCACCAAAAAGGGTAGTGGTACAGTGGGTTCCGTCACACTGCAACATCCAAGGCAACGAGGAAGCAGACAGACTGGCAAAAGAAGGTGCAAGACTACCACAAACAGATACCAGTATGACGTACGAAGAGTCAAAACGGCTTATCAAAGCCAGATACATGACCAAATGGGAAACCGAACACACTGGTTACACCAAAAACGATGCCTATTACCAGTTGAACCGAAGAGAGCCGGTCGTTGTCTTCAGACTTCGCACTGGCCACAACAGACTGAGGTACCACCTATTCAACAAATTGAAGATAGGGTGTACCGACGAATGCCCGTGCGGTACTGGTAAAATGACCGCTGAACATCTGCTGCAGAACTGCCCGACATACGAGGATCAGAGAGAGCAGATGTGGCCATTACCAGTGGAACTGCAAGACAAGCTCTATGGCAGTGGCGAGAGCCTCAGGATGACCGCCGCTTTTTTCGAAAAAATAATGGTTACTGTCTGACTGCGTACGCAGAAGAAGAAGAAGAAGTTTCCTCTAACTCAGATATCTCGATTTCACTGCTCGCCAGGCATTTCCTGCAGTCCATCTAGCAATGTTATGTGACTCAAAATGTGATTGGTGTCACAAAATTAATACCAGGTATTAAATGCTAAACAAGAATTAATGTCACCAAAGATGTGTAAACAATTTATTATTTGTTTGGCTTTTAATCAATAAAATATAAAGTAGAAACGTTCGTATTTAAAGACATTAACAACCGCAGGATCTTGCAGGCTATTAAGGAAATACACACATTTACATCTGGGTTCATGACAATGGTAGTCTAAGTCGACCTGTGCGTATCAGAATGTCAAAGAGGTCCATGGGTTTTATTAGAATATCAAAGAGGTCCATAGGTTTTATTAGAATGTCAAAGAGGTACATGGGTTTTATCAGAATGTTACAGAGGTCCATGTGTTTTATTAGAATGTCAAAGACGTCCATAGGGTTTAGCAGGCTGTCAAAGAGTTCCATGGGTTTTATCAGGCAGTCAGAGGGTCCACGTGATTTACCACACCGTCATAGGGGTCAATGGGCTCTCCACCTGATTGTCAGAAGATTACATGGGCTTCAGCCAACACCCAGAAGCTTTCATTTCAAAGACATACATATCTGCCAAAGAGAGTCACGGGCATCACAATTCTGCGAAATAAAACCATGGTTTTTACGCGAACCCATGTGCATCGCCATCCTGTTAAAGTGTCCCTATGTTTCACCAGACTATGAAACAGGTCAGCAAACTTCACCAGATTTTGAATGTATGTGAAACAATCTTACACACAGATGAGTGCTCTTGTAGAGCGGGGGGGGTGTGAGGTGTGGGGTGGGGGGGGGTGTGGCTGGGGGTAAGAATCATGAACACATTCTATGTGAATGACCACTTTATAGTTAAATGATATACCATACATGACCGGAAGGCGCGGAACTAAAACAAAAGCTGTGGGGCATATACTCTGACCTGATAAAGACTACAGACTTCATTATGACAACTGGTCTGCAGATATGGTGTGACCAAAGGATCCTGAAGAAAAAGAAGAAAAAGAAGAAGAATTAAATTAGTAAGCAAGTTTCACTAAAATGTCAGATGGGCACAATTGATCCACGGTAATGATATGCTCCCCACATGAACACTTGTTATCTGTCCCAATTCTTATGTTGTTGTAAAGATAACCATTGAGAATAATGCCCAATTCTCAGTCTGAAGATGATGACTTGCTCTACTCTAGTTAATTTTAATTAGCTGCCTTTTTTTCGGAAGTCGGGGTGTTGATCAGCTCATTTTCCCCTGAAGTTGGCTTTCATTATGGTCTTGGCCTCATTATATGTCTGTTTGTGGGGATGCTCTTCCACACTTTTCTAGTTTGTCTGCAGCTTCATTGCCTACAATATTGCAGTGGGATGGTATCCACTTATGATCAGCCTTCAGTGTTCTACTGAGAGCTGTGTCAGGGAGAAAATACATTGCTCGAAATCTTGATCTTTGTATTGTTTTAGCGCTGCTAATACTGACGTGGCATGAGTCAGGCATACTATGTTTTCTTGGTAGATATCTTTATCTTGGATTACAAGCTCAGCTGCGGTCTTCAGTGTCTCTGCTTTTGCACGAAAGCTATTTAAGTATGTTCCTGTTGCTAATACTCGAGTTTTTTCTTCTCCATTCCTTAGTTTGTAATAGACCCCTCCACCTCCATTGGATGTGGCTTTTGTTAGATGAGCCATCTGTATATACGTGTATCCATGTCTCTGGTGGGTATTCACTCATAAGATATTATTCTGTAATACATTTCTATTCTAAATCTGCCTGAGTTCCTTTTTTTGTTCCTATTCCCTCTTTGGCTTCTACCAAATCAAGGGATTTGGCTTTTTTCCATGGTGGGATTTGAGATGTTTGTTTTAAATATCTAACCACTGCCTGGCTTATGATTTTGCCTGCTCTTGCAAGTTCTTTTTGTTTTTGATATGAAGTGGTTTATCTTCCTCTTTCCACGCGATTTATCCTGTCATAAATTGAGTGATCAGACATTCGTTTGAACTTCTTCCCCTGCTGGAGTGTTTTTTTTTATCTCTGCGCGTCTCCTTATTTTCGATTTCTGTGATGTTCTCCATTGTATTTATTGGTGTTGTTCTCATAGTTTCAGTGATGATACGTATACCTTGGTATTGAGTTGTATTTATTTTTTGAAAGCTATTCTTTATTGTTGAGGACCATGCAGCTATTCCGTATTCTAGCACTGGTCTCACATAACCTGTGAACTGTTTCTTTAGGGTGCCCGCGTTGAGCCTGATATCTTTCTCATTATGGCCATTCTGTTCTTAGCTTTGATGGTGGCTTTTTGTATCTGGTTTTTCCATGTCATCTTTGGATTCATTGTTATTTCTAGATCAATTGGACTTAGGTCAAGGGGAAGTGTGTGACCATTTACTTTTAGTATCACTTCTTAGGGCTTGGGAGATAGAGAGAAGATTGTGTGCGTTGTTTTGGTTTCGTTTTTAGCGATTTGCCATATTTTGGGTCTCTATTTTATTTAGGGCCTCTTGCAATTGGTTTCTAGCTACAGGTGTAGACTTTTCGGATGTTCATAGTGTCAAGTCATCTGCAAATAGTGCACTGTGTACTCTTTAAGGGATTTCTGTGATTACATCATTGATATATATGAGGAACAGCATGGGTGAAAGTATTCCACCTTGCGGAACAACTTGCTCCATTTTCATCTTTTTGCTGAGGTGTCCTTGGAGTTGCACTCTTGCTGTCCTGTTATCTAGATAATCACTGATCCATTTATACATATTGCTGGTTACACCCATTTGCAGTAGTTTTTAGTTTTAACCCGCTCTTCCATATTTTATCAAAGGCTTTTTCTAGGTCTATTTAGACTGCCAGTGTTTTCTTTCCTTTTTTCTTAAAATACAATTCTATCTCCTGCGAGATATATGTCACCTGATCTTTGGTCGATCTGTTTCTACGAAAACCTGCTTGCTGGGGGATAAGTCAATTTTTTAGTTCCATATGTCAGGTCATTCTAATGTTAACTATTCCTTTCATTGGTTTCCCCACATGGATGAGTAGACTTATAGGTCTGTGTAACTGCATGACTTCGTGTTGTCTTTCCCATGTTTAAGGATGGGGATAGTCATTGCCTCCTTCCTCGCTTTGGGGACAGTTCCTTGTTTCCAGCTTGTGTTAAAGATGAGTAGCAGTTTGTTCTTTGCTACTTCTCCCATGTTAGAGAGCATTTAATTAGTTATGCCATCCTTTCCTTGGGCTTTTCCCTTCTTGAGATTACTAATGTATATTTACTATCAAATGTTCCTGATGAACTCGCATTGAGTGCTCCATGTGGTTTATTTCTTTCTTGAAATACCTTTTCATTTCTGCTGGGTTTGTATTTCTACCAGTTTCTGCATAATTTTCGATTAGAGCATCCGCTGCTTTGTTCTCAGTTAGTACATTTCCTTTATTTTCAATTGCAATTGTTGGCTTGTAGCTGTTTTCGTCCCTCAGGGCCTTTGCTAGCTTGCAGAGTTTCTTGCTCTCTCTATCAAAGTTGAGAGTTTCTGTGTGCTCGTGCCAGCTTTTCCTACATGCTTGGTTGACTGTTTTCCTATATCTTGCAGTAGCTGCATTGAGTGCAATGTTGCTTTCTTGATTTTGGCCAAATTCCGCTTTTTCTCTTGCCTCTTTTAGTCGAAATTCCATCTGTTGCACTTCCTGTTACCAATACGGTTTGCAATTTCTTCTGGTGCATCTTGGGATGTTCTCCATTGCTGCATTGAGAAGACACTGGTTTTGCACCATTTTGCTAACTTTTTTTGCGGTGGGTGTTGATGGACAGGCAGTAAAGATATGTACTTGTGACAAACTTCTGCCAGTCTGCTCTCTTATAGTTCCACCTGGACAATGGCTTTTGGTCTGATGGAATGTTTCACAGGTTTATTGTAATTGTAATGGATCTGTGGTCGCTTCTTTCTGCTAGAGGTGCGAATACTATTCTTTTGAATTTTTGGCTTAGGTCGCTGGTGATAAATGCAAGGTCAGGAAATTACGTTGATGTCCATCACTTTGAATAGAATGTGGGATGTCGCCTGGGAGGTTGGCCATACAGAAGTTGTTGTCAACCTCCCATTCCTCTAGTTCTTGTCCACTTACGTTGGTCTGTGCGTAACCACACATCGCAGACTGGCTGTTAAAGTTTCCTATCCTACCACTATGATTGCCTGGTCCATAATATCCATGGCTTCTAGGGCCATATTTTTTGTTGACTAGCAGTAGGTATTATAAATTGTAAGTCTGATTCGGTAAGGTTATGTCACCCCTATTGTTTACGCTTCTCAGTTTGTTTCCACCGAGATCATTTTTGATGGGATCGATATTTTGGACAGGATAACCCCCCCCCCCCTCAGCATATGCCCATCCCTATCCATTCTATGGGTTTCCTTTCCTCTTGTGCAAAATCTGGGGTTTGGATTAAGGTGCGCTTCATGTGTGCAAATAATGTGAATTTATTCCTCAAATAGTCTTCTGGATAACGCTTTATTTTTGTTGTATATGCTTCAGCGTTCCCTTGCAACAACTGCAGGGTTTAAGAGGCAGATATATCAGTGTGTCCATGATCGGAGAAACACATCTTTATCTGTGTGGTCGCTTTATGGTTGTTGTTGTTTCGAATGTCGAAAAATGAGTAGATTTACTCTTTTGTGCGCCCTGAAAAGGACGTTAAGTGACGGATGCTCACATCCCGAGCGTGCTGAAGATGGTGGACCGGTGTCCTCCAGGCGGTTGTGCTATGCTTGGCTTCAATTACATGTCGCTCACGACTATGGTGATCACGTCAATCCCTCACACGGTTAGCGAGGCTGCTATGAAAACAGTCCGTTTCCAGGGAAGGCTACTAGGAAGCCGAGGTGAGGGTCTTGGCCAGTATCATTTCCCTGACCCTAATTAACATTTCTGATCAGTATATTTTGCCTGACCGTAACTAACATGTCTGATCATTATATTTTGCCTGACTCTAAATAACATTTCTGATCAGTATATTTTACCTGACTCTAAATAACATTTCTGGTCAGTATATTTTACCTGACCAGACTTGATCTTTCTCCTAGTACCTTATGGTGTCTATCTGTTTAGGTCCTTAAATACTCCTTGGATGAAATACGTAATGTCGTAGTTTGTAGCAACGAGCTGTTTTATTCGCACCTTTCGGTCCAACACTTCCGTTTTCAGCAAGCATTTACTTCAGGTTCGCAACCCTTTGTCTATTGTTGTCCCCAACTGGTCTGACGATCAAACCTGCAAGGCAGCAGGTTATTTATTGATACCATGTTCATGTATCATTTGATGGGGTAGTTATGCGGTTACCCTGACAATTGTCCTTTGTCAGGGAATGTCCTATTTGGATTCCATGAGCCTGGCGCCGCCCCTCTTGCCCAGCAGACTCCCGAGTTTCATAACTGCTCACTCAGCAGCCACATAGTCCTTTAGCACTTTGATACATAATGGTCTTGAGGTCATTTTTCCAATTGACTGAGGCCATTTTGATAAATTTGTGTAGGTCTAGGATTGACTTTTTCTTTGGACTTGTCCTTGTTTGGGCTCGCTAGATGATAGTCATTAGTCATTGCTTGTCCGGCCCTACTTGATTGCGAGCTCCATCTTCCTGTACCTTGTGTAGAGTTTCCTCTCCAAGGTGATATGTCTTCATGGAATCTTGAACATCACTTGGCTGCTACCACTCTTAGTCTGGCCCCTCACCAGTGACCTGTCCGGCATGGGTGGCCCTACCAGGAACATACGTTCCCGACGCTATATCTCACTGGGTCACTGAAGTACGCAAGTTCCCCCCACCTCGGCATGGTGATGGTATCCTAAAGTGGCGGGGTTGGGGTGTGGGGGTGGGAGCTAGGGACCTCACCACGTATAACCCGTAGTTAGCAATGGAAGCACATGTATAAGAGAATCGGAATACCCGTAAGAGAAGACTAAAAATAGGAACATGGAATGTTCGTACACTTCACCAAGACGGAGAACTGGACAACATGATAACAGAGACAGGGGTTATGAATATAAATATATTAGGTGTGGCAGAACCAATATGAAAAGACGCTGCGTACACACAGAGAGATAAATACATTTTCATACATTCAATAGGTGTCGGTGTATTATTAAATAAAAAGTTAAACAAAATACAAATGTGGATAAAGGACACATAACGATCGAATGATGCTATTAAAAGTCAAAGCCAAACCATTTGATATTTCCATTTTACAAACGTAAGCACCAACATTAAATTGCAGCGAAGAACAATTAGATGAATATTACGAAGGCGTGAAGCAGTTACTTGGCACAGTGACTTCAGCAGATATACTAATTCTTATGAGGGACGTGAATGCTAAGGTAGGAAAAGGGGAATAAAAACACCGTGGAAAATACAGAATAGGAAAAAAGAAGGAAAGAGGAGAAAGACTTATACAATTCTGCAAGGAAAATAAACTTAGTATTTGGAACACTATTTTTGAACACCATACTAGAAAATCATATACATAGTAAAGCCCAGGTGATACAACAAGAAATCGAATCGATTTTATTATTATCAGACACAGATTTATAAATATTGTTATAAACACCAAAACATGCGCAAGAGGAGGCATCAACTCAGTCTACAATCCAGTTTGTATGAAAGTGCATATGTAACTCAAAATTACCGAGAGCAAAAGTATAAAGACACAATAAAGACAGGTTAGCGCTAAAACAGCCAGATGTACAGGAAAAGTACCAGGTAGCAGTAATGAACGTGTATGAAAACTTACAATCAGAGGACAAGGAAGAAAACACAGAGAGGAGAACAAACGCAAAATGAGAACGTATAAAAACCAGTATCCAAGTAACAAATAAATCCTAACCAGATTAAGAACTTAGGAAAAACCAAGAATGGATGACAGATGACATCTTAACTAACATGGCAGATAGAAAGAAGACTAAAAACACTCTTTCATATTCATCACTACACAAAGAGATACGTATAATATGCTAGCTGGCTAAAGACCAGTAGTTGGAAGAAAAATGCAAGATAATAGAAGACATGGGACTAAAACACAGTACCAAAGAAATGCATATGGAAATATAGAAAACAACAAACAAGAAACAGTTAATCCAGAGTGGGGGATGCATCCGAGAAACAAATGGTGCCATTTTGTTGGATGAGAATGACATCTAAAACAGATGAGCAAAATATACAAGAAAACTTTTTGAGGACAGTCGCGGAGCCAAACCATCAACATATGATAATGAAGGCCCCAGCATCCTAAGATCAGAGGTAAAAAATGTAATGAAAACTATGAGAAAATGGAAAGCAGGGCCGAACTCGATATACATATAAATGATAGAAGTCCTGGAGGGATTTGATATAGATATACTTACTGATCTGTGTAATGACAAATACAGTAATGGATGCTTACCAACGGACCTGAAAACATCTACGTTTATAACACCCCGGAAAGATCCTCATGCAACAGAATGTTCAGACTTTAGAACAATAAGTCTAATGAGTCACACAATTAAAATACTACCCAAGATCATACAAGAGAGAATAAGAGGTAAAGTAGAGAGGGAAGTTTCAAAAGAACAATTTGGTTTTCGAAAGTTTGAAGGAACCAGGAAAGCAATTTTCTGTTTGCGAACTCTGACAAAGAAATATATAGAAATACAAAATGAAATTTATATTTGCTTCATAGACTACCAAAAGGCTTTTAAGAGAGTCCAACATGAGAAATTAATACAATCTATCCAAGAAATGGGTCTAGATAGTAAAGACATAACTGCTCCGTAATCTGTATTGGGAACAAACTGCTACAGTAAAATCGGGAAAGTCATGCTCTCCAAGTATAGATGCGAAAAGATGAGTGAGACAGGGATATGTATTACCCATTATCTGTTTAATATATACACATAACAAATATTCAAACAGATAGAGGGGAAGGCAGGGCTTGTCATTGGAGGAGTGGCAATGAACAATCTAAGATATGCGGATGAGACAGTCTTGATGGCAAAAAGTGAGCAATAATTACAAGAGTTTGTGACAACAATATACACAATAAGTCAAGAGTTTGTGACAACAATATACACAATAAGTCAAGAGTTTGTGACAACAATATACACAATAAGTCAAGAGTTTGTGACAACAATATACACAATAAGTCAAGAGTTTGTGACAACAATATACACAATAAGTCAAGAGTTTGTGACAACAATATACACAATAAGTCAAGAGTTTGTGACAACAATATACACAATAAGTCAAGAGTTTGTGACAACAATATACATAATAAGTCAAGAGTTTGTGACAACAATATACACAATAAGTCAAGAGTTTGTGACAACAATATACATAATAAGTCAAGAGTTTGTGACAACAATATACACAATAAGTCAAGAGTTTGTGACAACAATATACACAATAAGTCAAGAGTTTGTGACAACAATATACACAATAAGTCAAGAGTTTGTGACAACAATATACACAATAAGTGAAGAGTTTGTGACAACAATATACACAATAAGTGAAGAGTTTGTGACAACAATATACACAATAAGTCAAGAGTTTGTGACAACAATATACACAATAAGTCAAGAGTTTGTGACAACAATATACACAATAAGTCAAGAGTTTGTGACAACAATATACACAATAAGTCAAGAGTTTGTGACAACAATATACACAATAAGTCAAGAGTTTGTGACAACAATATACACAATAAGTCAAGAGTTTGTGACAACAATATACACAATAAGTCAAGAGTTTGTGACAACAATATACACAATAAGTCAAGAGTTTGTGACAACAATATACACAATAAGTCAAGAGTTTGTGACAACAATATACACAATAAGTCAAGAGTTTGTGACAACAATATACACAATAAGTCAAGAGTTTGTGACAACAATATACACAATAAGTCAAGAGTTTGTGACAACAATATACACAATAAGTCAAGAGTTTGTGACAACAATATACACAATAAGTCAAGAGTTTGTGACAACAATATACACAATAAGTCAAGAGTTTGTGACAACAATATACACAATAAGTCAAGAGTTTGTGACAACAATATACACAATAAGTCAAGAGTTTGTGACAACAATATACACAATAAGTCAAGAGTTTGTGACAACAATATACACAATAAGTCAAGAGTTTGTGACAACAATATACACAATAAGTCAAGAGTTTGTGACAACAATATACACAATAAGTCAAGAGTTTGTGACAACAATATACACAATAAGTCAAGAGTTTGTGACAACAATATACACAATAAGTCAAGAGTTTGTGACAACAATATACACAATAAGTCAAGAGTTTGTGACAACAATATACACAATAAGTCAAGAGTTTGTGACAACAATATACACAATAAGTCAAGAGTTTGGATTAGACATGTAAACATAAATAAAACAAAGACTATAATAATTGGGAAAAGTGACAAGAAACAATGTATACAGATAAAAATAAAAGATCAACTACTTGAACAGGTACAGTGTTTCTCCTATCTAGATCATATAATAACGGAAGAAGGCAGCTGTGAAAAAGAAATTAGAAAGAGAATAGGTAGGACCAAGATGGTATTCGGCAACATGCGACATATACAAACAGATAAATCAGAATTTGAAAATGAGAATTATCAGGTGTTATGTATACTCGTCACCACTTAATAGCGCAGAAACATGGACAATGAATAACACGTTGAAAAAG
Organism: Ariolimax columbianus; assembly: GCA_036924085.1. Taxonomy (NCBI): domain Eukaryota; kingdom Metazoa; phylum Mollusca; class Gastropoda; order Stylommatophora; family Arionidae; genus Ariolimax; species Ariolimax columbianus. Next base: position 108,778,784 of record JAVGWX010000004.1, read on the forward strand.
AGTATTGAAGCCTTATAAATGTGGGTATATGATTGGGTCGCATTTCTTGGAAAGAGAAGAAAACAAATTTGGAGGTATTGAAAAAGTTGAGGGAAAAAGAGAATTAATGACCGAAATCAGGGTTAGATAATTGGGTTATTTTGGTCATATAGCAAGACTAACTCCTTGTTCAAGACCATACTGGAGGATAGGGTGGAAGGCAGTCGTTCAATAGGGAGACGTTTTAAGTGGATGGAAAACATCTGGAGAACTGGCAAAAGTCTCTCAGATTGTACCATTACGGAAAGAAAGAAAACAGTGGAGATTCATTGCAGCCGACCTTCTATGCGGAGATGGCCTTGATCTGAACAGAACAGAACCTTCAGACTTTACACACGCCACGGCAGGCTGAGATTCCATCTATTCCACAAATTTTAAAAATCATTACCACGGATTTCAATTGTAATACTCATATTATGGCTTCTGAAAATCTGCGAATCTTGTAACCAACATATAAGGAACAGAGAAGATATATATGAAATTATACAGCTCAAGTGAGGAACAGACAAGACATATGAAAATATACGGCTCAAGTGAGGAACAGAGAATATATATATTAAAATTTGCGGCTCAAGTGAGGAACAGAGAAGATATATGCATGCTGCTCAAATAACCAACATATGAGAAATAGAGAAAGCGTATATGAACATACACGACAAGTGAGAAGGTATAAGGAACAGACAGGGCATATATGGAAATCACATGAACCATTCCTGGACAAGATCTAATGATGTACTATATACTCAAGATGACACGTCTTGTTCTTGAATATCTAATGCCATTTTAAAGTGAATGAAGGTGATTGTATTAAAAGCGCTACAGCAATATCTTTCAGCTGCTTCACCGTTTGCATATTGACTTATCACGTACTGTAGAGACTCTAAAAATAGTTCAATAGTCACTTTTTCCTCAAAGATTTATAAGGTTACTTGTTTGAAGGACACGTTACCGTTTATTTTAAAGATAAAGTTAAGTTCGGCCTTTCAGTGTCAAACAGTCAATTGTCCATAGTTTAAAATCCTCCTCAGCAATAATTTCTTTGTTCGATGAATGACTTTCTCAACATCATATCCAAGTTTTACCTGAAGCAATCAGGAAAGAGAGATATTCTAAATTGTTAGTATAAATTGTTATACAAACTCAAAAATATATATTGACTTTATCTCACTTCAATTTAGTAAACGGAGAAGACCTTTTCCGGGTGCAGATAATATAGATTTTTTAAATTAAATGTGATAATGATAAAAGATAACTGTAATAATAATAATTTTAGATGATTGTGAAAAAAAAGTGGCAAAAAACGGGAACAGGAAATCTCAGAATAAATGTATCGTACTATTTGAATAAACTTTGTTTAAGTTGGTAATTGTAGACGTGCGATTGCTGTCATGGTTTTAGAGATTTAGCTCGTGTCTTGGTCGATAGTATGAACTTTGTTCTGTGATTTTCTATGTGCTCAAATCGAAATATTGTGACCTTTATTGAATTGGGAAACGGTATATTTATAACTGTTATCGTGAGTTCAAGATTAAACCTGATACAACGTTGGTCTTGAAAACTTTGATGCAGTGTGAGTTTTGGGTGACTGTTGTAACCATTGCGACTGTGAAGTAAGCAGGGGTACTTGAGGCAGCAGCAGCAGCATCTGCTGTATTGGTAGTGAATGGAATGTAGGGCGTAGTAGTAGTATTAGTAGCAGCAGCAGTAGTAGTAGTAGTAGTAGTAGTAGTAGTTGTTGTTGTTGTTGTTGTTGTTGTTGTTGTCTAAAAAGTACGTTAAGTGGCAGTTTGCAGTAGCTTTCCTAAGATCCAGAGCGTGCTGATGAAGATAGACCGGGGTCCTCCAGGCGCTTGTTCTATGCTTTTCTTAATCTCCGTGTCACTCACTACTACGGGGATCACGTCGATCCCTAACATCGTTAACCAGGCTGCCATGAAAACAACTCGTTTCCAGTGAGTGCTATTATGAAGCCAAGGTATGGTCTTGGTCAGTGTGTTTTGCGTGACCCTGACTAACATGTCTGATAAGTATATTTTGGCTGACCCTGACTAACATGTCTGATAAGAATATTTTGGCTGACCCTGACTAACATGTCTGATAAGTATATTTTGGCTGACCCTGACTAACATGTCTGATAAGAATATTTTGGCTGACCCTGACTAACATGTCTGATAAGTATATTTTGGCTGACCCTGACTAACATGTCTGATGAGTATATTTTGGCTGACCCTGACTAACATGTCTGATAAGTATATTTTGGCTGACCCTGACTAACATGTCTGATAAGTATATTTTGGCTGACCAGACGTTAGTCTTCCTCTCCTTGTAGTAATAGTAGGTAGTACTAACAGCAGCAGTAGCAGTAGTAAAGTAGTAGTAATAGTAATAGTGGTAGAAGTTGTAATTGTAATGGTGTTGGTAGTAGTAGTATTAGTATTAGTAGTACTAGTTCCAGTAGTAGTTGTAATAGTTGTAGCTGCATTAGTAGTAATAGTAGAAATAGAAGTAGTAGTTGTAATAGTAGTGGCAGTAGTAGTTTTAATAGTAGTAGTAGCAGTAGTAATATTTAGTAGTAATTGTAGGAGTGGTATCTGTTGTGAGAGGAGTAGTTGTAGTAGTCGTAGTAAATTTGGTCGTAGTAATAGTGGTATTAGCAGCAGTGGTAGTAGTAGTGGCAGAATGAGTAGAAGTAGTAGTAGTAGTAGTAGTAGTAGTAGTAGTAGTAGTAGTAGTAGTAGTAGTAGTAGCAGCAACGGTAGCAGTAGTGGTAGTATTATTAACAGTAATAGTGGTAGTAGCAGTAATAGTAGTAGCGGTAGTAGTAGTATACGTAGCATTAGTAGCAGCAGAAACATCAGTAGTATCAGTAGTAATAGTAGTAATGGCAGTAGTAGTTGTAATAGTAGCGGCTGGAGTAGTAGTAGTAGCAATGGCAGTGGTAATAGTAATAGTATCAGTAATGGCAGTAGTAGTCGTAGTTGTAGTAAAAATAGTGGTAATAGTTGTACTGGTAGTAGTAGTAGTACAATTAGTAGTTGTAGTAATAACAGCAGTAGTACTAGTAATAATAGTATCATTATTATTGGTAGTAGTAGTAGTAGAAGTAGTAGTACTAATAGTAGTAGTAGTACTAATAGTAGTAGTAGTATTAGTATTAGTAGTACAGCAGAAGTATTTAGTAGTAGTAATAGTAGTAGTAGTAGTAGTAGTAGTAGTAGTAGTAGTAGTAGTAGTAGTAGTAGTAAAAGTGGTGGTAGCATTAGTTTTAGTAGTAGCAGAATTAGTAGTTGTAGTAATAGCAGCAGTACCAGTAGTAGCAGTAATAGTGGTAGTAGTAGAAGTAGTAGTTGTAGTTAAAGCAGCAGTACCAGTAGTAGCAGTAATAGTAGTAGAAGTAGTTGTTGTTGTAGTAACAGTAGTAGTTATAGTTGTAGCAGCAGTAGTAGTAGTAGCAGCAGCAGCAACTTCAGCAGTAGTAGTAGTAGCAGTATTTGTTGTTGCTGTTGTTATAGCAGTAGTAGTAGTAGCAGTATTTGTTGTTGCTGTTGTTATAGCAGTAGTAGTAGTAGCAGTATTTGTTGTTGCTGTTGTTATAGCAACAGTAGTAGTAGTAGTAGCACGATGATGGGAAAGGTTATTTGGCGTTATAATAAAAGAATTGTCAAAATCCATGGTATGAAAGTTAGTTCAAAATACTTTGTAACGATCAAGTCATGGTGGGAGGATCGGCAGCGGCGTTCTGAAGGTTGCTTGTAAAAAGACAAGCAGTACACCCAATGCGTTTGACATGAGAATGAACACACTGAAGACAAGAGCTGCGGTGGAAGACAAGAGCGTGGATATATGAATATATTGATCAGTGAAGAAATGGTCTAACAGATGTAGTTTACATGGTCAGAACAAACCGTCAAAGAAGATGCCCGCAATGAAATGGAAATTTGGGCCACAGATTACAATGGCAAAGGGGGTCTCAAAGGGAAAACAAAGATTGCTAACCTCAGGGAATATCAGGAGAGATGAGAACAAAGGTGATCACTATTCATGAATGGCCAGTTGCACTGTGTGAGGCTGAAACATGGACTCTGTTAGAGACAATGAAACTCGCTTGAAAGTGTTTGAAATATGGTGCTACCATAGAATTGAGCAAGTGAGTTGGACAGTCTTCTTATATAAAACAACTGATAACAGATTTTTTACAAGTAAATAATTAATTATTTATTTTTTATTTGCGTTCGTCTCATTTCTCTATTCACCAAGGCGCTGAGTGTTGCACTACGGTTTTTACTTTGCGCCTGTCGGCCTAGTGTTTCCGACTTCGGCATTCATTTTATATAAGGGTCTGCTTCCTCCTGCATTTTCTAAGGGTTTGCTTCCCCAGGGCAAAGGCCGGACCTGTGGTGGGGAGCAAACTCACCACCTTTCGGGCTGTGAGCTGCGTCACTTGACCAATGGCCCACACCGTCTCCAATAAATTATAATATTCTTCTTGAAGTGTCGTCACCCAATTTATCAAAAGACAAACCCGACACCTCCTTGGTTTACGCTGACCAGATTTTACGAACGCCTCATTTGAATAATTTGCAATGCGGTTTTATAGCCATTGATTTTGCATTATGACGTTGTCCGATCCACCATACACAATCTTGTTTAGTCCCCTTTTACGGCATGCAAGGAAGAAAACGTTGGTTCGTTTCTTTTTGTCCCGTGTTCTACTCTGGTAAATAATTGTTCAATAATAATATTTGAAAATGATTGTTGTTTTCTTTTTTACATTTCAGTGTAAAAATATGAAAACAACCTATTACAGCGGATTACCAAGCATTGAAGGGACAGATACAATTTTTGCAGAGGCAGCACAAAATGAACGGAAATAAAAGCCACCAGCAAGGCATTTCCACTTCACCAGAGATCGAAGGTAGATTATTGAACGCCGAAGTTGAGCACCTCGGTAACATATATTTCCTGATTGTAAAATATTCTGATCTAGTCATCTACCCAGCAATAGGTATTGTCGGTCTTGTAGGAAATGCACTGAGCGGATGGATCATGGTTAGGGATGGATTAAACAAGCCTTCAAATATTCTTCTTCTTGGTCTGGCTGTGGCGGACTTCTCGGTAATGTTAAATGTCATTAATATCCCACGACTAATGATCTACGCTTCTCCGATAGAGCAGTTATGGTTTATGGATGTGAACACAATCGTCATCTGTTACAATCTAACTATGACCACACACTTTATCTATTCTTTGGGAACGAAAATGTCGACGATATTAACAGTATCCATCACATTAGAGAGACTTGTTGCTGTCTTTTACCCCCTCAAGTTTTCAAGACTGGTAACGCCAAAAAGAGCCAAATTTGTAGTGATCGTGTCTTTTATACTAGTAGTGCCACTTTCTGTTATTAGACAATTTGCATACAGTTTGAAAACTGTCTATTATGCACCGCTAAGTGGATGGTTTGGTTATATAAGAATGCATAACGATTGGACAGGTAGTCGAATGGAGTTTTTTAGCATGATCATTTCTTGGTATGTTTTGCCAATAGTTCCTACATCCGTTGTGACTCTGGGCTGTGTTCTAATTGGAATAAAGGTGAGCGTCACAACACGACGTCGAAAAACGATGACGTCTAACACAAGAAACAGACGCACTTCGTCACGAACAAGGACTCTATTTATGGTCAGTTTCTTGTTTTCTGTCACGAATATCTGTTTTTTATTTTTATACCTGCCACAGTTGAGCAACATTTCTACAATGCATGAGGTTTCGTACTTTGTCAATCAAATTTATACTAAAGTTCTGATATTTCTCACACTGTGTAACAGCGCTTTAAATTTTTGCATTTATGTGATATTCAACCCGAAGTTTAGAAAACTGATAATTCAGATGTTATTCAACTTCAAAACAAAGAAATAAAATTGTTGATTTACTATTAAGTCTATTGGGAAGAAAAATCATTTATATACTTGGAAGACAATTAAATTGTAAATACTGGCAGCGAATAAGAAGTGCTTGTACCTAGAAGTGGCAAGGCAATAGAAAACATGGGCAAAGAAAAGACTGGACAACAAAATGAGTTACACATGTATAAATATAAACAGATCTAACAAGCTCATTTTTGATTTCATAAAGAACGTATATTTGGACATAATTTCTTATTGGTGATTATAACGTAAACTAGTAACATGCCGATTTACAAACAAACATAAATAAGTTGGTAGCACCTTCTTTTCCATTAATGTTGGCCTTTATCCAGGACTTCATGACACTGAAACATAAAATATTATCCCGTGCAATTTAAGTTGGCGAAAATAACGTATTTGTACATGAATAAATTATGGTAATTCAGTACCTACCAATGGCAGCTGACCCAAATTATAGAATGTTATTCAGGCTTTGTTTTATTTTTAATACTAATATTCCATTCACTTAGTTTGATATTTTCATTGGCATTATTTTCCTTTGTCCATTTCCTGATAGAGAGAAGTTAAGGTCGAACCGTTTACACACTCCTGTAAATTATCAAATATAAAACTGAATATCAACCTCGCTTGTGTTCTAATAATTATAGTTTTAAAAAAAGTAAGTAGCATGTCCTTTGCAGAACTTCGCTTCTTACAACCGACAACCTATTTGGCTGTTTTAAGTTTCTTGGCAAGTGTTACTAAAAAAAAAAAAAAACAGTATTTGCCAAACTGAACACACCCCTAATTCGAACACTGCGTTGGTATTGTGAAACGGGCGCTATCCGCTTTGCCACACAGCCTTCATATTTTTATAGTGGAACAAATAAATCATCGAAACAATTCTTTAAAGAAAGCCATTTCTGAAACATATTTCGCAAAAGTGGATCTTTGGCTCCAGCGAATTATAAATATTTAAAATGTATATCATGTTCATCCACCCACACACACCTACACGAACATAAACTTAAACCTCTTAACATCTCATCGACGATACTTTTTTATCCAGTTCTGTAATAACTATTACGGAAATACTGCAATGCTCATGTATTGCTAAGGACCGATGGGGAGCATGGAAAAAAAACCCTGTAACCTGCCAGCCATGTGTAATAGGAGACGAAAGAGGGTTGAGTGGTTACTAAATCCTGTTAAAACTATAAGCCACAAGACGAGAAAATACCACGTCTACAGCGATGTTGAAGAGACGCAACTTTGTCCAGAAGATTCGTCGAACAATGAAGATAAGGAAGTGTATAAGCTCACGCACAGAAATGCGTGGCTGACAGGGGCCTCCGGACACGACTGAAACATAAACAAGGACATTTCACAATAATTGTCGCCTACGCCCCCACAGACAAGGCTCAATCCCAGGCAAAAGACGACTTTTACCAGGATCTGGCCGGTGCCTCAGCCACAATTCCTCCTCAAGATTAATTCATCATACTGGGCGATTTAAACGCAGTTTCAGGGTCACGGCGTTGTGGTTATGAAACACCTTCTCCCAATCTCAGAAACACTTGACTTGAGTTTCTATGTTCGGTCATGTTGTAAATCTAGACCATGAGAGCCTGGCACACAAGATACTACACACGTCGTTCCTCAGCGCCAAAGACTTCCCCCGACCGGATGGAGGCGCAGAAAAGGCCGTGCCCGTACGGTATGGCTCCAGCATATATCAACCTCCAACTCCGCCCTGGACGAGGCCTGGAAGCATGCCGTAGCAATGAGTCACGGATGGGGCCGACCGACGCAACGGGCCTCAGACGCCTAAGTGAACATTTTTATTATTATCATTAAGTGTATAACAAATAAAAAATGTACAGTTGTGTGTCAACGGTTTGACGTTAACATGTCTTTATCAGGAAATGGAAAAATGCAAGCAACATAAATGATACAACGAGGCGTGAAACCGGACCAAACTGCAACAAGTAAACATACGCACGAATCGCATTATGATGTCACTTCTGGTGGTAAACAGCACATACCAACCGTCAAGTTCGCAAAATTGTATTATCCTTCGACTCATACGCGATACGGAATCCGTCCAGAGTTGATCAACTAGCGGTGATTCAGTTTCTTATAGCTGAAGGATGTCGACCAATTGGCATTCATCGCAGAATGTAGGCAGTGTAAGGTGACAAAAGTGTATGGAAGACAACAGTAAAGAACTGAACAACGATGTTTTCAGACAGACGTGAATTAACACAACAATATGCGACATCGTTGTGACTATTTACAAAAAAAAGCTGACTGCGGTGACTGCAATCATTATAGAGGGATCTCACTCCTGAGCGTTGTAGGAGAAGTTTACGCCCGCATGCTACTAAACAGGTTGATACTGCTCGCAGACATGGTGTACCAAGAATCCCAGTGTGACTTTAGAGTAGGTAGATCAACAACGGATATGATTTCCTCGCTTCGTCAAATCCAGGAGAAGTGCAGAGAACAAGACCAGCCGCTCTTTATGATGTTTCTAGACCTCACCGAGGTCTTCGACTTGGTTAGTAGAAATGGTCTATTCGAACTCCTCTAGAAGATCGGCTCTACCCCCCCCCCTCCCCCAATCTGCGCAGCACGATAGTTTCTTTTCACACTGATATGAAGGGCTCAGTTCTATACGACGGATCATCTTCAAACTCTTTTCCCATCAAGAGTGGAGTGAAGCAGGGATGTGTGCTCGCGTCGGATCTATTAGTGATCTTCTTCTCCACGCTCCTGTCCTACGCTTTAGACACATATGTGAACGGTGTTTATCTGCACACCAGATCAGATGGGCGGCTTTTTAACCTGTCCCGACTGGATGCGATGACCAAGGTGAGGGGAGTGCTCATTAGGGAGATGATATTTGCGGATAATGCAGTTCTAGTGACCAATAGTGAGGAGGCCCAGCAGAAACTTGGAGACAGATTCGCCGTGGGGTGCAAGAAGTGTGGGCTCACCATAAGCCTGGAAAAGATAAAGGTCTGCGTACATGGCATTATCACTACGCCTTCCATATAGTTTGATGGCGTCACTCTGGAGGTCGTCAACAGTTTCACTTATCTGGGGTCTGCCATCAGCAGCAGTCTCTCGCTCGAGAAGGAGACAGACAGTAGACGTGGCAGGGCAATTACAGTCATGGCCCGATTGACGAAGAGAGTCTGGGAAAACACTGCGCTGTCTCACTATACCAAGGTCTGGGTCTATAAGACCTGCGTTCTTGGCACTCTCATGTATGGAAGCGAGACTTGGAGCACTTACACTAAACAGAAACGGCGGCACAACACCTTTCACATGAGGTGTCTACGGCGTATATTGGAGATTGGGTCGCAAGAGAGAGTGTCACATAATACGGACTTACACAAAGCAAACACTCACAGCATGTACTCGATGTTGAGCCAGTAACCTCTACGGTAGTTGGGACATCTTTATTGTGTGGAATACAAGAGGCTGCAAAAGGATATCCTTTATGGAGCCATTGGAGTTAAAAGAATCGGCCGTCCGATACTGCGATTCATAGACTTATGCAAGAGGGACATGAAGTCATGCGACATCTCATCCGAGGGCTGGGAAGAAATTGTTCAGGATAGAGCTATCTGGAGACAGGCAGTTGGATGCGTCATATTGACTGCTGACGCTAGTATAGGTCTTCTGGCTGCAGAGAAAAGAGAAAGACTGAAGATATCAAGGAACATCCAGGCAAGCCAGCCTTCTCAGTATGGTTGTACAATCTGTGACAAGGACTGTCACTCGTGGATCAGCCATAGCAGACATTGTCGAAATACAGGAGACAGAGCTGGACAAAACTTACAGGGCGTACGGGCATGGTCTATAGAGACTAAGACGCCTATGATGATAGGCCCGACCTGGTCTCGGAAGATCTTTCGTTATCTCACGTCCTTCTTTAAACATTGTTTTCCAGTTTTTCGGCAATCTCCAGTATGACTAGACACTGGTCCCACCACCTTTTAGACCAGGTGACGCTTGAAACTTTCGTGATTCGACTCCACCTTTCCGCTCTTTCATCCCTTTAGAGTTAATCACCTTATCACTTAACTATGGCGACATTTATGTTGTTATAAACTCGCGTATTATTACAGGAAAGTCACAAAATACTTGATGATTTGGGTTTGTGTAGGTGAGAGCTTGTGTATATTAACATCAACGTTAAGTAGTTTATCATTGTCCAATATAGCTAGAATGTTAGAATGTTTCTATCTTCAAAGCTTATTCAAATGATTAATTTTCATCAATATCACAGATTGACACACGTGTTGTGATAGAATAGGTTTGCTATAACCTTCCAAGCTTGTCGTAAAGGATGACTAAAGAGGGTTGTGCGTGTTGCATAATAATTGGTCATGTAAAATCATTACTTCAGTAGCTGCCACTTCTAGTGCTCGAATACAGGCTTCCTGTAAAGGAGTCAGCTGTAATGGTGAACACGTGCTCCACATGATGCGATCATAAAAATGAAGACATTGATATATCGTTCTGCTGTCAGAGATATCGGTTGTAAGCCATCGTTCACTTCGCTTACATTATAATATAGATGGGGCGGCTGGACGAGTTGGTTTGTTGCTAAGCTTGTGACCTCGCGGACATGCGTTCTAAACATAGTTAAGGCTTACGTTTTTTTTCTTCACCATTAACATCTGCGCGTGTTGCATGAAATCCCAGATGGATTTATTCACAGAAGATAAATATACGTATCATATTCTTTGTATTCAAATTGATTTTATTGTAACATTAATCTGATATGTGTATACAATAAAGAAAAGTGATGTGACAAGTTACTTGGATTGAAATTTCTTAACTTGTGGTGAACTTGGTATTTGTAAAGATATACATAAATGTGTTTCTTTGGGACATGACAGAGAGTTTGAGAATCGCTGTTGAGTGTGTAGGTGCGCTATATGTATTGTGTGACCAGTGGAGCTGGTCTTCTTATTCTTACAGAAGAGCCATATGTCAATTCACTTACGTGATCTCTTGTAGTGATGGTTTCTGTAGTCAATACTTACTTACTTTCTGTGTTCAAGTACCACGTTATACAGTATGCATTCAGTATTCAGCGACATATATTTCCTTGTCATTTGCCTTCAGAATGTCACACATACTGCATGTTTCCTGGAGGTTGAGGCAGGTCCTCATGTGGTCAAGGTGCTGTATTGTGCCCCATTCCCATGTGACATCATATGTGTATCCCCATCGTTTTATATTCCTCTTTCACCGTGATATACCAAATTGGAGTCCATTCAGCGACTTACATGTTGTGTATGGTGGATGATGTCCGGGGGCAGATTCCTCCCGAAGTTCCATGTCGGGATGGGGGAGGGGCTGCATCAATTTTTGCTATCTTTCGATACGACTATTTTCAGAGTTTGTCTGTATGGGCTGTGTTGATTTTAAGAAACTATGTCTCGATTTGAATCGTGTGTGTATGTCTTGTACCTGATGTCCAAACATTGGGTGGCTTGGGTCGTGCTCTGTACCTGATGTCCAAACATTGGGTGGCTTGGGTCGTGCACTCTGTACCTGATGTCCAAACATTGGGTGGCTTGGGTCGTGCTCTGTACCTGATGTCAACCACTGGGTGGCTTGGGTCGTGCTCTGTACCTCATGTTCAAACATTGGGTGGCTTGGGTCGTGCTCTGTACCTGATGTCAACCATTGGGTGGCTTGGGTCGTGCTCTGTGCCTCATGTCCAAACATTGGGTGGCTTGGGTCGTGCTCTGTACCTGATGTCCAAACATTGGGTGGCTTGGGTCGTGCTCTGTACCTGATGTCCAAACATTGGATGGCTTGGGTCGTGCTCTGTACCTGATGTCCAAACATTGGATGGCTTGGGTCGTGCTCTGTACCTGATGTCCAAACATTGGGTGGCTTAGGTCGTGCTCTGTACCTGATGTCCAAACATTGGGTGCCTTGGGTCGTGCACCAGTTTTTTTCGCTCGATTTCTGCCGCGACGCTTCTTCGAATCTCGTGTGGTGCTTTACCGATTATGGGGTGTATCTTATCAATGGAAGTGGGATTTATGGCACAAGCTGGGGAGCAGATGAAAGTATACTAAAGAAACTGTATACTGGAAGAGTGAGACCAGTTCTCGAGTATGGCATTGCGGCATGGACAATAGCAGCAAAGGCGAACTTCGATAAAATTAGCAAATTCCAAAACCAAGCCATGAGAGTTATAACAGGTGGCATGAAGTCAACGCCAATTGTAGAACTTGAAAAGATTACAAAACTGCAATCCATGACCGACAGAAGAGACTGCAGAGCCCAGCAGCAATCAGAGAAACTCAGAAGACTGACTGCCCATCCAATGCACCAGAGACTAAATAATTTCGGAAGTGGGAAACTAAAGCGGAGAAGCTTTGCAGAAATAGCCAAAGCAAAGATGCACGAAGACCCCAAGAACGCACTAACAACACTAAAGCCCATCCCTACTGTACGAAAACCTACCTGGAGGCAGCATATATTTCCAGAGGTGGTAGAAAATATACCAGGTATTGCAAACAAAAACTGCCAGACTGAAAAAGAAAGAAGAGATACTACCCTGAGCTACATAACGAAAAACTACCCAAGCATGGACTGGACCCATGGACACCACTGGACACCGACGGTTCTGTAACAAACACAACACAGAACGGAGGGGCAGTAGCATTTCAGAACCTACCAAATGGCAGAAAAATAACACTGTCATTCGCTACTGGAAAATACACAAGCAATTTCAGAGCGGAGGCAGAGGCACTGAGGGCGGCAGTGGAAGAAATGGTGACAGGTAAAAGGAATGAAAGCCATATAGTCCTGCTTACAGATTCCCTGGCAGTAGTCACAGCACTAAAAAGCCAGAAAAATACTGAACTTAATGATTTAAGAGCAGTACTCTGTCAACTATGCCAGCAGTCCGCACCAAAAAGAGTAGTGGTACAGTGGGTTCCATCCCACTGCAACATCCAAGGCAACGAGGAGGCAGACAGACTGGCAAAAAAAGATGGTGCAAGACTACCACAACCAGATACTAGTATGACATACGAAGAGTCAAAACGGCTTTTTAGAGCTAGATACATGACCAAATGGGAAACCGAACATACTGGCTACACAAAAAACGATACCTATTACCAGTTGAACAGAAGAGAGCAGGTCGTGGTCTTCAGACTTCGCACTGGCCACAATAGACTGAGGTACCACCTATTCAACAAATTGAAGATAGGTGGCACTGACGAATGCCCGTGTGGTGCCGGGAAAATGACCGCTGAGCATTTGCTGCAGAACTGCCCGACATACGAGGATCAGAGAGAGCAGATGTGGCCATCACCAGTGGAACTGCAAGACAAGCTCTATGGCAGTGGCGACAGCCTCAGGATGACCGCCGCTTTTTTCGAAAAAATAATGGTTACTGTCTGACTGCGTACGAAGAATAAGAAGAAGAAGACCCTCGGAAGACAGGTCAGTTTTACCCTACTAATGACAGGGCGTTGCTACGGTATTCCTGCTCAACTCAAGAGGAATCGCAAATCGTTGACATTTGGTCCACGTGCTAGGCTGATAAGCCAACGGCACGAGGCTACCATAAGAGGGATTACGGCCGAACGCCTCTAAGCCGGAATCCCTCCCTAAATCTCAGCACCACTGCAATGGGAGGCTACGATAGGGTAGGAACCTGGGGATCGTGTCTCAGCCGACCCGGTCGAGCCGCAGAAAAAGGTCTCTGCCGTCCGCCGACCAAAGCGGGCGGGAAGCTGCTCGATATTCACCCCATACGGCGATGAGGTGTGAAACCACTAGTAGAAGACTTAGTTCTCGATTGGGGTGTCGTAAGCAGTAGAGCAGCCACCTCACTGCGAACTGTTGAGGCTCAACCCTTGATCATGAGATATGTCCGCACACCAGGCGAACAACATCTCCGTGCCATGGCCAGGCTTGTCCCCTGGTTAAATGCACTCCTGCCTCGCTCTTTACCTCAGTCTGCTATCAGTCATCCAAATGGACGCAGAAGAGATGCAGGCCAGCGGACATTGCACCTCTGCCCTATTGTGACAACGTCCCAGGTGGCCGGGAATGCTAGGCGTGCCATCACTGCAAATGAGCCGAGAAAATTAATGGAGCAAAGAGATACCTCACTCACATGCATATGCTACGTTTCTGGCAGGACGTGACGATCCTGAGACAGTCACACTGGACTGCCTCTCTTCTGGGATAGTACACACTAGTACATAGTCCATCATATCATATCATTGCCAAACCCTATAGACACGAGTGGGGAAGACTCGTTAGTCCTACAAGACAACTTCCCTAAGAGAGACAACTCTGACCAAAAAAAACTGCCGCCTTGCAGATAGGCTGGGGACAGCCAAAGGCTAAGGAGGGCATCCCTACAGAAACGCCTGTTGAAATCGGATGCACTGAGCCACAGGCTTAACAAAATAAAACAGTGCAACGTAAATATCGCTGTAAGCAGCGTACGATGAAGAAGTATCCCTATGAGAAACGCAACCATGCTTGTGTAACCATTCATGAAACAACAGGATTGTATCCCTATGAGAAACGCAACCATGCTTGTATAACCATTCATGAAACAACAAGTTTGTATCCCTATGAGAAACGCAACCATGCTTGTGTAACCATTCATCAAACAACAGGATCGTATCTCTAACAGAAGTTAACAAATTAAACCTGGTAAAAAACAGAACACATTACAACGAACGCCGCTGCATCAACCACGCCCAACGAGAAGGGGAAACAATTCTGAAAAAAATATGTGTTTGTGTTCAACATATGTCTAACCGTCTCTAAAAGGTCGAGTACTAGAGGTTAGCAGTCGTACTATTCTTTATACGTATAATTCAACGTATATATATATATATATATATATATATATATATATATATATAGTAGCATACAGAAACGAAGAAAAAGCATGCTCGCTCGTGAAAGCACAGATACAACGATCTGAAATTGTCATTTTGTGTCACGGTATCCGTGAATTGTTGTTAACACGTTAATTTCTTTTAAATTGTTTCTTCCGGGCGCTTTTAACTAAAGTACTGTAGACTTATTATGAATTTGGACATGTCGAGTATGAAAGTGAATGCTGTGGGATGGACAGTTAGGATGTGGTAATGCAAAGGCCGCCGTCCATCGAAGACGATGATGGCATAATTAATTTTGCTAGCGCTATTTTTAGTAAGGATTAACTGCGCTACATTTTATCCTCCCTCTCTCGTCTCGAGCCGCCCGACCCCAGTGGCAAGTCAAGGACAAGATGACTAGGGTGCGACTACGAAATCTAGGGGACACCATCAAGCATCCGTGAAAAAGACGGTGGAGACCGGAGTCGAACCCACACCACCTGAGCACGAGGCCGACGTCTTAACCACTTCGTCACGGTGTGGTAGAGATGGGAAAAATGGTCGCGAAGAAGGAATATATATATATATATATTACTGCCAAATACTGCATTTGAAGGAGCCGAGTGCGTGGTCGAATGGTTTCGATGCCTGACTGTTGACAAAAAGGTTAGAGACCGAGTCCTCTATTGTACTAATGGTTTCATTTTCACAGACACCACACCGGATTAAGACAACAAGCAGAGGAACTGAAACGCTAGTCCAGTCAGGCATATCCTGATCAGAACGTCGGGCTAGGGTCAGGCACAATACACTGACCACGACCACAATCACTCTTCTATGCTGCGTTCCCTGAAATCAGGCTGTTCTCAAGGCAGTCTGGCTAAGGAGATGTGGATCGATTTGATCCCCGTAGAAGTGAATGCCACGCAGAGGAAGCCACGTATAGCACAACCGGCCTGGAGGACCGCGGTCCACCTTCATCATCATGCTCTGGATGTGAGGAAAGCTACTACAACCCCCCACTGAACGTCCTTTTCAGGGCACATACAAGAGTAAACTTACTCAGTGTGGCACTAAACAAGAACAACATGACATCAAGCAAAATTCAAATATATGGATGTCATTTTATTTATTGTATGAACATGTTTGGCTTCATTTGTATTTACTACCGAATTGTGTGTATTAAAAATGTGTTTATTTCTCGGGTGAATAGTTTGAAAGAGATAGTGGTGACAGCAGTGGCGAAGCGACCTGTAAGCCCTCAGCTCTTGTTTTTGTTGTTGTTGTTGTTTTTTGTTGTTGTTTTTTTTTTAGTGGATGAATGTGTGGTTAGGTTGTAGTAGAGATGTGCGCATTAAAGGAAGAAAGAGGTGGGCGCAGTTGTGTAACTGAGGTCACAATCACAAAAGAGAAAATGTTTCGGTTCCAAGAATTCCGCTAATTCTATTCTAATTGAAACTTATGCTGTTTGCCGTACGAAATTGGGTACTATAGCTAGTAAGCCATAACATATAGACAGTGTTATAACCAAAACTGCTGGGTTGCGATAAGAAGTACTTGGTCTCTGATCTGACTGAACTCTGAGCATACCTAATGACCTCGAAAATATACACTTTTTCCGAAGACATTCTCCTAAACTTTAAATGCTATATTTAAAATCATGTTACACTCTAACGTTTCTTCTCTAATTATCACAAAATTAATAAGCCATCTGTAACTTACATTAAACATTCTAAATCCAAATTGAGGAAAGAAAGGCTAACATTGAATAGTAGTAGCGTTTCATCGTAATTCCATGTCAACATTAAAAGAAACTAATATTACCTCTCTTCACAAAATTGTGCAATTACTGCCCTTGTCACATTAACTTAATTCCATGTTTTGACTTCACCTACTCCAATAATCCTAAACGCTGCTGAAAATCTCCAACTTTTAATTAGTGCGTGCTAATTCAAACCTACGTACATCGTCGAATTTCTTTTGGCGTTCATGCGTAAGCTTATAATGATGCTCCGTTTGTTACGCGATCAATTTAATTAGGGTTAAAGAGTTCTAGTTTGTGATCTACGAGATATCTGGTGTTATACATATGAATTTGGTGAGGACGGCTTCAACAAGTTTGTAAAATAAATTTGATTTCTGTAAGGACAACTTAGTTTCGAGCATACGTGTTTAAGTCTGATTAAAAATGTGTCTGTAATCTCATTGTCGCTGTGTATTTTCTGATTATGCTATAGCGTTCTGGTATTTTTTTAAACAAAACATTGGGTATTGCCATTTTATATATTTTAATTAGTTAGTAATCCCTGCACATTATAATAGTGTATTTTAGTAGATCCTATTTTATAACATTTTGTCTGGTATTTATGTATTATTCATACTAGTATTTCTAACGTAGTGTTGGGCTAAGCTGCATGCGGGCTTTAGTTGGCCAGTGAGTAGTTTCTACATGTCCCACGACATGTTCTCAGGCTGTTGATGTTGTTTGAAGCTATTCGTGTTCCGTTCTTCACTTGCGATGTTTCTCTGGGAGCTAACTAGATTTTTCATTCTTAAATCCCAAAGTGTACTGAATAATCCCAACTTGGTTCCTCCTGAGTGTAGTGTAATGTGAGTCGTCCCACAAATTTGATCATTATGTTAAGCTGGCTGCTTCCTGATAATGGCTAACAACTGAAACCTCTTTGTATGGTTGTAATATATCACACCTTGGTGTTCGTTGTGATTTCTTAGTTATTTTAGTTTGTTCTTTGTTTCTAGCAAAGGCCTTTTGGTTGTAACGGTGGTTTCGTTTTGTTTATGTCCTGGTGCGGTCCCGAATCATTACCTTCATATCAATCACTAAAATGACTAAATGGGTCATAGACGGCTATCTATAAATAAATAAATAAGATACTAACGTGAATACCACGTATTATTACCCTTATATTGTGCCTCATTTCTCAACGCCATCTCCCCCAACATGGATAGACTTATTCCATGGCTTTAACAACGCACCAAAATCTGCAGCTTAGAAGTCTGTGGTATGTTATTTCAGCAAGAGTTGTACTTTTCGTTCAACTTCTTCGTCATCCGCGAAACGTCTGCTGTAGGCTAACTATGCGAACACTCTATATCAGTTCCTCCTACAGCATTATTACTGCCCTGTCAGCTTGAGTCATCTCCCCAACTTGCCGCACTGATGTTTATATTACGATCTGAACAGGTTCATCAATTCAGCAGGAAAATCTGGTCGGACTTTATCGGCAATTTATTCGTGCCTTAAGAAAATGTACCAACGCAGATATCCACTTTTTTTTTTTTTTTTTTTTGCGTTCGCCTTATTTCTCTAATCCACAAGGCGGTGTGCGTTGCACTGTGGTTTTTATTTTGCGCCTGTCGGCCCAGTACATCCGACTTCAGCATGCATTTTATGTAAGGGCCTGCTTCCTCCTGCATTTTCTAAGGGTTTGCTTCCCCGGAGTAACGGCCGGTGGAGTGATGGGGATCGAACCCAGCACCTCCTGGTTGTGAGCAGGTCACTTAACCACTAGCCCACGCCGTCCCCTTTATGAGACAAACACTTCTCATTGCCAACAGGAAGCATTTACTTTACAGAAAGCCTCAACCTTCTCAATCCCACTAAAAACGTACAACAGCACTACAATCACATCTACTCTACGCTACCGAGCTGTTATTTACACATAAAAGGCACATTTTTATAACTTTTAAAAACTATTTTTCACTTTTTTATATCCACCTAAAAGACACATTATTATAACTTTTAAAAACTGTCTTTCACTTTTCTGGCAATATATTCATTTTAATTATTCGGTTAAGTGTCTTCGTGGTGTATGTGTAAGTGTGTACGTGTGTATGTGTGTGTGCGTGTGTGTATGTGTAAGTGTGTGCGTGTGTGTATGTGTGTGCGTGTGTGTAGTGGTATGTGCGTGTGTATGTGTAGGTATGTGCGTGTGTGTATGTATTAGTGTGTGTGTGTACGTGTGTGTGTGTGTGCTTGTGTGTATGTGTAGGTATGTGCGTATGTGTATGTGTAAGACTATGCGTGTGTGTGCGTGTGTGTATGTGTGCGTATGTGTATGTGTAAGTGTGTGCGTGTGTGTATGTGTGTGTGCGTGTGTGTGTGTATGTGTGCGTGTGTATGTGTAGGTATGTGCGTGTGTGTATGTGTGCGTGTGTGTATGTGTAAGTGTGTGCGTGTGTGCATGTGTGTATGTACTGTATTAACACTTTCTGTTGAAATATACTTTTTTAACTAGTATCAGTTTGTTTTGTTGGAAATTTAAAAAAATCTCTCATAGAAGTGATTTCATTGTACCTGATTGTCATAATAAGTGCCAAGTCCTTTACATTTCTGAAATTGCCGACGACAGAGCACGAACTCAGTAGGTTCAGCGGCGGCTCCGACATTTCATTTGACTTCTTCAGGTATCTAATTTACAGCTAGGTTGACAGGAAGAAACGGTCATGCCATGAAAAAAACACCACAACGGGCCTAGCCTGAGTACAGCGTGATCTGAACCTGCTACACTGAGATTATAAGCAACAAATTTCGATGTTCAAAATCCGATCTGAAATAGACGGTCCAAGCCAATTTATACGACTAATAATAACGTCCATGAGGGCATGAAAGGAACAGTTCAATTTGATGTTAGCATGTCTGTCACGACCATTTGTTTTGGAAGTGGTGTTTAGCAAGGATGTGTCCTGGTCCCAACATTGTTCGGAATCTTCTTTGTTTCATTACTGAAACATGTATTTGGTAGCCCAAATAAAGGAATCTGCCTTTACACTAGGTCCTATGATCGGCTGTTTAACCTTGCAAGGCTAAAAATGAAGATCACGGAGATCACAATCAGAGATTTGTTTTTTGCTATGATCCTGCAACAGTTACCAACAGTCAGCGGAAACTTCTGAGCTTGATAGATCATTTCTCCCAGGCTTGCAAAGATTTTGATCTCACAGTAAGTCTTAACAAAATAAATGATCTGAGACAGGGAGTAGATGCCACACCAATTCTTAGCATTGATAATTATGAATTGACATAGTTGCGCTATAAGCTCTCAAGACCCAAAAATAGACAGTCACATTGGCAACACTGCTGCTACATTTCTTCACCTCAAAACGCCTGTTTGGAACAACACGAAGTTAACAATTAAAACCAAGGTCACGGTGTACATTGTATGTATCGTCAGCAAGCAGATATATGGTAATGGTAGCGAGACTTGGGAAACTTATACCAAACAGGAGCACATGCTTAACATATTCCATCTACTGTGTTTGCTATCTATTCTTGGAATTACATGGACAGCAGACGTGTACTCTCGCACCGGTCGCCCAAGCATTTACACTTCCTTAAGCAACGAAGACTACGATGAATTGGTCATGTTTTGAACATGGAAGATGATCGCATTCCCAAAGATATCCTCTATGGACAGTTGATGGATGGCAAGAGAACAGTCGGCCGACCACAGATTAGGTTCAAAGGGGATGTAAATGCCCTGGACATGGGTCTTACATTCTGGGAAGACGAAGCTGCAGACAGATCCAAATGGAGATGTACCCTGAATGGTCACGTCCTGCTCGGTAAAGAGAAACTCTTGCAATACTTAGAAGTGAACCGACAAAGCCGCAAGCAGAAAGAAAACAAGAAAAGATAAGTATTTAGTTTTGCTTACAAATCCATGGCGTATCATCATATAGTCAGTCCTTACTGAAAATGGCTACTAGCTAACTAACTAACTAACTAACTAACTTACTAACTAACTAACGAACTAACTAACTACCTAACTAACTAACTTACTAACCTACTGTGTGTAATGCGTACGCGTGCGTTTCGTGCGTGTGCGTGTGTGTGCGCGCGCGCTTGAAATAATTGAATAACTGCAACTCCATGTATGTCATAAAAGGCGAAAACAAAAGTGTTATTAACTATATCATCGAGTAAAACAAATGTTGACAAAGTTCATCACTGAAAAAGCATAAAATGGAATGTTCCGCAGTTTTCCTTCCCGTATACCAACGTGCAGGTTTCTCAAAAGATGTTATCTGTAGGGGTATAAAACGTATAAAATAAAAAGAATTATATACGTATATTATTCAAAAGTGTAGTTTGTTTCATTTATTGATTTGGCAAAGGCAGTTGATACAGTAAACAGAGGAGGGATGTGGATGATAATGTCCAAGTTTGGCTGCCCCAACAAGTTCATAACAATGGTGAAACAGCTACACGAAGGCATGTGTGCTCGTGTACTGTACAGCGGTGCAATCTCTAAAACGTTTCTAGTATCAAACGGAGTAAAACAAGGATGTGTACTCGCCCCGACTTTGTTCAGCATGATGTTCGCGGCCACGATGACAGACGCCTTCAGATCATTGGAGCTTGGAATACCCATAAAGTACCGCACAGATGGCAAGTTACTCAATTCCAGACGAATGAAGGCCAAAACCAAAGTGGCTGGCGACATAATCAGGGAACTTGTATTTGCTGACGACTGTGCTCTAATGAGCAACTCAGAACTGAACATGCAGGTTGGAATGGACCAGTTCTCTGCCGCATGCGAAAATTTTGGCCTGACCATAAATGCCAAAAAAAGAGAGGTCATGTACCAACCAGCACCAGGCATGCCGTACACAAAACCAGAGACTACAGTCAGCGGGCAGACGTTGAATGCCGTAGACAAATTCACATATCTTGGCAGCACGCTGTCGAGATCTGTCAGCATAGACGATGAGGTGGCAAGCAGAATAGCAAAGGCCAGCACAGCCTTTGGTAGAATGCGCTCGATGGTCTGGGCACGTCGTGGCATCAGCGTCAAGACCAAATTGAAAGTCTACCGTGCAACCATTATTCCAACCCTACTATACGCTTGCGAAAGCTGGACTGTATAATCTGGACATGCAAGGAGGTTAAACCACTTCCACACAGGTTGCCTGAGGCGAATATTCCACATCCGATGGCAAGATCGTGTCACTGACATCGAGGTTCTCTCGAGGGCTAACATGCCCAGCATACATGCACTGCTAGAAAAAGCACGACTAGGATGGGCCGGACACCTCGTCCGTATGTCAGACGAGCGGCTCCCAAAGAAGCTTCTATACGGCGAACTGAGAGACGGATTGCGCGAGAGAGGGCGCCCAAAGAAACGTTTTAAAGACGGTCTGAAGGACTCACTAAAAAGTTGCCAGATAGACTTCGACACCTGGGAATGTCTTGCGAAAAACAGATCTGACTGGAGAAGCGCAGTCAAATCGGGTGTAGCTGCTGGTGAAGATGACCGTGTTGTGAAAGCCCAGAACATACGCGAGACGCGGAAGTCCCGAGCAGCGGGAACACCATCCCCTTCTACAAACATCGTGTGCCCGATATGTAGCAGATGTTTTCGTGCTCGCATTGGCCTGTTCAGCCACAAGCGCACCCACACCCAACAGGGAAATCTGTGACAAGGATGATGTCGGCGGTCCTCATCGACAACGATGGACAGCTATTATTATTATTTTTACTATTAGTTTGTTTCAAGTCGAAAGTCTGGACTGAAATATTGAAGCAAAGAATATGATAACACTTCCAAATCAGTAGTGAAATGAGATTATGGAGCGTTAAAAAACAATTAATGACAGATGCCACCACTACGATGTCACAATAAGTGGTATGCCTCCGTCTTTCTGTTGGCTACAAAGCTGTAGCCCTGTCCACATGTAGTTGTAAAAGTAAGAGTGAACAACAAGAAGAAGTCGTTATTGACAACTTAATAATTATTAATGTTCTTTCTGTTTTGTCACCTAATTTCTTGAAGGATAAGTCCGACACTGTCTCTAATTTCCGCCGATCAACTTGGAAAAAGAGTGATTCCAGTCACTTGCAAATCTGTTTCATAGCAACATTTTTACACGATAACGTTGCCAGGCCCGAGCGCAACCTTCTTTCCTTATCTTTTACGAAATACTAGTAAGAAAACAGCGATACATTGCTATTTGCCGCTGCTAAGGCTCTGGTGAATAATTAATAATACTTTTTAATGTGTTTTCATTTATATTTACAGAAATAAAACTCTGAACAGACAATCCTCTTGTAAACTCTCACAAAAGCACCAACGTGACAGAAAGAATTATTGCTGAGACAACGTAAGATGGACGGAAATGAAAGTCTCCACCAAGGCACTTCTACTTTTTCTTACCAGGACGAAATGATACCGAACGCTGAATTTTACTCTATTAGCGAGATATACACCCTGATGATGAAATATTCTGATCTACTCATCTGCCCGGTCATAGGTATTGTCGGTCTGGTAGGAAATGCAATGAGCGGATACATCATGGTTAAAGATGGATTGGACAAGTCTTCAAATATTCTTCTACTTGGTCTGGCAGGGGCGGACTTCTCGGTAATGTTGGATACCATTAATATCCCACGTCTGCTGACATACGCTTCTCCGGTAGAGCAATATTGGTTTATGAATGTGGACCTTATGGCCATCTGTTACAATCTAACTATGACCACAAACTTTGTTGCTACCGTTGCAACGGGAATTTCAATGATATTGACCGTGTCCATTACATTAGAAAGAGTTGTTGCAGTCTTCTACCCTCTCAGGTTTTCTAGACTGATAACGCCTAAAAGAGCCACATTTGTAGTGATATTGTCTTTTATTATGTCAGTGCCATTTTCTGTTATTTCCAGGTTTAAGTACAGTTTATTCCATTTCTATAGACCGTCGTTACGGGGATGGTTTGGTTTCATATCGCTAAATAAAAATTGGGCAGGCAGTGGAATGGAATTTTATTTCCATATTTTCTCTTGGTATGTTTTACCAATAATTCCTACAGCAGTTGTGACTCTGGGATGTGTACTAATTGGGACCAAGGTTAGCCTCACAATACGACAACGGAAAACGATGACGTCAAACACAAGAAACAGAAGCACTTCGGCTAGAACAAGAACTCTGTTTATGGTCAGTTTCTTTTTCTCTGTCACGAATATCTGTTATTTATTTTTATACCTGCCACAGTTGAAAGAAACGGATAGTGTGCTTGTGATGTCTTTTTATGTCACTCGATTGTACACTAAAATAATTATTGTTTTCTCATTGTGTAACAGCGCTTTCAACTTTTTCATATATGTGATATTCAACCCCAAGTTTAGAAAGCTAATAATTCAGATGTTGAGCAACTTGAAGAAAAAGAAGTAGAATTTATAAAATATTCTTAAACGTGTTGTCCAGAAAATTATAAATAATTATAACTGACAATGACATTAAGCACATGAACGAAGAAAAGAGAGGATAAGCAAATAAGATATACAAGATGAACAAAGTTGACAAAATTCTGCTGTCAAATTTCATAAGGAACATATATTTGGACAATGGCTAAAATACAAGCAGCTACATGCAAATTTAAAAACAAACAGGGAAATTAGTAAGTGTAATTTAGTCTTACATGAATTAATTATGGTAATTTCTTAACTACCAGTAACATCTGGCACAAATTCATCATCATCATGTCCTTTGTAGAACATCACTTCCATCACAGCCCGTCTGAAGAAACTCGTTCCCTAGCCAAATGTCCAGACATTCATTTACATCTTTGTGCTACCGTCTTCTCGGTGTACCCCTGCCTCTTTTGCCTGGCACCATACCTTCCATCACTGTCCTCTTTAGACCGTTGTGTCCCAATGACTCCAACGAGTGATACATATTTATCATTTATATTATTGTCAAAGAAGAAGAAAAGATCACATCTCGTGCCGTGAAAAAAGGGGAGCGAATGCTTCAAAGCAAGAAGATAGCACATTAAACCAATGGAAGATGATGAAGTGAATAACATACAAAACGATATTAAATAGAATCGTTCTTGAGGTCGTGTGTAATCTGCAGGCATGCAAAGCATGTCTTAAATATTCGTCGTTAGATTACGGTGGTGACGTCACAAAATCACCTGTTTGAATAAAAACCCCGTTTCAGGTAAACGAAGCAGTCTATCATTGTTCGGTGTAGCTAGTGTGCTTCTATCTCCAAAATATAATTCAACGATAAATCGGTATCAATATCATCAGAATGGCTCCCGCGGAGGATCGGTTGGTTTGTTATAGCCTTCCAAGCTTGTTGTAAAGGACTAATAAAGAGGAATGTGCGTAAAAATATCAATTTTATCACGCAAAATCAATTCCACAGTAGCGCAATTAAGTGGTTAGGGTCACGGCTCACATGACAAATTTGCATGTATTCAGATTAATTAACCAACAACAACGTACTACTGGATTTCTATTAATAAATTTGCGTGCTTAAGTCGGATGCAGACGGCTCTAATGCTCCCCAAAAAGTGCAATGCATTCAAACTGAAACAAGGCGAACGAAGACAACAAAAATTGCAACAGTAACTGCTAATGCTCTAATATAGGCTTCATTTGATGGCGTTTAACTGTTATGATTCATATTGTTAGATGACTATAATGTAAACCTGCTTGCATTTCGGTTGGAATGTTAGATGATGGACTATAAGAACTCGACAGATATGATAAAAAGGTAGAGGTTGCTCCATATCAGACACTGCTGTCGGATGTGTTAGAGACTGTATTGTACTAGATCTCCACTTTTTATGAGGTGATGTGGCCAGTTTACCCCCTGGTTATCTTTTTTTAAATAACAGTAAATCATGCACCCATTTACAGATAGATGCATTCGAGCGCATCAAAAAAGAGAATCCGACCTAGTACCTTTCTGTTAGAAGCAAGCGCAGTACCACTGAGCTACTCAGACTATCAGTATGCAACTGTTATATCAGTGTCAGAGATGGAGGGGGACCAATAGATACCTGCAAACTATCTAAATTTATGGAACAAAATTCCTTTGAAAGTCGATTATTGCTACAAGATGAGACAGAGTGCGAAAAGAATGTAGAAACAACACCGTGCAGGGAAGTAAGACATGAGAACAACTGAACGGTTTGAATATTTGGCAATTGTACGTGTCTCAACATAACCGGTGAAAACGATATTCAAAAACACTCCAAAACTAAGCGTAGGGCGACCATGAGAGTTGTCTGCTAAAAGAATAAGCTTATATCTAGTCACTTACACAATCTCGTATAGTTATTTATATATAGTAGTTTCTGTTGCAGTTGATTGTACATGACGAGGTTGCTACTCTCTTGAACAACTCTCTTAATTTGCCTATCGTGACATGCTTGCGATGTGTATCTCTGATTACAAAAAATGTGCCCAAACTTAATTAATATACGATCATTCTCGGTATATGGACAAAGGTTCCGTCCTATCAATATTATCATAGCTTGCTCAATATTGGGACACCCAGAACGTACTTGGTTTAACCATCTAATAGTTCTGTCTCTGGGCTGAACACAAAGAATGCAAGGAAGAGATATTGATATAATTGCTGATTTGTTTATTTTATTATATCAGGGATGGCGAACCTGAAGTATGCTTGTCTAATGTGTAGCCCGTTCAATTGTGTTACCTGTCGAAATTCAGTGTCAGTTTCAATCTTTGATACACTATCTTTTAAGAATCAGCTTTGATTAATAAATGGCCTAGTCTGATATTTGTCAAATATGTAGCGACGTTATACCATACTTTAAACAATTGTATTTATGTAGATCTATGTTAGGTTAGATAATTATGGAAAAGGAAAGCTTATCATTTCATTTTAGGTTTGCATTGTAAGTTAATATTAATTTTTTAACGATTTATTAAAGTATCTTCACAGCAATGTATTTTTGTATATTGTTTTATTTTGTTACTTACTTGCTTACTTATTCTCTGGTCTTCTACCACAAGATAGAGGAATTATGCTCTTCTTCTTGTGGCTTACTGTATTTACTGGATTACTGGTTTACTGGATGTCCCCTTCTTCAGCGGCGGTTACACTGTTGGGGGTCCCAACTTCTCTTCCAACGGTCTCTGCCTTGAGCCACAGTGGACCAGTGGAAAATGAGTCGTTCGTCTGTGGCATCGCAAATGTTGTTGGGGGATGTAAGGGTGTCGGACCAACGTGTTGGTGGTCGTTCCCGTGATCGTTTCTTATCTCTAGGGTACCATATTGCTGTCGCTGTGCTCCAACGATCGTCCGTTCTTCATAGTAAGCGCCCCCTCCCGTAACCCCCCCCAGCATGTTTTATGCTTCGCCGAGTCCCTGCCGCTGTAAGAAGACGTTTGTGGGCGAATTTTTCGTGGTCCTCTTTTAGATTATGGCGACAGAGTTTGCAAAGGGCATTGACAGTAGTGTTGTTGCCGTGTCTACTGGATCGTAAAACCTGTGGCATGTCAATTGTCTTTAGGCACCTTTACGACATGCTTGGTAGGTTTTGAAGTTGCTGTTCATTCTTTCGATTTCAGACCGTTGCCCTTACACTGCATCACCACGCATTGTGCAGATGAGCAATTTTATTTTGTCGTCAACACAACAAAAATATGAGCCGAACCGATGTTTTGATCTCCTACTCTCTTGGTCATCAGAAAAGTATCCAAACCCCTCAACCATCCTCTTCTTGTAACTAATACGAGTACATCCAAAGTTTATGTTTTTTTTGTCTGGTCTGTAGAGTGTATGCGAATGTGTATTGATTTGTCTGGTCAGTGAAGTGTATATGTATGTGTTGATTTGTCTATTTAGTTGAGTGTATATGAATGTGTGTTGATTTGTCTGGTCAGTGGAGTGTATATGAACGTGTGTTGATTTGTCTGGTCAGAGAAGTGTATATGGATGTGTTGATTTGTCTACTTAGTTGAGTGTATATGGATGTGTGTTTTGTCTGGTCTGAGAAGTGTATATGGATGTGTTGATTTGTCTATTTAGTTGAGTGTATATGGATGTGTGTTTTGTCTGGTCAGTGGATTATATATATGGATGTGTGTTGATTTGTCTATTTAATTGAGTGCATATGGATGTGTGTTGGTTTGTCTGGTCAGTGGATTATATATGGATGTGTGTTGATTTGTCTATTTAGTTGAGTGTATATGGATGTGTGTTGATTTGTCTACTTAGTTGAGTGTATATGGATGTGTGTTGATTTGTCTACTTAGTTGAGTGTATATGGATGTGTGTTGATTTGTCTATTTAGTTGAGTGTATATGGATGTGTGTTGATTTGTCTATTTAGTTGAGTGTAAATGGATGTGTGTTGATTTGTCTGTTTAGTTGAGTGTATATGGATGTGTGTTGATTTGTCTACTTAGTTGAGTGTATATGGATGTGTGTTTTATCTGGTCAGAGAAGTGTATATGGATGTGTTGATTTGTCTACTTAGTTGAGTGTATATGGATGTGTGTTTTGTCTGGTCTGAGAAGTGTATATGGATGTGTTGATTTGTCTATTTAGTTGAGTGTATATGGATGTGTGTTTTGTCTGGTCAGTGGATTATATATATGGATGTGTGTTGATTTGTCTATTTAATTGAGTGCATATGGATGTGTGTTGGTTTGTCTGGTCAGTGGATTATATATGGATGTGTGTTGATTTGTCTATTTAGTTGAGTGTATATGGATGTGTGTTGATTTGTCTACTTAGTTGAGTGTATATGGATGTGTGTTGATTTGTCTACTTAGTTGAGTGTATATGGATGTGTGTTTTGTCTGGTCAGAGAAGTGTATATGGATGTGTTGATTTGTCTACTTAGTTGAGTGTATTTGGATGTGTGTTTTGTCTGGTCAGAGAAGTGTATATGGATGTGTGTTGATTTATCTACTTAGTTGAGTGTATATGGATGTGTGTTTTGTCTGGTCAGAGAAGTGTAGATGGATGTGTTGATTTGTCTATTTAGTTGAGTGTATATGGATGTGTGTTTTGTCTGGTCAGTGGATTATATAGATGGATGTGTGTTGATTTGTCTTATCAGTGGATTATATATGGATGTGTGTTGATTTGTCAATTTAGTTGAGTGTATATGGATGTGTGTTTATTTGCCTGGTCTGTAAAGTGTATATGGATGTGTGTTGATCTGTCTTGTCTGTGAGTGTATATGGATGTGTTGATTTGTCTAGTCAGTAGTGTGCAAATGGGTGTGTGTTAGTTTATTGGGTCTGGGAAATATATATGGATGTGTGTTGATGTGTCTGGTTTGTTAACTTAACTTAACTTAACGTCTTTATACTGGTTTAGAAGACCCTGCAGAGTCTGTATACAACCAGTTACATTTACATCACCTTGCTCTAAAATCTATGCGCATCCAGTTTATTCTTAAACGCATTAACTGTCCCTGCCTCCACCACCTCCCCTGGCAATGCATTCCAAGCAGACACCACTCTCTGACTAAAAAAATATTTCCTAATATCTAACCTGGACCTCTCTTTAATCAGCTTGTAGCTATGCCCTCGTGTTATTGTAGGTGGCTGTATTTAAAAAAACTTGTTATAGTCTAATTTATCGATTCCTCTGATCATCTTATAAACCTGTATTAAGTCACCACGAATTCTTCTCTCTTCGAGACACTGTAGGCCCGTTTTTCTGAGTCGTTCCTCATAACTGTAATTCTGAAATCCAACTATCATCTTTGTCGCTCTTTTTTGTATTCTTTCTAGCATGTTTATGTCCCCTCTATGATAAGGACTCCACACCTGTACACAGTACTCCAATCTAGGTCTAACTAAAGCTTTATACAGTTTGACGATCACTTCCTTGCTCCTATGTTTAATATTTCTTTTTATCATACCTAACATTGCATTTGCCTTTTTCACTGCTACCTTAACTTGCTCACTCACCTTTCCTGTATGATCTATTATAACCCCTAGGTCCCTTTCCTTATCTATCTTTCTAATATTGTTTTCTCCCATTCTGTATTTATGTTCCATATTGGATCTACCCATGTGGATGACTGTACATTTATCTACATTAAACTCCATTTGCCAGCTTACAGACCATTCTCGAATTTTATCTAAATCCGACATCAATATATCCACTTCCGCTTTAGATGAGACACTACTGCATAGTTTTGTGTCATCAGCAAATTTTGCAATCATGGATCTCATATCAATGTCCAAATCATTTATATATATCAAGAACAAAATTGGTCCCAAAACCGAGCCCTGTGGCACACCACTTTTCACTTCACTCCACTCAGAGTACTCCTTATTTATGCCCACCCTCTGCCTGTTAAGGGTATATGGATGTGTGTTAATTTGTTTGGTCATTAGAGTGTATGTGGGTGTGTGTTGATTTGTCTGGTCTGTTAAGGGTATATGGATGTGTGTTGATTTTACTCAGTGTAACATTATTATTGAATGTACAGATCCAATACCGCTTGGCATCAGGCAGACTCATGAGTGGCTAGCCTCCATTGGAAAATGCTATTCATACTCATTTTCTTCAATAGATATCTGGTTGTACACACTCATTTGTTATTCTCTCAGATATTTCTCCTTACACATCACAGGTTTGATTACCAACTCTTTCATTCAGTCTGTGAAATTGCTGACTTAAGGTTGCAATATTTTAAAGTATTTTATTGTCACAATTATTTTTTCAAAGTTAAAATTGATGTTTATTCGAGTACATAAAGATTTCAGTACACATTTGATTGAAAAATAACAAAACCAAGCATTTTATAAACATTGCTGAACTATTATAAGTATACACATATACAACGACTATTCCGGAGGGAGAAAAACTAACCATGCTGCTGTTGTTACGGTCCAAGCAGAATCCGGGTTTTCGCAATCGGCCCAATGTCATGTACTGGAATCTAACGTGTTTGTTATTTGATGATTAGTGCCACACAAAGTGTGGAGGAAGACGAATTTGTTTAAGATTATTGGACAGCGAGCACTCAAAGATATGACGAGCGGTTTCGAATGGATAAGTGCATAGTTGACACTCTTGAGTGTGTCGTTACTGGATTCTGTTCAAGGGATTGTTAAGCGGGATATGTTGAGTTTTCAGCCGGAAGTTGGGGCGGATATGCTTCCTTGTGAATTGATAGATTTTGCTATCTTGATTGATTCTTGCCATTTGTTTGTAGGCTCTCTTTTCCTATGTTTTCCATGATCCCTCTGTTCATTCCAGTTTCTAAATTTGATGTTTAGCTGCTTATAGAGTTGTTGCTGTGAGTGACTGTTCATGTCTTGATACCATTTTTTTGGTATTACGTATGCCTTGTCATTGCCAGGTAAGTTTTGAGTGCTCATAGATCCACAGTATTATTATTTTGACGACAAAGTAGGGAATGATATGATCAACGTCTACAGGTCATCAGGTAAGATCAGATCTTTAATGTCCAGCATCTTCAAATGCCTGAAGGACGGATATCGAGTCTGTAAAAACAATAACAATGTTTTGGACTGAGAGAAACGCATCCAAAACTACCCTTAGAAGGTACAAGCCGGTTTCAAGAGCAGCCGTTTTAGTTTAATAATTGAACATTGACAAGCAAAGATAAAATCAACTTTGTAGCAACAGAGATTAAATGCCTAGAGTAACAATAATGGATAGAATAAGAAACGAAGATATCAGGAAACTAGTAGGTAAAACACCAGTGCTTCACCTCATCAAGATACAGAAAACCAAATAGTTCGGCCACAAGAAACGTCAAACACCAAATAGTATCCATCAGAAAGCAATGCAATACAGACACAATGCACACAAAGCCGAGGGTCGATCACACAAACGATTGATTGCAGAAATAACAGAAGTAGTAAGGCTCTCCGTGTACGAAGCACATACTTGGGCTTAGGTCAAGAAACCTCTTCATATCCTGAAGCTGAAAGGCAAAAGCAGGGCAAAAGGGAAAAGAAGAAGAGTTGGAGCAAACCTTCTAACATGCATCGGAGGATCAGTCTGGGTATGAACAGGATAACCTGCATTGATTGTGGCATTAAATAAAGATCCATCAGTATAAACATGTATCCATTCATCAAGAAATGCATCAATCAGAGTTTCCTTTATCTGGCCCCATGCGAGTACTTAGATTTGAATTATTGGTTATACAATCTATTCATTTTGCCAGTATTTTTGGTGTTATGTCTTTCACTACTCGGTGTAACTCTTATTTTTTTTTGCTGGGAGGGGGTATATGTCTTTGTTTTCACTAACATGGTAAAGTACAGACTTTTGATTAGTTCTGCATTTTTGTTGTCAGTTTACCACAAGGAATCTGTGCGATAATCCCGTTTCATTGTGTTACTTCGTTCATAAGCTTCCATGGCAAACGTATCCATTCTTGTCTCAAGGGAGTTCACATTTGTGTGAATTTTGCAAGCTGTCATTCGTGTTGACCTGAATACTCTTCTAATTTTACATATAGAGCACTGTACTGAACACTGTTCAGTATTCTAAATTAGGTTTTGAACAAGTTGTTAGGAGCGCACTATTATATGATATGGTAGAGCGCAGATAGCCAAGGTACAAGCTTCTCAAAGTATCTTTGTGAGATCCCAATGCTGTACCAGCAAGCCACTTCATAAGCTGTAGAGGTCTCATTGCTTTATTTTTCACATTCTGGATATGACACTGAGTTTTTGGTAATTTACTATTCCAAGATATATTCGATTTCTCAAGGAACCATTAGAGATATGTGTTTATCGTTCTCGCCCCTAATGTTCACATGCACGATCTTAAGGATATGGACCTGTAGCTGTTAGATTCATCTGGAGACTTTTTCTTTTTTTAATATTGACAATATATGTGCATTCCTCCATGTTTTATGAAGCTTTCGATTTCTCAATGTCAGGTTGTTCAATCTGAGAACAGCATATTTGCCATGAGACCCTAGGTGAAATAGCATTTCATTATGAAGATTGTACTGAAGTTTTTTGTAGTCGTGAGTCTCTTCAGGACTTGTTTGAGCTCTTGCATGTTAAAGTCCACTTTAAATTTGGATCCGTCGGTTTGTGTAGCCTTTTCTTGTCTCCTGAGGAAGAAAACATGTTCTTTGTTCTGATCGCTATGTTTTCATGTTCTACTTAGTGTTGCAAAGTGACTGTTAAAGTGCTCTACTTTGTGTGTGTATTCGTGCGTGTATGTGCGCAGTAATGCTTTTTTAATCATATATCACTGACTTTGGGTTCGCTCTTCTTCCCCTCCCCATTCACGATTAAACTGTCGGCCAATGACTTATTTCAAATATGCTTGAGATCTAACTTGGAGCATATCTCTTTCCCTGTTCCTTGTTCCCACATGAAGTGTTTCTGTTGCCTGTGTTAGACATCATCACTTTCTGTGGTCATATTGTAACGCTAACTTTCATCAATTAGAACACATCCCAGAGTCACAACTGCTGTAGGAATTGTTGGTACAACGTACCAAGAAACTATCCTGCTATTAAACTCTACTGAATCTAATATTATTATTCAGGATCTTGTGCCCAAACCATACACGTAACGGCAAATAATAGAGAGTGCATGAATTGTGCTTATATCGTGTAATAAAAGAAGTTGGCAAATCTAAGGTAAAAGACATGATCATCATAAATTTGATACTAAGAAGCCTGACACGGTAGAAGACAACAACAATCCTCTCTACTGTGATGGATATCGTTGACATTTTCGTTTTCAACGTGTAAACAAAAAGTGTGGCTGTAGTTGAAATGTAACTGATGATGACAAGGTCCACATTCATGAACCAGAGTTGCTGTAGCGAAGATACGTTTGTCAACAGATGTTGGATATTAAAGGTATCTAACATTGCTGAGAAGTCCGGTATAGCTAGACCAAGTAAAAGAATACATGAAGACTCGTTTAGACTATTCTTAACCATGATCCATCCGCTCAGTTTATTTCCTCTATGATCGCCAATACCTATGGTCGAGTAAATGACTGGATCAGAATATTTTATAATCAGTGAGTATATGTCGCCCATGTACCGAAGTTCGACGCTCTGCAACCTATCTACCCTGTTAGGTGAAGTAAAAGTGTCTTGCTGGTGGCGGTTATTTCCGTCCATTTTGTGTTGCCCCAGTTGATGCTTGGGAATCGGCTACAAACTGGATATAATTTCAGAAAGTTCTTCCTGAAATAAAAAAAAATATTTTACAATAATTATTTTTAATTTAACAGAATGGTTCACGGGACAAACAGAAACGAAACGTGTTTCCTTCCTTGCATAGAGATCAGACAAGGTCATTCTGAGAGGCTTGTATCTTGGATATGTATTTGTTCATGGATATGTATTTCTTCATGGATATGTATTTGTTCATGGATATATATACAGCAGTGCACTCCTGACAACATGCTCCCGAACTAATGTTGAATCACTTAACAAGGTGCAGAACAATAATGTGCACCTTGTTAGTGGAATAATCAGGTAAAACCCTATTACCGCATGTGAATTTAACATGAATATGGAACCACTTGAGACGGGGCCTATGGACGCTAATGAGACGAATAAAACATTGAAGAAGGACAACTACAATAGACATCTGGCGGAAAAATCGCAACAAATGTAAAGAATAAAACAAACGTGTCCCCTACAATGTCAGTGAGATTGAAGACATAAATAACTGCTCAGACAAAAGACACATCTACCACCACACCTATCCATAAATGCAAGAAATTGAAAATAAACTAAAAGATAATACAACAAGAAGATCAGATTCAGTAAGTCTTATTAGAGCATCACACAGGACGACTGTCGCCCATCCAGACAATGAATAAATGTGTAAATTAATGGGTCTGCTTTTAAGACTACCATTAAAACGGGTTGCATTTTGTAAACAGCTTGTAAACTTGTAAATGACCGGGAGGAGAGTAATTGAACAATAATTGTATAGATCATTTTTTTTTAAAGTCCGCACCACTCTCGAAGAATCGCAACCAGTCGAACAGGCAGGCTTTGGGCGTTCGTACAGCACAGTGGATCATATTTCAACCTGTTGCCGCCTCATTGAAGCAGCCCGAGAGTTCTAGAAGTCCTTGATATTCACCTTTAACGATTATAAAAAGGTTTCGATAGAACCACATTTTGTCTGGCGGTCACTGTTGGAATAAGGTGTCTATCCTGGTTGCATTAGAGTTTTCACCAACAATTATACGAACTGAACTACCACATTTCGTCTCTTTCAACGTCTAATTGTGATACCAATTCAACAGGGCGATCCTATTTAACCAAACCTCTTCTCTGTATGTTTGGAATGAGTCATTAGCCTACGCAACTGGGACACTTTTGGTATATTAATTGACGACAGACGCCTCAATCACCTTCGATTTGCCGAAGACATGGTGCTTATCACAGTGTCAGCAGCAGAAGCCAATCAAATAATGCAGCTACTCGATGGAGAGGGCTAAAAAGCGGGTCTGGAGATGAATGTCTCGATTACCAAAGTATTGCGCAATCGCTTCGCATCTTGTGATCCAGTCTTTCTTGTCGATGTACGATTAGAGGATGTTATTAAGTACAAAGTGGAGAATAACCTGGAACCTCAACTGACAAGACGTTGCCGCGCGGGCTGGGCAGCCTTCTCGTCTATTAACACGGTCCTGTGTGGTTGACATGACCACGACCTACGAGCCTCCCTCTTTAATTCCTCTAAATTCCTTGCGATGTACTACGGTGCCGAGGCGTAGACACTAACAAAATCATTAGATGACAAATAAATTGAGAGTGACCCAGACCTCCCTTGAGAGACGTTTGGTCGGAATCACTCTCCGGAACCAACGCATGCAAGGTCTCCACAATTCTGACATTAGACGACTGTCTCTGGTAAAGGATGCGGTAATCCATGCAGACAAGGCAGAACATAGATGGGCAGGTTACATGTTGCGACGAAAGGACGGTCGGGGGAGCATATCGGCGGCAGTCTGGTACCTCTAAGGTAAGAAAAGACCGAGGGAAGAGCTCCAATGCGTTAGTCAGACTCCCTTGTTGTACGCTGCAACATCCAAGATGCCTCTAGAGAAGCACTTACCACGCACTGGACTTCCATGGCCCAAGACAAGGTCCGCTGGAGACGAAGTTGGGACCAGCATCTACGCTGAAGAACGGGTCATCAATATCATCAAGATCAAGATTAAAGCGGGATATACAGTCTACACAGAGCATCCAGACAGAATATATGATGCGTTGTTAGATGTCTATTGACAAATATGCTCAAACTATACGGTCGAAAAAAAACAGCACTTGAAGTTGTTCTGTACAACTTGAGAACTGTATTTGATGCCTTTCCGAAAGCATCATAATCTATGCAGACTCATTGTCGGCCCTTCAAGCTATAGAAAATGGCGGCAATTGTAAATATGAAATTACTCAAATATTCCTAGATGTCAACAGCTGATCACTTTCTATGAATAATATATTCTATGAAATAGATCCTTAATCACTAAAATACATCTGGCAATGAGAAGGTACGCTGACTGGCTAAGAAGGGATCACGTCAGGAACAACAACACATGCCCACAGACAGTCAAACAACTACTGAAAACTACCAACGAAGCGGCTTGACTGAATAGATGGGCAATCGGGAATAGGGGGAGAGAAACCTAACAATAATAATAATAGTTGCCCATCGCAAACTAAGATGGGGACAGACTCAAACTCTTGCTGCGATATGTGTTCTCTGATGGTTGTAACGGTAAATCCTGGAATGGCATACCTTGACACATTCAAAACACACATATGAAACCTATAAAGAAATGGAGATCCAAAAAGACAACATCAAGATCCTGATAATGAGAGGTCAACACACCATCTAGCTGCTCAGACATACATAGGAAACTGTTGAGCACCATCTTTTTTAGTTTAGACACTTACCGGTTTTAGTAAAAAGTGACTTCCTCTGAGGTTATACATATGGAACATTCTGTATGGAACTAACCAACGGCTCACAGCCACTTACACAAATAAATTGAGAGTGACCCAGACCTCCCTTGAGAGACGTTTGGTCGGAATCACTCTCCGGAACCAACGCATGCAAGGTCTCCACAATTCTGACATTAGACGACTGTCTCTGTTGAAGGATGTGCCAAAGCGCAGGAGCCAACAGACTGCTGGACCAATAACCAACCAATCAACCTTCATTTGCATGTCCTAAGAGACTAATGAAGAAACGCTTGTATAGACCTGACAACATCACATAACATTTATTATAAGCCAATGCAGTATCGGATCTATGCTCCAGTGGAACTGCAAGAAAAGCTCTATGGTAGTGGCGAGAGTCTCAGGATGACCGCCGCTTTTTTCGAGAAAATAATGGTTACTGTCTGACTGTGTACGCAGAAGAAGAAGAAGAAGAAGGATCTATGCTCCAATAAGTGGTGTGACGGAACATGAAGTATAAGAGGACTAATTATTTACTTGTCCGAAATCGTCTTCTTACTCTTATTCACTCATTGTTTCATACGACGATTAAGGTCCTGACTGCAGGAAGGTACCGAGACTCGAAGACTGTGGCAAACCACTTAATGCGATCTTAGTTGTGATGGTATCTGCTATTATTGTTTTATATAGCAAGATTGTATATTAAATGTTCAACGGTCCTTATTCTTATTTTACTATTTGCTTCATTGGTGTTATTGCCTTTATAGTTTATTTCATTGACATTCTGACCTACATAGTTTAAGTATCCTGTCTGATGATCTGGTGTTCCTTGAACAGCTGTACAGTTTAGGCTGGCCTTCCAGATGTCACCTTCGCGGGGCATTGACTGGTATGATACGACGTGTGTTCAAATGAAACCGGACCTAACTGCACCAAGCAAACATTCGTACGATGCGCATGATGACGTCGCTCCTGATGTAAACAGCACATACCGACCGTCAAGTTTGCAAAATTACATTATCTTCCAACTAATAGTTTCCTCAGCAGACCATTGAAAGCATGGCGGGTGTGATACGGAATCCGCCCAGAGTTTATCAGCGAGCGGTGATTCGGTTTCTAAAAGCTGAAGGATGTCAACCAGTTGACATTCATCGCAGAATGCAGGCAGTGTATGGTGACAAAAGTGTGTCAAAAACAACAGTGAAGAACTGGACAACGATGTTTAAAGAAGGACGTGAGTTAACAAGAGATCTTCCGAGACATGGTCAGGCGCATTTTGGTGCGCCAGAAGAGGACATTGTCAAAATTGATACAGTAATTCGAGTGGACCGTCGCCGGAGCTTACGTTCGCTACACTTTTGTCACCAAACACAGCCTGTATTCTGCAATGAATGTCAACTGGTCGACATCCTTAAGCTGTTTGAAACTAAATCACAGCTCACTAATCAAATCTGGACTGATTTCAAAACACATCCGGCCTGTTTTCAACGGTCTACTGAGGAAACTATAAGTCGGAAATTATGAAATTTTGCAAACTTGACCTGTTGGTTTTTTGTTTTGTTCTGTGCTTTTTTGCGTTCACCTTATTTCTCTATTCCCCAAAGCGGTGTGCGTTGCACTGTGGTTTTTATTTTGCGCCACTTGGCCCAATGCATCCGACTTCGACATGCATTTTATGTAAAGGTCTGCTTCCTCCTGCTTTTTCTGAGGGTTTGCTTCCCCGGGGTAACGGCCGGTGCTGTGATGGAGATCGAACCCAGCACCTTCAGATTTTGAGTCGTGTCACTTAACCACTAGCCCCCGCCGTCCCTTGCACCTGGTGATATGTGCTGTTTATATCAGGAGTGGTCATCATGTACGTATGTTCACTTGGAGCAGTGGGGTCCTGTTTCATTTGAACACCCCTCGTATGTTGAAGTTCCTCATGATATCCTTTCATCGTAGCCAATCATACAGATACAACGTCGACTAAACCATTCAGATATGCAAGCGAAGTTTGGAGATCTTAGGACGTTAGCATCTGCTAACCTAGAACAACGATTGCCATAATTTAGTACTGTCCGTTGTTGATTACTGACTGGGTATTCTTACACTATCAAGAATGTATCCGCAATGAATGAATGCCTCAGTTTCTGTGATGAACTAGAGACACCTAGATATTGAAGTTGTGGTACAGGTTTGATGTAGAGTGGAATGAGCAAGATCGTGTGGGATTCTCCAAGAGTTTCCTTCCGTAAATTATTTTTCACCGGCTCACGCGATTGAAGTTGGAGGCTAAACCTTTTGATTGAAGAAGGACGTCCTGACGTAGCTGCCACACAGACAATGGAAACAGCAGCACTTTGTTCAACCCTGATGTAGTCTCATCAAGATTTGAATGACCTTCGGGTCACTACAATCCTGCACTTATTCGTGTTGTAGCTAATGGTGTGTAACAGCTGTTTTATGTTGTTGTTGGCTTCTTTAGTGTGGACTGGGTATTCTTCTTCTTCTTCTTCTTCTTCGTACGCAGTCAGACAGTAACCATTATTTTTTCGAAAAAAGCGGCGGTCATCCTGAGGCTGTCGCCACTGCCATAGAGCTTGTCTTGCAGTTCCACTGGTGATGGCCGCATCTGCTCTCTCTGATCCTCGTATGTCGGGCAGTTCTGCAGCAGATGTTCAGCGGTCATGTTACCGGTACCGCACGGGCATTCGTCGGTACCACCTATCTTCAATTTGTTGAATAGGTGGTACCTCAGTCTATTGTGGCCAGTGCGAAGTCTGAAGACAACGACCTGCTCTCTTCGGTTCAACTGGTAATAGGCATCGTTTTTGGTGTAACCAGTATGTTCGGTTTTCCATTTGGTCATGTATCTGGCTTTGATAAGCCGTTTTGACTCATACTAGTATCTGTTTGTGGTGGACTGGGTATTCGATTGGAGCGGATGTTAAACTGCTACCATTCTGTAGCAGCACAATTGTCAAGCTGAACTTGAACGATCATTGAACATCCTCCAATCGTCAACTGTGAAGTGCTGCCATCAGACCCACTATATCAACGCACGAAATTAGCGTGTCTTTCATTTTATGGAAATATGGAAGCAGATCTTTTTTGCCAAGCATAAAACACAGAAACATGAACATTCATTTAAAAGGATTTCATTGCTGCAGTCTGGTCCTCAGCAGCTCTGCTTCATTTGTTGACATTTCCAGATCTATCACTAAATCATTCAATTCACTCTGGATAATTCTATGTTTCTGTGAAAAACCCTCATTAGCAATAAACGAGGATCTCTTAATGCAGATGATTTTTTGCACGTGATGGATGTCTACTGCATTATGTTCTTCCTCATCATCCAGGGTATAAGTTTCTGGTAGGTCCGCCGCTGGAAGTGCTTCGCCGTAGGGCACTGGCTGAATAGCAGAGTAAGAGTAGGCCACATACTGTTTTTGTTCTTAAAAATACCGTGCCCAATTGGGGGAGTCATCCAATAGTAACAATATTTAAGATGATTTGTCGGTTCCCTCCAGACCGGTGGTACGGAAAAACATTTTGGTTGAACCAGCAGCACATATTCGTTGCACAAGATTGACAATACATGTGACGGGCTCGATACAGGTCTTGGTCACCGATCTCACAACGAAAATAAAAACTGTAAGCTGTCTTACAGTGTCATGTTCACTCCATGGCACAAGGAATGACACCCTGGCTTCACAAGCACCAGTTGCGTGTGCACTAGACATGGATAGGACTGGCATTTTGAAGTATGTCAATGACTGCCTGTTAGATGATGGCACCGCAATTTATAAATCAAGAACTGGCAGACTGCAAAGCTTTGACATCGAACGAGGTTCGAGTAGAATGAGACGTAAGACAAAACAAAGCAGAAGTGGCGTAGGAGAGAACGGAGCAGAAGTGTCTTCAACCAACGAGTTCCATAACCATCAGTATACAAAATCATGCAATGCCTGGAATGCAAAGAAGTCTATTCTTAAAAACAGTTAACAGTACGGACGTTTTGTATATGATGATCATAATAATTTCTTTCAGTGATGTGAAGATATTTATAAATTCTGTATTTGATGTACTGATTGATATAATTTCTGTCTTTCATGTACTTATCTGAATATTTTCAATCTATGATGTGCTGATTTCATAGATTAAGTCTATGATATGCTGATCTTCATCGCTTCCATCTGTGAAGTTCTGATCGTTCTAGTTTTCGTCTTTGATGTTCAGACTTTTTAATTTTCTGTCTTGGATGTGTCGATCTTCCGTCGTGATGTTTCAAACTTACAGTTTCCGTCTGCGATATTCTGAAATCATTCATTTCCGTTTTTGACAATTTGATTTTTATATTTTCTGTCATTGATGCGTTATCTTCATAGTGCCCTTTATTGATGTTCTGATCTTTATAGCCTCATTTCTTAATGTTGCGATTTTTATAGTTTTATTTTGTAATGTGTAGATTTTTATATTGTATATTTCAAATACCTTCCATAAGTATATTCTTATGATTTGCACAGTCTGGGCTCTTGTGTCCCGTTGGCTGAAAGAGGAGCAAAGAATGGTAACACTGTTACAATCTAAGCATGGTGTATAAAGCTACTAAGGAGGGGTGTACATAGAGCTGGCTTCATCACCATGTTTAAATTATGAACCACAAGATGATATACACATATATTTACATTCTAGGATAGACAAGAACTTACTTGACCAAATTAAGATATACAGTATGTCCTCCTAGTTCAGGATTTGTTCAACTGCATCGAGTCTTCAGTACATTAAGTTGGATTTCTCGTTTCTTGTGTTCGTTTTTACTGCAAGCCGTATACATTGACTAAATTATGATGTTTTAATAAATAATTAACTGTAATGGGGAAAAAACACATTAAAATGTTGCAATTTAGTTGCGATTGAAAAAGCAAAAGCATCAATGACTTGTTCAGTTATTCTTGTGACATACTTGCTCGAATGTGACAGTACGCTATATTGTCAAATATTTTATTTATTGTGTGTACTTAAATAGACTTACAAACTATCATAAGGATGTTTGTTCCTACGAGATCTACCTTGATTATTAAAGTGCTGAGAATAAAAAGTCGCTTGACTCTACAGTAGCTACGCACTTCACAGGATAGGTGTTTATTTTATCTTCAGTATAAAAAAAAATTTGCCTTGCAGAAGTTTTGAACGCATGCTCTAGTGGTCACAATGCAGACACCCAAACAGCTCGACCATGCCCTCTTCATTTAGTTTATTATCCTCTTTAATATCCCTATTCCTATTTAAGGAAAGGTAAACGTAATCCCTTAACAGACACAGAAGTGTTCGAGACTTCCTTGAATAGGGCCACAGCTTGTGTTTAGGGGGTGTGGCCTGATCACTTCCCTAACAGCAAACCAGGTAGCAAATTACACTTAGGTCGACTGGAGCGTGTCCGTAACATAAATTTACACTATTCCGTTACCGTGAAATACGAGAACCGTACCACTATGCTAACCAGACCTTTTCTTCTTCGTCTTCTTTGTACACTGTCCGACGTCAACTTGAATCTGTTCGAAGAAAACGGCGGTCATCCTGAGGCTGTCGACACTGCCATTGAGCTTTTCTAGTATTGGCACTGGTGATGGCCACATCTGCTTCCTTTGGTCTTCGTATTTCGGGCAATTTTGCAGCAGATGTTCAGGTATCATTTTCCCTTTAGCACAGGTGCATTCGTCAGTGCCACCTATCTTCAGTTTATTGAATAGATGGTACCTCAGTCTGTTGTGGCCTGTGCGGAGTCTGAAGACCACAAACTGCTCCCTTCTGTTCAACTGGTAATAAGCATCAGTTTTTGTGTAGCCAGTATATTCTGTTTCCCATTTTGGCCATGTATCCGGCCCTAAAAACTTTTTGGACTCTTCGTAGGTCACACTAAAATCTGGTTGTGGTAACCTTGCACCTTCTTTTG
Source organism: Ariolimax columbianus (assembly GCA_036924085.1). Lineage (NCBI taxonomy): Eukaryota > Metazoa > Mollusca > Gastropoda > Stylommatophora > Arionidae > Ariolimax > Ariolimax columbianus. The sequence goes on from JAVGWX010000004.1 coordinate 108,821,252, forward strand.
CCAGTCTGTCTGCTTCCTCGTTGCCTTGAATGTTACAGTGGGATGGAACCCACTGTACCACTACTCTTTTTGGTGTGGACTGCTCTTTAGTCATTATGTTCTGTATTTTCTAGCTTTTTAGTGCTGTAACCACGACAGTGCATCTGTAAACAAGACTATCTGGCTGTCATTGCTTTCGCCTGTCAGCATTGCTTCTAATGCCTCTGTCTCAGCTCTCAAATTGCTTGAGAATGTTCCAGTTGCCACTGACCGTGTTATCTTTCTACAGGAATACTCCTCTCCCTCCATTCTGTGTTGTGTTTGTTGCAGAACTGTCAGTGTGTGCAAGGGTCCAGTCTGTGCTTGGGTGGCTTTTTTTCAATGTACCTCAGGGTTATGTCTCTTCTTTCCTTTTCAGTCTGGCTGTGCTTGTATCCAATAACTGGTTTATTTTCTACCCCTTCTGGAAAGATATGCTGCTTCCAGTTGGGTTTACGTACAGTAGGGAGTGGCTTTGGTGTTGATATTGTGTTCATTGGGTCTTCACTCATCTTTGTTTTGGCTATTTCTACAACGTTTCTCCGCTTCAGTCTCCCTTTTCCAAATCCATTTAGCCTCTGGTGCATTGGATGGTATGTCAGTCTTCTTAGTTTCTCTGCTTGCTGCTGGGCTCTGCTGTCCCTTCTGTGGGTTATGGATTGTAGATTTTTAATCTTTTAAAGTTCTACAATTGGCGTTGACTTCATGCCTCATGTTATAACTCTCATGGCTTGGTTTTGAAGTTTGTTGATTGATTTTATCAAAGTTCGCTTTTGCTGCTGTTGCCCATGGCGAAATGCCATACTCGAGAACTAGTCTCACCCTTCCAGTGTACAATTTCATCAGTATTCTCTCATCTGCTCCCCAGTTTGTGCCACCAAGTTTCCTCATGATTGCCATTCTTTGTCTTGGTAGTTTGGGTTGTCGTTCAGCTGCAGACATTTGCCATTAAGACTTATTCTGGTGTTCTGTGGTTTATTTGAAATGGAGAATATCGTAGAAGTTTATTTTTTCTTCATTTATTTTGACCAGCAATGATTTCGCCCACTCCTCCAGCGATGTTAGGGCCTGCTGCATCCGATTGTTTGCAACGGTGAATTTTTCTTCAGAGGTCCACAAAGCCAGATCGTCTGCAAACACGAACACGACTCTTTTAAAAAAATATATTTTCAATTAAATTTTTTATATACACCAGAAAAGCTGTTGGTGACAGTACTCCCCCTTAGGGTACTTCTTGCTCCAGTGCCACCTTCTTGCTCATCTGCCCTTGTACTTGAACTCTCGCTGTTATGTTTCCGAGGTAGTGGCTGATCCATCTGTACATTTTTCCAGTTACTTCGCTTCTTCGTCCCTCTTTCCACACCTTGTCGAATGCCGTCTCTAGATCCACCTAAACCACTACTGTATTCTTTTTCTCTTGGTAAGCATCCTCTATTTCCTGAGCTATGAGAGTGATCTAGTCCTCAGTGGATCTGTGTTGTCTAAATCCTGCTTGCTGTGGAATTAATATATGCTTTGCTGCCAGGTGCCACATCAGTCTGGTGTTTATAATGCGCTTCATCAGTTTACCTACACAGCTCAGTATGCTGATAGGCCTGTATCCATTTGGATCTGTTCTATCTTTTTACTTTCTTTGGTGCTGGAATAAGTATAGCATCTTTCCATGCCTGTGGTACAATTCCCCTTTTCCAGTTTTGGTTTAGGACTGAAAGTAACTTCCTCTTTGGTGTTTGAGCCAACCCATCAGCATTTCATTTGTTACCCCATCTTTTCCGGGCGATTTTTTTTCTTTAAAGTTTTCATGGCCTCGTATATTTCATTCATGGTTAGTTTTACCATCATGTGCTCCTCTGGTGCAATCTTGATGATGTCGTGGCTCTTTTGATCCTCACTTATGTTTGTATGCCTGTCTGTATGGACATTCAATGTGGTTTGCTCTATCATAATGTTCTGTAAAAGCGTTTGCTGCTTTTTTTTCCCGGTAAGTATGTTGTCACCCTTCTTGTTGGTAATTTGTTTATTTGATTGTATTTCGTCATTCATGGCTCTGACTAACTTCAATAGTTTGTTCCCTTCTCTATCTAGATTAAGGATATCTGTTTTTTCGTTCCAACTGTCTCTTGCTATTTGGTTCAATATTCTTTTGTATTTCACATTGATGGCCTTGCGGGAGATATTTGCTTCAATAGATTGCCCTCTCTCTGCCGTGTTCCTAGCATCTTTAACTTCATCCTCAACTTTCTGCAGTTCTTGGTTCCAATATGGTTTATAGTTCTTCATTTCCCCTCTTGGGGTGGTCTCGGTAGCTGCTTGCAGTATTACTTGGCTTAGGTTTTCCACCAACCATAAATTTCATATTGTTTTTTCTTTAATTGATAGTATCACACAGTCCATCTGTCAGCATTGCAAATCTGTCCCAATCGGCTCGTCTGTAGTTCCAACGTGGCAAAGGTTTTATTTCCTGGGTACCAACTTCCATATCAATATCTAACCTAATTGGCCTGTGGTCGCTACCTGCCAATTGGTCGAGCACCTGGCGATCTATTTTGTGATGTATATCCCCCGTGGAGAAGGCCAAGTCTGGACTGGAGGTAGTATGCCATCTTCCGGAATAGAACCTAGGACTGTCGTCCGGTCTATTGATAAGATAGAAATTTGTGTCTAGCTCCCAGTCTTCCACTTCACCCTCTCTGCTGTCTGTGTCTGAATATCCCCATCTCTCCGAGTGACTGTTGAAGTATCCAACTACTAGACAGCTGGAGTCCTTGAATTCCATACTCGACAGCGACATGTCTTTGTTGGGTGGGCATACAAGTTGTAGATACGAATTTTCGTTTCTTGTGTCATTATGTCGACTCCTACAATTTCTGCTTGTCCCGTGTGATTTACAGATACTGCGCTACTTGATATGGAGTTTCGTGTCAGTATCAGAACCCCTCCTTTGTGATCTTCTCTATCAAGTCGGAAGGTCTGGTTTCCTCTGATTGAAAATCTGTGGTTATTATTGAGGTGCGTTTCTTGGATGCATGCCACGTCTTTCTTGCCTTCGTATAGGCGATTTGTTAGGGAAACCTTTTTGACAGGGACTCCCTCCGCATTCCACTGTAGTATTTTAAGGGTCTTGGGTTTTCGATCAAAGCTCTTGCCCCATCTACTTGTGCCTTGACTCCTCAACACATGGATGGGTGACCACCAGTAGCATCAGGTGAGCCCCTTAGAGTCGTAGGGCCCGGCACTCTCTCTGCCTGGTGGGACTCCACAGGATGAGCACCATACTTGCTTCTTTTAAATTGTGACGTCATCATATAGGATTTACGCTGCACTGTTTCATTAGGCATGTGGCCCAGTGCATCCGAACCAGACCTTTCATATCTACAATTCTTCAAACAATGTATGTTAATTACATTAATTGTTCACTTCTAAGCCCAATATAGCCAGTGAGATCTTTCATTCTATTATCTGTTCGTGCATGTCGTTAACACCGTCATGGTGTGCCATGTGCTTTTTTGTGCCATACACGAAATGCTTTTGTATTACTAATTCATATCACTACTTTTGCTTCATTACCATTGACCATCCATCTATTTCTTGGTCTTCCACTTTCTCTGAAGCCCTACTTTTGATGTAGCAGGTTTCTGTCTAAAAAAACAAGATTGTGTGTCAATGCATGTCCTGCACGGTTCTGTTCCCACATTCTGTAACGTTTCAGCTTTTCTCATCCTGTTTCCAATGGTGACTCCGACTGCTTTAGGCAAGCATCTAATTTCACATTTGACTTGTTGACACTTTGCGCGATTGAAATTTATACGGGCACCTCTCAGCGGGGTTGTCTTACTACTAACATGCCACCGTAACCTTACATTTTCAAATAATTTATGTAACTCAACCATTCGCTACATCTTTATCTATTGCTCATCCTTCAAATAATAATATGATTTAATATGTGTGAGTTTCTGTGGCGACATCGGAATAATAAAGTCCGTCAGTTAGACCCGTTCGACAATATTCTGCAGGACATCTCAGAATGTTGTCCTCCTCTTTAAATTGTCCAGCTACGAATGAACAACATGTGTATGTCCTGATATGTGCATAGCATCAACGATCCTTGGTAATCTGTTACCCTCTCGGCCCTTTTCAGGGCCCACAAAACCCACAAACCAGCATCAAGGTCCTTTTTAGGGCCCACAAAAAAACAACAAAACTGCACCCTGATAGCTATTTTTTTTGTTTGCTTCGATGTTTGCCTCACTAGTTTCTACCAGCGGAGGCTCGCCCATTCCACCCCAGACCGTAGTCCATTGGGCGATATCAGGACGCATAAACCAGTCCTTGGATGCATGTATGTGTCTGTATGTACCTATGCTAGGTTTGTGCGCCATCAGAAGCTAGCCCAACCAAAGTGCAATGGAAGGGCCTCAACGTAAGTGCGCGTATGAAAGTTGTGCAAGAGTCTGACTGTTGGACAAAGTCAAATGAATGAGGTGAGAAGGGGACAAGTTTATGTCATCATTGCCAACCCTGATAGCTAGACAATTATAATTATTTTTGTACGGAAACCCGTGTGGTCATTGAATGGTATAAAATTTCAGAATGGGTAAATAAACGCCCATGAACCATTATTTAATTTGAGCTCCTTCTCACATTCTCTTCTCCACGTATTTTTGGGTCTACCTTTCTCTCTCTCTTTTCCCATGAGGATCCATGTAAGAGCCTGTCTGGCTCTGATAGATTGTGCCTTCCACAGCGTATGTCCTATCCAGCCCCATTTTCTTACCTTAATTTGTTGTTCCAATCACTGTTGTTGGCTCCCTTTCCCCAGGTTTTCATTCCACACCATGTTCTGCCACTTTATGTCCATTATCCTTCGTAGGCATCTGTTAACTAAGGAGTGGAGTCTTTGTTGTATGACCTTGGTCGTTCTCCATGCCTCCGCACCATAATATCTGTAACTCTCAACCATTCGCTACATCTTCATCAATTTATCTCCCTTGTTCACTCTTAAAACAGTATCTGTAACTCAGCTATTCCTCGCTGCAAGTTCGCCACATATTTAGAAGAATTCGCCATGACGTTTTTATGTGCTCTTGTAATTCTGGTGCATTAAGCCCCTTGTTGTCTATGTTTAAGTTTCTAGCGCATTCATAGCTCTCGTTAGTCAACTTTTACAGCCCGCTTGGCAGAATGCCACATTTGGGTGCATGTGTATTGTATTATTGTTTTGTTACATTGAATTTCCCATTAGCACACTGGTCAGATCCGTCGCTACTCGTGCTAAGGTGTGTTAACTCTTGATTACGACATATCTTTGTGACCGGTTATATTGGCTCTTCTTAAATCCTGATGCGCAGAAGATGGATCGGCGTCATTCTTGCTGTAGTGCAATGTGATTCTCGTCAATAAGCTCTCCACTGTGATAATTAAAATGTTGATGCATGTTGGCATGACTGATGTGACACAGCCTGTTTCTAGGAACTCTAACGAGTTTATGAGGTTGGGTTATCTTTCACCTGACCAGGCTCGCAAGGTTGCACTCATACGGAGAAACCCAATCATGCTTGTGTAGCCATTTATAAAATAGTAAGGTCGAACCCTTTATGAGAAACACAATCATGATTGTGTAGCCATTCATGAAACAGCAAAGGTCGGACCATTTATGAAAAACACAATCATGATTGTGTTCACATTCATGAAACAGCAAGGTCGAACCCTTTATGAGAAACACAATCATGATTGTGTAGCCATTCATGAAACAGCAAGGTCGGACTCTATGAGAAACACAATCATGCTTGTGTAGCCATTCATGAAACAGCAAGGTCGAACCCTTTATGGGAAACACAATCATGCTTGTGTAGCCATTCATGAAACAGCAAGGTCGAACCCTTTATGGGAAACCCAATCATGCTTGTGTTCACATTCATGAAACAGCAAGGTCGAACCCTTTATGGGAAACCGAATCATGCTTGTGTTCACTTTCATGAAACAGCAAGGTCGAACCCTTTATGAGAAACACAATCATGATTGTGTAGCCATTAATGAAACAGCAAAGGTCGGACCATTTATGAAAAACACAATCATGATTGTGTTAACATTCATGAAACAGCAAGGTCGAACCCTTTATGAGAAACACAATCATGATTGTGTAGCCATTCATGAAACAGCAAGGTCGGACTCTATGAGAAACACAATCATGCTTGTGTAGCCATTCATGAAACAGCAAGGTCGAACCCTTTATGAGAAACACAATCATGCTTGTGTAGCCATTCATGAAACAGCAAGGTCGAACCCTTTATGGGAAACCCAATCATGCTTGTGTTCACATTCATGAAACAGCAAGGTCGAACCCTTTATGGGAAACCGAATCATGCTTGTGTTCACTTTCATGAAACAGCAAGGTCGAACCCTTTATGAGAAACACAATCATGCTTGTGTAGCCATTCATGAAACAGCAAGGTGGAACCTTTTATGGGAAACCATTTCATGCTTGTGTTCACATTCATGAAACAGCAAGGTCGAACCCTTTATGGGAAACCCAATCATGCTTGTGCCCCCATCCATGAAACAGCAAGGTCGTACCTTATCAAAAGTTAACCCATTAAACCTAGTAAAGGTACAACACACATTCTAACGAACTCAGCCTCGCGAACCACGCCCAACGAGAAGTGAAAAAATCAATTCTGGAAAAATATGCGTTGCATGTTAAAACTTTCTCTCATCCTCGTCAAGAGGTCGAGTAGTGGAAGTTACCAGTGGGTCTATTCTTTATGAACGGGGTTTTACACGAAGTTGTCTTTGTATTGTATAGTCCAGAATGTGTTTATATACTTTGAATCGAATGTTGTTAAGTTGTAATCGTCTCTTTTCCGAAATTGCGCATCTGTCAACAATAGAGGCTTTGTGTACATATCAATACGTGTTTATAAGATAAGTCGGTATTATAACCAAAACTGTTGGGTTGCAATAATAAATACAACATCTCTGACCTGACTGAACTCTGCGCATTCCTATGGACCCCATAGATGTACACTACATTGAATGCGTTCTCCTGATCTGTAAATGCTATGATTAAAATCTTGTTATGTTCTAATGTTCTTTCGCTAAAATTCTCACAAAATAAAAAAGTAGTCTGTAACCCCCATTAACTTTCGGAATCCAAATTGAGGATAAAAAAGTTAACAGGGAATAGTAGCGGTCTTTCATCGTAATTGTAGGTCAACATTAAAAGAAACTAATATTCCATCTCTTCACAAAATCTTGCAATTACTGTACATTACATTATTAAAACAATTCCAGGTTTTGAATTCACCTACTCCAATAATCCTAAACTCTACTGACAATCCCCAACTTTAAATTAGTGCGACCTAATTGAGACTTACGTACATCGCTAGATTTCTTACGGCGTTCATGCAAAGCTTATAATGATGCTCCGTTTTACGTGCAATCAATTTAATTATGGTGAAAGGGTTCTAGTTTGTGTTTTACGAGTTTTCTGGTTTTATAAAAATGTATCTGTTGAGGATGGCTTCAACAAGTTTGTAAAATTAATAACCAGACATATTTGATTTCAGCTAGGAAAATTTTGTTTCGAGCGAACGCGTTCCGAGTCTTTGATTAAATTTTTGTCCATGAGGTGATTGTCACTGCATTTTTTCTGATTTTCCTGCATTTTTTGTTTTTTGGTTACGTCTCACATATATTTGGATGTTTCCTTTGATATATAATTTCTTAATGAATATTCCCTGCAGATTATGTGCGAGTATAGCAGATTATATTTTATGACGTTTTGTCCGTTATTTATGCATGATTCATACTTGTATGTCTAAAGGTGTGTTTGGTCTTAAGCTGCCTGAGGGCTATAGATGGCCCGGGGATAGTTTATACATGTCCCCAGGTTCTCATGTTGTTCATGTTGTTTCAAACTATTCATGTTTAGTTCTTCACTGTTGATAATATTATTCTGGGAGCGGGCTAGATGTGCTATTCTTATATCTCAAGGCTAATTGAATAATCCCAACCTTGTTACTCCTGAGTGTAGTGTAATATGAGTCTTTTCTGTAGGTTTTCCATTATTATTTTCTTATTGGCCAGACGGAAGTCATATAACCCGTTTTCCATGTTGACGTTGCCAGCCCCACCTACATGCAGCGTTAATTGGATGTCTTTAGGATCACTCCCTGTGGGGTGCCCGTGGGGTGAACATTGAAAGTGAGAGTAATCAGTTAATATGTGTGCTATAGTTTACTCTACAACGCAGAAACATGGACAATGAACAACATGACGCAGAAATAAATTCTTGCTCCTTGTCTCTCTACTTCTCTCTCTCTCTCTTTCTCACTCTCTCTCTTTCTCTCTCTCTATCTCTTCTCTCTCTCTCTCTCTCTCTCTCTCTCTCTCTCTCTCTCTCTCTCTCTCTCTCTCTCTCTCTCTCTCTCTCTCTGTCAAATAATCTAATATATTTCATCATAAACCCAACGACGTCTCGGGTTTCTTTCGTTACGAAACAATGCATCCCTTAATTTAGTTGAGATCGGCCATGTTGTAAGTCTGCTTGTTTCGTGGAGCCGACAGGCCGGAAAAACATTTTGTTTGTTTCTTCTATCTACATGGGCACGTGTCTATGTGCAACATTTTAAATTATTTTTGGACCATATGATTTTTCAATCTGCAGTAGCCAGGTGGTAGTATGAATATTGCCACGTGATATGTTCGTGGCTAGGAGTATCATATTTATGATATATCAGACTCTGTATGTTTCTGTTCGAGAGACGAATAGAGACATTTGACATGTTTTTAAGAAAAGTGCACATCTTATGGAAAGAACAGAAAAAATAAAGGTCTTTTACAAGTTGATGTTAAAAACAGAAACATTGAACGAAATGAAAGATAAAATATCTTGACAATTCAAAAATTCATGAAACATTTGAGTACCGTACAGGAAAGAAGGGTGGGGGTATGAGGTAAATATTAAAGATGAACACGATGTTCAAAGTAAGAGGAAAACATCACGAGATGGACCAGGAATAGTCTGTTAGATTGCACTATTAAGACACGTTGCAGGTGACGTTGAAGATTTAGTGCAGCCTACCTTTAATGCGAAGACGGCAACTGATCTGACCTGGGTGGGTGGCATGGAAATGTCATCTTCCTAGTTAAGGCCTATGGGATCAAGCAGATGCAAATGACTACACGTTAGTTCAAAATATCCGTCTGTAGTGAATTTGTTTCAACATATCTTTTAGGTATTTATTTTTGTAATTTTCATTTCCAGTTTTCAGTCCAATTCAATTATTAGTTATCCATCGCAATCGAAGATGACGATATATGCTGTATGATATTATTTTCATATGACTGTAAAGTCTTATTTACTTTGGACACAGATGTGAGGTCGTCTTGCCAGCTGTCTTTTTCCGGACAGAGTGCTTCATTTGAGCTACGGCGATTATATTATCAAACACGATCTGAGCACGATCTGGTGTTAAAGGGCCAGGTGTCATGGATCTGCACAAGAATCTCCCAGCAGGTGACACCAAAGTTTTCAGAGACATTTTTATAGAGTCTCTGTAGAGTTTCCTTGAACATGTGTGTGTGGGTTTGTCTGAGGCTGAGACATGAGCATAATTTTGATTGAAATGAAGAAGGGCTGTGCTGGTTGTCAACCTCGCTCTCTCCCCCTGAACCACACAGGTCCAGCGGCAAGACGTTGCCGAGACGGCTGGAAACAGAACAGAATACAATCGATGACCATGGTGTTCTGAGTATATCACTTTGTTGGAACTCGTCGTCCTACTGGTTGAACCAGCGAATGGTTCTAGCTGGAAAGTGAACCAAGTTCAGACTTCCCAAGATCTGATAGACAGTCGCTAATGGTGGTGCCAGAATAGCGATGAAACCACCACTTGACTACCTTAATGATATCAACTTCGAATCTGTTCTCAGGGTTTACTCCTGAAGCCTACCCGGGGAAAGGCATCCCACAAGACAGCGAGTGCAGTAATGATTTTGCCAAGGTTCATATAACGTTAACAATGACACAACCACGTGCGTGTTTCCAATCAGTTTCATAGCGAAAGAATGAGTATGTCGATCCTTTTTTAATTCAAACTAACTGACCCCTTCCAGAAGAATAAATATACTCAGTATCTGTAATATTCTTTTCTATTGAACCACAATTATGCTGAATTTATCTACAAAAGTGAGGATAATACAAGAGCAATTCTTTTTCGTTTCGCACAGTTAAAAGGCACATCACAATTCAATTACTGAGCGTCTGAGTAACAGAGCAGTAGAGTTAATACTTTCCATGGCAGATGTACCGGGATTGATTCGTGATTTCAAGATTCTCTAGTCGACCATGTTGTAAATGGTTAGTTCATTATTACGGATGGGAGGGTACTGGGCAATACTTATAAAATACCGAGATTTAGTAAAATTAAATATTTAACACCTCATTCCCGACTGCATCGTCTCTTATATGACTACCATATTATAATACAGACTACCACACATTTCAGAAACAACGTTCGTAGAGTAAATATCTCAACGCTTCTTTCATTTTTGCAGATAGAATCTAACAGAAATAAGGACACAGAATGGACGGAAATAAAAGTCTGCATGAAGACACCGCAACATTACTGCACCAAACTTATCTACGAGTCAAAATGATCGTGACATCAGGAGAATTTACTACCATTTCTAAGTACATAGATTTGATTTTTTCTCCAGCAATAGCTTGTGTAGGTTTGACTGGAAACGTTTTGATCGTGCTCATGGTTATCAAAGATGGACTACAAAAACCGTCAAACATCCTCCTATTCGGTTTGGCTATTTCAGACTTCTTTACAATGTTCGATTACGTCAATATTCCTTATCTGTTGATGTACACTACTAAACTGAGCATGTTCTGGAACATGAGCGCTGACGCAATCGTTGTTTGTTACAATTTGACATTAATAATAAGTATATTTACCTTCGTTGGATCAAGAACGTCTGCCACGTTGATAGTTCTTATAACTCTAGAGAGAATCGTAGCTGTGTTCTTTCCCTTGCAATTCTCTAGCATAGTTACCCCTTGTAAGGCTAAGATTGCTGTTATCATATCGTGCCTAATTCATGTCCAATCTGCGGTCATTTCAGGGCTCAAATATCGCTTAGTCATAATGAATCTAGAGTATCCTTTTCGCGTAACAATAGGTGCTACATCTTTGCAGAGAAGCTGGCCAGGAAGTATAATGGAATCATACGATCATATCGTTTCCGTGTTTCTGTTACCAATTATTCCTACTGTTTTCGTTACTGTGGGATGTATTATTATTGGTATAAAAATCAGCTTAACAACGAGACGACGAAAAGCGATGACGCTGAACGCCACAAACAGAAGTTCTTCAGCACGAACAAGGACTCTGTTTATGGTTTGTTTCATCTTCTCGGTTACTCGTATCAGTTCCTTTTTTCTGTACATACCCCAGCTAAGTAACTTTAGCTTAACAGACCCTTGGTATTATGTCGCTAGACTCTACACTATATTTGTCGAATTTCTCTGCATGTGTAACAGTGTATGTAACCTTTTCATTTATGTAATATTCAACCCAAAGTTTAGAAGGTTGATTAAGGATTCTTTGTTAAATATAAGGCTCAGAAAGGGATGCCTCAGTTGGTGTGTGTCATAGTGGAAAGGTGTTTGGTGAACTGATAATATTTATTAGAAGATAATATTCCAGAGTGGATTTTTATTTTTTTTGGGGAGGGGGGGGGGGATGGGGGGATTAAAGTACAGAGGAATACATACCACTTTCCACAAAAGAGACATTGCAGTGTGCAGACAAGATTTAAAAAATAATAAAAACGTGTTGGTTCTAATCAACATAAATAAATCAGACCTCAGCAGCGGGATTTACAGCCGATTTCCCTAACGAGATTCTGTTGTCCTGAACATTCTGAAAGTGTTCAGCATGCCTACATATCCGTTGTGCATTGTTCGTTTACAGTTCGACGATACGGAAATGAAGTACTTTCATTTTTAAGATCGTCTTTCTTGGTCATGTAAGGGTTAAGTGGACAATAAAAAAACTAATAAGTCATTGGACAGAGTGAAATTGTCCTGGCAGAATGTCGCCATTATTTACAGAATAATTATATATCATATCCATTGATACCGCACTCAAATCTAAACAAGTAAATACTTTAAAAAGCTACTATTGTCTCATATCTCTCTCTCTCTCTCTCTCTCTCTCTCTCTCTCTCTCTCTCTCTCTCTCTCTCTCTCACGTATTCAAAATTAATCTATGATTGAATATACTTTCAATGTTGTTCTTGTAAGAATGTGAGCAATAAAAACTGAATTGGTATTCTGGTCATAACTTTATTATTTTATTTGTGTGTGTAAAGCTTTTTCACTCTAAAGTTAGAAACAATTGCGAGATATGTTCCATTTTAGTTTCTGGCAAGAATTCTTTATTTTGGCAAATAATGGGAAAAAAAGAAAGTACAAAACAAAAATATGTAAAAACCAACTTCAAATGTATTATTACGAAAAGTATCAAATCTACGACAACAACAAAACATAAACAAAGACAACAACAACACTTCATTAAAGTAAGTAAAGATTACATTTCATATTTCAACCAGCATTGCTGCAGTATATAAAGGATTTGACTTGGACAACCTGTTACGGAATGTCGTAGTGGTAGACTATTTAGAGCGCTTGGTCCTCGTTGATGTTTGACCGAAAGGCGTATTCATTTTGGCCAGGATAACTGCGTTAGGCCATAATTTTTCAAGAGAAGAGGAAGAAGAAGAAGAAGAAGAAAAAGAAAAAGAAGAAGAAAGACTCTGGGCCAGATGCTACTCCTGTTGCGGTTAACGAAACAGAAGTCCCCGGGCTTCAACACAGCTAAAACACCTCTTTCGTTCAGGTTTGGATGTATGTCATATTTTGCAGGAACTGAAAGATACAATCATTGTACCCATGGACAGAGCAATGACAAGTATCCTTCCTGTTATAACAACAGGAGAGTCTCCTGGTGAGCGTAGGAAACATTCATACCAGAGTCTTGCTCAACCACTTAACAAATCATCATAAACATGAGCTACTCCTCTATGCGTGTGAGACATGGACAGTTAAAGCTGACATTCAACGAAGGATACAGGACTTGAAGATGAGATGTTTCCGAAAACTTTTAAAGATCGAGTTACAAATGAGGAAATACGAGATATAATTACAACAGCAATAGGGCCTTTCGAAGACCTCTTGGCAACTGTTAAAAGAAAGAAACTCGCTTGGTACGGTCACATATCGAGATCAAATGGTCTTGCAAACACAATCCTCCACGAAAAGGTATATGGCAGACGACGAAGAGGCCGGCCCAAAAAGGGATGGGAGGACAACATAAAAGAATGGACCAGTCTCCTACCAGAAGAGTCACAGTCAGCGGCATCCTACAGAAAGGGGTGGCGTGGGGTTGTGAGGATGTCTTCATGTGTGCCCCAACTACCTCACCGGTTACGGGATGACCTGACCTGACTGACCTGACTCCCAGATAATCATACTCATTACTGGCCGTGGGGCGGTTAACATTATATTTTGCAGATCGTGAAATCCAGGAGAAATACAATGAGCAACATCGCGACCTATACTTCTTCTTCTTCTTTTTCTTCTTCCGCGTTCGTCTTCAGACCTCAACTTCAATGACTCTAACAATGGCAGCAGTCGACTCAAGGCTCTGTAAGCTTCTGTACAGCTTCTGGTGGAAGGACACTGCCTGTTGCCAAATGCTACTTCTTTTGTCGGTATACAGTGGACAATACTGCAAAATATGTTCTGCCTTCATGCGGGCTGTGCCGCAGGCACTAAGGTCTGTAGTGCCAATCTTGAACTTGTTGTACAGATGGCATCTAAGTCTGGTGTGACCTATACGATCTTTGTTGCCCGATCAAAGTCTTTGACACTGTCATCAGGGCGGACTCTGGAAAATCAAAGCAAAATTCCATTACCCTAAACAAATTCATTACGCTAATCAGTTTCATATTGGCATGTTGACGCATCTACTGATTTCATATTGGCATGTTGACGCATCTACTGATTTCATATTGGCATGTTGACTCATCTACTGATTTCATATTGGCATGTTGACTCATCTACTGATTTCATATTGGCATGTTGACGCATCTACTGATTTCATATTGGCATGTTGACGCATCTACTGATTTCATATTGGCATGTTACCACAAACAGATACCAGTATGACGTACGAAGAGTCAAAACGGCTTATCAAAGCCAGATACATGACCAAATGGGAAACCGAACATACTGGTTACACCAAAAACGATGCCTATTACCAGTTGAACCGAAGAGAGCAGGTCGTTGTCTTCAGACTTCGCACTGGCCACAACAGACTGAGGTACCACCTATTCAACAAATTGAAGATAGGGTGTACCGACGAATGCCCGTGCGGTACTGGTAAAATGACCACTGAACATCTGCTGCAGAACTGCCCGACATACGAGGATCAGAGAGAGCAGATGTGGCCATTGCCAGTGGAACTGCAAGACAAGCTCTATGGTAGTGGCGAGAGTCTCAGGATGACCGCCGCTTTTTTCGAGAAAATAATGGTTACTGTCTGACTGTGTACGCAGAAGAAGAAGAAGAAGATATTGGCATGTTGACTCATCTACTGAATGATGGGGAATTGTAGCAGCCTTTCCATTCTTATTTGGAGTCAAACAGGGATGTTGGCTGGCACTAACGCTCTTTAGCATAGGATTTGTTGCCATGATGTCTGATGATACACGTGATTTACCACTGGCGTACATATCAGATATAAGACGGATTGTCAACTATTCAATCTGAGACGCCTACTGTTCCTCCCCAAATGGAAATTAGCAACCACCTTAGATCGCGTTGCTGATGACAACGCCACACTTGTTCAGACCACTATTTCTGAGTTTTATCTACGTGCACTAACTTTGGTCTTACCCAAAATACAAAGACACGGAAGTAATGTTTCAAGCTCCTCCCGGGATGTCCCACCAAGAACCAAGTATCACTGAACAGGATCAATGTCTATAGGCAGTTGATAGCTTTATCTACCTTGGCAGTGCCTTTACCAGAGAAGCGAATATAAAATCTAAAGTGGACAACAAGATGCTACATTCGAGAGACTAATATCAAATAGTTATGACCTGCACGAGATCAAAGTTGCCATCTCGATAAAGGTATAACGTGATGTGGGGGCTAACAACGTTTATGTACCCCTGCGAAACGTGGACAATTTCCATATGAGCTGTCTCCGTATTCTTATCATGATCAGCTTGCAGAATAAAGTTGAAAGAAGAAACGGTACAAAGGCTCTTTGAAAGTATTCTGATCAAGAGCCCAGCGAATCTTTACAGATTCATTATTCGCCCTTCAAACTCTGGAAGATATTGGTCATTGTTGGCATAAAATTACCTAAATATCTATAGATAATCAATTTTTCACATCACAAAATGTTAGTATAGCTGTGAAATGGCTCCCTGGTTCCTCAAATACACTTACCAAAGATGACAATGTAGACAGACTGGCTATGAAGAGATCGTCCAGAACAACAAAGCACCCAAACAACAGACAATCAAACAACTGCTGAATACTCAGAATGAAGAGACTTCACTGAATAGATGGACAATGGAGAATACTTCGAAACAAATATAATAACAATAATAATAGTTGCCTTTCGCAAGCGAATATGTCAACATATTCTGACAAAAAAGTGTTCTCTAATGGCTGTAAAGACAAATCCTGGAATGGCATACCCTGCCACATTCAGGCCACACATGCGGAACATACAAATATTTGGCCATCCTAAATCCCAATAACAACATCAAGCTCTTGCAAATGAGAAATCAACTCTCCATTTTCTGACTTCGCACTTGACACATACAACTTAACAGTTACTTTAACAGAATACAACCACAATATACTCCAGAGCGCTTGCTGTGCACATCCTTATGAAACTGTTGAACGCCAGCATTTTGGGTATCCGACGTTTGACTGTGAGAGGATAGAGGTTCTTCCTCCGATATCAGACAAATCGAACTTGCAGATATTATTTGGTCAAAGCGCAGGGGCCAACAGGCTGCTGAATAAATAACCAACTAAGCAACCTTCCTTGCATGTCTTAAACGGACCTGGCAACATCATCATGTAAAAATGTTGATTTTCTCAGGGTAGCATATTATTGTAGCCTCTCATTTTAGATGCCACGTTGACTAGACTATTCAGATATGCCAGCGAGGTCTGGAGCACTGAAGACGATGGCAGCTGTAAACTTGGAACAGCGATGGTTTTTCATTCTATTCCATCATTTGGTGTTGTCAGCTGTTTATACGGACTAGGCATTCTTACACAATCAAGATTACAATGCGAATGACTATAATGCATCTAGAATGAAGGGAAGCCACAGGCTCTGGGAAGAACTAGAGAAACCTCGATATTAAAGATAGAGGAAAATGCTGGGACTTCGGTCTATGACATCCATATGTAAATTGGCAATGGCAAAAAACTATATTCGGATTACCACAAACAGGCAACATCCTTTGCACAATAACACCTCAGACATCAAGGGATCAAGAATCAAAGAGAGGAGCATCATGGATACCACAGGCAGAGAAAGCAGTTGAACAGGTGACTACTGTTGAGACGATCGGTAGAGGAATGGACTCACACCTGTGATAAAATGTAAGATTACCAGATTCGGCTTTTAACTCCAGGCAAGGAGTGCGGACAGGTTTGTAACGGCAGATGTTAACCAACTGATAAATTATAACACCGTACAACCAACAAATTTTGACTTGTGTGTATCTTAGATTAAATAAAGTTGTCTTCGTGGTGTTTAGGCTGCTGAAAATGAATATGACCATTACAACACCAGATTACCTCTAGTTTTCTAAATATCTATAAAACGAGTTTTACACAATTGCATTTACCATTTATAGTGGAAATGATTCACATCAACCGATTTTTAAGTGTCGCTTGTAATGCGTTTCTGGAGCATCTCTCACAAGGACCCCACAATAGTCTACAAGCATTGCTGCTTTCCATTCCCTTTGGTATCTTTTTTGAGGTAGTAATATCCTGATGAAATCGTTTTACATGCTCGCCATTGACAGTACCGCAGTTAACAAGGAAGAATCCACATGAGAGTATCAAAAGCGTAATTTCAAGGGCATGTTACGCCCTAGTCTTTCGTAGCGTTGCGACAGGGTTTCTACAAGCTCGTGGTAATTGTCAGCCTTATTGTTTCATAGAAAGTTTGTGATCTCTTGCTGAAAAGCATTCCAAGCTAACGTTTCATTACCTGGTATGATATCATAAAATCGCTGATCTCGGAAGAGCTGACGTATCTGTGAACCGACAAATACACCTTCCGTAATGTTGGTCTAACTTAGGCTTGACAATTTATCAAGAAGGTATAAACATCCGGCACTATTTCTGTACAAAATTTCTTCATTATTCCACGTTTGACGTAGAGAGAAATGAGCAGGATCGTATGAGATTCTATAATGGGTTTGTTACGCACTTTTTTCCCCCAGTTCAAGCGATTGTAGTTGGGTGCTAATTCTTTTCCTAGTAGTGAGACATCCTGACGCAACTGTTCCACAAACAAAGCAAACAGCAAAACTTTGTTTAACACTGATGTGGCCTCATCCAGATGACAATGGCCTTCAGATCATCACAAACCTACCACTTAAACGTTTCATTGCTGATGGTCTGTAACAGTTGTTTCATGTTGTTGTACGCTTCGTTTATATGAACTGCTACTCGATTGAAGCAGATGGTAAACCGTTACAATTCTAGCGTAGCACAGCTGTCAAGCTCAACTTGAACGAATCAACAACCATCAATCATCATTTTCTTCTTCTTCTGCTGTGTTCAGGCTTTTTGGTGATACTAGATCTGTAGTTTCGTCGCTAGGACGAATTCCACAGTTCTGCTCCGTATCCTGGTGGTTGCCTCGCAGCTTCTGCGTCACCTCGGCTCCCTCTGGCCAGGTTTTGTATCGAGAGTCTCTGTATATTGGATAATTCTGTAGAATGTGTTCAAGGGTCAGGACCACGGTTCCACATAGGCAGTCACTTGTGTGTGATATCTTGAGCCATTGTAAGTGACCCAATAATTTGCAGTGCTTGGTCTCAAGTGAAAGATGGTCTGTTGGTGTCTGGGGAGCTGGTGGTTTTGGCCAGGTCTATTGCTCACTTCCACGACTTTCTTCCATTTCGAGATGTAATTGTGAATGATATTTTTCTCGATAGAATACTGCGTGGATACTCCATCTTGCCACCTGCATTGGGCAAAACATGAGCTCTCTCATTCTCTGTGATTCCACAATGGGAGGGTTGCCACTGAAGAGCAACTGTTAAAGGTTCTTTGGATTTTATTTAGTTTTGATCTGATTTCCCGCAGCATTTGTTCACCTCTGATGTTTTGCATTCTTCTACCAGTGATCTGCAATTTGTAAAGAATACAATCTGAGTTGGGAGGGGAGAGGGGATAGTCTTCGTTGGATATGGTGAACATTTTTAGTGCCCGTGGGAGCGCCACAGACTCTGCCTAAAGCTAGAAGAAATCTTCCCAGTAAGTAAGACCCTATGGGTTATTTTCCCATTGTTGTATCTTACAAAGATGCCTTCTCCACATCCTTAACTGCGCCCCTTGCAGAACCATCCGTGTATACGCGAGTCCATTTCTTTGGCTGCATTTTCCTTCAATCATCACCTGAGCTAGAGCTTTTATGTATTTTGCACGACAGTTTTCCTGTTTGTTTTATTTCTAGGATCTATGTGGCTATTAAGATATTTTCATGGCAATAGTTTAGTTGCTCGTAGTCAGTCAGCATTTCTCTTTCTGTGAATAGCTTTGGGAGAAGGTTTTCATGGTGGCGCTGCATGTGGTTTGAGTTGTGTAAAAAGTTAGTACTCTTCAGTAGGTTTTTTAAAAAGATTTTAAAGTTTGACTTGCATTGGATGATTTTGCATACGTTTCAGATTCTCGCCGTGCACAAACACCTTCTCATTCCTCTTGCTGTCGAGGAAGGGTAGTTTAGTTTCTTCATTGCCTGGATTGGGATGATCCCGGGTAGTTTAGTTTCTTCATTGCCTGGATTAGGATGATCCCGGGTAGTTTAGTTTCTTCATTGCCTGGATTGGGATGATCCCGGGAAGTTTAGTTTCTTCATTGCCTGGATTGGGATGATCCTGGGTAGTTTAGTTTCTTCATTGTCTGGATTGGGATGATCCCGGGTAGTTTAGTTTCTTTATTGCCTGGATTGGGATAATCCCGGGTAGTTTAGTTTCTTCATTGCCTGGATTGGGATGATCCCGGGTAGTTTAGTTTCTTCATTGCCTGGATTGGGATGATCCCGGGTAGTTTAGTATGTTTCTTCATTGCCTGGATTGGGATGATCCCGGGTAGTTTATTTTCTTCATTGCCTGGATTGGGATGATCCCGGGTAGTTTAGTTTCTTCATTGCCTGGATTAGGATGATCTCGGGTAGTTTAGTTTCTTCATTGCCTGGATTGGGATGATCCCGGGTAGTTTAGTTTCTTCATTGCCTGGATTGGGATGATCCCGGGTAGTTTAGTTTCTTCATTGCCTGGATTGGGATGATCCCAGGTAGTTTAGTTTCTTCATTGCTTGGATTGGCATGATCCCGGGTAGTTTAGTTTCTTCATTGCTTGGATTGGGATGATCCCGGGTAGTTTTGTTTCTTCATTGCCTGGATTGGAATGATCTTGGGTAGTTTAGTTTCTTCATTGCCTGGATTGGGATGATCCCGGGTAGTTTAGTTTCTTCATTGCCTGGATTGGGATGATCCCGGGTAGTTTAGTTTTTTCATTGCCTGGATTGGGATGATCCCGGGTAGTTTAGTATGTTTCTTCATTGCCTGGATTAGGCTGATCCCGGGTAGTTTAGTTTCTTCATTGCCTGGATTGGGATGATACCGGTTAGTTTAGTTTCTTCATTGCCTGGATTGGGACGATCCCGGGTAGTTTAGTTTCTTCATTGCCTGGATTGTGATGATCCCAGGTAGTTTAGTTTCTTCATTGCCTGGATTGGGATGATCCCGGGTAGTTTAGTTTCTTCATTGCCTGGATTGGGATGATCCCGGGTAGTTTAGTTTCTTCATTGCCTGGATTGGGATGATCCCGGGTAGTTTAGTTTCTTCATTGCCTGGATTGGGATGATCCAGGGTAGTTTAGTTTCTTCATTGCCTGGATTGGGATGATCCCGGGTAGTTTAGTATGTTTCTTCATTGCCTGGATTAGGATGATCCCGGGTAGTTTAGTTTCTTCATTGCCTGGATTGGGAGGATTCCGGGTAGTTTAGTATGTTTCTTCATTGCCTGGATTGGGATGATCCCGGGTAGTTTAGTATGTTTCTTCATTGCCTGGATTTGGATGATCCCGGTTAGTTTAGTATGTTTCTTCATTGCCTGGATTAGGATGATCCCGGGTAGTTTAGTATGTTTCTTCATTGCCTGGATTAGGATGATCCCGGGTAGTTTAGTATGTTTCTTCATTGCCTGGATTGGGATGATCCCGGGTAATTTAGTATGTTTCTTCATTGCCTGGATTAGGATGATCCCGGGGTAGTTTAGTATGTTTCTTCATTGCCTGGATTGGGATGATCCCGGGTAGTTTAGTATGTTTCTTCATTGCCTGGATTGGGATGATCCTGGGTAGTTTAGTATGTTTCTTCATTGCCTGGATTGGGATGATCCCGGGTAGTTTAGTATGTTTCTTCATTGCCTGGATTAGGATGATCCCGGGTAGTTTAGTATGTTTCTTCATTGCCTGGATTGGGATGATCCCGGGTAGTTTAGTATGTTTCTTCATTGCCTGGATTAGGATGATCCCGGGTAGTTTAGTATGTTTCTTCATTGCCTGGATTGGGATGATCCCGGGTAGTTTAGTATGTTTCTTCATTGCCTGGATTAGGATGATCCCGGGTAGTTTAGTATGTTTCTTTATTGCCTGGATTGGGATGATCCCGGGTAGTTTAGTATGTTTATTCATTGCCTGGATTAGGATGATCCCGGGTAGTTTAGTATGTTTCTTCATTGTCTGGATTGGGATGATCCCCATCCTTTCTGTGATTAGTCTTGGATCTACATCTTGGACTTTTGTTAAGTGTTCTGTGTTTGTTTTGGACGAAGTTGCCCAGACTGACATGCTATATTCCATTACCGGTCTGACTGCATGTGCAGACATTTTTTAGGATGCTGCTGTTAGCTCCCCAGCTTGTACCAGCGAGCGTCTTCAAGGGGGGAGGGGGGGGGGGGTTGAGTTTTCTAATGGCTTTTTGCTCAATGGCATGTAGGTGTGGCTTCCATGTAAGCCGCTTGTCTAGCTTAGCCTTCAAGTATATGAGATTATCATAGAATGCAAACTCGTTTTCTTGATATTATAGCTTAACCATTTCCATTTGGTTTCAAAGCGGGAAGCAGATTGCCACAGTCTTTGAGGAGTTGATTAGACACACCAATTAGATGCAAATTTACCAATGGTATTTAGTGCTGTCTGCATACTATATTCTGCAGTAGGAAGATGTTCTGCAGCACTCTAGATTGCAATATCATCTGCATGAGAGTTGTTCAGATGTGCTTGGGAAGTCTTTCTACAATATTATTGATGAATATTATGAAGAGAGTGGGCGATATGACTCCTCCTTGTGGCACACCGTGCTGAAGTTCTCCATCAAGTTTAACTCTTTCTGTGTGGTCCTGGAGGAAGTCTCTTGTCCAGCTAAACGTTCTTTCTTCGATTCTATTTTTTAATAGCTTGAGGAGAAGTCCTTCTTTCTACACCTTGTCGGAAAAGGTTTTGGTGTTTAAACTTACTTTTAATTTCTGTTTGGAATGTATGACTTCGTGCTTGTGAGAGTGTTGTGGTGCTTTCTTCTTTGTAGTAGTCTGCCATGATATTGGCAGCTATCTTTCCCATGTAGTGTTTTGCCTTTTCATTTGTCACATTCGTGCAGGATCTTATTTTTATTTATCCGTTAAGAATTTGCTTGTGCCGTTGTCAATGTTCAGGCTGGTTTTTTCGTGCGAACTCTTTTGTGTTTCAGCCTTTTTCTGTTCGTCGAAGGTATGTTTTATGTTGTTATACCTCTGTTTATTTTCTACTGTGGGGTTCAGCTCCATCGTTTTCCTTGCTTCACTGAGGGCACTATGCAGTTTTTCCAAGTTGTCGCTTCAGTAAGGTAAATAGTCTCGTCGTATGCCATGTGGGATTGATTTCTTTGCTGCTTGAATGATGGCATCATTAATACTGTCGACATCTTTGTTTGTGTTGTTTATTCTGGTGATATTTTGATAAAGCTGATCAGCCGTTTTCTTAAAGATGGCCCAATTTGCCTTTTTGAAGTTTCACCTGGGTGGGGGTGGGGGGCGCAGGTTACATTGCTTCTTATTTCTTATTTCAGTCATTGTGAGGGTGATTGACACATAGTCACTTCATCCCAGTTGGCCTTAAGTCTTTGTGGAGTGGTGCGGTTTACGTTATCGGTTGCCATGTCGAGATCTGGTTTGCTCACTGTTTTCCATACTCTGTAATAGTTGGCGTGTCGTCTAACAGATTTATGAAGGTGAGTTTGTTTTCCATCATTCAGTCTTCAATCTTCTCTTTTCTCTGATCTGTTGTCTCGTATCCACAGCTTGGTGAATGGCTGTTAAAGTCACCTACAGTGAGATGTCTTCGTACCTTCAGGGCTGTAACAGTTTGTGATTGTCGTGTCGCCATTAGGTAAATGTAGCTTGACTGTGAGGCATTCAAGCCGTCTTCTCCAGATATGCTTGTCTGTATGCCTGGAATTGAAGTATTCACCAATGTCAGAATTCCCTCTTTGATCTTTGTTGATAGAAAGATTCATATCCACGAAAGGGGAATCTTTGGATGCCTTTTAGATGCGGAGTATGTCGTTATTGTATTTTCTGAAGAATTCTGGCATCTCCAGCGTTGTGTCCCTTATTCCTACATTCCATTGAACCACTGGAAGACAGTGAGTTGCTTGGTCAGTTGCACTACTCTGCCTTCCCCCAGCCTTTTGGTTGGCAGAGGCACAGGTTGCAAGTGTGTGTCGTTTCGAGACCAAGGACCCGGCTCCGTTCCTCCCCGGTTGTAGCTTATAGGGACGTCGCTATGACACTAGCTTAGATTTTCGTATAACCATGCCTGTAGATGGGTGGGTTTCTTAATTTTTCCTGGTGTCTGCGTAACCGTCTCCAGCAGACCGGGTAGTGTTATGTTTTCTGGGTTGTCTCCCATAGCTTTTCTATCTCCCGGCCGTGACTGCATGGCAGCAGGGTGGTTTGCTTCCGAAAGCTTCCTTCCGTGTGGCTAACGTTTATAGCTGATCTTCCTCGCTAGAATGTACTTGTCGTAGCAGATATGCGGTATTTTAGTGGGGACAGCGGTACCACCTGTTGTCCCACCTCGTCCTGCTGGGATAGATTGCCGTTTGGTCCGCGACTGTTTATTCGTCCAGTTATAACTGGATTAGATCGCAGCTGACACATCATATCTGGGGGTCGTTCCACCATCCGCCACTTGTTGACACGCCTGGCTGGGGTCAGTGACCCTTGTTCTCCAGACAATCATCAACGGTGTACTGCTTCCATCAGACCCACTATATCAACACAACACAATCAATGAGGTTATCTGTCATTTTGAAATATGGAAGCAGATTATTTTGATGAGAACGAAGCGCAGAAACATGCACATTCTCTTCTAGATGATTACATTACTCCAGTCTGGACCCCCAACAACTATGAGGCATTTACTGTTATTTCAGTAGATCATTAAATTAACTATGGGTAACTGTATGTACCTGTGCAGACTCTTCTATATGTTAGTAATTAGGACTTATTGATGCAAATTAGAAAACAACACAGCAATCCCAAATGTTTTTTATGCACATGTGAAAAGCATTGTGAATAAAAGATAGGAGATAGGAATTGGGAGTATATGTGGGGGGGGGGGGGGGGGGGGAATCCAGATCAAATAGGGTTAACAGAAATTTGGACCAATGAGGACATTGCAGACAGTTAACTTGAAATAGAGAGTTTTACCGTATTTAGGAGGGATCGGATAGTTGAAGACAAGTTTGAGGGAGGGGGAGTGTTGTTGTACTGTAACAACTCATTTACTATAACCATCAGAGATGAAATATTTTCTGGCATCAATATTGAAAGTTCAGTTCAGTTCATCCTGTAACCCATTAGGTCGTTGAGGTCCACGTGAAGACTCTCCCACAAAATCCCACGCCATATCTTTATATCTGCTGCCTCCAGTCGTGTCTCCAGGACGAAGATTTGACCACTCAGTGATGTTGTCTGCCCATCTCTTCCTTGGACGACTCCACCCTCTCTGTCCTGGTACGGAGTCATGCAGTATCGAATTTGTAATTTGCTGAACCTCGTGACGTGCCCATACCAAGCCACCTTCCGCCTTTTGATAACCGTGAGGGGATCATCGAAAGGCACAATTACGTTTTCCACTCTTCGTCGTATTTCTACGTGACACGATCCTTATATGTAACATTTAAGAGTCTTCTAAAGCACCTCATTTCCATTGCATGTATTCTGCACTGGATATCCGCAGTAATGGTCCGCCTCATATGCATACACAAATATTGAGAACACCAATGAGGGCATTAGTCTAACGTTTATGCTGAGTGCGAGCCGCTTATCCTGCCATATGGGTCTCAAACACGCGCCGCGTTGTCTGTTCTATTCTGGCAACTATCTCATCATGCAAGCCTTCGTCACTGATCAGTCATCCCAGATACTTGAAACGGTGTACAACTTCGAGTTCCTGACCATTTGCTGTTATCACAGATGTAAACCCTTCCGTGTAATTAGTCATCAGCTTCGTTTTGTCTGCATTTATCTCCATGCCATAGCTCTCTGCTTATATGTCCAAAATACTAATCAGCTTCTAGAGTTCCGTTTCCCTAACTGCCAGACCATCAACATCTGCAAATCGTAGATTTGTAATCGTCTTCTCACTTATTCTGGCCGTACTAACATGTCCCTCCATTGCCGCCTTCATTATTCTTTCCAAGAATACATTGAAGAGTGTTGAAGAGATTATACAACCCTGTCTCACCCCAACAGACGTGTGGGACCATTCACCTAGAATTCCCTCTACAGAAACTGCACTTGACGCCTTCTCATAAAAATTCTCAATTACCTTCACAACATTACTATTGATCTTGTAATGCTTCATTGTTATCCATAGCGCCGTATGCCGTACTCTGTCGAACGCCTTTTTGAAATCGATGAAGGCATAATATATTTGTTGTTGATTCTCTAAGTATTACTCATTCAATATCCGCAAATTAAATATCTGTTCAAGGGTGCTTCTTCCCGATAGAAACCCTGCTTGCTCTTCGGCAATGATCTTCTCTGCTTGTGGTTTTAATATGTTGAGGATTATTCTAAAGAGAACTTTGCTAGGATGAGGCTAATTGTTCTATAAGTCTGACACATCTTTGAAAGTAAATGGGGGGAAAACACACAAAGAACTGCAAATTCAGTGGCTATTGAAAAACAAAAGTAGCCCTGGTTTCCTGTTATTCTTGTAACATATTTGCTCATATGTGACAGTACACTCATATTATCAAGTATTGTATTTTCTGTGTTTACTTAAATACACTTACAAAGTATCATAGCGATATGTGTTTCTATTTTTGTGAGGTCTGACGGGATTGTTAATATGGCTGAGAATTAAAGGTCGCTGACTTTACAGTCGCTACCCACTGCTCAGACTACATTTTTTAAATGTTCACTTCGGTGTAAAAAAAATAAGATTTACTGAGGCTTTGAATGCATGTCCTAGTGGTCACAATTCCGACACAGAAACCGCTGGACCATGCCTTCTTCATGTAATTTATTAACCCATTCAACATCCATATTCATATTTAGAAAGATAAAGGTAGTTCCTTAACAGACATTACTATCGGGTATGAGGTGATAGAGACTTTCTTGAACATAGCCAGAACTTGTGTTTAGAGGAAGGTGGCCTGATCACTTCTTGAACAGCAGGCCAGGTAGCAAATTACATTTAGGTCGACTGGAGCGTGTCAATAACATAAATGTTACCTCATTCTTTTACCGTGAAATGCGAGAGCCGTACCACTATGCTAACCAGCCCCTTCATATTTATCATTCTTCAAACAATGTACGTTAATCGCATTTAATTGTCACTTCTGAACCTAATAAAACCAGTGAGGTCTTTCACCCTATTATCTCTTTGCTTATGTCATTAGCACTGTCAAGGTGTGCCATGTGCTTTCTTGTGCCATATGCGAGATTCTTTTGCATTATCAATTCATATAACTACTAGTGTTTCATTATCATTGTCCGTCCATATTTTTCATGGCCATCCACTTCCTATGATGTCCTGCTGTTTAATGTAACAAGTTCCTGTCTAAAAGACGAAATGTGTCAATGCATGTCCTGCACGACTCTGTTCCCCTGTCATGTTTCAGCTTTTCTTGTTCTGTTTCTAATGGTGACTCCGACTGCTATAAGCAAGCATGTAATTTCACAGCGTGTGAAATATTGTGTATTTTGCTTGTTCGTGGTCTAGTGTTGATTACTTGTTGACACTTTGCGAGATTGAAAGTTATACGGCCTCCTTTCAGTGGCGTTGTCTTACTTACATGAATGCCACCGTAATCTTACATTTGCAAACAATATATCTAACTCTCAGCCTTTCGCTACATCTTCACCTTTTTATCACCCATGTTCACTCAATAAACAACATCTGAAACTCTGAGTTAATCGCTACATATTTGTCTATTTAAAACGCCTAATCACAATTCAACATCAGTAACTCTCGACTATTCCTCAGATCTTCATTATTTATCGCCCCATGTTCACTCTTCAAACAATTTCCGTAACTGGGCTATTGCTCGATGCAGGTTCACCCCTTTATTTTTAGAATAATTCGCCAGGCATTTATTGTGCTCTTGTAGTCTTTGTGTATTTAGCCATTTGCTTTTCATCTTTAAGTTTCTAGCCCATTCACAACCCTCGTTAATCAGCGTTTAAGGCCCACTTGGAAGAATGAGAGATTTGATTGCGCGTGGTTTTGTTGTTGTTGATTTGTTACATTGAATTTGCCCAGTAGAACGCCGATTACCGCCATCGTGTGTCCTGGTTAGGGTTCAACCTTCGATCTTGACACACTCCAGTCAAACCATATGTAAATAGATACCTGACTCCCTGTTATAGAATGTAAGGTAGAAAAGAAAGATACTCAAAACCCAGCTAACAGAAGCTGAAACCTTTAACACTTTATCCCCGAAGACAGTATCTGCATTATGGATCACTTATAACATTGGTCTTTTTAAACTGCCCACAAGTTATGCCGATGTTGTTTCTCGAAGCTACTCGTGTTAAGATAAGTTAACTTTTGACGACGGCGTTTCTTTGTAAACTGGTTATAGTGGCTCTTCTTAAATGCTGATGCGCACTTAGGTAGGTAGACCGGGGTAATCCTTGCTGTAGTGCAATGTGAATCTCCCTAGTATGCTCTCCACTATAAGAATTGTAAAATCAATACACAACTTGCTAGTCTGGCTGCTGCGACACAAGCTCGTACGAGGTCATGAGGTGGAGTCATCATTCGCCTGACCATAGATGACCCAATGACACAGTTAAAGGCTTTATTTTAAAAAGCTGGAAAAGAAAGGGAAGGGGGCAGGACGATATGACAGATGCGAACAGGTCACACAATCCAATCCTGATGGGGAAGCAAACAAGAAATAGCAAGGTCACACCCGTTATGGGAAACACAACCATAGTTGTGTAACCATTCATAAATCAGCAAGGTCGTACCCGTTATAGGAAACACAACCATGTAGCCATTCATGAATCAGCAAAGGTCGTATTCCTATCGGAAGTTAACCCATTAACCTCGATAAAAGAATAACACAAATTACAATGAACGCTATCTTGTGAAACACGCCGAACGAGAAGGGGGACAAATCAATAATTGGAAACATTGTATTCCGTGTTCAACCTTTGTCTGATACTAGCCGAGAGGTTGATTAGTCAAAGTTGCCAGTGGGCCTATTCTTTATGCCCATAGCTCCACACGAATCTGTTTTTGTATTGTATTGTTGTCTAGCGTTTATTTACGTAATATCGAATGTTATATTCTGTTTTCCGGAGGCACGTATCTGTCAACCTTAGAGGTCATTTGCAGATATCAGAGCGTGTATAAGCCATAACATATAGTCGGTATTATAACCAAAACTGTTGGGTTGCGATAAGAAGTACTTTGTCTCTGACCTGACTGAACTATGTGCATACTAAATGACCGCAAAAATACGGTATAATTTAATTAACTCCCCTGATCTGTAAATGCTTTGTTTAAAATATTTAAATGCGTTATTATTATTTCGATAAAATTGTCACAAATGAATAAGTCATCTGTAACTCCCATTTACTTGAGGAATTAAAAATAAGGACAGAACGGTTATCTACAAATAGTATTAGCGTTTCATCGTAATTACATGTCAACAATACAAGAAACGTTTATCGGCTTCCTTCACATTAACCTGTAATTAATGCCTTTACTAATTAACCGTTTTCCATGTTCTGACTTCAGCTACTCCAATAATCATCTCTTGAAAATCGCCAACTGTTAATTATGCGCCCTAATTGAAACCTTCGTAAATCGCTTTGATTTCTTATGGCGTTCATGCATAGCTTATAATGATCCACCGTTTTTTGTGTGAACCATTTAATTATGGTTAAAGAGTGCTAGTTTTTGTTCCACGAGTTTTGTGGTGTTATAAAAATGTAGCTGTTGATGACTTCAACAAGCTTACAAAATTAATAACCACACGAATTTGATTTCAGGAAAGAAAACTTTGTTTCTAGCATACGCGTTCCGAGTCTTTGATTAAATCTTTGTCCGTGAGGTGATTGTCGCTGCATTTTTCTGATTTTGCTGTATACTTAATATCTTCTTCTTCTTCGTACGCAGTCAGACAGCAACCATT
Organism: Ariolimax columbianus; assembly: GCA_036924085.1. NCBI lineage: Eukaryota > Metazoa > Mollusca > Gastropoda > Stylommatophora > Arionidae > Ariolimax > Ariolimax columbianus. Next base: position 108,850,320 of record JAVGWX010000004.1, read on the forward strand.
ATTTTTTCGAAAAAAGCGGCGGTCATCCTGAGGCTGTCGACACTGCCATAGAGCTTGTCTTGCAGTTCCACTGGTGATGGCCACATCTGCTCTCTCTGATCCTCGTCTGTCGGGCAGTTCTGCAGCAGATGTTCTGCGGTCATTTTACCGGTACCGCACGGACATTCGTCGGTACCACATATCTTTAATTTGTTGAATAGGTGGTACCTCAGTCTATTGTGGCCAGTGCGAAGTCTGAAGACAACGACCTGCTCTCTTCTGTTCAACTGGTAATATGCATCGTTTTTGGTGTAACCAGTATGTTCGGTTTCCCATTTGGTCATATATCTGGCTTTGATAAGCCGTTTTGACTCTTCGTACGTCAAACTTGTATCTGTTTGTGGTAGTCTTGCACCTTCTTTTGCCAGTCTGTCTGCCTCCTCGTTGCCTTGGGTGTTGCAATGTGATGGGACCCACTGTACCACTACGATTTTTGGTGCGGACTGCTGGCACAGTTGGCAGAGTGCTGCTCTTAAGTCATTAAGCTCAGTGTTTTTCTGGCTTTTTAGCGCTGTGACTACGGCGAGAGCATCTGTAAGCAGAACTATATGCCTTTCATTTTCTTTGTGCGTCACTATTTCTTCCACTGCCGCCCTCAATGCCTCTGCCTCCGCTCTGAAGTTGCTTGTGTACTTACCAGTAGCGAATGACAGTGTTATTTTTCATGCCATTTGGTAGGTTCAGGAATGCTCCTGCCCCTCCGTTCTGTGTAGTGTTTGTTACAGAACCGTATTTGCAATACCTGGTATATTTTCTACCACCTCTGGAAATATATCCTGCCTCCAGGTAGGTTTTCGTACAGTAGTGATGGGTTTTGGTGTTGTTAGTGCTTTTATGGGATCTTCGTGCATCTTTGCTTTGGCTATTTCTGCAAAGTTTCTCCGCTTTAGTTTCCCATTTCCCAAATTGTTTAGTCTCTGGTGCATTGGATGGTCAGTCAGTCTTCGGAGTTTCTCTGACTGCAGCTGGGCTCTGCAGTCTCTTCTATCGGTCATGGATTGCAGTTTTGTAATCTTTTCAAGTTCTACAATTGGCGTTGACTTCATGCTTCCTGTTATAACTTTCATGGCTTGGTTTTGAAGTTTACTAACTTTATCGAAGTTCGCCTTTGCTGCTGTTGTCCATGCCGCAATGCCATACTCGAAAACTGGTCTCACTCTTCCAGTGTACAGTTTCTTTAGTATTCTTTCGTCTGCTCCCCAGCTTGTGCCAGCAAGTTTCCTCATGATTGCCATTCTTTCTCTGGCTCTCATTCGGTTTCTCTTGATCTGACTTTTCCATGTCATGCGCCGATCAAATGTGACTCCCAAATAGTTTGGGTTGTCGTTTGGCTGCAGGAATTTGCCATTTAAACTTAATTTAGTATTTTGGGGTTTGATTGAAAGCGAGAATATTGTACATGTGGTTTTCTCCTCGTTTATTTTAACCAGCCATGAGTTCGTCCACTCTTCCAGCGATGTTAGGGCCTGCTGCATCCGATTTCTTGCTATGGTGAGATTCTTTTCAGAGGTCCACATAGCCAGATCGTCTGCAAACATTGAGCTATGGACTCTTCTTGGTATATTCTCTGTATTGTCGTTTATATATACCAGGAAGAGTGTGGGTAACAGTACTCCCCCTTGGGGTACTCCCTGCTCGAGTGTCACCTTTCTGCTCATCTGCCCTTGTACTTGGCCGTTCTTTGTTTGAGGTAGTGGTTGATCCACTTGTACATTTTCCCACAAACATCACTTCTTCTTAGCTTGACTCCAAGTCCATCTTTCCATACTTTGTCAAATGCCTTTTCCAGATCCACCCAAACAGCTACTGTGTGTTTCTGTGCCTGGTAGGCATCTTCTATTTCCTGGGCTATGAGGATGACCTGGTCCTCAGTGGATCTGTGCTGTCTAAAGCCGGCTTGCTGTGGAATTAGTATTCGTTTTTCTTCCAGATGCCACATCAGTCTGGTGTTTATCATACGTTCCATCAGCTTGCTGACACAGCTCAGTAGGCTGATGGGCTTGTATCCATTTGGATCTGTTTTGTCCTTTCCTGTTTTTGGTACTGGTACAAGTACTGCGTCTTTCCATGCCTGGGGTACAATTCCCCTTTTCCAGCTTTGGTTCAGAACCGATAGCAGTTTCCTCTTCGCTGTTTGGCCCAGCCCCATCAGCATTTCGTTTGTTATCCCGTCTTTTCCGGGAGATTTCCTTTTCTTTAATGTTCTCATAGCCTCTTCAATTTCGCTCATTGTTAATTTGGCCGTCATATGCTCTTCAGGTGCCGTATTGATGTAGTCGTGCCCCTTTTGCTCTTCACTAATGTCTGTATGCCTATCTGCAGGGACCTCGATGTGGTTTGCTCTGGCATAGTGATCGACAAGTATACTTAATATATTCTTATTCATTAGCAATCCATGCAGAACATATGCATGTATAGTAGATTGTATTCTATTTTTGTTTCTATTATGTATTATTCATACTTGTATTTCTAAAGCCTGCGGGCTACAGTTGGTCTGTGGATAGTTTCTACATGTCCCAGGTTCTCAGGTTGTTCATGTTGTTTCAATCTATTCATGTTGAGTTCCACACTGTTGATAATGTTTCCCTGGGAGCGGGCTAGATGGGATATTCTTATATCTCGAGACTAACTGAACAATCCTAGCCTGGTTCCTCCTAAGTGTAGTGTAATGTGAATCTTCCGTGTAGGTTCCCCATTATGGAGATCACATTGTCGATTCCGCCTTATTTTCCAGACTGAAGTAAAAGAGCCTGTTTTCCATAACGACATTTCTGACCCCACACGCAGCGATAATTGGAAGATGAATATAGAAAGTGAGAGTAATCAGTTAATATGTATGCTCTAGATTACTGTAAGGCGCAGAAACATGGACAATGAACAACATGACGCAGATGTGAATTATTGTTCCTCGTCTCACGCTCTCTCTCTCTCTCTCTCTCTCTCTCTCTCTGTCTCTCTCCCTCATTTATTTCCCCGATAAACCTGGCTGTGTGTGTGTTTAGAGTAACTCTCGTTGCCAACCAGTGTCCCTTAATTTCTTCATCTTCTTCTTTGTTCATCCTCAAACCAATGCCCTGGTTTCCCTTACAAATGACAACATTATTTGTAAGGCGGTTTTATTTCCATACAGCTTTTGTCTCATATCTGTCTGGCTAGGCCAGTATTGTTCTCTCTTTTCCTGCGTGAGCATGCAGCTTTGAAGGATGTGTTCCGCGGTCATGGTATGCTCCCTTTCATGGACGCTTGTCATCTGCCCCATTCCTTAGTTTGTTTTAAAGATGACTCTTGAGTCTGTTATGCCCAGTTCTTAGTCTAAAGATGATGACTTACTCTTCTCTAGTTATATTAAAGTAGCTGTCGTCTTTTCGAAAGTCTGGATTTTGATCAGCCCATTTTCCTCTGAAGTTTGCTTTAATTAGGGTCCTGGCCACATTATATGTGATGTTCAGGTTTATTTGTTGTAATGTTCTTCCACACTTTGCTTGTTTGTCTGCAGTTTCATTGCCTTCAATATTGCAGTGGGATGTGATCCACTGTATGATCAACCGTGGGTGTTCTGCTGAGAGCGGTGTCAGAGAGAACATACATTGCTCGAAATCTTCATCTTTGTGTTATTTTAGCACTGCTAATACTGGCTCCGCATCAGTCAGGAATACTTTGTTTTCTTGATGGATATTTTTTGTGTGGATTATCAGCTCAGCTGCGGCCTTCAATTATTGGAGTATGTTCTCATTGTTAATACTCGAGTTCTGTTCTTCTCTATTCCTTAGTGTGTAATATACCCATCTACCTCCATTGGATGTGGCTTTGTTAGATGAGCCATCTGTGTATACGTGTGTCCATATTTCTGGTGGGTATACACTCCTACTATATTCTTCTGTGATAAATTTCCTATCTAAATGTTTCTGAGTTCCCAGTTTTCCTATTCCTTCTATAGTTTCTACCACCTTAGGTGACTTGACTTTTTTCCGTTGTGGGATTTAGGATGATTGTTTTAGATCTCTAACCACTGTCTGGCTTATGATTTGGTATGCTCTTGCAAGTTGTTTTATTTTTTATATGAAGTGGTCAAATGGAAGAGTCTGGGCCATTTACATTTAGAATCACTTCTTTGGACGTGTGAGATAGGGAGAAGATTGTGTACGTGGTTTTGCTTTTATTTATAGCTATCTTTCATTTTATTTGTCCATGTCCCCCTTTTATTTAGGGCCTCTTGCATTTGGTTTTTAGCAAGTGTAGACTCTACGAATGCCCAAAGTGTCAGGTCCTCTGCATGTAGTGCACTGTGTACTGTTTTAAGGATCTATGTGATTATATCACTGATGTATATTCTTCTTCTTCTTCTTCTTCTTCTTCTTCTTCTTTTTTTTCTTCTTCTTCTTCGTCTTCGTACGCTGTCAGACGTCAACTTTAATTTTTTCGAAGAAAGCAGCTGTCATCCCGAGGATGTCGACACAAGAGCTTGTCTAGTGTTACCACTGGTGATGGCCACATATGCTTTCTCTGATCCTCGTATGTCGGGCAATTTTGCAGCAGATGTTCAGCGGTCATTTTCCCTGTATCACAGGTGCATTCGTCAGTGCCACCTATCTTCAGTTTATTGAATAGATGGTACCTCAGTCTGTTGTGTCCTGTGCGGAGTCCGACCTGCTGTCTTCTGTTCAGCTGGTAGTAGGCATCATTTTTTGTGTAGCCAGTATGTTCTGTTTCCCATTTGGCCATGTATCTGGCCCTAATAAACCTTTTGGACTCTTCGTATGTCACACTAGAATCTGGTTGGGGTAGTCTTGCACTTTCTTTTGCCAGTCTGTCTGCCTCCTCGTTGCCTTGGATGTTACAGTTAGATGGAACCCACTGTACCACTACTCTTTTTGGTGCGGACTGTTGGCACAGTTGACAGAGTACTGCTCTTAAATCATTAAGTTCTGCATTTCTCTGGCTTTTTACTGCTGTAACCACGGCCAGGGCATCTGTAAACAGGACTATCTGACTTTCATTGCTTTCGCCTGTCAGCATTGCTTTTACTGCAGCCTTCAGTGCCTCATTTTTTCAAATCTATTTAAGTCTCTGATGCATTGGATGGTCTGTCAGTCTTCTTAGTTTATTTGCTTGCTGCTGGGCTCTGCAGTCTCTTCTGTCGGTCATGGATTGCAGATTTGTAATCTTTTCAAGTTCTACAATTGGCGTTGACTTCATGCCTCCTGCTATAACTCTCATGGCTTAGTTTTGAAGTTTGCTAATTTTATCAAAGTTCGCCTTTGCTGCTGTTGTCCATGCCGCAATGCCATACTCGAGAACTGGTCTCACTCTTCCAGTGTACAGTTTCTTCAGTATTTCTTTCGTCTGCTCCTCAGCTTGTGCCAGCAAGTTTCCTCATGATTGCCATTCTTTGTTTGGCTCTCATTCTATTTCTCTCGATATGACTTTTTCATGCCATGCGCCTATCAAATGTGACGCCCAAGTAGTTTGGGTTGTCGTTTGGCGGCAGATATTTCCCGTTAAGACTTATTTTGGTGTTCTGTGGTTTATTTGAAAGCGAGAATATCGTACATGTTGTTTTTTTTTCATCGTTTATTTTGACCATTCATGAGTTTGCCCACTCCTCCAACGATGTTAGGGCCTGCTGCATCTGATTGTTTGCTACGGTGAGATTTTTTTCAGATGTCCACATAGCCAGATCGTCTGGAAACATGGAGCTGTGGACTCTTCTTGGTATATTCTCTGTGATGTTGTTTATATACACCAGAAAAGTAAGGGTGACAGTACTCTCCCTTGAGGTACTCCTTGCTCTAGGGTAACCTTTTTGCTCATCTGCCCTTGTACTTGAACTCTGGCTGTTCTGTTTTCGAGGTAGTGGCGGATCCATCTGTTCATGTTTCCAGATACTTCACTTCTTCGTAGCTTGACTTTAAGTCCCTCTTTCTAGACCTTGTCAAATGCCTTCTCTAGATCCACCCAAACCGCTACTGTATGCTTTTTCTCTTGGTAAGCATCCTCTATTTCCTGTGCTATAAGAGTGATCTGGTCCTCAGTGGATCTGTGTTGTCTAAATCGTGATTGCTGTGGAATTAATATGTGTTTTTCTTCCAGGTGCCACATCAGTTTGGTATTTATCAAACGCTCCATCAGTTTACCTACACAGCTCAGTAGACTGATAGGCCTGTATCCATTTGGATCTGTTCTATCTTTTTCTTTCTTTGGTACGGGTATAAGTACAGCATCTTTCCATGCCTGCGGTACAATTATCCTTTTCCAGCTTTTGTTTCAGGACTGACAGTATCTTCCTCTTTGCTGTTTGGCCCAACCCCATCAGCATTTCTCTTGTTACCCCATCTTTTCCGGGCGATTTCTTTTTCTTTAAAGTTCTCGTGGCCTCATTCATGTCATTCATTGACTGATGTATATGAGGAACAGCATGTGTGAAAGTATTCCACTTTATTGAATACCTTGTTCCATTTTCATCATTTTGCTTAGGTTGCCTTTAAGTTGCACTTGGAGTTGCTGTCCTGTTATCTAGGTAATCACTGATCCACTTGTACATGTTGCTAGTTACACCCATTTGCAGTAGTTTGAGTTTTAACCCGCTTTTCCATATTTTATTAAAGGCTTTTTCTAGGTCTATCTAGAATGCCACTGTTTTCTTTTTTTCTTAAAATGCATCTTAGTTTTCCGCAGACGGCGTTAGCTAGTGGTTAAGGGGCACGGCTAACGACCCAAAGGTGCTGGGTTCGATCCCCATCACATCACTGGCCGTAACCGCGGGAAAGCAAACCCTTAGAAAATGTTGGAGGAAGCAGACCTTTAAATAAAATGCAAGCCGACGGCGGATGCACTGAGCAAATAAGAGCAAAATAAAAACCACAGTGTAACGCACACCTCCTTGGGGAATAGATAAATAAGGCGAACGAAAAAAAAACCCATCCTTTCCTCCAGTCCTGTCTTGGTGATATTTACTATCAGATGTTCCCCAGATACTCGCATTGAGTGCTCCGTGGGATTGTATGTCACCTGATCTACTGTCGACATGTTTCTACAAAAACCTGCTTCTTTGGGGATAAGTAAATGGTGTGATTCCATATGCCATGTAATTCTAGTGTTAACTATTCGTTCCATTAGTTTCCTCACACAGATGATTAGACTAATAGGTAATTATGCTACATTAGACTAAAGTCACTGCCTGGCTTCGTGTTGTCCTTCCCATATTTTACGAATGGGGTTAGCCCTTTGCAGCCTTTCACACTGTGGAGACAGTTCCTTGTTTGTATTAAAGATGAGTAGCAGTTTGTACTTTGGTATTTCTCCCATGCTAGAGAGCATTTCATTAGTTATGCCATCATTTCCTGTGGCTTTTCTTTTCTTGAGTTTACTAATGGCTGACTATAGTTCTGTCTTTGTGATATTTACTATCAAATGTTCCTCAGGTACTCTCATTAAGTGCTCCATGTGGTTTATTCATTTATAAATATACCTTTTCCTGTCTGCTGGGATTTTATTTCAACTAATTTTTGCATAATATTGGATAAGAACATTCGATGCTTTATTCCCAGTTATTACCTTTTCTGGTACCTTTAATTCCCTAGACTACCCCAGAAATGGGAAAAATGTCGTATGGCAGTTAGTTTCATTTTTAAAAATTTTTTAAAGTATTTTTCTGTTATTCTCAATTGCAATCGTTGGCGTATAACTGTTTTCGTCACTCAAGGCCGTTTGTTATCTTCCAGAGCTTCTTACTCTCTCTATCAAAGTTGAGAGTATCTGTATGCTCGTGCCAGCTTTTCCTGCATGCTTGGTTAACTGTTTTGCTATATTTTGCAGCAGCTACCTTGTGAGATGTTGCTTTCTTGATTTTGGCCAATTTCCGCTCTTTTTCTTGCCTCTGTTAGTTGAAGTTCCATCTGTTGCCCTGAGGTTGACCAATGTGGTGTGTAATTTATTATGGCGCCTGTTGTGACGTTCTCAACTGCCGCTTTTAGACGACATTGGTTTAATTTTGCACCATCTTTCCTACTTTCTTGTGGTAGGTGTTCATGGACTGGCAGTAAAGATTTGTACTTGTGGCAAACATCTGACAGTCTGCTCTCTTATAGTTCCATCTGGGTAATGCCTTGTGGTCGGATGAAATGTTTCCCAGGTTTATTGTATGTTTGATTGGTCTTTGGTCGCTTTGTGATAGAGGTGCAGGTACTGTTCTTTGAATTTGTTGGCTTAAGGAGAATCAAATTGGAGATTGGTCATATAGAGGTTGTTGTCAACCACTCATTCCTCTAGTCTGTTTCCATTTGCGTTGGTCTGTGCGTAACCCCACCTCTCAGACTGGCTGTTGAAGTCTCCTACCACTATGGTTGCCTGGTCCATAATATTCATGGCTTCTAGGGCCAATTTTTGGTTGTTGGCGCGCAGTATGTATTATAAATTCAAATTGTCTGGTTCAGTAAGGTTTTGTCCACCCCTATTGTTTCCGCTTCTCTGTTTGTTTCCACCGAGATCATCTTTGATGGGATCGTTATTTTGGGGAGGATAAGCACCTGGTCCCCCCACCCTCTCTCCCTTATGCCCATCTCTATCCAGTCTATGGGTTGCATAAATATTCTATAATGAAAAATCTGTGGTTGTGATTAAGGTGTGTTTCCTGAATGCAGGCAATGTGTATTCCTTCCTCAAATAGTCGTCTGAACAATGCATCTTTTTTGTTGTATATACCTTCAGCGTTTCATTGCAACACCTGCAGGGTTTGAGTGGCAGATGTATCAGTGCGTCCATTGTGGAAGAAACAAGTCTTTGTCTGTGTGGGTGCCTTATGGGGTCTCTCTGTAAAATCTGGGTCCTGGATAACCCTTGGATGAGATAAGTACTGTCATGGTTTGCAATAACGAGCTGTCCAATTCTTCCGTTTTTAACAAGCATTATCTTCAGGTTCGCATCTCTAAACTTTGGTTGTCCCCAACCGGACTGGCGGGTAAACCTGCAAGGCAGCAGCTTATTTATTGACACCATGTTTATATATGGTTTGATGGGGTAGTTGCACCTTGTCTGGTAAGAGCCATGGGATGTCCTATTTAAGTCACCCCTCTCGCCCATCAGAATTTCACTTTCATAACTGCTCGCCCAGTAGCCTTGCAGTCCCTTAGCCCGGTGATACACAGTGGACTTGAGGTCATTTTTCCCATTAACTGGGGCCATTTTGGTCAGATATTAAGGTCTAGGAATGGCTTTCTCTTTGGACTTTTCCTTGTTTGGGCTGACTAGATAATAGTCATTGGTTCTTTTAGCCATTGGTTGTCCCAATGAGGCTAACGTTTGGTCAGGCAAAGTTTACATTTTCAAGAAGTCTTGAGCATGTATTCGAGGTTTGCCAGGTATGTCTGAGGCTGTCACTTGAGCATCATTTTGATTTAAGTGAAGACGAGCTCTGATGGTCGTCAACCTCACTCTCTCGTCCTGAGCAATCTGGATCCAGTTATAAGAATGTGACAGGACTACTGGAATGCGATTGATGACCATGGTGTTCTGATGGTCTCACTTTGTTGGAACTCACTCCCTCATCGTTGAGCCAGAGAATGGTTTAATCCACATTGGTTTCCGAGTACAAGCTCCACATGCTCAGGTAGACAGAATCGGATAAAGTAGCTATGAAACCACCATTAGCCTGCACCAACTCTGAGTAGGTGCTCAGGGTTTACTTCTGAAGCCTTATCATCGACAGGTATCCCATAAACACGTGAGGACAGTAATTTATTTATTTAATTTTTTTTGGCGTTCGCCTTATTTTTCTATTCCCCAAGGCGGGTGTGCGTTGCACTGTGGTTTTTATTTTGCACCTTTCGGCCCAGTGCATCCGACTTTAGCATGCATTTTATGTAAGACTCTGCTTCCTCCTGCATTTTCTAAAGGTTAGCTTTCCCGGGGTAACGGCCGGTGCTGTGATGGGGAAAGAACCCAGCACCTTCGGATTGTGCGCCGTGGCACTTAACCACTAGGCCACGCCGACCCTAGGACAGTAATGATAGTGCCGAGGTTCATAGCGTTAACGATGGTACAGACCACATATATGTTTTCAGCCAGTTTCATCCAGAAAGAATGAATATATCGACCACCACGAAACCCAAAATAACTGGCTATTTGCATTACACGAAGCTGGTTTTAATTGAAAACGTGAGGAAAACACAGGAATGGTTTTGTACGTTGCGGGCAGTAAAATGGCACAACTCATTAAAATTACTGGGCATTTGAGCAGCAGATCGGTAGAGCTATTACTTTCCACGGCAGATTTATATCCAGTCAATCGAGAAGTAAATTATTACCTGACTAAATATAATGGAAGGACAGTCAGGGAAGAAGAGCACTGACCCCAACACTTCATAACATGCTGAGACTCACTGAAATGAAGTCTCTTACATATTAAAATATTTAACACCTCAACCCCGACTACCGCGTCTCAAATGGGACTAATATATATTAATATCTACCCTACATTTCAGAAACAATATTCTCTAAGTAAATAGCTCTAAATACTTTTTTTCATTTTTGCAGACAGAATCCACAGAAGTATCGACACAAAATGGACGGAAATAAGAGTCTACATGAAGACACCGCTAGATTACTGAACCAAACGAAACAGCTAGAAGATAACTCAGTCAAAATGATCGTGACATCAAACCAATTTGTTACCATTTCCAAGTACATAGATTTGATTTTTTTCCCAGCAATAGCTTGTGTAGGTTTGACTGGAAACGTTCTGATCGTGCTCATGGTTATCAAAGATGGACTACAAAAACCGTCAAACATCCTGCTATTCGGTTTGGCTATTTCAGACTTCTGCACAATGTTCGATTACATCAATATTCCTCAACTGTTGATGTACTCTACTCCACTGAGCATGTTCTGGTTTATGAGCGCTGACGCAATCTTTGTTTGTTACAGTTTGACATTAACAATAAATTATATTACCCTCATTGGCTCAGGAACGTCTGCCACGTTGATAGTTCTTATAACTCTAGAGAGGATCGTAGCTGTGTTCTTTCCCTTGCAGTTCTCTAGAATAGTTACCCTTTGTAAGGCTAGGATTTCTGTTATCATCTCGCTCCTAATTCATGTTCAATATGCGGTAATTTCGGCGCTCAAATATCGTGTAGCCATAGTGAATCTTTCGCCTCCTCTTAGTGGAACAATAGGTGCCATAACTTTGCAAAGAAGCTATCCAGGAAGTATAATGGAATCATACAATCATATCGTTTTCGTGTTTCTGTTACCAATTATTCCTACTGTTTTCGTTACTGTGGGCTGTATTATGATTGGAATAAAAATCAGCTTAACAACGAGACAACGAAAAGCGATGACGCTGAACGCCACAAACAGAAGTTCTTCAGCACGAACAAGGACTCTGTTTATGGTTTGTTTCATCTTCTCGGTTACGCGAATCAGTTACTTTTGTCGGTACATACCACAGTTAGGTAACTTTAGCTTAACAGACCCTTGGTATTATATCGCTAGACTCTACACTATATTTGTAAATTTTCTCTGCGTGTGTAACAGTGTATGTAATATTTTCATTTATGTAATATTCAACCCAAAGTTTAGAAGGTTGATTAAGGAATCTTTGTTTAATATAAGGCTTATAAAGGGATTCCATCGCTGTTGTGGGCGATAGGAGAAAAGTGTTTGATGAAGTGATAATGTGCTTTAGACGATAATAAATATGAGAATATTAAAAGTGTTTATTTTACCTTCAAAAGAAGTAATGGTAACAGTCTCAAAGAAAAATATATTTGCAGAACTGATTGAAAATGGAGTTGTAGTTGAACAATCGTAAATTGAAACAAACAAAGCAACAAATAAATAAATGTTTATAATATCACAATTTTACTCTTGCGATTAATGATGTCCACCTGATGGAGAGGATGTGTGTGTGGGTAGAGGGGTGGTAAATATACTGAGGAATACATACCGTGTGCAGGCAAGATTATTCTTTTCACTCCAATATAAATAATGCATAGGGTTTAAAGGTATTTGCTCATGATCTTCATACCTAGATGTTGTCCTGAACATTTGGACTTATCTCACCATACCCTCGTTATCCGTTGTTCACTGTTCATTTAACGTACCTCGATACGGAAATGACGTTTGCATTTTGAATCATGGACAACACACACACACACATACTATCTCTCTGGCTCTCTTTCTCTCTCTCACATACACTTACACTCACACACACACACACACATTCTTGCTTTCTATTTCTCTTATTCCCAATATACTCCCCGATTACATATACTTTCAAAGTTGCTATTTCTCTGTCTTAACTCCTTCTCTAGCGCTCTCTTTATCTCTTATTCACAATACACTTCTTGATTATATATACGTTCAATGCAGTTCTCTCTCTGACTCTCTACCGTTCTCTCTCCCCTTCTATCTTTCTCTCTCGCCATCTCTCTCTCTCTCTGTCTCTTTCTCTCTCTCTCTATATATATATATTTATATATATATATATATATATATATATATATATATATATATATATATCTTTCTGTAATTCAAAAAATATTTTATCATTAAATGTACTTTCAACGTTGCTCTCCCCTCCTCTCTATCTCTCTCTTTCTCTTTCTCTCTCTCTCTCTCTCTCTCTCTATATATATATATATATATATATATATATATATATATATATATATATATATATTTATATGTATATATCTTTACACTATTCAAAATACACTTTATCATTAAATATACTTTCAACATTGTTTTTCTCCAAATATAAACAAATAAAAAATGAATTATAATTCAATTCATTGATTTAGGTTTATTTTTTATTTTTGTGTGTAAAACTGTTTCACTTCTTAAATTACAAACAATTGAGAAACACACCATATTCTATCGTCTTCAAAGAAGGCTTTATTTTGACGAAAGAAAATAAATATACAAAAGAACAAAGAATGAAACAAAAACAATTATAAAAAAACTAACACCAAATTTAATTTTATGAAAATAATGAAATAGACGACAACAGGAAAATACAGATAAACACAGCAGCAACACTACAACAAAGTGGGTAGAGATTATACTTCACATATCAACCACCAGTTCTGCAGTATATAAATGATTTTGCTTTGAAAAGTTGTTACGAGGAATCGTAGTGGTAGAGTAGTTAGAGCTCTTAGTTCTCATGGCTAAGATATGTGGATCACCTTCAGGTAGCTGCTCACTGGTGAATTCTGCTCTAACTCTACAGCTGATATTCAAGCACTTGAACAAGCCGCGGACATGATTCAAAATATCTTCAATACTGATGAAACAGCACTGCTGGCCGACAAAGTTCATATTCTGGAATGATCGGCAAAACTATTCTGAGTTGTCCATTCACCACGAGCAGACAACCAAATACACGCATACCTCAAGCAGCTATCAATGACAGATCCCGCCATATGTAGATTAAGTCGAGAAAGTACTCAGCCTATCCAGAAGAAACACCTATGGGCAGGGCTTAAGTCACAATTGTGAATGGTCTGAAAGGCGTCAGAGACTCTCAACTGGCTGCTTGCATAAGTCAGAGAATTATAGTTGCACTCCTGAAGCCTCATTGAAAAATTAGATATTCGAAGAGAGAAGGCAAACTCAAAAATGTCATTCTGAAAACGGATGTGGCGGGTCGGATGTTTAGAACATGACATACAGACCACTATGAAATGAGTTTTTAACTGCCTGCACTAACTTTAGTCTTATCGTCAACACAAAGAAAACGGAAGTAATGTTTCTACCTACCTCCTCCCGGGAAGTGATACCACGAACGAAACATAACAGAACAGGACCAATGTCTGCAGGCAGTTGATAGCTTTATCATCCTCGGTAGTGCCCTCACCGGAGAATCAAATATAAAATCTGAAGTCGACAACAGGATTGCCGAAGAAAATTCTGTTTTTGTTAGACTATGAAAACATATTTAGGACCTGTGTTGCTATCATAATCATGGCTAATAGAGTGATTTTGCCCAGAGAGCTTTTATGTATGCCTGCAAAACAAGGACAGTTTGAAGAAGACATGTCAAGACACTCAACAATATATATATATATATCACTTCATGAGAGCTGCTTGCTCCGAACCGCTCAGGTTGGCACACTGCCATCACATACTATAACGCCTTCGCCGAGCAAAGAATCTTCGTTGCAGAACAAAAAAAGTGATTTGCTTGAAAGAACATCATGCAGGGTTTCCCAATTATCGACGCCTTCTACGTCTACTCCAGGCTCGATAATTTTTGTTGCACTCAAACCGGACTGTACAGTCATACCATAAATTAGTTGCTTTGGCACTAGTAGTCTGGCATGAGCACTACGTGGCCGGCCCACTTGGGTCTTCTGCAACAGTGTATGGATGCTCGGCATTTTTGCCTTTTTGAGGATCTGGGTGTCTGGAAACCTATCCTGCCACTTTATTTTGAACAATCTACGGAGGCACATTTTATGGGTCGTTTATTTTCCTAGCATGCCTGCTGTACACAGTTGACGTTTCACTGACATACAGAAGAGTGCGGAGCACTACAGCTCGGTAGACCAGGAGTTTCGTATCAAGCCTAAGATCCCTCCGATTCTAGACACTCCCAAAACCAGCACTGGCCTTGGAGATTCTGTTACTGACCTCACAGTCAATAGTAGTTTCCCTGGAAAGAGTGTTACCAAGGTAACAAGCTGTCTACTGATTTGTTCTTGACTCTGATATCTGAGTCGCGATATGCGTCACTCGGGGCAGGCTGAAAGATTACTTAGGTTTTTGTTTTTTTGTATTAATTGTAAAACCGAACATGTCCAGGCTTCTGAGAACTTGCCCACAATAGCTGCATATATTTCGGTGATGGCAGCGAGGGCACAGTCATCAGCAAAAAGCAAGTTTGAGATGGTTGTGTCGTTTACCTTGCAGTCGCCTGATATTAAAGAGTTTTCCGTCAGTACTATATTTTATTTCCATTCCTGTTTGGTTACAACCATGATAAATAACGCTGATCATGGCAGCAAACATTATGCTCAAGAGTGTTGACGCTAGTACACAACCCTGTTTGACATCATTCGTCACAGGAAATGCATTTGATGTTTCCCCGTCACTCAGCACATGAGCATTCATGTCTTCGTGGAATTGTTTGACGATCTTTGTGAATCTGCTTGGACAGTCTAATTTCCCCATGACCGTCCAAAGTCCATCTCTGTTGACGGTATCGAAAGCCTCAGTCAGGTCTACGAAAGTCATAAACAGCCCACGTTGCTGCTCTTGGTATTTCTCCTCAAGTTGCTGAGTCACGAATTTCATATCCACAGTTCCGCGACTGAAACCACACTGACTATCAGGAAGAAGACCATGTTTTAGGTGAGTGATCAATCTGTTGAGGAGAACTCGTGCCAGTATCATGCCAGCAGTCGATAGGAGGGAGATTCCTCTGTGGTTATCACAGGATTGACGGTTTCCCTTTCGCTTGAATAAGTGGACGATGGTAGCATCCTTCAGTTCTTGTGGGCCAGTCTCAGTGGTCCATATTGTGTTGTGGGCCAGTCTCAGTGGTCCATATTGTGTTGTGTGCCAGTATCAGTGGTCCATATTGTGTTGTACAACTCAGTCTCTGTGTTAGGACACAACTACCTGCTTTGTAGATCGTAGCCGGTATTAGATCCGCCCTTGCAGCCTTCCCATTTGATAGCTGGTTGATTCCAGCTCTGACCTCTTAGATATTTGGAGGAACGTGCAGTTCATTGTTCAGGGGTGTCTTAGACAGGCGTTCTATTGCCTCGTCGCAGACGGAGGACGGTTGGTTGAGAACCGTGGGGAAGTGTTCGCCCAGCGTTACAGTATTCTCGGTTTGCTTCTCTGCAGTTCCGAGCCATCTGCATTCAGAATTGGATTTCTATATGACGGTAGAGGGCCATAAACAGTTTTTAAAGCACCATAGAAGCATTTTGTGTCTTTCTGACAGCATAAAGTTGAATTGAGCCCAAAACTGTGATAAAGTCCGTGATATTGCACGGAAAATCACCTACAGAAAAATACTGGGAGATGGAACCAGTGTTTGAGGAATTCTGTCCTATGCTTCTGAAAAAAAGCTAGTGTAGGCAGTTTAAGTATGGCCGTTCCTATCTTGTTGATCTTCCAAGATCAGGAAGACCATCCTCAGAGTGCAGAGATGAAAATTCTGCAAGAATGAAGAAAATCATTGACCAGGAAAGGAAAATTACAATTGCAGAGATATCTAGGTCAACAAAACTGAATGAATGTCCCGTTTTTAGAATTTGCACAACAAACATAAGAACATCAGAAAAGTGTGTGAACAGAAACAAACGAAGGTTGATTGCTGTGGCCAGTTGTTCAAAATGTATCTGTCGAAAAACATGTTGTCGACAATGGTGAAAGTAGATGAGACTCGGGTTCACCATTATGACCCAGAATCCAAAATTTCGATCATGCAGTGGAAAACCGCGGGCTCACCAACACATGTCAAGCCAAGAGCACAGAAATCTGCAAGAAAAGTGATGCTGACTGTTTTTTGGGACGTCGAATGTGTCATATTGAAAAATTACCTACCTCATGGCAACACAGTTAAGGGGCAATTTTATGCAGATCTCCTTACCAAATGAAGAAAGACTGTTATCAGAAAACGAGGGATAGCGCGCACTCAAGTTCTGCCTTTGCTACAAGACAACATTTCCTCCCATAAAGCAAGACTTGTGCTGCAAACAGACAACAATTTGAATATTGCCATTTGTCCACAATCTCCATATTCTCCGAATCTAGCTCTCCCAGTCTTTTTTCTTTTCCCAAAACTTAAAAAAAAGCCGAAAGGAAATCATTTTGACAGTGATGAAGATGTCATACCGGGTTGTGACAACTGGTTTAGTTCGAAAAATAGGTAATTATACTCTGAAGTTCTTTTCAAGATAACGCAAAGAAGGCAGAGATGGTAGAAATATATAAATTCAGATGGTGACTACATTAAGAAGGAAAAAGCACGGTGCCAAATTTCATCTTTCTCCTCCTGCTCCTTCATGGACAGAATAAAGATTTATGACAAGCCTCTTTTATAGGCATGCAACTAATTTCACAGCGTTTGAAATATTGACACTTTGCGCGATTAAAAGTTATACGTGTTCCTCTCGGTGGCATTGTTTTATTAACTAGCATGAATTCCACCGTAATCTTACATCTGTAAACAATATATCTAACTCTCAACCATTCACCACGTCTTCATCTTTTTATCACACTTCACACTTCAACATCGGTAACTCTCAACTATTCCTCAGATCTTCATTTATTTATCGTCCCTGTTCACTCTTCAAACAATATCTGTAACTCGGAGGCTACTCCTAGCTGCAAGTTCGCCACTTAATTTTTAAAATAATTCGCCAGACATTTAATGTGCTCTTGTAGTCTGTGTGTATTTAGTCATTTGATTTCCACGTTTAAGGTTCTAGCCCATTCACAACCTTCGCTAGTCAGCGTTTACAGCCTGCTTGGAAGAATGAGAGATTTGATTGTATGTAAGTTTTTATTGTTGTTTTGTTACATTGAATTTGTCTAGTAGCACATGTTTCATTGATTACACTAAGGCCTTCGACACGGTAAAACATCAAAATCTGTGGAGAATCATGAAGGAAATGGGGTTTCCTTTGCATATAGTCCATTTCATTAAAACTTTATACCAAGATCAACAAGCCGCTGTCCGAGTATCTGGGCAAATATCAGATTGGTTTGCAGTAGAAAAGGGAGTCCGACAGGGATGTATACTCTCACCTTATCTGTACAACATATATGTGGAATGTATAATGAGAAATGTGCGAGAAGATGAGAACATTGAAAGTTTCGGCCCATTTACGATTGGGGGGTACGAGATTCCAGAGTTACGATATGCAGATGACACAGTGATACTATCAAGAAGTGCGGAAGGGCTAGATCAGTTACTTTCAGCCGTTAATGGACATAGTAAAGATCAAAATCTGTTCATAAACATAAACAAAACAAAGATAATGACCACCGATAAAACACAATGTCAGCATAAATTTACAGTGGGTGGTGAGGAAATAGATCAGGTTACACATTTTGAATATCTGGGCTCCAGAATCGACAAAAATGGTGACTGCTCGAAAGAAATCAGAAGAAGACTAGCTATGGCAATGCAGAGACTGAACAGCCTGAAGAAATTATGGCAGGGCACCAACAAAACGATAAAAGTAAAAGTCTTGAGAGCCTGTGTTTTTCCTGTGGCAGCTTATGGCTGTGAAGCATGGACGATTACCAAAACTTCTAGACAAAGAATCGAATCCTTCGAGTCAAAATGTTACAGAAAGATCCTCAGAATACCATGGACAGAGAAAAGAACAAATGTAGACATTCGGCAAGAGTTGAGTATAGAGGAGAACTGGTTTATCAATTCCATTTTGGCTAGAAAATGCAAATACTTTGGTCACATCAAGAGACACAACGGTCTTGAGAGAACGGTGATGGAAGGTATGGTGCCAGGCAAAAGATGAAGGGGTAGACCAAGAAGACGATGGCACCAAGATATCCAGGAGTGCCTGAGTATGACAGTGGCGGATGCTGGAGTTTTGGCAAGGGAACAAGTTTCTTTCAGACAGACTGTGATGGGAGCGACATTCTACAAAGGACATGCTACATGAGAGTAGCACATTGGTTAGAGCCATCGTTTGTCCTGGCAAGAATTCAATCTTTGATTTTGACACACTCCAGTTAACCCATCTGTAAATGAGTGCAGGACTCTCTGTTATAGAATGTATGTTAGCGAAGAAAGAAACTGAATTTCTCAGCTAAAAGAAGCTGAAACCGTTAACACTTTATTCCCGATGACAATATCTGCATTATAGATCACTTATAACTTTGGTCTTTTTAATCTCTCCAAAAGCTATGCCGATCTTGTTGTCGTTGTTGTTGCTCGAAGCTACTCGTGTTAAGATAAGTTAACCTTTGACGACTGCGTTTCTTTGTAAACTGGTTATAGTGGCTCTTCTTAAATGCTGATGCGCACTTAAATATGTGGACCGAGGTGATCCTTCCTGTCGTGCAATGTGAATCTCTCCAAGATTCTGTCCCCTGTAAGAATTGTAATGTCAATACACAGCATGGCAGTCTGACTGCTGCGAAACGAGATCGTACGAGGTCATAAGGTGGGGTCATCATTCACCTGACCATAGATGACCCAGTGACGCAGTTAAAGGCTTTATTTAAAAAAAGCTGGAAGTGAAGGGCAGGGGGGATGGCGATATGAGAGAAGCGAACAGGTCACACAATCCAATCCTGATGGGGAAGCAAACAAGAAATAGCAAGGTCGCACCCGTTATGGGAAACACAATCATAGTTGTGTAATCATTCATATATCAGCAAGATCGTACCCGTTATAGGAAACATAACCATGTAACCATTCACGAATCAGCAAAGGCCGTACTCCTATCGGAAGTTAACCCATTAATATCGATAAAAGAATAACACAAATTACAATGAACTCCATCTTGTGAACCACGCCCAGCGAGAAGTGGGAAAAAATCAATAATTGGAAAAATTAGTATTCCGTGTTCAACCTTTGTCTGATCCTAGCCGAGAGGTTGATTAGTCAAAGTTGCCAGTGGGCCTATTTGTTATGCCCTGGGCTCCACACGAAGTTGTCTTTGTATTGTATTGTTGTCTAATGTTTATATACGTTTTATCGAATGTTATCTTCTGTTTTCCGGACGCACGTATATGTCAACCATAGAGGTCATTTGCAAATTTGAGAGCGTGTATAAGCCATAACATATAGTCGGTATTATAACCAAAACTGTTGGGTTGCGATAAGAAGTACTTTGTCTCTGACCTGACTGAACTCTGTGCATACCTAAGGACCGTAAAAATACTGTACCATTGAATGCATTCTCTTGGTCTGTAAATGCTGTTTCAAATAGTTTAATTCTTTATTATTATTTCGATAAAATTGTCACAAATGAATAAGTCATCTGCAACTACCATTTACTTGACGAATTCAAATTGAGGAAAGAACGGTTATCATGAAATAATTTTAGCGTTTCATGGTAATTACATGTCAACAATAAGAGAAACGTTTATCGCCTGCCTTCACATTAGCCTGTAATTAATGCATTTACTAATTAACCGTTTTCCATGTTCTGACTTCAGCTACTCCAATAATCATCTCTTGAAAATCGCCAACTGTTAATTATGCGCTCTAATTGAAACCTTCGTATATCGCTTTGATTTCTTATGGCGTTCATGCATAGCTTATAATGATCCTCCGTTTTTTGTGTGAACCATTTCATCACAGCTAAATATTTCTAATTTGAGTTCTATCAGTTTTCTGGTGTTATAAAAATGTAACTTTTGAGGACGACTTCAACGAGCTTTGCAAAATTAATAACCAGATGAATTTGATTTCATTAAAGAAAACTGTGTCTCGAGCATACGTGTTCTGAGTATGTGATTAAATTTTTGTCCGCGAGGTGATTGTCACTGCCTTTTTCTGATTTTCCTGTATTTTTTTTTTTTAACAATTATGAGAACATTGACAACTCATACGTTCTTTTTCATTAACAATCCATGCAGATTATATGCATGTATAGAAGATTATATTTTATTATTTTTTGTCTAGCACTTATGTATTATTCATACTTGTATTTCTAAAACTGCGGGCTACGGTTTGTATGTGGATAGTGTCTACATGCCGCCAGGTTCTGTTTGTTGATGTTGTTTCAAAATTGTCATGTTGAGTTCTTCATTGTTGATAATATTTCTCTGGGAGCGGGCTAGATGTGATATTCTTATATCTTAAAGCTAACTTAATAATCCCAACCTGGTTCCTCCTGAGTGTAGTGTAATGTGAGTCTTCCATGTAGGTACCCCATTATGGAGATCACATCGTCTTATTGGCCAGACTGAAGTAAAAGAGCCTGTTTTCCATGTTGACGTTGCCGGCCCCACACGCAGCGATAATTGGATGGTGAACATTGAAAGTGAGAGTAATCAGTTAATATGTATGCTCTAGATTACTGTAAGGCACAGAAACATGGACAATGAACAACGTGACGCAGATGAGAATTATTGTTCTTCGTCTCTCTCTCTTTCTCCCTCTCTCTCTCTCCCTCTCTCTCTCTCTCTCTCTCTCGTGTCACATATAAACCTGGCTGTGTGTCTAGAGTTACTCTCGTGGCCAACCAGTGTCCCTTAATTTCGTCTTCTCCTCCTTCTTTCATCCTTATACCAAGGCCCCGGTTTCTCTTACAAAGGACACCATTGTTTGTAAGTATGTTTTATCTCCATATAGCTTTTGTCGCATATCTGTCTCACGAGGTCAGTATTGTTCTCTCGTTTTATGCGTGAGCATGCAGCTTTGTAGGATGTGTTCCACGGTCATAGTATGCTCCCCACATGGACATTTGTCATCTGTCCCAATCTTCAATTTGTTGTAAAGATGATGCCAAGTTCTCAGTCTGAAGATGATGACTTGCTCTTCTCTAGTGTTAAAGTAGCTGTCTTTTTTTTGGAAGTCGGTATGTTGATCAGCCCATTTTCCCCTGAAGTTGGCTTTAATTATAATCTTGACCTCATTATATGTGATGTTCAGGTCTGTTTTTTGTGATGTTTTTCCACACTTTGCTTGTTTGTCTGCAGTTTAATTGCCTTCAATGTTGCAATGGTATGTGATCCACTGTATGATCATCCATGGGTGATCTGCTGAGAGCTGTGTCAGAGAGAACATACATTGCTCGAGATCTTCATCTTTGTGTTGTTTTAGCTCTGCTAATACTGTCGCCTCATCAGTCAGGAATACTTTGGTTTCTTGATGAATATCTTTTTTCTTGGATTATCAGCTCAGCTGCGGCTTTCAGTGTATCTGCTTCTACACAGAAGTTATTGGAGTATGTTTTAATTATTAATAGAGTTTTGTTCTTCTCCGTACCTTAGTTTAAAATAGACCGCTCCACCTCCATTTTATTTTGCTCTGTTAGATGAACCATCTGTATATACGTGTATCCATGTTTCTGGTGGATGTACTCTCTTAAGATATTCTTCTGTAATAAATAAGTTCCCTGTTATCTCAGTCCCTCTATGGTTTCTACCATCTCAGGCGACTTACCTTTTCTCCGTGGTAGGATTTTGGATGTTTGTTTTAAATTTCTAACCACTGTCTGGCTTACGATTTGGTATGCTCTTGCAAGTTGTTTTGTTTTTTATAAGAAGTGGTTTCTCTTTAATTTCCCTCTTCTAATGCGATTGATCATGTCATGTATTGGGGGATCTACCATTTGTTTCAACTTCCCCTGCTGGAGTGTCTTTTTTATCTCTGCACGTCTCGATACTTTCGATTTGTGTGATGTTCCCCATTGCATTTATTGGAATTGTTCTCATAGCTCCAGTGATGATACGTATAAATTGGTATTGGGTTGTATTTATTTTTTGAAAGCTAATCTTTGTTGCAGTGGATCATGCTGCTTTTCCGTATTCTAGCACTGGTCTCACATAACATGTGTACAGTTTATTTAGGGTGCCCGTGTTCGTTCCCCATGTTCAGTCTGATATCTTTCTCATTATTGAAATTCCGTTCTTAACTTTGTTGGTGGCTTTTTTATCTGGTTTTTTCATATCAACCTTGGGTCCATTTTTATTTCTAGATAGTTTAACTCATGTCAAAGGGAAAAGTCTGGCCATTTACTTTCAGGATCACTTCTTGGGACTTGCGAGATAGGGAGAAGATGGTGTTCGTGGTTTTGGTTTCTTTTGTAACGAAACATATTTTGTGTCCATGTCTAAATTTTAATTGGGGCTTCTTTCATTTGGTTTCTAACTACAGGTGTAGACTTCTTCGGACGTCCATGGTGTAAAGTCATCTGTATATAGTGCACAGTGTACTCTTTTAAGGATTTATGTGATTAAATCTCTGATGTATATGAGGAACAACATGTGTGAGAGTATTCCACCTTGTGGAACTCCAGTTCCATTTTCATCTTTTTTGCTTAGGTGTCCTTGGAGTTGGACT
Organism: Ariolimax columbianus; assembly: GCA_036924085.1. Taxonomy (NCBI): domain Eukaryota; kingdom Metazoa; phylum Mollusca; class Gastropoda; order Stylommatophora; family Arionidae; genus Ariolimax; species Ariolimax columbianus. Next base: position 108,873,367 of record JAVGWX010000004.1, read on the forward strand.
TGTGCTGTCCTGTTATCTAGGTAATTGCTTATCCATTTGTACATGTTGGTACCCATTTGTAGTAGTTTGAGTTTTAACCAGCTCTTCCATATACTATCAAAGGCTTTTTCTAGGTCTATCAAGAATGTCAGTGCTTTCTTTTTTTCATAAAATGCATCTTCTGTCTCTTGTGAGATTGTATGTCTCCTGATCTTTAGTCAAAATATTTCTACAAAGGCTGCTTGCTGGGGGATAAGTCAATGGTGTTATTCCATATGCCAGGTTATTCTAATGTTAACTAGTCGTTCCATTAGTTTCCTCACACAGATGATTAGACTAATAGGTCTATAACTGCCTGGCTTCGTGTTGTTCTTCCCGTGTTTACGAATGGGAATAGGCCTTGCATCCTTCCACTCTGCGGGGACACTTTCTTGTTTCCAGTTTGTGTTAAAGATGAGTAGCAGTTTGTTCTTTGGTATTTCGCCGATGTTAGAGAGCATTGCATTAGTTATGCCATCATTTCATGGTTTCAAAAGCTTCTTGCTCTCTCTATTTAAGTTGAGAGTTTATGTAAGCTCGTGCCAGCTTTTGATGCATGCTTGGTTTACTGTTTTCCTATATATTCCACCAGCTGCCTTGAGTGAGATGTGACTTTCTTGATGTTGACCAATTACCGCTCTTTCTTTTACCTCTGTTATTTGAAGTTCCATCTGTTGCACTTCATGTGACCAATACGGTTTGTAATTTCTTCTGGCGCCTTTTGTGATGTTCTCCATTGCTGCTTTTAGAAGACACTGGTTGAATGTTGCACCATCTTTCCTGAAACAGGCAGTAAAGATTTGTACTTGTGACAAACTTCTGCCACTCTGCTTTCTTATAGTTAAATCTGGGCAATGGCTTGTGGTCTGCTGGAATGTTTCCAATGTTTATTGTAAGTTTGATTGGTCTGTGGTCTGCTGGAATGTTTCCAATGTTTATTGTAAGTTTGATTGGTCTGTGGTCGCTTTCTGATAGAGGTGCAGGTACTGTTCTTTTGGATTTTCCGTTTGGTCCTCGGTGGTAAATGCAAGGTCAGAAGAAGATGTTGATGTTCATCGCCGTGAACAGAACGTAGGAGGGTCGTCTGGGAGGTTGGTCAACCTCTCATTCCTCTAGTTTGTTTCCATTTGCGTTGGTCTGTGCGTAAACCCCACCGTCCCCCACCCCCCCCCCCCTAGCCCCACACCCCAATCTTAGATTGGCTGTAGAAGTCTCCTACCACTATGGTTGCCTGGTCCATAATATCCATGACTTCTAGGAAAAGATTTTTTGTTGGCGGGCAGTACGTATTGTAAATTGTAGCTGTCTGATTCGTTAAGGTTTAGTCCACCCCTATTGTTTCGGCTTCTCCGTTTTTTTTCCACCGAGATCATCTTTGATGGGACCGATATTTTGGAGAGGATAAGCACACACTACACCCCACCCCCAAACCTATCTCCCTTATGCCCATCCCTATCCAGTCTATGGGTTGCATAAATATCCTCTTATGAAAAATCTCTGGTTGTGATTAATGTGTTTTCTGAATGCAGGCAATATGTATTTCTTTATTAAATAGTCTTCTGAACAATGCATCTTTTTTGTTGTATATACCTTCAACGTTTCATTGCAACAGATATATCCGTGTGTCCATGGTAGAAGAAACATGTTTTTGTTTCTGTAGGTACTTTATGGGGTCTCTCTCTATAGTCTGGGTCCTGGGTAATCCATGGATGAGAAAAGTACTGTCAGGGTTTGCAGCAGCGAGCTGTCCAACACTTCCGATTTCAACAAGCATTATCTTCAGGTTCGCATCTCTGAACTTTGGTTGTCTCCAACCGGACTGACGGGTAAACCTGCAAGGCAGCAGGTTATTTATTGACACCATGTTTATATATGGTTTGATGGGGTAGTTGCACCTTGTCTGGTAAGAGTCAGGGGATGTTCTATTTTTAGTCGCCCATCACAATTCCACGTTGATAACTGCTCTCTCAGCAGTCACGCAGTCCCTTAGCCCGGTGATACACAGTAGACTTGAGATCATTTTTTCCATTAACTGGGGCCATTTTAGTCAGATATTAAGGTCTGATAATGGCTTTTTCTTTGGACTTTTCCTTGTTTGGGCTGACTAGAAAATAGTCTTTGGTTGTCCTGCCCTGCTGAGTTTCCACTCCTAGGTGCTTTGTCTTCTCTTGACAACCACCCACCTGCTACCATTCTTAGTCTAGCCCCTCTCCAATGAACTGGCGTCATGGGCGGCCTCGCCAAGAACATGCATTTCCGCCGGCATAGCTCACTGGGTCACTAGACGTTCTCTGTGCGAGAGAAGAATTAAACATTTAAAATGTTTATAAGATGAGGACACATCTTATGGAAAGAAAAGAAAGAATAAACGAGGTAGTTTAGAATAGAAGTTGAGACTAGAAAGAGAAACATTGATCAAAATGATACATCAAATATCTTGTCAATATAAAAATACAGAAAACATTGAAAAGAACCGTACTGTGAGGGAGGGTAGGGGGCAAATATTCTAGAGGAAAACGATGTTATACGTGAGATGATAAGATCAAGAGATGGGCAAGAAATAGTCTGTTGGATTGAACTATCTGGGCAAGGGATAGTGGACATTGGAGGTCTAATGCAATCTACCTTCAATGTGAAGACGGCAACTGATATTATCTGAGTAGGGTATCATCTTTCCGATCAGAATCTCTGGGATCAAGAAAGGGCAAAAAAAAGCCCACTTGAGTTCAAAGCATCCGTCTGTAGTTAATTAAATTACTGAATTTGTTGCAGCATATTATTTATCTTGATAATCATTGGCGATTTCAATGCGAAAGTCGGAGAGGAAAGAGCCGAAGAGGAGAGAAGTGTTCGAGGACCTTTTGGTTTGGGACACAGAAATGAGCGAGGAGAAAAACTGGTTGAATTCTGCACAGAAAACAACCTCTCCATTGCCAATATACAACATCAATATCTGTGGAGAATCATGAAGGAAATGGGGTTTCCTTTGCATATAGTCATCTCATTTAATCATTATACCAAGATCAACATGCCGCTGTCCGAGTATCTGGAAAAAAATCAGATTGGCTTGCAGTACAAAAGGGAGTCCGACATGGATGTATCCTCTCACCTTATCTGTACAACATATCTGTGGAAAAAAAATCATGAGAAATGTTCGAGAAGACGAGAACATTGAAAGTTTCGACCTATTTACGGTTGGGGGGTACGAGATTCCAAAGTTCCGATACGCAGATGAAACAGTGATACTATCACGAAGTGCAGAAGAGATAGAGGAGCTACTTTCAGCCGTTAATGGACATAGTAAAGATCAAAACCTGTTCATAAATATAAATAAAACAAAGATAATGACCCCCGACAAAACACAATGTCAGCATAAATTTACAGTGGATGGTGAGGAAATAGATCAGGTCACACATTTTGAATATCTGGGCTCCAGAATCGACAAAAATGGTGACTGCTCGAAAGAAATCAGAAGAAGACTAGCTATGGCAATGCAGAGACTGAACAGCCTGAAGAAATTATGGCAGGGCACCAACAAAACGATAAAAGTAAAAGTCTTGAGAGCCTGTGTTTTTCCTGTGGCAGCTTATGGCTGTGAAGCATGGACGATTACCAAAACTTCTAGACAAAGAATCGAATCCTTCGAGTCAAAATGTTACAGAAAGATCCTCAGAATACCCTGGACATAGAAAAAAACCAATGTAGACATTCGGCAAGAGTTGAACATAGAGGAGAACTGGTTTATCAATTCCATTTTGGCTAGAAAATGCAAATACTTTGGTCACATCAAGAGACACAACGGTCTTGAGAGAACGGTGATGGAAGGTATGGTGCCAGGCAAAAGAGGAATGGATAGACCAAGAAGACGATGGCACCACGATATCCATGAATACCTGAATATGACTGGCGGAAGCTGGAGTTTTGGCAAGGGAACGAGTTTCTTTCAGGCAGACTGTGATGGGAGCGACGTTCTATAAAGGACATGCTACATAATGATGATGATATTTTTTATAATTTTCATTTCCAATTTTGCTGTTTCAATTAAAGTTAATTTTTTGTTGTGCATCGCACGATTCAGACTTGTGCTGCAAGATGTGATCTCATTTGATTGTAAAATTCAGTCCTGGCAAGGCAGACTCTTCCGCATTTCCGTTCCCTTCTTTTAGCTTCGTCGATAGGGACGATGAGGCTAACGTCTGGTCAGACAAAACACGCTGATCAGAGAATGTTAACCAGGTTCAGGAGAAATATACTGGCCAAGACCCTCATCTGACGGAACGATGAACAAAAGGGGAAAAAGAGGAGCAATAAGAAAATTTAGAAAAATCCACACGGTACTCGGCACTACAAAGACAGCCACAGATATCACACCGACACATTCGATAAGGAGTACTCGTCAAACTCTCCCTCCTCGCGAGGCAGCGGAGTATAGGATTCCCTCTCTGGATCCCACATGGACCTTGGTCAACACACCCTCTGTCCAGGCAACACAGTTGCACACAAAGTATGAGACTAAAGATAGGCCTAAAATAGGGTGCTATAGAGGATGTAGTCAAAGAGGAGAGTTTAGGTCAGAGAAGTGGGAATTAATCAGTGGAAAACCAAACATTAAAATGATGCAGCAAAAACAAAAAGTGGAAAAACAACAAAATTGCAAACTAAAATGTTTTTATGCAAATGTGAGAAGCATTGTAAATAAAAAAGAAGATTTGGAACTGTATGTAGAGGAAGAAAAACCAGATATAATAGGGTTAACAGAATCATGGGCATATGAGGACATTGCAGATGGTGAATTTGAAATAGAGGGATATACAATGTTAAGGAAGGATAGGGTAGTTGGAGACAAGGCAAAGGGGGGGGGGGGGGGGGGTGGTGTTTTATTATACTGTATAAATTCTGTTAATATAACTAGCAGAGAGGATTTATCATGTGGTAACAAAAATGAAAGTGTATGGGGTGAAATAGAAAGTGGGGGTGAAAAAACAGTGATTGGAGTATGCTATAGATGTCCATCAAGTCAAAAGGAGGAAGATGAGGAGCTGATTAGTAGCATAGTAAAGGCAAGTGATATGAAATTATTATTAATGGGGGATTTAAACTTTCCAGAAACAAAATGGGATATGGCAGAAGCACTTGTAGAGTCAACACCTTTTGTTAAGTGCATAACTGAAAATTTTGTAATTCAACATGTAGTAGCAGCCACCAGAGGCAAAAACATACTCGACCTAGTTTTTACTACAGAGGAAAATATGATTGAAAACGTTACCGTAGGGGAACTGTTTGGCTCAAGTGACCATCAAATCATCCGATGGGATCTTATTGCAGGGAAAGAAGTGAACATAAACACGCGTACATATGACTACTCTAAGACAGATGTTAAGAGGATGAAAGAAGCAGCGAACCACATAATCTGGGAAGATATTGTCAGAGGAACAGATGTTGAACAGGAGTGGGTGAGTTTTAAAGCAGTTCTCGAAACGCTAAAAGAGGAATGTGTTCCATATAGGGAAGTAAACCCCAAGCGTAAAAAGTGGATCACTAAAATTGTAGTTAAATGTAGAAGAGCTAAAAATAAAGCATGGAAAAAATATATAGAGGCAGGTAAATCAAAAGAAACATATTTAAAATATATCTCAGAAAGCGAATAAAACAGCAAAAATAGACGTCGAAAAGAAACTTGCTCAGAGGATCAAGGCTGATAGTAAAAGCTTCTTCTCTTATGTTAGAAATAAACAAAGATCAAAGGACAAAGTAGGCCCTCTCATAGACAGCACAGGAAAAAAAATAAGTGAAAATAGGGAGGCAGCAAATCTACTCAATCACTACTTTGGCACAGTGTACACAAAAGAGGACTGCTCCAAGATCCCAGAGCCTGTAGATATTTTTCAAAGAGACATGGATACAGCAGGATTAGGATCAATCTGTATTACAGAGGAAATGGTTTTTTTTTAAATTGGAGGGGTTGAAAGTGGATAAATGTCCAGGTCAAGATGGTATTCATCCAAAATTGCTGTTTGAAATTAGAGACCAATTAGCAAAACCATTGGCTATATTAGGGATTGTTCCACGGGATTGGAAAGATGCGGGAGTGATCCCCTTATTCAAAAAGGGCAAAAAGGCAGATCCAGCAAACTATAGACCTGTGAGCTTAACGAGCATAGTCTGTAAATTGTTAGAGTCAATAATCAAAGAAAACATTGTAATGCATTTAGACAAATTTAATCTAATTAGAAATAGTCAGCATGGGTTTACCAGAGGGAGATCATGCTTAACAAATCTATTAGAATTCATGGAGGAGGTTACCAAAATGATAGATAAAGGGGAGCCAGTGGATGTTATTTATCTGGATTTTGCAAAGGCCTTTGATAGAGTACCTCATCAAAGATTATTTCGAAAATTAAAATCACATGGAATAGGTGGAGAAGTTGCCAAATGGATAGAAAATTGGTTTACGGGAAGAAGGCAAAGGGTGGGTATAAATAAGGAGTACTCTGAGTGGTGTGAAGTGAAAAGTGGAGTGCCACAGGGCTCGGTTTTGGGACCAATGTTATTCTTGATATATATAAATGATTTGGACATAGGTATTATTGTAAAATTTGCTGATGACACAAAACTATGCAGTAGTGTCTCATTTAAAGCAGAAGTGGATATATTGAGGTCGGATTTAGATCAAATTCGAGAATGGTCTGTAATGTGGCAAATGGAGTTTAATGTAGATAAATGTACAGTCATCCACATGGGTAGATCCAATATGGAACATAATTACAGAATGGGAGAGAACAATATTAGAAAGATAGATAAAGAAAGGGACTTAAGGGTTATAATAGATCATACATGTAAGGTGAGGGAGCAAGTTCATGTAGCAGTAAAAAAGGCAAATGCAATGTTAGGGATGATAAAAAGAAATATTAAACATAGGAGCAAGGAAGTGATAGTCAAACTGTATAAAGCATTAGTTAGACCTAGATTGGAGTACTGTGTACAGGTGTGGAGTCCTTATCAGAGAGGGGATATAGACATGCTGGAGAGAATACAAAAAAGAGCGACAAAGCTGATAGTGGGATTCCAGAATTACAGTTATGAAGAAAGATTAAAAAGAACTGGCCTTCAGTGTCTAGAAGAAAGAAGAATTCGTGGTGACTTAATACAGGTGTATAAGATGATCAGAGGAATGGATAAAGTAGACTTTAACAAGTTTTTTAAAGTACAACCACCAACAAGGACAAGAGGGCACAGCTACAAGTTGACTAAGGAGAGGTCCAGATTAGATATTAGGAAGTATTTCTTTAGCCAGAGAGTAGTGAATGCTTGGAATGAATTGCCAAGTGAGGTGGTGGAGGCTGGGACGGTCAATGCATTTAAGAACAGATTGGATGCGAACAGCTTCTAGAGGAAGGTGATGTAAATGGAACTGGTTGTATACAGACTCTGCAGAATCTTCTAAACCAGTATAAAAACGTTAAGTTAAGTTATGAGGCTAACGTCTGGTCAGACAAAACACACTGATCAGAGAATGTTTACCAGGGTCAGGAGAAAAATACTGGCCAAGATCCTCACCTGAACTTCTCGTTGGTCGTCCCGGAAAAAGGATGTTGTCGAGGACAACAGTCTGGCTAACAATGTGAGGTGCGATATGATCTCCGTAGTAGTGAGCTACACGCATTTGAAGCATAGCACCATAACTGCCTGGAAGACCCCGGTCCAGCTTTATCAGCACGCTCGAGATTTGAGGAAAGCTACTATAACCCGTCACTAAACGTCCTTTTCAGGGCGCACATTAGAGTAACTTACTCATTGTGGGCATTTGAAACAACATAGATTCGTAGATGACATTTCGCTCAGCTTTTTGTGTGCTACTGTCGCGCCAGCAAGATAGTTCTGTGCAACACCTCCCATCGATGTTGAAGCCTTTCAGAGATATTTTCTAGAAGTCTCGATAACGTTTTTTGAGCATTTATTCGAGGTTTGCCTGGTATGTCTGAGGCTGTCACTTGAGCATCATTTTGATTTAAGTGAAGACCAGCTGTGATGGTCGTCATCCTCATTCTCTCGTCCTGAGCAATCTGGATCCAGTTGCAAGAATCTGACGGGACTACTGGAATGCAATTGATGACCATGGTGTTCAGGGTGTCTCAATTTGTTGGAACTCACTCCCTCATCGTTGAGCCAGAGAATGGTTTTATCCACATTGGTTTCCGAGTCCAAACTCTGCATGCTCAGGTAGACAGAATCTGATAAAGTAGCTATGAAACCACCATTAGACTGTACCAACTCTGAATTTGTGCTCAGGGTTTACTCCTGAACCCTTATTGTCGACTGGTATCCCACAAACCAGTGAGGACAGTAATGATAGTGCCGAGGTTCACATAACGTTAACGATGGAACAGACCACATATATGTTTCCAGCCAGTGTCATCGCGAAAGAATGAATATATATAGACGGCATATACAACCCATAATAACTGGCCTTGCGGGAGAATAAATAAACTCTCCTTCTCCAATATTGTCATTTATTGCATAACAAGCAGCTGGTTTTCATTGAAAACGTGAGGAAAACACAGGAATAGCTGGTGTCCGTTGCGGACAGTAAAATGGCACAACACATTTAAATTACTGGGCATTTGAGCAGCAGATCGGTATAGCTATTACTTCCCACTGCAGATGTATATCCAGTCAATCGAGAAGTAAATTATTACCTGACTAAATATAATGGAAGGACAGTCAGGGAAGAAGAGCACTGACCCCAACACTTCTTAACATGCTGAGACTCACTAAAATGAAATCTTGTACATATTAAAATATTTAACACCTCATCCCCGACTACCGCGTACCAATGTGACTAACATATAGTAATATCTACCACACATTTCAGAAACAATATTCTCAAAGTAAATATCTCTAAATACTTTTTTCATTTTTGCAGACAGAATCTACAGAAGTATCGACGCAAAATGGACGGAAATAAGAGTCTGCATGAAGACACCGCTAGATTACTGAACCAAACGAAACAGCTAGAAGATAACTCAGTCAAAATGATCGTGACATCAGATCAATTTGTTACCATTTCCAAGTACATAGATTTGATTTTTTCCCCATCAATAGCTTGTGTAGGTTTGACTGGAAACGTTCTGATCGTGCTCATGGTTATCAAAGATGGACTACAAAAACCGTCAAACATCCTGCTATTCGGTTTGGCTATTTCAGACTTCTTCACAATGTTCGATTACGTCAATATTCCACATCTGTTGATGTACTCTACTCCACTGAGCATGTTCTGGTTCATGAGCGCTGACGCAATCTTTGTTTGTTACAGTTTGACATTAACAATACGTTGTATTACCCTCATTGGCTCAGGAACGTCTGCCACGTTGATAGTTCTTATAACTCTAGAGAGAATCGTAGCTGTGTTCTTTCCATTGCAGTTCTCTAGAATAGTTACCCCTTGTAAGGCTAGGATTTCTGTTATCATCTCGTGTCTAATTCATGTTCAATATGCGGTAATTACGGCGCTCAAATATCGTGTAGCCATAATGAATCTTGCGCCTTATCTTAGTGGAACAGTAGGTGGCATAACTGTGCAAAGAAGCTATCCAGGAAGTATAATGGAATCATACAATCACATCGTTCTCGTGTTTCTGTTACCAATTATTCCTACTGTTTTCGTTACTGTGGGCTGTATTATGATTGGAATAAAAATCAGCTTAACAACGAGACAACGAAAAGCGATGACGCTGAACGCCACAAACAGAAGTTCTTCAGCACGAACAAGGACTCTGTTTATGGTTTGTTTCATCTTCTCGGTTACGCGAATCAGTTACTTTTTTCTATACATACCACAACTAAGTAACTTTAGCTTAACAAACCCTTTGTATTATATCGCTAGACTCTACACTGTATTTGTCAATTTTCTCTGCATGTGTAACAGTGTATGTAACATTTTCATTTATGTAATATTCAACCCTAAGTTTAGAAGGTTTATTAAGGAATCTTTGTTTAATATAAGGCTTATAAAGGGATGCCACAGCTGGTGTGTGCGATAAGGGAAAGGTGTTTGGTGAACTGATGTGCTTTAGATGAAAATAAGTATGAGAATATTTAAAAATATTGTTTACCTTCTAAAGAAGTAACGACAACAATCTCAAAGAAAAATATATTTGAAGAACTGATTGAAAATGGAGTTGTAATTGAACAATCGTAAATTTGAAACCAACAAACAAATAAATGTTTATAAGATCATAATTTTGTTCTTCCGATTAATGGTGCCCACCTGTGTGTGTGGATAGAGGAGTGGTAAATATACTTAGGAATACATACCGTGTGCAGGCTAGATTATTCTTTTCACCCCAATATAAATAATGCATAGGCTTTAACTGTATTTGCTCACGATCTTCATACCTAGCTACTGTTGTCCTGAACATTTAGACTTAGCTCACCGTACCCTCCATATCCGTTGTTCACTGTTCGTTTAAAGTACGTCAATACGGAAATGACGTTTCCATTTTGAATCATGTACACACACACACACACATACTCTCTTTCTCTCTCTCACATACACTCACAGTCACACACAGACACACACACACACACACACACACACACTCTTGCTTTCTATTTCTCTTATTCACAATACACTCCAAGATTAAATATACTTTCAACGTTGCTCGTTCTCTGTCTCAACTCCTTCTCTAGCGCTCTCTTTATCTCTTTTTCACACTACACTTCATGATTAAATACACTTTAAATGTAGTTCTCTCTCTGACTCTCTCCCGCTCTCGCTCCCCTTCTCTCTCTCTCTCGCCATCTCTCTCTCTCTCTCGCTCTCTCTCTCTCTCTATATCTACATATATATATATATATCTGTAATACAAAAAACATGTTATCATTAAATACTTTCAACGTTGCTCACCCCATCTCTCTATCTCTTTCTTTCTTTCTTTCTCTCTCTCTCTCTCTCTATCTATCTATCTCTCTCTTTCTATTATTCAAAACACACTTTATCATTAACTATACTTTCAACATTGTTTTTTTCCAAATATAAACAAATAAAAACTGAATTAGTATTCTATTCATTGATTTAGGTTTACTTTTTCTTTTTGTGTTTCAATCTGTTTCACTTCTTAAATTACAAACAACTGAGAGACACGTCACATTATATCGTCTTCAAAGAAGGCTTTTTTTTGACGAAAGAAATTACATTTACAATAGAACAAAGAACGAAAGAAAAACAATTATTCAAAATTAACACCAAATTTAATTTTATGAAAATAATCAAATATACGACAAGAAGAAAATACAACAAAGTGGGTAGAGATCAAACTTCATATATCAAGCACCAGTTCTGCAGTATATAAATGATTTTACTTGGCCAAGTTGTTACGAGGTATCTTAGTGGTAGAGTAGTTAGAGCTCTTGGTCCTCATGTCTAAGATATGTGGATCACCCTCAGGTAGCTCACATGTGAATTCTGCTCTAACTTTACAGCTGATATTCAAGCACTTGAACAAGCCACGGACATGATTCAAAATGTCTTCAATGCCGATGGAACAATTTTGTCTGGCCGACAAAATTCATATTGTGGAACGATCGGCAGAACACATTCAGAACTATTCTGACTTGTCCATTCACCACGAGCAAGCAACCCAAAGCACGTATGCCTCTAGCTGCGATCAATGGCAGGAGGGACATCCCGCTATATTAAGATTAGGTCAAGAAAGCAATCAGCCTATCCAGAAGCGGCACCTATAAGCGAGGCTTGAGTCACAATTGTGAATTGTCTGAAAGGCGCCAGCGACTTATCTGGCTGCTTGCATAAGAATCAGTGAATTATAGTTGTACTCCTGATTGAAAAAATAGAGATTCGAAGATAGAAAGCAACTCAAAAATGTCATTCTGAAAATAGATGTGTCGGGTCGGATGTTCAGAACATGACATACAGACCACTATGAAATGAGTTTTCAACTGCCTGCACTAACTTCAGTCTTATCGTCAACACAAAGAAAACGGAAGTAATGTTTCTACCTACCTACTCCCGGGAAGCGTTACCACGAACGAAACATAACAGAACAGGACCAATGTCTGCAGGCAGTTGATAGCTTTATCTACCTCAGTAGTGCCCTCACCTTAGAAGCAAATATAAAATCTGAAGTCGACAACAGGATTGCCGAAGAAAATTCTGCTTTTGGAAGACTGTGAACACAAATTTAGGACCTGTGTTGCTATCATAATCAAGGTTAATAGCGTGATTTTGCGCAAAGAGCTTTTATGTATGCCTGCAAAACATGGACAGTATATAAAAGACATTTCAAGACACCCAACAATGTCCTTATATATATATATATATATATATATATATATATATATATATATATACGTATATCACTTCATGAGAGCTGCTTGCTCCGAGCCGCTCAGGTTGGCACACTGGCATCACATACTATAGTGAATATATACATAATAGCTGTCCAACAGCAGTTAGACATGTTGTGATGCACTTCACCAGTGCGTTCGGAGGTGTCTGTAAAGTCCAATTTTGGCCCTGACAATCCTTCCACACACGTAGCATTTGATGTCAGAATTGGACATCAGAATGTCATTTGTTTTGTCTTTACGCAAAGTGCGCTTTTTCTGTGCTTCGGAGGTCCGGCGCGCCTCAGCAATGCAGGTGCCTCTGATGATGGTTCTACGTCATGCCTTGTGGTCCTGTGCGAGACATTCCCATGCGTTTGCATCGATGCTCAGTGTCAGAGATACTTTGATTGAGTCGCTGAAACGCTACTTTTGGCCAACGGCTTGACGCTGGCCATCTTTCAGTTCACCATACATTAGTTGTTTTTGGGACAAGATGTCTGGCCGGCCCACCTGGGTCTTCTGCAACAGTGTGTGCATGCTCGGCATTTTTGCCTTTATGAGGATCTCGGTGTCTGGTAGCCTATCCTGTCACTTTATTGTGAACAATCTACGGAAGCACCTTGTATGGAAGTCGATTATTTTTCAGAAACTGTACACTGGAAGAGTGAGACCAATTCTCGAGTATGGCATTGCGGCATGGGCAACAGCAGCAAAGGCGAACTTCGATAAAATTAGCAAACTTCAAAACCAAGCCATGAGAGTTATAACAGGAGGCATGAAGTCAACGACAATTTTAGAACTAGAAAAGATTACAAATTTGCAATCCATGTCCGACAGAAGAGACTGCAGAGCCCAGCAGCAAGCAGAGAAACTAAGAAGACTGACAGACCATCCAATGCAACAGCCTAAATAGATTTGGAAAAGGGAAACTAAAGCGGAGAAATTTTGCAGAAATACTCAAAGCAAAGATGAGCCAAGACCCTATGAACATCATAACAACACCAAAGCCCATTCCTAATGTACGCAAACACACATGGAAGCAGCATATTAATCCGGAGGTGGTAGAAAATAACCAGGTATTGGAAAAAAGAACAGCCAGAATGAAAAAGAAAAAAGAGACATAACCCTGAGATACATAGCGGAAAATTACCCCAGCATGGGCTGGACCCATGTATACACCGACGGTTCTGTAACAAACACAACACATAGTGGAGGGGGAGGGGTATTCCTGAGCCTACCAAATGGTAAAAAAATAACTGTCAGTGGCAACTGGAAAATTCTCAAGGAATTTCAGAGCGGAGGCAGAGGCACTGAAGGCTGCAGTAGAAGCAATGCTGACAGGCTAAAGCAATGAAAGCCAGATAGTCATGTTCACAGATGCCCTGGTCGTGGTTACAGCACTAAAAAGCCAGAAAAATACTGAACTTAATGATTTAAGAGCAGTACTCTGTCAACTATGCCAACAGTCCGCACCAAAAAGAGTAGTAGTACAGTGGGTTCCTTCCCACTGTAACATCCAAGGCAACGAGGAGGCAGACAGACTGGCAAAAGAAGGTGCAAGACTACAACAACCAGATTCTAGTGTGACCTACGAAGAGTCCAAAAGGTTTATTAAGGCCAGATACACGGCCAAATGGGAAACAGATCATACTGGCTACACAAAACATGATGCCTACTACCAGCTGAACAGAAGAGCCGTGGTTTTTAGACTCCGCACAGGCCACAACAGACTGAGGTATCATCTATTCAATAAAGTGAAGATAGTTGGCACTGACGAATGTACCTGTGGTATAGGGAAAATGACCGCTGAACACCTGCTGCAAAATTTCCCGACATACAAGGAAAAGAAAAAACACATGTGGCCATCACCAGTGGCAACACTATACAAGCTCTATGGCAGTGTCGACAGCCTCAGGATGACAGCTGCTTTCTTTGAACAAATTAAAATTGACGCCTGATAGCGTGCAAAGAAGAAGAAGAAGAAGATTATTTTCCTAGCATGCCTGCTGTACACAGTCCTTGTTTCACTGGCATACAGAAGGGTGGGGTGCACTACAGATCGGTTGATCTAGAGTTTCGTATCAAGCCTAAGACCCCTCCTATTCTAGACACTCCCAAAGGCAGCACTGGTCTTTGAAATTCTGTTACTGACCTTACAGTCAATAGTAGTTTCCCCGGAAAGAGTGCTACCAAGGTACGAGAAGCTGTCTACTGATTCGAGGCGCTCGTTCTTGAACCTGATATCTGGGTCGCGATATGCGTCACTCGGCTGAAACATTACTTCGGTTTTTTTGTTTTTTTGGAATATATTGTAAAACCGAACATGTCCCAGGCTACTGAGAAATTGTCCACAAATGTACCTGCAAAAATGTCTGCATGTTTCTTTCGGTGCTGGTAGTGAGGGCACAATCATCAATGTTTCCGAAAGCCATACTGCCTCAAATGAGAGATCAGGGGGCAAGATGCTGAGCAGCTAGCGTCAGGGATAACGAACCCGAGCTGCAAAGACCCTTCTACACCTCCACGCGTTGATCCTGGATAACAGGCTGCAGCTGGTCAGACTGGCTATAAAGAAGGGATCGAAGAGGGAATGCTAACCGGGTACTCAAAAAATGCTTGCTGAAGTCGGATGTGTTGGACCGAAAGGTGCAAATATGGCAGTCAAGCTGTAAACTACGACACAATGCATTCCCTTCTCTGGACTAAATTCTGCTACTTATGCCCTTTCAGGGTTTGGTAGCAGGAGATTGAGAACGAACGAAGCCAAGCCAAGCCAAATACGAGATCAAGCTGGGAAATAAGCCTGTCGAAGATGTCTGCGCCTATATATATTTGGGGCAGGAAATAAATACCACCCACACCCTAGACCCGGAGATTTCCAGACGAAGAGCTGCTTGCTTTCCTGATCTAGCTCCAATACCATAAAGCCTATAATCATGGCAGGGGCACATCTTTTAAATCTGCGGTCATGCCAGCCATAATCTAAGGATGTGAAATGTAGAATCTACGCAAATCGGATGCAAAGAAATTACGCATTGCCCAGCGAACGATGGAAAGGCGCGTCATCTGGATCTAGATCAGAGATCGAATTAAAAATGCTGAAATCATAGAACACACTCCAGTTCGATACGTGCTGTCATGTGCTTTCTTGTGTCATATGTGAGATTTTATAAAAATTATCAATTCATATCACTACTAGGGGACGGCGTGGCCTAGTGGATAAGTGGCACGGCTCACAACCCGAAGGTGCTGGGTTCGATCCCCATCACTGCATCGGCAGTTACCCCGTGGAAGCAAACCCTTAAAAATGAATGAGGAAGCAGACCCTTACATAAAATGCATGCTGAAGTCGGATGCACTGGGCCGACAGGCGCAAAATAAAAACCACAGTGCAACGCACACTGTCTTGGGGATTAGATAAATAAGACGAATGCCAATAAAAAAAATTTTTTTTTAAATATGTCACTACTAGTGCCTCGATATAATTGTCCTTCCATCTATTTCTTGGTCTTTCCCTTCCTCTGACGTCCCACTGTTTGCTGTTATAGGTTCCTGTCTAAAATACTAGATTATGTGTCAATGCATGTCCTACACGATTCTGTTCCCACATTCTGTCATGATTCAGCTTTTGTCATTCTGTTTCTAATGGTGACTCTGACTGCTACAATGGTCTTGTCATAAGTCTATGCCCTGATCATGAAGAAACAAGAGGAGAAAGTTGAAAATTGACACATATGTAGCTCATTCAATTTCTACTGAATTGAGAAGTATGAATTTACCGCCTCGACGAGTTTACCGGGTATGGTGCATGCCTTCTTGACCTGCTCTACTACTCTAATGGTTTGTCAGAACAATGGAGAAATCAGAAGCCAGAACTGTGATACAATTCGAAATGTTGCAGAAAAAAACACATACAGAAATACACAGGAAGATGGAACCAGTGTTTGAGGAATTCTGTTCTTCGTATGCTTCTGTAAAAATCTACTCTATGCAGTTTGGAAATTCTGCAAGAATGACGAAAATCATTGACCAGGAAAGGAAAATGACAATTGCAGAGATTTCTAGGTCAACAAAACTGAACGAATGTACCGTTTTTAGAATTTTACACAACAGACTAAACATGAGAAAAGTGTGTGCTCGCTGAGTCCCGCGTCTGCTGACATGCGAACAGAACAAATGAGGGTTGATTGCTGTGGCCAGTTGTTCAAAATGTGTTTGTCGAAAAATATGTTGCCGACCATGGTGACTGTAGATGAGACTTGGGTTCACTATTATGACCCAGAATCCACTATTTCCAGCATGCAGTGGAAAATATTATGCAAATCTTCTTATCAAACTAAGAAAGACTGTGACAAGAAAACGACGGATAGCGCGCACTCAAATTCTGCCTATGCTACAAGACAACGTGCCTTCCATAAAGCAAGGCTTGTGCTGCAAACAGTCAACGATTTCTTCTTCTTCTTCTTCTTCTTCTTCTTCTTCTTCTTCTTCGTTCGCTGTCATGCGTCAACCTTAATTTTTTCGAAAAAAGCAGTGGTCATCCTGAGGCTATCGACACTTGTCTAGTGTTGCCACTGGTAATGCCCACATCTGATTTCTCTGATCCTCGTATGTCGGGCAGTTTTCCAGCAGATGTTCAGCGGTTTTCCCAGTACCGCACATGCATTCGTCAGTGCCACCTATCTTCAATTTATTGAATAGGTGGTACCTCAGTCTATTATGGCCAGTGCAAAGTCTGAAGACCACGACCTGCTCTCTTCTGTTCAACTGGTAATAGGCATCGTTTTTTGTGTAGCCAGTATGTTCTGTTTCCCATTTGGTCATGTATCTAGCTCTAATAAGCTTTTTTGACTCTTCGTATGTCACACTAGTATCTGGTTGTAATAGTCTTGCACCTTCTTTTGCCAGTCTGTCTGCCTCCTAGTTGCCTTGGATGTTACAGTGGCATGGAACAAACTGTACCACAACTCTTTTTGGTGCGGACTGCTGGCATAGTTGACAGAGTACTGCTCTTTAATCATTTAGTTCAGTATTTTTCTGGCTTTTTAGTGCTGTGACTACGGCCAGGGCATCTGTAAGCAGGGCTATGTGGCTTTAATTTCTTTTGCCTGTCACTATTTTTTCTACTCCAGCCCTCAATACTTCTGCCTCCGCTCTGAAATTGCTTGAGTATTTTCCAGATGCCACTGACAGTGTTATTTTTCTACCATTTGGTAGGTTCAGGAATACCCCTGCCCCTCCGTTCTGTGATGTGTTTGTTACAGAGCCGTCGGTGTATGCATGGGTCCAGTCCATGCTTGGGTAGTTTTCCGTTATGTACCTGAGGGTTATGTCTCTTCTTTCTTTTTTAGTCTGGCTGTTATTTTTTCCAATACCTGGTATATTTTCTACCACCTCTGGAAATATATGCTGCCTCCAGGTAGGTTTGCGTACAGTAGGGATGGGCTTTGGTGTTGTTGATACGTTCATAGGGTTTTCGTTCATCTTTGCTTTGGCTATTTCAGCAAAGTTTCTCCGCTTTAGTTTCCCATTTCCAAAATTATTTAGTCTCTTATGCATTGGATGGTCAGTCAGTCTTCTGAGTTTTTCCGCTTGCTGCTGGGCTTTGCAGTCTCTTCTGTCGGTCATTGATTGCAGATTTGTAATCTTTTCCAGTTCTACAATTGGCGTTGACTTCATGCCTCCTGTTATAACTCTCATAGCTTGATTTTGGAGTTTGCTAACTTTGTCAAAGTTCGCCTTTGCTGCTGTTGTCCATGCCGCAATGCCATACTCGAGAACTGGTCTCACTCTTCTAGTGTACCTTTTCTTTAATATGCTTTAGTCTGCTCCCCAGCTTGTGTCGTCAAATTTCCTCATGATTGCCATTCTTTCTCTGGCTCTCATTCGGTTTCTCTCGTTCTGACTTTTCCAAGTCATGCGCCGATCAAATGTGACTCCCAGGTAGTTTGGGTTGTCGTTTGGCCGCAGATATTTGCCGTTAAGACTTATTTTGGTTATTTGGGGTTTGTTTTATAGCGAGAATATCGTACATGTTGTTTTTTCCTCATTTATTTTGACCAGCCATGAGTTCGCCCACTCCTCCAGCTATGTTAGGACCTGCTGCATCGGATTAGTTGCTATGGTGAGATTATTTTCAGAGGTCCACATAGCCAGATCGTCTGCAAACTTGGAGCTATGGACTCTTTTTGGTATATTCTCCGCGATGTTATTTATATACACCAAGAAGAGTATGGGTGACAGTACGCCTCCTTGGGGTACTCCCTACTCAAATGTCACCTTTTTGCTCATATGACCTTGTGCTTGAACTCTGACTGTTCTGTTTTTGAGGTAGTGGCTGATCCATCTGTAAATTTTCCAACAAACTTCACTTCTTCGTAGCTTGACTTTAAGTTCCTCTTTTCAGACCTTGTCAAATGCCTTTTCTAAATCCACCTAAACCGCTACTGTGTGTTTTTTCTCCTAGTAAGCACCCTCTATTTCTTGGGCTATGAGAGTGATCTGATCCTCAGTGGATCTGTGCTGTCTAAAGAAAGCCTGCTTGCTGTGGAATTAGTATGTGTTTTTCTTTAAGATGCCACATCAGTCTGGTGTTTATCATACGCTCCATCAGTTTTCCTACACAGTTCAGTAGACTGATAGGCCTGTATCCATTTGGATCTGTTCTATCTTTTTCTTTCTTTGGTACTGGTATAAGTACAGCGTCTTTCCATGCCTGCGGTACAATTCCCCTTTTCCAGCTTTGGTTCAGGACTGATAGTAACTTTTTTTTTCTGTTTGGCCCAACCCCATCAGCATTTCGTTTGTTCCGGGCGATTTCTTTTTCTTTAAAGTTCTCTTGGCCTCTTCCATTTCATTCATTGTTAGTTTTGCCATCATGTGCTCCTCTGGTGCCATATTGATGTTGTCATGCCTCTTTTGTTCTTCATTAATGTCTGTATGCCTATTTGTAGGGACATCAATGTGGTTTGCTCTGGCATAATGTTCTATAAAGGCGTTTGCTGCTTTTTTTTCAGTGAGCATGTTGTCGCCCTGCTTGATGGTAATTTGTTTGTTTGATGGAGTTTCGTCATTCATGGCTCTGACTAACTTCCATAGTTTGTTCCCTTCTTTATCTAAATTGAGGCTTTCTATTTTGTTTTTACAACTTTCTCTTGTTTTTTGGTTTAGAGTGTATTTGTATTTCGCCGTGATGGCTTTGAGGGCGATATTTGCCTCCATAGATTGTTCTCTCTCTGCCATGTTTCTAGCATTTGAGACTTCGCCTTCCGCTTTCTGCAATTCATCATTCCAATAAGGCTTGTAGTTTTTCCTTGCCCCTCTTGGGATGGTTTCAGTGGTTGCATGCATTATTGCTTTGCTTAGGCTTTTCACCATGGGTTTCATATTGTTATTCCGTGTGTTGATGGTTTCACACAGCCAATCTGTTAGGATTGCAAATCTGTCCCAGTCGGCTCGTTTATAATTCCAACGTGGGAGCGGTTTAATTTCCTGTGGGCCTACTTCCATATCAACTTCCAGCCTAATTCGCCTGTGGTCGCTACCTGCCAATTGGTTTAGCACCTGGCGGTCTATTATGTGGTGAATATCCACCGTGGAAAAGGCCAAGTCTTTAGTAGAGGTGGTATGCCATGTTCTAGAATAGAAGCTAGGGCTATCCTCCGGCCTATTGATAAGATAGAGATTTGTGTCTATCTCCCAACCTTCCACTTCATCACCTCTGTTGTCTGTTTTCGAATATCCCCATCTCTCCGAGTGGCTGTTGAAGTTTCCAACAACTAGGCAGCTGGAGGCCTTAATATCCATACTCAAGAGCGACAGGTCTTTGTTTTGGTGGGCCATATAGGTTGAAGATACGGATCTTCGTTTCTTGTGTCATTATGTCGACTCCTACAATTTCTGCTTGTCCGGTGTGATTGACAGCTACCGCGCTACTCGGTATGCAGTTACGTGTCAGTATCAGAACCCCTCCTTTGCGACCTTCTCTATCAAGACGGAAGGTCTGGTATCCTTTGATTGAGAATTTGTGGTTGTTGAGGTGCGTTTCTTGGATACATGCCACGTCAATCTTACCTTCATGCAAGTGATGTATTAGGGAAAGCTTTTTGTAAATGACTCCCTCCGCATTCCACTGTAGTATTCTTAGGGTCTTGTGTTTTTGGTCAATAGTTTTTGCCCCATCACCTTGTGCCTTGACTCCACAGCACATGGGTGGGTGACCACCAGTAGCATTGGGTGGGCCCTATCGAGGCGTGAGGCCCGGCACTCTCGCTACCTGGCGGGACTCCACAGGATGAGCGCCACACTTTTTTCCGATAGTTTGTACCGTCATCATACAGCGATATACGTTGCACTGTTTCGTTAAGCCTGTGGCCCAGTGCATCCGATTTCAACAGGCGTTTCTGTACGGATGCCCTCCTTAGCCTTTGGCTGTCCCCAGCCTATCTGCAAGGAAGCAGTTGTTTGTGGTCAGAGTTGTCTCTCTTAGGGAAGTTGTCTTGCAGGACTATCGAGTCTTCACCACTCGTGTCTATAGGGTGTGGTGATGATATGATATGATGGACTATGTACTAGTTTGTACTATCCCGGAAGAGAGGCAGTCCAGTGTGTCTTTATCCCAGGATCGTCACGTCCTGCCAGAAACGTAGCATATGTAGTCATTGGGATGACTGATAGAAGACAGAGGTAAAGAGCGAGGCAGGAGTGCATTTAACCAGGGGACGAGCCTGGCCATGGCACGGAGATGTTGTTCGCCTGGTGTGCGGACATATATCATGATCAAGGGTTGAGTCTCAACAGTTCGCAGTGAGGTGGCTGCTCTACTGCTTACGACATTCCGACCGAGAACTAAGTCTTCTACTAGTGGTTTCAGACCTCATCGCCGTATGGGGTGAATATCGAGCAGCTTCCCGCCCGCTTTGATTGTCGGACGGCAGACCTCTTTCTGCGGCTTGACCGGGTCGGGCTGAGACGCGAGCTCCATGTCCCAACCATATCGTAGCCTCCCATCGCAGTGGTGCTGAGATTTAGGGCGGGATACCGGCTTAGAGGCGTTCGGCCGTAATCCCTCAGATGGTAGCCTCGCACCATTGGCTTATCAGCCAAGTACGTTGACCAAATGTCTGCGACCTGCGATTCCTCTCGAATTAAGCAGGATTACCATAGCAACGCCCTGTCATTAGTAGTGTAAAACTGACCTGTCTTTCGAGGGTCTAATACCAGCACCCGTTCCCTATTAGACCCAACGAATCAAGAGAGGGCTTTTTAGTCAGTCAATGACCAAGTGTCTGAAACCTGCGATTCCTCTAGGGTTGAGCAGAATTACCGTAGCAACGCTCTTTCATTAAGAGGGTAAAACTGACATGTCTTCCGTGGGTCTAATTCCAGCACACACTCCCTATTAGACCCAACGAAAGTGCTCTCAATCTGTCAGTCATTTTACAGTGTTGGCGTGTTGAGTCAAATTAAGCCGCAGGCTCCACTCCTGGTGGTGCCCTTCCGTCAATTCCTTTAAGCTTCAGCTTTGCAACCATACTTCCCCCGGAACCCAAACACTTTGGTTTCCCGGAAGTCATCGAAGCAACTCCTGCGGATCGCTAGTCGGCATCGTTTATGGTCAGAACTACGACGGTATCTGATCGTCTTCGCGCCTCTGACTTTCGTTCTTGATTAATGAAAACATTCTTGACAAATGCTTTCGCAGTAGCTCGTCTTGCGGCGATCCAAGAATTTCACCTCTAACGCCGCAATACGAATGCCCTCTTTTGTCCCTATTAATCATTACCTACAAGACAACGTGCCTCCCATAAAGCAAGGCTTGTGCTGCAAACAGCCAACGATTTCAACATTGCAATTCTTCCACACTCACCATATTCTCCGAATTTAGCTCTCTCATTCTTTTTTTCTTTTCCCAAAACTTAAAAAAGCCGAAAGGAAATCATTTTTACAGTGACGAAGATGTCATATTGGATTGTGATAACTGGTTTAGTTCGAAAAATAAGTTATTTTATTCTGAAGGTCTTTTAAATGTCACGCAGAGAGGGTAGAAATGTATAAATACAAATGGTGACTTCATTGAGAAAGAATAAGCACTGTCACAAATTTCATCTTTCTCCTCCTGCTCCTTCATGAACACGGTAAAGATTTATGACAAGCCCCTTTTATGGGCAAGCATCTAATTTCACAGCGTGTGAAATGTTTTTGAGATGTTGACACTTTGCGCGATTAAAAGTTATACGTGTTCCTCTCGGTGGCATTGTTTTATTAACTAGCATGAATTCCACCGTAATCTTACATCTGTAAACAATATATCTAACTCTCAACCATTCACCACATCTTCATCTTTTTATCACACGTCACACTTCAACATCGGTAACTCTCAACTATTCCTCAGATCTTCATTTATTTATCGTCCCTGTACACTCTTCAAATAATGTCTGTATCTTGGCTATTCCTAGCTGCAAGTTCGCCACTTAATTTTATAAATAATTAGTCAGGCATTTAATGTGCTCTTGTAGTTTGTGTATTTAGTCATTTGTTTTCCATGTTTAAGTTTCTAGCCCATTCACAACCTTCGCTAGTCAGCGTTTACAGCGCGCTTGGAAGAATGAGAGATTTGATTGTATGTAGGTTTTTGTTGTTGTTTTGTTACACTGAATGTGTCTATCAAAGCCAGTAGCACACTGGTTAGAGCCGTCGCTTTTCGGGCAAGGGTTCAATCTTTGATCTTGACACACTCAGTCAATCCATCTGTAAATAAGTACAGGACTCTCTGTTATAGAATGCATGTTAGCGAAGAAAGAAACTGAATTTCCCAGCTAACAGAAGCTGAAACCTTAAACACTTTATCCCCGATGACAGTACATCCACTATGGATCACTTATAATGTTGGTCTAATTAAACTCCCCAAAAGCTATGCCGTTGTTGTTGCTGTTGCTCTTAGCTACTCGTGCTAAGTTGAGTTAACTCTTGATGACGACGCTTCTTTGTAAACTGGTTAAAGTGGCTCTCATTAAATCCTGATGCGTACATAGTAGGGGGATATGGGTTTTCCTTGTTGTAATGGAATCTAAATCTCCCCAGTATGCTCTCCACTATAAGAATTTTAAGTCAATACATAACATGCTAGTCTGGCTGCTGCGACACAACCTGTTTCTAGGAGCTCTTAGGTGGGGTCATCTTTCAACTGACCATAGATAACCAAGTGACACATTTTAGAGGCTTTATTTCAAGTTCGTTTCCGTTTTGTGAAATACAACCATGTAGCCATTCATAAATTAGCAAAGCTCGTACTTGTTATGGGAAACATAACCATGTAGCCATTCATAAATCAGCAAAGGTCGTACCCGTTATGGGAAACATAACCATGCAGCCATTCATGAATCAGCAACGGTCGTACTCCTATTGGAAGTTAATCCATTAATCTCGATAAAAGAAGAACACAAATTACAATGAACGTCATCTTTGTGAACCACGCCCAGCGAGAAGGGAGAAAAATCTATAATTGGAAAAATTAGCATTCCGTGTTCAACCTCTGTCTGATCCTAGCCAAGAGGTTGATTAGACAAATTTGCCAGTGGGCCTATTCTTTATGCCCTGGGCTTCATACGAAGTTGTCTTTGTATTGTATTGTTGTCTAATGTTTATATACGTTAAATCGAATGTTATAGTCTGTTTTCCGGAGGCACGTTTCTGTGAACCATAAAGGTCATTTGCAGATATGAGAGCGTGTATAAGCCATAACATATAGTCGGTATTATAACCAAAACTGTTGGGTTGCGATAAGAAGTACGTTGTCTCTGACCTGACTGAACTCTGTGCATACCTAAGGACCGCAAAAATACCGTACCATTGAATGCATTCTCCTGGTCTGTAAATGCTATGTCTCAAATGGTTTAATTCTTTATTATTATTTCGATAAAATTGTCACAAATGAATAAGTCATTTGTAACTCCTATTTACTTTCGGAATTCAAATTGAGGAAAGAACGGTTATCATGGAATAGAAGTAGCATTTCTTCGTAATTACATGTCAATAATACAAGGAACGTATTTCGCCTCCCTTCACATTAAATTGTAAGTAATGCCTTTACCTAATTAAACGATTCCATGTTCTAACTTCAGCTTCTCCGATAATCATCTCTAGAAAATGGAGAACTATTAATTATTGCGCCCTAATTGAAACCTTCGTATATCGCTTTGATTTCTTTTGGCGTACATCAATAGCTTATACTGATCATCCTTTTATTTTTTGGAAGGAACCACTTCATCACAGCTAAATATTTCTAATTTGAGTTCTATCAGTTTTCTGGTGTTATAAAAATGTAATTGTTGAGGACGACTTCAACAAGCTTGCAAAATTAATAACCAGATGAATTTGATTTCAGGAAGGAAAACTTTGTTTCCAGCATAGGTGTTCCGAGTCTTTGATTAAATCTTTGTCCGCGAGGTGATTGTCGATGCATTTTTCTGATTTTCCTGTATTGTTTTTTTTTTACAACAATTATGAGAACATTGACAACTCATATATTCTTTTTCATTAACAATCCATGCAGATTTTATGCATGTGTAGAAGATTATATTTTATTATGTTTTGTCTAGCACTTATGTATCATTCATACTTGTATTTCTAAAGCCTGCGGGTTACAGTTGGTATGTGGATAATTTCTACATGCCCCCCAGGTTCTCAGGTTGTTGATTTTGTTTCAATCTATTCATGTTGAGTTCTTCACTGTTTATAACGTTTCTCTGGGAGCGGGCTAGATGGGATATTCTTATATCTCGAGACTAACTGAATAATCCCAACCTGATTCCTCCTAAGTGTAGTGTAATTTGAGTCTTCCATATAGGTTCCCCATTATGGAGATCACATTGTCGATTCCGCCTTATTGCCCAGACTGAAGTAAAAGAGTCTGTTTTCCATGACGACATTGCCGGCCTCACACGCAGCGATAATTGGATGGTGAACATTTAAAGTGAGAGTAATCAGTTAATATGTATGCTCTAGATTACTGTAAGGCGCAGAAACATGGACAATGAACAACGTGACACAGATGAGAATTCTTGTTCTTCGTCTCTCTCTTTCTTTCTCTCTCTCTCTCTCTATCTCTCTCTCTCTCTCTCTCTCTCTCTCTCTCTCTCTCTCATTTATGTCACAGATAAACATGGCTGTGTGTCTAGAGTTACTCTCGTAGTCAACCAGTGTATTCCTTAATTTCGTCATCTTCTCCTTCGTTCATCCTCATACAAAGGCCCAGGTTTCTCTTACAAAGGACAACATTGTTTGTTAGTCTGTTTTATCTCCATATAGCTTTTGTCGCATATCTGTCTCGTGAGGCCTGTATTGTTCTCTTGTTTCCTGCGTGAGCATGCAGCTTTGTGGGATGTGTTCCATGGTCATGGTATACTCCCTTACATGGATACTTGTCATCTGTCCCATTCCTCAATTTGCTATAATGATGACCCTCTAGTCGGTTCTGCCAAGTTCTCAGTCCAAAGATGATGACTTGCTCTTCTCTAATGTTAAAGTAGATGTCTGTTTTTTCGGAAGTCGTGGTGTTGGATTAACCCATTTGCCCCTCATTTGATTTTAATTAGGGTCCTGGCCTCATTATATGTGATGCTCACGTCTGTTTGTTGTGATGTTCCTCCACTCTTTGCAGGTTTGGTCTGCAGCTTCATTGCCTTCAATATTGCAGTGGGATAGGATCCACTGTATGATCAACCTTGGGTGTTCTGCTGAGAGCTGTGTCAGAGAGAACATACAATGCTCGAGATCTTCATCTTTGTGTTATTTTAGCGCTGCTACTAAAACTCATCAGACAGGAATACTTTGTTTTGTTAATGGATATCTTTTTCTTGGATTATCAGCTCAGCTGCGGACTTCAGTGCCTCAACTTCTGCGAGGAAGTTATTGGAGTATGTTCCCATTGTTAAAACTAGAGTTTTGTTCTTCTCCGTTCCTAAGTCTCTAATTGACCCCTTCACCTCCATTGGCTTTGTTAGAACAACCGTCTCTATATACGTCTATCCATGTTTCAGGTGGGTGTAATCTCCTAACATATTCTTCTGTAATAAATTTCCTTTCTAAACCTGTCTGAGTTCCTTGTTTCCCTATTCCCTCTCTGGTTTCTAACATCTTAGGGGACTTGACTTTTTTCCGTGGTGGAATTTGGGATGTTTGTTTTAGATCTTTAACCACTGTCTGGCTTATGATTTTGTATGCTCTTGCAAGTTCTTTTGTTTTTTATATGAAGTGGTTTCTCTTTAATTTCCCTCTTCTAATGCGATTTATCATGTCATGTATTGAGTGATATGGCGTTTGTTTGAACTTCCCATGCTGGAGTATCTTTTTATCTCTGCGCGTCTCCATACTTTCGATTCGTGTGATGTTCTCCAATGCATTTATTGGTGTTGTTTTCATAGCTCCAGTGATGATACCTTGGTATTGGGTTGTATTTTTTGTAATGCTATTCTTTGTTGTTGTGGACTATGCTACTATCCTGTATTCTAGCACTGGTCTCACATAACCTGTTTACAGTTTCTTTGGGGTGCCCATGTCATGTCCCCACATTGAGCCTGATATCTTCCTCATTATGGCTATTCAGTTCTTAGCTTTGTTGGTGGCTTTTTTTATCTGGTTTTTCCATGTCAACCTTGGGTCCATTGTTATTTCTAGATATGTTGGACTCGTGTTAAAGGGGAGATTCTGGCCATTTACTTTTAGGATTACTTCTTGAGATTTGCAAGAGAAGGAGAAGATTGTGTACGTGGTTTTTGGTTTCGTTTATAACGAAACATTTTTTGTGTTCGTGTCTAAATTCTATTTAGGGCCTCTTGCATTTGGTTTCTAGCTTCAGGTGTAGACTCTACAGATGTCCATAGTGTAAAGTCATTTGCATTTAGTGCACTATGTACTCTTTATGGATTTCCGTTATTATATCATTGATATATATGAGGAATAGCATGTGTGAGAGTATTCCACATTATGGAACTCCAAGTTCCATCTTTTTGCTTAGGTGTCCTTGGAGTTGGACTTGTGCTGTCCTGTTATCTAGGTAATTGCTGATCCATTTGTACATGTTGCTGGTTACACCCATTTGTAGTAGTTTTTAGTTTTAACCAGCTCTTCCACATTTTAGATAAAGTTTTTTCTAGGTATATCAAGACTGTCAGTGTTTTCTTTATTCCTTAAAATGCATCTTCTGTCGCCTACGAGATTGTATATCTCCTGATCTTTGGTCGACATGTTTCTACAAAAACCTGCTTCCTGGGAGATAAGTCAATTGTGTTATTCCATATGTCAGGTTATTCTGTAGTATTAACTATTCGTTCCATAAGTTTCCTCACACAGATAATTAGACTAATAGGTCTGTAACTGCCTGGTTTCGTGTTGTTCTTACCATGTTTACGAATGTCAATAGCCCTTGCATCCTTCCACTCTGTGGGGACATTTCCTTGTTTTCAGATTGTGTTAAAGATGAGTAGCAGTTTGTTCTTTGGTATTTCTCCCATGTAAGAGAGCATTTCATTAGTTATGCCATCCTTTCCTGTGGCTTTTCTTTTCTTGAGTTTACTAATGGCGGACTCCAGTTCTGTCTTGGTGATATTTACAATCAGATGTTCCTCATGTACTCGCATTGAGTGCTCCATGTGGTTTATTTAGTTCTTAATATACCTTTGCTTGTCTGCTGGGATTTTATTTCTACTAATTTCTGCATAATTGTGGATGAGAACATCCGCTGCTTTTGTCCACAATTAGAACCTTTCCTTTATTATCAATTCCAATCGATGCAATCTGTTTTCGTCACTCATGGCCTTTGCTAGCTTCTATAGCGTCTTGGTCTCTCTATCAAAGTTGAGAGTCTCTGTGCGCTCGAGCCAGCTTTTCCTGCAAACTTGGTTAGCTGTTTTCCTATTTATTGCAGCAACTGCCTTGAGTGCGATGTTGCTTTCTTGTTTTTGGCCAATGTATGCTCTTTCTCTTGCCTCTTTTAGTTGAAGTTCCATCTGTTGCACTTCAGGTGACCAATACGGTTTGTAATTTCTTCTGGCGCCTTTTGTGATGTTCTCCATTGCTGCATTTAGAAGACACTGGTTGAATGTTGCACCATCTTTCCTGAAACAGGCAGTAAAGATTTGTACTTGTGACAAACTTCTGCCACTCTGCTTTCTTATAGTTTCAGTCTGCAGTAGCCAGGTGATAGTATGAATATTGTCATGTGATATGTTCTTGGCAAGGAGTTGTACTTTTGTGCTATATCAGACTCTGGGCCTTCTCTGTGCGAGAAAAGAATGTAAACATTTTAAATGTTTATAAGATGGGGGCACATCTTATCGAAAGAAAGAAAGAATAAACTATGTCGTTTAGAATAGAAGTTGTGATTAGACAGAGAAACATTGATCAAAATGATACATAAAATATCTTGTCAACATAAAAATACAAAAACTATGACAAGAACCGTACTCTGAGGGAGGTTGGGAGGCAACTATGCTAAAGGAAAATGATGTTATACTTGTTCTTCTTCTTCATCGTACGCTGTTTACAGCGATATTTACGTTGCACTGTTTTATTTTGTTAAGCCTGGGGCTCAGTGCATCCGATTTCAACAGGCGTTTCTGTAGGGTTGCCCTCTTTAGCCTTTGGCTGTCCCCAGCCTAACTGCAAGGCAGCAGTTGTTTTTGGTCAGAGTTGTCTCTCTTGGGAATTTGTCTTTCAGGACTATCGAGTCTTCCCTACTCCTGCCTATAGGGTTTGGCAATGATATGATGGACTATGTACTAGTTTGTACTATCCCGAAAGAGAGGCAGTCCAGTGTGACTTTGTCCCAGGATCGTCACGTCCTGCCAGAAACGTAGCAAATGCACGTGAGTGAGGTATCTCTTTGCTCCCTTTATTTTCTCGGCTCATCTGCAGTGATGGTACGCCTAGCATTCCCCGCCACCCGGGAGGTTGTCACAATAGGGCAGGAGGTGCAATGTCCGCTGGACTGCATCTCTTCTGCGTCCATTGGGATGACTGATAGCAGACAGAGGCAAAGAGCGAGGCAGGAGTGCATTTTGCCAGGTGCATTTCTGCGGCTCGATCGGGCCGGGCTGAGACGCTAGCCCCAGCCATGTCGTAGCCTCCCATCACAGCGGTGCTGAGATTTAGGGCGGGATTCTGGCTTAGAGGCGTTCGGCCGTAATCCCTCAGATGGTAGCTTATCAGCAAGCACGTGGACCAAATCTCAGCGACCTGTGATTCCTCTTGAAATAGTGCATTTGACCAGGAGACAAGCCTGGTCTTGCACGGAGATGTTGTTCGCCTGGGGAGCGGACATATCTCATGGTCAAGGGTTGAGTCTCAGCAGTTCGCAGTGAGGTAGCTGTTCTACTGCTTAGGGCACCCCGACCGAGAACTAAGTCTTCTACAAATGGTTTCATACCTCATCGCCGTACGGGGTGAATATCGAGCAGCTTCCCGCCCTCTTTGGCCAACGGACGGCAGAGACCTCATTCTGCGGCTTGACCGGGCGGGGCTGGAGCGGGGGGCCCAGGTCCCCACCATGTCGGAGCCTCCCTTTGCATTCGTGCTGAGCTGCTTTTGGGCGGGATTTTGGCTTAGAGGCGTTCGGCCGTAATCCATCACCTTGTAGCCTCGCGCCGTTGGCTTATCAGCCTAGTACGTGAACCAAATGTCTGCGGCTCCTCTCGAGTTAAGCAGGATTACCGTAGCAACGCCCTGTCATTAGTAGGGTAAAACTGACCTGTCTTCCGAGGGTCTATTTCCAGCACCCGTTCAATATTAGCCAGAACTTATCAATAGAGGGCTTTTAGTTTGTCAATGGCCAAGTTTCTGGAACCTGCGATTTCTGCAGGGTTAAGACCAGATTACCGTAGCAGGCGCTCTTTCATTAGGGGGTTAGGAGACTGACCTGTCTTCCGTGGGTCTAATACCAGCACATGTTAACTATTAGACCCCACGGAGGTGCTCCCATTTTGACAG
This sequence comes from Ariolimax columbianus, assembly GCA_036924085.1. NCBI lineage: Eukaryota > Metazoa > Mollusca > Gastropoda > Stylommatophora > Arionidae > Ariolimax > Ariolimax columbianus. Next base: position 108,903,718 of record JAVGWX010000004.1, read on the forward strand.
TCATTCTACAGTATTGGCGTGTTAAGTCAATTTAAGCCGCAGGCTCCACACCTGATAGTGCTCTTCCGTCAATTCCTTTATCAAACACTGAATGCAGACCAACCGAGCCACAGAGGGCATAGCCCCAGATTTCCGAGAGTCTAAATCCAGCACCAGTTCCATATTAGACCCAAGGAAAGTGGTCTCGGCATGTCAGTCATTTCAGTGTTGGCCGTGTTGAGTCAAATAAATGATGTTATACGTGAGAGAATAACATCAAAAGATGGGCAAGGAAAAGCCTGTTGGGTTGAACTATCTGAGCAAGTGATAGTAGACATTGGTGATCTAATGCAATCTACCTTAAATGTGAAGAAGGCAACTGATCTTATCTGATTAGGGTGTCATCTTTCCGATCAGAATCTCTGGGATCAAGAAGAGGCAAAAAAAAGCCCACTTCAGTTCAAAACATCCGCCTGTAGCTAATTTAAATTACTGAATTTGTTGCAGCAAATTTTTTGTAATTTTCATTTCCAGTTTTGCTGTTTCAAAAAAAGTTCATTTTTTGTTGTCCATCGCACGAATCAGACGTGCTGCAAAATATGATCTCATATGATATTAAAATCTAGTCCTGGCACGGCAGACTCTTCCGCATTTGCGTCCCCTTCTTTCAGACAAATCGTTAGGGACGATGAGGCTAACGTCTGGTCAGACAAAACACGCTGATCAGAGAATGTTAACCAGGGTCAGGAGAAAAATGCTGGCCAAGATCCTCACCTGAACTTCTCGTTGGTCGTCCTGGAAAAAGGATGTTGTCGAGGACAACAGTCTGGCTAACAATGTGAGGTGCGATATGATCTCCGTAGTAGTGAGCTACACGCATTTGAAGCATAGCACCATAACTGCCTGGAAGACCCCGGTCCAGCTTTATCAGCACGCTCGAGATTTGAGGAAAGCTACTGCAACCCGTCACTAAACGCCCTTTTCAGGGAGCACATTAGAGTAACTTACTCATTGTGGGCATTTGAAACAACATAGATTCGTAGATGACATTTCGCTCAGCTTTTTGTGTGCTATTGTGGCCCCAGCAAGACAGTTCTGTGCAACACCTCCCATCGATGTTGAAGTCTTTCAGATAAGTCTTTTCAAGAAGTCTCGATAACGTTTTTGAGCATTTATTCGAGGTTTGCCTGGTATGTCTGAGGCTGTCACTTGAGCATCATTTTGATTTAAGTGAAGACCAGCTGTGATGGTCGTCATCCTCATTCTCTCGTCCTGAGCAATCTGGATCCAGTTGCAAGAATGTGACGGGACTACTGGAATGCGATTGGGACCATGGTATTCAGAGTGTCTCAATTTGTTGGAACTCACTACCTCATCGTTGAGCCAGAGAATGGTTTTATCCACATTGGTTTCCGAGTCCAAGCTCCGCATGCTCATGTAGACAGTGATAAAGTAGCTATGAAACCACCATTAGCCTGTACCAACTCTGAATTTGTGCTCAGGGTTTACTCCTGAAGCCTTATCGTCGACAGGTATCCCATAAACTAGTGAGGACAGTAATGATAGTGCCGAGGCTCATATAGCGTTAACGATGGTACAGACCACATATATGTTTCAGTCAGTTTCATCCCGAAAAAATGAATATATCGACCGCCATGGAACCCATAATAACTGGCCATTTGCGGGGGAACAAATAAACCCTTCTTCTCCAATAGTGTCATTTATTGCATAACAAGCAGCTGGTTTTCATTGAAAACGTGATAAAAACACAGGAATGGATTCTGTCTGTTGTGGACAGTAAAACGGCACAACACATTTAAATTACTTTCGACGTTTGAGCAGCAAAGCGGTAGAGCTATTGCTTCCCACTGCAGATGTATATCCAGTCAATTGAGATGTAAATTATTACCAGACTAAATATAATGGAAGGACAGTCAGGGAAGAAGAGCACTGACCCCACACTTCAAAAAATGCTGAGGCTCACTACAATGAAGTCTCTTAGACCTCATCCCCGACTACCGCGTCTCCTATGTAACTATCATATAGTAATATCTACCACACATTTCAGAAACCATATTCTCAAAGTAAATATCTCTAAATAATAGTTGTCCATCACAAGTGATGAAGACCACTCTCTTTGTTCAGCCGTGTGGACAGTCGTATCTCTTGCTGTGTCCGCTGAAATGGGTGACTTGCGCGGTGATTTGGATTAAAGTGAGGAAGAAACTGCGCCTTTTGTCAACCTCACTCACAGAGCCTAAGCTACCTTTTGCCAGTGGCAAGACATTCATCCAGACGACTGGAGATAGCATAGGATGCAGATTTTGCCTCAGGGTTACCACCGAAGCCTTTCCGTAAACATGTAACCCGCAGGGTAGAAAGGTGGGATGGCATCTAACGCAGTTTGTCGTGCCTTTTCGATAACCACAAGAGGTCGTATTGACAACACTCAGCGTGTGAGTGAGTCTGGCATCTCTCCCCAGCTGTATTCAGCTCATCATAGTAGCATCTAAAATTTCTACACGCCAAATTCGTGAAGGTTAACCGGCAGAACTAACCCGTGAAATACGAAACATGTATAAGCGTAGTTCCATTCAGCCGGCCTCCAGACCAAGATAAACGGATGGAAGAGATCACAAAAAAAAAGAACGAAATAACAAGTCCCGACGGAAAACAACACCACGTTTCCGTGAACACAAGTGTAAGTCGTCGACTAGTGTGAATTCCAGGCAAATCCGTGGTCTGGAGGCATCCATAATGATCCAAAACAGTAGAGAAATGTAGACTCGCAGCCAGTTATGGCGCCATCTTTGCCAGATTTCTAAATACTAAAAATCTCTAAATACTTTTTTTCATTTTTACAGACAGAATCCACAGAAGTATCGACACAAAATGGACGGAAATAAAAGTCTGCATGAAGACACCGCTAGATTACTGAACCAAACGAAACAGCTAGAAGATAACTCAGTCAAAATGATCGTGACATCAGATCAATTTATTACCATTTCCAAATACATAGATTTGATTTTTTCTCCAGCAATAGCTTGTGTAGGTTTGACTGGAAACGTTTTGATCGTGCTCATGGTTATCAAAGATGGACTACAAAAACCGTCAAACATCCTGCTATTCGGTTTGGCTATTTCAGACTTCTTCACAATGTTCCATTTCGTCAATATTCCACATCTGTTGATGTACTCTACTTCGCTGAGCATGTTCTGGTTCATGAGCGCTGACGCAATCGTTGTTTGTTACAGTTTGACAATAACAATACGTTGTATTAACCTTATTGGCTCAGGAACGTCTGCCATTTTGATAGTTCTTATTACTCTAGAGAGAATCGTAGCCGTGTTCTTTCCCTTGCAGTTCTCTAGAATAGTTACCCCTTGTAGAGCTAGGATTTCTGTTTTTATCTCGTGCACAATTTATGTTCAATATGCGGTAATTTCAGCGCTCAAATATCGCTTAGTTTTACTGAATCTTGATCCTCCTCTTTATGGAACAATAGGTGGCATATCTTCGGATAGAAGCTGGCCAGGAAGTATAATGGAATCATACGACCATATCGTTTCGGTGTTTCTGTTACCAATTATTCCTACTGTTTTCGTTACTGTGGGCTGTATTATGATTGGTATAAAAATCAGATTAACAACAAGACAACGAAAAGCGATGACGCTGAATGCCACAAACAGAAGCTCTTCAGCACGAACAAGGACTCTGTTTATGGTTTGTTTCATCTTCTCTGTTACACGTATCAGTTACTTTTTTCTGTACATACCACAACTAAGTAACTTTAGCTTAACAAACCCTTGGTATTATATCGCTAGACTCTACACTGTATTTGTCAATTTTCTCTGCATGTGTAACAGTGTATGTAATATTTTCATTTATGTAATATTCAACCCTAAGTTTAGAAGGTTGATTAAGGAATCTTTGTTTAATATAAGGCACATAAAGTGATGCCTCAGTTGGTGTGTGTGAAAGTGGAAAGGTGTTTGGTGGACTAATAATGTGAAGATAATAAATATGAGAATATTTAAAATGTTTATTTTACCTCCAAAAGAAGTAAGGACAACAATCTCAAAGAAAAATATATGTGAAGAACTTGAAAGAAAATGGAGTTTAACAACCGTAGATCTGAAACAAACAAACAAACAAATAAATGCTTATAATATCACAATTTTGCTCTTGCTTATTGTTGTTCACCTGATGGAGAGGGAGTGTGTGTGGGTAGAGGGGTGGTAAATATACTGAGGAATACATACCCTGTGCCAGGCAAGATTATTCTTTTCACCCCAATATAAATTATGCAAAAACTAAAACGGTATTTGCTCACGATCTTCATACTGTTGTCCTGAACATTTGGACTTAGTTCACCATACCTTCGATATCCTTTGTTCACTGTTCGTTTAAGTACGTCGAAACAGAAATGACGTTGCAGAACAACAACTCAAAGACGCAGACGAAGACCTTTAATGAAGATCGTCTATCTAGATCATGTAAGGTCCTCGAGAGGTTCAACTAAAGCTAAGCTGCCTTCGTGGGATAAATTCAAACTGTCCTGGAAGAATGACGAATCACTTTCTACTATATCTATTGATTGCACGCTAAAAATCTACATGTGTGAATTCACTTTCTACTATATCTATTGATTGCACGCTAAAAATCTACATGTGTGAATTCACTTTCTACTATATCTATTGATTGCACGCTAAAAATCTACATGTGTGAATTCACTTTCTACTATATCTATTGATTGCACGCTAAAAATCTACATGTGTGAATACTGACAAATTTCACTATTATTTTCAATCTTGAATCATGCACACACACACACACACACAAACACACACACTCTCTCTCTCTCTCTTTCTTTCTCTCTCTCTCAATCTCTCTCTCATATACACTCACACACACACTCTTGTTCCCTATTTCTCTTATTCACAATACAATCCATGATTAAAACATACTTTCAACGTTGTTCTGCTCTTCTTTCTATCTCTCTCTCTCTCTTTTTCTCTCTCTCTCTCTCTCTTTCTCTCTTTCTATTATTAAAAAAAATACTTTATCATTAAATATACTTTCAACATTGTTTTTCTCCAAATATAAAGAAATAAAAACTGAATTAGTATTCTGTTCATTGATTTAGGTTTACTTTTTCTTTTTGTGGTTCAAACTGTTTCACTTCTTAAATTACAAACAATTGAGAGACACGACACATTATATTGTCTTCAAAGAAGGCTTTATTTTGAGGAGAAAGAAAAATATTCAAAAGAAAAAAAGAACGAATCAAAAAAAATTATTAAAAATGTACGTCAAATTTAATGTTATGAAAATAATCAAATAGACGACAACAGGAAAATACAAACAAACACAACAACGACACTACAACAAAGTGGGTAGAAATCATAATTCAAATATTATTCCACTAGTTCTGCAGTATACGGTTTAACTCTACAGCTGATGTTCAAGCACTTGAACAAGCCGCGGACATGATTCAAAATGTCTTCAATGCTGATGGAACATCACTGCTGGCCGACAAAATTCATATTCTGGAACGATCGGCAGAACTATTCTGAGTTGTCCATTCACCACGAGCAAACAACCAAATGCACGCATGCCTCCAGCTGCTATAGTAGCAGACCCCACTGTTTGCCCTGGCCGTTTTTCTAAATTAGAACATTCTCACACTCATCCACATCATCATGACCATACTCAGTAAATGACATATCACACAGCAGGTGGCATATTTATTATATCATACAAATATCATAGAATGAGTAGAGAAAATACAAACACAATATAATACATATCATCTTAACTAAACATCCTACTAAAACGGGAATTGTAAGCATTAGCTATTGATGGAATTCCCAACTAACTAAAACCCCAGTTCTATTGCATTGCAATTACATCACACACACATCGCCTTAACTGCGTTCTCAACACACCTTATCAAATACTCTTCCTCACTGAAATCCCCTCAGGCGGGCGATCTTGACATAACTCGTTCACAATGTGTCCTTGCTTACAAACACACTTTCACATTATCTATTAATGCAAAACTCATTCACCTATTTGAGCGATCCTGTTCTATCACTAAACATTCGTCCAACCGTCTATCAATCGCTCCTCTATCTAAGTCGGTGAGTTAAACATACGATCTACATTCAGTCTCTCTCTCACTCTCCTCCATACATCCTCTCTCTATCCAGCCTCTCTCTCCAGCCTCTCTCTCTCCAGCCTGCCGAGCTAAACTTTGTCTTGAGTTATATATCCTCAAGCAAGGCCAGAGCTTGACCAATCGATCTCAGGGGATGGTCATCTTCAATCCCAATTGGAACGAAACACTTTGCACACCTGTCACTCATTCTCTCGCAGCAAGCCCCGCTGCCAATTTCGTCTGTCAATCAATCTCCCCCTACCAAAATCGGAAGGCCAGTGGTCAGTTTCTACCTGTCCACATTCCTTAACCCAACTCTGTTCTCCTTTGCTGAGACGGTGAGTGACCTTGACATGCATTCAGGTAGCTTTAAGCTTTAACATGTTCAGGCATCCTAAACTCCTTGCTCCGGCGGGAACTGTTACACTATCAATGACAGGAGGGACATTCCCCCATATGCAGATTAGGTCGAGAAAGCAATCAGCCTATCCAGAAGCAACACCTATGGGCAAGGCTTAAGTCACAATTGTGAATGGTCTGAAAGGCGTCAGCGACTTTCAACTGGCTGCTTGCATAAGTCAGAGAATTATAGTTGCACGCCTGAAGCCTGATTGAAAAAGTATAGATTCGAAGAGGAAAGGAAAACTCAAAAATTGTCATTCTGAAAACGGATGTGTCGAGTCGGATGTTCAGAACATGACATACAGACCACTATGAAATGAGTTTTTAACTGCCTGCACTAACTTTAGTCTTATCGCCAGCACAAAGAAAACGGAAGTAATGTTTCAACATACCTGCTCCCGGGAAGTGATACCACGAACGAAACATAACAGAACAGGACCAATGTCTGCAGGCAGTTGATAGCTTTATCTACCTCGGTAGTGCCCTCACCAGAGAAGCAAATATAAAATTTGAGGTCGACTACTAGTGTGTATGTTTGTGTTTTTGTATGTGTGTACATGCATACATACAAAGAAATACACACACACAAACACAAATGCACGCACTCACACACACATATACATGCATACACACACGCGCGCATACACTCGAACGCGCACGCACGCACATACATACATACACACACACACATACATACATACATACATACATACATACATACATACATACATACATACATACATACATACATACATACATACACACATACACACATACATACTTAACTTAACTTAACGTCTTTATACTGGTTTAGAAGACCCTGCAGAGTCTGTATACAACCAGTTACATTTACATCACATTGCTCTAAAAGCTATGCGCATCCAGTTTATTCTTAAATGCATTAACTGTCCCCGCCTCCACTACCTCCCCTGGCAATGCATTCCAAGCAGACACCACTCTCTGACTAAAAAAATATTTCCTAATATCTAATCTGGACCTCTCTTTAGTCAGCTTGTAGCTATGCCCTCGTTTTGTTGTGGGTGGCTGTATTTTGAAAAAAACAACTTGTTATAGTCTAATTTATCCATTCCTCTGATCATCTTATAAACTTGTATTAAGTCACTACGAATTCTTCTCTCTTCGAGACACTGTAGGCCGGTTTTTCTGAGTCGTTCCTCATTACTGTAATTCTGGAATCCCACTATCAGCTTTGTCGCTCTATTTTGTATTCTTTCCAGCATGTTTATATCCCCTCTATGATAAGGACTCCACACCTGTACAGAGTACTCCAATCTAGGTTTAACTAAAGCTTTATACAGTTTGACGATCACTTCCTTGCTCCTATGTTTAATATTTCTTATTATCATACCTAACATTGCATTTGCCTTTTTCACTGCTACCTTAACTTGCTCACTCACCTTTCCTGTATGATCTATTATAACCCCTAGGTTTCTTTCCTTATCTATCTTTCTAATATTGTTTTCTCCTATTCTGTAATTATGTTCCATATTGGATCTACCCATGTGGATGACTGTACATTTATCTACATTAAACTCCATTTGCCAGCTTACAGACCATTCTCGAATTTTATCTAAATCCGACATCAATATATCCACTTCCGCTTTAGATGAGACACTACTGCATATTTTGTGTCATCAGCAAATTTTGCAATAATGGATCCCATATCAATGTCCAAATCATTTATATATATCAAGAACAAAATTTGTCCCAAAACCGAACCCTGTGGCACACCACTTTTCACTTCACACAACTCAGAGTACTCTTTATTTATGCCCACCCTCTGCCTTCTTCCAGTTAACCAATTTTCAATCCATTTGGTAACTGCCCCACCTATTCCATGTAATTTTAACTTTCGAAATATTCTTTGATGAGGTACTCTATCAAAGGCCTTTGCAAAGTCTAGATAAATAAAGTCCACTGGCTCCCCTTTCTCTATAATTTTAGTAACCTCCTCCATGAATTCTAATAGATTTGTTAAGCATGATCTCCCTCTAGTAAACCCATGCTGACTATTTCTAATTAGATTAAATTTGTCTAAATGCATTACAATGTTTTCTTTGATTATTGACTCTAACAATTTACAGACTATGCTCGTTAAACTCACCGGTCTATAATTTGTTGGATCTGATTTTGTACCTATTTTGAATAAGGGGATCACTCCTGCATCTTTCCAATCCCGTGGAACAATCGCTTTTGTAAGTGATTGAGAACATAATATGGGGGACGGCGTGGCCTAGTGGTTAAGTGGCACGGCTCACAACCAGAAGGTGCTGGGTTCGATCCCCATCACAGCACTGGCCGTTACCCCGGGGAAGCAAACCCTTAGAAATGCAGGAGGAAGCAGACCCTTACATAAAATGCATGCTGAAGTCGGATGCACTGGGCCGACAGGCGCAAAATAAAAACCACAGTGTAACGCACACACGCCTTAGGGAATAAATAAATAAGGCGAACGAAAAAAAAAAAAAAAAAAAAGAACATAATATAGCCAATGGTTTTGCTAGTTGGTCTCCAATTTCATTCAGCAATTTTGGATGAATACCATCTTGACCTGAACATTTATTCACTTTCAACCTCTCCAATTTTTTAAAAACCATTTCCTCTGTAATACAAATTGATCTTAATCCGGCTGTACCCATGTCTCTTTGAAAAAATATCTATAGGCTCTGGGATACATACATACACACACACATACGCACATACATACATACATACACACATACACACAAACATACATACACACATACACACATATACACACACACACATACATACATACATACATACATATATACATACATACATTCATACATACATACATACATACATACATACATACACACATACATACATACATACATACATACATACATACATATATGTATACTGTTCAGCGCTTGAAGACCTCTTCCAACACCTGCGTTGGACCGATAGAGGAATGAATGTAGATATGGAAAGGCTCACTCACCTACGCTTTGTGGACTACATTGTGTTCATGAACTACACCACCGAGGAGGCCCATCACTCCCTGATTGAACTGGAAGAAGTCGATGGAAGTGTCGGACTACGGATGAACACAAAGAAAACGCAATGTCTCTGAAAGCCATACTGTCTCAAATGTGAGATCAAGCTGGGAAATGAGCCTGTCAAAGATGTCAGCGCCTACATATATTTGGGGCAGGAAATAAATACCACCGACACCCTAGACTGAGAGATTTCCAGACGAAGAGGTGCAGCCTGGTCTAGCTTCAATACCATAGAGCCTATACATCTCCACCTGAAAGACATCATGGCAAAGGCCCACCTTTTCAATTCTGTGGTCAAACTAGGCTCGATGAAAAGTTTGGAATCTACGCAACTGGGGTTCAAAGAAACTACGCATTGCCTATCGAGCGATGGAAAGACGCGTCCTCGGGATCACGATCAGAGATCGAATAAAAAATGCTGAAATCAGAGAACGCACTCTATTTCGATACGTCGTGGAGGCTGCGTTGTCTCGCAAATACCACTGAGCTGACAGATAACAGATGGACACTCAGAACGACGTTTTGGTGGCCATATAATTATACACGACCACGGGGCCGGCGGCCCATATGATGTCGAGATGGTCTGGAAGGGTAAGACACGGCGAAAGATCGGACTGCAGACAAGTGCATGGTAAGCCCTCCTCGAGAGGGGTTCAGATGTTGTTGTGTACAGCAAGAGAGTATGCGATCTTTTCCGCCGTATTTCTTTTGATTTTGGTACCAGATTACTGTCGCCGTGCTACATCGACCATCGTTTCGTTGCAACAAAATGACCTGTCCATCTATGTTGTACATCATATTTACGTATTTCCGCATCCCTCCCGAATACAATTGAAAATATGTCGGAATTGTAGAGCTTATGTATTAGTTAATGTAAATAATTTGGTCACATCAAGAGACACAGCCGTCTTGAGAGAACAGTAATGGAAGGTATGGTGCCAGGCAAAAGAATCAGGAGTAGGCCAAGAAGACGATGTCCAGGAATGCCTGGGTATGACTGGCGAAGGCTGGAGTTTTGGCAAGGGAAAGAGTTTCTTTCAGACAGACTTTGATGGGAGCGACGTTTTATAAAGGACATGCTTCATGATGATGACGATGTACACGTTAGTTCAGGAAAGTGATTTCGACCAAGCGTTCTCTCAAGAGAGGCTGGGTTACTAAATTTGTCGTCCAGTGATTTTGTTAGTGTCCGTGTCTCAGCAGCACCGTAGCGCATCGCAGGGAGAACAGTGGAATTGAAGAGAAAGGCTCGTACTTATATATATATATATATATATATATATATATATATATATATATATATATATATATATATAATCTACCAGCTGTCTCTACTACTAAAATACCTCAAGATTTCCCTTCAAGCAAAAAAGCAGATGATAAAAAGCATCTTCATCCTTACCCTGGGCTACAAATGTCAGACATAGGCATTAAATAGGGCTCAGGAACGAAAGTTAGCCTTCTGCGAAATGCGGTGCCTACAAAAGGTCACAAATAACACCAGAAGAGATGATTGGAGCAATTCCTTGTCTAAATTACATCTAACAGAAGAGAATGAATTGGTTTGTCCACATTGTGAAAATGCAACTAGATCACATTGTTCATGCAACCTTCTTCAATGAAATATCAGGAAGAAGGGCGAGATGTAGACCGACGAAAAGGTGGATAGACAGCAGAAACGAAACCTGCCATAAAGGTGGGGGGGGGGGGGAGTGTTGGGTGGTGGTGGGGGGTGGGCAGATGTCACTCCGGCCACGAGAGATCCGAAAGACAAATACGTACCACAACACTGGGCTACAACCCTGTAGAAAGTGATACAACACTGGGCTACAACCCTGTAGAAAGTGAAACGACAAAGAAGAATAAGAGGAAGTTAGAAAACAATTTCGGAGTCGCCGAGGGAACTCCGTTTTTCGAAATTTCAAGAACGAAAGCGACTGAGCACATATGGCAGCGCCCATGTGCTTTGAAGTCGGTTCTATAAACCATTTTCCATTTTCCAATGTATGGAATATCAAAGCCATCATACCGAAATCGAATATCCTTTCTTCATCTTGTATTGTACAGGCAGAAAAGCGTAGACAAATTCAATTCTGAAATTGAGAAATGAAATTCACCTTTTCAGTAATAGTTTAAAGTAACAAATTGACAACAACAACAAATTTCCGCTGACCCGATTCGAACCACCAACCTAAAAATATCACAATAAATTTTCCACTTCAGTGAATTATGTATATTGATATAAGTGGATGCTGGTGATCAAGTGAGCTGCGATCCATATACAAACAAACCAAACTACATAGCTGAGAATTATATTGGAGGATGGATACATTGCTTACTTGGTGTTAACTAATGATACCTGCAGGGACATTTGACTGTTGAAGTGACAATGTCAGAATATAGAAGGCGTAATTGCAGAATTGAAACTAGATGTCTGCAACAACAAATGTCACTAGTACTTAGACATTCAGCATAATCGTAGTAACATATCGACATATACTCAACATGTCAATTGTACCATCTTTATATTGAGCTCTTAAATTCAACACGTCTAAAACTGCAACCTATACCAATAATATAACTCAAACACGACCTCAACTATTTAACAACTTCTACATCTACCAACAAATAACAAAAATCAGACAGGATCGATAATAACTCCTACACAACAACTTTTACGTGTACTAAAATATTCGTGGGATGACCTTTGCAGAACGTAGCTTCTTACAACTGCCAACCTATTTGACTGAAATACGTTTCTTGGCAGGTGTACAGTGCTATATTATATGTTGCCATTACTTTCCTTACCTTTAGGAGCGGTTGCATTGAGAAAAAAAACTTCAGGTCTGCCAAATTGGACAAAGCGGGATTCGAACCTGATGCCTGAGTATTGTGAAACGGACGTTTCCCCCCATAGGCTGCGTTGTCACCAATAATTATAAAATAGATCACAGAGCCGACTTCATTGCACCTGGAATGCGCCATATGTGCTCAATCCCTTCATTTCTGGATGTGCCGACGACGATGTGTTCGAACTCCGTAGCTCCAGTGACTTCTCCGAATTGTTCACTTACTTCTACATGTACTTATTTTCAACTGGAGAAGACGTCATACCATGAAAAACACTGCGACGTACTCTGTCACATATAACCGAGCACAATTTGAACCCACAACGTTGGGATTGTAGGCTAAACTCACAACCCCTTGACCTACATCTAGTAATAAATACCCCTAACTAAAAAAACCATTTATAACAAATGCTACTATAAGCCTCTACACCTGCCAGTCCCAAAAGTCAGAAACAGCACCAAATACTGCATTCACAAATACCATAAACTTACAATACTAACACGACTACTGTTACCAGTTAATAAGCGACACAGTTAGTTTCAGTACAAACATAACCTTGAATATATATTAACCAGGGCCTCTATTACTGTAATAACTTTCCTGAAGCACTATTACAATAGCCATTATCAATACAACTAACCAAACAAGCTAGCGCCCAATCAGCCTCCTTAGCTGTCTTGGAAAGACAATGGAAAGGCTGGTGAACAATAGGATGCTAACTTTCCTTGAGAATAACAAGATCCTAGACGAGTGACAATCTGGCTATAGAAAATACAGAAGTACCGACGATCAGACCATTTAACTGACCAAGGAAATCAAAGATGTCTTTCAGAGGAAATGCAAACTATTGGCCACCTTCTTTGACCTGACTAAAGCTTTTGATAAAGTCTGGAAAAAAGGACTAATGCTAAAATTAGCGGACTGCGGAATAAGGGGGAAAATGCTTGACTGGATCAAAGACTACATCCACTCACGATGTGCGAGAGTCAGGCTAGAAGAACACAGGAGCAAAATGGTAAACTACACGAGGGGGTTCCCCAGGAAGGATCACTATCCCCTACCTTGTTTATCCTCTTTATTAATGATCTGCCAAACCAGTTCAGACCACACATCCACAAGGCACTCCATGCGAACGATCTGGCCATATGGACCAGGCAGAAAACATTGGATCCGCAAAAGCAAGAATGCAGGAAGCAATTAATTCAGTAAAGAAATGGGCAGACTCGTGGGGTGTCACATTAAACAAAAGCAAGACACTCTCTTCTCGCTCTCTACAAAGCCAGAGCAAGTCGACTTTTATTTCTTCCTGGAGAAGACAATCCTACATATCTAGGATTGAGATATGACAAAAGATTAACATGGGGCTCACACATAGAGGTTACTCAAAAGAAGGCCACACTCAGATTAAGGCTGAGCAAAAAATTGGCAGGGACAAATTGGGGTGCAGATGCAAACACAGTCAGACAGGTCTACACTGGGTATGGCATGGGTGCCTATGCAACAGCGCCAAGGACCAACCTACAGAAACTAGACAGGGCACAAAATACCGGACTCAAAATTATTACCTGAGGTCTGAGAAGCACCCCAATCAGAGAACTCGAAGCGGTAGCCGGACTCCAGAGCCTCGGTGAGCGGAGAGAAGGAAAAATACTAAACCTGACAGAAAAATACAAGCGTATGAATAAACATCCAATGTAGGGAAAAGTAAATGAATTAACAAAAAACCGCATGAAAAGAACAAGCATAAATCATCTATCAAAAGTCCTTACAGTAATGAACAGTAACATCATATCAAAATGTTCGACATAGGGAATGATACAGGTATATGAAAATACAGACAAACAGCCCAACCACGGTGGAAGCGAAAATACCAGGTATCGAAAGAAAGGGGGAAGAATCAGATCACGCATTGAGAGATAATACCCTAAAGCATATTGGAAATGCCTATCCTCAACCCATGTGGACGCATGTCTACACATATGGATCATCAGAGGAAGCATTGAGGAAAGGAGGCGCGGTACTCGTCATACTTATGTAGGATCAACCGTTATAGGAAAAGCAAATGCTACTGGGAAGCCCTCGACAAATCTAAGAACAGAGCAGCAGGCAATAATTGAAGCAGTCAAACTATTGGATGAAAATGGACTAAAGGATAACAGAATAATGTTTTTGTGTGACTGCATTGACATTTTGCAGGCCACACAAAGAGAACCACGAGATAGTATGGAAAGGAAACTGATACGCCAGCTAAATAAACTCTCCGACCACCAAGTTGTACTGTATATTGCGCAAGCGCATACTGCTAGATCACGACCCCTACATGGAGTTTTGCTAAAGAGCCATTTTGTGTCCTGAAATACGATTGTCCGTTGTACATACTTTTCCATGCACTTTATAGGAAAATTGGTTTTACTTAATGACTGTCCCTCGTAAGTACTCTCAACGCCAAACACGGCGCACAAGGCAGAACTCACTGATCCCAATATACTGGTCTGGTGCAACACATTGTTGTTCCCGTATGTTGTTGAGACCCACTACGGTGGCCTCTCTAGTGATTCTCATCTCTTTGTCTGCATCTCTTTCTACTTAATCTATTGGATTGATGTTCATTCTAAGGACATGTCAGATGTATGCCCAACACTTTTTTCCTGTTGATATAAGACACATATTGCTGTTTATTCTTTCATCTTATTTATGTGTTTGTCTTAAACTCTTTCCAAGCTTTTGTTCAATATTTTCCTAATACCTTTCAGCTTTTCAGCTAACGCAGAAAATTCAAAATGGGTTCCAAAATAATAAACATACAGTAGCCATCATCTTCTTCTAACAACAGGCCTATGATCGAGTATGAAGAAGAGGTTTCCAGATGAAGATGACTGATGTGGGATTCGCGGAAAGTTGTTCAACTGGATAAAGTACTTTCTCATTAACCGAACAATCCAGACAAAGATAAATGATGCAATCTTTTCTAATGAAGTCTTACAGGAAGACTTACCGCTCTGATTTAAGCTGCACTTTTTTCCTCATCTACATCAATGACCTGTCCATGCATATCAATGTTGAAAAAAGCCACGTATGCTGATGATCTGGCAATATGACAGAGCCAAGTAGATGTCTAAAGTTCAGCACAAAGACTAAATGCAGACCTGAGAAGACTGCAAAAGTATTGCTAAATGTAGAAACTGAAGATGACATGTAAAAATACTGTTTACACTATCAATACCAAGAGCTACAAAGTAGCAAAGCAAAATATCAGTCTAGGATTCGGCACACAGAAATTATCCAGAGAGGAGTCACTCACTACCGACTGCTCAGCCTCAAGAAACATGTAATGTAAAAAGTTAAAAATAAAGCGCTGAGGCGGCTACAGTTATAAATGAGTCTCAATGACATGAGGATCAGACAAGGACACTCTGAGAGGCTTGAATCTTGGTTATGTAAGTTCTGCTTGAGAATACAGCAGTGCACTTCTAACAACATGCTCGCGACTAATGGTGAATCCTTTGACAATGCTGCGAATTATTAATGGAGCAATGAAGTCAACACCCACTGCTGCTTGTGAAATTCATGTGAATGTCGAATCCTGCGAGATGCGAAGAGAAATGGTTGATATGGAAGTTTATGAGAGGAGTAAAAAAAAATACCAAAGACCATCCCAAAAGACATCTTGCAGAAAAATGCCAAGAAATACCGAGAATAAAATAACAATCATTCTCCCATCATGTCAGTGAGATTGAAGACAGATATTGCCTCCCAGACAAAAGACAAGAAATACAGAAAGTAGCATGAAATTTGCCATCACATGGAAGTCTAAAAATGCCATACATCCAAACAAAACTTACAGAAAATACAAGAAATTCTGATCCAGGAAGTATTATGATAGCATCACAGTGAACGATCGAGCCTACCCAAAAAAATGGAAACATTTATGTACTGATGGGTCTGCTTTTATGACAACCATTAAAGGGGATATGGAGTCTACATATGGTATCCATACAGAACTCTTAGTATTTATTTGCGTCCCTTTCCTTCCTCTGAACTTACATGTGTTAATTATGGTTCATCTGTTTATCTGCTTCTGTTTTTGTCCTGAAAGACTGTCCGCCCTCCTACATTCTTTACTACTGAATACTTGTCACTAACTTTTGAATTTACTTGTGCTGGATCGGGTCAATCTGAATTACTTTCTTTATCGTGGGAGACCTACCCCTCTCTTCTCTCTTTCTGTCTGTCTCTCTCTCTACTACTAATACTACTACTACTGAATGATTTATAGGCGTCTACTGCACATTATTATTCATACTCGCATGATCAACTCTGACCAATCGCAGTTACGTCTCAGAAAACCTCCTTCAATATCTCGATGATCGCTCTGATATATACAGAGTTATGAATCTATGGATTCCCTGAGTTCGTTTTCCGTTCTAGCTGATTAGCATAGTTGTGTGATCTCAGTTTCCTTTAAACTACTAACCGGGCTGTTATGTGTTTACTGTGATGGCCGGTCGTCCTGATTTACATGTTTTGGCCCCAGGTATTCTCACATCAAAGGACTTATCTTTAATTTCGTGATAACCGCAAAGGTTCTAAGACTGACCTAGCGTCCAACGCCTTGGTCGCGGTTCTGAAGTTTCTGGGTCCTGTAATTTGGGAGTCGGAAATCTGTTCGCGGGTCGGAGATCTGTTACAATATCACATTGGGCAGACCCTGAAAACGTCTTACATGTCCGTACCAGCAAAGCTTTTTTGATTTAGCAACTGACATGATCTATATACGATATTGCAAGGATCCTTCTGAAACATCTTATTTTCATGACCTGTATTTTCCACTTCAGGACAGCATTTAACGATCGTGTTTCACGAGCAAACAGGTATATAGAGACAATTAATTTCCACATTATTGATTTTAGTGGCCAGAAATATATATTAGTATCGCTTAAAATTGGTTTCAATGAGCTAAGACTCGTCAGAGTCTGATTAGTCGTTGTTCACAATTCCGCCGTCGTATCCTCATCGCCAATGGCATATCCCAAAATATATGTAATTCAGTAACTGGTTCAATCAAGCACTTGGCCATTTCAGTCACTGAACCAACCCATGTTTTAAATTGTTGCAAAAGGGGAACTGAGACGCTAGTCCGGTCGGGCACACCATACTGGCCAAGACGTTGCGTCAGGCACAATATACTGACCAAGACCACTATCTCTATTCCACGCAGAGCTCCATGGAAACAGACTGTTTTCAAGACAGTTTGGCTGACGAGATGTAAATCATCGTGATCCCTGTAGTAGTGAGCGTCACGCAGATTAAACCAAGCATAGCACAACCGTCTGAAGGATCAGGGTACACCTTCATCAGCACGCTCGGGATGTGAGGAAAGCTAATGCCCTTTTCATGGCGCACACAAGAGTAAACTAACTAATTGTAGGCATTAAACAACAAAATATTGTTGCATAATATCCCAAAGAGTATCATGCCACATCCCATAACATGTCTTGGTGAAATCGATAAAAACATGGTAGTTGTGTCGCTGTTATTCAGTGAATTTATCACCTAGCAGTCTGAGATTAAAGATTTGTTCAGTAGTTCTCTGACAAACGCGAAAGTCAGTTTGTTTTTCAGCCACTATCTTATCAGCTTTTAGTTGTTGTCTGTTGAGTACGATTTTGAGCATGCTTTTACTATGGAGGCTGATTAAACTGATGGTTCTTTAGTGTGGACAAAGCTGCTGGATACCAGAAATCGGAACCGCAATAATAAAGGGCTGTGTCCATTTGCCTGACCCCATACCCGGCTGTTAAATCTTGTTACATAAAATGATAAGAATGTCTGTTACGGGTGCCTGCGATGTTTAATCAATTCAGGGATGTTGTCAATCCCCACCGTTTTCCCATTTTAAAACGGTTTAACTGCCACTTCATCCTCGCATCACAGTATGGGTGCATCGTCACTCAGATGCATCAATGTGTGCTAGTACTCAAAGCTAAAATATGAACACCTTACCATGCATTCCGACTTGACTGACGTGACCTCTACACGAACACCGTGTTTATTGTCCTTAATGCTGTTATTTTTGTATGTTTTGTGTTGTTTTGGTCCATCTATCTATTGATGCTGCTTGTGTGATTTACTGTACCGAACAGTGTGTGATAGAAACAAATTAGGACCACAGACACATTATGAGCATTTCATAAGAATGGATTTAGAGTGCGGTAGAATACTCTCTCTCTCTCTCTCTCTCTCTCTCTCTCTCTCTCTCTCTCTGCGACAAAGCCAAGAATTATACCACTGCCAAACTGAGAGTATGTTGTGGAAAATGACTAAGAATGCAATCTAACCACCATAAGGCAGAACACTTTCTTGGGGACATAGAAGAGAATAGGATCACTACTACCATGACAGCTTGTTATAATGGACAACTAACGATGCTGTCTAACGTTTTAATGGCATAAGATGATATGTGTGTGACAGCGTACAGCGAACCAAACATTACCATACAGAACCAACGTCATCAGGCAGTCCATAGCTTCACCTTACTAGGCAGTACTCTAACCAGAGAAGCGAATATAGGCTTCAATGTCATATACAGTACTATAAAAACAAGTTCTGCGTTTGGAAGGCTCTAATGGAACGCCTTAAATCGACATGGCATCGGTGTCGCATTAAGGTAAAGGTGAATAGTGTTGTAGTTGTAACGACTATGTGAAGAAATTTAGTGAGGAAGGGAGCTGACAATCACATCTTATAACAAGCGCTGTGGTTTAGTGCTATTATTTCCCTTTGAAATATATATATAACACAGTTACTAACGTGGAGATAAAAAGAAGGGCAGACAAAAAATAATGTTTAAATATTACAAGACTTGAAAAACGCAAACATTTCAACATACAAATGACAATTAATTTTGTAAACCGTACAGTAGGAACTAATAAACTTTTTAAAATTTGTAATCAAATGTTTGCTAGATTTCTTTGATGCGAGCGTCCCCCTGCACACCTGGTCACTATGATGCACATGAACATTCTAAGAGTGATTCCTTCTTCTTCTTCTTCTTCTCTTCTTCTTTTTCTCCTTCTTCTTTTAGTTTATCCTGTTTGCTGTTCAGTTTCAGGTTATGAAGAGATCTATAGAACGAGCCCTGCTGTGTTCCTCATGCCCAATGACATCAACAGCATCAGATATTCCTGTAATCGACCTTTTTCTTTCTCGAACTTTTGGCCTCGAATTCGTTGTATCTAAATAGCATTGTTTGTTGGTGGGTTCTGTGTGGTGGTAGTCTTGTTACGCGGCCAAACCATTTTAAATGTTGTCTTTTAATGTAGTATTCTTCTTCTTTATCGTTCGTTCATAATCTCCCACTACCAAGCCCTGAAAACAGATTTGGAAGTAACAGGATCTTGTCCGGATAACGGAATGCTTTGTGTCGTAGTTTACAGCTTGGCTATTTGCACCTTTCAGTCCGACACATCCTACTTCAGCAGGCATTTCATTTCTGCTGTTACGATTTGTCGTTTCCAACATTGGGAAACACGGTCCATTTTGAAACTGTTAGTTTGTGAGTGAATTGAAACTGATAATCAACATTTATCCGTTGGTGATAAATTCATCCCCGGGACCTTTGAATCGTGAGGCTCTTTGAATCGCCCTTGGTCATCTTTTCAGAGTGCCCATACATTAAGACGGCAATATGTAGCTGGATCCATGCCCAAGCGTTCGTACTTTCCTATTTCGACACGCCTGACAGGTTACATTTCTTTGCTCCTCTTATAGGCCTTGTTAACACGAGGACAAAATACAATTATTTGGACTATAATAGTATGTTGCATAATATTCACGTTTGTTTTTCAAGGGAAACCACCGGATTGTTTTATTACATGAAGAAAATGGCAGCAGAAAAACGAGCACGAATGTTTATCCGTTCAGTGGTTTGCTTTTCCTTCAGAGAACTAATCTTTTGAACGTCCAATATTGATTAACTTTTCCATGGTAAAATTACACCCTCTTTATCTGAAATTTTGATACAATATTTCAATCATGCAACACTAAGTACTAAACTAAAATACATCCTAAACTTAGTAAACTCTGTAAAAGTGTAAACTATCTTCAAGAGTTGTTCAGTTGTCATTCTCATTGTTGTGATTATGTGATCATTGCCATATTGTCAAATAACTCTGAACTTCAAATAACTCTGAACTCCGACACTCGTGTTTTGTTTGACACTGATGATTGGCTTCAGAGTTATTTATTATATAATTATAGCTTATTTAAGATCCTCGTAGTTGTCTGATGGCGTAAGATATATTAAATATTATATATATATTTAATATATATTATATATTAAATATTTATATACACAGAGATTATTAATATTAAAAGTAATATTTTTATATTATATATGTTGACCTAATAAAAGGCTAGCGCCTATTGCTGAATTGCAGCGGGTCCCAACTTAGTCTTGGGCCACGGAACTACAGTGAATGTTGTGTACAACAAGGGAGTCTGACCAACACATTTGAGGTCTTCCTCACAGTCCCTTTTTACCTCTGGTGATACCAGATTGCTGTCGCAGTGCTCCATCGACCAGTCCATTGTTACTTGTATCATCACAACATGGGATCTTTCCATCTATGTTTTGCCTTGTCTGCATAGATTACAGCATCATTCACCTAGGACAATTGTCCTATGTCAGAATTGTGGAGCTTTTGCATATGTTGGTCCCGGAGAGGGATTCCGACCAAGTATCTCTCAAGACAGGCCTGGGTCACTCTCAATTTGTCCTCCGGTGATTTTGCTAGTGTCCATGTCTCAGTACCATAGCACATCGCAGGGAGAACAGTGGAATTTAAGACACAGACTTGTAGGTTCTGGTCTTCACAACCGTTCAGGTCCGTGTTAATGAACGAGAATGTTGCCCAGCCCATGTGGTGGTGTCTTGTCAATTCAGGTTCCGGGGATGGCATATGCTAGTGGTTAAGTGACACGGCTCACAACCCAAAGGTGATGGATTCACTCTCCAATCACAGCATCGACCGTTACCCTAGGGAAGCAAACCCTTAGAAAATGCAAGAGGAAGCAGACCCTTACATAAAATGCATGCCAAAATAAAAACAAAATGTAATGCACACCGCCTTGGGGAATAGAGTAGAGAAGCTAGGTGAACAAAAAAATTCAGATTTCAGGCTAATCTCCATATTAAGAAGGCGCCCAAGATAGATGTACTCATTGACATTCACTAGTTGCACCCCACCGAAACGATTGTGCAACACTTTGGTCTTTGAGACATTCATCTCCAGTCTTGCTTTCCTCCCCTCACCATCGAGTAGCTGCATCATATAGTTGGCTTCTGCTGCTGACTCTGTGATGAACTCTATGTCGTCTGCAAATTGAAGGTGATTGAGGCGTGTGCTGTCCGTATGGATGCCAAAGGTGTCCAGTTGCATCGGCTGATGACTGATTCCAAATTTGTGGAAAAGATGTTTGGGGAGATCAGACCCCTTTTCTGAACTGGTACCACAATTAGCTCTTTTCATCTTGTCAGAAGATAGTAATTGTGCTTTTAGCACAAAGCCTGGGCAGAAATATAGAGACCATGTGTTGCCCGTGCAGTATGGTCCCTCTCTCGGTCTGCCTGGTTTGCTCCAAGGGAAAGGTGATACCAATACATTTTTAACAAGGCAAGCTGCAGAAGCTGCAAGATCAGCATAGCAATGCTCTTTCTGTTCCCTGTCGGGGCTTCACTCCTAGACCAGCCACTAACCAAGGCTAAGGGCCTAGTTTGCCCTGCCTAGGTTGCCTTTCCTCACTCTAGGATAAGGTATTGTATCCTTTTGCGTGTTCTGCTTCGCACATCGTCTGTTGTCAGGTTTGGTAGACACATACCAACTTTCAGAGTTATCAGAAAACAGGTTGCACAGCCATATCTGACAAAACCCGACAAGGTATCCCAGTATCTTATCTGCAAGGTTTCAGATGGTTTAAAATCTTTCTCCTAGAAGAGCTGCCTTCCTAGGCTCTTAAGCCCTGTCTGCCCAAAACTACTGGTTTTTGGTTTTAAGGCGCCAGTGGCTTTCCTTCCCCCCTTCTCCTGTTAGTCAAAGCAGTTCTGCTGTGCGAAGGCCAGGAGATGGACTTTGTTGTCATGGGCTTTATGAGACGCACACCATGGGAGGATTTAGTTGATGTTAAGAGTTCATCCTCAACCCCACCCCTGGCTATAACAACATTTAGAAGCAATTGGATATTAATAGAGCTGAAATTGGGGTAGTGCAGTTCGTTTAACTTTTGGCAAGAATTCTTATATAATCAGGATGAACACCTTGTTCTAACAGTGAACACCAGACTAAATGTGGTTCTACTGAATGAAAGGCTTTTTTTGTAGGTTGATGTAGATAAATATCAAGGGCGCCTGGAACTCCCGGGCTATTTCAATAAGGCGGCATCACGTTGCAATGTTGTCCATTGTGCTGTACAAATTCCGAAAGCCTGCTTGTTCGACTGGCTACGATTATAGAATAGTGCGGACTCTGACATGTATGCATTTCGTAAATAGCTCGTAAGTGACCAGAAGAAGAGTAACTGAATGATAATTGTCACCCTTCTAGTGCATGAGTGTTGTTCTCGAGTTGCTCCACACAGTAGGTGTTCCTCCTAATGACATACACATTTTATAAGTGACTACTGTTTTCTCAAAATCATGCATTATGTCTAATCTGAAACAGGATGAGACCCCACCCATCAGCGAAGCTAAAATGGAAAAGAAAAACTCACCTGACAATGACGTCGAGTATGATTATGGGCAGGTTGAGTTCGGAGAAGAGGATGTTGATAAAAAAGCATTGACTAAGAATGCTGAGATGGTTCAAGATAAAAAGACACATTACACAAATAATGCAGTTGATGGTGATAATAGCAGGAAAAGCAGTATCACCCCAGATGTGAACATTCAGGTATGGCTCTTCATGTTATTTGTATTCCACTGCTTAATAGTTGCCCATTGCAAGTCGAGGTAGTGACAGCATCTGATGTGTGTATTCAAATGTGACCGCATAGGACTGTACAGTCTGATCCTAGCACAACTCTACCGCACAAGGGGCACACGTTGACAGCTTTAGTAATTGGGCTGCCTTGAATTCTGTCTTTTCGTGCATCTTAATTTTTCTGTGTCGCAGTGATAATTTCTCTTCTCAGCAATGTATGCACTATGTGTGGTAGCAGTGTGGCAGCCTGAGTGGTTTGAAGCAATAAGCTCCAAGGAGTCAGCATCAATGAAGAAACTGTTTTTACGTTATGCAGTACCACACGGATGGTGTCTATTACCATATTTGTCTGAATATAGTATAATGGTATTTTCCCCATAAAAACGTCACACAAAATAGAGCATCCATGATCAGTGTGCAATACTACAGAAATCAATATATCAAAAGAAATCATACCGGAGATAAAATGGACTGCAAAGAAGAAATGGATGACAGATCAAATTTGCAATTGAGGGATGCTTGAAGAAAAAGCAAGAATAGAATAAGAATTATTAACTAAATAAATAATAAACAAATGCATGTCTGCAACAGAAACCTAACTAAAACAGAGTTGCAGCAGACTTGAAGTGCTACATATAAAGGACACATAGTACAAGCAAACAATTTAGCTAACATAAAGAAGAACAAACACAGCTACTTATGTGGGATTGAAATCAGAGGGAGTATATGTTGATGACCTCCTTATAGAAAGTCTGCACCAAAATATATATCTCTCCTCGTAGTATTATATTCTACAGTTTTACATGATTAGGAAGCCAGTGTCATGTGCAGCCCTCCTTAGTTGACAAAAACACATATAGGTATTAGATCAATGATCTTAAAAAGTAAAGATCCTGTCACACCATGCAGCGCATACAAAATATGGTGTTAGGCCCATATTATTTTGTAACCAACTGAGGCCAGTTTGTGATCAGGAAAAAAATGTCCACACCAACTGAGGATTGAATCAATGATCTTACCTGAGCAAAAACAAAATGACATCTACATTACACAAGGCCTTCAACAGGGACAAAGAACAAACAAAAACAACTAACAATCCACTACAACAAATACGACATGATGTAACATAAGCAGTTCACGTTCACCACAATATCTGGATGTACCAATAAAGTGTGAGACACTGTATACCAGTAATGAAATAGAGTGGACATGCAGATGAAAACATGAGCAAATCACCAAAAAAATAAAATCAAGAGATATGCATACAAAGATATCTCTTGATGCTTTTTTTTTCGAATCAACCATATCTCGTTTGCTCCACTGCATTTCATAACATTGCATACTCACACTGTCCTGGTATATATATGAGGTATGTTCAAATGAAACCAGACTAAATTGCAACAAGTGAACATACGTACGTCCAAAGATGATTAGATCAGCGAGCGGTGATTCTGTTTCTAACAGCTGAAGGATGTCGACCAGTTGACATTCATCGCAGAATGCAGGCAGTGTATGATGACAAAAGTATGTCGAAGACAACAATGAAGAACTGGACAACAATGTTTAAAGAAGGACGCAAGTTGACAAAAAATCTTCAGAGACCAGGTCTGGCATATAAAGGTGCATTAACTCACGTCCTTCTTTAAACATCGTTGTCCAGTTCTTCACTGTTGTCTTCAAAATACTTTTGTCACAATATACTGCCTGCATTCTGCGATGAATGTGAACTGGTTGATATCCTTCAGCTGTTAGAAACCGGTTCACACCCACCATGTTTTCAGCAGTCTGCTAAGGAAACCATGAGTCTCAGGACAATGAAATTTTCCAAACTTGACAGTTGGTATGTGCTGTTTACACCAGAAGGGACGTCATCATGTGCATCGTACGTATGTTCACTTGTTGCAGTTTGGTCCGGTTTCATTTTAACACTCCTCAAATAATGTTCATGAATGTGTGTTTTATCAAATTATGTAGCATTTCCTTTGTAGAACGTCGCTCCCATCACAGTCTGTCTGAAAGAAACTCGTTCCCTTGCCAAAACACCAGCTTCCGCCACTGTTATACTCAGGCATTCCTGGATATCTTGGTGCCATCGTCTTCTTGGTCTACCTCTTCCTCTTTTTTGCCTGGCACCATACCTTCCATCACCTTTCTCTCAAGACCGTTGTGTCTCTTGATGTGACCAAAGTATTTGCATTTTCTAGCCAAAATGGAATTGATAAACCAGTTCTCCTCTATGCTCAGCTCTTGCCGAATGTCTACATTTGTTCTTTTCTCTGTCCAGGGTATTCTGAGGATCTTTCTGTAACATTTTGACTCGAAGGATTCGATTCTTTGTCTAGAAGTTTTGGTAATCGTCCATGCTTCACAGCCATAAGCTGCCACAGGAAAAACACAGGCTCTCAAGACTTTTACTTTTATCGTTTTGTTGGTGCCCTGCCATAATTTCTTCAGGCTGTTCAGTCTCTGCATTGCTATAGCTTGTCTTCTTCTGATTTCTTTCGAGCAGTCACCATTTTTGTCAATTCTGGAGCCCAGATATTCAAAATGTGTAACCTGATCTATTTCCTCACCACCCACTGTAAATTTATGCTGACATTGTGTTTTATCGGTGGTCATTATCTTTGTTTTGTTTATGTTTATGAACAGATTTTGATCTTTACTATGTCCATTAATGGCTGAAAGTAGCTGCTCTAGCCCTTCCGCACTTCTTGATGGTATCACTGTGTCATCTGCATATCGTAACTCTGGAATCTCGTACCCCACAATCGTAAATGGGTCGAAACTTCCAATGTTCTCATTTCCTCGTACATTTCTCATTATACATTCTGCATATATGTTGTACAGATAAGGGGAGAGGATACATCCCTGTCGTACTCCCTTTTCTACTGCAAACCAATCTGATGTTTGCCCAGATACTCGGACAGCAGCTTGTTGATCTTGGTATAATGTTTCAATGAGGTGGACTATATGCAAAGGAAACCCCATTTCCTTCATGATTCTCCATACATTTTGATGTTTTACCGTGTCGAAGGCCTTAGTGTAATCAATGAAACATGTGTACAGGTCTACATTAAACTCTGTTTTATCAAATACAAAGTTTTAAAATAATTCATCTTAATATTCCTCTTTAGCTGGAGGTGTTCCGTCAACAGTGGCAGGATGAGTTGCAGCAAAAACCTGAAAGCCCTAGAAGCAGTGTCAGTGAGGGAAGTAATGTTGGAAGGAAGGCCAAGCAGGCAACTGACAATGAAAATGAGGTGTGAAAATGTTATTAAACCATTTAGTCAATTTTAAGGCAATGTTGTGTGGGGGTATTTATATATCTAAATTTAAATATATATAAATATAAATGAAGTTGTAGTAATTTTTAGATAGATGAATATTAGCTATGTAAGTCCAGGTGGTTCTTACTGCTGTGTGGAATGAGGTGTTAGAGCAGAGTTTCTCAATCAATGTTCTACAGAACTCTAGTGGTTCTGGGGAATGTCTCTAATGGTTAAGGGAAAAGGTCTCTAATGGTTAAGTTTTAGTGGAAGGTCTCTAAGGGTGCCATGATAGATCATGTTTGAATAAAATTAAGTCTTTTTTGGAGAAAAAAATCTACTCGCATTTGTGGACAGATACAGAGCTGTCCTGTGTGTCAGTGCACTGGTAGAAACTGAGCAGCCCATGTATGTTGGTGCACTGGTAGAGATTGAGCAGCCTTAGTACGTCAGTGCACTGGTAGAAACTGAGCAGCTCATGTATGTCGGTGCACTGGTAGAGATTGAGCAACCTTGGTATGTCAGTGCACTGGTAGAAACTGAGCAGCCCATGTATGTTGGTGCACTGGTAGAGACTGAGCAACCTTAGTATGTCAGTGCACTGGTAGAAACTGAGCAGCCCATGTATGTCGGTGCACTGGTAGAGATTGAGCAACCTTAGTATGTCAGTGCACTGGTAGAAACTGAGCAGCCCATGTATGTTGGTGCACTGGTAGAGATTGAGCAACCTTAGTATGTCAGTGCACTGGTAGAAACTGAGCAGCCCATGTATGTTGGTGCACTGGTAGAGATTGAGCAACTTTAGTATGTCAGTGTACTGGTAGAGATTGAGCAACTTTATTATGTCAGTGTACTGGTAGAAACTGAGCAGCCCATGAATGTTGGTGCACTGGTAGAGATTGAGCAACCTTAGTATGTCAGTGCACTGGTAGAAACTGAGCAGCCCATGTATGTCGGTGCACTAGTAGAGATTGAGCAGCCTTAGTATGTCAGTGCACTGGTAGAGACTGAGCAGCTATTTGGTCCAGAACAAACGTTTACATATTTAGACACCTAAAGCATGGCAGAAGTTCACCTTATGCACATTCTCGGTTTTGTTTAATGAAGAGCTCTTTCTGTTTGGTCTGAATTTACGAAGGTGGTGAATTTGTTAACTTGTTGCACTCTGTGCGATATAAATAGGACTTTGATAGCCGAGAAATGACTTATTATTTGATCCAGCCAATAATCACGCACTTGGATTCTTAATTCTTAGTCAACCTGTATTTCTACAAGGCGGGTGCCCCTGTGCATGTCCCAGCTCTGGCGTGAGCTGGATGTAGCCGGGAGGAGGATTTCCTACTTAGCAAGCTAGGCTTGAGTAGCTTACTACTCTGCTGCATTGGGACAAGTGCCACGGAGGTGGTGAACCAGTAATAGACTCAAACACTAGAGCAAAGTAGACCCACAGCCTGTTAGGCGCCATCTATGCTGCTCTAAACAAACCACCTAACCATGACTGGTGTTTTGCCATGTCACACAGTTAGTCAACTCTTACAACATGCTCTCTGTGGGGCAGTGGTGCTATTCTTGTCATACACGAAGACCGCTCAGGACTGCACTTGGATTACACATGGATATTCAATACAAGATCAATTCAGAATCTGACTTGGCCACAAAAACTGTGATTGTCATAATATTATCGATTGAATAACACAGAAATAAAGGTCAATGGTGAATACACAACAACAAAAAAAGCTGTCATATTTTCCTCACCTCATTAATGACATTTAACACTTCATATTTATTAATGAGGGTTGCTCTAAAAGTAATGCCCCACATTTGTTTTCATCCCAGACTAAAAATAGCAAAGTGAATATTTACAGGTTTCCCACACGAGAATAAATAATTGAATGGTTTTCTTGCAAATAGGGCTCCTTTACCAGTTCGTTAAACATATTTAAACAGCCTGTCAATGAGATGAGGATTGTCCCTGTGACTTGTGTAGTGGTGCACACGCAGAGAAGCCTTTCATTGTACTAGAGTCAGGCGCGCATAGGTCTTTAAAAGATCCACCAAGGAAAATATACACTAAGATGAGATTGTCAGCTCTTGGATGAAGGCAAACATACACTAAGATGAGATTGTCAGCTCTTGGATGAAGGCAAACATACACTAAGATGAGATTGTCAGCTCTTGGATGAAGGCAAACATACACTAAGATGAGATTTCAGCTCTTGTATGAAGGCAAACATACACTAAGATGAGATTGTCAGCTCTTGGATGAAGGCAAACATATACTAAGATGAGATTGTCAGCTCTTGAATGAATGCAAACATACACTAAGATAAGATTTTCAGCTCTTGGATGAAGGCAAACATACACTAAGATAAGATTTTCAGCTCTTGGATGAAGGCAAACATACACTAAGATAAGATTTTCAGCTCTTGAATGAAGGCAAACATACACTAAGATGAGATTGTCAGCTCTTGAATGAAGGCAAACATACACTAAGATGAGATTGTCAGCTCTTGGATGAAGGCAAACATACACTAAGATAAGATTTTCAGCTCTTGGATGAAGGCAAACATACACTAAGATAAGAATTTCAGCTCTTGGATGAAGGCAAACATACACTAAGATAAGATTTTCAGCTCTTGAATGAAGGCAAACATACACTAAGATGAGATTGTCAGCTCTTGAATGAAGGCAAACATACACTAAGATGAGATTGTCAGCTCTTGGATGAAGGCAAACATACACTAAGATGAGATTGTCAGCTCTTGGATGAAGGCAACATACACTAAGATAAGAATGTCAGCACTTGGATGAAGGCAAACATACACTAAGATAAGAATGTCAGCACTTGGATGAAGGCAACATACACTAAGATGAGATTGTCAGCTCTTAGATGAAGGCAACATACACTAAGATAAGAATGTCAGCACTTGGATGAAGGCAACATACACTAAGATAAGAATGTCAGCACTTGGATGAAGGCATACACTAAGATAAGATTGTCAGCACTTGGAATCTATACAGCACATTCTCAACAATAAGAGAAAAGGGGTTAGCACAGATCCCCAATCTACTGAACACATTGACTACACATGTATTATTTTATTTCACCTGGACATGATTGCTGAATACTTAATATAATTCATTTACACATGATTTTTTACCAGGCCCGGGCCTACTTTGTCCAAGGCATGCAGGCTGAGGATGACGGGATGTTAAATGAAGGTATCATATCACTCATTCACTGTTTGTATAAAAAAATAATGTTTGCAGTTGTGAAAACAAATTTTGCCATCTCATCCTGATTTACATTTTGCCATCTCATCCTGATTTACATTTTTTAATTATTCTATTTCCAAAATAGAAGAAGCTCTTGACCTATTCCTGTGTATGACCTTCAATACTTATCTGTAAAGTATATATGTAATGATAGTTGATGATAAAAACCAAAGTAAAGGCATTCCTATAGCAAACACCACCATCAGGAAAGATGTATTATATATTTCATTGCACTAGGTCTCTGCTTTTCTTTGGAATGAAGTAACAAATTCCCTTCCTTACTGTATTGTCTTCCCTAGCAGTGTGTCAGGCACCCATTTTTAGCTGGGTAGACTAGAGTGTGTCAAGACCAGGGATTGAATCTGGTATCTTTGTCATGAGAAGTTAGCACTCTAACCACTCTGCTTTTCAGATGCTGTATTCCAGTGGTCTTCAGCCTTTCTTGTTCCATAAACCCTTTTCACCATTAATCAGAATGCCATTCCCCACCTTTTCAAGATTTTCTGACTCTAATGGTGCATTCTAATAATATGTATATAATATTGAATATATTCAATTTTTCTACATTAGTACATATATATTTACTTGGATTCTCTTTATAGTTTTACCAATTTAATAGCAATAGAAAATGTGTTTTTAAATTCAGGTCAGGTCATCCCGTAACCGGTGAGGTCGTTGGGGCACACATGAAGACGTCCACACAACCCACGCCACCCCTCTCTGTCAGCGGCCGCTGCTGGTGCCTTTTCCTGTCAGAGATTGGTCCATTCTTTTATGTTGTCCTCCCACGTCTTTTTGGGACGGCCTCTTCGTCGGCTGCCTTGCACCTTTCCGTGGAGGATCACATTTGCAAGACCATTTGATCTCGATATGTGACCGTACCAAGCGAGTCTCCCTCTTTTGACAGCCGCCAAGAGGCCCTCAAAAAGCCCCATTGGTGTTGCAATTCTATCTCGCATCTCCTCATTTGCAACTCGACCTTCGCGCACGACGTTTAAAAGTCTTCGGAAACATCTCATCTCCAAGGTCTGTATCCTTTGTTCAAGATCAGCTGCAACTGTCCATATCTCACAAGCACAGAGGAACATTGACAAGACCAGTGTGTACATTAATCTGATCTTTGTGCATAGTGCTAACCGTTTATCTTGCCAGATTTTGTTAAGCTGTGCAAGCGCCGCTATTGTCTGTGCTATTCTGGCCAACACCTCACATATGTCTTGTAGGTTAAATAGAATCTTTAGAATTGTAGAGCTTGTTTAATGACCACAATGAGTAGGTTTACATGGACGTTAAGTGGTGGTTTGATGTAGCTTTCCTAACATCCCGAGCATGCTGATGAGGGTCGACCGGGGTCCTCCAGGCAGTTGTGCCGTTTCATCTGCATGCTGCTCACTACTATGAACGGGATGATGTTGATTATTTTCCTCATTAGCCAGACTGCCATGGAGGATTATGGGGAAGTCAAGGTGAGGGTCTTGGCCAGTATATTTTGCCTGACCCTGACTAACATGTCTGATCAATATGTTTTGTCTGACCAGAGTCTTCCTCCCCTAATTGTAGCGGTAAAAAGATAAATATTCCACCAGTTTGGGTCTGTGATTCCCAATTTCCCTTTGGATGGAAATTCCTCACTGGTTGAGGATCCCTTCACTAGTTGAGAACCCCTAATCTAGTTGATATTACAGATTGATAAATAATGTTGTAGTTGTAAAATAAGTCCTGCATAATTGTTATTGACATGTGGATATTTCATGCATCTATTCCCCAGCCATATTCTACTACAGAAAAGCCTTGCAGTTGGTCCCTGACATAGAGTCTCGGTTGGGCAATGTGTTCACCAGAAACTCAAGAGACAGAGGTCAGTTTGTTAACCACAGAACATGCACACAGAAATGACTAAATCTTTTCCCTCATTACCTAGGAGGTAATTTGGATATTACATTTCACTGTATGAGGCCTGTTAAAAAAGTAGCTGAACTTTTGAAATTCCTGCCAATGTGATGTCATAACAACTTCCGGTCAGTAGAGATGTCAAGTGATGATATGCTTAAGTAACCTGTTTCCTGCGTGTTTCTGTTGTGCTTGCTTATAGTCCCATAGCTGATTGTTTGCATTTGTATAGATTGTGCTTTATATTTCTCAATATGTCTGAATTTCGTGGGTGGTGAATCATTAAGTTTTGCTTCAAGCTCTGGGAGATATACATAGAGCATCATGAAATGTTGAAACAAATTTATAGGGATCATTGCTGTATGCATTTTTACTAATGGTTTAAACAATTTAAGGATGTTCGGCGGGTAACTGATGCTGATTCGTGTTCAGAACGACCCATGATGTCATCTGGCGACACTCATGTTGCCCAATGTTATAAGACGGCAGGTTCAAATCATCATCTGACAGTTCAGGAAATCCCCACACATCACTGCTCGTTCTTAATTTTTGTATAAAAGCAATTACAAATATGCTTCCTCAGACACCCGACTCACCTGGCCTCAGTATTTGCAAATTAAAATTAAACTAAAATGGATAAGGATTTTGGACCATTTAAGAAAGAAAGAGCAGATCTGCACGTTATTCCAAAAAATTCTTACCATCACTGCTTTGAGAAGTGGAAATGGCATTGGGAGCAATATATTAATAGAAGAGGGTAGTTTTTTAAAGGGGACAATTGTAATTTTGTTAAAAAAGAAAAAGTGTTGACTTTTTTAACAGACCTCGTATCATGAATTTGCAGTTCTGTATATCCAATGTTTATGCCTTCATCAAGATTTGTTTCTGTTCAAAGCACCATGTTATATCAACCTCTTTCTCATTCCCTTAACTATTCCCTAGAGTATAATGCTGGACAGTAAATGTGACCTTAACCATTCCATTGGAGTGCATGTTTTTTACAATTGTCACTTAGTCTATATATGGTTCGGTATTCTTTTGGGAGCATCTGATTAGTGTAGTGGTAGAGCACTCACTTTTCATAGTAGAGATATGGGGGTTCAACTTCTGTTGTCGACACGCTCCAGTTGACACAGGTGTATACAGGTGCCTGGATTACTATTAGACACAGAAAGGCAGCAAGGAAGACACATCATGTTTCAGCTGGCTATTTTGGGTAGCAGACATGCCTTCCTACTGTGATCCCTATTCTCTTAGTCAGACTAGACTAGTGTGGCTTGTTTCCAAGGCCACCCCTTAGAAACTGAATAGCTCTGGTTCTGTGACCGTGATGCAAGCAGCCAGCTATGAGCTGTTGGCTGCTGTCAGCTCATTCACTGTGCTGCATCTTCAACCCCATTTGAGGAATGATCTCTGTATATTATCACAAGGATATGTGACTTAAATCAACTGTCAAGTACACTATAATACAAAATAATTTTGCCTTTATCAATACTAATCACAACCTGGCTGCCACACCATCAAGATGGTAAATGTATCTTTACATAACCAAATGGACTCTGTGGCTGAAAGTACATACCTAACCAAAATTCCTACGTAACTTGATATACTTGCTCCTGTAGAGGATTTTATATTCAATTTTTCTAAGGCTTATATTTTCTGAAGGATAGCGTAGCCAGTCTCCTTACACTCATCGCAGAGAATAAATCAACTTACTGGTAACAGGTGTGAAAGAATAAGGCAACATAACAATAGTAGTATCAGTAGAAGTGGTAATAATAATAGCAGTAGCAATAGTATTGCCAGTAGAAATAATTGTACCAATAATAGTAACAGTAGTTGTATTAGTAGTAGAACAAAAGTAATAACAGTAGTAGTACTAATAGCAAAAATAGTAAGAGTAAAAGCAGTATTAGTGGAGCAATAGTAGTAACAGTAGTAGTAGTAATACTGTCAAGTACACTATAATATAAAATAATTCAGCCTTTATCAAAGCTGACTCCCACGTTATCAAGATGGTTGCTGTTGTTTGTTGTTGTTTAATGCCCACAATGAGTATGTTTACTCATTTACGCATCCTGAGAAGGACGTTAAGTGGCGGATTGTAGTAGCTATCCTCACATCCCGATCATGCTGATGAAGGTGGACCGCAGTCCTCCAGGTAGTTGTGCTATGGTTGGCTTAATCTGTGTGGCGCTCACTGCTACAGGGATCACATCGATCCACATCTCGTCAGTCAGACTGCCTTGATAACAGTTTGTTTCCAGGGAACACTACATGGAAGAGATATTGTGGTCTTGGTCAGTGTATTGTGCCTGACCCTGATGCAACGTCCTGATCAGAATGTTGTACCTGACTGGACTGTGTCTAGTGTCTCAGTTCCCCATCAAGATGGGAAATGCATCCTTATATAACCAAATGGACTCTGTATGCTGGCCAAGTGGTACTACTACTGTCTCTGTGGCGCAATCAGTTAGTATGTTCGTTGTTAACAGAAAGATTGGTGGTTCGAGGCCACCCAGGGACGGATATTATTTTAGGGGTCACTGTAGTAAAGAAATAAAGCACTCACCTATCAAAGCGATGAACTGAAATGGCGTGGGATCGAGCTTTGTGCATCCTGAATTAGCTCCAGTCATCTTGACTTATGTCTTGCCACTGACCCAAGGTGGATAGGAACGAGAGAGGGAGGTTGATGATCAGCGCAGCTTCTTCCTCACTATAATCCATATACAGCGCAAGTTACATTATCAAGATAAAAACTGTGATGGTGTCGCCATCATCGCTTGGGCAACTAACTTTTTTACTATTACCAGTAGAAGTAGTAGTAACAAATAGAGTAGTAGCAGCATAACAAATGTAGTACCAATGACAGTATTAATAACAATATAAGTAGTAACAATAGAAGCAGTGTGCTAATTCTCTTTGTTTAACATCAAATCCTGCAGCAAGACAAGACAGTGAGAGTTCTGTGGAAGAAAGGTAAACACATTTACACTACTGGTTCATATTCTTGTATTTGCAAACCTGAATTCTTGAATTTTTTGGGAAAGCTAAATATTTAGTCTTATTTCTGTATGATAAACGTGTGTTGGTTATAGAGCTTTCTTTCAAACCTTGAAGGCTACTGCATACTCGGCGGGGTTTTGACCTGTTTGAATAGTTGCATGTGGACAAGCTTAATCCCATGGGCCCCTCCACAGTAAAGCCTGATGCTTACTTTTTCTTATTTTCCTTGAGCTACAAGGTCATTGATGCACAGCATTTCACTGTGTATACTAAAACGCTGATCATGTTGTGGCCTCAAAAAGCGACTTTGCAGGCTGTGAATTTTGAGACCCCTTGGTCTATGGGGTTGCAATCATGAAAAAAATCAAACTGAGATCATGCAAAACCATGATTTGCAGAGTTTTCTACTGTAGAGGGGCATGATAATTTTGAATAAGAAAACGTGTACCTGTGTTTATTTATCTCAGCAAAACAAAAGTAAAGATAATTCCATGGTAGACACTGCTTTTGGTGATGAGTGTTAGGGCAGTGTTTCTCAAATTTGTTGTATTCACAGCACACCTGCACACTGTGTTTAAACTTTGTTATTATTAAACTAGTCGCTCTAATTGGTGGAGCATAGATCCAATTACATTTGGATTTACCCTATCCAGCTAATAAGGAATCTTGAATCCATTTGTTTGCAGTAGAGTTTTATTGGCAATGGTTTTTATGATAGAGAGATTGCCAGCCCCATCACAACCTAAAATAGTCGCCTGTCACGACCTTCTGGGAAGGAAATAATTGCTCCTCTCAGGAGTCACTGGGACTTTGAGACGAGCCAACTGACTTTGCCAGTCCTTGACTTGCTGAGAGTTACTACATGCTACGGAGTTCGTGCATCTGTGCTGAAATATCTTCAGTGTGTGTTGGTGTGGTTTTCTGGCATTTCGTGGTGAACTGTGTTGATCGGCTACACAATCTATTAATAGGTTGTGCGTGACGTTACAGGTTTTCTTTTCGCTCGTCCAGTGTTTTGGCGATAGAACGACCACACAGAACAACATGTGGAAGAAGGAACAGGTAAGGAAAGCATACTGGAGCAAGAAAATCAAGACTTAAGTGTCTTCGTTTAGGTCTTAACAATGTGAGGATTCTGTTTTGAAAACGTTAAACAACGTGGCCCTGTACATGAGCTCCTTGTTTATGGCGCTGGCATTGTTGCCTTACAGGAAACACTGTTGGGTGCTACTGGTGAGTTGAGAGTGGCAGGCTATTGCAGTTTTTACAACAGACAATATCTGGGACTGGCCATCCTTGAGCACGAAATTTTGGCGGTGAAAGAGGTGGACACATCTCTTTGGAACTGATGAGCTGCAACTTCAAGCTATTGAAGTCCAGTCGGAGAGGAATGCTTTTGTGATGGTGAACATGTACGCTTGTAATATGAAAGTGACTGGCTCGAAATGGCAGTGCCTAAATGAGATTTTGTTGCAGGAACAGCATGTCATTTTCTGCTGTGACTTCAATGCTAAAAGCAAATGGGGGGGCAACACCTCTGCAAATAAACAGGGCGGTGAGCTCGAGGACGCATTAGTCACCACTGATCTTGTATGCATCAACTGCGAAGGGTAACCAAAATAGCGAGCCGCCCAGGGGATGACGACAGCATTATTGACCTAGTATTGGTGTCTCCCTCATTGGCCCCAACATGCAGGTGGAGAGTTTTATGGTATCACGGGAGTGATCACCTTCCTTGCAGTATATTGGTAGCGAAAGGTAGATCCAAAAGTCATAGGCTGAGGGTATGTGCCTTCAAGTATGACATCACAGATAGGCGCAGGATGGGTAGCAGTGCCAGCAGCAGTTGGGAACAACCACCTTAGTGGAATGAGGAGGTACAAAGAGCATGGGTTGACAAACGACTAGCCCTTACACAATGGCAGAAAATCGTGTAGAGCTTAACTTGATTCTCTCAATCTACTGAAACAGACTATGGGCAAGAAAGTGAACCAGTTCAAGATTATCGCGAATGAAGCTAAGGCTGCGAGGTGGCAGGAATTTTGTGGGAGGGTGGCAGCTGAGAAGTCCATTAAGTTGTTCTAGCAACTCTGCTAATAACAGGCAAATCCTTAGCTTCCAGGATGTGGATCTCTCCTGGAAAATAACAGACGATGAAAAAGGCACTGCTTTGTTCACAAATTACCTGCAGCAGATAGGTCAGAGGTACTCGGCAGGAGATAGTACTGCTAAAAAGACATTGTCGGATTTGTGAAAAGACCCTGGAATTTTCTGACATGTCAAATGTGACAGTTGGTGAAATTAGGGCGGTACTTGACCGGCATAAAAACTTTGCACATGAGCCTGACTGTATAAGGAATGATGACATATGTGACAGACAAGGAGTTGAATAGTCTGGCTGGTGTGTTTAACAACAGTGTTAAGTGTGGCGTCATTAACAAAGACTGGCTGCACAGATACCTGATACCACTTCCTAAGCCCGGCAAAGACCAGACTGAGATGCAAGGTTTTTGCATAATCACCATGCAGAACACAGTGAGCAAGTTACTGGAAAGTATAATAGCTCTGAAGGTAATGAGGCACATTGAACAGTTTCAGCTATTTCCTTTAGGCCTATGGGGGGGTACTGTCCACACAGAGAGACCTGGTGTAATGTGGGTGTTTTCGCTTATGACGTTTTTGAAGGTTTCCAATCACGTAAAGAAACATGTGCTGTGGCCATTGATTTGAAGGATGCATACAACAGAGTTGTGGTTAACTTCTTGACGGCTCGGCTTGTAGAACTCCAGCTTTGTCCCTTCCTGATTACCTGGATTTTTTGCGCTCTTTCTCAAAGGAAAGTCGTTCTTAGGTATGGTCTCTGGTTGTCAGAACCAACAACGATAAGCCCAGGCTTCCCGCAGAAACCGCCTTTGTCTCCAGTGCTGTTCTTCTTCTTCTTCTTCGTTCGTTCTCAATCTCCCACTACCAAACCCTGAAAGGGTAAGTAGCAAAATGTAATCCAGAGAACGGAATGCGTTGTGTCGTAGTTTACAGCTTGGCTGCGATATTTGCACCTTTCGGTCCAACACATCCGACTTCAGCAAGCATTTTTTGAGTACCGGGTTAGCATTCCCTCTTCGATCCCTTCTCCTTAGCCAGACTGCCCTGCTGCAGCCTGTTATCCAGGATCACCGCGTGGAGATGTAGAAGGGCCTTGGCAGCTCTTGTTCGCTAGCCCTGACGCTAGCAGTTAGCTATGGGTCGCTGACCACTCCAGCTCATGCGCTGATCAGCATTTTGATCCCCAGTGCTGTTCAATGTGTATTCGATTGGGATTTTCGGTGAACAGATAATTACGGACAATGGTAGAACTTTGTCTTACACAGACGATGTCCTGGTATACCGTCAAGGGAGCAGATTGCAGGGGAGCTGCAAGTAGAGCTCAACTGCATGGATGAATGGTGTAGAGAATCTGGGGCATTGATTAATCTGACAAAGTCTATGGTAACATGGTTCTCCCTGAACAATAATATCGTCACACACATTTAAATATTTGGGAGGTGAGTCCTCTTCGACACAAGTTTGTGGCTCAAGGAACATGTCGATCACATCATTATCCGAGCCCGTGAAGGTCTTGGAGCGATGAGGCTGATGGCTGCGGTTCACTGCGAACAGAGACTCTTATTGATGTTATTTCAGGGGTTGGTCCTTTCTGTAATAGAATATGCCCTGGCAATTCTCACGCTCAGCAAGACACAGCTGGAAAGACTGGAAAAGATTCAGAATGAGGCAGTGAGAATCATTCTTGGTTGTACAAGAGGCACAGCCATAACTGCCATGAGGTTTCCATTGGACCTGCCAACTGTGGGGTTTAGGCGGCAGATGTATCAGGCTCAAACTTACAACATCAGCACAAACGAAGAGCATCCGTTGCATGTGGGATTACGGAAGACGAAAGGCGCAAGACTTGTAAGGGCACAATCGTGAATGGGTCAGGCTGAGGCATTTGTGCAAAGGGTGTGTGCATTGGGAGACATAATGCATGACGAAGAATGTATGAAATTACCTGAGAATTTACTGCAAACTTTCCGTCTGATTGTCCCACTTGACAGCGCGTGTGTTAAGCTGAATCCTGTTGATGTGGTGTCGGAGGTTAACGTTTTCATCAATGAAAATTCCACGGATGATGATGTCATTATCTACATAATTGGATCCGTCATCCATGGGTTGAGAAGCGCATGGGCCTTCACGGCTCAGAGGTGTAGGAAAACGATCAAGGAGGAGTCTGAGGCTTTTGCAGAAACCACAAGCAGTCTGACCATGGAGATCATGGCTGTTACGAAGGCGATGATCTGGCTTGAAACAATGAGTCACACACATGTGTGCATCCTCAGTGATTCATTGAGGATGCTCAGGAAGGTGGAAACAGGTTGCGCGTGGCGCCAGTGGTTGAAGTCAGTAGGACGGTCATGTTTGAAGAGAGTCACTTTCATACTCGTTCCGGGATATGCAGGTATCGAAGGGAACGAGAGAGCTGATAGTTTGGTGAGTCCAGCTATAATGGAGTACGGGAGATAATGGACCGAGCCGATATCCTAAACGCCGTTAGGGAAATTGGCTAGAATGAAGATTCGGAAATTGATTCACAAACGACGTCCTTGGCGCGACTGGTTGAATTGGATGTGAAACGAGAGGCGTCAAGGAAGGAACACCACACGGGGATCCATAGACGTCTGGTTAACCAGCACAGGACAGAAACAGTCAATCATCACATGCTGGCAGACATACTGAGAATGAGATCTGAGCTCGTATGGACTTGGCCAGAGTGCGATGAAGATGATTCGACGACTAACTAATTAACTGACTTGCTGAGAGAGAGAAGCCTTAGACGAGACAGAGGTTGCTATACTGCTTTCCTTCATCGCACCAGGTGGACTGATAGCTTGCAGTACACCTATTTGAATCTGCCAGAATAGAAAGTATAAAATATATAGTTTCCTCTCTAGTTTAAATAAATTTATGTAGTGCACTGTTTTGATGTACTTTGTAACTAATAACACTACTCCTAATTAATTATTTAAAGCTGAGAGATATTCTTCTTCGTACGCAGTCAGACAGTAACCATTATTTTTTCGAAAAAAGCGGCGGCCATCCTGAGGCTGTCGCCGCTGCCATAGAGCTTGTCTTGCAGTTCCACTGGTGATGGCCACATCTGCTCTCTCTGATCCTCGTATGTCGGGCAGTTCTGCAGCAGATGTTCAGCGGTCATTTTACCGGTACCGCACGGGCATTCGTCGGTACCACCTATCTTCAATTTGTTGAATAGGTGGTACCTCAGTCTATTGTGGCCAGTGCGAAGTCTGAAGACAACGACCTGCTCTCTTCGGTTCAACTGGTAATAAACATCGTTTTTGGTGTAACCAGTATGTTCGGTTTCCCATTTGGTCATGTATCTGGCTTTAATAAGCCGTTTTGACTCTTCCTACGTCATACTAGTATCTGTTTGTGGTAGTCTTGCACCTTCTTTTGCCAGTCTGTCTGCCTCCTCGTTGCCTTGGATGTTGCAGTGTGATGGGACCCACTGTACCACTACCCTTTTTGGTGCGGACTGCTGGCACAGTTTGCAGAGTGCTGCTCTTAAGTCATTAAGCTCAGTGTTTTTCTTTCTTTTTGGTGCTGTGACTACGGCGAGAGCATCTGTAAGCAGGACTATATGGCTTTCATTTTCATTGTGTGTCACCATTTCTTCCACTGCCGCCCTCAGTGCCTCTGCCTCCGCTCTGAAATTGCTTGTGTACTTACCAGTAGCGATTGACAGTGTTATTTGTCTGCCATTTGGTAGGTTCAGGAATGCTCCTGCCCCTCCGTTCTGTGTAGTGTTTGTTACAGAACCGTCGGTGTATGCATGGGTCCAGTCCATGCTTGGGTAGCTTTTCGATATGAAGCTTAGGGTAGTATCTCTTCTTTCTTTTTCAGTCTGGCAGTTTTTGTTTGCAATACCTGGTATATTTTCTACCACCTCTGGAAATATATCCTGCCTCCAGGTAGGTTTTCGTACAGCAGTGATGGGTTTTGGTGTTGTTAGTGCGTTTATGGGATCTTCGTGCATCTTTGCTTTGGCTATTTCTGCAAAGTTTCTCCGCTTTAGTTTCCCATTTCCCAAATTGTTTAGTCTCTGGTGCATTGGATGGTCAGTCAGTCTTCGGAGTTTCTCTGACTGCAGCTGGGCTCTGCAGTCTCTTCTATCGGTCATGGATTGCAGTTTTGTAATCTTTTCAAGTTCTACAATTGGCGTTGACTTCATGCCTCCTGTTATAACTCTCATGGCTTGGTTTTGAAGTTTGCTAACTTTATCGAAGTTCGCCTTTGCTGCTGTTGTCCATGCCGCAATGCCATACTCGAGAACTGGTCTCACTCTTCCAGTGTACAGTTTCTTTAGTATGCCTTCGTCTGCTCCCCAGCTTGTGCCAGCAAGTTTCCTCATGATTGCCCTTCTTTCTCTGGCTCTCATTCGGTTTCTCTCGATCTGACTTTTCCATGTCATGCGCCGATCAAATGTGACTCGCAGATAGGTTGGGTTGTCGTTTGGCTGCAGGAATTTGCCATTTAGACTTAATTTGGTATTTTGGGGTTTTGTTGAAAGCGAGAATATTGTACATGTGGTTTTCTCCTCGTTTATTTTGACCAGCCATGAGTTCGCCCACTCTTCCAGCGATGTTAGGGCCTGCTGCATCTGATTTCTTGCTATGGTGAGATTCTTTTCAGAGGTCCACATAGCCAGATCGTCTGCAAACATTGAGCTATGGACTCTCCTTGGTATATTCTCTGTAATGTCGTTTATATATACCAGGAAGAGTGTGGGTGACAGTATTCCCCCTTGGGGTACTCCCTGCTCGAGTGTCACCTTTTTGCTCATCTGCCCTTGTACTTGGACTCTGGCCGTTCTTTGTTTGAGGTAGTGGTTGATCCACTTGTACATTTTCCCACAAACATCACTTTAAAGCTGAGAGATCAATTTTATTGTAATTGATCATGGAAAAACATACCTCATAATAATCAATTTTGGCAAGCTTTTTTTGGCACACGTAGCAGCTCACTACTTTTTCACAGTTCAGTGTTTGAACACAAAACATACAGTGTTAGAGATTTAATTTTGCTAATTTCATCTGCTTACGGAGGACTCAAAAGGAGATTTTAATTAACACAGCAATAATTTCATTCAGCTAATCTAAGTACAACCAAAGCATCGTAGATCATAAAACAGCCCTCCTGTTTATTTCAACCAACATGGAAGGACTCTCAACACAAGGCCCAGACCACCTGATGATCCGCTCAAATCTTCTGGAAACATGCAATATGGATGACATGTTGAAGGGGAACGGCAGTGCAATCCACATGGCCAAACATTGAAAACATAATGTCTGATTTGGTCTCCAGGACACGAAAAGTGAGTCCGCCCTGCTTAATTAATGAGATAGCATGCCAAGTTCCCTTTCCTAGCTGCCTTCCATAATTTTGGGTTATCTACTCATCCACTCCATGTCACTATTAAAGATAAGCATTCTAACTGATCTAATACATGGACGCTGTATTCAAGATCAATAAATGGGTAACAGCATAAGAAATACTACATTTGGGATTCAATGTTAGAGGCCTCGTTGTAAGAGGTCTCAGCTTTATTTTTGGTGAGGTAATCAGATCCCAGAGTGAAAAGAATACGACACAGCCATATTCTATACATGTTGTTAAAGACAACTAAAGAGAGTTGTGTTTGGACATAGCAATCTTATCATGTAAAAAATGCATTGCTATTACAATGAGCAGCTGCAAAAGCTCAGAAATAGGTGTCCTGTGAAGAAATGAACAGCAGTTCAAATCTATTCTTCTAATTGGAATTAAAAGGTGAATGTTTGCAAATGTCTGACAACAGGTTTTCTTTGTTGTTGTTCGAAGCTACAAATGCTGAGTTAACTCTTCATGACATTTTTTGTTAGCAGATTACAGTGTCTCTTCTTACATCCCAAGGTGTACGTGAGAAGGTGGGCTGGGGGTCCTCCTGGCTGTAGTATAATGGGAGACTCCTCAGTAAGTTCACCAATATGGGGATTACAGTGTCGATTCCCCACCATGTTGGCCAAACTGCTGTAAGCTTCTTCTTCTTCTTCTTTCGTTCGCTTTAAAATATTGTCTGTATCTGCAATGTTGTCTCTTGTATAAACTTCACTGTCTTTTGTAGTTCACACACAGGCTGCTGTAAGCAAAGTAAAGATCCCCTCACGCCATGCGGCGTATAGGAAATAGGGTGTTAGACCCATATCATTTTGTAACCCACGGCACACAGTGGATGATTGGGTCAGCATCAAGCCAGCCGTCTTTACTTCCCAGATTTTTTCTGGTACCCAATTTCAGTGGCTGTGTTGACGACAGGAGCCAGTTTGCGATAGGGAAAAAATCCTGCACCAACTGGGGATTGAACCCTGATCGCTTTTAATGGGAAGTCATTGCACTAACCACTGCCCTGCCGTGGCTCCCAAACTGCTGCCTTAAACAAGGAGCACAAACGAGGATATGAGGTGGTGTTTTGATCAGTATGTTTCACCTTACCCTGATTGCTCCTCGCTAACCATGGTTTGCCTTCCCAAACATTTTCAAATGGTTGTTGTATAGGTCGTCCTATCTAGTAAAAGTAGCTGATCAGTGTCACCATGTGAAGCAACAGTTCTGTCTGCACTGCCACTTGAAAAGAATTTGAAAGAAGTTTCCTTTTACTTGTATGAGTTTCTGTGTCATGTTATTTTTATGTTTGTT
Source organism: Ariolimax columbianus (assembly GCA_036924085.1). NCBI lineage: Eukaryota > Metazoa > Mollusca > Gastropoda > Stylommatophora > Arionidae > Ariolimax > Ariolimax columbianus. The sequence goes on from JAVGWX010000004.1 coordinate 108,947,363, forward strand.
TTTATAAATAGTGACTTTGAAGAGGATCTGTTGGTCCACCTGCAGCATCTGAAATTGAAAGAGAATGCACTCTGCCAACCAGAATATGAGCAAAAGGTGGGACTATATGTCTTGTTTATTTTCCTACTCATCATTTAACAACAAATATTTTGATTCTATTCTGAAATGCATGTTATACATTAAAGTTTCAACCATTTTTGGCAAAGGAACCCTTTTTCCACACACAGTCCTTTTGGTTGTATCAGAGTTAATAAGACGTGACAGAACAAATGAATAGCTAGTTCTTAGTTGTTTGTCCATCATTTCTGAGGAGGACCACATTGTCATCTGTCAGTTCTAGAGTGGGTTCATAGATGGCTGATTAAACCAATCCTAGCCCAAAATGTCTGTCACACTTAGGGCACAGAAGCACAGTCTGGCCATCAGACAGAGGCAACTTTTGTTTTGGCTTTTGTGTCGCTCGTTTCCGTGCAGCTTCCGTGATTTTTGCCTGCTCCATATGTGTCGTGCCAGAGGAGATTTTGCTACGCCAAGTTGAGTGATCAGCAGCAATGTTCTCTCAATTATCAGGGTCAATGTTGCAGTTCTTTGGTGAGGCTTTTAGAATGTCTTTGTAACGTCTTATTTGGCCACAGCGAGCTCGCTTGCCTGACTCAAGCTCGCCATAGAATATTTTCTTTGGAAGCCACTCATCTGACATGTGGACAACATGGTCAGTCCATCTAAGCTGCAGTTTGCACAGAGTTGTGTGGATGCTTGTCATGCCAGCCCGCAAAAGAACTTGTACATCTGTAATTCTATCTTGCTATTTTATGTTCAGCAGTTCCCTTAATCCACCAAGATGAAAATGGTCAAGCTTCTTTGCATGTCAACTGTACACAGTCCAAGTTACAGGCGTACAGAAGAGTTGGTAGAACGACTGCCGCATAAACCTTCAATTTTGTTATAAGCTTAATTCTTCTCCAGTCCCAAACTGAGGATCTTAGTTTTTCAAATGCTACACATGCTTTGGCTATTCTCGAGTTTACTTCCTCATCAATATGTACTGCTCTGGAGAGTGTGCTGCCAAGGTATGCAAAGCATTCTACCAACTTTAATTTCTGACCATTGATAGTGATAGATGGCTCACTGTACTCAGTTTTTTTGGTTCTGCTTGGTACATCACTTCAGTCTGCTGGTAGAGATTGTGTGACTAAAGTTAACGCAAGCCGCTGCAAACAGTACGTTACATCTCAGTCTCTGAATGGGCGTTGTGAGCGCAGTCATCAGCAAAGAGAAGTTCACATATGGACTCAATTTGTACTCTAGTTTTTGCCCACAGTCTCCTCAGATTAAATAACTCACCGTCTAGGAGATAGCGAACTTTGACTCCAGCTTCACTGCCCTTGAATGCATCCATCAACATCGCAGCAAACATCATGCTGAAAAGGGTAGGGGTTAGGATCCATCCTTTTTACTCCATTTGTAACACCATATGGCTCAGAGGAGTTCCCATGATCCTGAACTCGAGTTAACATGCCTTCATGGAACTGCCAAACCATTATAATAAATGTATTGGGACATCCAAATTTGGCCATGATCTTCCATCGGCCATCACGACTTACAGTATCACAAGCTTTTGTTAAATCCACAAATGTAGTGAGAAGGTGGACATTTTGCTCTTGACACTTTTCCTGTAGTTGCCAGCTGCAAAGTTCATGTCAGTGGTGCCTCGTCCTTTTCTAAATCCACATTGACTCTGGAAGTAGCTCTTGTTCTAGGTGATGTAAAAGTCTGTCTAGTAGAGTATGCAAGTATCTTTCCTGCAACGCAAAGCAGAGATATTCCTGTTTGTCTCTTCTACGGACAATAACAAAATCAATCAGGTGCCAATGTTTTGAGCGGGGATGCATCCATGTTGTTTTATTGCACATCAGCAGGTGAAAAAAGGTGTTGGTAATCATAAGGTCATTGATAGCACATGTCCTCAAAGGGAGGTGGCCGTTTCTGTAGCAGTATTCCATATTTTCCTTGCATGTAACTAACATTTTTCTATGTCATGTTGGTTTTTTTCTCTTTAATGCTCAGGAGCCCAGGTATAGGGAACAGTTAGGTTAAGGGCCTTATGTCTGGTAGGGTTAAGAGTTGGACGAAGGAGGATTTCCTCTGCAAGGCAGACCACATATCCAAATAGGTTTATACCCTGCCGAAGATGGATGTGTCGAACCGAAAGGTGCAGATATCGCAGTCAAGTTGTAAACTAGCAACACAACACATTCCATTCTTCAGACTACATCCTGCTACTTGCAAAGTCCTTTACAGAGCTTGGTAGTGGGAGATTAAGAATGAACAAAGAAAAAGAAGAGGAGGGTCAAACAACAACGGTTTTGAATGTTGATTGTGCTTTCAATTCTTGTTCGTCGGTTGACTTCATCTTTTGAGACACGGTCATACCGGTGATTATACGGTTTGAAACACACAGCAGGATTGAGTTGACACAGTTTATGTAAATTTATAGCTTGGTTGTCAGTGAAAACCTCTGTTCATTTCAGACTGAATGCAGGGCATGCATAGAGGCAGTAGCCAGGTAAATGAAATCCTTAATGGAGTTGACATTGCTGCCATCAACGATAATTCCTGTTGTGGTATTATAGCCAAGGTTTAGTGTCTTGATTTTTGCCCATGATTTGTGAAGGCCTAATCAAAGGTGCTCTGGGTGTCTCAATGATTTTATCAGAGCCTGAGGTTAGGAGCCTGGTATAACTAAAGAGGGTTGGTGTTGCCCTGGTAATCTTATGATGTTGTTTGAAACCATTCATGCTGAGTTAATTCAACTCTTGACATTTCTTTGGTTGCGAGTTACAGCAGCTCTTTTTAAATCCTGAGGCGTACTTGAGAGGGCAGACCAGTATCATCCTGGCTGAAATGGAATGCTAGGCTTCTCAGTAAGCTCGCCACTATAGGGATTACAGTGTTAGTACCCACCTAGTTTGTCAGACTGCTGTGACACGTCCTGTTTCCAGGAACCATGTTGGTTGGGGATCTTGATCAGTATGTTTCTCCTGTCAGGATAGGACTCTTCCCTCTCAACCTCATGTAAAACCATAACTATGGAACTACCACTGCAATTCTTTGGATACAAGCTCCCTGTAAACCAGCCTGCTGTAATGGTGATCCTATTCTTCACCTCAAGGAAAAAGAAACATAAATGGGAATGTCCTCTATCAGGGCGTTAGCACAATAAATACAAGTTAGGAACATCATTGCATGTGTGTCTTCCATCTTGATTTCAGATGACACACATCTCCTGCCTTCCTGTGGAGTTGATTGTATACATTCTGCATTGGGTTGTGTCTAATGAGTTGGACCTGAGGTCACTGGAAATGTTTTCCTTGGTAAGTTGACATTTAGCAATGCCTATTTATTGCCAGGTCCTGAAAGGATAGTATGCCAGGCATGTCTTAAGAAATGAGGGGTGAGGGTGAACATGAATCTGACTATTCGTTCCTGTTGTTTTTGGAAGCCACATACTGAATTAATGTATCTGTTAGCAGTATACTGGAGTATTCGTGGCCATAGTGCACTATGAGGCTACCTGCCATAAGCTCACCACTATGGGGATCATAGTGTCCATTTGCACCTCGTTAGCCACACTGATGTGACCAGTCTGTTTTCAAGAGTCCTTCAACGAAGTACGGTGGGCTCGATCAGATTGTTTCACCTGATCCTGTTATTACTTTTCACTTCCACCTGTACAAACAAGATAAAGAAAAAAACCTCTAATCTCAATTGTAGAAGAGCTTGTATATACTGATCGATCTGCATTAAGGCCACGTTCAAAGCAAGTTAAGGCATTTATATAGAATACACAGATGAACTGTCTGGTGTTTTGCTGGGAGGTTTGCTCCAAACTATGAAGCTGAAATCACTGCACTTGAAGCCGCTTTGTACCATCTGAGGATAGTTTTGAATGCTCAAAACCATTGTTATTTTTACAGACTCAATGTTCGTCTTTCGAGCATTAAAAGATGCTGAACATTGTAGCCCTGACCTTATCCAAATATCTCCAGACATTGACCACATTATCACCCCCCAGCAATGAAAAGAGACAGACATACTAGCAAAGAAGGGATCAAGACAAGAACAACTACACGCAGCAACAACTCTACAAACAGCTCATAATAAAAGCAAACAAAGAAACTTCACTGAACAGATGGGCCATCAGAAACACAGGGAGGGAGCTCTACAGAATTCAACTACAACACACTCCAACGTGCCAGCTGAAACCATTGATCATTATCTCTTTGAGTGCTCAGTGAAAGACGCAGTACTTGTACCAGTACCAAAAACAGGAAAGGACAAAACAGATCCAAATGGATACAGGCCTATCAGCCTACTGAGCTGTGTCGGCAAGCTGATGGAACGTATGATAAACACCAGACTGATGTGGCATCTGGAAGAAAAACGAATACTAATTCCACAGCAAGCCGGCTTTAGACAGCACAGATCCACTGAGGACCAGGTCATCCTCATAGCCCAGGAAATAGAAGGTGCCTACCAGGCACAGAAACACACAGTAGCGGTGTGGGTGGACCTGGAAAAGGCATTTGACAAAGTCTGGAAAGATGGACTTAGAGTCAAGCTAAGAAAAAGTGATGTTTGTGGGAAAATGTACAAGTGGATCAACCCCTACCTCAAAAACAGAACGGCCAGAGTCCAAGTACAAGGGCAGGTGAGCAAAAAGGTGACACTCGAGCAAGGAGTACCCCAAGGGGGAGTACTGTCACCCACACTCTTCCTGGTGTATATAAACGACATTACAGAGAATATACCAAGAAGAGTCCATAGCTCAATGTTTGCAGACGATCTGGCTATGTGGACCTCTGAAAAGAATCTCACCATAGCAAGAAATCGGATGCAGCAGGCCCTAACATCGCTGGAAGAGTGGGCGAACTCATGGCTGGTCAAAATAAACGAGGAGAAAACCACATGCACAATTTTCTTGCTTTCCATCAAACCCCAAAATACCAAATTAAGTTTAAATGGCAAATTCCTGCAGCCAAACGACAACCCAAACTATCTGGGAGTCACATTTGATCGGCGCATGTCATGGAAAAGTCAGATCGAGAGAAACCGAATGAGAGCCAGAGAAAGAATGGCAATCATGAGGAAACTTGCTGGCACAAGCTGGGGAGCAGACGAAAGCATACTAAAGAAACTGTACACTGGAAGAGTGAGACCAGTTCTCGAGTATGGCATTGCGGCATGGACAACAGCAGCAAAGGCGAACTTCGATAAAGTTAGCAAACTTCAAAACCAAGCCATGAGAGTTATAACAGGAGGCATGAAGTCAACGCCAATTGTAGAACTTGAAAAGATTACAAAACTGCAATCCATGACCGATAGAAGAGACTGCAGAGCCCAGCTGCAGTCAGAGAAACTCCGAAGACTGACTGACCATCCAATGCACCAGAGACTAAACAATTTGGGAAATGGGAAACTAAAGCGGAGAAACTTTGCAGAAATAGCCAAAGCAAAGATGCACGTAGATCCCATAAACGCACTAACAACACCAAAACCCATCACTACTGTACGAAAACCCACCTGGAGGCAGGATATATTTCCAGAGGTGGTAGAAAATATACCAAGTATTGGAAACAAAAACTGCCAGACTGAAAAAGAAAGGAGAGATATTACCCTAAGCTTTATATCGGAAAACTACCCAAGCATGGACTGGACCCATGCATACACCGACGGTTCTGTAACAAACACTACACAGAACGGAGGGGCAGGAGCATTCCTGAACCTACCAAATGGCAGAAAAATAACACTGTCATTCGCTACTGGTAAGTACACAAGCAATTTCAGAGCGGAGGCAGAGGCACTGATGGCGGTAGTGGAAGAAATGGTGACACATAAAGAAAATGAAAGCCATACAGTCCTGCTTACAGATGCTCTCGCCGTAGTCACAGCGCTAAGAAGCCAGAAAAACACTGAGCTTAATGACTTAAGAGCAGCACTCTGCCAACTGTGCCAGCAGTCCGCACCAAAAAGGGTAGTGGTACAGTGGGTCCCATCACACTGCAACATCCAAGGCAACGAGGAGGCAGACAGACTGGAAAAAGAAGGTGCAAGACTACCACAAACAGATACTAGTATGACGTAGGAAGAGTCAAAACGGCTTATTAAAGCCAGATACATAACCAAATGGGAAACCGAACATACTGGTTACACCAAAAACGATGCCTATTACCAGTTGAACAGAAGAGAGCAGGTCGTTGTCTTCAGACTTCGCACTGGCCACAATAGACTGAGGTACCACCTATTCTTCTTCTTCTTCTTCTGCGTACACAGTCAGACAGTAACCATTATTTTTTCGAAAAAAGCGGCGGTCATCCTGAGACTCTCGCCGCTACCATAGAGCTTGTCTTGCAGTTCCACTGGCAATGGCCACATCTGCTCTCTCTGATCCTCATATGTCGGGCAGTTCTGCAGCAGATGTTCAGTGGTCATTTTACCAGTACCGCACGGGCATTCGTCGGTACACCCTATCTTCAATTTGTTGAATAGGTGGTACCTCAGTCTGTTGTGGCCAGTGCGAAGTCTGAAGACAACAACCTGCTCTCTTCGGTTCAACTGGTAATAGGCATCGTTTTTGGTGTAACCAGTATGTTCGGTTTCCCATTTGGTCATGTACCTGGCTTTGATAAGCCGTTTTGACTCTTCGTACGTCATACTGGTATCTGTTTGTGGTAGCCTTGCACCTTCTTTTGCCAGTCTGTCTGCCTCCTCGTTGCCTTGGATGTTGCAGTGTGACGGAACCCACTGTACCACTACCCTTTTTGGTGCGGACTGCTGGCACAGTTTGCAGAGTGCTGCTCTTAAGTCATTAAGCTCAGTGTTTTTCTGGCTTTTTAGCGCTGTGACTACGGCGAGAGCATCTGTCAGCAGGACTATATGGCTCTCATTTTCACTGTGTGTTACCATTTCTTCCACTGCCGCCCTCAGTGCCTCTGCCTCCGCTCTGAAATTGCTTGTGTACTTACCAGTAGCGAATGACAGTGTTATTTTTCTGCCATTTGGTAGGTTCAGGAATGCTCCTGCCCCTCCGTTCTGTGTAGTGTTTGTTACAGAACCGTCGGTGTATGCATGGATCCAGTACATGCTTGGGTAGCTTTTCGTTATGAAGCTTAGGGTAGTGTCTCTCCTTTCTTTTTCAGTCTGGCAGTTTTTTGTTTGCAATACCTGGTATATTTTCTACCACCTCTGGAAATATATCCTGCCTCCAAGTAGGTTTTCGTACAGTAGTGATGGGTTTTGGTGTTGTTAGTGCGTTTATGGGATCTTCGTGCATCTTTGCTTTGGCTATTTCTGCAAAGTTTCTCCGCTTTAGTTTCCCATTTCCCAAATTGTTTAGTCTCTGGTACATTGGGTGGTCCGTCAGTCTTCGGAGTTTCTCTGACTGCAGCTGGGCTCTGCAGTCTCTTCTATCGGTCATGGATTGCAGTTTTGTAATCTTTTCAAGTTCTACAATTGGCGTTGACTTCATGCCACCTGTTATAATTCTCATGGCTTGGTTTTGAAGTTTGTTAACTTTATCGAAGTTCGCCTTCGCTGCTGTTGTCCATGCCGCAATGCCATACTCGAGAACTGGTCTCACTCTTCCAGTGTACAGTTTCTTTAGTATGCCTTCGTCTGCTCCCCAGCTTGTGCCAGCAAGTTTCCTCATGATCGCCATTCTTTCTCTGGCTTTCATTCGGTTTCTCTCAATCTGACTTTTCCATGTCATGCGCCGATCAAATGTGACTCCCAGATAGTTTGGGTTGTCGTTTGGCTGCAGGAATTTGCCATTTAAACTTAATTTGGTATTTTGGGGTTTGATGGAAAGCAAGAAAATTGTGCATGTGGTTTTCTCCTCGTTTATTTTGACCAGCCATGAGTTCGCCCACTCTTCCAGCGATGTTAGGGCCTGCTGCATCTGATTTCTTGCTATGGTGAGATTCTTTTCAGAGGTCCACATAGCCAGATCGTCTGCAAACATTGAGCTATGGACTCTTCTTGGTATATTCTCTGTAATATCGTTTATATATACCAGGAAGAGTGTGGGTGGCAATACTCCCCCTTGGGGTACTCCCTGCTCGAGTGTCACCTTTTTGCTCATCTGCCCTTGTACTTGGACTCTGGCCGTTCTTTGTTTGAGGTAGTGGTTGATCCACTTGTACATCTTCCCACAGACATCACTTCTTCTTAGCTTGACTCTAAGTCCATCCTTCCAGACTTTGTCAAATGCCTTTTCCAGATCCACCCAAACAGCTACTGTGTGTTTCTGTGCCTGGTAGGCATCTTCTATCTCCTGGGCTATGAGGATGACCTGGTCCTCAGTGGATCTGTGCTGTCTAAAGACGGCTTGCTGTGGAATTAGTATTCGTTTTTCTTCCAGATGCCACATCAGTCTGGTGTTTATCATCCGTTCCATCAGCTTGCCGACACAGCTCAGTAGGCTTATGGGCCTGTATCCATTTGGATCTGTTTTGTCCTTTCCTGTTTTTGGTACTGGTACCAGTATTGCATCTTTCCATGCCTGGGGTACAATACCCCTTTTCCAGCTTTGGTTCAGGACTGATAGTAGTTTCTTCTTCGCTGTTTGGCCCAGCCCCATCAGCATTTCGTTTGTTATCCCGTCTTTTCCGGGAGATTTCCTTTTCTTTAGTGTTCTCATAGCCTCTTCCATTTCGCGCATTGTTAGTTTGGCCATCATGTGCTCTTCAGGAGCCGTATTTATGTTTTCGTGTCCCTTTAGCTCTTCGCTAATGTCTGTATGCTTATCTGCAGGGACCTCGATGTGGTTTGCTCTGGCATAGTGATCGACAAAGGCGTTTGCGGCTTTCTTACCTGTGATCAAGTTCTCGCCCTGCTTGATAGTAATTTGTTTATTTGACGGGGTTTCGTCATTCATGGCTCTGACTAGCTTCCATAGCTTGTTCCCTTCTTTGTCCAGGTTTAGACTTTCCGTTTTATTTTTCCAACTTTCTCTTGCTGTTTGCTTGAGAGTGTGTTTGTACTTCGCCGCGGCGGCTTTGAGGGCGATGTTTGCCTCCATGGATTTTTCTCGTTCTGCCATGTTCCTAGCATTTGTTACTGCAGTACCACCTATTCAACAAATTGAAGATAGGTGGTACCGACGAATGCCCGTGCGGTACCGGTAAAATGACCGCTGAACATCTGCTGCAGAACTGCCCGACATACGAGGATCAGAGAGAGCAGATGTGGCCATCACCAGAGGAACTGCAAGACAAGCTCAATGGCAGTGTCGACAGCCTCAGGATGACCGCCGCTTTTTTTGAAAAAATAATGGTTACTGTATGACTGCGTACGAAGAAGAAGAAGAAGAGTGCTCAGTGTACAACAATGTGCAGAAAATGTTTCTTTCTTCGAGGCCAGATAAAAGGAACACCTAGTAAACAACTAACAAACACTTGCAGATACCATTATATGGCTTTGGGCCGAAGGGCGAGAGCCTGTATGCTGATGTATCTGTAACAACATGGTAGAAGTGACTAAGTCAAGCTAAATTGTTTTAATTTAATTAGAGCTGCCACGTTTACTTTGTCATAACCACTGCCAAGTTTACTTAGCATTATAGATCTAAGTGTCAAAAGAAATTGAATCTAAAATAAAAATCTTCAACTGCAATGTAAAGTCTGTGCTTTTCTGTGGGTCTGAAGTATGGAAAAAAAATAACCAAACAGGTGCAGACTTTCATAAATGGTTGCCTGTTGAGACTTATTGTGAGACCAAAATCTTTGTACATCTGGAAGAAGTGATCTATCGGTGAGATCAAAATCTTTGTACATCTGGAAGAAGTGGTCTATCGGTGAGACCAAAATCTTTGTACATCTGGAAGAAGTGATCTATCGGTGAGACCAAAATCTTTGTACATCTGGAAGAAGTGATCTATCGAGTTCTAAAGTAACTACTGATTCTTGTTGACAGTTACATCATCATCAGCAAATTCTTGTTGACAGTTACATCATCGTCAGCAAATTCTTGTTGACAGTTACATCATCGTCAGCAAATTCTTGTTGACAGTTACATCATCATCAGCAAATTCTTGTTGACAGTTACATCATCATCAGCAAATTCTTGTTGACAGTTACATCATCATCAGCAAATTCTTGTTGACAGTTACATCATCATCAGCAAATTCTTGTTGACAGTTACATCATCATCAGCAAATTCTTGTTGACAGTTACATCATCATCAGCAAATTCTTGTTGACAGTTACATCATCATCAGCAAATTCTTGTTGACAGTTACATCATCATCAGCAAATTCTTGTTGACAGTTACATCATCATCAGCAAATTCTTGTTGACAGTTACATCATCATCAGCAAATTCTTGTTGACAGTTACATCATCATCAGCAAATTCTTGTTGACAGTTACATCATCATCAGCAAAGTCTTGTTGACAGTTACATCATCATCAGCAAAGTCTTGTTGACAGTTACATCATCATCAGCAAAGTCTTGTTGACAGTTACATCATCATCAGCAAAGTCTTGTTGACAGTTACATTATCATCAGCAAATAGCAAGTTCCTGATGGTGACCTCCCTGTTCTTTCTTTTTACCTTGAGCTTTGCAAGATGAAACAACCTTCCATCTGACCTAATATGGAGACAAATTCCTTCATCTGTGTTACAAAATGCATGGTTCAGTAGCAGAGCAAAGAAGATTCCAAAGTGTGGAGGTCAGGACAAAGGGTTATTTAATACCACTTTGAATACCAAGATTGATGATTATGATAAGATCACTAACATGAAACTGCTGTAAAGAACCAGACAGATATCAGCAGACCATGAGGTGAGGAGAAGGAAACCAGCTGATAGCATTACAAGGCGGTCTATGTTCTGGAATCCCCAGACCAAAACACAATGGATAAGAGAGATTGAGGCAACCATTAAAGAAACAGGAAAAACATGGACATTGCTGTGACAGATGGCTCAGGACATGAGGACTTGGTTTGCATTTGCTCCACAGGGACCAGAAATGATTTGATAGATCTGTGTCAGTGTTTATCAAACATCCTGGGTTCAGAATCCCATTACACTCTTAACAATTATTAAGGATAGCAGTACAAGATTTTATTTGTGTCAAAGACATGGAAAGAAATACAAGAGTGTGGGAGTGATAGAGTCAATTCAATTTTGTTACACAAGAGTGGGCAAGAAATTCAATATTCTTTTATTTTCTTGTATTTCAGGTTTGCCGGGGGTTCTATGTTTGTGCCAGGGATGAGAGAGTGTGGAAAAAAGCTTGCCAAAAGTAAGCTGTTGTAATCGCATACCATCATTTTGTCCATCCACTTTAGCCGTTAGACATCCTGGGGATGAACAATCTTCTTTCATATACTATGTGGATGCGCTTATTTTCATCTGTGTGTTTCAATTCGTAGTGTTTCATTTTTTTCATGACCTTCCTCTTGCTCTAAAGAGTAGCTGTCAGGAGTTCGAGGCTCGTGTTGCAAGCAGGTTTGGAGGCATCCTTGTTCAATGTCAAAACCATCTAGTTATCTGAGTTTATACACCATACATGGTAGTTGCTTCTGCTTTCTTTGTTTCTCATTCTTGTCTCTTTCTTTTTGCAAGCATCTCATTTCATGTTTTGATCTTTAATTCATGTCCATGCTTGATACTAATAATAAAGAACTGAACTAGATGGTAGTAAGTGTATATTTGGAATCGTGGCGTTCAAATAAGCAGGTTATGCCTACTGCCCAGAAGGCGAAGCTATCTGTAGTGCGTTTTAGGTTGTTGTTTTGGGTTGTTTTTGTTTTTTTGCGATTTTTATTTCTTGTGACTTACTGGGATTAGGGGAAGACAGGAGGCATGTTGGGTTAGAAATTTCATAATATTTATAAGTTTGTACGTGTACAGTCACTAACAGCCTGCTCTTTTCAATTTTCAACTGCCAATAGTTCTTGTACACAAGATCATCAAGTTTTTCTTTAATCTCTGATATGACTAGATGCTGATCCTACTGTTATTGAGACCAGGGAATGCTTGAAACTTGCGGTATTCAAAACTCCACAGTTTCACACTTTCATTCCTTGAGAGGCAAACACCTTACCTCTCAGCTATAGTGTATAGTTATCAGTAATGGAAATATATTTTTCTTTTGCCATGACAGACTGAGTACAGAGACAATTTATCTAGATTAGTTTTCCTTATTATAGAGATACTGATATCGACCAACTTTTTTTTGGACACAATGGCATGAGTTCAAATCTTTGGTACATCATAGTTGTTTTTTTCTTCCCATAGAAGGTCAAATAAAAAACCCATCTGTACAGTGCATGATGACTGCAGGGATAGGTTTCATGCGAGCACTATTGTGTGGAACTATTGGGGGTGGCATTCAGGACTGAATGAGTTAATTTAGTCTCACTGTTTGTGCTATTATCATTTGTTCCTTCTTGAGATAAAAGTCTGTATATGTTGATATGTTGCTATACGTCTATTACTGTTCTCATGTAAAATTGTATTTTAACCTTGCTTGTTTAACAGCCATTATGGATATTAAGTTGGACTGCAGTGCTTCATATAAAAGGTTGTTTGTTCCCCCCACAGAGTCTGGGGAGCCAACCTAGGCAGTACTAAGAAGTACAACAGCTCATGGAGAAGGATGATGATAGACAGACCTCATCTGCTTTTTGATGGTAAAATTGTTTCTTCTTATCTATTATCTAGTTGGGGCACAACATCTTACTGTTTTACAAGTTGTCTGTTTCAACTTCTATTTGTCTGTTGCCGTGTTTCTGTCTCTCTCAAGGTTTTTCCTATCCATTTTCTGCATATTATCTGTCCAGAAAATCCTGTGTTCCTCTCTTTCTTGTTCCCAGGGCTTTTATATTGTGTTAAGTGTTAGTCAGCCTATTAGATCTTGACATTTGACTGTACCTTTAGAGTTTGCACAGTTTGACATCTGTCTTTAGGTTTTTATTTATGGTCCACAAGTGGTAGTTCTTCTTCTTTTGCCCTCGTGCTCCATGTGAAGTATAGGACAACCACTACAGCAGGCTCCCTTACTGGATTCTTGTATTCGTGCACTTGCAGTTTCAGTAGCAATGGTTTTACATACTGAGATTGCTAGCTCAATGCACAACCATCCTCTTTAGTCACCTTTTGCGACATGCTTGTACGGTTACAGTTGTTTTTTTTTTCTTTTATACCACGGGCACCACTTGCTTGAAAGTAAGAGTTTGCTGTCGTTAAATTTTAACAAGCTTCAACTTCTCTTTGTTGGTAAGATTCCTTTTTTTGTTTGTGTTAACCTGATTTCTCTAATCCCCTAAGGCGGTGTGCGTTGCACTGTGGTTTTTATTTGCGCCTGTCGACCCAGTGCATCTGACTTCAGCATGAATTTTATGTAAGGGTCTGCTTCCTCTTTCATTTTCTAAAGGTTTGCTTCCTCGGGGTAACAGCCGGTGCTGTGATGAAGATCGAACCCAGCACTTACTGGTTGTGAGCCATGCCCCTTAACCGCTAGCTCACGCCGTACCCATTCCTTCTTTTGAATTTAAAGATCTTTAATGTAGGTGAACAAATAGGTTCGCTGCATTTCCAATGCATGTTCTAAAAGACAACTAAGAAAGGTATAGCGTCGGATTGACATTCTCATTATGTAAAATAGTATGCTACAGCAGATTTATCAAACACATGCTCTGACATATGACAGAAACATGATTTTACCGAAGAGTAAACATTGTCATATCTGCTGTTTCATTTACTTACTTAGTCGCTCCTCTTCTACAATGGGGTGTAGAGGTTGTTTCATTTACTTACTTAGTCGCTCCTCTTCTACAATGGGGTGTAGAGGTTGTTTCATTTACTTACTTAGTCGCTCCTCTTCTACAATGGGGTGTAGAGGTTGTTTCATTTACTTACTTAGTCGCTCCTCTTCTACAATGGGGTGTAGAGGTTGCTTCATTTACTTACTTAGTCGCTCCTCTTCTACAATGGGGTGTAGAGGTTGTTTCATTTACTTACTTAGTCGCTCCTCTTCTACAATGGGGTGTAGAGGTTGTTTCATTTACTTACTTAGTCGCTCCTCTTCTACAATGGGGTGTAGAGGTTGCTTCATTTACTTACTTAGTCGCTCCTCTTCTACAATGGGGTGTAGAGGTTGTTTCATTTACTTACTTAGTCGCTCCTCTTCTACAATGGGGTGTAGAGGTTGTTTCATTTACTTACTTAGTCGCTCCTCTTCTACAATGGGGTGTAGAGGTTGTTTCATTTACTTACTTAGTCGCTCCTCTTCTACAATGGGGTGTAGAGGTTGTTTCATTTACTTACTTAGTCGCTCCTCTTCTACAATGGGGTGTAGAGGTTGTTTCATTTACTTACTTAGTCGCTCCTCTTCTACAATGGGGTGTAGAGGTTGTTTCATTTACACTTACTATTATCTTCATGAAGTTGTCATCCACTTTAGCGCGATCCAGAAGTTCCTGGCAGATGGCATCACAATGATCTTTTGTTAGCAGTCATGCTGCCCGAATGTTTTGGTATGATCCTATGAAAATGTTGCATTCTTCTGCTATTTCCAAAACTATTGGGTGTCGATTGGAGCACACCATCTCACGAACCTGGGCAACATTGTTGTAATTACTAGTCATCATCTGTTGAAGCCAATCATCCTTAAATCACTGAAACCAATCGTAATAGAGTGTAAGACACATGCAACGATTCCCATAAACTTGTGTTAACCTTCTACATGTTTTTGTTATGTCACAAACATTTGGACTTATCCATTTTTGGGTACGCCAGTTGTCTTGCAAATCCATAAAATTGCCACAAAGCACTGGTAGTGTTGGTAGTGTTACTAACCAGATTCATATATCTGTTAGTTTCCACTACAAACATATTTATAACTTCTACATAAATAATCTAAACAGACCTACCTCAGAAAAATCAGTTGCAGCAACTTATCTTCATCACAATCAATAATGGAATAACCTTCCAAATCCATATGAAACGAGAAAAAAATTGTTTAAAGTCAATCTAGCCATCTTGTTGTTTTCAAAATGGGTGGAAGTGGCCTCGTTTTCGATTCAGCCATTTCTGTAGCAAAAACCAGTGTAAACACAACGAAGGAATACACTGGTGAGTATACAGAGACAATGACACAGGTAAATTTTGGTTCAGTAAAAGTTAACATTTTATGAGTCTCCACGAATGTCTTTCCAAACTTAAATTAAAACTTTATGCTGATTTGCTGCTCATGAAATTCAGACAGCTCAAGTAGCATAAAAACAATCTGCACAAATGTAAATAAACAACTATATGATAATAAACAATCACAAAAGAAAAATGACAGATACAGCATATTACTTAAGACAGTCACCACTAGACAGCGCCACTAACTGGAATTGATGAAATCTTGGTTGTGATTCACATGTGTGGCCATTGTTATTTTCAATCCATGCTTCTGTAGTGCTTCCTAGTAAATCAAACTTTTCTCTTTGATGTTCCTTTTAGTTTCTCAAAACCTGCTGTCTGACATTATATATTCTGGGATGGGTAAACTTTGAAGGCATTTTTGTTACATGTTCAAACCAGTTAATTCTCTGTCTGTTTACATATACCATGCAGGGCATTGTTCCCACCTTCTGTGCTGCAAATTTAAAACATTAATTATAAGTGTTGTTTTTCTTTTAAAAAATTTTATTTTGAATCGCCATATTAAGGATGCTACATCAGCAAGGTGACCTATGTCAGACAAGGAGAGCAAGGAATGGACAGCTTCTACCGTCCCTTCCACCTGGTGGAGTACTTCAGATATGTTCGATTCTTTCCTGATGGTTAGTGCTTTATTCAAACAACTTTCTGTCTCATTTAATTATACATAAAACTTCTTTCATGATGTTTAGTGGATTTTTCTCTTCTGTCTCTCGTCTATTTATACATAATTTCTTTCCTAATGTTTGGTTATTTTTTGTCAACTGTTTCTCACCATTCTATAAGCCCCTATATTACGTCTTTCCTAGTGTTTAATGAACTTTCTCTTCTGTTACTCACATATATCTATCTATCTATACATAAAACTTCTTTCCTTGTATTTGGTGGTATTTTTCTCCTGTCTTGCATCTACCTATACATTGACCTATACATTGCTTTTTTTCCGGATGGTTGGAAATACCCCCAAAGAATGAAGAAAAACATTGTGGTCATGTGAAACATTGATCAAGATCTCACATTATTTAGGCATTGGGATCCCTAAAAACAAGACTGACAACAGCAGTCTGGCCAATGAGGTGGGGATCAACACTTTAATCCCCATAGTGGTAAGCTTACTGAGGAGCCTCGCTTTGCACTACAGCCAGGAGGACCCCTGCCACCTTCTCAAGTACACCTCAGGATGAAAGAAGAGCCACTGTAACTTGCCACCAAAGAAACATCAAAAGAGTTGAACTAACTTAGTACTAATGGCTTCCCTAACAACTTCCACGACCAACAGAAAAAAGTGTGAAGTAAATTTATTGACTTTCATCAACACAAGCATGAAGGCCTGTTTATGGTTTATACTTGATGATTGGAAAGCTTGTCTTTAAAAATGATCTGAATCAGAATCTATATTCCGTAGTTGTAAGTTGAGCACTTCGAAATGCTGGACTGGTGAAAAAAACATTTTTTGGTGTATTCAGCTAGTTGAATACCTTAACTCATTGTTTTCTCTCTGCGAGACACATTCATTGCCTGGAGGACTGGGGTTCAATTCCAGTGTGCCTATTACTTCACTTTTTTCTGCTATTTATTATGTATGTTTTCTGAGAAAGAGGGTCGCTTACAAATGAAAGGTAAGTAAGGCACACGCCTCTCAAGAAATGAATGAAAGTGCCACTGGGGTCGGGGGGGGGTCTATCCTGCACGTTTCAAGCATCCCCTGGTCTCAAGGGAGGTGAGCTCAGAACCTGTTCTCATTGGAGATGGATGACAAAACTCGAAGGTCGCTATGTGCACGTAAAAGAGCCTTTGGCAGTTGAAAGGATAAAAATTCTAAAGGTAATTAAATTCCTGCCCAGTAGTGGCTAACATGAAGAAAAAAACAAGGTTTGTCCCTCCATCATGCAAAGACACTAGAATGTTTTGCTTACAATATACATACATCTACTACAGTATACAAAGTCTGTTAAAAGTTCTGGCTAAACTGGAACCTAGTCAGTCATGTCTCCTTGAAATACCCACTGTATGTATTAATGCATCGCCCTCAATGTTGCTTCCACTTCTAGTAGTAGTCCATCTAAGCATTAATAGGAAATCATGTGTATTACCATGCAAATTAACCCTTAACTTATTCAATGATCTGAAATCGTCATTCTTTCAAGCTGGATTTCAGTTTTGAAAATAGAAAAAGGTCTACTTGGGTCAGGTTAGGTGAGCAGGATGTCTAGGAAATCACACTTGTCTTCATTTTTGTCAAAATTCACAATGAGCAGAGAAGTGTTGGCTGGCACATTGTCGTCGTGGAGCAACCAGAAGTTGTTTCTCTGCAACTTTCTTTGCACGTTTCTCTGTTAGAATGTTATGGTTTCTTCTTATGGAGAAATTACACTCTTTTCTACAATTTCTTGGAACTGTTTGATAATGATTGGAACACACCATTTCATGAACCTGGGCAACATGAATGTTGTCAGATGATGTCATAGGTTGTCCCGAACACTGGATGTCAACTGTTGACTGTCAACCATTTTAATGTGTATGGCTCGCATACTGATCCTCATAAACTTATTTTAACATCTCATAACTTAACTTCTTTATACTAGTTTAGAAGACTCTGCGGAGTCTGTATACAACCAGTTTCTAATACTACACTTTATGTCTCTGTTAATGTCTTCCTGAAGTTGAAGCAAAACTTTATGTGGATTAGCTGTTCATGAAATTCAGAAATCTCAAGAAATACAATCTGCACACATACAATTCGTTACAGGACGATAAACAATCACAACAAAAAAACCACAGGAAATGGTAGGCTACTTAATAAATTCATCACTATGCAGAGCCGTTGACCAAAAGTTGCTATGACATTACATTACCAATTCATTTTTTGAAAGTTTTCTAACAAATTTCATATAATCTGCTACAGTAAACTCAACTCTGCCATAGTTGTACAAGAAATTATGGAAAAACTCAGATGCTACAGTTGTTCAGAGTACAATAATACTTGTTTCTATGACCATTGTCACTATTTTGTTATATAGTATTCTGCTACAATTATACACAACTGCCCAGAATGTGTGTCAAATTAAATATAACAAGATCATTTCCAGGTCAGATGCTGATGCTAGTTAGCCCTGAGGAACCTGTCCAGTCCTTGCCCAAGCTCAGGTACAACAGTTCAAAGACAGCTGGTATCTTGAAAGGGGGATACAGACTCTCTGACTACAAGGTATGTGCTAGCCAATTGGGTTTTTTATTGGTCTAGAAAAGATTACATACATGGCCCACTTTTGAAGGTTCAGTTTTCCAACTCTTCTTTCGCTCATGCAATGATTTAAGATTGTTTTCTAATATTTACAAATTATGACTATACCACATTTATTGAAGAGTTAATTTGCTCACCCATACAACAATTTTAAAGTATGTCAATATTTCATTTACTCTACAGATGGTACTCTACTCATAGAACAGTTTTCAGTTCAGAATATACCCCAATTGTCTGGCAGCTAATTCACTCATACAACAGTTTTCAGTTCAGACTATACCCCAATTGCCTGGCAGCTAACTCACTCATAGAACAGTTTTCAGTTATGACTATTTTCCAATAACCTGACAGTTAACCCTTTACTGTTCTGCTGAACTTGGAAACATGATGTCTTACAGTTCAAGTCAAATGCTACAACTCTGTATGTCGAATATTTAATTTTTTTTAAAATCAAAATTTATTAGAATTTAAACAAATTAAGTTACAATTAGGATTAACAAAGCTAAAGACATATAACTGAATTATTAAGGACATAAGTATTCATAATAAAAATAGATATTACTATGGCTCTTTAAATATCATTAATGTCTTAGTCAACCTACTTCTATTGGGGCAGATGCATCTGTGCAGGTCCCAGCTCTGGAGGAGGATTTGCTGCCTAGTGGGCCAGGCTTGAGCAGCTTATTACTCTGCTATGGATGGTAGTTAACTGATGTGAGAGTCTATTTGAATAGACTCAAACACTAGAGCAAAGTAGACCTGCAGCCTGTTACGTGCCATTTATGCTACTCTTAACAAGCCACCTAACCATTGCCGGTGTTATGCCATGTCACACATTCGCCTCTTACTACATAGTCTTTGTGGGGCAGTGATCCTATTCTTGTCCTTGTCATACACGAAGACCCTGGCCAACCACTCGAAATATTAATGTAAATTGGAAAAATGACTTGAATTGTTTTTCTTGTTATTCACCACGAGTTGTATTTCTGTGTTATTCAATTGATAACATTATGGGGGTCACTTTTCTCTCTGCTCCAATCAGACTCTGAATCGGATTAGCATTAAATATCCATCCGTGTATAATCATTGACCTGATCAGATAGTAAGTTATTGTTCTGCTCTCAAATTCTAAATTACATCATGCAACATGCCACAACTTTAAAAATTAACAGAAAACATAAATATCCACCTAATGGAGGAAACTCTTCATTAAAAGAAGCTGCACTTGCACTTAATCTTTAGTCTTGTTTAAAGTTATTCCTAAATATCGTAACTAAATGACTACAAAATGCAGGTGCTAGATTTAGCTCGTGGTCGAATCGGAGAGCAACTGATGTATTGCATGCCATCAATTTTGATCGATTGTGACTGTAAAGGGTTAACTAACTCAAATGATGGTAGTCAGTTATGACTATAATAATAATAACGTTCGCCTAGGCATCTAGGGCTCGTTGCGTCGATAGACCACTACCATGTCCAACTGCTGAGGCTTGTAGTCAAACCTCATTCACTGCCGAAGGAGAGACTGACTGCTATCTATCGGAACTATATAGAACAGAGACGGCCCCTCCTATGCCTCAAGCCGGCCGGTGGGAGGTAGTTCTTACACATTGCAGACTTAGACATTATCTGGTGAGCCGATATTTCCTGGTCCAGTCAAACCGCGTGACCAGACTGAGACAGGTGGCGGCGAACCAGAGTGTCCGAGATGGAGGAAAGACTCGTCTTTGCAGAGACCTCGACATTCGTTTTTTTAAAATTTTTTATGACTATACCCACACAAAAAAATTACCTGACTGCTAACACTCATAGGACAGTTTTGCAGCACGGAACTACCAGCTTTCTGGGCCAGATGATAGTGTCTGCTATTGGACTAGTGCTATCTATTACAAGAAGTCATCCACACAGAGAAAGAAACTTCACCTATGTGGATCTCTGTGAGCATAGACTAGGACCACTGCAACATTCCAGACATGTCATAAAATGTGGATAAAGACAGTTTTGCATGAGACTAGCAAACTCACATAAATAAAGTGCTACAGACGTCATCATTGCAAAAACACTAAATGCCATGGGCCAGGATTTCTGTAAGGGGCCATCTAAAGGGGTGTTTCTACACTTTGTTAGAAAGAAACAGAATTGAGATAATAGAATGAAGAACAGCAGCCGACCTGCAGATCTGATGTGATGTCAATGAAGAAAATAATTCTTGAGTTATGAATTGCTGATCATGGCACAGAAGTCCAGCGTGTGTCAGCTGTAGTCGTAGCCCTACACTTTGTGTAATAATAGTTACCCATGACAGCGAAAACGGTGACATCAGATTTGTGTATGATGTGTCTGAGACTTGTGCTATACTTGAATTTAAGTGAAGAAGGGTTGTTCTGTTGTCAACTTGACTCTCTTGTCATTAACTATCGGCCTAGTGGCAAGACGTTATCAAGATGACTCAAGATATGACAGAATGCAGTGAACAACCGTATTGTTCTAGTGTCTCGCCATGCTCTTTGCATTGCACACCAAGTTGCTGGGATTCGCCTTCTTATTCGTGGGACCAGCTAATGGTTTCATCCATATAGTCTGCAGAGTCCAGTCTTCATATGCTTAGGTAGACAAACCCTATCTCACCTTGAGTTGCATATCATAAGAGATGACTAAAGAAGGCTGTGCATGGAACTGGCAACCTCATTATGTAAAAACCATTGCTGTAGAATTTCTCTGCAAATTATCCTTTAAGGCACTAATGTCCGCATAGGTGGACAAGTAAAACTACTCCAAGTCCCCCTACAGTCCACCTAAACGGACACACGATAAGAAAATTTGCCTATCGTCATCAACAAATTATTCTAGAGCATTGCCGTGTGTTAACACCGGTTGAAATATGGCCATTTTGAATCTATATATAGGGTTGCCGTCATTACCGTTGTAAACAACCAAAATTTCCGTAAAATGACTTTGAAAGCGATTTTGAAACGACGAGTTTGCGTTTTCGGGACGACTTGCGGATTATTCCATTATTGCAGGTGATAAAGGTAAGTTGTTCTGACATATTTTTGAGAGCTCGATCTGTTTAATTTGTTTATTTAGCAGTATTAACTACATTTGTAAGGGAAAATAGCAGATTTGACGATCTTGTAAGAAAAACTATTGGTGTTCTGTGACAATTTTCACATTCCGACGGTCCCGATTCCCCGCAAAATGGGCAAAATTGAAATGTTGCGATTTTTTTTTAATTTTCACATTCATCTTCTTGTATCTCATTCACTAAAACACACACACATCAAAAACAATAACACCAAGTAGTTCTTTATTTTTTTATGACTCTACACACAAAAATCTTATTTTTACAACAACAAACAAAAGAAATACAGATTTTCAAAGTGAACAACCTAGAAAAACGTGACGTGCTGAAAAATAATTCAGTGGCTGTGGGAACTTCCGTACTTTTATAATTCAGGGCCCTAAAGGTTATTGGAATCTGGCTTTCCCAAAAGCTGGTTGGGGCAAACCAAATGTACTTATACTTCAACAAATGGAGCAACTGTTTGAATGATTGATCGCAATGCAGGTGTCCTGAATGGGGCCAACAATAGTGGTAGTTCTATGCTTTGTTAGGAGCGAAGTGGAGACAAGAAGCAAGAAACACAGTGACCATTCTGAGAAGCCGCCTAAAGATAAAGTTGTTTACTGTTTGAGTTGTTGATTGTTGTCTCTCTGCAGGTGACTTGTGTGCTGAAAAGGATCAAGTCGGAGCCTACCAATAATAACAACAGGTACAAGCGTCACCGCCAGCCTGTCAATCAACATGACCTGGAAATGTCATACTCTGTGGTAGGTTTTGTTAGTGTTTTATTTGGTAGGTTTTGTTAATGCAGTAAGTTTTGTTAATAAAATGAGTTTTGTTAATGTTGTAGGTTTTGTTAGTGTGATCATCATCATTTACCCGTCTGGTTCCCCTTGGAAAATAGGGTCACAACAAATTGCTCTCCATCTGTTCCTATTCTGTGTTAAATTTAATTGACACTTTTGGTCATTCTCATATGTAATTATATGCAATAAAATAAGCAAATAGTCAATTTATAAGAACTACAAAATACAAGGCATTTAGTTCTCATGAACTGGTGAAAAGGTGAGCTACAAGGTGCCAGCACCACTAGACTGCTTACCACACCCATTTTTTTTATTCATCAGTCCCTTCTCCCTCAATTTCTGGTGTTTTGTAACTAGCGGAAGATTGATTTAAAGTGAGCAGAAAAGCTTCAGCATGCTGGCATACAGCAAAGCGAAGTTGTAAATGTAATGGACGAAATAATATGAAACTTTGTGATTTCAATATTTAATTTAATTCTGTTTTTACTCTTCATTTTATCAACATTTATTAAATTAAATATTATATTATTTAATTCTACATTTTTGTTACTGTTTATTTGTCTGGCTTTGTGGTTGTGCACTACACACCTAGTACACCTGTAATATACATCCCTGGTGTAATGGTACCTGCACATGTTTGTTAGTTGTTGCCTAGTGTTTCCATACATGTTTCATTTATCTGGCCTCAAAGGAATAAGCACTTTCCTAACAGCATTGACTGCCGAGCACTCAGATATGATAATCAGCTGTTTTGTTTGGGTGAACTCAGGAGTGTGTTGTGATTGGATTCTGTTCTGGTGCTTGTTAAGTGGGATGTGTTGGATTCTTAGCCAGAAAATAATGCTCTGATCCCTCTTTATGAATAGACTGGTGTTGTCATTTGTATTGGGGCTTGCTATGTGTCAATAGACCTCCCTGTCTGTGTTTCCTATGACCCATCTGTTCAACCAGGTTTTCTTGTTTGCTGTAGAGTTGCTTGACTGTTTGTAGAGCTGTTGCTGTATGTGGTTGTTCCTGTCTTGATCAATTCTTTGCTAGTCTGTCTGCCTTGTCATTGCCAGGTGTGTTTGAGTGTCCTCGGATGCACTGCATAACTATTTTGGCGTCATGGAATGTGGTAAACGTCTAGGGCTTTTTAGATAAGATCAGGTCTACAATGTCCAGTGTAAAGTTTGAGGGACAGACATCGAGCTTGTAAAAATAACAATGGTTTGGGCCTTTAGGGAAAGGACACTTAAAATCATCTTCATCTGATACAAGGTGACTTCAAGTGGAGTGATTTAACTTCATAATTGGATCTATAGTTTGGGATTAAGAAGAAAAAGAAGACACATGTTGTCGTATGTCTTAACCTTTTTATTCCAGTAGAAGCATTGGCCCACCACATCAGTTAGCTACCTTGCAAGAAGTCTGTGAAAAGCATGTATGTGCTCTTGCTGATTGGTTTCTGTATCACTTAATTTTACATGTTTATGTTGGAGTGAAGAGAAATCAGGGTCAGGTGAAACATACTGATCAAGACCTCACATCCTCTTTTGTGCTCCTGGAAACAGGCTGTATCACAGCAGGCTGGTCAATGAAGTGGGAATCGACACTGTAATCCCTATAATGGTGAGCTTGCTGAGGAGCCTCACATTACACTACAGCCAGAAGTTCGCCTCTAGATATAAGAAGAACCACTGTAACCTACTGCCAAAGAAGCATTGTCAAAAGTTAACTCAACAAAGCATGATAAGCTTTAAACAGCAAGTGCATGATGATGTTGTTGGCCTGATTCACAACCCTGCTTATGACCTACTGCCACTTTAATAGTACAGCAGAGTGCAATCCCCTGTTTTTATCTTAATAGTAAGGAACTCGTGATTTACACAAGTATGTATCGACCCAAGGAAAGTAGCGACATTATTTTTTAATCCCTTTACTTTCCTTTTGATTCTACATAAAATATAGTTCCACCACTATACCTGACCCCTTTACAATGGTTCTTATCTCAGCATTTGCTGTGACAATCTCATAGCTATGATTGGTTTTACATGATGAGGCTGCAAGCCATAGGCACAACCATCTTTAGATGTCTTTTATGACATGTTTGGTAGATTTCAGTGGTTTTATTTGTTTAAACTCGGACACCACTCAGAAGTTGGTTGTATAACATTCAATAAATAATATATTTGTACTGTGTTTCAATGTTTAGGAATTTGATGTAGTGTCCAATGGCAGAAGGTCTAATGCCCAGCTGGTGTGGGGTTCCTATGCAGTCAGTTCTGTGCAGAGGTGGGTTATTTAAGTATTAGTTTGGTGTAAGCAGATCTACGTGTTTGTTTGATGTAAGTAGATTTAAGTGTTAGTTTGATCTGAGCAGATCTAAGTGCGTGTTTGATGTAAGCAGATCTGAATGTTTGTTTGTAAGCAGATTTAAGTGTTAGTTTGATGTAAGCTTATCTATGTGTTTGTTTGATGTAAGCAGATCTAAGTGTTTGTTCGATGTAAGCGATTTAAGTGTTAGTTTGATGTAAGCATATCTATGTGTTTGTTTGATGTAAGCAGATCTAAGTGTTTGTTCGATGTAAGCAGATTTAAGTGTTCGTTTGAAGCAAGCAGATTTAAGTGTTAGTTTGATATAAGTAGATTTATGTATTAGTTCAATGTAAGCAGACCTAAGTGATAGTTTGTAAGCATATTTAAGTGTTAATTTGATATAAGCAGATTTATGTATTAGTTTGATGTAAACATATTTAAGTGTTAGTTTGATGTAAGCAAACCTAAGTGTTAGCTTGTAAGCATATTTAAGTGTTAGTTTGATGTAAGCAGACCTAAGTGCTAGTTTGTAAGCATATTTAAGTGTTAATTTGATATAAGCAGATTTATGTATTAGTTTGATATAAACATATGTATGTATTAGTTTGATGTAAGCATGTTTAATTGTGAATTGGATATAAGCAGATTTATGTATTAGTTTGATGTAAGCATATTTAAGTGTTAGTTTGATGTAAGCAGACCTAAGTGTTAGTTTGATGTAAGCAGACCTAAGTGTTTGTTTGTAAGCAGACCTAAGTGTTTGTTTGTAAGCAGATTTAAGTGTTAATTTGATGTAAGCAGATTTAAATGTTATATAAGTAGAGGTGGGTAGTATAAGTGTCATTTGAGTGTTTGTATTCCAGAAAATAAAATAATATACAAGACTTAGAAAGAAAGTTCTTCAGTGTTATTTAGCACAAATCCTGCCATACTGGAGTGAAATCATAGACAAATCAAATAGTTGGAGGTCATACAAACATTGTTTTCTAGGGAATTGTTAACCCTTTCCAGTCCTGCCTAATTTTGTTGATTTGTGCCTTTGCAGTCCACGGCAAATGCCGAAACTCTGTATGCCAGATAGATTTTTCTCAAAATAAAATATATTGTTTAAATAAATTCAGCTAAAATTATGATCTTAAGATATATAATTATTACATGAAGTATGCATAATAAAAATATATTATTACGAAGCATTAAGTTAAGTTTCATTAGTGTGGGGGGAGATTCAACTAAAAAATTGTATTTTGTACTCCGGTTGTGAGATACATTTCTGCCCTCAATATCATTACCACAGTCCCTTTTCTTCTGTGTACCTGTTTATGTCAGAATCAGACATTTTGAATTCTTTTAGAATAGAACCACTGCTCCCCCATGCATGTCATGAAAGGCAGCTAAAGAGAGTTATGCTTGGTGCAAGCAACTTCCTTGTATTAAAAAAATTACTCCAGAAACCAGCACTACTATAGGAGGTCAATCGTGTTTTATGTTGGAGTGAAGAGAAATCAGGGTCAGGTGAAATATACTGATCAAGACCTCACACCCTCGTTCGTGCTCCTGGAAACAGGCTGTGTCACAGCAGTCTTGTCAATGAAGTGGGAATCGACACTGTAATCCCTATAATGGTGAGCTTGCTGAGGAGCGTCACATTACACTACAGCCAGAAGTTTGTCTCTGGATATAGTAAGAGCCACTGTAACCCACTGCCAAAGAAGCATTGTCAAAAGTTAACTCAACAAAGCATGAGTAGCTTTAAACAACAAGTGCTTGATGAGGTTGTCGGCATACAGAATTTCGGCATTTGGCTTTGTTCATTCTCAATCTCCCACTACCAAACACTGAAAGGGCTTAAGTAGCAGAATGTAGTCCAGAGAACGGAATGCGTTGTGTCGTAGTTTACAGCATGACTGCGATATTTGCACCTTTCGGCCCAACACATCCGACTTCAGCAACATTTTTTTAGTACCGGGTTAGCATTCCCTCTTCGATCCCTTCTCCTTAGCCAGTCTGCTCTGTTGCAGCCTGTTATCCAGGATCACCGCGTGGAGGTGTAGAAGGGTCTTGGCAGCTCTGGTTCGCTGACCCTGATGCTAGCAGTCAGCTATGGGTCGCTGACCACTGCAGCTCATTCGCTGTTCAGCATCTTGATCCCGTTTCGGCATTTGCCGTGGACTGCAAAGGCACAAATCAACAAAATTAGGCAGGACTGGAAAGGGTTAACAATTCCCTAGAAAACAATGTTTGTATGACCTCCAACTATTTGATTTGTCTATGATTTCACTCAGTATGGCAGGATTGGTGCTAAATAACACTGAAGAACTTTCTTTCTTGTCTTTGCAGACAAAGTCTTGTTGTATATTATTTTATTTTCTGGAATACAAACACTCTGATTGAAGTAAATTTCAACTAACCAGGAAGGTTTAAATGATTTAACATTAACCTTGTTATCTCATGTCGCACAGGTCAACAGGTGAAGAGGTCATCAGCAACTTTGATCTGAACAAACGCATGTTCCCGCCCCTGATCTTCTCGCGTGTGAGAAGTTATACCTCTGCAGCAACTGAGCCACTTATGTAAATAGTTTTGGAGTTTCTGTTTTAATATTTACTTATTGATTTGGGTTGTTGTTTTTGTTTTTTTTTCAACAGAATATGTTTTTCAATTTTAAATATTCATTTAATCCCGAGTGAAAGTATTGTAAGTTGCTAATTTTACAGAGGCATGTATGGCCGAGCGATTAGATACTGGTCTATTAATTTGGAGACATGAGTTCAAACTCAGATAAGACCTAGGTTGTTTTTTTTATAAAATGGGGGATAATATGAAAACCTAGCCTGCACACTGTGGCAGTTGCCAAGGAAAGTGGCCTTTTTTTTTTCTTAACTCCCAATCGATGGAAAGACACTAATGAAAAGTTAATATTATGACATGTTTTAAAGTGTTATGTAGAACCATTATTGTCTTATGGAGGCCAGTTTTAGACAATGAACAGACTAACAAACAAAAAAACCACCGGTAGCAACATTCCTGCAGTGAACACCATCCATACCATGGATTGCTATGAAATCCAATGAGGCTATATTGCAAGAAAATGATGTTAAAAGATCAATTTTGGATAGAGTAAAATGCAGACAGTAACAATTCACTGGCTACATACTTAGAATGGGTGATACGAAAATACTTGTGGAAATGGGAAAGGTTGAGTCCGGCAGAAGAAGACAGGTGGAAAGATACTGTTTACATGTCATGTGGCATATTGGGAATATGTGTTATGTCCATACTTTCTTGACCAACGGCACACTAGGAGTAATGTGGTCACCATCTTGCCAGCCACCTTTACTTCCCAGACTTGATATGGCACCCAATTTTTAAGCTGGGTCGACACTACAAGCTGTTTGCGATTTAAAAAAATATCCAGCACCAATTGAGGATTGATCCTAGATCACTCAGCTGAGAAACCAGTGCATTAACCATTTTGGTACAGCGACTCTAGGAAGATGTGGAATGGCATAATATGATGGCTAGAAGATCTAAAGTGGCTTAACGAGTGAATGGCTATGAAGGCATTAAAGAGGGAATTAATGAGAGCAGTTGGCTTATTCTTTCCTCTCCTACTAAGATCCACACTCCATTAGGGAATTAATTACTGCATTTCTTCAATTCTGTAGCACACATTTGATCCTATTTAAATATCTCTAAAATCGGGATGTGATCAATAAATTGATTGTCGGTTACAATTGCCGTCAAGAGGTCTGGCGTCAGGTGGGAGGGAGTTCAGACGGCATTGTCATTGCCTAACATATGCGTAAATTTGATAGTGGAACTTCTCCTGTTCGTGTTATTATAATATTGCTATATTTAAATTTCTTTCATTTTGATCATTTATTGTCATTCAAAATGTCAAAAAGATTGAACTACAAAGTCGTGTTATAAAGAAAAGTGATTGTTTATGCAAAAGAACATGGAAATAGAGCAGCAGGAAACAAATTTGACATTGTCAAAGCAAATTTTTCTCTTCGGAGAAATTCTATATTTTCATGCATGGTTCAGGGGGCTATAAAAAGTATTATGGGAAATGGTTGACAAGTTCAGAAGAATTAGACTGTGAATGTGAAGTTGATTCTGAAGGTATGCCTAATAAATAATTTGTTCTTAGTAAATTGATTGATATAAATTAATTAATGTTTTTCTGGTGGCAATTATGCGTCTTAAAGTCGCAGCTTTTAATTTTAGTGTGTTTGTGGTGCGGAAATTACGGAGTGCGTTATACAATTTATGGCATCTTAAAATTTAAGAATTATGGTATAGAGTTATTGATTTCATTTTCTTTTTGCGCAGTACACTTTTTAGATCATCTGGGTAGTTAGTTAGAGCTGTTGCTTATTACAACAAAGGTATCAGATTCACCTGCTTCAGTCTACCCAGCTGCAAATGGGTACCTGAATTACAACTACGAAAGGCGTGGAAGGAAATTGGTCACCCACTCTCAGAAAAAGCTAAGACCTAGTATAATGAAATGAAATGTTCATTTTTATTTTGGAAAAAGAAAATATAAGCAGACTGAAATTATGATTTTGATGTTCTTTGCATAGATTTTAGAGACCGGGTCTCAAACATGCCACTAAGCTACATTGTGCAGACTGAACAGTGGTTTGTGCCACAAGGTACTGTAAGAGATAGTACAGATTTTACTGTAGTGTGAACCTTTAGACATAAAGATTGTCCTTATGTCATATTGGGGTATTGAATTTGTCATTAAGGGACCTTTTGGCATTGAATTTGTCATGATGTGGCCTTTGATAATCTAATTTGTCCATAACAGTTCTATGTGCATTGGATTTGTCCTTGAGGGCTTGGGCATTGAATTTCTCATGGACAAACCTTGAGGCATCTAATTTGTCTTAAGATGTCTTTGGGCACTGAACTTATTCATAAGAGGGCTTTGGACATTGAATTTGTCTTTAAGAGGGTGTTGGGCACTGAACTTATTCATAAGAGGGCTTTGGACATTGAATTTGTCTTCAAGAGGGCTTTGCACAATGATCTTTGTCCTGAACAAGCTTTTCAAAATCTTCCAGCTCCCTGTGGAGCACAAGTCTTCAACAAATACATGCGAAGTCGTCCTGTCTTGGGTCATCCATTCCAGCTCTGTCCACATTTTTCCTATTTTCTGTATGTTTGTCTCAAAATTTCTTCTCCATGTGTGCTTTATTTTGTCACTATTTTTATTGTCTTTGGCGATTCTAGAACAGAGACTGTCTTGTAATACTATCAGCTGGTTTCCTTAATGAATGGTTTCACCCAATGCCAGCACCTTCTCCTCATGTCATGTTCCACTGATATTTGTCTGGTTCATTCCAACAGTTAGTGATCTATCACACCAGTTCAAATTGTCCATTCTGCACAAGCACTCATTTACTAAAGTCTGTACCTTGTTTTTCTCCATGTCTCAGAGCCATACAATAGAATTTACTTCACATTGGAGTTGAAGATTTTTATGTTTGTATTGGACTGAGTTTCTTTTGATGAACAAGCCTTTAGGCATCTAATTTGTCTTTCTGCCATCTAATCTGTCCTTATGTCAACTTTGGACATTTAATCTAAAGGGGGGACTCAGTGATCTTGAGGTTAGGTGTCCACCTCGGAGGTCGCGGGTTAGAATCACTGTGGAGACCGGTATTTTCTCCACGAAGATCTTCTGGTTAAAATTCCCCTGATCTCTGGGTAGTGAGATTGGACTCCCAGTTTAAGTGTCGAGCATGTTAAAAATTTCTTGGCAGTTGGAAATCGAAAAGAGTTTTAACGCCCGCTACCCAGATAAAATTCAAGTTAAAAATCTACCCAAATCATTTGTACCTTTCCCCAGGTGGTTTGTTAAGAGCAGCTATAGATGCTGCCTAACTGGCTATAGGTCTACTTATCTCTAGTGTTTATTAAGATGAACTAGCACATCAGTAAACCACCCTCCAAGAAAGTGGTTGTTTACAGATTCTAAACTAGTATAAAGACATTAAGTTATTTGTTCTTATATGACATTTAGACATCTAATTTGTACTAATGTGGTCTTTTGGCATCTCATTTGTCCTTGTGGGACCTTTGAACATCTAATACATTCTTATGTGACCTTTGAACATCTAATACATTCTTATGTGACATTTGAACATCTAATACGTTCTTATGTGACATTTGGACATCTAATAAGTTCTTATGTGACATTTGGACATCTAATACGTTCTTATGTGACATTTGAACATCTAATACGTTCTTATGTGATCTTTTGGCATCTCATTTGTCCTTGCGGGACCTTTGAACATCTAAAACGTTCTTATGTGACACTTGAACATCTAATGTTTTTATGTGACATTTGGACATCTAATATGTTCATATGTGATATTTGAACATCTAATTTATCCATATGTATCCTTTGGACATCTAATTCGTCCTTAAGTTACCTTTGAACATTGCATGTGTACCCATATGGCCTTTGTATAACCAAATATATTCTTGTGTGACATTTTGGCATAAAATTATTCCTCATGTGGCCCATAGGCTGATGATTTGAGTTTGACACTCCTGTTTTAGAGTTTGCTGACTGCATAATTTTTTGTTCTGACATTGCCTTGAATATTGACAAGAATTAATTGTGATATTAGATTGTTCTATCCTGTACATGTTATCTGTCTGAGAGTTACTAAAAATAGATTTGATACAATGACTAAAACATGCAAAAGCCAATTTTATGACTTCCTTTTCTTCTTTGTTCTATCAAGTTATTCTCTCTTCTTTTTCCTGCATATTAAATGTGTGGTATAGTTTCTAGAGCTTTCTTTCAAACCTAGAAAGGCTACTCCACACTGGGCAGGCAGTTGACATGTGTGAATGGTGAGGTGTCCGAAGCATAGAATTGGAGAGTCTTCTGTTCTACTTCACAAATGAGATATTTAAGGAAGGTAGCCCAGGTGATGGCTTTAACAAACAGACCTGACTGGAATAGTCTTATTTTTCTCAAGCACATGACTGCAGAATTGAAGACGGACCACAATGACGTACATTGAAAACAGAGTCTGGGTTTCAGACCTTGAGATTGATCCAATGTTTTCTGGAATATCAGACAATCTTTGCACAACCAATGGATAGTATGGAACCATGCCAAAAGGAACGCAAGACAGCTGATAGTGCACGATGTTCTCTCTGGTTAAACTATACACTCCAGGGTAGAAGATAGTATAGCACAATGTTCTCTCTGACTAACCTCTACACCCCATGGTAGAAGACAACAGCTGATAGCTAACCTCTACACCCCAGAGTAGAAGACAGCTGATAGCTAACCTCTACACCCCATGGTAGAAGACAGCTGATAGCTAACCTCTACACCCCATGGTAGAAGACAACAGCTGATAGCTAATCTCTACACCCTAGTCCCATTGTAATATTAGGCAGCAGTGAGAGTCTCCCTGAGTGGATTCCAGGGTCCCTTACTGGGGAGGAAAAAATAGGACCTCTGCACCACCATGCATGTCATAAAAGGCAACTAAAGAGAGTTCTGCATAGGACTAGCAGGCCTCATCATGTAAAACAAATTGTTCCATAGCCACCACTGCAAAAGTATACAAAGTGTACTCTGGCGCAGGCTTCTGAAAGGTCAACTGTACTGGAGTAGGAAAAAATTGACTAGACTCTCCCCCAATTCTTTATTTTGAGCTGTTTTCTTTAGAATTGCCCCCAGACTTCTTTTGCCCTGGTCGCCTCTTCTACCTTTCTTCTTCATGTGATCTCTGGCCTCACTTTTCTATTTTCCAGTAGGTTCTAACTTAGGACATGTCTTGTTATATCACTAAGTTTGTTTCTGAGTGAGTATTTCCTATCCATCTCCACTTGCTCTCCCCAGTGTATGGATTTTGTCCCAAATCTGTATTTGTTATTACCTCTATCTGCATGAAGCATCCAAGTAAGACGCATGTTGATGTAGCTCTATAATGAAGGTCTACAGTCTGGATGTGAGACTCTTACATGTGATGGAGACATATGTTGGGCGAAAGTCTACAATCTGGATGTGATGGATAAATATGTTTGGTGAAGCTTTACAGTGATGGTCTAATTTTGATGTGAGACTCTTACATGTGACAGAGACATATGTTGGGTGAAAGTCTACAATCTGGATGTGATACTCTGTAATATGTGATGGAGAAATATGTTGGGTGAAGGTCTACAGTTTGGATGTGATAAACTGTCACATGTGATGTTTCAGTCGTGTAGTAGGACCCGTTTCACATCAGTGTTGAGCCTAACTTTGTTATACTGTATCTATGTATACATAAATTAGCAACATATCCTGTCATTGCTCCAATTGTATTAGGTTTTTTTCCAGTTGTAGAACAAATTCAGCATTCACTATGTGCAGAGTTGTTTCATTATACAGCAGACCCTAGCTCTACATGGTAATCTACTCAACAGTGCCCATCTTATGGTGAAATATTGTAATGTGAACTTCAATACTTAACATCTGCCTGTTGTTCCACTTGTTGAAGTGTAGGTCCGACACTATATTTGGCTCCCCAAATCAGCTTTAAAAAAAGTGATTCCTTTCATTGGCAGTGTGGTTTTATAGCAATGGTTTTTACATGAGGAGGTTGCCAAACCCAAGTACAACTTTCTTTAGTCGCCTCTTATAACATGTAAAGAAGGAAACAGTGGTCCTATTCTGTTTATACCTGGAAACCACTAAGGTTCTATATAGTTTGGTAGTTGGTGTTACATTTTACAGCTAGACTGACATATCTGCACCTTTTGATCTGGACGTTATTTGTGGGTTTTTTTGGGGGGCCAGTTCTACTTAGATGCCTCCAAGGTGGTCTTATACTAGATGAATTACCAACTGTGGTTTTCGGGCTTCATCTGCCAAGTGTTCTAGTTCTTGAGCACAAGAAACTCTAAATTTGCTGCTTCTCCTGTTAGTGCCAATAATAATTGTTTCTCAGTTCAGTTCATCCTGTGACCCATCAGGTCGTTGGGGCACACTTGAAGACACTCCCACGCCATTTCTCTCTGTCTCGTGCCTCACCGGGACAAAGGTTTGATCACTCAGTGATGTTGTTGTCTGCCCATCTCTTTCTTGGATATCCTCACCCTCTCTTTCCTGGTACAAAACCATGTAATTGTTTCTACCTAATAATAATTACTTCTCCCAAATAATAATTATTTCAATATCCCACATTTTGTCAGTATTCCACCATGTGGATCTCTGGGTAATACATTATGTCCACCTCACAGGGCATGTTGGGAATACTATGGTCCTATAGTAAAGTGATTTGATCGTATTGTGGTCCTATAGTAAAGTGATTTGGTCATATTGTGGTCCTATAGTAAAGTGATTTGGTCATATTGTGGTCCTATAGTAAAGTGATTTGATCATATTTTGGTCCTATAGTAAAGTGATTTGATCATATTGTGGTCCTATAGTAAAGTGATTTGATCATATTTTGGTCCTATAGTAAAGTGATTTGATCATATTGTGGTCCTATAGTAAAGTGATTTGATCATATTGTGGTCCAATGGTAAACTGATTTGACAGCAAGTTACATCATGGATGGGCAACTAACTTGAACTTTGATTTACCTGTATTATGATCCTACTGTAAAATAGTTTATTTGTATTGGGCTCCATCATAAAGGGATTTTATTGTATTTTGGTCCCATAAAAAAGTGATTTTTACAATACCATTGCCTATTTGTAAAGTGAGGGTCCACTGTATGCACATTTATTTTCCACTGTTGACTTGCAAATCTTGTTTGCTGATGTCCAAATGCTAAATTATTCATTAGAACCTCAAGTAGGTTTGGAAAATGTGTTTGAAGTTAAATAAAATCCAAAAAAATTCTTCATGCTTGAGTTAGAAATCTGGATTAACAGGGACTGAAGAGATACCAGCGAATCATAACTAGCAGCTTGTATCAGTGTCAGCGAATCAGAGCTAGCCAAGCCATGATACAACATAACAAAATGTTTTTTTCAAGGTGAACACCAAAGGAGAAGAAGAAGAGAGTGAATTCTGGATGAACAAAAACCTCCTTATAAAAAGAGGAAATGAAAATCAAATATTGATAATAACATGAACAAGTATGGGTTAGTTTGATGTGGGCATAGATGAACAAAAGACTGACATTGTGACCATCGGGTCTTCGTCAGGGACAAAGAAAACACAAAAAGAATAACTGACTAATATACATAATATTGATGAATGCCGATATAGTAATGAATTTATCTGGTCATTTAATCAACTGGGATAAGAGATAGAAGGTAAACAAAACTTCCACTTCCCCCTGTTTACTTTTGTCATATCCTAGTTGGATCAGCAAATAGATCAGTATTTGTGCTCATGCTGAAATGAGCCATACTTGTTTATGTTATTATCAACAAAACCTCCTTTTAGCTGTCTTGACTTTCACAAACCCATAAACGTGAATCACAACAAGAAATTCTGTCTGACACGTTCAGTGTATGATAAGGCTACCTACTGATTTCGCAAGATAATATAATCAGCTTTTGCTAGAACTGTTTCCACCTATAAAGGTCTACATCAAGAAATGGATAAAACAAAACCGCATAGAAGAAACTAAAAACTTATTTCAATTAGTTTATTACATTGCCATAACCAGCTCTGTAAGGACAATTTGCCTGTTGGCAGATATACAACAAATTAGAGACATTACTGAACGTCTCCTTTGCAACCCATATTTGCATACTTATCCTCCTAACTCCAACACACACACATTCATGTCATAGGAGGTGTTCTGAACAGGTGTTAAGGGTGCAGTCGTTAGTGAACATGAGATCCAAGATGGTGGCTTCGTTCACCTTGGTGAAGAGTGTCAGTGCTACCACACATCCCTGTTTGACACCGGTGATGACTGCGAAAGCTACATGCGATTCTCCTCTGCACAGAACTCAAACCATCACAAAATTGGCGGACAATTAACTTGTTTAGAAGATTGCATACAACCAGTTTCATTTACATTTTGTTGCACTAAAATCTATGATCATCCAATCTAATGCATATATTGTCCTTGCCTCCACTACTTCTTGTGGCAATGCATTCCAATAATTCATCACTCTCTGACTAAAAAATTATTTCCTAATATCTAATCTGGACCTTTCTTTAGTTAATTTGTAGCTATGCCTCATAGTATTGTAATGAGTCTACCAGGGCAACCAATCTTCATGATAATTTGTCACAGCCTTTCCTTGTTAACGGTGTCAAAGGCCTTCATCAGGTCGACAAAAAATTGTGTACAGGTCACAGTGCTGTTATTTACATTTCTCCTGGAGTTGGCGTGCTGCATATACCATATTATGTCGATAGTCCCAGGACCCGCTCGAAAACCACACCGGCTCTATGGGAGTAGACCCTGCTCCAGATGACTAGTTAGCGATTGAGCAGGACCCAGGCCAGAATGTTACTCGCAATTGACAGGAGAGAGAATCTCTTGTGGTTATCGCAGAAGCGACAGTTAACCCTTCCGCTTGAACAAGTGGATAATTGAAGCGCATTTCAGACCTTGAGGTAATACTACTTACCACACCTGTCACATGAAATCTGTGCACGCTTTTGGACACTACTAAAGCTGACAGGCCAGAATGAAGGACCGCCCAGGTTGTAAAGAAACAAGACAACACCAGCATAACCGCATTAATTGAGACACAACTATATGGAGGAGGGGCTGGATATACTTTCTTCTAGAGCGGCCACAGCAGTCAGGAATTATTGGAGACTCGGGTTGTGTTTGCCATCAAGTCCTCCATAGTACAGCAGTTAGAAAGCCTGTACAAGTTGAGTCTAGCCCGCTAAGCAGGAAATCCTTCTCCCGGCTACATCCAGCTCATACCCGAGCTGGGACCTGCACAGGGGCAGATGCCCCTGTAGAAGTACAGATCGACTAAGAACTAGCTCTTTAGCGATATCCCATGTAGAAGTCATGATGATGAAGCAGAATGCGCAATTTAGTGTACAACATCGCCTCCCCACCATCGACTTGCACTATGGAAGAATAACGAGGCATTAGTTGTTTTTTGTGTGATTAGAGGGTGTGAAACGTTCTGAAATCTACAGCAGAATGAGAGCTCAATATGGAGTAAGTTGTTTGAGTGAGAGAAGAGTGTGAATGGGTAGAAAGATTTCAAAATGGAAGGTAAAACGTCATTGATGAACCACAGCATGAGAGACCAGCAAGCGTGGCAACTGACACAATGAAACAGCAGATCAACCAGCTAGTCCATGGCAACAAACGAGTCACTATTGATAAAATAGCAATAAATTTCAACATGAGTCACGGCGCTGAGCACAAAATTGTCTATGATGACCTCGGTTATAGGAAAGTGTGTAGCAGATGGGCCTCAAGGCAGTTGACGAGGTAATGGAAGATGTGCAAAATTGTTCTAGAGGACATCCACAAGATGTTGGACAGGTGGACTAAGTGTGTTGCAAGCAGAGATAAAAATAAGACAAAAAATATCTGGTTCATTTTCTTATAGAAAATTTATTCATAAAATTCCTGTTACTTAAATGATGTCCCTCTCACACATGTGTGTGTGTGTGTGTATGTATGTGTATACCCAGTACCAATATACCCTGGATTATCCAACAAGCTTAAAGTCAACATTTTGGAAGAAATTCAAGCACCGGAGCCAAAGAAGTGTTTTGCAACATGAGTTACAAGAGCCTGTGCTTGAGAAATGGAAAATGGGGGGGGGGGGGGGGGGGGGTAATTTATGTAACATCATTTTCCATGCATAGTTTCTACAAATTTTAATTTTCTATACTTTATTATGAAAACATTAATACAAATAATTAACAAACAACCAAAATGTATTACATTTTTTTAATGGACATGAACTTATGGGCCACCCTAAATGTATCAATAAAGGTATGTGTAGATAATCAAAGTTATTCCTTGGTTCCAAATGGAGGCAGGAGCATCTTATCCTTGCTGGCCCGTATTATTGGATCTTATTTAGTAATTACTATGCCCGTTGCTAGGGCCAGAAAATGGAGAATAAAATAATAATATTGCAAACTGCTAGGGATGTCATAAGAGGTCACTAAGGACTACCCCATCCTATCGAAAAACATAAGAAACAAACACTTCAACATGTCAAAAGACATATGCTTCATGTGGGATTGCTTGATTGATATTGAGACCTGAATTGAGCCCAGGAAAAAGATTAGGATCACTATCACCTTCTAAGCATGTCATACTGGATGACTAAAGAGGGTTGTGCTTGTTGTAGGCTACCTTATAATGTACGGTAATAAAAAACATTGCCATTATAATCAGCCACTTCAAAAGCTCAGATACAGGAGAATATGGAGACCAGTTGTAATAGGATAAACTCTAAAACAACTAATAAGTTGAAAATGTCCAGGATTCGGATGTCATATATACCGATGGATCTGTGCTTCCTGGTAAGAAAGTAGGCTGGGACTTCTCTGCTAGAGTGAGATATAGGGTCGATGCTGTAAGGAGCTGTACATACTTAACAACAATACCCAGTATCAGAATGGAGATCAAAGCAGTGGCTTTGTATCTGATGTGGCTATCTGGGACTTCTTTAATGAGGGCTGTAATCGCCTCTGACTCTCCTTGCTTTGGAAGGTGCAGAAGAGCTGGTTTAGGCATTAGTGGATAGAGGCCTAAAACCTCTATGAACGTGTGTGAATCTACTGTCCAGATATGCCGGAATTTGCAGAAATGAAAGAGCTGGCATATTGAAGTTGATCAACGGTCACCTTAACCAGCGATGCACATATTGCAGCATTTTGAGATCATATTTGGGTCCAGCACAGAGGTGCACCTGAGAAAACGGAATAGGAGTGGGAACAACCAGCGAGCTACAGGAACCATCAGTATCTACACACTACACCATTTGCTGAGAGGGACTGAGCACCTATGGGTCTGCCCAGAGTGTAATGATGTTTATTCTTAACAGAACAGAACAGATAGAGGCTTCTTGTAAAGGGATCAGCTGCAGTTAAAACCTATGCTTTACATTGGAGAAAAAAGAAAATTATTGCAAATGTTTGGAAACAGACTTCCTTTAAAAATCACCAGATGCAATGATGGTCTATGCTTCATATCAGAGGACAAAGGTGAATGATTGAATATCCTTAATATTGACATCTGTTTGTCTAAGTTTGCTGTTTTCATTTGGACTGTTTCTGTTTGTCTCATTCTTGATTAAGACATCTTTAGATTGAAATGTTAATAAGTCTGTTAATGTTCTCATTCTCATACAAAACTGTATTGTGCCTTTGTTTATATTTCAACCACTATTGACATATATTTGGTGCATGAAATTAAACAAGTGAGAGTAAGGAAAGAACAAATATGCAGGCTGAAGTGTCTAAATGAAAGTGCAATAAACATATTGTGTATGTACAATTTAGAAAAAAAAAGATGTGGCCACTATAGCAGAGAGGTAAGTATTTGCGTCTCAAGAAATGAACGAAAGGATGAAACAGTGGGTGTTCAAAGTCTACAAGTTTCAAGTGTCACCTGGTCTCAAAGTGAGATGAGATCAAATGCCATGTCCTATTAGAGACCGATGAAAAACTCTGAAGTCCTATGTATATGTTGTGCATGTAAAAGAACCCTTGGCAGTTGAAAATTGAAAAGAGCAGGCTGTTAACTGCTGTCAGGGTAAAACATTCAAAAAGTAATCAAATTCCTATCCAATACGTCACCTACCTTTCCCCAGTTGTAGAAAGCTACAGGAAGCAAAATAAACTTACTATGGATAGCCTTCAGCTATCTGACATCAAGGATACACTTGCCTGTTTTAATACCAGGATTCTAAGTACACAAATACAATTAAAATGAGTAAATTAATATACAGTAAACAAAAATGTGAATGTATTAAATTCTGTGGAGGGTAAAAAAAAACATTCAATAGCACGAAGTAACAGAATTGACTTGCATTATATAATGTCATGAAAAACATAACGTATGTAACGAGAAAAAGTAAAGAAAAATTACCCAAGCCCAAATATCTTTCCTAAAGTAACAAAGAAAACATAATGAACAAGCACAAGTCTTGGAAAAGATCTGTAAAATAAGGAAGCTTGTACTGGAAATCAAGAGTAGGGTAATCAGAAAAAGAAGGACAGAGTCTACCTCTTTTTCTCTGTGAGTTTCATGTCGCAGCCTGCCTTGTCAACGTTTGATGTTACTTTCTGCAGCATGTGTCCTAACCAATTCCTTTCCTACGTCTAATTTGTTGTTCTACAGCTGTTCTTGGCTCCTTTCCCACAGGTTTTCGTTTCTGACCATGTCTTGCCAGTCTATACTCATTCTCTGTAGACATATATTGGACTCAAAGACTTTTCATTTCTAAATTTTTTAAACCATGATGGTAGCATACAATTCCTATGGGGATCTCGGAATCCCTTACTGGGGAGGACAGAATAGGATGCTTGCACCAACATGAATGCAGCAAAAGACAACTAACAAGATTTTTCCATGAGGCTAGTGACCTCATTATATAAAACAAATTGTTTTATAAATCATTACTGCAAGAGCACACGTTTTTTGGCACACGATTACTATAAAGATCAATTTACTTGGTATGGAGTTATAGCAGAAATATCAGGAAACCATTTCCACATGGGTTGTCTCTGTAGGCTGTTTAGGATCAAGATAAAGTACCCTACTTTGAAGTCCTCAATGGGACAGAACTGTCAAGCAAGAAATAGTCTGCTGCAGAGAGCCCAGGTTAGATGGACTGAACATAGAATGGAGGAGAAGAAGCTGACTTAAATCACGGCAGTCTTTCATTGCCATCCGATCTGATTGAAGAAATCTTTAGTTTAGTCGAAGAATCAACATCATTGCACATGGTCGTGCTTTGTTCTTCTCCATATTTTTTGGAGAATCTCAACACAATGCACAAAATCCGTAGCACCAGCAAGGATCCCGTAATAGATTGGGTAGATTTTTAACATACTTTTGAATTTTTCCCGGACAGCAGCAATTAAGCCTACTCTTTTCGAATTCCAAGTGCCGAGGCATTATAATGTGCACGACACTGCACGCGGGCATCCGATCTCTACTACTCAGAGATCCGGGAAAATACCAGAAAATCTCGGTCTCCACCATGATTTGAACTCCAGCTCTCAAGGCCCACATCTCACCTCAAGACCACTCAGTCCCCAAAGATGTTGAAGGCAACAACATTACCGTAACTCAGTTTATTCAATAATTTAGGACCTCGCATAGTGGTTGTGAGCTTGGTTTACAATTCCAATGTACCAGGTTCATGTTCAGTTTGACAGATTGGCAAATGTCTTTTGGTTTTTTTCATGGCATGACTAATTCTTCCAGCCAACTTAACTGTAAATGTGTATCTGATGAAATCATAGAATTATTTTGAATCTGCCGCTGGAGCTACGGAGTTCGTGCTTTGTCATTTTAGCAATGAATGGGATGGAGCACAAATGGTGGCGCCCAGGTGCAATGAAGTTGGTTCTATGAACCCATTTTCTAATCCAATAGTTGAATTCAAAAACTAATTAAAGTGAAAACTAAACTAACTGAGCTAAAATTATGATTATTAGATTATTTTCGGATTATTTTTTGTTTGCTTTGTTTCCTAAGACAGAGTATGTTATACTCTGATATTCACTTTTATGACCCAGTGCATCTGATTTCAGTATGAATTTTTTTAAGTTTACTTTCGGTAGGGACACTACCTTGCTGGATATGAACCTTATGGAATGTTTGTGTTGTGAACTGTGCCACTAATTACTTTGCTACGCAGTCACCCATTGGAAAATTTCAACAAAACAGAACTTCATTGTCTATCATAAGTACCTAATTAGAGTAGAGGTAGAGCACTGACTTTTCATGGCAAAGTTACCAGGTTTGGCTCCAGTGATCTGCACGTTCCAGCTCTAAATGGGTACCTGGTTTACAATTATGGAAGGAAAGACAGCGAAGAAAAGAACTGGCCACACCACCTCATAGAACGCTAGACATAGTACAATGAAGTCTCTAACACTTCATCCCTGACACTTGTGTCTCCTTTGGGACTATCTATACTTCTTTTATCACATGGAGTATTCTTTAAAAAACGTTTAATATATTAACAAATATATATTAGTAGACACAGAGTGATCCGCTATGGTCTTTGTGTATGACAAGGACAAGAATAGCACCACTGCCTCACAGAGAGCATGTCGTAAAAACATGGTTAGGTGGTTTTATAAGAGCAGCTTAGATGGCTCCTAACAGGCTGCAGGTCTACATCGTTCTAGTGTTTGAGCCTACTGAGATGAACTCCCACATCGGTTATCCACCCTTCGCGGCACTTGTTCCAACGCAGCTCGAGCCTAGCCCACTAATCAGGAATTCCTACAACCAGCTCATACCAGAGCTGGGATCGGCACAGGGTCATCCTTCCCTGTACAAGTAAAGGTCGACTAAGAACTATTAGTATAATGCTTAAAAACAGTCATTAAAGAATAACTACCAAATTATCTCTTCATGTTTTTTTTTCTTTCATCTATTTATTATGTGGCATTGTATCAATATCAGTACAATCTTTATATTTTTTAGTTCCACTTTCAGAGTCTAAATTGGACCAACCATTATCCACATCTAATTCACACATATTATCACAGCGCTGATAAAAATACTAAGTTGTATCTTGGTTCTTGAAACAAAGATTTAATTGCTTGGATGGTGAAAGCTTTCAAATGTCACCATGAATTTTCATTGTGAGTATAAAGAATTTTGTTGCTGCAAAGAAATATGTCATGAGGATTAATAATCACTTATTGCTTCATCAGTGATCAGCTGAGGATCTAAGAAGTAAGATTATACTGTGGTCCAGGGTCCACGAGGTAGAAGTAAGCTTATACTATGGTTCAAGATCCACAAGGAAGAAGTAAGGTATACAATGGTCCAGGGTTAACAAGGA
The DNA here is from genome assembly GCA_036924085.1 of Ariolimax columbianus. Lineage (NCBI taxonomy): Eukaryota > Metazoa > Mollusca > Gastropoda > Stylommatophora > Arionidae > Ariolimax > Ariolimax columbianus. The sequence goes on from JAVGWX010000004.1 coordinate 108,989,956, forward strand.
AAAAGTCAGGTTATACAGTGGTCCAGGGCCAACAACGAAGGTGTAAGGTTATACAGTGGCCAGGGCCAACAATGAAGAAGTAAGATTATACTGTTGTCCAGGGTCAACAATCAAGAAGTAAGGTTATACTATGGTCCAGAAACCTCAAGGAAGAAGTAATGTTTTACTGTGGTCCAGGAACCACAAGGAAGAAGTAAGGTTATACTGTGGTCCAGGAACCACAAGGAAGGTTATACTGTGGTCTAGGAGATTATACTGTGGTCCAGGAACCACAAGGAAGAAGTAAGGTTATACTGTGGTCCAGGAACCACAAGGAAGGTTATACTGTGGTCTAGGAGATTATACTGTGGTCCAGGAACCACAAGGAAGAAGTAAGGTTATACTGTGGTCCAGGAGGTTATACTGTAGTCCAGGAAGAACAAGAAAGAAGTACAGTTACACTGTAGTCCAGGAACCACAAGGAAGATGTAAGGTTCTACTGTGGTCCAGGAAATTATACTGTTGTCCAGGAGATTATACTGTGGTCCAGGAACCACAAGAAAAGAAAGTAAGGTTACACTGTGGTCCAGGAAATTATACTGTGGTCCAGGATCCCCGAGGACGTGGTATGGTTATACTGTGTGGAGATCCTCGGTCTGACAAGTATATCCTTATGCTGTGCTCTGGATGGTTTGAGTTTGAGATTTCAGAAGTAGATAATGGTTTGTTTGAAGACAGCGTGTTCAGAGACTAGATCAGATGCCTTTTCCCAGATTAAACTGGTCAAGTATTATTCGAGTAGCAAAGGTCACGGCTATGCCTGCGACGACTGTGACAATGGTGTTGTAGGTCATTGTGAAGCTGAAGATCTGTGGAAAGAGATAAGCTGCTTTATTTTTATCTGGAATTGTTTTTTTCTTCTTCGTCGTTCATTCTCAAACTCCTGCTACCAGGGGACGGCGTGGCCTAGTGGTTAAGTGACACGGCTCATAACCCAAAGGTGCTGGGTTCGATCCTCATCACAGCACCGGCCTTTACCCAAGGGAAGCAAACCCTTAGAAAATGCAGGAGGAAGTAGACCATTACATAAAATGCATGCTGAAGTCGGATGCATTGGGCCAACAGGCGCAAAATAAAAACCACAGTGCAACACACACTGCCTTGGGGAATAGAGAAATAAGGCGAACGCAAATAAAAAAAAAAAAATCCTGCTACCAAGCCCTGAAAAGGGTTTTCACAAGTAGCAGGATGTAGTCGGGAGAACGGAATATGTTGTGTCATAGTTTACAGCTTGACTGCTATATTTGCACCTTTCGGCACAACATACCCGACTTCAGCAAGGATTTTTTAGTACAGGGTTAGCTTTCCCTCTTCGATTCCTTCTCCTTAGCCAGTCTGCCCTGTTGCAGTCTATTATCCAGGATCACCACATAGAGGTGGAGAAGGGTCTTAGCAGCTCTGGGTAGCTGGCCCTGATGCTTGCAGTCAGCTTTGGGTCGCTGAGTGCTACAGCTCATGCTCTGCATTCTTGGTCCCATCTGGAACTTAAATTGATTATTTTGAAACATCTGAGAACAAAAATGAAATAGCTTTTACTGTATTACTTTACTTAATTTGTTGTTCATTTGTTCACCATTTACCTAGTTATAGAATGATTGATTCATTCACCTTTCTGCTCCAAGTCCATCCATAGGGCCACCACTACAGCAAGCATGCATTTGAGCATTAATAGTATCAATAATTTTACATGATGAGGTTGCTAGCTCCATAAACAACCATTTTAGCCACATTTTGTAGCATACTTGAAATGTTACAGAGGTGTTATTCTTTTCATCCAAGATACCACTTGGGTGAGTTGTATAATAGATAACTCATGTTCTCAGACATTTTCTTTACGATGTCCTTTATCTTTGGTACTCACATCCAGTTAACTTTGTGCTCTGTTTTTATTTGTGTTGTTTGACATGTACTTGATAAAGGTATTTGTAAGATGAAACATCAGCTGATGACTGTTGTTATTCTCATGTTCAACTACATGATAATGTTGCTTGTATTTCAGCTTGGATTACTTGGTGATCCTGGTATACAGATGTATGCCTGATGCCAGGTAGCTAAAGGCTATCCACAGTTGCACAGTATTTTATTTTTTGCGATTTTACTTTCTGCGGCTTACTAGGTCTGGGTTAAGACAAGCGACGTATTGGGTAGGAATTTCATAATTTAACAAAATTTGTGCAGGACAGTGGCTAACAACCTGCTCTTTTCAACTTTCAACTGCCTAAGATTCGTTAACATGCACAGCATGTACACTGAACCTCTGAGTTTAACACCTGTCTCCAACAGGGCCATCTCACCTCCATTGAGACCAGGGTTCACGTGAAATTTGTGAGCTTTGACCACCCACTATTTCGTGCTTTCGTTTGTTTCTTGAGAAACAGGCATTATATTTCTTTGCTATAGTGGCCCTCACTACACTTTATTACTTTTTTTTTATTGAACTTTCAACAATTCTTTTTGAAAAATGATAACAAATTACCCATAAAAGAATCATTCCTTTTTTACTTCCTTAGCAGCATGGGGCGATCCTATACACAAAGTGTAATAAAAACAAACCTAGATTGACATCATTCCAAAACAGCAGAATAAAGCCAAAAGTTGCTAGGCAATGGTTGACCTTTGAACCTAATGTGCATGTAGCCTAAGTCATGTCAGCCCTGCTTTCCTTTGTCATTAAGTGTTTTGAACCGTATTCGTCACATTGTCATAGCGGTAGCATAATCGATCAACAAGTTTGTATCACATTTTGCCAAAAACTTTGTAAAACATGTAATGACACATACTTAAAGTTACAGACAATCTACAGAAAGGGTACACAAGTTTATAAGTGGTAGAAATGTTTTAAAGATGGTGTGAAAGTATTGAAAAGGATGAACGGTCTTGGAGGTCCGCATACAGCAAAGGTGAAAACAATGTCAACTAGTGCATGCAGCTTTACTGGGAAATAACAGTTCGTTAAGAGCTCATCTGGTGTTTTACAGGCCCTATTTATATTCAAAAACTCAAGCAACATAAAAGCAGCTTGGCTTAATCTCTGATACACACAAAAAGTCATAATTTGTTTCCAGTGTGGGGTAAGGTGACTAACTGTATTAGAAACAACTTTATCAGAACACATAGATACAGGCTTCCAGCAAGGTAGTCAACTATGTTCCTACCAAAGTGGAAATGGACATGGTGAATGGACTGACTTTCTTCAGCATGTCCTCTTGAATTTTCTTTACAGTTAGCAAGATTCTAAACATTCTTCAGCTAAACCTCATGTCTATATCTATGCCTTTTGATGAACTTGTTTCTGTACTGACTACATCCTTCTCACCCGTATGTTGGAACACTGATGCTAATTTTTCTTTAAGACACTTACCTTAAGTTCTAACTTAGACTTCTGGAAGTAGTAAAACACAGGCATCCTGTGTTCAGTCGGCATAATACACTGAGGGACAATAAAGAAAGCACGTTGTGTTTTTGAAATACAAATCTACACACACAAAATTAATAAACAGTACAGAAAATATATATGGAGCAGAAACATGATGGATGACTAAACTCAGTATTAATAGATTTCAAAACTTTGTAATAAATCTCTGAGCAAGATTCTGGGCATGCAATGGTTCAACAGGGTTACAAATGAAAACATATGGGAGAAAACAGGACAAAGACAGGTGGAACAAAACAGGACAAAGACAGGTGGAACAAAACAGGACAAAGACAGGTGGAACAAGAAATATTGGGAAGATGATGGCACTGTGAAAGTCCACAGGGAAAGAGAAGCAAAGAAAGGCCACAGGGAAAGAGAAGCAAAGAAAGGCCACAGGGAAAGAGAAGCAAAGAAAGGCCACAGGGAAAGAGAAGCAAAGAAAGGCCACAGGGAAAGAGAAGCAAAGAAAGTCCACAGGGAAAGAGAAGCAAAGAAAGGCCATAGGGAAAGAGAAGCAAAGAAAGGCCACAGAACATAATTAGAACGAATAGCACAGGACATGTCTGCATGAAGAGAATTGGTTGTCGGCCTATGCACCCCAAGGTGATATTGGCAAAGAAGATAGAAAATAATCAGGTGTAACCAAGACCAGAATGAAGTGCAAATAATAGTAACATTGTAACCTGCCAGGCATGTTGTAAGAGGCAACTAAGAAGGATAGGACATGGCTGGCTACCCCATCCTATAGAAACCTTGAGCCACAAAAACTTCAACAGATACAGAAAGGTCAATGTTTGATGACTTTGTATTTGTTGAAGACATTCTCCACTGGGAGCTCAAAAAGTATTGATTGATTGATGATAGAAAATAATTATGTTGTTCAGGAAATAGAAATGGGCGAGCATGTAGTAAGCACACCCTGCAACAGATGGACATGAAGAGTGACATTTGGTGGCCCTACAACTTTAAGTGTCCACATGTTCATGCTTCATCAGCAATGAGATCGAGACATAGAATGTGAAAGCCCTAGGTCCAACATGGTATTTAAAGGCATAAGAACAGAGTTTGCCTATCTGGCATAAGGCAAACAATTTGACAAACTGAAAACCAGGATTTATCATGGTAGTTAGTTAGTTAGCCGTCAGATCATCTTCATCGCACTTGGATCTCATCATCAGTATATCTGCCAGCACATGATGACTGACCGTTCCGGTCCTGTGCTGGTTAACCAAACATCTTTGAATCCCTGTGTGATGTTCCTTCCTCGCCGCCCCTCGTTTCACACTCAATTCAACCAGTCGTGTCATGGACGTAGATTCTGGATCAACTTCAGAATCTTCCTTCCAGCCAATTTCCCTAACGTCGTTTAGGATATCGGATCAATCCATTGATCTCCCGCACTCCACTATAGCTGTACTCGCCAACCTATCAGCTCTCTCCCTCTCTCGAGGATTTATCATGTGACATATTCTTTCTAAACATAGTCTTTGTTATGGTAGTATTGAACACATCACGGTTTTGTTTCGGTCAAGTCGGCCTGCTTCATACAGGACATTTTCAATGCCCTGACCACTGACTCCCTAAGTGCCTCCATCTGCCCTGACCACTGACTCCCTAAGAGCCTCCATCTACCCTGACCACTGACTCCCTAAGAGCCTCCATCTGCCCTGACCACTGACTTCCTAAGAGCCTCCATCTGCCCTGACCACTGACTCCCTAAGAGCCTCCATCTGCCCTGACCACTGAATCCCTAAGTGCCTCCATCTGCCCTGACCACTGACTCCCTAAGAGCCTCCATCTGCCCTGACCACTGAATCCCTAAGTGCCTCCATCTGCCCTGACCACTGACTCCCCAAGAGCTGCACCTGTCCTTCACCTTTTCACTTCAATGTGAAGCACAGATTTTAGCAGCATCTGGTTCCTTTACTGGAAGCCATTTTCAGCTATGATTAAAATGGCAAAGTGTTTTGAGGTTCCAGGCACAAGCACAACCCACTTTAGTCTCTTTAAGTGACAGACAGGTGTAAATACAAGTCTTTGTGTGCTTAAGTAAAAGAGTAGTTAGAGTATTTGTTTCTGATGGCAAAGGTATAGCGCTCATTCCACAATATTGACATGCTGAAGTCTTCTCCTTCTTCACTTCGCTCCTTAAGATGCATTGAATCACCACTGCAGAAGTCTTAGACAAAACACATTGAAGGTTTCTGTAGCAACTTTTTTTAACATGATGAGGTTGCTAGCCCCAATTTGCAACACTCTTTAGTCACCTTTTGTAACTTGAATGGAGATGCAGTGATCATATCACAAGACAACAAGGAAGGATCCCTCTATCTCATACAAAAAATTGAAAAAGCTGAAACCTAGTGCAAGGTGAAATGTTTGAATGTCTTTATAATGTTGGTAGCTGATTTAAGAGCATCTGATTAGGCCAGTAGCAGAGCACTTACTTTTCATACAATGAAGTCTCTACACACCATCCCTGACTGCAGTATCTGCTATGGACTACCGTTAACTTTAACTGATAAGAGCTTCATTCTTTTTTTCTTGTAGCTTATAGATTATACAGAATGAAACAGCCAGCCCCATGCCAAACCCTCCTCAATCATCTCTTATGACATGCCTTATGACATGTTACAGTGCCACTATTCTTTTGGGCCCTAGAAACACTCAAACAAACAACTGTAAACCAAGTTCCCATTTATAGCTGGGTAGATTTAAGAGTGTTGAGGTCAGGGATCGAACTCTGTCCCTTATCTGACAAGAGACAAGGAGCCACTTAGATAGCTGGGAATTCCCCTCTGCTTTATTAGAGTTCTTACTTCTATGGGATTATCAGTGCACAAACGTAACTATACACACATACGTTATATGCCAGATTCAACTAACCTTGAGTAGCCTCTCACTTTCAAAGTTCACCTCAGCGTAGCCCGAGGTTAGGAGTCCAAGAGTCACAAGTGGAATGAGGAACTGACTGATACCATTAAGTTGGGCCGTATGGTTAGTCCAGTACACAACTAGCAAGGCACACCACAACATAACAAATGTAATCCAGTTGGAGATCCACCGCTGCAGAAGTCGGGAAGTAGATGAAAAACGACGCTGAAAAAAAACCATGAAGTAGATATGGAAGTTAATTTGGTTTACAATATTGATGGATTCCTGCTTAGTTTCTTTAAAACATTTGTTTTCTTCTGTGTTTATCTTATCCGCTGTGTTATGTTTGTTACCAGTAGTTCATTTTTTACGCATATTATTCTGGTTTACCATTGCCAAGCGCAGCCCTTGATAAACAATACATTGTCCGATTTTGTTTGTAAAACTTTTTAATTTTGTGCTTCCCACATTTGACATTGTCGAGCTGATGTGTCTGTGGGTTTTCTTCCTACCCCCAGCAGATGCAAGAAGAGTACTGTACTGACACTAAGCAATTCAGAGGGTTCATTTGCAGCGCTTCAAGATACAGAAGCCAAAATAAGGTTCACTATGCTCATTCTCTGCCACCAATCATTTATTAGTTTGGCAGAGTTCTCCAAGCTCTAGACCTGTTACTAAAAGTTCAAGACAAGTTAATTGTTACATTCTGGGACACTGCCTTTATGATTGCTAGCCTCGGTTGTCAGGGTGTGGTAAATACTGGCTCTTTGCCCAGGTCTATTCAGCACTGGCTGGTTCCTTGCTAACCACAGAGGGTGTATATAGATCTGCTGTGCCAAATTGTTTTTTTACATTTTTTTTTAAAGTTTGCTCCTCTAGAGCCGTTGTGTTTAGCCTGGAAGTTTTCACTTCCAGTTACCTAAGCTACCTCAAGGAATATGTGGTCCTTCACCACCTGCAACAGTCTTTGAGTATGAGAGGTTATCTAGACCAAGAGGCTAACTCCACAACGGCTAACTCCCTTTCATAAAGAAAAAATACCAGGTCTAGAATATGGAAATAGTGCCACAACCAGCACATCATACCAACTGTCTGTATCACAGACTTGGTCTTGTTTATCTTACACAGACTGGTTAATTGATTGCAATGTTAAGGAAACAATATATCCTGTAAGGTAGTTAATTGAGTTGACTTAATCCTTCTAATTCCCCCTGGAACATAGAGCTGCCCTGGATGCTCTCCCCTGATTCCTATTTTGGACCACCTTCGTGAGCTGTGCAGATGACTCTAATTTACTGATTTATGCGTCCTGATACCGCCCAATGGACTACGGTCTGAGGTGGAATAGGCGCGCCTCCGCCAGTAGAAACTAGTGAGGTAAACATCTAAGAAACAAATAAACAATGAGACTAACTTCGAGGGGACAGTCTGCGGTACAAATATTACAATACAACACACTGCATATATTATTCATTTTTTATTATCTAAACAACAATCTTAACTACTTCTTGTAAATTATCTACTTATTTACATTGATAAAGTTTCTTACAGCAGATTACATCTTACTGTAAATTACAGGTTGTATTCAAAATGTGTAATTGCAGTGCCCAAGCTGGATTGACAGGTTTGTCAACCACTAAAAACACCCTTTATGATCGACCTTAACAACTGATCATAATTGCACAGTTTCACATTACGGCATCAAAATCACAAAAAGCTGATGTTCAGCGATGGTGAATCATACCAAGTCAATAACTGCATTATCAAATATATTGTTTTTCAATTCAAGCTCTTACCAACAGTTGGAAATAGGTGATGAGCTCTTCACTGTCAATAGTTAGAGGACTTATGCCGTTCAATGCAGACCTGAACAAGTGATCAGAACCATGCATTTTCACATTCGGCATCAAACTAACAAAAAGCTGAGTGATGATGCTACTTTTTCAAACATATTCTAAACTCACTTCAAGCTCACTTACCAACAGCTGAAAATATGTAAAGAGTAGTTCTTCATTGTCCATAATTGGAGGACTCATGTCACTCAACGTAGTCCTGGACTGCTGCCGTGATGGCTTCTCATAAGAGAACTGGTCCTTTTCTCTGTTCTCATTCTCTTCACGTGTGTTTGAAATAGATTTCTTTGGGATCCCTGCTTGAGGGACTGGCTGCTCCTGGCCATCATCCGTAGGGTGAAGATCAGGACTCTGCCTTGTGCGAGTTCCATCTGAGTGATGAGAACTGACAAGCACTGCATCTTTGGAATCGTCTGAAATTTCATTCTAGCAAGTACCAGAGGAAATAAAATAATAAAGAACAATGTTTTGTTGTGTGTTTTCTAATAACTATATCTACAATGTTGGTCAGAATACAGTACAGCCTCCTATAATAATATCACTATAAAAATGTTGAAGATGCTCTATGTAAAAAAAAATGGTGTTAAATTTACAAACTTGACACATGTTTTCTTTTAATGTAAAAGTTAAGTGCTATTTTGCTCTAATTATTATACAATTTACCACCACACACATTTTGTCACTACCAGCTTATCTTTAGTGTTGGATAAAAACATATATAGGTAATGGCTAAAACAGGACAAAGACAAAAACAACAGTTTTTATTGTTTTTTGCGTTCACCTTATTTCTCTAATCACCAAGGCGATGTACGTTGCACTGTGGTTTTTATTTTGCGCCTGTTGGCCCAGTGCATCTAACTTCAGCATACATTTTATGTAAGGGTCTGCTTCCTCCTGCATTTTCTAAGGGTTTGCTTCCCCGGGGTAACGGCCGGTGCTGTGATGTGGATCGAACCCAGCACCCTATGGTTGTGAGCTATGTGACTTAACCACTAGCCGACGACGTCCCCAATGAACAAATGAAAACAACAAACAAATCACAACAACAACAAAATACATGATGTTTGCGATATATATACAATTTTTGGAAGGACATTTTTAGAAACAAAAAAAAAACAATGTTTATAGTTTTCTCGAAATAACAGGGTGAGGCTAAGAAATGACTCTATTATAATTAATTTTGATGACAATGGTGAGAAAATGTTTGTCCCTTTCAGGTGTTGCTCAAAATATCCACCAGCAGCTACAATACATGCACTGGTCCAATTTCTCACTGACGAGTCAATTGTGCTGTTTTAACTCATTCAATGTCTGATTTATCAAGTCTGTTAGTTAATCTATGGTGTCAATTTTATTTCAGTAAAGGTTCTCTTGCAAAATGTCCTAAATCTTATAGTCCACAGGGATAAGATCTCAACTATTTAGAGGCCATAAATTTTGTTCAATGAATTCAGGAAGACTCCTGAGTGAGTAGCACAACTGTATCCCTAGCAGGTGGTATCAATGTAGATAGCGATCACCAGATTGAACAAAATAAATTTGCAGTGAGACACCAACAGACCCATTACTGATTTGCTGAACTTTGGTTCTATTCACAGCAACTAATTAGCTGTGCATACACCACACTGGTCTGACTTTTAATAGGACGAGCAACAATAGCAAGTTTTTTTATCCATGAAAAATATCAAACTCACTTTATGTTCTGAGAAGCAATGCAAAAAATCTTGGCATCAGGATAGCTGTTACTCTTTGTTCAGTCAACTTTGCCACCCTACATTTCTTTAAACATTTTAATTTGTTCAATTCTGCATGCTACATTTGAGACAAAACGGGATATTGCTCTACTAATTGTCACCAAATTTAATAAAAATCTATGTATTTTTCAGGCAAGCATAACATTTTGTTACAGTCATGGACTTCTCTGTCTCAATGTGTATTATAGCAATATTTTCTATAAACTGAAAACACTGAAATCATTTATGTTTGCTGTAGAATATCTAAAAGTTGCAATGCGCACTACATATGAATCAGCAATAAATATAGATCCATTGAACACTAGATGATATAATATATACTACCTGATTAGTTGATCAGAAATCTAAGTAGCAGTTAATTTAAATGTAAATTAAATTACAGAAAATCAAATCATAAAGATACAGACATTAGGAGAAATGCTACTGCAACCATTTTTTTCCTTTTTTAAAAATTGATTGATGATGTTATTCAAAATCAGAGGCAGAGGATGCAGAGAACCAGATGACAGCAGTCAGTGAATCAGAGCTGACCAAGACCTTATTCCACCTCAAAGTGGTGACCTTTGAGGCAAACTGCACCCGTGTAGCCTGCCTGAGAAAATTGGAATCAAAGAGAGAAGGCAAACCCAGATCCAAAATTGCTGTGCCAAAACCAGATCTGTCAGTCTGAAAGGCACAGATACTGCAGTCTCACTGTAAACCTTCTTTTTCAGGACAAAAGCCAAAAGCAATGAAGAGGGAGAAGACAATTTTAGATGTCCTAAAAATGACACAAAAATGAAACATCAATATCTTGTTTCCAGTGAATCAGAAGAAGATGAGGAGAACTAAATAATTTGTTTTGTATGTTGAATTCTTCTTCTTTTTCTGCATTCGTTCTCAATCTGCTGCTACCAAACCCCGAATAGTGCTTTGCAAGTGGCAAGATGTAGTTCGGAGAACGGAATGCATTGTGTCGCTAGTTTTCAGCTTGGCTGCAATATTTGCACCTTCTGACACATCCGTCTTTAGCAGTATGTTGAATGAAAACACAGTGGCATATTCAAAGGACAAAAAAAAAGGTAGAATAACAACAAAAAAGAGGCAAAGGCAATAACAAATAAAAAGAGCAGAAATACCTCTTCTTCATCTATCCATGGAGCAAATGGTGTGGTATCACTGGTATATACATCCTGATTGTGCACACCTGCAGCTATGATGAGATACATTTTACAATGAAATGTCAATAAAGAAGGAAATAAATACATGTCAGCTTTACATGGTTATCCTACATTACAATAAAGAGGTCTTCGTTAGTCTAAGGTTAACATTAAGCTTTATCGCACCACAGACGTGCAAAGGTGTCAGAACAGATTTGCATCCGTTTCCAACGGCGCGCTATGGCGTCAGCTCCAGGGTCGTCGGTTTATCGTGTATAAACTACCAGGTTAATGCCACAGAAACGGCTAAATATACTACTCATTTGACTGTAGAGTTTCTATTTCCGTCCTGTACGATTAGATATAAACAATGGCGATTTTGAAATTTGTTTTAGACTTTCGGAAAGGATTTCTTCTGTTTTTCACTTATATTTGAAGATTCACCCATTATTGAGAATGGGGACGTTCAGTTTCTATAACTGATTTTTCGGAGGTAGATCTATTTACAGATATCGCAATTACAGTAAACATCACTAAGCCATTTTGGGAATTTTTGTTTTTCAACCAAGGGATGAAGAAAGTGGGTGAGCCTATACGCTGTGCTGTTTTTCAACACTATCACCTTCCTATTCTTGTATCTCAGAAACTAACACACATACAATAAAAACAATAACACCAAGAAATTCTTTTTTAATATGTTTATACACACGGAAATAAAGAAACCAATGACCGGAGCCTCAGACTCCTAGAATTTGCAAGATGCAACCAGCTGTTGGTGGCAATTACGTTTGGGTTAAACAAGCCGTCGAGACGCTGGACATAGCATAACCCTAGCAAGGAAGTGCACAGCCAGAGTGACTATATACTGGTCCAGAGGAGGTTGCGATCGAGCATCAACACCGACAAAACGAGGTTTCCTCGGAGCTGATATAGGAAGCGGCCACAATCTGGTTATGATGACCATGCGTCTGCGATTGAAGGGAGTCGCAAAGAAGGATGTGACCAGGCTAAAGTTTGACCTGGACAAACTAATGGACCAAAAATCACCAAAGTGTTCCAAGCAAGGGTGGGAGGGAGATTTGCGCCATTGTTGGCTCTCAGAGAGGGACTGGATACAGATATAGTCTCTTAATGCAGTTCTCATAGATACTGCAACAGAGATCCTGGGATGCCACCAAACAAAAAAGAAGCCATGGGTGACCAAAGACATTCTAGACCTTTGTGATAAAAGAAGGTCACTGAAAAAACACAATCACCCACCGGAGGAGGTCGGCAGTTATAAAGAGGTCAAGAAAGATGTTCAACAAAAGATGACAGAGGCGAAAGAAGCGTGGATATGTGAGCAATGCACAAACATCGAAGAGAGACTAAACAGAAATGATGCTAAAGGAGCATACAAGGTTATCAAAGAACTGGTAACACCAAGACAAAGCAGGAACCTTATGATCCATGATAAAAGTGGCAAGTGTCTGTTCCGAGCTATATAACTATGAAGGGCGAAACGAACCTGAGAAAACATTCCCCCCAACACCAACAAATATAGAGGATAACCAACTGATAACGAAGGAAGAGGTAATTGCAGCGGTAAAGACATTGAGAAGAGGGAAGGCGGCCGGCGTGGACAATATACCAGCAGAGCTCTTACAAGCAGGTGGAGAGGTAGTGGTAGAAGGCCTGACACACATCTGCAACAAAATATGGGCAACGGGAAACTGGCCGGACTTATGGACGAAATCAATAGTTATACCATTACATAATTCTGTAAATCTAAAGCTGTGCCAAAATTACAGAACAATAAGCCTCATCAGCCACCCTAGCAAGGTCATGCTTAGATTAATCCTCGACCGATTGAAACCCCAAGCAGAGAAGATTATCGCAGAGGAGCAAGCACGGTTCAGACATGGAAGAAGCACTACAGAACAGATATGTAATTTAAGGCTGCTAAGCGAGAAATATCTAGAACAGCAGCAAACACTGTATCATGTGTTTGTGGATTTTAAGAAGGCGTTTGATAGGGTATGGCATAAATCGCTTTGGGCAACCATGAGGATGTATAATATCAACGGAAATATTATAACGGTCCTTGAACACCTGTATGACAAGGCGTCTAGCGCAGTTCTTGTGAATGGGAGGCGAGGGGACTGGTTTCACACATCAGTTGGTGTGAGACAGGGATGTACACTCTCTCCAACTCTTTTAAATATATTCCTTGAAGGAATTATGAGTGAGGCACTTGGAGGTCACGTTGGTACTGTCAAGATAGGGGGCCGAACGATTACCAACCTTCATTTTGCAGATGATATCGACAGGTTGGCAGGTTCAGAAGCAGAACTCCAGGAATGGGTCAGAAGGCTCGATGAAACAGCTCTTGACTATGGTATGGAGATAAATGCTGGAAAGACAAAATTTATGACCAACAACGCCACGGGCTTCAACAGCAGGATAAAAGTTAACAGTCAGAAACTCAAAGTGGTTAACCGTTTTAAATATCTTGGGTCGATTGTCAGTTATGAAGGATCAAAATGTGAAGTGTTGGCCAGAATAGCACAGACAATAGCGGCGCTTGCACGGCTTAACAAAATCTGGCAAGATAAACGGTTAGCACTTTGCACGAAAATCAGATTAATGCGTACACTGGTCCTGTCAATATTCCTCTATTGTTGTGAGACATGGACAGTTACAGCTGACCTTCAACGAAGGATACAGGCCTTGGAGATGAGATGTTTCCAAAAACTTTTAAATGTCACGTACAAAGATCGAGTTACAAATGAGGAAATACGAGATAGAATTACAACAGCAATAGGGCCTTTCGAAGACCTCTTGGCAACTGTCAAAAGCAGAAAACTCACTTGGTACGGTCACATATCGAGATCAAATGGTCTTGCAAACACAATCCTCCACGGAAAGGTGCATGGCAGACGTCGAAGAGGCCGGCCCAAAAAGAGATGGGAGGACAACATAAAAGAATGGACCAGTCTCCGACCAGAAGAGTCACAGGCAGCAGCATCTGACAGAGAGGGGTGGCGTGGGGTTGTGAGGATGTCTTCATGTGTGCCCCAACGATCTCACCGGTTACGGGATGACCTGACCTGACCTTATACACACACACACAAAATAAAAAACAGGTTAGAGTCTCTCAAAGTCAACAACCATGGTGTGACGTGACGTGCTGACAAATAATGTGGCTATAGGGAAATAGGTAATTTTTGTGTGCTGTATGGTAAAGGTGAGAATATCTAACTATACTAAACGATAATGATAGTAAAGTAAGTTGCGCAAGCGTCCAGATTTAGTTGGATGTTTCTTCCTTTTGATATCAAAATTTGGCTTCCAGATCAACATGTTAAAAAATTACGATTTGTCCAGATTTGTAAAAATGAATAAAAATAAATAATGCGGTCTCTGCTAACAAATATTTGATGAGCAATGAGATCATGATTGGTAAGTGGAAATGTTTTGATAAATTAAACATCCTTATAACTTTAGTTGCAACAAATGAAAATAACAAGTTCTATTTAGCATCGACACAGAAAAATTGGACCACAATTTTTCAGCAATCAAGGATCTTAGAAATGTATTCAGACCTTCCGGGGATTGCTCAATGTATTTTTTTTGTAGTGCCTGGTCATAAGACATGTGTGGACAGACATTTTTGCAGTGCCTGGTGTGCTTGATCATAGACAAATGTGGACAGACTTTTTATCTTTAATGCAAAGTCATTGAACAAATGACAGAAACAGGTTCATTGGTTTTTTTTTACACTGCATCTGTTCTTGAGGCTTCAGCCCATTACAGGAGGTCTGTTCTTAACTTAGTAGTTTCTCTTCTATCCTTGGGTGCAGAAGTTTGCCAGAAAGAACGCCAGACTATCCTGTTCGCTGTCTTCCTCTTGGCTTACTTCCAGTCTAGTCCATGGTCTCTTAAAACTGTCTTATGCTGACATCCTCATGGACTTTGGGTCGTCCTCAGGATCTGGATCATTGGCCCTTTTCTTCCCATGACAACTGTGGTCGCTGATCTTCTTTCAATCTGTAGACATGGCCAAACTACCACAGTTGAGATTACTCCACTTGATTCTGCAAGGGCCTGGGTTCGAGATCATGTCATATTGGCTGATTCTGATGTGGAGCCTTTGACTCCTAGACACAATATAGCCCACCTGCCCTCTGGCTCTGTCAGTAATGGAAAGTCCACTGTAGAGAAGCATATTGCCCTCAAGATCCATGAACCCATATCCGCTTTACTTAGTGTCTGTTAGAGGTAAAATTTTCAATTTGGATTTCCTCCATAACCTACTCACCTTTCCGTTTATATTTCTAATATTCCATGCTCCAAAAAACGCAGACAATAGTTTACGCCAATTCGTCTGTCCGATATTCACTCTTTATAAATTTGTAAGCGGGTGCGTAGACAAACAAGTGATCGACCTTTTATGTCTTTGCATGATGGAGGGTTTGCCTCATTTTGGCCTCCATACAGACCACCATTTCTGGTTCACAGCTGGTATTAACAACTAACCTCCAAAAAAAAAGGCCATTCAGCTATCCACTACTCAGCTGATGTGCCTGATAGGAGGTCCAGCTCCTTCCCCAGGCAGGAAATATATGTTAAATTAATTTGTGTACTTTTACAGAGGTGGCTTTTTCCACAATGTTTTATATGGTGAGATTGCTAGTCCTATGCACAGCTTTCTTTAGTCACTTTTTACAACAAACGTAAAAGGTTACAGTGGACCTGTTTTTACCTTCCTGGGTACCACTTAGGTCAGGGGTTCACTGTGGAATTTATCCCTTTAAGTTTACAGCTGCAGTACATTTGTTTCATGACTATATTGTAGAAAACTCATCATCTGTTTTTTTAAATCATGCCATCTCTAAAATACAATTTTATAAATACTGTGAAATGAAAATAAATTTATAAAATTTTCCCTCAGTGGATCCCCATGCTTGGAAGTACAGAATATTCACCTTCATGCATGTTGTAAGTGGTGACTAAAGAGAGTTGTGTATGAAGTTAGTAACCTCATGTGTAAAACAAATTGCTTAAGAAACTGTTAACGTAACAAGACACAAAGTTGTTTTTTTTTTAAAGGAGGCCAACTGTAGCAGTGGTTCTACACTCTGGCTGGAGTGAAAAATGGACACGAAGAAGTTAAGAAGCAACTGAGCAGCAAGTAAGTAGAGTGCTTGCTTATACTGCAACGGGGCAGAGTTCAATCCCTGTTATTGACATGATCCCATTGACCCACATGTGAATGGGTACTTGGCTTACTATTGGGGAACAAAGAACAGTGAGGGAAAGAATCAAGGTCTAGTACAATTAAGTCTCCAACCCTGCATCCCTGACAGTAGTATCTGCTGTTCGACTACCTTGACCTTTAAGTTAAGAAACCACACAGCATTCTTCCCACTCTTATTCAGCTTTACCTGTGTCCCTTCAAACTTATTCTCCTTTATTTTCATATTCCCTTTCTCCCCACTGACTGTTCTCCAAACCAAAACTTACTAAAATCACTTGCTAGTTGATCTCCAGTATTGATCCGCACCAACCTCAGGGTGTTGAGCAGCTCAGCATTTGAAGGAACTTCCAATAAGTTGGGCGTATCCCGGTCAAACCCAACAATATCATCATCCCATATGTTAGTTGTGTCTGTGGAAGATTGTACAAGCTACATACAAAACTCAGTATCAGCACTTGACAATATAGGGCTTGAAACTGCATAGACTACTACTTCTAAAATAATCAATTATTTCCTTCATACAATTGATGGATCATCTCAGACTCGTCTCATTGTCATAATGTGTCCCTAAATAACTACACCCATTTCCTTCATACAGTTGGTGGATCATCTCAGACTCGTCTCATTGTCATAATGTGTCCCTAAATAACTACACCCATTTCCTTCATACAGTTGGTGGATCATCTCAGACTCGTCTCATTGTCATAATGTGTCTCTAAATAACTACACCCATTACCTTCAAACAGTTATTGACCAAATCAGACCTATCTCATTGTCATATTTTATTCCTTATATAAATACATCTATTTCCCTCATAAAGTTGGTTGATCATCTTAGACTTCTCTCATCATATAGTTTGTCTCTCAATCAACTATATTTATTTCCCTCATAAAATTGGTGGTCCACTTCAGGTTTCTCTCGTCATCATAAAGTTTATCAGTTCAATAATAGAAGCCTTGAAAACATGGCATGCAATAAAGAATATCACGTCCAAGTTGCAGACCTTCATCAATAGATGTCTCCGCCACATTGATTTTGATTTTTTCCATTCAATTCATTTATTTGAAGCATAAATCTGGCACTGCATTTAGCCCCCTTATCAGAACAAAAGGAAGCCGGTATGATCAGCTGCAGTGACGGTTTTGAAGTAATGAATTTAGATAATGAAGCTACCATCCTCATGCTCAACCCTCTGCAGTTACCTTTTACAACATCCTAGAAAGTAGCAAGGTACCACTCAAATCACCAGAGTGTTACCATGACTCATAGGAGGTGCCTAAGGAGGTTTGGGTTTGGCATTTGCTGCCCTTCCCGCAGAAACTTTAAGCCATAAAAACTTCAATAGATACAGGCAGGCCCACATTTGATGATTTTCCCCACTTTTGTTGTTGACCAGTACTTAAGAGAGCTGAAAAAGTATTGATTGATTGACCACTGATGGGATCTACGCCACGCATACTTTGTATTAAATGGTCTGTTGCAATAAGAAACACAGATCTTTGGGGAAGCACAAAACTATAAATAATGCAGCTGGAGTTTAAATGTCAAAACATATAGGACACACCTTAGGAACAACCCTAGAAATAATATTACATATGCGCCGAATTGAATCCACAGGTAAAGAGAGAAGCGGGGAAAGTCAGAAAACATCTGGCGATGTGGTAAAGAACAGCGAATGAGAAAGACCAGGTAAATTAAAACTTGCAAGTGGGTCCAAAAAAAAAACTAGGAGAGTGAAAACAAAGCAGTGATATGACCCAAGGGAAACTCGAAAGAAATAAATCAAGTCATGAAAGTAAAGGTAGTTTAATAGAAGACACTGCTGTCATGGATGAAGTGTTAGGGATTTTATTGTAAGTGGTCTCAGCTTCTTGTAAATTGGCGTGATTAATTCTCTTCCTCGCCTTTCTTAACTGTGAGTCAAGTACCCATTTATAGCTATGTACACTGGAGCTTGTTGCTACTGGGGAACAAACCTAACCATTCAGCCACTTAGATGCCAAAAAATCAATTCGCAATGTAGCAAAAATGAAAGAATGTTGTTCATTTTGATACTCAGATGCGGTTTGTGGCAGTTTTGATAATTAAAGCAGTGGATAATTCACATAATATAATTCATTCATATCTGCATCAAATGCAACATACCTAAGACTCCACTTCTTGTTCACACTCTGCATCTAGAAACAAGCTTTGTTACAGCAGCCTGGTCAATGAGGTGGGGGATTGACACTGCTAACCTTGTAGTGGCCATCCTGCTGAAACGCCTAGCTTTGTACTACAGCCAGGAGGTCTCATTCCCACCTTCTTCAGTACATCCCAGGATAAAATAAGATATTCACTACAACCTACCTGTTCCTACTCGTGTTTGTTAACCTGAGTTGGTGAGGGGGCTTGCTTATTTCAATGATCCCAAGAGCTATGCCAGAAGGGTCACCCAAACCAAACTAAACAGATCAAGGGGAAGAGATCAGACTAAAAATAGACAACTCATCTAGAGTACAATACATAGGCTGGATCAACACAAACCACCTAGATCCACAAACACAAAGCTGGTTACAGAAACACTGATAACCAAGCAAAAGATCATGGGAAAGAAAGGGCCTCAGAATAAGAGAAACATGATGCAGTGGAGTGAAAGTCACAAGGAAGCTACAGTGCTGACTACCCTTTTGAGTACCAAGAAACAAATTAAAATAGCCACATGGAAAGTTAGGACTCTGTATCACACAGAGAAAGTGGCAAATAACCAAAGAAATGAAGAACTACAAGTGGGCAGTAGTGAGTTTGATAAGATGGACCCAATCAGGAAAAATTAGGTTGACATATAGAGAAATGATTATCTATGCAGGAAATGAAGGAGAGGATGCACAACATGCAAAAGAAGTGGCAATGATGCTGTCTAAAGAAGCACAGAAGATACTAATACAGTGGAAAGCTATTAGTCACAGAATTATCACTACAAGTTAAAAACTAAAAAAGACATTAACATGAACATCATGACTACAGCCGCTACCACAGAAGATTCATCAAGAGTGAAGAACTCAGTATGAGCAGCTTTGAACAACAACAGTCATACCTGAAGCAAAAAGTAAGTCTGATGATGGTGCTCCACTCTGAATTCCCTGCCCTGATTGTGACTTTAGATAATCAGCCTGTCTCTCTAATGCTTGGATACGACAGAACTCCACATAGATCTTTGTGTCATACAACAGTTTCTTCATGAAGCGCCGTATACCTACATTTGGAAGAAATTGAGGTGCTTACAGTCATCTGTATGTGCAGTAATTATCCAAGACATGATTAATCTGGGCAGCCATTGCGTCTGACTCTTAGCATTTGCTTTGGAAGGTGCAGGAGGGATGCCTACAGCATGAGTGATTAGCAGATTATAAAGGTCTCAAGCTGCTGAAGACGGATGTGTCGGACCAAAAGGTGCAAATATCGCAGTCAAACTGTAAACTAGTGACACAATGCATTCCATTGTCCAGGCTACATTCTGCTACTTGCAAAGCCCTGTTCAGGACCTGGTAGCGGGAGATTGAGAACGAACGCAGAAGAAGAAGAGGTCTCAAATCTTAAAGCAATAAAACTGCATAAAATATGAAATTAATATTTTCCTATTTGTTAGTATTTATTGTCTATTTTTTTTATATCCTTAGTGCCCCATAAGTGAAATGATTTACATCTTCAGTGCCCCTTATTGTGAATTATTTACATCATTGGTGCCCTGTACTTGGAATGAACTAAATTCTCAGTGTCCTGTACTTGGAATGAACTAAATCCTCAGTGTCCTATGATTTGCATCCACAGTACCCCTTATCATGAATGATTTGCATTCACAATGCCCCTTACTGGGAATGATTTGCATCCTCAGCGCCTCTGCACGGATCAACTGTCCTGACCACAATATGGTTTGTTGTAATGAAAAGAGCTGACATTTTATTGTGAGGACATTAAATACAGATTTTAAGGGACATATTGAAATCAGTGATGACACCTGTATAATGATACTATAATCAATGAATTATCCACAGGTTGCTGGAAGTTTAATATCAAATATGGGTCAAGCTGAGCTGGGTACCTGAAAGAACACAGTAGGAGCATATATTTCATTTTCTTCATCATTCATCCTCAATTCAAGGTACCAGTTTCTCTTACAAAGGCCATGTTGCTTGTAAGGCTGTTTTATCTTTGTACAGCTTTTGTCTTTCATCTTCTCACAAGGTCAGTATTGTTCTCTCACTTCCTGTGTGAGCGTACAGCTATGCACGATGTACTCCATGGTCATGGTATGCTCTCCCCATGGACACCTGTCATCTGTCCAAAACCTTGTTGTGTTTGATAAGAAGATTCTTGGGTCCGTTCTCAGTCTGTAGATGATGACTTCTTCTCTAGTTAAATCATGGTAGTATCTTCTTTTCAGAAGTTTGTGTGTGTTGATCAGTCCATTTTCCTCTGAAGTTGGCTATAATTATGATCTTTGCCTCTTTATACGTGATGCTCAGTTTATGGGTAAGGTTCTCTACACCTTACTAGTCTGTTGACAGTTTCAATGCCTTTTATATTGCTGCGGGTAGGGGGATCCACCGAATGACTGATAGCTATGTTATTGAACATCTTTACAAATCAAGTTGCAGCTTACAGTGCCTCTACTTCCGCACGCACGTTATTGGAGTATGTTTCTGAGCTAAAGAAACTATCAGTGTCAACATCCTTCACTACTGGCTGAGAGAAAAAGAGAGAGAAACTGAGCACATATGAGTGTGCCTAGAGTACAGTGATGTTGATTCTGTATAGCATCATCCTCATCATTTACCTTGCCACTCCAGATAGTCCCATACTGCAGTGGGTTTACCCAAACCAGTTTTGAAAGGAATCATGAATCCATTTGTTTGTATTGCGGTTTTGATAGCAATGGTCTTTACACATGATAAGGTTTCCAGCTCCATGCACAACCTTCTCTAGCCACCTGACTCAACATGCTCGGACGGGAAGCATTCGACCGACTACACAAGTCCATTGAGAAATACTAGCCATGTCAGTGGATGACAGAGATGTTGATTCGCCTGCATTGTGAACAAATCTCATAGTCCATGTCAAGTCTCAACTGCGCACGAGGCAGTTCAATAATGTGGCATTTGCTACTACTACCAAGATCTGTACTCAGATATTGATGCCCTGAATATTCTAATTCTACTTTCATACTCCTTGGGCTGTGAGTGTAGGAGATGTTATCTGCTTTGTAAACAAATCTTGCAGTCAATTTATTTTGCCCTTTCTGAACTCCGTAAAGAGAAACATTAGACAAGACAGGAAGCAATTTCATGTGCACCACTACCACTAACTAGATAACGAGCCACTTGCTACTTTAAGAGAGTCATGATATTCGACATGCACTAGCGCTTCGTTAAACTTCTTCACGTTGACATCCAGAAATAACATTGCACCTACACTGGGTGACGGCCGCCGTAATGCTTTGTTTTCATTAGACAGATTCTCTTTAGTATAACATAATTACACAGAGACTTAATGATGAAGATTTTACAACAAAGACATAATGATGGCATGAGTCGTGGGTCTCAAACTAAAACCATACTGAGGGCTCAAGGAAGACAATATTCATGGCCAAAGAGCCCATCCACTGTAAAACACCTAAATGTTTAATAATGCCCATTGCTTAAAGCATTGTTTTTCTGTTACATTACCTTAATGTAGTTCATGAACTTATTTATTTAACATTTTATTGTTTAAAATGGCTTTAATTTCTATTTCTAATCTCTTAATTCGTTAGTTTTTTTTAAATCTTCTAATAACACTATTATTTCTCTGTCCAAAAGATATAATATAGTAACTTAGTGACGTATAGTTGTTTTTGTTACAGATAAAGTGGAACTTGGGCTCTCGCACTTAAGCCCAATGCCCTGTAATGATATATGGTAAGTTGCTGTTTATTCCATTTATCTGACATCATAGGAAGAAGCATTCACCTAACATTGCTGAGTATCAAGCACTTGAAGAGATGATTGGTCTACAGTCCCATATGATTCTCACAGATGTTACTCTGGAGTGTGCTGTAGTTGAATTTTGTTAAGATTATTGTAAAATGGGATATGCTAGGTTTGTAGCTGGAAAATGGTGTTCTGATCTCTTGTTGTGAGCTGATTGATGCTTGCTTTCCTTAGCACTTTATAGCTAAATATCATTCTTTTCTCAACAATTATTTCACAATGTGTTGGCACTCATTTTGTGAGCTATAGTATAAGACAATGAATGGGCTGCATGTGGTCTAAGCATAGCTTATTTGCCACCTGTGGTGAGGATGATATAACAACAGAAATTATGTATATACTTAAACCAGTACAAAGAAGCTAAGTTAAGTTAAATTAGAACACACAGGCTTACTGGTGTTGTGGATGATATAACAACAGAACACATAGACTGGACAGATACTTACTGATGGTGTGGGTTCGACACACAGACAGAAATATTCCCACAATTAGCAGATTCCATAGTAGGCAGAAACAAGAGTAGACAACTTTTGAGGCAAAGTAGATCTTACAGAGAAGCACCTGCAACAATTTTTGTTTAGTATGTGTCAGAGCATGGAATTAAGTACCTGTAAACAAAATCCAAATATAATGTGTAAAGTGTCTACTTAGTGGCAATAACAGTGAAACAGATTAATGTCATGGATCCAACTTGGGGCCGAAGACACAGTGAACTATATGACAGCAGTCAGTGACTCATAACTGACTTCCTGCATCAGCAAACCAACGATACTACTCCATCTCCTAGTGGTGGTCATGGAAAGAGGCTGTATCTGTGCAGCCTAGCTAGGAGAATAAGGATAAAAGAGGGAAGGTAAACCTGGTCCCAAAAATGTGCCGCACGGAAACCGGAAGTGTCGGGTCAAAATGTACTGCACTGAAACTGAAAGTGTTGGGCCAAAATGTACTGCACTGAAACCGGAAGTGTCGGGTCAAAATGTACTGCACTGATACTGAAAGTGTTGGGCCAAAATGTACTGCACTGAAACCGGAAGTGTCGGGTCAAAATGTACTGCACTGAAACTGAAAGTGTTGGGCCAAAATGTACTGCACTGAAACCGGAAGTGTCGGGTCAAAATGTACTGCACTGAAACTGAAAGTGTTGGGCCAAAATGTACTGCACTGAAACCGGAAGTGTCGGGTCAAAATGTACTGCACTGAAACTGAAAGTGTTGGGCCAAAATGTGCCATGCTGAAACTGGAAGTGTTAGGCCAAAATGTGCCATGCTGAAACTGGAAGTGTCAGGCCAAAATTTGCCATGCTGAAACTGAAAGTGTCGGGCCAAAATGTGCCATGCTGAAACTGAAAGTGTTGGGCCAAAATGTGCCATGCTGAAACTGAAAGTGTCAGACCAAAATGCACAGATATCAATAGTTTTGGTGTAATCTATAACATGACATGACAAGACATCCTATATATAAAATGAATGACTAAACACAATATTCCAAGGCAAAAGTCAGATATAAATTCAAACAGCTTTTGACTACCAGCCACCAGATGTGTTTGACTGAATACCAGGATTACAGTAGCATTACAGTACACTGTATAAAATGTATAATGTTGAAAAATTTATAAAAATATAATGTATAAAATGTCTAAACCAGTAATCCACAATAAAATGTATAAAAGTATTATCATATGTATAAAAGTATAATGTATAAATGTATGTTTAAAATATATAAAGTATAATGTATAAAATTATAATGTATAAAATGTAAAAGAATAATATGTATGAAAATGTAATGTATAAAGTATAATATGTTATGTATAAAAGTAATGTATAAAAGTATATAATGTAGAGAAGTATTTTTTTAAATAGGGAGCAAAAGGAAGACACAAAGATATTAATGTTTCAAACTCCTAAATATCTCAGACTGCTTCTAAAAATAAAAATGCCAAATTAAAAATAAAAAAATAGTGGTTCTCAATCTGGGGTCATGGACCTATGGGCATTCGCTAAGAGTCATGTGGGAGAGTCTGCAAACCAAATCTAGCTTTTATAACTAATTTTTATTTCTTCATTTGTTGTTTAATGCCCACAATGAATATGTTTACCCTTTTTTCGATAAAAA
Organism: Ariolimax columbianus; assembly: GCA_036924085.1. Taxonomy (NCBI): domain Eukaryota; kingdom Metazoa; phylum Mollusca; class Gastropoda; order Stylommatophora; family Arionidae; genus Ariolimax; species Ariolimax columbianus. The sequence continues at coordinate 109,014,389 of JAVGWX010000004.1, forward strand.
AAGGACGTTAAGTGGCAGGGTACAATAGCTTTCCTGGCATGTTGATGAAGGTAGACTAGGTTCATCCTGGCTGTTGTACTATGCTTGGCTTCATCTGTATGATGCTCACTCTATGAGGATCACATCAATCCCCAGCTCGTTAACCGGCTTGCCATGAAAGAGCCTGTTTCCAGAGAAAACTGCATGGAAATGAGGTTTGATCTTAATCTGTATGTTTCACCTGACCCTAACATAGTCTGATCAGTATGTTTTGCTTGACTAAATGTTAGTCTTCTCTTCTTCATTTAATATAGCAAATATTAGCTATATATAATACTGTACACATTATATAATAATTTTAATTGATATAAAAATTATATACAATAAATTATATTTCTGAATAAAAACTGGAAACTTCTAGACAATTGTCCAGGTTTCTATACATATATTTTACATATTATATATATCTAAAAACTATCATTACGGCATTTATTCTCATTGTTGAGGATCACCATAAGGATTTACAGGACTGAGGAATAAAGGCCACTTGTCCTTGCAGTCAGAATACACTGCACAGACTAGGTTTTCTCCTAAAGGGAAAACTAAAACCTAACCGATGTTTTGTCAACATGTCCTCGCTGTCACAAGATGAACATCTTTGCCAGCTGCTCCCTTCTACATGTTATACCACATGTAATAAAATACATAAGAAAATAGCGTTCATCTGTATTTCTGGCTTATTCATTATTTTTTTTTCATCCCTAAATCCTTGATTGTCTTTTACTCTTCCTGTTAAATTTGCCATCATCTTGCACAAAACCAGCAGTAAGCTGTTTATAACAAAGAAATACTTACATTAATATCCAAGCTGGCACAGTTGGCATCACCGAGGGATGTTTCATTTGAAGGCTTCTGATCGTGTAACAGGTACTGGTTCGAATATAGGTTGATGATTACCATGGCGACCGACAGCATCATGACGATAAATGCAGTGCTTACCTGTGTATCAGAGAAAGATAATCACATTAGTTTATTTTATGGGGAATCCCAAAACCCTGAATTTTTCTTACTAGATAAACAATAATAATGAAAAACTGGAATCTTGGTATTCATCCAGCCTCATCAACTTTTGCCGATACCAGGTACTCAAAAACTATCTATTTGTTCGACAAGTCCATCTGTTTGGCTCTTAGAAAATGGAAATGAAAAATGGCTGGCACACCCACATGTGCTCAGTGGCATTTCTTGCTGAAAGTGTTGATATAGAGCCTGAACTGCAAAGCTACTGCAGAGGTTCATAAATTTTCCCTGGCTTTGTCAGGAACCCATTTTACAGTTGGGCGCAGTCATACTATGAAAATATCTATTGGGATTTAAAACAAAGTTCACAACTGCCTAGGTCACATGTGTAATAGAGTTACAATGGTCCAAAGAGCAAACGTCAGGGAAGCCCTGAAAATACAGTTTGTGGTACCCACACATAACTTGATAACCCTGACCTAGAGATTGGGTTAATTGAACGGATCATTGTAAGAAATTCTCAAACAATACTCATTCAAGACTGCCCAGCCAAAATGGTTACCTTCCCCTGATTTCTATTGGAGTAGGTTAAAAAACAAGCTATTCTTTCTCTGGCGACAAGCTAGATCAAGGAAATACACTGAAGACAAACAGAAGTCATTGGCCGAAGCGGGGAGTTTAGAATATAAACTGGGGGATGATGGTTCTATGAGGAGATTAGAAAGAGCAGAGAAGAGAAGACTACCGTGCAGTTAGTAGGTAGTATATAGACCCAATCAGAAGCTAGGATAGATGACAGAACATAGCCAGAGAGTTACTAGAATAGAGAGATAAAAATAAAAGTCACTGAAGCAGACCAGCACTGAGAGGGAGCCAGAGACTACGCACGTGTAAGAATATGTCTGTGTGTGATGTTCTGTTCGAGTCATCGCTGACACCTGTCACACGAGACGACAGCTTTAAAGTCCCTGAGTGGCATTCGTCTGTATTCTCGTCAGAGGGAGACATGTTGCTTCAACACAAAGCTGTCATCCCGGACAACACGTTGTAACACATGTGTTACCCCTGGCCTGACAACCACAGTAACAGAACCACTGTCGCCTGTCATAGGCACGAGAACTGCTGCAGTCGCCGAGTTCCTGAAAACAGACGATGAAGAAGAATAACCAGCAGATCTGATCACTGTAGACATCTTCCTGGTGTTGAGACAAGACAAGAGGCTCAGAAGACACCTACGTGTATAAGCTGAGAGGTGTGACATAAGGCCACCAAACGAGCGAGGATAGAGAGGTAGTACTGAGAAAAAGTAGCTAGACAGAATTATATCAATGAAAAGGGGTAAAGACTGTAAATGGAAAATTTGCTAGAATTGACCATGTGCAAGATAAAGACATGTGCTAATTGCACGAAACTCTTGAGAGACATTTTTAGTTAGAGAAGTGTTGATAACAAAACTCTTAACAATTCACATGCCTAGTATTTTTATTATAATCTGTATAATGTTCAATAAATAAACATTATTTGTTATGCTGTTGTTAAAAGAATTGTTAGTGGTTTAATTAAAGTGTGAGTTAAGAAGTGATGGTTGTAAAGAAGAAAGTTAATCATAAGTGGTGATAGAACCTGCCACATAGATATAATTGGTACCGTGACTTAAAATTGGCTATAATGTTAACCTGCCACATAGATATAATTGGTACCGTGACTTAGAATTGGCTATAATGTTAACCTGCCACATAGATATAATTGGTACTGTGACTTAAAATTGGCTATAATGTTAACCTGCCACATAGATATAATTGGTACTGTGACTTAGAATTGGCTATTATGTTAACCTGCCACATAGATATAATTAGTACCGTGACTTAAAATTGGCTATAATGTTAACCTGCCACATAGATATAATTGGTACCGTGACTTAGAATTGGCTATAATGTTAACCTGCCACATAGATATAATTGGTACCGTGACTTAGAATTGGCTATAATGTTAACCTGCCACATAGATATAATTAGTACTGTGACTTAAAATTGGCTATAATGTTAACCTGCCCCATAGATATAATTGGTACTGTGACTTAGAATTAGCTATAATGTTAACCTGCCGCATAGATATAATTGGTACCGTGACTTAAAATTGGCTATAATGTTAACCTGCCACATAGATATAATTGGTACTGTGACTTAGAATTTGCTATAATGTTAACCTGCCGCATAGATATAATTGGTACTGTGACTTAGAATTAGCTATAATGTTAACCTGCCGCATAGATATAATTGGTACCGTGACTTAAAATTGGCTATAATGTTAACCTGCCACATAGATATAATTGGTACTGTGACTTAGAATTTGCTATAATGTTAACCTGCCGCATAGATATAATTGGTACTGTGACTTAGAATTGGCTATTATGTTAACCTGCCACATAGATATAATTGGTACCGTGACTTAAAATTGGCTATAATGTTAACCTGCCACATAGATATAATTGGTACTGTGACTTAGAATTGGCTAAAATGTTAACCTGCCACATAGATATAATTGGTACTGTGACTTAGAATTGGCTATAATGTTAACCTGCCACACAGATATAATTGGTACCGTGACTTAGAATTGGCTATGTTAACCTGCCACACAGATATAATTGGTACCGTGACTTAGAATTGGCTATAATGTTAACCTGCCATACAGATATAATTGGTACCGTGACTTAGAATTGGCTATTATGTTAACCTGCCACATAGATATAATTGGTACCGTGACTTAAAATTGGCTATAATGTTAACCTGCCCCATAGATATAATTAGTACCGTGACTTAAAATTGGCTATAATGTTAACCTGCCCCATAGATATAATTGGTACTGTGACTTAGAATTGGCTATAATGTTAACCTGCCACATAGATATAATTGGTACCGTGACTTAAAATTGGATATAATGTTAACCTGCCACATAGATATAATTGGTACCGTGACTTAGAATTGGCTATAATGTTAACCTGCCACACAGATATAATTGGTACCGTGACTTAGAATTGGCTATGTTAACCTGCCACACAGATATAATTGGTACCGTGACTTAAAATTGGCTATAATGTTAACCTGCCACATAGATATAATTGGTACTGTGACTTAAAATTGGCTATAATGTTAACCTGCCACATAGATATAATTGGTACTGTGACTTAGAATTGGCTATAATGTTAACCTGCCACACATGCTCTCCCTTGTCACTTGTGCCGCTATGTTTTTCTTGGTCTGTCTTTTAGACACTCATTTAGCTAATCATAGTAAGTTTGCATGTGGTTTCCTTCTTGTGGTTTTCTAGATCTGTGAAGGTGCAGTTTAAGGTCTGCAGGTTCTTCCCTGTTAATATTTACCCTATCTAGCAATACAGAACTTAACCCTCTACCTTTGGTAGTGCCGGTACCAGTTTTGTGTGAGGTCTTGCTATTTGGTGTTTCCAACCATCACCCCTTGGAGGTATGTCAACATCAACGGTAAAGTAATAAAACTTGCAGTTAAAAGAATGATTGAAGAGCCAAAATAAAATTCCTTTGCGATTAGACGTCGACCAGGGCATAAGCTGCAGCAGTCCATAGCTGACTGCTAGTGTCAGGACCAGCAAACCAGAGCTGTCAAGACTCTACTACACCTCCACACGGTGATCCTGGATAACAGGCTGCAATAGAGCAGACTAGCTAACTAGAAGGGATCGAAGAGGGAGGGCAACCCTGTACTCAAAAATGCCTGCTGGTCAGATGTGTTGGACCGAAATGTGCAAATATCACAGTCAAGCTGTAAACGACAACACAACGCATTCCATTTCTGGACTTCATTCCGCTACTTGCAAAGCCCTTTTTATGGCTTGGTAGCAGGAGATTGAGAATGAACTAAGAATAATTCCTTGGAAAAAATAATTTGTGAAAATAAGCACACAAATTAATGTACTTTCATGGCTCAAATATGTGATGCAACAAAAACTCCAGTTCTTTGTTAACAGATGCATAGGAAGGATAAGGGACATAAAGTGGCAGGACGAGGTGATAAGTGAAGACCTGCGAGAGAGGGCAACAACTACCGGAACAACAAATTAAGAGAAGAAGTTGGGGCTGGGTAGGACATATGATGAGGAAGGCATAATCCAACATAGCCTGGCAGGCTCTCACATGAAATCCTCAAAGGAAGAGAAAGGGGTCGACTTAAATATGCATAGAGAAGAGAATGTGAGAGAAGACTATGATTAAATAGTTACACCAAGAGATAGGCAGAAAGAGTAGCTTATGCTGGTCAATGGTCTATGCATCAAGAAAAGCAATAGACTTTGCTTGATGGTTCAAGCGGATGGGAATGGTGAGAATGCTTTAATTACAACTATTAAATCAAGATAAAGAAGGTGGGTCTTTTAACCACAAAAATAAGGAAGAGCAAAAGAAAGAGACATCCTAGTCTTACCAGGGCCTGAAATGAGAGCAAGTAATAGTAATATTGTAACCTGCTAGGCAAGTCATAAGAGGCGACTAAGTAAAGTTGGACACAGGGCTGTCTACACCATCCTGCAGAAACGTTAAGCCACAAAACTTCAATAGATATTGAAATGTCAACATTTGCTGTAGAACAGTCTGATAATCTCTCTGGCAAACCTCTACACCTCAAGGCAGAAGAGTAGTGACTAAGTAAGCAAGTAGCTAGGATCTCCCAAAAACAACACATGCTTATCTAATAACATATATCTTACAGCTTGAGACCAGTTGTTTCACTTATTGAAAATAGGTGGCTAACAGTATTGTAACTCACACGAGTTATCCAATTAAAATCTTTTGCATCAAAGTCATAAGTTCCCATTACTGTAGTTTGAATAATGGATTTATAGGAACTGAGAATGAAGGTCACTTTCTCTGGCAGCTGTATTGCTATGTGCAACTAGCTTTTTATTTCAGATCTTAGAAAGAAAAAAAAAACCAAGGTCTTTCTGGGGTGTAAACCTGAAGCTCCAGGTTAAGATACCCATAGCCTAACTGTGCAGCCACCACACTTCATAAGAGGTGATAAATATATCTCAAGTTTATACAAATTAAAGAGGTCATAAAGCTTAAGAAACATTTGTAAAAGTGTTGAACCTTGAGAAACGTTTTTGAGTGAAGCTGAATACAATCAACCATTCTCTTGTTGTTGAACAGACGAGCAGCGATGATGTTGGCATAGATGCCCAGTCCAATCCAGTACAGACCTAGCACTGATTTGGCAACAGATACCAGCACTGTAGTCCTGGTAAACTTGCTGACAGTGTCATAGGCATTGAAGAAGAGTCCACTGGCACCAAACATAAATGCTGATGCTAATGTGAGAACATGCAGGAGAGTGGCAATGCAGTACCTCTTCTGGCTGGAAACAAATAATAAAAACAATTTCCAGTTCATTTATTTTTGTATGTGAATGTAATGCATTAATATAACAAAAGGACTTGGCAGTTCAAAATCAGATCTCATACTCAGACAATCCACACACTCACATTTAATCAGATCTTACACTCAAACGATCTGCACACTCACATGTGATCAGATCTCTACTCGGCCGATCTGATCACTCACATGTAATGTAATCAGATCTCGTACTGTTCACAGGATGTCCATCATGCACACCTATTGAGCATAAATCGTGAGACTCGAGGTGTATGATGGGATAACCACCTCATAAACTATGTCTCTCCCAGTCTAGAATCTTTTTACGCATGGTCTTTTGTAGTTTATTATTCTTAGCTCTAGAAACGCCCATGACTGATGATGGTTCTCCCCAGCTGGCTGGTTAGCCATCACTCTAATTTTGTCCCCCCCCCCCTAATCTAGAATCCTAATGGTTGCAATATCTATAGGACATTGCCACTACAAATGTGGCAGCTTGCTGTCTACGTTCCTATCGTCAATCTAACCCCTATCCACTTGTCTCTGGGACTAGAATGGTCAATCTGACCCCCATCCCTAAACTAACCAAGCTCTCCTCCTATCTTTAGTATTTACTTCTCCTGTCGACCTAGTGTCAACATCGATGATTGGCCCTGGGGTGACATATGCCCCATTTCCTACTATTCAGGCAACTTTTGATTCCTAGCGAACACAATCGCCAGCCTTTCTCCCCTGCTCTAAACGTATATGTTCCACAGGGAACTGGAACTATCACAATCCACAATGCAAATGAGCAGATGAAGGGATGATCAAAACATTTCAAAGGAATGATAAGTAGAAACAAACCAAAATATACATGGAGAAGAGAGTTTGAGACACACAAAACTGAAAATATGTGTACAGAGCTGGAGAGGATGGCCCATGACAGGAGGACTTGGTCTGTATTTCTTTGAAGACATGCGCTCCGTATGGAGCTGATAGGTTTTGACTGGTTTAATTTTTAAATTTTTGTTTGTTTGCGTTCACCTTCTTTTTCAATTCTCCAAGGCGGTTTGGGTCGCACTGTGGTTTTAATTTTGCGCCTGTCGGCCCAGTGCATCCGACTTTGGCATGCATTTTATGTAAGGGTCTGCTTCCTCCTGCATTTTCTAATGGTTTGCTTCCCCAGGGTAATGGCCGGTGCTGTGAAGGGGATCGAACCCAACACCTTTGAATTGTGAGCCGTGTCACTTAGCCACTAGTCCACACTGATCTGATGGATATTTGTTGCAAATTAGCTTCATATCTTCATTTGTACTGTTCTCATGTCTCCAGTACTTGACAAAAGCTAATTTAGGTCAATGAGTCGGAACATGTCTGGTCCTGTTTTCATGCAAAACTGAATTTTAGTCTTGCTTAGTTAGACCTACCAACTGTCACCACTACTCAAACATCGTAACATCAGTATAGAAACAAAATGGCAACTTATAAACATTATTTTCTTACCAACTCTGTGCTGTCAGTGACAAACATGGCCCCTGTCCAAGACAGAAATAGAAAGTTGCAACCCGTGAAATGAGATGCCTGAGAAAAGTTATTAACATCACCAGATGATTCAGAAAACGCCTACCTCAGAAAAATTGTGAGAACATCCTCCCAAAAATTCATGCATAGACAGAAAATAAAGTGGTTTGGCCATCTCATGAGAATGAAACTAGATCAGCTGCCATTAAATACATACAACTGTAGAAGATCGTGGTGTTGAGAAAAGGGGAGACAGCGAGGCAAATGGACAGACAAAAGCAAAGACATTCTATGCCATTGTGAATTCACAACAACCACAGCAACACATCTGGCCCAAGTGCGAGACCTACAGCTCCCCACTACACTTCACGGCATCAGTGGAAGGATAAAATCAAGTAAGTCTTGCTTGTTTTGAAGAAACCAACTTATTTTCTCATAATGTATTTCACATTTACCTCCCATATATATATTGTCAGTTGCACCATTGTTGCTAACCAATATTCATGATGCACAATTTCCTTTCGATTAAAAATAACCGGGATTATCTTGATGTTGCTGATTGCGGGCTTCCCACACTATTCATCACTCTCAACACTTTCACGAACATCTTTCAAATGTTTATACCCCTAATAAACTTGGTGTGAGTGTGAATCATACAATTCTCTACATTATCTGTAACTTTAAGTATGTGCCTTCACGTTTTGCCAAGGTTTTAACAAAATCTGATGCAAGTTTGTTGATATATATTTTCCAACATGCCAATGCAGTTCACCGATGTAAGAACAAAGCACTACTGTAAACAAATCATGCAAGCATGGCAGACGCTACATGCACATTAGGTTCAGAGTTTAACTTGTGTCTAGCAATATCTGGTTGTATTCCGTGGTTCTGGAATGATGATGCCAATTCAGATTCTTTTTTTTATCACACCTCATCCATATGTGTGTGTTTTGTGTGCGTGCACACGTGTGTTTGTGCGTATGTGCACAATGTCACTTGCAAAATGTATTTGACCATCAAGTTGACACACATTAGTTATGTCCTACATACAACACATGCTACATCTTATACCACTAACCTTGCATTAGGACCTATACCAAGAGTCGTTACAAGAATTGTCCAAATCCACTGTGGAAGAGGTGGAGACATGTTAACACTTGATTTCTGCAGGTCATCTTCTGTGCAGAGCACTGAACCTGTGCGATTCGGCGACAAGAATAGTTTATCCGAACTCTGGGGAATGTTTCTGAATAACATTAAGACAACCATCAGACATTAATGTTACAAACAATTCTACTACAATAAATAAAGACTGAAAGGAACAGCAATAATACACTTATGTCATCATTATTTTTCACAGGCCATTTGATATGGATCAGGGAGACACATTGAAATCAATTAGTGAATGCATGTTTGATGATGACACTTCAATCAATGAAAAAACAATTTACACATTGCAGGAGATTGGTATCAAACATTGGTAACTATCTTTTAATACGTCTTCGGAGAGATATAGTGGGCCTATTCTTTGCTCCCCAGGATCAGCATAATGTAATTTTTCAATTCTAAAACGCACCTTTTTTCACATTTAAACATCAAATAGAGATGTCTTACAATCGCTGTCAAGAGATAGTTGTCTGGCATCAGGTTGACGTGTCTTCAGACGGCATTGTCATTGCAACTCCAACATAAAATCAGTTCTATTATATGGCTCTAAAACATGGAGGACAACACAGGTACTTAAGAAAAAAGTTCAGACTTTCGTAAATGGTTGCCTGCGCAAAATATATGGGTGTAAATGGTACGACAAGATCACCAATGTGGGACTGATTGGAAAACGGAACAAACACCAGAGAAGCACGAAATACGGAGGAGACAATGGTGATGGATAGGCCATACATTACGGAAACCAGTGGATAACATTACCAGACAAACTCTGTTCTGGAATCCACAGAGCAAGAGAAGAAAGGAAGACCAAGACACTCATGGAAGAGGGAACTGGAAGCAAATGTAAAGGCAACAAACAGGATGTGGACAGAATTGGCTTAGATATGAAGACTTGCAGAGTACTTGCCGAGTCCACAGGTAGCTGGCAGGTTTTTGATTGATTGATGATCATTTAAGTTTAGTTTTGATATATTTATGATTGGCGGTTATGAGATTCCAGAGTTACGATATGCAGAAGACACAGTGATACTATCAAGAAGTGCAGAAGGGCTAGAGCAGCTAATTTCAGATGTAATTGGACACAGTAAAGATCAAAACCTGTTTATAAACGTAAACAAAACAAAGATAATGATCACAGAGAAAACACGATGTCAACATAAATTTATAGTGAGTTGTGACGAAATAGATCAGGTCCCATATTTTGAATATCTGGGCTCCAGAATTGATAAAAATGGCAACTGCTCAAAAGAAATCAGGAGAAGACTAGCCATAGCAATGCAGAAACTGAACAGACTGAAGAAATTATGTCGGAGGATCAACAAAATGACACAAGTGAAAATCTTGGGAGCCTGTGTTTTTCCTGTGGCAGCATATGGCTGCAAATCATGGACGATTACCAAAACTTTTAGACAAAGAATCGAATCCTTTGAGTAAAAATGTAATAAAAAGATCCTCAGAATACGCTGGATAGAGAAAAAGACAAATAATGACATTCGACAAGAGTTGAACATAGAGGACAACTAGTTTATCAATTTGATTTTGGTAAGGAAATGTAAATACTTTGGTCACATCAAGAGACACAACAGTCTTAAGAGAACAGTGATAGAAGGTATGGTTCCAGGCAAAAGAGGCAGGTGTAGACCAAGAAGACGATGGCACCAAGATATCCAGGAATGCCTGGGTGTAACTGTGGTGGAGGCTGGAGTTTTGGAAAGGGAAAGGTTTTTTTCAGACAGACTGTGATGTGAGCGACGTTATGTAAAGGGCATACTACATAATAATGATAATGGTGTCAGAAAAAACCTAGGCTGTACCAAAATGTTAAGCCATGTAGGCCAGGGTAGGAGATCTGTGTCTTACCAGTTTGTTAGAAAGGAGGACTAACGTCTGGTCAGGCAAAACATACTGGCCAAGACCCTCACCTTCGTAGCCCTTCCTGGAAACAGCTGCTGTTGTGGCAACCTGGCTAACAATATGAGGGATCGACGTGATCCCCGTAGTAGTGAGCAACACAGATGAAGCCAAGCATATCACAACCACCTGGAGGACCACGGCCCACCTTGATCAGCATGCTCAGTTTGTGAGGAAAGCTACTGCAACCCACTACTTAACGTCCTTTTCAAGGTGCACAAAAGTAAAAATCTTCTCATTATGGGCAATCAAGAAAACATACCAGTTTGTCTCATTCTCACATTTGATCGGCGCATGACATGGAAAAGTCAGATCGAGAGAAACCGAATGAGAGCCAGAGAAAGAATGGCAATCATGAGGAAACTTGCTGGCACAAGCTGGGGAGCAGACAAAAGTATACTAAAGAAACTGTACACTGGAAGAGTGAGACCAGTTCTCGAGTATGGCATTGCGGCATGGGCAACAGCAGCAAAGGCGAACTTCGATAAAATTAGCAAACTCCAAAACCAAGCCATGAGAGTTATAACAGGAGGCATGAAGTCAACGCCAATTGTAGAACTTGAAAAGAATACAAAACTGCAATACATGACCGACAGAAGAGACTGCAGAGCCCAGCAGCAAGCAGAGAAACTCAGAAGACTGACTGACCATCCAATGCACCAGAGACTAAACAATTTTGGAAATGGGAAACTAAAGCGGAGAAACTTTGCAGAAATAGCCAAAGCAAAGATGCACGAAGACACTATGAACGCACTAACAACACCAAAGCCCATTCCTACTGTACGAAAACCTACCTGGAGGCAGAATATATTTCCAGAGGTGGTAGAAAATATACCAGGTATTGTCAACAAAAACTGCCAGACTGAAAAAGAAAGAAGAGATACAACCCTAAGGTACATAACGAAAAACTACCCAAGCATGGACTGGACCCATGCATACACAGACAGTTCTGTGTAACACAACACAGAACGGAGGGGCAGGGGCATTCCTAAGCCTACCAAATGGCAGAAAAATAACACTGTCATTCGCAACTGGAAAATACACAAGCAATTTCAGAGCGGAGGCAGAAGCACTGAGGGCGGCAGTGGAAGAAATGGTGACAGGTAAAAGGAATGAAAGCCATATAGTCCTGCTTACAGATGCCCTGGCCATAGTTACAGCACTAAAAAGCCAGAAAAATACTGAACTTAATGATTTAAGAGCAGTGCTCTGTCAACTATGCCAGCAGTCCGCACCAAAAAGAGTAGTGGTATAGTGGGTTCCATCCCACTGCAACATCCAAGGCAACGAGGAGGCAGACAGACTGGCGAAAGAAGGTGTAAGACTACCACAACCAGATACTAGTGTGACATACGAAGAGTTAAAACGGCTTATTAGAGCTAGATACATGACCAAATGGGAAACAGAACATACTGGCTACACAAAAAATGATGCCTATTACCAGTTGAACAGAAGAGAACAGGTCGTGGTGTTCAGACTTCGCACTGGCCACAATAGACTGAGGTACCACCTATTCAACAAATTGAAGATAGGTGGCACCGACGAATGCTCGTGTGGTACCGGGAAAATGACCGCTGAACATTTGCTGCAAAACTGCCCGACATACGAGGATCAGAGAGAGCAGATGTGGCCATCACCAGTGGCAACACTAGACAAGCTCTATGGCAGTGTCGACAGCCTCAGGATGACAGCTGCTTTTTTCGAAAAAATAAAGGTCGACGTCTGACAGCGTAAGAAGAAGAAGAAGAAGTCCCATTCTCCCCAAAGAAGAAGTAACCTGTACATACCTATACCCATCAATAGTATGTGTGAACCGTTGTCCATAAGCCCAGGGATAGTGTTCTCCTGATATTGGATGACCAAAACTTCCTGGGATATAAATCACACTTGGGTTTCTGTTATCAGACTCGGTACTGTCTGCTAGATTGTAAGTCTGTCTTTGTCTATTTGCCATTCTTCCCTTGAAATAAGGCAAAACTGCAGTTATAATTTCGCTGACAAGTTCTGACTCAAGCTGTGTAGGAAGATAAGAAAACAGATTAGAACCACAAAAACTCTCACAAAGTTTGTATATGTGGGTGTGCATATATGCGAACATGCGGTCCCGCCCACACATGCACATGTATATACAAGGGCAAATCAGTAAATTGATCACAAATGACTAGTTAAAAAATATAAGCCATTTGTTATTGCAAAAACATTGTCCCTTATTTCTCAAAATAATTTTCACCAACATTGATACACTAATTCCATCACTTTATCAGTGCAACGACATATCAATTGACCAATCTGGTTCATTATTTGTTCATCAGTCAGTTCTCTAAGGACATTTTCTGCAAATTCAATCGTTTAATGCAGTTGCTACACTCCCTACCATTACTCGCATATCACCTCAAATCATCTGCCCCACATATGCTTCTGTTGCAATCTGAACAGGACAACCAGGTTGGGTTTCAGCAGCAATTTTTTAGCAGCCTTGAGAAAATTTATTGACCCAGTTATACATTGCTAATGCATAAACAGGACGCATTTCCTTTTGAATATCCTTTTGCAGAAAATTCATTTTGCCCTAAAAATGCACAAAGGACCATGGTTCTTTGATTGTACACTGTGTGAGCACTGCCACCATTTTGTATCTTCTTCTTCTTCATCTTCGTTCGTTCTCAATCTCCCGCTACCAAACCCTGAAAGGGCTTAAGTAGCAGAATGTAGTCCAGAGAACGGAATGCGTTGTGTCGTAGTTTACAGCTTGACTGCGATATTTGCACCTTTCGGTCCAACACATCCGACTTCAGCAAGCATTTTTTTAGTACCTGGTTAGCATTCCCTCTTTGATCCCTTTTCCCTAGCCAGTCTGCCCTGCTGCAACCTGTTATTCAGGATCACCGCGTGGAGGTGTAGAAGGGTCTTGGCAGCTCTGTTTCGCTGGCCCTGACGCTAGCAGTCAGCTATGGGTCGCTGACCACTGCAGCTCATGCACTGCTCAGCGTCTTGATCCCCATTTTGTATCTGAGTTGCACACATGCATGCGGCAACTAGCATCTGCTATCTGCAGTACTCACAAAGCTGGATGTTGTTGCTGTTCTTTTATGACACCTTTAGAAACTACCAACTACATTTTTCAGCTATCCCATATCAGTTTGTGACCCAGTTACTGATTTACCCGCCTGTATATATATATATATATATATATATATATATATATATATACACACACAGAGAGAGAAGCGTAGCGCAGTGGTTAGCTGGCTTCGCATCTGAGTGGTCCTGGGTTCATTCTCTAGTTGAGGCGGAAATGTTTTTTCAGACCGCAACGGCTCCTGGTTCAGTCCTGAAAATAAAAGCAGCGAGGGAGAGATGGCTACCGCTCTCATATAGCCAAGCCTTTGAAATGTGAGATCGCTAACACACGGCAGTAATGCTATGGGTCACTTTACTTTGCTTTTATATATATATATATATATATGCATATATCAACTATTTAGATTACTTTTGTACTCTACATTGCATGTGACATAAATCATCCTCATCTGGTTGATCAGTCCGGAGATTGGTTGTAAGATTGTCTGAGTATGTTTCTCCATTTGACCCTATTCTCTGCAGTTCTCTTCATTGCAGCATAAGTTGGTACTTTAATGTCCCTGCATGCCTGAGATGTAAAGGTGAGTCTTGGTCACCTCGGTCCTATCTTTCCTTGAATCTTGCCCTCTAGTATCTTCTATAGAAGACTTTCATGTCTCATATTGTGACCAAGTCAACTCAACCGATGTTTTTTGTATCATATGCAATATTTGTCTTTGTGCATTGAGTACTTTATCATTGGATCTTCTTCGTGTCCAACTCACTCTTTCCATTCTATGGTAGCACCACATTTCAAACACTTCCAAGCTTTTTTTCATCCTTCTTTGCCAAAGTCCATGTTTCAGCCCCATACAGTGCAATTGGCCATTTATGATTGGCGATTATTCTTTTCCTCAGTTCTATTCTGATATTCTTTGAGGTTAACAATTTTTGTTTTTATCTTAAGCCCTTTTTTGCCATTGCAATCCTTGTCTTAATTTCTGTCTCATTGCGGGCATCTTCTGTTATGGTCTGCCCCAAATATGTAAACTTCTGTACTTGTTTTATTATTTGTCCATCAATGATATATTTATGTGCTTATGTTGCTTAGTTTTACCAAAGTCTTTGTCTTCTATGTGTTTATTTTAATGCCAAAATCTTTGGCAGTGCTATTAATTTTATCAAGCAGCATTTACAATGTTAATACTGATCCTCCCACTATCGCTTGGTTATCGGCATATGTGATGGCATTAAATTTCATACCTTTGACACCTCTATTACAACTCTGCATAAGCTTGGCCATCACTATCTTAGAATATGGGTTATAGAGACTCAGTGAAAGCAAGCAGCCCTGATGTACCCCGTTTTATGGAAACTGGATCCGTGAGACCTCCGGTGATTGAAAGAAATAATTGCCCCTTGATTTTTATACAGGTTCTGGATTAACCTAATGAGTGATCTTTCTATACCTATTTACTGCAAAATCTGAAATAGTTTGCTCCAGGGAACTCGATCAAAGATTGGGTCTAGCAAGCTCATCATGTCAAAAACATTGCCAATATAATCAGCCACTGCAAACAATCAAAAATGCATTTCTTGTAAAGGGATCAGTTGTAGTTGCTTCAAATAGGAGCAAAATTGTGAATGATGATGATAACGTTTGACTGTACTGACTCAAATATAGTATCATCTCATACATACATCTCAAGCACTTGTAGAGTCAAAACCTTTTGTTAAGTGCATACTGACAATTTTAAATTCAACATGTAGAAGCAGCCACCAGAGACAAAAACACACTCGACCTAGTTTTTACTTCAGAGGAAAATATGCTTGAAAATGTTACTGTTGGGGAACTGTTTGGCTCAAGTGACCATCAAATCATCCGTTGGGATCTTATTGCAGAGAAAGTAGCAAACATAAACACGCGAACATACCACTATTCTAAGGCAGATGTTAAGAGTATGAAAGAGGCAGCGAACCACATAATCTGGAAAGATATTGTCGGAGGAACAGATGTTGAACAAAAGTGGGAGAGTTTTAAAACAGTTCTAGAAACGCTAATAGAGGAATGTGTTCCATGTAGGGAGGTAAACCCCAAGCATAAAAAGTGGATAACTAGATTTGTAGTTAAATGTAGAAGAGCTAAAATTAAACCATGGAAAAAATATATAGACGCAGGTAAGTCAAAATAAACATATTTAATAAATTTGGACAAGCAGAACATAGCTCAGAAAGTCAATAAAAAAGTAAAATAGATTGCGAAAAAAACTTGCTTAGAGGATCAAGACTGCTTCTTCTCTAATGTTAGAGATAAACAAAGAACGAAAGACAAAGTAGGCTCTCTCATAGACAGCACAGGAAAAATAATAAGTGAGAATTGGGAGGCAGTTAATCTACTCAATCAGTACTTTGGCACAGTCTACACAAAAGAGGACTGCTCCAAGATACCAGAGCCTATAGATATTTTTCAAAGAGACATGGATACAGCGGGATTAAGATTAATCTGTACTACAGAGGAAATTGTTTTCAAAAAATTATAGGGGTTGAAAGTGGATAAATGTCTAGGTCAAGTTGGTTTCCATCTAAAATTGCTGTTTGAAATTAGAGACCAACTAGCAAAACCATTGGTTATATTATGTTCTCAATCACTTGTATTGGGATTGTTCCACGAGAATGCAAAGATGCAGGAGTGATTCTCTTATTCAAAAAAGGCAAAAAATCAGATCCAGCGAATTATAGGCAGGTGAGTTTAACGAGCATAGTCATTAATCAAAGAAAAGATTGTAATGCATTTAGACAAATTTAATCTACTCAGAAATAGTCAGCATGGGTTTACTAGAGGGAGATCATGCTTAACAAATCTATTAGAATTCATGGACGAGGGTACTAAAATGATAGATAAAGGGGAGCCAGTAGACATTATTTATCTAGATTTTGCAAAGGCCTTTGATAGAGTACCTCATCGAAGATTATTTCGAAAGTTAAAATCACATGGAATAGGTGGGGAAGTTGCCAAATGGATTGAAAATTGGTTAACGGGAAGATGGCAGAGAATGGGCATAAATAAGGAGTACTCTCAGTGGTGTGAAGTGAAAAGTGGAATGCCACAGGGATCGGTTTTGGGACCAATTTTGTTCTTGATATATATAAACGATTTGGACATTGACATGGGATCCAGATTGCAAAATTTGCTGATGACACAAAACTATACAGTAGTGTCTCATCTAAAGCAGAAGTGGCTATATTGAGGTCGGATTTTATTCAATAAATTGAAGATAGGTGGCACTGACGAATGCTCGTGCGGTACTGGGAAAATGATCGCTGAACATCTGCTGCAAAACTGCCTGACATACGAGGATCAGAGAAAGCAGATGTGGCCATCACCAGTGGCAACACTAGACAAGCTCTATGGCAGTGTCAACAGCCTCAGGATGACCGCTGCTTTTTTCGAAAAATTAAAGGTTGACGTCTGACAGCGTACGAAGAAGAAGAAGAAGAAGAGGTCGGATTTAGATCAAATTCAAGAGTAGTCTGTAAGCTGGCAAATAGAGTTTAATATACATAAATGTACAGTCATCCACATGGGTAGATCCAATATGGAACATAATTACAGAATGGGAGAGAAAAATATTAGTAAGAAAGATAAGGAAAGGGACCTAGGGGTTATAATAGATCATACAGATAAGGTGAGTGAACAAGTTCAGGTAGCAGTGAAAAAGACAAATGCAATGTTAGGTATGATAAAAAGAAATAAACACAGGAGAAAGGAAGTGATAGTCAAACTGTATAGAGCATTAGTTAGACCTAGATTGGAGTACTTTGAACAGGTGTGGAGTCATTATAGAGGGGATATAAACATACTGGAAAGAATACAAAAAAGAGTGACAAAGCTGATAGTGGGATTCCAGAATTACAGTTATGAGGAAAGACTCAGAAAAACTGGCTTACAGTGCCTAGAAGAGAGAAGAATTCGTGGTGACTTAATACAGGTTCATAAGATGAGCAGAGGAATGGATAAATTAGACTACAAAAGATTTTTTTTAAATACAGCCACCCACAAGAACAGGAGGGCATAGCTACAAATTAACTAAAGGGAGGTCCAGATTAGATATTAGGAAATATTTTTTTTTAGTCAGAGAGTGGTGAATGCTTGGAGTGCATTGCCACAGGAGGTAGTGGAGGCAGGGACAGTTAGTGCATTTAAGAATAAATTGGATGCGCATAGCTTTCAGAGCAAGGTGATGTAAATGAAACTGGTTGTATACAGACTTTGCAGAGTCTTCTAAACCAGTAGAAAGACGTTAATTTTAGTTAAGTATAATATGACACCAACGATTTGAAAGTGTTCTACATGAAATTGAAATGGTCTTGAATATATTCTTTCATATCCTCTGACGTGTCTGTTTAATGTAGCGGTAGAGCGCTCGCTTTTTACTGCAACTGTACTGGGTTCAACTCCTGCAACCATCATACTCCAGTTGACCCAGCTTTGAATGGGTGCATAACTTATGGTTAGGGAAGGAAGAAGCAGCAAGTAAAGAAACTGGCCACCCCACCTCACAAGCTGTGACTTAGTATATTGTAGTCTCTAACATTTCATTTCTGACCACAGATTACGTCTACTGAAGGACATCCATTACTTTTTATTCTCTGAAGGAACTTACAAATTCATGCAGAGAAAATTATTCCCAAGGAGTTTAATAACCAGTGAGCTACCCCAACATGATGCCTACATAACTTTCAACATCTGCTGAATGAAATTGAATATTGATGCCTTGGATCTGCCTGGAGTGCAGCAATCTCTTATCTACTTCACATAGCATAACATAGACTCTAAATATTGTACTATTGCTAAAAAAGTAGTATTTTGTAATTTTGTGCTTCTTTTTGTTTACTGAATGAAACAGACTATTGCTTATTCTTCGTGATAAACTTTCAGATGAAAACTTCAATATATGTAGAGGAACAAGTGACAGGTCTAAGGCTATTTACAGCTCCTTAATTAGAATATGATCCTGGATTTTGAATCACATTGGTGATCATCATTCACCATTTTACTCAAATGTAAAAGTATAGGTCATCACTAGTGTTGGCCCTTTCTAAAGGATGCCTGTTTCCAAGCATTTGCAATCATTTTCCTTTTTGCTCCAATTTGAAGCATGGCTTAACTGCAGCTAGGCCCTTTACTTAAAGCCTGTATCTGAGCTTTTGCAGTGATTTATTATAATAACGGAAATATTTTGTTTACATGATGAGGTTGTCAGTCCTACACACAATCTTATTTTAGTCTTCAGTAGTCTCTGTCTTTTACGACATGTTTGGAAGGTGACAGTGAGTGGAGCTATTCTTTTCTTCCCTGAAACAATCTAGGTGAGTACTTGTCATTACTCATTGTCACAATACAATGCGAGATTGAGTAAATTAACAGTAACAAATTAATATTGCTTTCCTATACATCTACTCTGTTCATCGCATCTTGCCAGTTTGTGCCAGAAGAAAAAGACTTTCAATATAATTGAAATTGTATGTTAACTGTTAACATATACTTACATAATTAACATAGCATAATCAAATGCTTAACTGAACTTAACATTTTTATACTGGTTTAGAAGACTCATCAGAGTATGTAGACAACGAGTCACATTTGGATTGTCCTGTTTTAAAAGCTATGTACATACAATCTATTCTTAAATCCATTAACTATCTCTGCCTCCACCACCTCCTGGGGTAATGCATTCCAGGCATATACCACTCTCTGACTAACAAAATATTTCCTAATATCCAATATGGACCTTTCTTTAGTTAATTTGTATCTGTGCCCTCTTATTCTCATTGGTGGTTGTATTTTGAAAAAATTGTTATAGTCTAATTTTACCTTTCCTGTGATTATCTTATAAACCTGTATTAAGTCACCTCGAATTCTTCTCCTTTCTAGACACTGTAAACTGGTTTTTCTCTTTCCTTGTAACTGTAATTCTGGAATCCCACTATCAATTTTGTCGCTCTTCTTTGTCTTCTAGGTCTAACTAATGATTTATATAGTTTGACAATATCCTCCTTACTCCTATGTTTAATATTTCTTTTTATCATACCTAACATTGCATTTGCCTTATTCACTGCTACCTGGACTTCTCATTCATTTTTCCTGTATGCTATATTATAACCCCTAGGTCCCTTTCCTTATCTATCTTTCTAATATTGTTCTCGCCCATTCTGTAATTATGTTCCATATTGGATCTACCCATGTGGATGACTGTACATTTATCTATTTTAAACTCTATTTGCCATTTCACAGACCAGTCTCAAATTTTATCTAATTCCGACCTCAATATATCCAGATCTGCTATAGAATATAGATGAGACACTCCTACATAGTTTTGACAGTTTTGTGTCATCTGCAAATTTTTCAATCATGGATCCTATATTGATAATAATTAATATCAATGTCCAAATCGTTTATATATAAAAAATAATATATATCAAGAACAATGTTACTTTTTCATCATTTTGAATATCAGTCTCAAAACCGAGCCCTGTGGCCAGTGTGGCTCATGCTGCTTATCAAATCAGGCATAATTAACTTGAATAATTCAATATATTATTATATATTTTAGGCAACACTAATGACATTTGATTGTGTTATTAACATTTACATTAATTTATAAACACTGACTATACTAGTACTTTATTAGTAGTTAGTAGTACTATCACCAGTGACTAGTGTCCTGGTCAGTTACTCTGAGAGTATACTGAGTCAGAGTAGGCGTATCTCCGTAATGTTGAATATAACTACAATGTATACTCGCGTAATAAGGCACTTGACACTTGCTACGTTGTTACACACTACACGGTGCAACTCTCTGACTACTCAACTCAGTCTCAGTGTCTCCCAGTAGAATGTGATTGGGTGAAGAAAGTGTGATACTGATGATACTTTTTGATAGTGATAGACAGTGATACTCACACTGAGTGACGGACAGTCGATCGATTCGATAGCAACAGTGGCATCACTTACTTAACGACCAATGCAGTATTCTTTCCAAAGCATTATAAACTAAACTAAATGAAAATGTGTATGGCCAAATGAAATAAAACGTTTTGGAAGCAACAATAAAATGGTATAAATATTTCAACGTAACAGCAGTATAAGTATTCCACCAACTTTGCTCAACTTCGCCCATTAAGATCTTTTTCGCTTAATATGTACTGATCAACTTGATAGCAGCTTCCGGTGAGTACTTAGATATCTACTTTAAAAGCTGAAGTGTTCGACTTTGACTGGGATAATTATGAACACAATTAATTGTTTTAATCCCCTTCCTGCACTCCTTCCCTCGCTCACATCCCCATTGCATTCCATTCCAGCCTTTATACCCACCCATCCGCCCTTCCTCATGCGTCCATATCTCCCGCCCTTAAACTGCCCATATGTCTCTTCTAACCCCGCAACCCGCCTGTTTTTCTCTCACTCAACTCGCTCATCACACCGACAAGCTCTTTCCTAGCCCACACCAATCCACCCACACTCATCTCATTTTCTTAGTTAACATACTATCGAGCGTTACATTTATCTCGCCCATAGCATAGTGGTGAACGCAAAAATGGTCGTGGTGCAACAATTCATATTTCTAATAACTTTGCAGTGAATTAATTATTATGCAAGTCTTGTTTAATAATAGAGTACCAGCTGTTTCCCGGATTAATTATGAAAGTAGTAAATTTTAAAATAACACTCCCCGTACCCGTCCATCCCCGCCAGCCAACCCTGAAGTCCATTTCCTCCTCAACTCGCTCATCTCCCCGCATCCACACATCTCTAGTTCACCTCTCTCCTCAACCCGTCTATCTCTTTCCGCATCTCCTCACTCCGGAAATTTTAAATATCATAACCCCCCCGAAGGCCCTTCTCGATCACGCCAATCATTATTTATTGCAATTATATCTTGTCATCATCGCTTGCTATGGACAGCTATTATTAATTATTTGTATTGCAATTATTCAAGTGGTTTTTCTTTTTAATCCAAAATTGGTTAAAACATAATAAATATGTCAATATACTAATTTAATTTTAGTTAATTTTAAATCAATAAATCGCGGCTTTTTTCCCGATTAAGTCAGAAAAAGGCCGACATTTTGTTGTGACAACATATAATTCACTGGTCACGTCATTATAAGATCAGCCATTCACATCTCTGTCGCACACGTCAGACAGACACCTTGACTTTCAAGTCAAAATATTTGGATTCACAGACAGTTGCACAATTATACGAATAAATGAATGGGCAGCGCCTGAATATTTCTGAGGCCTGAAATGGGAGCAAAGAAGAGTAACTGTAAACCTGCTAAGCATGTCGTTAGAGACGCATAGAGAGGGATGACATGGGCCAGTTACCTGTATAAATGTTAAGCCACACACAATTCAATAAATAATGACAAGTCAACTAAGAAGACATATACAACTCAACCCCTACGAAGAGTCAAAAAGGCTAATTAGGGCCAGATACATGACCAAATAGGAAACAGAACATACCGGCTACACAAAAAATGATGCCTATTACCAGTTGAATAGAAGAGAGCAGGTCGTGGTCTTCAGACTCCGCACAGGCCACAATAGACTGAAGTACCACCTATTCAATAAATTGAAGATAGGTGGCACTGGCGAATGCTCGTGTGATACCGGGAAAATGACCGCTGAACATTTTCTGCAAAACTGCCCGACATACGAGGATCAGAGAAAGCAGATGTGGCCATCACCAGTGGCAAGCTCTATTGCAGTGTCGACAGCCTCAGGATGGCCGCTGCTTTTTTCGAAAAAATACAGGTTGACGTTTGTCAGCGCACGAAGAAGAAGAAGAAGATACAGCTCAACCATCCAAAATGCAAGAAGGTACTCTATAAAGAGAGCTAATGCCACGATGCAGAGAAAGCTGCAAGGAATCTGTATCGCCCAGGACACAAGGACTTGGCGTGTACTTTTTTAAGACAAGTATTGTACATGCAGATGACAAGTTTTTTGTTATTGATTTAATTACTAGATGTAGCCAACAGTTTCTTTTTATTCAAATTCTCGTGGTGTTAAAGGGCGATGAGCAGATGATCGGTACGTCATTTTGTGTTTTTGGTGCGACTGTGCATATCATGTTTTGAAAGTGAAGCTCCGTGAAGTTTTCAAGGTCGGCAGTCATGCCTGCTTCTGTGATTGCTTGCCAGGTCGCGTTATTGATTTGTACCTATCAACTATGAAAAATGTAGAGCGTTTAATGTAGACATGTACACGTGTTTCATTGATTACACTAAGGCCTTCGACACGGTAAAACATCAAAATCTGTGGAGAATCATGAAGGAAATGGGGTTTCCTTTGCATATAGTCCATTTCATTGAAACATTATACCAAGATCAACAAGCCGCTGTCCGAGTATCTGGGCAAACATCGGATTGGTTTGCAATACAAAAGGGAGTCCGACAGGGATGTATCCTCTCACCTTATATGTACAATATATATGCGGAATGTATAATGAGAATTGTTCGAGAAGATGTGAACATTGAAAGTTTCGACCCATTTACGATTGGGGGGTACGAGATTCCAGAGTTACGATATGCAGATGACACAGTGATACTATCAAGAAGTACAGAACGGCTAGAGCAGCTACTTTCAGCCGTTAATGGACATAGTATAGATCAAAACCTGTTCATAAACAAAAATAAAACAAAGATAGTGACCACCGACAAAACACAATGTCAACATAAATTGACTGTGTGTGGTGAGGAAATAAATTAGGTCACACATTTTGAATATCTGGGCTCTAGAATTGACAAAAATGGCGACTGCTCGAAAGAAATCAGAAGAAGGCTAGCTATGGCAATGCAGAGACTGAACAGCCTGATAAAATTATGGCAGGGAACCAACAAAATGATAAAAGTAAAAGTCTTGAGAGCCTGTGTTTTTCATGTGGCGGCTTATGGCTGTGAATCATGGACGATTACCAACACTTTTAGACAAAGAATCGAATCCTACGAGTAAAAATGTTACAGAAAGATCCTCAGAAAATACCTGGACAGAGAAAAAAACAAAGGCAGACATTCGGCAAGAGTTGAGCATAGAAGAGAACTGGTTTATCAATTCCATTTTGGCTAGAAAATGCAAGTACTTTGGTCACATCAAGAGACACAGTGGTCTTGAGAGAACGGTGATGGAAGGTATGGTGCCAGGCAAAAGAGGAAGGGGTAGAAAAAGAAGACGATGGTACCAAGATATCCAGGAATGTCTGAGTATGACTGTGGCGGAGGCTGGTGTTTTGGCAAGGGAACGAGTTTCTTTCAGACAGACTGTGATGGGAGCGACGTTCTACAAAGAACATGCTACATGATGTGATGACCCATCAACCATTCTTCCACCTGCCTATATTAGGTATGTAAATAGAAACGTTACATCAGCACTTTAAATGCAGCTAGGCCGCTCAATTTTACAAATGTTTGCAATATTCCGTCAGGCCATACTTACATCCATCGTGTAGATCTTTGGAATTGTTTTGCATATTCTGTTTAAGGATGGGTGAGACATTTGCGGGTTATGTCGGACTGCCTGCATCCGGAATCACCACTTTAGTTACCGAGCTTCACGCTGCTCACTGACGGGTAGAAAAGACTCGATAGTAAAAAAAGACAGCTTTCTTATGAGAAACAACTCTGGCTGCTAAAACAATTGCTGCTTTGCAGGTGGGCTTGGGACAGACAAAGGCTATGGAATCAATCCCAACATAATATGGCTGCACGAGACCGCTGGAGTACGGCGGAAAAGTAGGAGATAGTCTGCTTACAAGTGTGTTCATAACTAGTACACGAAGACTGAGACAGCGAAGAAGTTTGGTGAATCGCTAATATCAACGGCTATAGACCGGAACTGGACAGTGTGTTGCATACTAAAGATGTTTGGGAACAGCCAGAAGTCACTAGGAGCCAAGTCAAGTACGGTGGATGGGTCATGGTTTCATACCCGAACATGTTTCTGACGTCCAGGACACAACATCTTAGAAAGACCACGGCTTTGGATAAAGCACACGGCAAATACCACAAGTTAGTATCACCAGGCAATCTCTGTCGGTCTAGAGAGGAATTGTTGATAACTGCACAAGGGGAACTACCCCGGCAGTTGAATACATGTCGAGACAGAATATACTTATAACAAAAGATCTACAGGGCATTAGGGAAACCTAGCAGTTGATGGATAGATGACATAAGAGCAATCGTTCAATGATACAAGTTTGCAGCCTCCGACACAACACATGAGCCAAGAACGAGCAATCGTTCAATGACACAAGTTTGCAGCCTCCGACACAACACATGAGCCAAGAACGAGCAATCGTTCAATGATACAAGTTTGCAGCCTCCGACACAACACATGAGCCAAGAACGAGCAATCGTTCAATGACACAAGTTTGCAGCCTCCGACACAACACATGAGCCAAGAACGAGCAATCGTTCAATGATACAAGTTTGCAGCCTCCGACACAACACATGAGCCAAGAACGAGCAATCGTTCAATGACACAAGTTTGCAGCCTCCGACACAACACATGAGCCAAGAACGAGCAATCGTTCAATGACATAAGTTTACAACGATTGACACAACATACTTGAGCAAAGGTTCAATGACACGGACTTAAACAACCGATGGAACACGCTTGACCCAAGAACGACGACTCAACCTCCTACGGCCGATACCGGCACAATTGTATAAACAACGAAGCAGACCAGAACTGAACTGGAGAAAACGCAGAACTAAGAGCAAGGGAATCTTGAACACAACTCTCACAACCGTTAGGCATATATGGGCAAATGATAATATATCGCTAGAAACTAAAGTCAAATGAAGACTCGTATACCTTCCATATTTGTTTTCTTTATTTTTTCCACGAAAAGCACCCATCGTTCTACATATCAACATTTCAAAGGCGTTAATGCCGTTCTCCAACTGTGTCCATGTTTCTACGTCATTTAGTAATGGCGGGTTTTCACAACACTTGATTCCGGTCATCTTTAATATAATCTGTACTGAGAGCAAACTCCCACAGTAAAATCAGGAAAGATATTCTTTCAAAGTATAGATGTAAAAAGAGGTGTGTGACAAGGATGTGTATTATCCCCTTGGCTTTTTAATATATACACAGAACAAATATTGAAACAGATAGCCAGGGCTTGTTATTGGAGGAGTGGCAACGAATAACGTTTTATTTGGGGATGATACAGTTTTGATGACAAAAAGTGAGTAAGAATTACAGGAGCTTGTGACAACAATATACAGAATAAGTCAAGAGTTCGAATTCATCATATCATCATAGGCGTCTCAGTCTCTATAGACCATGCGCGTGGCTCCTTGTAAGTTTTATCTATCTCTGTCTCCTGTATTTCGACACTGTCTGCTATAGCTGTAAAGGCCTATCCGCAAGTGACAGTCCCTGCCACAGATCGTACAACCATACTGAGGAGGCTGGCTTGTCTGGCTGTTCCTTGATCTCTTTAGTCTTTCTCTTTTCTCTGCAGCCAGAAGACCTCTACTAGCGTCAGCAGTCACTATGCCCCCTCCAACTGACTGTCTCCAGATCCTCGATCCTGAGCAGTTTCTTCCCAGCCCTCGGATGGGATGTCGCATGACTTCATGTCACTCCTTGAATCGCAGTGTGGGACGGCTGATTCTTCTAACTCCAATGGCTAGCTGTACATAAAGGATATCCTTTGGCAGCCTCTCGTCTTCCATGCGATAAACATGTCCCAACCATGGCAGAAGTCGCTGGCTCAACATCGATTACATGCTGTGAGTGTTTATTCCATGTAGAACCGTATTATGTAACACTCTCTCTTGCCACCCAATCCCCAATATACGCCGTAGACACCTCATGTGAAAGGTGTTCAGCCGCCGTTGCTGTTTAGTGTAAGTGCTCCAAGTCTCGCTTCCATACATGAGAGTGCCAAGAACGTATTTCTGATAGACCCGGACCTTGGTGTAGTGAGACAGCGCAGTGTTTTCCCAGACTCTCCTCGTCAGGCGGGCCATGACGGTACTTGCCCTGTCAAGCCTACTGTCTATCTCCTTCTCGAGCGAGAGAGTGTTGCTGATGGCAGACCCTAGATAAGTGGAACTGTTGACGACCGCCAGAGTGACGCCATCAATCTCTATGGATGGCGTAGTGGTAATGCCCTGTGCGCAGACCTTTGTCTTTTCCAGACTTACGGTGAGACCAAACTGCTTACACCCCTCGGCGAATCTGTCTCCCAGTCTCTGCAAGGCCTCCTCAATATTTGTCACCAGAACTGCATTAACCGCAAATAGCATCTCCCTAATGAGCACCGTCCTCACCTTGGTTCTCGCATCCAGTCGGGACAGGTTAAACAGCCGCCCATCTGACCTGGTGTGCAGATAACCACCGTCCACAGATGTGTCATAAGCGTAGGATAGGAGCATGGATAAGAAGATCCCAAAGAGGGTCGGCGAGAGCACACATCCCTGCTACACTCCACCCTTGATGGGAAAAGTGTTTGAAGATGATCCATCGTATAGAACTGATCCCTTCATATCAGTGTGAAAAGAAATTATCGCACTACGCAATTTGGGGGGGGGGGGGCGATCTTATCGAGGAGTTCAAATAGACTCTTTCTACTAACCAAGGCGAAGGCCTTGGTGAAGTCTAGAAACATCATAAAGAGCGGCTGGACTTGTTCCCTGCACTTCTCCTGGATTTGGGGAAGCGAGAAAATCATATCAATTGTTGATCTACCTACACTAAAGCCACACTGGGATTCTGGGTACACTCTGTCCGCGAGCAGTCTCAACCTGTTTAGTAGCATGCAGGCGTAAACTTTGCTTACAACGCTCAGGAGCGAGATCCCTCTATAATTATTGCAGTCCCCGCGGTCACCTTTGTTTTTGTAAATAGTCACAATGGTGGCGTCACGCATATCTGGATATGCACCACTGGGGGACTGCGCCTTCTTCCCAGCAGAGGCATATAAGATCAAACATCGGCTGAGCTAGTGCTGATTTCACGCATTTGATGGCTTCGGGTGGGATACCATCTACCCCTGGTGCTTTGCCATTTGAGAGGTAGTTGATAGACTTATCAAGGTCATCCAGAGTAGATGGTCTGTCAAGTTCCTCCATAATGGGCTGGGCCTGAAACCTCATCAGTGACCACCGTTTCCCGAGAATAGAGCGCAGAGTAGTGCTCTACCCATCTGGTCACTATCCACGATTCTCATAGATTTCGGAGGAGAAAGGGGGGGGGGGGGCAGCACCTCTCGCAGTAGGGTCCAGTGACATCTATATGCCTCTGTACATGCCCTGGATATTTCCCGTCTCTGCATATAGATGAATTTCTTCACACAGTTTCTGCCAGTACTCATTTGCGCATTGTCTAGCGGTTCGTTGATTGATGCCTCGGGCCGTCCTGAGGGCAGCAGACGTCCTCTTATTTGGTCTTTTTTTTAATAATTGATGAAAGCTTCTCGCTTGGCCTCAATTACTGGTTCCATTCTTGAGAGATGTGCATTGAACCAGAGTTTGAATTAGACATAAACATAAAGAAAATAAAGACTATGATCATTTGGGAAACGTGACAAGAACCCATGTATGTGGATACAAATAAACAATCAACTACTGGAACAGGAACAGCGTTTCTCCTATCTAGATCATATAATAACGAAAAAATGCAGTGTGAAAAAGACATCAGAAAAAGAATAGGTATGATCAAGATTGTATTCAGCAACATGAGACATACTGAATTCCAGACAGATAAATCATAAATTGAAAATTAGAATTGTCAGGTGTTATGTATACTCGTTACTACTTTATGGAGCATACACATGGACACTGAATAACAAGTTGAAAAAGAGTATTCAAGCCTTCGAAATGTGAATATATAGAAGATTGTGTCGCATTTGTCGGAAAGAGAAGAAAACAAATGTTGAGGTATTGAAAAAAGATGGGGTAAAAAGAGAATTAATGACCGAAATCGGGGTTAGACAGTTACGTTATTTTGGTCATATAACAAGACATACCGCCTTGTTGAAAACCATACTGGAGGGTAGGGTGGAAGACAGTCGTTCAATGGACAGACAACGCTTTAAGTTGGTGGATAACATCAGGAGATGGACTGGAAAAAGCTTCTCAGATTGTACAATTACGACAAGAGATAGATTACACTGGAGATCTTTTGCGGCCGACCTTCGATGCAGAGATGGCACCTGAACTGAATTGAGTACAGGTGAGGTTTCATGGGTATTTTACCGATGACTAAAGATGGCATTATGAAAACCCATCAAGTCAAACCGGTTCTCTACATTTTCACCGAGAGTTTCGCACTTGTTGCTATGGCAATGTTTACGTAAAGCAACAACATGAAAATATACATACATTTTAAGCATCATTCACTTAAACTAGCGACGTTTAGTTGTCTTTAAAAATTCTTATTTTCAACAATGGCCAACCAAGAGGTGTGTATCGATTTATTTATGTTTTCCTTTGTACACTTATCATCATCATCATATCACCAACATTCTGTTTTGAGCTCAATTAGAAGGAGCATGACATTATCACTAGGGTTGATTTTCTTGCAAGCAATCTTGCACCAAATAGTCCTGTATCTGCCTTCCCAGTCGTTGTTCTTTAACACTTATATTTTTACATGACGAGGTTCGCATTCTTTCATGTACTTCTAGCGCCAAGCCTTTAGAGATAAACTTGTGCAGGACAAAGATGTTGTTTACCACATCGCCTATTTCTTGTCATCCTTCATTTGGCTATGACAAATTTGAGATAAGATTAGTTGGCACCTTTAAACCGAAAGTTGGCGGAAATACATCTCCAATCTCTTTATCTTCTGTCGTCATTGTTCAGTAGACATGCTTTTTCTTGCCAATCTAATCTTTCGACTAATAAAATTGTCATCTTGAACATTGGTCCTTTATTTTTCCATCCATTTTGACTTTCAGATAGGCGTTATGTTTTTTTTATATGATAAAAATAAGATAACTACTAGTTTATTAAATGGTCATTTCTTCCTAAGTTCTCTGAGGTCTTATTTTATTTGTTGTATACTTTTAGACGAGTTGGCGGGTTCAGAAGCAGAACTCCAGGAATGGGCCAGAAGGCTCGATGAAACAGCTCTTGGCTATGGTATGGAGATAAATGCTGGAAAGACAAAATTAATGACCAACAATGCCGAGGGCTTCAACAGTAGGCTAAATGCTAATGGCCAAGAACTCGAAGTGGTTGACCGTTTTAAATATCTGGGTTCGATTGTCGGTGAAGAAGGATCAAGATGTGAGGTGTTGGCCAGAATAGCACAGATAATAGCGGTGCTTGCACGGCTTAACAAAATCTGGCAAGATAAACGGTCGTCCCAAAAAGAATGGACTAAGCTCCGACCAGAAGAGGCACAGGCAGCGATAGTTGACATAGAAGGGTGGCGTGGGGTTGTGATGATGTCTTCATGTGTGCCTCAACGACCTCACCGGTTAGGGATGACCTGACCTGATGTAATGCACATTTACTCTCATTTTTTATTTTTGATCTTTTAATTTTTTTTGGCGAATGTTAATATTTGTCTTGAGTGTTAAGAATACAGACCGGGACTTTAATACCTTCTTCATTGTTTTATATCTTTCATCCTTATCCGACTGTTACCGAGGCCTGACTGGTGAGCGAAGAATAGTAACACTGTAAACCTGCTAAGCATGTCAATAAGGATAAAAAAGGAGGATTGTGCATGGAGCTGGCTACTTTACCGTATAGAAACTTTCAGCCACACAAACTTCTGCAAATTTGAACTAATCACACATGGAGAAGCGAGCTAGAGACAAACATAAAGTCAACTGGAAACATGTGGATATATTTGGATTGGGCGGTTCAGGACTAGAGAATTTGACGTGTGTTTGTTGAAAACACGTGCTCGACAATGGGTTGAAAGAATTTTGATTGACGTTTTGATTTGATCTTTCCACCCAACAGTAGCACGTGCTCAAGACGAGAAAATCTTGAATTGACCGCTTCATCAAGTAATGCCATGTCGCAGCAATCAGCAATTCCTTTCAACGCCATCTGACGACAAAAAAGAAAGGAAAGAAAAGCACGATTTTTCTCTTTCCTGCAATTTAAAAAAATACTTATCATGAACACTTAATTCAAAAGCTGCATGTCATGAATACTTATATTATTCTTCTTCTTCTTCGTACGCTGTCAGACGTCAACTTGAATTTGTTCGAAGAAAGCAGCGGTCATCCTGAGGCTGTCGACACTGCCATAGAGCTTGTCTAGTATTGCCACTGGTGATGGCCACATCTGCTTTCTCTGGTCCTCGTATTTCGGGCAATTTTGCAGCAGATGTTCAGCGGTCATTTTCCCTGTACCACATGTGCATTCGTCAGTGCCACCTATCTTCAGTTTATTGAATAGATGGTACCTCAGTCTGTTGTGGTCTGTGCGGAGTCTGAAGACCACGACCTGCTCTCTTCTGTTCAACTGGTAATAGGCATCAATTTTGTGTAGCCAGTATGCTCTGTTTCCCATTTGGCCATGTATCTGTCCCTAATAAACCTTTTGGACTCTTCGTAGGTCACACTAGAATCTGGTTGTGGTAGTCTTGCACCTTCTTTTGCCAGTCTGTCTGCCTCCTCGTTGCCTTGAATGTTACAGTGGGATGGAACCCACTGTACCACTACTCTTTTTGGTGCGGACTGCTTGCATAGTTGACAGAGTACTGTTCTTAAATCATTAAGTTCAGTATTTTTCTGGCTTTTTAGTGCTGTAACCACGGAAGGGCATCTGTAAACAGGACTATCCGGCTTTCATTGCTTCTACTGCAGCCTTCAGTGCCTCTGCCTCCGCTCTGAAATTGCTTGAGAATTTTCCAGTTGCCACTGACAGTGTTATTTGTCTACCATTTTTTAGGCTCAGGAATACCCCTTCCCCTCCATTCTGTGTTGTGTTTGTTACAGAACCGTCGGTGTACACATGGGTTCAGTCCATGCTTGGGTAGTTTTTCGCTATGTGCCTCAGGGTTATGTCTCTTCTTTCTTTTTGGTCTGGCTATTCTTGTTTCCCATACCTGGTATATTTTCTACTACCTCTGCAATGATATGCTGCTTCCAGGTGGGTTTGCGTACAGTAGGGATGTAAGGATGGGCTTTGGTGTTGTTATGATGTTCATAGGGTCTTCGCTCATCTTTGCTTTGGCTATTTCTACAAAGTTTCTCCGCTTTAGTTTCCCTTTTCCAAATCTATTTAGTCTCTGATGCATTGGATGGTATGTCGGTCTTCTTAGTTTCTCTAATTGCTGCTGGGCTCTGCTGTCTCTTCTATCGGTCATGGATTGCAGATTTGTAATCTTTTCAAGTTCTACAATTGGCGTTGACTTCATGCCTCCTGTTATAACTCTCATGCCTTGGTTTTGAAGTTTGCTAATTTTATCAAAGTTCGCCTTTGCTGCTGTTGCCCATGCCGCAATGCCATATTCGAGAACTGGTCTCACTCTTCCAGTATACAGTTTCTTCAGTATTCTTTCGTCTGCTCCCCAGCTTGTGCCAGCAAGTTTCCTCATGATTGCCATTCTTTGTCTTCTCTCGATCTGACTGTTCCATGTCATGTGCCGATCAAATGTGGCTCCCAAGTAGTTTGGGTTGTCATAAAGCCGCAGATATTTGCCATTTAGACTTATTTTGGTGTTCTGCAGTTTATTTGAAAGGGAAAATATCGTACGTTATTTGTTCTTCATTTATTTTGACCAGCCATGATTTCGTCCACTCCTCCAGCGATGTTAGGGCCTGCTGCATCCGATTGTTTGCTACGGTGAGATTTTCCTCAGAGGTCCACATAGCCAGATCGTCTGCAAACGTGGAGCTGTGGACTCTTCTTGGTATATTCTCTATGATGTTGTTTATATACACCAGAAAAAGTGTGGGTGATAGTACTCCGCCTTAGGGTACTCCTTGCTCCAGTGTCACCTTTTTGCTCATCTGCCCTTGTACTTGGACTCTGGCTGTTCTGTTTTCGAGGTAGTGGCTGATCTATCTGTACATTTTTCCAGATACTTTACTTCTTCGTAGCTTGACTTTAAGTCCTTGTTTCCACACCTTGTCAAATGCCTTTTCTAAATCCACACAAACCGCTACTGTATGCTTTTTCTCTTGGTAAGCATCCTTAATACTTAAATAACATACGCCATGTCATAACACTTACTACAAGATCTACATATCATGAACACTTACTACAAGATCTACATATCATGAACACTGACTACAAGATCTACATATCATGAACACTTATTACTACAAGATCTACATATCATGAACACTGACTACAAGATCTACATATCATGAACACTTACTACAAGATCTACATATCATGAACACTTACTACAAGATCTACATATCGTGAACACTTACTACAAGATCTACATATCTTGAACACTTACTACAAGATCTACATATCATGAACACTTACTACAAGATCTACATATCATGAACACTTACTACAAGATCTACATATCATGAACACTGACTACAAGATCTACATATCATGAACACTTACTACAAGATCTACATATCATGAACACTGACTACAAGATCTACATATCATGAACACTTACTACAAGATCTACATATCGTGAACACTTACTACAAGATCTACATATCATGAACAATTACTACAAGATCTATATATCGTGAACACTTACTACAAGATCTACATATCATGAACACTTACTACAAGATCTACATATCATGAACACTTACTACAAGATCTACATATCATGAACACTTACTACAAGATCTACATATCATGAACACTTACTACAAGATCTGCATGTCAAAACACTTACCACACAACCTACTTTTTATGAACACTTACTGCAAAAATTACGTGCCACGAACACTTACTTGAAACGATATGTTACTTAAAAAAAGTAACTTACTTTAAAATCCGGTTGAGTAGATCAATAGGGATATCAAATTTGTTGCATACGTGGAAGTGTTGTATCGGATCAACAAAGATAACAACTACAGATTAGTTAGAGAAACAACGAATTTGAACACACTACCTCACAAAAGGGATTCCAGGTTCCCCCAAAATGTTGGTTCGTGACAACGATCACAAGACAAGTATTTATCTTCACTATAGTAACATGCATATGTAATGTATATTACCCAAATCTGGACTCCAGAATTGACCAAAATGGCGATTGCACGAAAGAAATTAGAAGTAGACTAGCCATGGCAATGCAGAGACTGAACAGCCTGAAGAAATATGGCAAAGTACCAACAAAGCAATAAAAGTAAGTCTTTGGAGCCTGTGTTTTTCCTGTGGCAGCTTATGGCTGCGAATCATGGGCGATTACCAAAACTTCCAAACAAAGAATCGAATCCTTCGAGTCTAAATGTTATAGAAAAATCCTCATAATACCCTGGACATAGAAAATTACAAATGTAGACATTCGGAAAGAGTTGAGCATAGAGGAGAACAGGTTTATCAATTCCATTTTGACTAGAAAATGCAAACAAATACTTTGGTCATATCAAGAGCCACAACGGAGAGAACAGTGTTGGAAGGTATGGTGCCAGGTAAAAGAAGAAGGGGTAGACCAAAAAGACGATGGCAACCAAGATATCCAGGAATGCCTAAGTATGACTGGCGGAGACTGGAGTTTTGGCAAGGGAACGAGTTTCTTTCAGACAGACTGTGATGGGAGCGACGGTATATAAATGATGGATGGATTACCCGAGTTCAGATACATATTCTTTGTTTACAATTCGATATGGGAAGCGCCAGACAACGGTTGATTTCTGGCCGTGTAAACAAATTAATGAGCGAGCCCAAGAAGAAGAAAAGGAGCAGGTAATCTTACCTCACAAAAGCTGAAGATCAGGAATAAAAAACTTCCTTTACTGTGGCAGTAACTGCTATTTGAATATATTTGTCTTATAATGATTCCAATTTGATTGTAACATGAATGTCTCGTTTCAGGCACAAAAAAAGATTGCCGAACCAATATTCATACCTGGTATTATTTATGTTCCAGATAAAATTGAGGTGGCAGAACAGCCGTATGTTTTTTATTTCTTATTTATATTTACGTAAATTATAATTTTTCAAAATGTAACTCGATTGCAACTGACAAAATATACGCACAACAACATACACAGTTAGATTCGATATTGCTAAAGAGAAATTGCATGCAATGTGCTTTGTTTTGTTTACTCGAAAGAGTAATTTTCCACATGTAACAAGAAAACAACTGGAGAAACATTAGAACAGCGGCGTAAACTATTAGATTCAGATCAGATAAGCTACCATCTCTACGTTGAAGATCGGCAACAATCGTTCTTTGCTTCTCTTTCTAGAGAATTTAAACAACTGTTGGCTTCCTCGCATCAGACAAATTATGTTTGATTGAAGACCAGGATTGCAGATTGCTAAAACAGACTGGAGTAATAAATCTATATATGTTGCTTTGGTCCATTTTGGCTGAACAGTCTTAAATCAGCATTGTAGAAGAATTTCGAATAATGGCTGTTCTATTAACTTCATCTCTCGGACAGGGTTCTAAAATTATGCGTGGGTACCACGAAAGGTGTTTTCATGGCTTCCCTGATGCTAGCTTCTGGGGCCATTGTAACGCTGTTACATCTCTTTACCGCTGTATGCGTACGTTTTCTCTTATTTTTCGTCCCCACAGATCAGAGCATTCACTGTGGAAACTATATATGTTTTCTTTACCACTGAATGCGTACGTTCTCTCTTATCTTTTGTCCCCACAGATCACGTTCACTGTTGATATGTTCGACACAATTTCACTCCAGGAGGCACACAAGCAATTGACCTGGAGTATAGTAAGCAAGAATGCTAGATCTGCTCTTGAAATCAAATCCCCCTAAATATGCACTGCTCTGTCTTTTAAAAGACACATTCTTACCCCCTCAAACTACGATGCTGGTTCTGAACCGACCTGACATCTGTCAATCATCTTTGGCTCATGAGACATGTCTCATTGACTCATCTTAACTTAACTCAACGTCTTAATACTGGTTTAGAAGACTCTGCAGAGTCTATATACAACCAGTTTCATTTACATTACCTTGCTCTAAAACTTATGCGCATCCAACTTATTCTTAAATGCTTTAACTGTCCCTGCCTCCACTACCTCCCGTGGCAATCCATTCCAAGCATTCGCCACTTTCTAACTAAAAAAATATTTTCTTATATCCAATCTGAACCTCTTTTTAGTTAATTTGTAGCTATGCTCTCTTATCCTTATGCGTGGCTGTATTTTTTAAACAAACAACTTGTTATAGTCGAATTTATCCATTCCTCTGATCATCTTATAAACCTGTATTACGTCACCTTAATTTTCTTCTCTCTTCTAAACACTGTAGGCCGGTTTTTCTGAGTCTTTCCTCATAACTGTAATTCTGGAATCCCACTATCAGCTTTGTCGCAATTTTTTTGTATCCTGACAGTATGTTTATATCTCCTCTATGATAAGAACTCCCCACATGTACAAAGTACTCCAATCTAGGTCTAACTAATGATTTAGACAGTTTGACTGTCACTTCCTTGCGCCTATGTGTAATATTTCTTTTTTTTTATCAAACCTAACATTGCATTTGACTTTTTCACTGCTACCTGAACTTGCTCACTCACCTTACCTGTATGATCTATTATAACCCATAGGTCCCTTTCCTTTTCTATCTTTCTAATATTGTTCTCGCCCATTCTGTAATTATGTTCCATATTGAATCTTCTCTTGTGGATGTGGGATACATTTATCTACATTAAACTCCATTTGCCAGCTTACAGACCATTCTCGAATTTTGTCTAAATACTATCTCAATATATCCACTTCCGCTTTATATGAGACACTACTGCATAGTTCTGTGTCATCATCGAATTTTGCAATGATGGATCCCATATCAATGTCCAAACAGTTTATATATATAAAGAACAAAATTGGTCTCAAACCCGATCCCTGTGGCACTCCACTTTTCATTTCACACCACTCAGAGTACTCCTTATTTATGCCCACTCTCTTATTTCCTCCCTTTAATTAACCATAATCCATTTGGCAACTTCCCCACCTATTCCATGTGATTTTAACTTTCGAAATAATCTTTGATGAGGTACTCTATCAAAGGCCTTAGACAATATAAATAACATCCACTGGCTCCCCTTTATCTATCATATTAGTAACCTCCTCCATGAATTATAATAGATATGTTAAGCACGATCTTCCTCTAGTAAACTCATGCTGACTATTTCTGATTAGATTAAACTTGTCTAAATGTATTACTATGTATTCTTTTATTATGGATTATTAATAATTTACAGACTATGCTCGTTAAATTCACCTGTCTATAATTTGCTGGTTCTGATTTTTTTGCCTTCTTAAATAATGGGATCAGTCCTGCGTCTTTCCAATCCCATGGAACAATCCCTTTTGTAAGTGATTGAGAACATAATATAGCCAATGGTTTTGCTAGTTGGTCTCTAATTTCAAACAGCAATTTTGGATGAATACCATCTTGACCTGGACATTTATCCACTTTCACCCCCTCCAATTTTTTAAAAACCATTTCCTCTGTAATACAGATTAATCTTAATCCCGCTGTATCCATGTCTCTTTGAAAAATATCTATAGGCTCTGTGATCTTGAAGCAGTTCTTTTTTGTGAAGACTGTGCCAAAGTACTGATTGAGTAGATTAGCTGCCTCCCTATTCTCACTTATTATTTTTCCTGTACTGTCTATGAGAGGGCCTACTTTGTCTTTTGTTCCTTGTTTATTTCTAACATAAGAAAAGAAGCCGTCATTATCAGTCTTGATCCTCTGAGCAAGTTTTTTTTTTCGAAGTCTATTTTTGCTTTTTTATTCACTTTTTGAGCTATGTTCTGCTTGTCCAAATATTTTAAATATGTTTCTTTGGACTTACCTGTCTCTATATATTTTTTCCATGCTTTATTTTTAGCTCTTCTACATTTAATTACAAATATAGTTATCCACTTTTTACGCTTGAGGTTTACACATTCCTCTTTTAGCTTTTCTAAAACTGTTTTAAAACTGTCCCACTCTTGTTCAACATCTATTCCTCCGACAATATCTTTCCAGATTATATGGCTCACTGCCTCTTTCATCTTCTTAACATCTGCCTTAGAGTAGACGTATGTTCGCGTGTTTATGTTTACTTCTTTCCCTGCAATAAGATCCCAAAATGATGATCTGATGGTCATTTGAGCCAAACAGTTCCCCAACCGTAACGTTTTCAATCATATTTTCCTCTGTAGTAAAAACTAGGTCGAGTGTGTTTTTGCCTCTGGTGACTGCTTCTACATGCTGAGTCAAACAATTATCAGTTATGCACTTAACAAAAGGTTTTGACTCCACAAGTGTTCCTGCCATATCCCATTTTATTTTTGAAAAGTTTAAATCCCCCATTCATAATAATTTCTCTTCACTTGCCTTTTCTATGCTACTAATCAGCTCTTCATCTTCCTCTTTTTGACTTGATGGACATCTGTAGCATACCCCACTCACTGTTTTTTTCACCCCCACTTTATGTTTCTCCCCATACACTTTTATTTTTGTTACCATGGGATAAATCATTTTTGATCGTTATATTAACTGAATTTGTACAGTATAATAAAAAGCCACCTCCCTTAGCCTTGTCTTCAACTACCCTATCTCTATCGGTCACTCCGTCATTCTAACTGTAACCGCCCGGCGTCCTATTTTCGGTCGCTTAAACAACAGGAGCGTTTACTAGTAATCACGCTGCCTCTCATTTTCTCAACTCGTAGCCACTTTGACTATGTCGTTGTTTAGATTCTAGTTTTCCTAACTTCTCGAAAAGAAACAATAAAGTTATTTTTATTATCAGTGGTCCTGGTATTTGGTACACTGTCACATGAACTGCATTAACATCCCTTTTTCAAAGCACAATTACTATCGTCTGACAAAAATTTTAAAAAGCCAATGAGTCATACATACATACATGCGTGTGTATGTGCGTGCGTGCGTGCGTGCGTGAGTGAGTGAGTGACTTGATTTCTTGTTCCTCTTTGTAAAGCTGTCAGGTACATGGTCCGATAAGAACACTGAAGTAAAACATTTAGGAGAAAACCGTAAACCGAAAACAGACAACAGTAGAATAAGTGGTAAGAAAAATACTGTCGTTGGATAAGATACACATTAAAGGAACCAGCTAATAGCATTACAAGACAATCTGTGTTAAGAAATTATCATTGCAAAAGAAGTATTAGGATGTCAAAAACATACATGGAGAACGTAGCTTGAGATAAACATGAAGGAAACAACGAAGACGCGGAGAGAGCTGAACTAGATAGCTTAGAACACGCGGAAGTGACCTATATTTGTTAAATACTTTATTCCACAGGGAGCTTAAAAGGATCTGATAATTGATGAACAATGTTTAATGCATAGTTATAATTTCTAATCTAGTGAATATTAATAAGTTGGGCCAAAGATGTAACAGATAGCTGGCTGCTTGATCAGCGTCAGTGAACCACAGCTGATCAAGATCATGTTTCGTCTCCAAGCGGCGGCCCTTGAAACAGGCTGCACTAGTGTGGCCTGACTAAAAGAATATGGATCTGATTGGGAAGGTAAACCCAGTACCAAAAAAATAGTAAGCTGAAACCGGATGAGTCCGGCAGAAATGCGTAGAAATCGCAGTCTCGCTGTAAACTAGAACACATCGTCATTTCCTTTTCATGACAAAAGCCAAAGAAGAAAACGAAGAACAGAAAAAGAAGAAGAAAAAGAATTTCAAGAAGAAGAAAAAGTAGAGAAACAGTGAAAATCCGAAGCTTGTAAGTTTGTGGGAAAAGTAGCAAAGTTATCATTCGCCACCTAGAGGTTCGGAGTTGTTTGTTGTTATGGATCTAACATCAACTGGGCTCTCGTCCTTCTACCCCTGTCATGTAATTGTATCTGCACGTGTTTATTAATAGTTGTTTCGTACCATATATGGTGTTCCATTTATCTGGCCTTGAAGGTTGAACGCCGATCACTCAGGGAGATGGTGATTAACAGTTTCGTATGGGTGTGTTCACAGTTGGTACTCTTGGATATGTTGTGGTTGGATTCTGTTCATTAAGTGGGATGTAGTGGGTTCTCAACTAAATAACGGTGTTCGTATCCCTCATTTTGAGTTGACTGATAAAAAATGTCTTTAGACTTCCGTCCCTGTGTTTCAAATGGCCTATCTATTCAGTCAAGTTTCCTTGTTTGCTGTTTTATGAGTTATTTGGCTGTTTGTAGAGCTGTTGCTGTGTGCGGATGTTCTTGGCTATATCCCATCTTTGCTAGTCTGTCTGTCTTGTCAAGTGTATTTGAGTGTCCATGGATTCATTGCATTATTAATTTGACGACGTGTGAGGTGATAATGTGGTCTGTGTCTAAGGCTATTTGGATAAGATAATGTATACAACGTCCAGCGTTTTCTAAAGCTTGAATGGCAGAGATCGTCTGTAAAAAATGACAGTGTGTTTGGCCTTTTAGCGAAAGACATCTAAAAACCTCTTTAGATAGTACAACGTGGCTTCAAGTGCAGTGATTTCAGCTTCACAGTAGGAGCAGACCTCCCCTAAGCATTAGACAGTTCATCAGAGGACATGTCTGTGCATTCAATTTAAACGCCATAACCTGTTCTGATGGTAGCTTTGAACGAATATCTATCAGTAGTGGTTCGGAGTTCCTTTCCATAATGTCTTTATTGTTTTACTTTCTGTCCGTTGTTTTGTGTTTGTGTACAAAATACACTTATCGTTCACATCATAGCCACTATTTTGTTTAAATAATATTTAAAGCAGCTCAATGCACACTTTGTGTATGTCTTTCCTCAGAGATTTGTTGCTTAAAATAGAATCCGACTTCATAGACTTTCTCACGAGCGTAAGGGAGCTGCTAGAAGTAATTCACCTGCTGAAAGGGAAGCATCTGAGATCAATGGTAAGCGTATTAGTTCAAGCGATCTTCAAAAATGGAAAACAAAACACAAATTAAATAAACACTGATGCTTCAAACTTGCTAGTTGGGGGGCCGTTACCCCGGGGAAGCAAACCCTTAGAAAATGCAGGAGCAAGCAGACCCTTACATAAAATGAATGCTGAAGTCGGATGCACTGGGCCGACAGGCGCAAAATAAAAACCACAGTGTAACAACGCACACCCGCCTTGGGGAATATAGAAATAAGGCGAACGCAGAATACAAAAAACCAAAAACTTGCTAGTTGGGATCAAGATGCTGAGCAGCGAATGAACTACAGTGGTCAGCAACCCATAGCTGACTGCTAGCGTCAGAGCCAGAGAAACAGAGCTGCCAAGACCCTTCTACGTCTCCACGCGGGGATCCTGGATAACAGGATGCAGTAGGGCAGACTGGCTAAGGAGAAGGGATCGAAGAGGGAATGCTAACCCGGTACTCAAAAAATGGTATCTGAAGTCGGATGTGTTGGACCGAAAGGTGCAAATATAGCAGTCAAGCTGTAAACTACGACACAATGCATTCCGTTCTCTGGACTAAATTCTGCTACGTAGGTCTATGTCAGGGTTTGGTGGCGGGAGATTGAGAACGAACGAAGCCAAGCCAAGCCAAACTTGCTATTTTATTAATTGATGGAGGACGGCGTTGGCTAGTGATTTAGTGACACGGCTCACTACCCGAAGGTGCAGGGTTCGATCCACATCACATCACCGGCCGTTACCCTGGGGAAGCAAACCCTTAGAAAATGCAGGAGGAAGCATTCCCTTACTTAAAATGCATGCCGAAGTTGAAAAACCACAGTGCAACGCGCACACGCCTTGAGGAATAGATAAATAAGGCGAACGAAAAAAAACGACACACAAAAAATTATTTGATGCTAGGTGGAAAATTAAGTGTATATAGAAAGCAACACATATTTCAAAATGGTTTGGTAAACCTGGAAAGAGACAGAAGTGCTGACGATAGATCACAGAAGGTGAAACATTTAATCACGATACATTGAGATTTTATGCTCTAACCACCTTCTTTGCGAACAGCAAAATGCAACGAAAAAGTAAGAGAAATAGAAAAAGAAAAGAAGTCGAACGGTGATTAAAGATATCATTTATTATTAATTTAACGTGTCTTATGTAATACCGTATTATGTTACATATAATCAATTTAAATGCAATTCAGACATGCTGGCAGATGCTCTGCCCATGTCAAGAGAATGAATATATACATATGCTTGTCTACAGTTTCCTAATAGGTGTACTTAGCTCAGCTGCAGGAGCTACCGGAATGAGTTAGCAATTTTGAAACCATCCGCCTTAGGTGCTACCACTCTGGACTTTCTGTCTGGGTTTACTCC
Organism: Ariolimax columbianus; assembly: GCA_036924085.1. Taxonomy (NCBI): domain Eukaryota; kingdom Metazoa; phylum Mollusca; class Gastropoda; order Stylommatophora; family Arionidae; genus Ariolimax; species Ariolimax columbianus. Next base: position 109,056,822 of record JAVGWX010000004.1, read on the forward strand.
CATAGCCCTACCCTCTCCGGAGGTTTCCACAAGACAGTGGAATTGTTGCTCGCCGATGCCAGTTACTCGAGACATCTGATGATACTCTCATCGTCCCATGACTAGCCAGACTTCCTGGCACTTGTGGGCTTACAATCAGAGTTACCCCTTTTCTAGACGAACTTCCTGAACAGGCTAATGAGCTTCGTCTACCCGGGTTTTGAGTCAGAGTTTACCTTCTCTTGGATTGGCTCCCAATCAAGGCTAATAAGCTTAATCTGCCAGACCAGTTATTTTAGTAGTATTTTAGTTGCCCATCGCAAACGATGATGGCGACACCATCAGACAGTTTTGTCTTGATGATGTAATTTGCACTGTATTTTGGATTATAGTGAGAAAGAAGCTACGCTGGTCATCAACCTCACTCTCTGGTCCCGAACTATCATAGACCAATGGCAAGACATAAGTCAAGACGAATGGAGGTAATTCAGGAACCAGGCACTCTGGTCCCACTTCCTTATTGTTTGGTCTATGTGAAGCCAACGACCTAGCAATCACGAATACAATGTTTCGCTTGCCCTCACGGAATAAAACGTGGATGCATCCCAGATCAAAACAATGGCACTTAATTGATTATGTTATCACCAGGAGGACTGACAGACGCAATGTAAGAGTCACAAAAGCTGTGTGTGGTACAGAGTGCTGGGCCGACCACAGGCTCACCTTGTCCAAACTGAACTTCTACATCAAAACCAGGAACCATCAACAGGATGAAAGACAAAGGAAAAAGTAGTTAGACACCACAAAGCTGCAAAGCATAACTATCGCTGAAGGACTTATAAGGACCTAGATGGAAAACTAAAGAATTAGCAGCTCGGTCAGACCAATGTGGATGAAGACTGGGCCGCCATTAGAGACTGTATACTCTGTATACACATTGGATACACGACACGCAAACATCAATACTGCTTTGATAAGAATGACGCAGAAATCATGTCCCTTAACAAGGAAAAAAATGAGAAATTTAGAGCTCATCAAAGGGACACGTCGTCTGCAGTAAAAAAGATGGCGTTCAAAACCATATGAAGAGTGGTCCAATGAAAGCTTAGGAACGTGAAGGACACATGATTCGGAAACAAGGCAGATGAAATCCAACTTTATGCTGACAGAAACGACACAAAACGCTTATATGGTGCTTTAAAGACTGTTTATGGCTCTCAACAGTGATATAGAACTCCAACTCTGAAAGCAGATGGCTCAGAACTGCTGACAGACAAACCGAGTATACTTGAACGCTGGGCAGAACACTTCCGCAGGTCCTCAACCAACCGTTCTCCGTCTTCGATGAGGCAATAGAACGCCTGCCTCAGACAACCCTGAACAATGAACTGGTCGTTTCTCCAAATATCCAGGAGGCCAGAGCTGCAATCAACCAGCTATCAAATTGGAAGGCTGCAGGTGTGGACCTAATATCGGCTGAGATCTACAAAGCAGGTAATTGTGTCCTAATCCAGAGACTAACTGAGCTGTACAACACAATATCGACCACTGAGACTGTACCACAAGAACTGAAGGATGCTACCATCGTCCACTTATTCAAGTGAAAAAGAAACCTTCAATCCTGTGATAACCACAGAGGATTCTCCCTCCCATCGACTGCTGGCAAGATACTGGCAAGAGTTCTCGTCAACAGATTGATCACTCACCTAGAACATGGTCTTCTTCCAGAGAGTCAGTGTGGCTTCAGTCGCGGAACTGTGGATATGATATTAGCGGCTCGGCAACCTCAGGAGAAGTGCCAAGAGCAGCATTGTGGGCTATACATGACTTTCGTGGACCTGACTAAGGCTTTCGTGGGCTGTACATGACTTTAGTTGACCTGACTAAGGCTTTCGATACCGTCAACAGAGATGGACTTTAGAAGTCATGGGGAAATTCGGCTGTCCAAGCAGATTCACCAAGATCGTCAGAGAATTTTACAAAGGTATGAATACTCATGTGCTGAGTGACGGGGTAATAGCAAATGTCTTTCCTATGACAAATGGCGTCAAGCAGGGCTGTGTACTAGCCCTAAAACTTTTCAGCATAATATTTGCTGCCTTGCTCAGTGATATCTATCACGGCTGTAACCAAAACGGAGTGGAAATAAAATACAGGACTGACGGAAAAATCTTCAATTTCGGGCGACTGCAAGCACACGGCAAGGTAAAGGACACACTCATCTCGAGGTTGCTTTTTGGTGATGACTGTGCCCTGGCTGCCAGCACCGTAAGAGACATGCAGACATATATGGACAAGTTCTCAGCAGCCTGCGACATGTTCGGTTTTACAATTAATACCAAAAAAACCGAAGTAATGTTTCAGCCTGACCCAAGTGACTCACATCGCGAACCAGATATCAGAGTCAAGAACGAGCGCCTCGAATCAGTAGACAGCTTCACCTATCTTGTTAGCACTCTTTTCAAGGAAACTATTATTGACTGTGAGGTCAGTAACAGAATCTCCAAGGCCAATGCTGCCTTTGGGAGGTTGCGCAACTGTTTCTGGAATCGGAGGGGTCTTAGGCTTGATACGAAACTCAAAGTCTACCGAGGCGTAGCTGCAGTGCTCCCCACCCTTCTGTATGTCAGTTATACGTGGACTGTGTACAGCAGGCATGCTAGGAAAATAAACCACTTCCATACAAAGTGCCTACGTAGATTGTTCAAAATAAAGTGGCAGGATAGGGTACTAGACACCGAGATCCTCATGAAGGCAGAAATGCATCCACACACTGTTGCAGAAGACCCAGACCAGGTGGGTCGGCCACGTCGTGCGCATGCCAGACAACCGCATCCCCAAACAACTAATGTATGGTGAGCTGAAAGATGGCATGTATCAAGCCAGTGGCCAAACGAAGCGTTTCAAAGGCTCCCTCAAAGGATCTCTAACACTCTTCAGCATCGATGCAAACGCATGGAAATGTCTCGCACAGGACCACAAGGCATGGCGTAAAACCACCACCAAAGACACTCCATTGCTGAGGAGCGCCGTACCTCCAAAGCACAAACAAAACGCGCTTTGCGAAAGACAAAACAACTGACATTCTCATGCCCAATTCTGACATCAAATGCTACATATGTGGAAGGATTTTCTGTGCCAGAATTGGACTATACAGCCAACTCCGAATTCACTGGTGAGGTACAGCACAACATGTCTGACTGCTGTTGTCCTCATCGCTTACGAAGGACAGCTATTATTATTAATAGGTGTACACGCCAAAAACGCAGGGCCACCAATTGCTTTAAAGTCCTAGCGAGAGAATCAAAACGAGAGGTGAGAATGATTTATCGCAAGGGTGAGTAATGATAATACCCTCCAGAAGTTCTGGCACATGCATCGAACGATGAGTGGGAAGAATACAATCCAGCTCATTCCCACACAGGACGCCACGGTGTTGCCCCTGACGATATTTGACGTGAAAGTTTTTTTTGTATTGAATATGTTGCCCAAACAGACAAATGGGATAGAGCTGTGCGCCAGGAAATAAGCAACTATGTTTTAGACACTGTCATCGGGGAAGAGATCTATGTAAACTTGAAAACTGTAGCAGAGGTGGCACATGTTATACGCTCAGGTACCGATGGAGTACAATATTGCAACATTAAACAGCTGGGTGAAGTAGAGATTATAAATTGTTGGAGTGAATTCACTACCAGTAAATAGAAGGCATCAGGGATTGAATACTGGCTCCATACAAAGTTGCCCATTCCCTAAACCTTGCAAGAATTTCCCCATTAACTAAAGAATAAACACTACAGAACGTCGTTGGCAAGATCCTCGAGAAGATGGAGCTCAGAAAATAGTTCCATCTGGAATGTGAATACATTCTACCTAATATAATGGGCAGTTACAGGTCAACCTGTGATAATGCTGGGACATTTGCATATGCTGTGTATGATGACTTCCAGTCCAGATAGGAAACAGTTGGCAGCTGCTTCAGACCTCGAAGACGTATATAACATGATTAATTTTGGCACAATGGTGCAATGTTTAAAGCTGTGAAATCAATACTTGGCCGGTGAGCTGGTTATCAACTGCCCTTATGGAGAGAACAGTTGCGCACCGCTTTGGATCTTTTGCATCAGAACCGAGTCAAATATGTCCAAGTTCTCCACTCTTACTGGTGCTGTTCAACCTCTATACAGTAAAGGTGGCCATCGTTCAACTCATAGGGCTAGGTCGAACATTAACATCTGCAGATGATATCCTGATGTACGACCTTAAAGAAAAGGCTGATCTCCCAGATGTTAGCTTTGATGGATCTGTCATTGACACCTGTGCCAGGTTGAAATACCTCGGGTTAACCTTTGACCGTACTCTCGTATAGAAACCTCGTCGGTCAGACCATATAGAGATGCGAACGAGGCATAGGAGCAACCAAGACAATGGCGGTGGCAAACTTGGAACGACGACTGTATTTCATCTTATATCGTCAGTTGATACTGTCAGTTGTTGATAACGGACTGGGCATTCTCGTACTATCAAGATTACAATGTGAACGGCTAGAACGTACCCAGATCATGAAGAGGAGTACATGAAAACACTTCTGTCTATGACATTCAGATATAAATTGCAACGTGCCAATGATTATATCGAGTTATCAAAAACATTGGGCACCCACCTAACAGACATCAGGAGGATCAAGAATCAAGTGAGAAGTGTCCTAGATGGCGCAGACAGAGAGAACAATTAGACAGGTGACCACAACTGAGACTTCGAACAACATGATACTTTGCAGGAAGTCTTGTAGAGCCAAAGCTAGTGAGAATTCGCTTTATGTTGTTTTTTTACTTCAAAAATGACATGCCGAAATGTGCGTATTTATTATTCCAGCTAAAAATACATCGAAAACAGATAACGAATTGGTTTGGCCGCATTGTGAGAATGCAAATATATCACATTATTCATGCAACCTTCTACAGGAAGGCACCAGAAAGAAAAGACGAGAGGTAGACCGAGGAAAAGGTGGATAGAAAGTGTAAACGAGATCTGCTATAAAATGGAGGGTGGGGGGGGGGGGGTGTTATTCGGGCCACGAGAGATGCGAAAGACAAATACATACAACGACACTGGCTTAGATCCTGGTACAGAGTAATACGACAACAGAAGAAAAGAAGAAGTAAAACGCTGCATACCGTATCTTATACTAAGTTTAATTCCTTTTAATCAATCAAGAGGCTGAAGAAATATGATGTAATGTTTGTCATTGTGTTGCATATTTATCACCAGTCTGTACTTCAATGTCTACACGTGTTGTATCTGCCCTATGTATTCATAACATTCCTTCTAATTTGACGTGAATATTTATGAAACTGATTCGTTACATTGGCTATTATTTTGAATCTTAGACTCCTTTACCGTTAAATGTTTTGAGAGAGCTGCGATTATTACAAGGCAAAGGCCCATTGTTTAAGAAATTTGATAAGTAAGTTCCTTTTTGTATGCAATATTCGTCATCATTGATATGTGTGTAGTAATTAATTATTATTCTTTGTCAAAGTTGAAGGAACGAAGAGTAACCAGGGTCAGGTGAAACATGCTAATCAAGACCCCACATCACGTCTTCGTTCGTGCTCCTGGAAACAGATTGTGTCTTAACTTAGCGACTTTATACTGGTTTAGAAGACTCTGCAGAGTCTGTATACAACCAGTTTCATTTACATTACCTTGTTCTAAAAGCTATGCGCATCCAATTTATTCTTAAATGCATTAATTGTCTCTGCCTCCACTACCTCCCGTGGCAATGCATTCCAAGCATTTACAACTCTCAGACTAAAAAAATATTTCTTAAAATCTAATCTGAACCTCTCTTTAGTTAATTTGTAGCTATGCCCTCTTGTTCTTGTGGGTGGCTGTATTTTGAAAAAACTTGTTATAGTCGAATTTATCCATTCCTCGGATCATCTTATAAACCTGTATTGTCACCTCGAATTCTTCTCTCTTCTAGACACTGTAGGTCCGTTTTTATTGCGTCTTTCCTCATACCTGAACTTCTGGAATCTCACTCTGAGCTTTGTCGCTCCTTTTTGCATTCTTTCCAGCATGTTTATATCTCCTCTACGATAAGGACTCCACACCTGTACACAGTACTCCAATCTAGGTCTAACTAATGCTTAATACAGTTTGACTATCACTTCCTTGCTCGTATGTTTAATATTTCTTTTTATCATCCCTAACATTGCATTTGACTTTTTCACTGCTACCTGAACTTGCTCACTCACCTTACCTGTATGATTTATTATAACCCATAGGTCCCTGTCGAATTTTATCTAAATCCCACCTCAGTATATCTACTTCTGCTTTAGATGAGCCACTACTGCATAGTTTTGTGTCATCAGCAAATTTTGCAATCATCGATCTCATATCAATATCACAGCAGTCAAAGAGGTGGAGATCAACACTGTAATCTCCATAGCCCTAGTCTTTTTGAGTTTTGCATTGCATTACACCCAGGATAAACCTGGACCATCTTCTCAAGGACGCACCGGAATGTATTAAAAGCCACTGTAACCCACCACAAAAGAAACGCCAGCAAAGATTGAATGAACTCAGTACGAGTAATCTATACAAGAACAACAACTCACAATTAATGACATTGGGAAACAGATGTAGGCCTAGTTTGTGTTCCCCTGTATATTCACTGTCTCGTTTTATACGTAACATAATGTCCTCCACTATAGCCACTTACATGAAGTCTGCATCAAAGCACGTTATGCGGTCTTGCAGTGGTTGCTGCTGCAGTAATTTGTTTACTACGATGAGGTTGTTGTTTCCATACACAACCATCTTTAATCGCCTTTTTCGACAATCTTGTAAGGTGGTTCATATTCTTTGTTCCTTATAATCCGTGCGAGTAAAGTACTTATTTAGTTGTCTAGGGTCTGTGAGCTCGGTTTACGATCACAATGTACCAGGTTAGAATCATGTTATGCGCGGTTTCCCAGATTGTTTCTTTTCATGGTATAACCAGCTGAAATCAGGTGTATATCATGTCGAAAGGCGAAGATATCGCAGCCTCGCTGTTTGTTTGTTTGTTTGTTTTGTTTTGTTTGTTTTTTTTGCATAACGCCGCAGAAGAAGAAGATTACTTATTTGTTATTTCACACCCTTGATTTCATTTCTGAAATATATATTTGAACAATCATCATGTATAATTTATTTCACACCCTTAATTTAAGTTTTGAAATATATATTTAATAAATCATAATGTATAATTTATTTCACACTCTTGATTTAAATTCTGAAATATATATTTAATCAATCATCATGTATAATTTATTTCACACCCTTAATTTAAGTTCTGAAATTAAATTTAATCAATCATCATGTATAATTTATTTCACACCCTTGATTTAAATTCTGAAATATATATTTAATCAATCATCATGTATAATTTATTTCACAGCCTTAATTTAAGTTTTGAAATATATATTTAATCAATCATCGCGTATAATGTATTTCACACCCTTGATTTAAGTTCTGAAATATATGTTTAATCAATCATCATGTATAATTTATTTCACACCCTTAATTTAAGTTTTGAAATATATATTTAATCAATCATCACGTATAATGTATTTCACACCCTTGATTTAAGCTTTGAAATATTTATTTAATCAATCATCATGTATAATTTATTTCACACTCTTGATTTAAGTTCTGAAATATATATTTAATCAATCATCACGTATAATGTATTTCACGCCCTTGATTTAAGCTTTGAAATATTTATTTAAACAATCATCATGTATAATTTATTTCACACTCTTGATTTAAGTTCTGAAATTATATTTAATCAATCATCACGTATAATTTATTTCACACCCTTGATTTAATATCTGAAAAATATATTTAATCAATCATCACGTATAATTTATTTCACACCCTTGATTTAAGTTCCGAAATATATATACAAATATATGCTTCTTCAATCACCGTTTATCGGCTACTTCACCATCTTGATTTAATTTGCAAAAATGTATGCTTTTTCAATCATCGATTATTATGTATTCGACTTCTTATCAATCTTCATCGTCATTCTTCCATCTGGTTCCCCTTCAAACATAGGCTCATAATGGATACGCTACATCTGTTCCTATTCTGTGCCACCTTCTTGAGCTCCGGTCATGAACCTTCATCTGGACACACATTTATCTCTTGTTCAGATTGTTGTCCAACATTCTACTGCTGTTTATAACAATTTCTGTTGCACTATCTATTTCAACAGTTGCCATTTTCGATCCTATTCAATTATTATCTCCACTGTTGCTGCATTTTGAACGTTGCACTCTCAGAGGTAGGTCTTCAAGAGCTTTGCAGATCAACAACAATTGAGCGATCAAACAGATTGCATTCATCAGCGTTTTTACGACTCATACGAGGAATATGAATCATGTTACACTGGCTCCCCTTCCCTTTATAATTCTGTAGGTGTTTTTCCTCGCACATCAAGAATTTTGTCACAGATCTGGCCTCTGACTTATCAATCCTATGTAAGCAACAGATCCGTTTTATAGGATATGTTGCAATGTATAAATTAAAGTGGAATCCAGCAGGTGTGCAGTACGTTACGATGCCATTACCTTTCTTACGCGGAGAGGCGATCGTACTGGGGGGTAAGAACCTGTGTCTGTCAAACTGGATATGGCGAGATTCATACCCAGTGCACTGCGATTGTGAAACGGGCGTTGCAACCCTAGGCCCCGCTGTCTTCATATATATTAGCATAGTGGTAGAGCACAGGTACCAGATTCGACATCAGCACGCTGAATTTAATACTGCTTGAAACGGATACCAGGTTTACTGATAAAGAGGGAAAAGAAGCAAGAAAGAGAGCTGGTCGCTCAACCTCATTAGTAAGCTGCTGTGGCCTAGTACAATGAAGCATCTAACCACAACATCAAATTACTTTTACCTTTATATATGTTAATATATTTATTATATTTATACAGTGTAACTTGTACACCCCCAAACCCCCCCCCCCTCCCCCCCCCCCCCTCCCCCCCAACCACATCACGTTAGTTTCAGTTCATAAAAATAATACGCTAGTTTCAGTTCATAAAAATTATACATTAGTTTCAGTTCATAAAAATTGTATACATATATTTCTTCCACAAGACAAATTGGAGGGTTTGTTCCTGGTCTTTCTGCATCGGTAGACAACCTTTTCAAAAAGGGAATGAGTACTTTAACCGTCTCTGCACGAGTAAAACCTGCACTGTTAGTATCGATTGTAATGTTAATCATTGCCATTCGCTGTTTTGTTGACTTAAACTCAAGAACAAACTTGCATACTTTCCGATTTCATGTTCGTATATGTGTATATGACTAATTATAATCGATTAGTACGGTATAATATTTTAGCATTTAACATGTCTGGTCACGTTGTGGAATGTCTATGTCGCATACTTAGTATTAGATGGTGAAGAACATGACTTGTTCATAACAAACACTTTTTTCCAGCACAGAAGTTCACAGGTATACACATCTTGAATGATTTGATCTGTAAAAACCAGATATACTTTATACTAGCCAAGAAAGTAGAGACAGACAAGTGACTGATTCAAGAGCTATTCCAAACCTGAGTGGTGATGCTGACCATAAAGTCGAAATGATGACTATAAGAACAAAATGGAAAGCGGAGATAAAAGCAATTTAACGAACAGAAAGTTTAAAAGATTAAAAGACATGAAGACACAAGAGGTCTACATAAAGAAAAAAACAGAATGCTTAGTAAAACTCATAAAAGAAACACAGACAGTTGAAAAAGAATGGGCGATGTTCAAGAGTACTATCACTGAAGCAGCAAGAACAACATGCGGTACTGTAAATACAAGAGCTCTTAAACCCAAAATTACAGCATGGTGGAATGATAAAGTAAAAACAGCAATTAAAGAGAAAAAGAACAAATACAAAATATGGGTTATGAACAAATCAATGACGGACTATACTGAGTTTAAATTGGCAAGAAAAGATACAAAGAGGATAGTTCAAGAGGCGAAAACACTAGCATATAAATAAAACAGAGAAAATCTAAACTTTGACCATAAAAATGCATTAAGAAACTTCTATACACAAATTAAGATAATGAAACACAGAGACGAGTGTTCTGACCTAACAGAAAACGTCAGTGATGGAAAGAAAAATAATATACACGACCAAAAAAAAATAATCAAGGAAAGATGGCAACAATATTTCGAAGAGCTACTTAATACTGAAGAAATAGCGGGAGCACAAGATATCATATAGAGATCACTACAGAGCTAGAACCGGAAATACCTAAATCAGAGATCCAATACGCTATACAAGCGGTACTATCAAACAAGTCATTATCTGGGGCTAGTCTCTCAGTGGCTCGAATGGCGCGCATCCAGTGTTCGTACAGTGATATCAGTCCCGCCAGGTGGAGTGAGAGCGCGGCTTGCCTACGAAGCTCACCCGCGTCTCCCCGACTATCTAGCGGGACATGTTTTGTGGTGTCGTACCGCTGGTAACGGTGCGTTACTGTAGTCCGTATCGAGAAGCTTTGTCAATCCGTGAGGTTCGTCGAAGGCTAGCGCGTATAGCCAATCTCGACAGTTCGTCTCGCTCGAGGTCCTTCTCTCGCAATGAGCTTGGGACCGGCAATTGAAAAGCAGGAATTGTGCCTAAAGGCCCTGTCCTCGACCGATGAACCGGTCGGAGAAGGGCAGGCCGGCAGGCAAAAATCGTTTCCAGTCCGAATGAAAATCATCGCCGGGGCCGTTGGGATCCGTTCTGCACAGAGCGCTGCCATCCCTTCTCGAGCGAGCCCGGTCGGTCGGTTGGTGTGTGTACGGGCCCCGTCCAGGCGGTCCTAGGTCGACGGAGTGAGGGACGGAACAACCGTCCGTCCGTCAGTCGGTCCCTGCGGCCGTCCTCGTGAGACTTTTTACACATCCATCCCCAACCGGTGTGTGTGGCAAACACGGTACGTCTCCGGCAGCTATCTGGTTGATCCTGCCAGTAGTCATATGCGTGTCTCAAAGATTAAGCCATGCCTGTCTAAGCTCAATTGTCTTACGGTGAAACCGCGAATGGCTCATTAAATCAGTCGAGGTTCCTTAGATTACACGATCCTACTTGGATAACTGTGACAATTCTAGAGGTAATACATGCTTACCAAGCTCCGACCCTCGTGGAAAGAGTGCTTTTATTAGTTCAAAACCAATCGTCGTTTCCCCTCGCGAGGTTGCGGCGTTCCCACTGGTGACTCTGGAAAACTTTGTGTTGATCGCATCGCCTCATGTGCCGGCGACGCTTCTTTCAAATGTCTGCCCTATCAAATGTCGATAAAACGTGACATGCCTACCATGTTTGTAACGGGTAATGGGGAATCAGGGTTCGATTCCGAAGAGGGAGCATGAGAAACGGCTACCACATCCAAGAAGGCAGCAGGTACGCAACTTACCCACTCCCGGCACGGGGAGGTAGTGACGAAAAATAACAATACGGGACTCTTTCGAGGCCCCGTAATTGGAATGAATACACTTTAAACCCTTTAACGAGGATCTATCGGAGGGCTAGTCTGGTGCCAGCAGCCGCGGTAATTCCAGCTTTAATAGCGTATATTAAAGTTGTTGCAGTTAAAAAGCTCGTAGTTGGATCTCAGGTGCAGGCGGGCGGTCAGGCTCGCGCCGGTTTACTACCCGTTGTCTCCTGCCCTACCGTCTGCCGGGTCTCTCCTGCGGGTGCTCTTCGCTGAGCGTCCCGGGTGGCCTGCGCGTTTACTTTGAAAAAATTAGAATGTTAAAAGCAGGCCTCGGCTGCCTGAATAATGGTGCATGAAATAATGGAATAGGACCTCGGTTCTATGTTGTTGGTTTTCGGAGCTGGAGGTAATGATAAACATGGACAAACTGGGGCATTCGTATTACGGCGTTAGAGGTGAAACTCTTGTATCTCCGCAAGACGAGGTACTGCGAAAGCATTACGAGCTACTGCGAAAGCATTTGTCAAGAATGTTTTCATTAATCAAGAACGAAAGTCAGAGGCGCGAAGACGATCAGATACCGTCGTAGTTCTGACTATAAACGATGCCCACTAGCGATCCCCAGGAGTTGCTTCGATGACTCTGAGGGCAGCTTCCGGGAAACCAAAGTGTTTGAGTTCCAGGGGAAGTATCGTTGCAAAGCTGAAACTTAAAGAAATTGACGGAAGGGCACCACCAGGAGTGGAGCCTGTGGCTTAATTTGACTCAATACGGGAAAACTCACCCGGTCCGGACACTGTAAGGATTTACAGATTGATAGCTCTTTCTTGATTCGGTGGGTGGTGGTGCATGGCCGTTCTTAGTTGGTGGAGCGATTTGTCTGGTTAATTCCGATAACGAACGAGACTGTAGCCTATTAAATAGTTCGCTGGTCCCTCGATCCGCTGGCACAACTTCTTAGAGGGACAAGTGGCGTTTAGCCACACGAGATTGAGCAATAACAGGTCTGCGATGCCCTTAGATGTCCGGGCCCGCACGCGCGCTACACTGAAGGAATCAGCGTGTTTGAGTCCCTGGCCCAAAAGGGTTGGGAAACCCGTTGAATCTCCTTCATTCTAGGGATTGGGGCTTGTAATTCTTCCCCATGAACGAGGAATTCCCAGTAAGCGTGAGTCATAAACTTAAAGGAATTGACGGAAGGGCACCACCAGGAGTGGAGCCTGGGGCTTAATTTGACTCAACACGCCAACACTGTAATGATTGACAGATCGATAGCTCTTTCGTTGGGTCTAATATGGAACGTATGCTGGAATTAGACCCTCAGAAGGCAGGTCAGTTTTACCCTACTGATGACAGGTCGTTGCTGCGGTAATCCTGCTCAATCCGAGAGGTTCGCAGGTTTCCGACATTTGGTTTACGTGCTTTGCTGAGAGCCAATGGTGCGAGGCTACCATCTGAGGGATTATGGCTGAACGCCTCTAAGTCAGAATCCTGACCGGATATACGACGATATTCTTAGCACCACTGCAACGGGAGGCAACGATATGGTTGGGACCTGGGGGTCGCATCTCAGCCTGACCTGGTCGAGCCGCAGAAAGAGGTCTCTGCCGTCCCGCCGATGAAGGCGGGGGGGCGAGCTGGCCGATATTCACCGCATGCGGCGTGGTGGTGTAAAATCACTTGTAGACGACTTAGTTCTCGGTCGTGGTGTCGTAAGCAGTAGAGCAGCCACCTCACTGAGAACTATTGAGACTCAGCCTTGGACCGCAAATGGTGCGAGGCCACCATCTGAGGGATTATGGCCGAACGCCTCTAAGCCGGAATCCCGCCCTGATATGCGACGATATTCTTAGTACGACTGCGACCGGGAGGAACCGATATGGTTGGCACCTGGGGCTAGCGTCTCAGTCCGACCTGGTACAGCCGCAGAAAGAGGTCTCTGTCGTCCCGCAAGGATCAGGTGTTTGTCAAGACAAACATATTAAGCACCCATACGCTTCAGCAAAAAGAATACATAAGATGAACGGGACATGTTAGCTCACCAGATGAGCGTCTCTCCAAGCAGCCATTATGCGGTGATCTCAGAACCGGCAGACGCTCATCACAGCGACAGAAGAAACGCTACTAAGAGTCCTGAAAATGTATATGAAAAGCTTTAATATTCATGTCACTTACTGAGAGATGTTTACACAGAACCGCTTAACCTAGCGCGCTAGCTTCTCACAAGGTGTTCAAATAGCAAAGCGAAGTACCAACGCCGAATCTCAGAGAAAGTGAGTAAACAAACAACAAAGAAAAGAACATGCAACGATCTCACAACAGACTCCTCACACGTGTGCCTCAAATGTAGCAGAGCCTGCCGTCCCAGGATTGAACTCGACAGTCATATCAGAACACATCATGCAGTACAAGTCTGATTCTTATGCAATGCGATGGACAACAACTACTAATACTGCTAATACTACTATTACTACTACCACTACTATCACCTACTAATACTACTACTATTACTACTACTATTACTACTACTACTATTTCTACTACTACTACTACTACTGCTACTAATTCAACTACTACTACTACTGCTACTACAGCTACAAGTGTTACTGCTGTTACTACTACTACTACTACTACTACTACTATTACTCTGCTACTGTTTACTACTACTACTACTACCACTAGTACTACTACTACTGCTGCTGCTACCACAACTACTACTACTACTGCTACTGCAGCTACTAGTGCTGCTTCTGCTATTACTACTACTACTGCTGCTGCTACTACTACTACTACAACTACTGCTACTAATGTTGCTGCTGCTACTACAACAACAACTACTACTACTGATATTGCAGCTACTAGTGCTGCTGCTGCTATTACTACTACAACTACTACTTTGCTACTGTTACCTAATGCTACTTCCTACTGCTGCTACTACTCATTCATGCATAGGCGTCTCAGTCTTTGCAGACCATGCGCAAAGCACCCTATGAGTAGCCTCTCAGGGCGCAAGCCTGGGCGCTGAATATGGATACCCTGGGCTGCCAAAACTGTAGGATCCATTTCTTGGCCTCGCTGGTGTAATCCAAAGAAATGCAAGCGTGAAAATTTGGCACCAGCTTAGCTGTAGGAGCTGCCGGAATGAGTTCGCAATCTTGAAACCATCCGCCTTAGGTCCTACCACTCTGAATTTTCTGTCTGGGTTTACTCGCATAGCCCTACCCTCTCCCGAGGTTTCCACAATTTAGTGAAGTCATTGCCTACAGATGCTAGTTACTAGAGACAGCCGATGATATTCTCATTGTTCCAAAACTAGCCAGCACTCTCTGTGACTTGTAGGTTTAAAATCAGAGTTCCTGTTCTCCTAGGCGAACTGCCTGAACAGGCTAACGAGCTTCGTCTGCCCGGGTTTAGAGTCAGAGTTTACCATCTCTTTGAGTGGCTGTCAACCAAGGCTAATGAGCCCAATCTGCCAGCCCAGTTATACCGCCGTGTACTCGGTCGCGCCCCACAGCAGGCTCTGTAAGAAACAGAGGGCCGCGCATGAAGATGCTGTTGGGGACACAGTAATGTAGGAGAAACCATTAGCATGGAAACTCCTGAACGGCAAGCCGAACAGTAAATCCAGCGGCGATCTCTACACCTGAAAAGGAGAAGCTTTATCAAACGCCTCACTTGCCTTTAACGTCCATCCCAGTCCTCGCTATCCCCAAAATTACTATTACTATTTCTTCTTCTACTACTACTGCAAAAACTACTACTACTACTACTACTACTACTACTACTATTACTACTACTACTACTACTACTACTACCACCACTCCCCATTTCTGTTTCACCCCTCTCTATGCTGCACCCATTTATGATTTCACAATTTTGCATTTTGTACATTGCCGGCTCATGGATTGCAATGCCTTCACCCAAAGGGCATTTCGTTATCATCTTCAAAATTTCATATACCAGGGGATATTTTAGTATGACGCCCCACGACTTCAGAAGTCGATTTTAGCAGTATGGCAGGCTAGAATCTTCCCGCCAATGTCCGTAAAATTTTGTTTCCGTCTGACAGATGGCAGTCGAGGAGCAGTCTGACAAAATGGTGTATGTCACGCGTTATAAATAGAGGTGCGTTATTGAATTCCTCTCTACGCAAAAAGTTGCACCAATTTACATTAATCGACACTTACTGGACGTTTACGGAGAGCAAGCAGTAGATATTAACACACTGAGGTGGTGTGTTGTGCGGTTTAGCAGTGGCGAAGTGAAGTGAAGTGAAGGACAAGCCACGTTCCGGGTGACCATACACATCTATCATACGAACCACTAAAGGACGTCTCGATTAGCTCATCAGCGCAAATCAGAGGGTTGCGACCATGGAACTGTCTAAATAAGCCGAATATCGGCTTCAAATGCGTTGGAAACGATGGTGGCAACGTTGGAATATGACAAACTTTGCGCCAGGTGGGTCCCAAGAATCCTCACACAGGAACAGACAGAACATCGCATGCAATTTTGTTATGACCTCTTGAGCCATTACGAGGTTGAAGGTGAGTTTCCTAGACCACATATTGGATTTGGCGCCTTTTGACTTCCATCGATTTGGGCCAATGAAAGATGTACTGCGTGGGCAATATTTTCCTAGCATCGTCGCCGTCATAGCAGTTGGGAAACAGTGGATCAACTCTGCTGGTGCAATTTTTACGAGCGCGGCATAAATGTGCTTGTTCATCGTTAGAGAAAATTTATAGCCAAGGGTGGTGACTGTGTTGACAAATATTTTTTTGAAGGCAAGACATATCTCTATCAAACTATGTTATTGTGCACTTAAGTGCAGCGATAGAGCATTCACATTTCACGGCAAAGGCACGTTGTTCAATCCCCAATACCCAGCTGTAAATTAGTTCCAGCATGCGACAAGAGATTTAAAAAGCAGCGAGGAAAGAAACTGGCTACACTACCTCATTCAAGCTGTAGCTAAGTATACTTAGAGCCTCTTGCAGCTTCGCTCCACGACAGTAGCGTAACTACTATGAGACAAGCCTTGACTTTATTAATACTGTGAGAAATTATGCCTCGTCGATGTTTTAGGTTTAGGGAAAGAAGAGATAACATTTTTTCATTGCAAAAAAACATTGCTTTCGTGATGCAGGATTGTGAGGTGGATAGGTTTGCATGCTTTCTTTCCAACGTCAAAAACATACTAGTCTGTCAATATATGTCGTAGTGTTAACCCCTTTCAGGCAGTACTGACTATAGGAAAATGCGAGCTCGTAGTGGTAAGCCTCTACGAGTTTTTGTTTTGTTTTCCTTGTCCTTGTGGAGTTGTTGTTGTTTAGCCAGAGAGTGGTAAATGCTAGGAATACATTGTCACAGGAAATAATGGAGGCAGAGCCAGTTAATGCATTTACAAAAGAGGGAATGCACATACTTCTGTTTAGATGAAGTTGAGTATAAGAAACTGGTTGTATACAGATTCTGCAGTTTTCTCCTTCTTCTTTTTCTTCGCACGCTATCAGACGTCGACTTGAATTTGCTCAAAGGAAGCAGCGGTCTAGTGTTGGCACTGATGATGGCCACGTGAGCTTTCTCTGGTCCTCGTATGTCAGGCAATTTTGCAGCAGATGTTCAGGGGGTCATTTTCCCAGTACCACAGGTGCATTCGTCAGTAGCACCTATCTTCAGTTTATTGAATAGATGGTACCTCAGTCTGCTGTGGCATGTGCTCCAACACCTACCCTCTTCTGTTTAACTGACGGCGTTGTTCAAAATCACAGGCTGATGCTTGACGGACTTTCCTTATAGTAGGTTTGGTAATCTATACGAGAAATAAGCTTTTGCCCGTATACCAATTGCAGCGACATTGGCAGATAGAGCTTGGTGTCAGTGACGCGCAGGAAATGTCGCAATAGTGATAGATCCACCACTAGACAGTATTAGGAACTCCAGATCTAGAATTTTCTTCAGGGTTTACACCCGAATATATATCATACATAATCGAGGGTCATGAAACTCCAACAGAAGATCTAGTTTTGAAACTCTTGTGGATTAAATTGACGGATGGTGGGTACAGTAACGCAAGATACAAACACAGGGGACATAACTACACTTTTGTTTAAATTAAGGATTATGGCAACGGAATGGTGCTGCTTCAAAGGCACTTCCATCATCATCATCAGACGTGATGGATGTTTGATAAATGTGAAATTGCTCAGTTAGTGTCTGTGTGCGTGCGTGTGTTTGTTTATGTGTTTGTGCTCTCTGGCTCTGTGTGTCTATGTGCGTGTGTGTGAATATGAATATAGTTGTGTTGGCTTTGTTTCTTGTTACCATAGCAGTGCGGTTGTACTCTTACGCTCTTCTGAACATATCATAAAATGCCATCATATTCTCGCCAATGGTACGTCGGTATCTGTATGTCTCAGTACTGTATCATTTGTTTTCGTTCCCGGGACGTCGTCTGAAAATAGTGCAACAAATGTCGACCTATACAACAATACAAAAAAAAGGGTTTCCGTTTGATTAGCTTTCTGTTTAACTAATCAATGTCAAAGGGACGCCGTGGAAGCGAAGAATTTATTAACTGTGATATTGGATATTTTCGTAATATATTACCGTTTTTTTTATTTACTTCCTTCATCATTGACGGGTTATTGTTAGCATTAATAATAAAACGTTCCTTTCTCCCACAAATCTCAGAAAGAAAATGGAAGGTATCAAGAAAAGACCAATAGAAGCTGACCTAGTTGAAGTAATTGGTAAAAAGACAAAGCCTTTGTGGCATGCAGTGGCCTCGGAACCATGCGCTGATCCCTTGCTCAGGTACGCTTCGGGTTTAAATATGATATGTCTGCCCAAGTGAGCTGTAAGGGAAATGGAGGAGGGGGAGCGTGTGTAACGACTAGAGCATAACTAATCATCTAATGTCACACATCGTTTCGTATCTGGCGGCCAACAGCGCAGTTTAGTACCTCTGGGATAGAAAAACTAAGAGGAGGCTGATAAATGCACTATTTATTCATATATTGTGTTACCAATGTCAATCTTGGTTCTTACTAGAAACGCATACGAGTAAGAGTCAGAGACGTGAGATACGCTGTGTGACAAGTGCAGCCGGAAATACAATCCGTGACCGAATCGCAACACCACACTAAGGCAGATAGTGGGGACAAACCCAGCTAGTAACTACATTGACGCACAACAAATTAAATGGTTTGGTCATTTAGTCAGAATGCATTATGATCAGCCTGCAGTAAGAGAAAAGCTTATGCATGTCTCCGGTCCACCAGCAAGAGGCAGACCTCGACGTCGGATCGAGGGTGTCTCTCTCTCAGGAAGTTACACCTAACGACAGCACATCCTCCCACTTGGCCATTACAAGAAACCTACGTATCCCGCTTCTCTGCGACGCTGTATGCCAAGGGCAGTAGGACAAAAGAAGAAGCAGGACAGAACAGCGCTTGATTAGATTAGTGGTGGGGCAATCGCTTTTCACGACGAATATTCGGGGTTCAACTTCCGTTTCCGGTATGCTGGAGTCGACACATATGTAAATTGGTACATGGCTTACTCTTAGGGAAGAAAAGACAGCAAATGAGTGAACAGACCATCCCAGTTCATAAATTAGTAGTTGTCTCGTACATTGAAGTCTCTAACACCTCATCCCCGACAGAATAGTCTGGTATGTGACTACTTCTACCTTTAGAGCAGAGGAGTATCTAGTCAATGGCATTGTGCAACCTGTCATTCACCTATATCAAACGTCTGCATAATGTGGAATAGTCTTCCGGGTTTGAAAAAAACCTCTAGGAACCATACCCAATGTATGATACAGTAATAAAATAAAGCTCTGGAAACAATACACCATTTATGATACAGTAATCAAAGAAGGCTATGCAAACAACACACCATGTATGATTCGGTAATCAAAGAAAGCTCTAGAAACAATACACCATGTATGATACATAAATATATGAGCGATGTTTCTTTGTTGTTGTTTTCGAAACAAGTCGTACTAAGTTCTTCAAAAATCAAAACCGTGTTAACTCCACGAGGAGCATACGTCTGCAGCAAATACATGCTAAGTCATAAAATGCTAAACATGCTAAGGCCAAATTTCAAAGGGAAAAGTTGTATGCTTGTATGAGAAGTTAGAGGGAGAAAACAGAGTCTCTGAACTTTGAAAATGATATCAGGAAACTGTGGAAGTTGGTAAAATAACTAAATGATGAGGGGGCAGAGAGAAACACAAAGATTACATTAAACAAAGATGGAAGCATCCTCACAGGCAAACAAGCCGCTGATTACTTTGCGGACTCTTTTGCAAAATATAGCAACATTGAAGTAAACAGAGAGAAACAACGAAGTGTTCGTGAGGAACGACAGAATACAGGACGAGATGGTGCCATACCCAAAGTTATGGAGACACCAATTACATACAAAGAACTGGAGTTTGCAATATTCAAACTGAAAATGAGAAAGTCGTCAGGAACCGACGGACTGTCCAATAAGATGATCAAGAACTTGGGAACATCAGCAAAAACAAAGTTCCTTGAGATCTTCAACATTTGTTGGACATCAGGTAAAGTTCCACAGACCTGGAGAGAAGCAATCATGATACCACTCCCAAAACCAGGGAAAGACAGTTCCATGACATCCAGCTATAGACCAATCAGCCTCACAAGCTGCATCTATAAAACAATGGAACGTATCATCAACCTAAGGCTGCAGTGGTACCTTGAGAGCCAAAACCTTCTTGTGCCACAAGAGGCAGGATTTTGGAAATGCTGCTCCACTGAAGACCAGGCAACATACCACCCACAAGAGATAGGGGACGCATTCCAAGACAAGAAATTGGTATTATCAGCATGGATAGACTTAAGGAAAGCGTTTGATAACGTTTGGAAGAAAGGACTTTTAAAGAAACTGAGAAATAATGGAGTGATGGGTAAGATGTACAAATTGATAAAAGCATACTTACATAACAGAAGAGCCAGTGTCCAACTAGATTGCCTCAAGAGTAAATAAATGCTACTGTGTCATGGTGTGCCTCAGAGAGGGGTTCTTTCCGTTATACGTTTCATAGTCTTCATCAATGACTTGATTGCTGAACTACCATTAGGAACAAAAGTTGCAATGTATGCAGGTGACTTGGTAATATGGTGTACAATTGAGCATGCTACAGTGGCCACCAAAATGCTGCCAAGAGCTATTGATGCCTTGACCTCATGGACAAACAGATGGTGTGTAAACATTAACACAGAAAAATGTAACACTACGCTTTTCACCGTCTCCCCAAAACAAAAAGCTGGAGTTATCAAGATAAATGGAGAACACCTCAGAGAAGATAAACAACCCACCTATCTTGAAGTTACATTTGATGATAGGTTGACATGGAGGGAACACGTCAACAAGGCAGCCAAAAAAACCAGAAGAAGGTAACCATCCTGAGAAAATTAGGTGGAACCACATGGGGAGCTAGTGGAACAATACTTAACAAAGTTTACCAACAAGGTATACGGCCACATCTGGAATATAGGCCAGCAGCGTGGTGCCCTGCTGCAAACACTACCATAAAAGAGGTGGATAAGGTGCAAAATCAGGCACTTAGGGTCATTATAGGAGCAATGAAATCAACACCTATAGTTGAGGGAGAAAATGGGGAGAATACAAGCACTAAGAGAACGCAGAGACACAAAGGTATTAACACAGGCAGAAAAGTTCCTCTGCATGCCGAGCCATCCAATGAAAGACAGATTTCAAAATTTAGCAACGGCAAGACTGAAAACAAGTAGTTTTATGCATCAGGCCAATCGACTTCGCAGGCAAATTATAGATCTACCTGGAGTTGACATCCCCCTAAAGTATGCGCCAGAACAAATCCCTTGGAGAGAGGCGTAAGGACTATCAGCATGCATTCAAACAAAACACTAGACATGGATGAACAGAATAGTGTACAATGTAGGATAGTGGCCCTCAGTTTCCTGGATGAAAAATATCTACAAGACGTCTGGATCAGAGTATACACAGATGGGTCAGCACAGAATGCAGTAAAGAATGGCGGGACGGGAATGTACATATAATACCTAAACAATATTAGGGATACAGTCAGAGTACCAACTGGAAACTTCTGTCATACATATGATGCAGAAATACAGGCAATCAAGGTGGCAACTGAGAAACTGTTGAACACCAATGTCAGTTCACAACCTGTAGTATTTCTGACAAATGCACAATCAGCACTCCAAGCACTTAAATTCGAGAAACTGCCAGATCTACATGCTCTACTGTCTGAATTGAGCAACCAACGCAAGATTATCATGCAGTGGATACCTTCTCATTGTGGAGTACCAGGAAACGAGAGAACAGACCAACTGGCAAAGGAGGGTGCTGCAGACGAGCAACCAGATGTGCCAGTTTCATACCAACAGAAGATAAGGATGATCAATTCAATCAGAAAGCCATCAACGGTAACACCAGATGAATACTATAAGATGAACAGACAAGAACAGACTATTGTGTTGCGCATTAGAACAGGAAACATCCGACTCCACAGCCACATGAACACAAAAATGAAGATTGCCAACTCAGTCATGTGTACATGCGGACAGGCACCCCAGACAGCAAAGCACATACTACATAAATGCCCCGAATATGATATACAGAGGAAAACCCCACTGGTCCATAGAAACAACACTGGAAAAACGTAATGGACCTGTATGTGAACTACAAAAGACAGTGAAGTTTATACAAGAGACAACATTGCCGATATAGACAATATTTTAAAGCGAACGAAAGAAGCAGAAGATAAAATGCTGACCTGCACTGAAACTTGTTGTAGCATTAAGTTTCTACAGGATGGGATAGCCGGTCGCATCCCCAATATTCCTTAATCGTCTCTTGCAATATGTATGGCAGGTTACAGTGTTACTATTCTTTGCCAGCTTCCGACTTTCGGGTCATGGTAGCACTCGTGAGACTAATTCCTTCTCTGTTGGTGAATGTTCTCCTGCAACTCTTGTACTGGCTTGTCTTATAATCCTGGTGCGTACTAAAGAACATCTCGACCTGGGTTCTTCTCGCTTTAGTACAATACAACGCTTCTCTGTTGTTCACTATGACAGGGATTCCAGTATCGATCCTCACATCGTTGGCTAGACTGTTGCAACTCTCATGTTTCTACGTTTACTATGTGAACGTGAGCACATGATACAGTTAATAATAATACTAATAATTGGTGTATTTAAAAAAAAATTAGAAATAAATGTGGGTATACTGCGTATAGATTTGTATATTCAGACAAAAGCACTATTTACATCAGTTCCGTTGTGGCAAACTGGGATTAGGGCGATGAGCAGCGCATGAGCAGACTTCTAGCGCCAGGGTCGGCGACCCATAGCTGACTCCTAGCGTCAGGGCCAACGAACCAGGTCTGCCAAGACTCTTCTATACCTCCACGCGGTGATCCATTATCACAACCTGCAATAGAGCAGACTGGCTAATGAGGAGGGATCTTCTTCTTCTTCTTCTTCTTCTTCTTCTTACGCTGTCAGACATCGACCTTTATTTTTTCGAAAAAAGCGTCTAGTGTTGCCACTGGTGATGGCCACATCTGCTCTCTCTGATCTTCGTATGTCGGGCAGCTTTGCAGCAAATGCTCAGTGGTCATTTTCCCGGTACCACACAGGCATTCGTCAGTGCCACCTATCTTCAATTTGTTGAATATGTGGCACCTCAGTGTATTGTGGCCAGTGCGAAGTCTGAAGACCACGACCTGCTCTTTTCTGTTCAACTGGTAATAGGCATCGTTTTTTGTGTAGCCAGTATGTTCTGTTTCCCATTTGGTGATGTATCTAGCTCTAATAAGCCGTTTTGACTCTTTGTATGTCATACTAGTATCTGGTTGTGGTAGTCTTGCACCTTCTTTTGCCAGTCTGTCTGCCTCCTCGTTGCCTTGGATGTTGCAGTGGGATGGAAGCCACTGTAACACTACCCTTTCTGGTGCGGACTGCTGGCATAGTTGACAGAGTACTGCTCTTAAATCATTAAGTTCAGTATTGTTATGGCTTTTTAGTGATGTGACTACGACCAGGGCATCTGTAAGAAGGACTATATGGCTTTCATTCCTTTTACCTGTCACCATTTCTTCCACTGCCGCCCTCAGTGCCTCTGCCTCCGCTCTGAAATTGCTTGTGGATTTTCCAGTAGCAAATGACAGTGTTATTTTTCTGCCATTTGGTAGGTTCAGGAATGCTCCTGCCCCTCCGTTCTGTGTTGTGTTTGTTACGGAACCGTCGGTGTAAGCATGGGTTCAGTCCATGCTTGGGTAGTTTTTCGTTATGAAGATCGGGGTAGTATCTCTTCTTTCTTCTTCAGTCTGGCAGTTTTTTTTTTACAATACCTGGTATATTTTCTACCACCTCTGGAAATATATGCTGCCTCCAGGTAGGTTTTTGTACAGTAGGGATGGGCTTTGATGTTGTTAGTGCGTTCATGGGGTCTTCTTGCATCTTTGCTTTGGCTATTTCTGCAAAGTTTCTCCGCTTTAGTTTCCCATTTCCCAAATTGCTTAGTCTCTGGTGCATTGGATGGTCAGTCAGTCTTCTAAGTTTCTCTGCTTGCTGCTGGGCTCTGCAGTCTCTTCTGTCGGTCATGGATTGCAGTTTTGTAATCTTTTCAAGTTCTACAATTGGCGTTGACTTCATGCCTCCTGTTATAACTCTCATGGCTTGGTTTTGGAGTTTGCTAATTTTATCGAAGTTCGCCTTTGCTCCTGTTGTCCATGCCGCAATGCCATACTCGAGAACTGGTCTCACTCTTCCAGTGTACAGTTTCTTTAGTATACTTTCGTCTGCTCTCCAGCTTGTGCCAGAAAGTTTCCTCATGATTGCCATTCTTTCTCTGGCTCTCATTCGGTTTCTCTCGATCTGACTTTTCCATGTCATGCGCCGATCAAATGTGACTCCCAGGTAGTTTGTGTTGTCGTTTGGCTGCAGGTATTTGCCGTTAAGACTTAATTTGGTGTTTTGGGGTTTGTTTGATAGCGAGAATATCGTACATGTCGTTTTTTCCTTGATTATTTTGAACAGCCATGAGTTCGGCCACTCTTCCAGCGATGTTAGAGCCTGCTCATCCGATTACTTGCTATGGTGAGATTCGTTTCAGAGGTCCACATAGCCAGATCGTCTGCAAACATTCAGCTATGGACTTCTTGGTATATTCTCTGTTATGTTATTTATATACACCAGGAAGAGTGTAGGTGACAGTACTCCTCCTTGGGGTACTCCCTGTTCAAGTGTCACCTTTTTGCTCATCTGCCCTTGTACTTGAACTCTGGCTGTTCTGTTTTTGAGGTAGTGGCTGATCCATTTGTACATTTCCCCACAAACTTCACTTCTTCGTAGCTTGACTTTAAGTCCCTCTTTCCAGACTTTGTCAAATGCCTTTTCTAGGTCCACTAATACCGCTACTGTGTGTTTTTGCTCTTGGTAGGCATCTTCTATTTCCTGGGCTATGAGGAGGACCTGATCCTCAGTGGATCTGTGCTGTCTAAAGCCTGCTTGCTGTGAAATTAGTATGTGTTTTTCTTCCAGATGCCACATCAGTCTGGTGTTTATCATACGCTCCATCAGTTTGTCGACACAGCTCAGTAGGCTGATAGACCTGTATCCATTTGGATCTGCTCTATCTTTTTCTTTCTTTGGTACTGGTATAATTACCACATCTTTCCATGCCTGAGGTACAATACCCCTTTTCCAGCTTTGGTTCAGGACTGATAGTAGTTTCCTCTTTGCTGTTTGGCCCAGCCCCATCAGCATTTCATTTATTATCCCGTCTTTTCCGGGAGATTTCCTTTTCTTTAATGTTCTCATGGCCTCTTTTATTTCATTCATTGTTAATTTTGCCATCATATGCTATTCTGGTGCCATATTGATGTTGTCGTGTCCCTTTTGCTCTTCACTAATGTCTGTATGCCTATCTGCAGGGACATCAATGTGGTTTCCTCTGGCATAATGTTCAACAAATTCGTTTGCTGCTTTTTTTCCAGTGAGCATGTTGTCACCCTGCTTGATTGTAATTTGTCTGTTTGATGAAGTTTCGTCATTCATGGCTCTGACTAGCTTCCATAGTTTGTTCCCTTCTTTGTCTAAATTGAGGCTTTCTGTTTTGTTTTTCCAGCTTTTTCTCAACTGTTTGGTTTAGAGTGTATTTATATTTCGGAGGAGGGATCGAAGAGAGAAGGGTAACCCTGTACTAAAAAATACCTGCTGAAGTCGGATGTGTCGGACCGAATAATGCAAATATCGCAGTTATGCTATAAACTACGACACAACGCACTCTGTTCTCCGGATTACATCCTGCTACTTGCAAAGCCCTTTTCATAGCTTGATAGCGAGAGATTGGCTTGGCTTGGTTTCGTTCGTTCTCAATCTCCCGCTACCAAGTGGAAGCAGAGACAGTTAATGCATTTAAGAATAAATTGAATGCGCATAGCTTTTTGAGCACGGTGATGTAAATGAAACTGGTTGTATACAGACTTTGCAGTCTTCTAAACCAGTATAAAGACGTTAAGTTAAGTTATGTAACCGGCTGTACTTAGAGAAACTTGTTGTAGTCGAATGTTGCCTTCTCTTGATCATCTTATGAAACTGTAGAAAATCACATCGAATTCTTCTCTTTTCTAAACATTGTAGGCCAGTTTTGTTTAGTCTTTCCTCCGAACTTTAATTCTGGAATCCCAGTATTAGATGTATTGCTCCTCTTTGTAAACTTTCCAGCATGTTTATATCCTCTCTATGATAAAGACTCCATGCCTGAACGCAGTACTCAAATCTAGGTCTAACTAATGCTTTATACAGTTTGACTATCACTTCTTGCTCCTGTGTTTAATGTTTCTTTTGATCACATCAAACATTGCAAATGCTTTTTTCACTGATACTGGAACTTGCTCATTCACCTTATCTGAATGATCCATTATAACACAAAGACCCCTTTCCTTTTCTATCTTCCTCTTACTGTTCTCGGCGATCCCGTATTTAGATGACTATACACTTACCTATATTATATGCCATTTGCCAGCTCTCAGACCATTCTTGTATGTTATCTAAATCCGATCTCAATTTATCCACTTTCACTTTGGATGAGACACTTCTGCAAAGTTTTGTATAATCCGCGTAATTTTGCAATTATGGATGCGATATCATTATCTAAATTAGTTATACTCGTATATATCAAGAACAAAATTGGTCCCAAACCGAGCCACTTTTTACCTCACGCCAATCATTTTACTGCATATTGATGCTACTCTCTGTCTTCTTCCTGTTAACCAATTTTCTATCCATTTGGCAACATCACCACCTATTCCATGTGATTTCCAACTTCATAAACAATCTATGAAAATGTACTCAATCAAAGGCCTTTGTAAAATCTACGAGTGGCGTTCAAGTCAAACCTGGACTTTCTTGTACCGACATTAAAAATATTATTTTTCAAATAGCAAAAATACAATTTATTTTTCGTTATAATCTACTGCAACAGTTATGCACTTATCACAGCGTTTAAGTAATGCTTGAAATGCTTCAGCGTAGAAAGATTTGTCAGAATGACTAAACCAATCCAGTACAGCATGTTTCACTTCGTCATCAGTTCTGAAATTCTGACCTCCTATGAATGGTTTTAGGGGTTCAAACAGGTGGAAATCGCTTTGAGCGAGTTCTGGGCTGTAAGGTAGATGTGGCAATACTTCCCAGCCGAGTTGCTGCAGATGGCACATAGTGCGGTGAGCCGTATGAAGTCGAGCGTTATCTTGCAGGAACAAAACGCCCTTTTTGATCAAACTAAGCCGTTTATTTACGCAGACGGTTATACACATCACTCAATATGCAATTATACTGTTCACTGCTGATAGTGACACCACGGGGTAGAAAATCAACATCCAAGATAAGGCGTTCCACAATCTGGATATTCACAGCAATGACTGGGTTGAGAGCCACCACTGCCGGGATCATTACTCACGGATGTACGGTCTTCTCTTAAACGTTTACACCATTCAAATGTCTTACTGCGGCTGAGTGCCTTATAATCGTATTGTGATTGCAGTCCTCTGTAAATTTCCGCAGGTTTCGCGCCATCTTTCACAAGAAATGTCATCACAGCACGCTTTTCCGTGCAAGCACTAACAGTGTTGTCCGCCATTTTTATTTATCTGTCAAGTGACTGGCCCATGGCAATAATAGTACACAAGTGCCCATAACTAATTATAGTAGTTCCAACACGCTATAACCCATTGAGGTAGAACTAGAACAAAAAGTCCCGGTCTGATTTGAACGACCCTCCTAGATAAATAAATATTTATCTAGATTTTGCAAAGGCCTTTGATATAGTACACAACTCACTGGCTCCTCTCCATCCTTTATTTTGGTAACCTTCTCCGTGAATTCTAAAAGACTTGTTAAGCACGATCTCTCTTTAGTTCACCCTTGCTGAATATTCCAGATTAGATTAAATTTGCCCAACGAAGCCAACAATATTCTGTATGCGCACGATCTTTTGCAGTTATGTACAAATGTGGACAGTTCAGTCGATCCTGTCATCACATAGATGGCCAGCTCCGTGGACAGTGTACAGGCATTGGGTTACCAAAACGTTGTTTTGCGTGTCCATCTCGTCTCAGGCATTCGTGCTGCATGTTCAGTCCAGCGATGTTTACGTGATATCGCTGCTTCCACCGCGTTCCGAAACAAAGTTTGATGTCAAAATTTTCGTTTATCGTCTCCTTTATCGAAATCTGAAGTACGTATCGTAACATCCCTCTCTGAGTGACTCGAAGCTTCACGGCATTTGTTTTGTGCAAGTTCCACACTTCGCATCCATAAATCGTTGCTGGAATAACAATGAAATTAAAAGTGTGTGCTCTAGCCGTGGTGTCTTTCATCTCTAGAAGTATTGGCTTAATGGTGTTGAAGGAACGCCAAGTTGTTTTTCATCTTCTAGGATGTTCGTGTTAATTATGTGGGGAGAGAGGCCTTTGTCTTTTGACCTAGCTAGACAGTGGAGTTGCCATTCTCGATAGATAGTTTTCTGTGCTAGCTTGATGCCCTGCTTTAGGAAATAGGTGTTTCTGAAGCATTGTGTTTCACTTTTATTTATCTTCAGATCAGCAGCTCCGCTGACCCCATTTAGGTCGTTAAAGATTTGTTGGGCTTCATCAATGGTATGACTGACGAGCACGACGTCTGCAAATCGTAAATAGATCTGCCACTTGCCATCTATATTTACGTCTCTGTTGATCCAATTTAAATTGTTGGAACTTCTCTTCGAAAGTCGCAGTAAATAGTGTTGGGGAGATCGTGTCGCCCTGTTGGGCTCCTCTTGCTTTCGGAGCAAATACTGCCCTCTCCATCAGTTGATTGATCGTTCCGAGAGGGTCAATGATGAACAACTCTTTCCTGAATTCGGCTTGTTTTTCCAGGTTTATGTTCTGATGTTCATCAAGTTGCCTGCCAATTCTGTTGGCAATGACTATAGTGAATATCTTCTGTATTATCGGTAGCAGGCAGACTCGGCGGTAGTTTTCAAGATGTTCCGTATCCCACTTTTTGTGGATTAGAATAGTCTTTAAGAATTTCCACTGGTCAATAATTTGTACTGATTCGAGGCATTTATTAAACAGCTTGGTAGGCTGAGCTGCAACAAGGGTAGTTAACCCCGAAGGGTAGTTAACTGATGTGCGAGTTCATCTCAATAGATTCAAACACTAGAGCGAAGTAGACCCGCAGCCTGTTAAGTGCCATCTATGCTGCTCTTAACAAACCACCTAGGCATAACCGGTGTTATGCCACGTGTAGCAGATCCCACTGTTTGCCTTGGCCGTGATCTAACTTAGAACATTCTCACACTCATCCACATCATCATGACCATACTCAGTAAATGACATATCACACAGCAGGTGGCATATTTATTATATCATACTCATATCATAGAATGAGTAGAGAAATTACAAACACAATATAATACATATCTTAACTAAACATTCTACTAAAACGGGAATTGTAAGCATTAGCTATTGATGGAATTCCCAACTATCTAAAAAAAACCCAGTTCTATTGCCTTGCAATTTCATCACACACACATCGCCTTAACTGCGTCTTCAACACACCTTATCAAATACTCTTCCTCACTGAAATCCCCTCAGGCGGGCGATCTCGACATAACTCGTTCACAATGTGTCCTTGATTACAAACACACTTTCACATTATCTATTAATGCAAAACTCACACACCTATTTGAGCGATCCTGTTCTATCACTAAACATTCGTCCAACAGTCTATCAATCGCTCCTCTATCTAAGTCGGTGAGTTAAACATACTATCCACATTCAGTCTCTCTCTCTCTCTTCCATACAGCCTCTCTCTCTCTCCAGCCTCTCCATCTCTCGTCCAGCTTCTCGAGCTAAACTTTGTCTCGAGTTATATATCCTCAAGCAAGGCCAGAGCTTGACCAATCGATCTCAGGTATGGTCATCTTCAATTCCAATTGGAACGAAACACTTTGCACACCTGTCACTCATTCTCTCGCAGCAAGCCCCGTTGCCAATTTCGTCTGTCAATCAATCTCCCCCTACCAAAATCGGAAGGCCAGTGGTCAGTTTCTACCTGTCCACATTCCTTAACCCAACTCTGTTCTCCTTTGCTGAGACAGTGAGTGACCTTGACATGCATTCATGTAGCTTTAAGCTTTAACATGTTCAGGCATCCTAAACTCCCCTTGCTCCGGCGGGAACTGTTACATTACCTCCCTAAACTACAGACCGAAACATGGATGGTCATTTTTTTCATCTGGCAAATGACCACCATTTTCGTCTCTACTATCCAAAATGTAAACACTACTCCTGTTTACAACTTCACTCACATCGTACATGCATAAAAAGACATGTCATTTGATACATATAAACTTTTTGTAATACATACACAATCAATACAAGCAGAAGAAAAACACTGTGGCTGGGCGTTTTTACAACACAAACCACTACTTTTACATCGTTTTGCAGTCAAATACACCAAAGTCTGTCCCTGCGGGACCTTGAACTCATCAAAACAGAAACACCTTAAGGAATTCTCCTTACTCATTTGAGGTCAACATACCTCGCCCTGTTTCCCGTGCCTTCCTCTAAGGACACGAACCTTCATTGTTACACTCGACCAGTTCAGGTCAATTTTCTCAGGCGGTCTCATTACACGCCTGGCCGACGATTCACTTCATACTAACTCCTGTGAGGCCACGAACTTACGTGGGTTATCCTCAGGCTAGTTATCATTGTCTCTCTTGACAGCTATCCCCTCTCAAAGAAAACAGCAAAATTCTTTATGTTTTCCCACAAAAACGATATTTGACAACATATGTCATAGTCAATTTTAAAACTTCTGATCAATGTAGTCTTCTCTGCAAAGACTCCACATACATGTGATTCTGGAACTCGTGGTGACTTGTGCTTGCGGAGGCCTACAGTCTGGATGAGATATACTGCTCTGTAGATCACCTAAATAACCTGTATCAAATACCTGTAAACATGATGATTCAACAACAACAAAAAAAACAACAACAAAACACAAGACAAATGCATTGCATACAATGTCGAAACCCAAACAATAAATACAAATGTCAAAATATTTGCACGCATACTTATGATATCAATATTTCAGTCAGCAAGTATAACACGTTGATACTGTCAGGATATGTAATCATGTTTAAACAACAAAACAACAAAATAAAGAAAAATTCAATGCATACTATATCGACCATACAACCCACTTAAAATGCAAGTAATACCATTAGTCAAAACCCAAACACCAAATGCAAATGTCAAAATATTTGCACACAAAAACATGATCAAATGCCATCAACCTTCACTCCTGCTCGTGCCCCACAGATGAGCACCTGTTAATGCCCCCTTCAAAAGATACTAAACTATGACTAAGTTCTACTAGACTATGTCACTAAACTATGACTAATCAGATACTAAACTATGTCTGAGTCAAAAGTCAAAAACCGAATCGTCCACCTGTCGAATTACGTCATGCTGTAACCCTACTAGTCCGGGTGCAGTCTTTGTCCCGAGGAATCAAAACCGAGTGTTGTGATCTAACTAATTCACCGCTATTTCCCCAAATTCTCCGCATCAAAGCTACCTGGTCAGATATTAACCGAAGCATCGCGTCCACGTGTTACCTTGCGTCACGTAATCATTACCTGGCGCATCCAGCTATCCTGCGTCTCTCGTTCGTTCTGTCCGTTTCTCTGGTCGGAAATGTCCCTTTGATCTCGGTCAGTCTTCGCTTCAGACTGACCGTCCGCTCATTGTCTGGCGTGTACTTCAGACAACGAATTCAAAGGAATTTTTAACATCTGGTCATTCCTCCTTCTCTATACCCTACCCCCTAATTATCCAAATCTCCGTTTCCCAAGGATAACGGTAGATGAAACAAATTTTATGCAAATGCATACATCAACTGGAGTTTCACATGATAGCCCATGTGTGTAAGTACTCCACACGACTTTACCTAATTCCATTTCTGATTTCCATGTTTTTGGCTAGCGTCAGTAAACATTGCATCAACCGTTCCTTATCACTACTGCTTATTTTAACCAGACTATGCGCTGCCCCATCAGCTGTCTCTGATTGCTGCGCGATTTCCTCCTGTAAAACGCCCATCGTCTGGTCTGTTTGTTTCACAGCTGTTTGGTTCGTACCCACCGGTTCTCTGGTAGTGTTACGTACACTTACATCGTCCGCTACTTCAGCCTTCCGTCCATCTGTATTCACTATTTGTGGGAAAAACTTTTCACACTGTTCGTTTGACTGTTGGCTTATCTCGAAATGAGATCTTTTCATCTTTGCTTCGATGACTGGTTCGCTGTCCTGGCTGTGGTTAACCTGTCTGTCCCTTTTCTTCGTTTTCCTTAGAAACTCTGTTCCTCTTTTGTTGGCTGCTGTTGGTGCGTCCGTTTCGCATTCCAACTGTGCGTCATTTCCACTTCCTTCCTCGGTGGCCGAAAGGTTGTCTCTTCTTTCGGTCTGTTCAACAACTTCTCCCGCATGGCTAGGCCCTGCCACCATTCCTCCCCCTCTCATTTCCTCTTTATCTGACGAATCTCCGACTATTTCCTTGTTCGATTCTTCGTCGACTTTAACTAATGTTCTACCAGGCTTGACCACAAGTTCCTGGTAAACTTGGCTCCTTTCAGCACGCCCGACCATGTTAATCGACGTAATACCCTCTTCCTGAATTCTCGGCCTACACTGTCCGATGCGGTAACATTTTATCTGGACCTCTGAGCGAACGTTTGTCTCGTTTGCATTGCGTAACCTGCCCTCCGTCCCTAACTTTTCTGGATACACAAAACCTGTATCTCTTTCTTTCTGTCCATCCGCCTCGTGCTCAAAGTCTCTTTGATAGCTCCTGTCCTGCCTCTCCATCTGTAACCGTGGGCTAAGAATCTGCCCGATTCAAACTTCTGCCCAACCATTCCTCCTCCTCTCACTTGACTTGGCCTCTGCACCTGGGTCAAACACCTACCCTTTTCGCAACCTCTTTCCAGTCCACACACGTCCGTCCTGAGATTTCCACCTCTGTCCCTCCACGGATCGGAATGTGGAAGTTGTACGGGCTTCCTACTCACTTTCCTACCACTCTGTCCCCTTCTAAAATACTGGGCCGTGTTTACTCCTGTGATTTCTTGATTTCTTCTCTCCTTCCTAGCTGGTTTGAAAGCTCTGTTTTCAAACTGTTGCAACAGCTGTCGCAGCTTCCATTGGAGGTCTTTTTCCTGTCTTTCCAGCCGAATAACTCTGCCTGTTAGTTCTCTTAGCTGGTTTTGTAGTTGACTTTTGTCCTCCCACTTATCGCTGACTGTAGCTCGTGCCATGAAAGGCTTGTTTTTGACAAACAGTCCTCCTCTTCTCCAGGAACTGTTAATATTCCGAAGAATATTAGGGCATCCGATAGACAAATGTCCAAAAGCTAGACAATGATAACATTGTTTAACATTGTCCAACCTCGACATATTGAATAAACCCGTCTGGCCCACCCAAAAAAATTATAAGACTGTCAAGTACGCACAAAGTCTTGTCAATAATACAACAATGGGTGGAAGAAAAATGTCACACTTACCAGTCAGATGATTGGAAAAGCTGTCTATGGTACTAACACTCTAACCACTAGCTACTCCTCTATTCCTAACTACACACACAAGTTATATTTAACTGCGACACTTGTGTTAAACATGCAAATCAAGATCTATAGCTACACACGCACTATATTTATAAATCTACCACGACTATCCGTGGTCAACAGGCACCAAAATAATAATAACGTGTAGCAGATCCCACTGTTTGCCTTGGCCGTGATCTAACTTAGAACATTCTCACACTCATCCACATCATCATGACCATACTCAGTAAATGACATATCACACAGCAGGTGGCATATTTATTATATCATACTCATATCATAGAATGAGTAGAGAAATTACAAACACAATATAATACATATCTTAACTAAACATTCTACTAAAACGGGAATTGTAAGCATTAGCTATTGATGGAATTCCCAACTATCTAAAAAAAACCCAGTTCTATTGCCTTGCAATTTCATCACACACACATCGCCTTAACTGCGTCTTCAACACACCTTATCAAATACTCTTCCTCACTGAAATCCCCTCAGGCGGGCGATCTCGACATAACTCGTTCACAATGTGTCCTTGATTACAAACACACTTTCACATTATCTATTAATGCAAAACTCACACACCTATTTGAGCGATCCTGTTCTATCACTAAACATTCGTCCAACAGTCTATCAATCGCTCCTCTATCTAAGTCGGTGAGTTAAACATACTATCCACATTCAGTCTCTCTCTCTCTCTTCCATACAGCCTCTCTCTCTCTCCAGCCTCTCCATCTCTCGTCCAGCTTCTCGAGCTAAACTTTGTCTCGAGTTATATATCCTCAAGCAAGGCCAGAGCTTGACCAATCGATCTCAGGTATGGTCATCTTCAATTCCAATTGGAACGAAACACTTTGCACACCTGTCACTCATTCTCTCGCAGCAAGCCCCGTTGCCAATTTCGTCTGTCAATCAATCTCCCCCTACCAAAATCGGAAGGCCAGTGGTCAGTTTCTACCTGTCCACATTCCTTAACCCAACTCTGTTCTCCTTTGCTGAGACAGTGAGTGACCTTGACATGCATTCATGTAGCTTTAAGCTTTAACATGTTCAGGCATCCTAAACTCCCCTTGCTCCGGCGGGAACTGTTACACATGTCACACAGTTAGTCGTCTCTCACGACGTGCTTTCTGTGGGGCATGGTGCTATTTTTGACCTTGTCATACACAAAGACCCCGATAGACCACTTCTGTCAACATGTAAAAATACATAAAAGACATTATTTTTCAGGACACCTAATCTAAGCCCACTAGTAATATCTACCGCAATGGCCAGTTATTGGATGCGCTGATCTATGCAACTAGAAATTACTTGGGACTACATAGGTGGCGTAATTCCTCGTAGGTAAAAAGTTGTCAAAATAGAGCAAACACGCCTCTACCCTATTGAGAGAACATGTGTTGAAGTGATCTTTCAAATAGGAAGTAAATATAGTTAGTTAGTTTAGTTAGTTGCCCATTGCATGCGAAGATAGCGACAGCGTCAGATATGTTTATTCAGACGTGACCGCATATGACTGTACAGTCCGATCTTAGCGTGACAAATTTTACCGCACGTAGGGCACACGTGAACAGCATTTGTAGTTGGACAGTCTTGCATTCTTTCCTTTCGTGAAGCTCGCCTTTCCTGCACCTCCGTGCTGGTCCTTTGCTCAGCGGTGCAAGCACTATGTGTGACGGCAGTGCGCCAGGATGAGCGGTTCGGAGCAAGCATCTCCCAGTCAGCAATACCAATGTAGAAACTTTTCAATGAACCTTTCAAAGTGTCTTTGTTTCGTTTCTTTTGTTTCCCCCAGCGAGCGCTGTCCTGTCATGAGCTCACCGAACAACAGTTGTTTAGGGAGGCGCTCATCTGACATGCGAACAACATAGCATGTCCATCAGATCTGGGCTCTCTGTAGCAGCGTATGGATGCCAGTGAGTCTAGCCCTGCTGAGGACTTCAGAGTTGGGCGCTCTCTCCTGCCAACCGATCCTGAGCAGTCTGCGGCGACAGTTTACATGAAAATGATTAAGTTTCCTGACATGCCTGCTATAATCTGTCCATGTTTCGCATGTGCACAGAAAGGTGGTTAACATAACAGTACGATACATACCAATCTTGGAGGCAACACTGATTCCCTGCCGGTCCCAAACATTTTCTCATAGTGTTCCAAAAGCAGCATTCGCCTTTAAAATCCTGTTGTGCACCTCAGAGTCAATTGTTTCCTTCTCTGGTGAGGGCACTGCCAGGGTAAATAAAGCTATCAACTGCTTTTAGGCGATGTTCCTGTACAGTGAGGGTACTGCCAAGGGAGGTAAGGCTATCATCTGCTTTAAGGCGATGTTCCTGTGCAGTGAGGGTACTGCCAAGGGAGGTAAGGCTATCAACTGCTTTTAGGCGTTGTCCCTGTACAGTGAGGGTACTGCCAAGGGAGGTAAGGCTATCAACTGCTTTTAGGCGATGTCCCTGTACAGTGAGGGTACTGCCAAGGGAGGTAAGGCTATCAACTGCTTTTAGGCGTTGTCCCTGTACAGTGAGGGTACTGCCAAGGGAGGTAAGGCTATCAACTGCTTTTAGGCGATGTCCCTGTATAGTGACGTTTTGTTCGTGGTAGTGCTCCTGGGACGCAGGTAGAAATATTACCTCCCTTTTCTTGGTGTTTACATTAAGACCAAATTTAGTGCACACAGTTGATAACTCATTCATGCTTGCCTGCATGTCCTCTTCTGATCACGTGTTAATTGTGCAGTCGTCAGCAAAGGAGGAGATCTAAGATAGTTGCTTTTTTCCTCTTTGTGAGGGCCTAAAAATGGTTGGGGCCAGCACACAGTCCTGTTTGACTCCATTTATGACTGTTAATGCTGTAGAGAGTTCACCATCATTCAGTTAGCGGGCTGACATGCCATCATGAAACTAGCGGACAACTGTGAAGAATTTTTCGGAACAGCCGAATTTCGTCATGATTTTCCAGAGTCCGCCCCTGTTGACGGTGTCAAAGGTGTTAAGTCAACAAAAGTCAGGTACAGACCATGATGCTGTTCCTGACATTTTTCTTAAATTTGCAAAAATCATGTCAACCGTCCTACGACCAGCTCGGACACCATATTGACTTTCTGGAAGTAGCTTCTGCTCAAGATGAGTTGTTAAGCGGTTGAGCATAACTCGAGATAATATTGTTCCAGCGATCGACATGAGGGAGATCCTTCTGTGGTTATCACAAGATTGGCGATTGCTCTTGTGCTTGCACACGTGGACAATGGTGGCATCTTTCAGTTCCTGCTGCATATAACATGTATCCCAAATTTAGCAAAAGAGGTCTGTTAGCTTGTGTAACAGCACATGGCCTCTTGTCTTGTAGAGCTCAGCAGGAACATCATCTGACCCGGGGGCTTTGCCACTGGACATTAAGCTGATTGCTTTCTCAACTGCATCTGCACCGGGTGGGGTCCCAAGCCAGTCATTGATTTCAACTTGAGGCATGCGTGTTATGGCTAATTCCCTGATAGTGGAAGGACAGTTTAGGATAGCACTGAAGTGCTCTGACCCTCGCTCCAGAATGTCGACTTTGTCGGTCATCAGTGCTATGCCATCAGCAGAGATGAGTGATAGGACCTGGGACCATAGACCGTCTTCAGGGCATCATAAAACCGCTTTCATACATGTGTATTCGTATCGCTGGATGTCATATGCTTTGCTGTAAATCCAGACATCCTGCATAGTCCTGAGTTGGTTCCGGACAATCCTGCAAATATTGGTGAACGCTAACTTTTTGGAAGATGAGGGATAGTCTTGGTCAAGTCTTAATAAACTATATTTTTCATCGTGCAAAATCTTAATAGCCTCGTCGTTCTCATTCAACCAGTCTAGGTTTTCGCGAGCTGCATGACCCAAATGCTCAGATGTGGTAAAGTAGACAGCATCCTTCGGAAAAGCCCATTTGTCCTCGACTGTCTCCGTACATGGCTGTGCATCCGTCAGCTGGCTGTACAGAGCCCTGAAAAAGCGTACCGCATGGGTCCCACTTTACAGATTAGAGATGCTAAGTCTCTTTACAGGCTTTCAACTCTGGTGACGTGGCCTAGGCTATATGTGAAGGTTAAACTTTGACACAATGAGCCTGTGATCTATCCAATACTCGACACAAAAATAGCCGTTGTAATTCGCACATCTCGCATGTCCCTCTTTCTGGCGAAGATATAGTCAATAAGATGCACTGCTTAGAGCATGGTAACATCCACGACGTCTTTTTGCGAGTGAACAACCAAAACATGGTGATGGAGAGATCATGGGTGGCACAGGGGCCCAGCAGTAGCAACCCGTTGCTGTTGCACTTGCCCGTGCCATGTACCCCAAATATAAATATTTTGATAACATGTTTATATAAAGGTATTCAAAAAGTGTAATTAATTATAATTTCTGTTTTCTTAACCTTCTCAAATAAAAAATAAAATTTAGCAATTAAATTTGAAAACTCGTAAATTAAAATGTAAAGACATCCACATTTTTCCATTTTCAGGGCATAGCCAACTTTTTTGCAGGCCCAATTTTGTTACCTTATTTAACTGAATACTCTTCCTCTACTTTAATTACAATACACGTTTCATAATACAATACATATTATATTATAAATAATCGGCGGTCGATTAGTCTCGGTATCACCGATAAAGAACGGCCGATTAATCGGTAATCGGCTAATTTATTATCAGTGAAACTCGAATATATATACACACACACACACAAACATGCGCATATATATACATACATACATACATACATACATGCATACATACATATACATACATGTAACGCATATCCAATTCACACATACTATTATTATAAATGGCCTTTATAGCTCTGTGGAAGGAGACGAAGAACCGCCTTACCCCCCAGACAGGATTCTCAGGAAGACGAATCTTCCTCTGTCCAGGTTAGTAAACAATTTGTTTTGTTTTGTTGTTTTTTTTTCTTTACAATGAAAGTAAAACAATAATCTAGTTTTGTGTAATGACAGCTATAAATACTTATCTAGTTTTATGTAATCTGAGATAACAGTATATATCTAGTTTAATGTGATGAGATACTTTTAGATTTATCTAGTTTTGTGCAGTGAGATATATAAACACGTATCTAATTTTCTTTTTTCTGGCACTGGAAGGGAATCCCAGGGGAGGGGTGTATTTACATCTCTGATTAAGAAGGCATCTTGTCCGTTCAGTTACTATGCAGTGTAAAAATATATGACCTCTCTTTCAGTCTTGAACCCTAGTCATCTTGGTCAATAAACTGGCGCTGTCCATTCTGCCACAAGCTCTTGTTACTTATACTGTTACAGGTGACTTCTACTAAAACTGTTAATATTGTTATTTATACTGTTATTGTTACTTCTACTAACATTGTTACGTCTGTTGCTTATACTGTAACTATCATTTCTACTAATATTGTTAATACTGTTATTTAAACTGTTACTGTCACTTCTACTAAGATTGTTACTTCTGTTACTTATACTGTCACTTCTACTAACATTGTTAGTGCTGTTACTTATACTGTAACTTCTACCAAAATTGTTACTCCTGTTACCTATACTGTTACTGTGATTTCTACTGATATTGTTACTTCTGTTACTGATAATGATACTGACACTTCTACTAATAATGTTATTTATACTGTTATTGTCACTTCTACTAATATTGTTACCCATACTGTTGTTGTTGTTGTTCTTCCATAGCTGCTGAACAAGTCTGCTCTTGGCAGCCCTATGCCATTCTTATATAGATACAGGTCTTTTTTCAATTGTTTCACTGCTCCGTACAGTGTGTTGGCAACTGTCGGCAGTGCTTGTAAGAATCTTTTCCTTATGTCCGCAAGCGCCTTGCACTCAATGAATAGATGTCGAACTGTTTCATCAGGATGAGAGCAATGTCTGCACAAGGGCGGGTGCTGGGGA
Organism: Ariolimax columbianus; assembly: GCA_036924085.1. NCBI lineage: Eukaryota > Metazoa > Mollusca > Gastropoda > Stylommatophora > Arionidae > Ariolimax > Ariolimax columbianus. The sequence goes on from JAVGWX010000004.1 coordinate 109,096,440, forward strand.
TTGATGCGGTACAAGAAGCTATGTCCTATTCAGAACTGAAAGATGAGACTTTGATCTCTTCTATGTAGTTTAATTCTGTCATCGTTACTTTGTGACTGTGACATTTCGCTAGATACACTGCGACCTGTTGTTCAAGTCGTTCGCCTGTTCATCCAGATACCACGAATATTATTCTTAATAATTCGTTTTACTTTGCGGTTACTGCAGGATCTATCCAATTGCTGTATCGAGGCTCCTGTTTTTGCCAATTTGTCGGCCATCTCGTTCCCTAGTAGCCCACTATGTCCATAGATTCATTGCAAAGTGACATTTATCCCGTGAGCAGTGATGATGTTGTTGATCGCCCTCCCAACCAAGAATATCTCCTTTTCTTTGTACAGGGTGTTCTTCAGCGCCTCCAGAACCGACTTGGAGTGACTAAAAATTACAAAATCCATCGGCAACAATTTGCCCAAGTCAATCTGTTGATGCAAAATCTCAACTGCTGTTTTTATAGCCTCGGCCTCCGCTTCATCATTTGGACAGTTTTCGCCGCATGAATCACAAAACTCGTAAATGGACTCATCTGGGTATTTTATATGGATACCATACCCTGAAAAAGGGGTAGATTTGAGTGCTGATCCATCCGTACAGACAAGGACTGTCGATTTTGGGTAGCTAGAGACTGTCTCCAAGGCACATGTCTTCTGGATATTAGGTGTAGTCTCCTTGGTGGCTGTCTTTTCTGTCAGGTGTGAATTTATAACTAGCAGACACAGATTTTGGGGGTGGTCCAAAAAACCTATTTTCCGTTTCTCTCTCCTCTGGTAGATGGTGAAGATAGTTTTCCTCTTCTGCTACATCCAATGGGGACAATTGCTTCAATCTTCTCTTTTGCTTCCAAGTGTCTATTTGTACCCTATTTGGGTGGTCATTTTCTTGTCTCCTGTATCTCTCTACCGCTTCAGTCAGTGTCCCTTTCTTCTGATATCAAGCGGTTCTATGTTGGCCTCGCCGCTTTAGGTGTTGATCTCATCCCCCACAAATTAGTCTGAGAGCTTGATTCTGCACTCGGTCAATAGATGAGATGTTATTTGCACTCAGTGGTCTGTATGGGAAGGCTGTAGTCCATCACCGGTCGTACATAACCAAGTTATAGTTGCCTAAAAGTTTGTTTATCAGCTCCCCAAGTTGTACTAGCAAGTCTTTTGATTAAGTTTAAACGCTTGGTCGCTTTACTTCTAACATTGCAGACGTGGCTGCCAAATTTAAACTGTCTGTCAAGTGTTACTCCCAGATAAACCGGGGTATCCTCTTTTACTAATAATTCCCCATTCATTTTGATGTTAATGGATCTTTTTGCTTCTTTATGACTGCGGGAGAAGATGGTATATATGGTTTTCTGTGTATTTATCTTCAGTTTCCACAGTTCGCGGTATACTGAAATTGTTAGTAGCGTTCTGTTGATCTTGGCTTTTGCCTAAAGGGGATATTTCTCGGTGGTCCAAATGGCGAAATCATCAGCAAACCATTGCATTTGACACGTTTAGATGTCTAGTAAGGTCATTTATTAATAGTTGTCCATCACAAGTGATGAAGACCACTCTCTTTGTTCAGCCGTGTGGACAGTCGTATCTCTTGCTGTGCCCGCTGAAATTGGTGACTTGCGCGGTGATTTGGATTAAAGTGAGGAAGAAACTGCGCCTTTTGTCAACCTCACTCACAGAGCCTAAGCTACCTTTTGCCAGTGGCAAGACATTCATCGAGACGACTGGAGATAGCATAGGATGCAGATTTTGCCTCAGGGTTACCACCGAAGCCTTTCCGTAAACATGTAACCCACAGGGTAGAAAGGTGGGATGGCATATAACGCAGTTTGTCGTGCCTTTTCGATAACTACAAGAGGTCGCATGGACAACACTCAGCGTGTGAGTGGGTCTGGCATCTCTTCCCAGCTGTATTCAGCTCATCATAGTAGCATCTAAAATTCCCACACGCCAAATTCGTGAAGGTGACCCGGCAGAACTAACCCGTGAAATATGACACAGGTATAAGCGTAGTGCCATTCAGCATGCGTCCAGGCCAGGATAAACGGATGGAAGAAATCACACAAAAAAAGAACGAAATAACAAGTCCAGACGAAAAACTACACCACGTTTCCGTGAACACAAGTGTAAGTCGTCGACTAGTGTGAATTCCAGGCAAATCCGTGGTCTGGCGGCATCCATAATGATCCAAAACAGTAGAGAAATGTAGACTCGCAGCCAGTTATGATGAGGAAAAGGGTGCAGCTTAGAGGAGAGCCCTGTGGCAGTCATTCTTCTAACTTTCTTTAACTTGATGTTGCACCTGTTAAGTTGGTATCTATGATTCTGTTGGTCAGGAGGACCTGTATCTATCTAATCATTTTTCCTTCTCTTCCCATTTTCCTCATTTTCATTAAAATATCCTTCTTCCACACTGTCATATGCCTGCTGTAGATCAATAAACACTGCTAGTGTGCTTTTTTTAATATCTTGTAATACATCCATCACATGTTATGTAAACCTAAAGAGGGGATCATCCGTGCGGTGTCCACCCCTGAACCCTGCCTGTTTTCTATCAAGGAGGTTTTTGCTTTCCAGTCACCAATATAGTCTGTTGTTTACCATTCGTTCACCCACTTTACCTAATCATGAGGTGAGGGTAGAGCGCTATAGCTTCCAGGTGTTCCTGGTTGTTTCCCTTTCTCCAGTATGGGTTTGATAGTTGCTGATGGCAACTGTTCTTCGTCCCATGTTCTGTTGATAAACCATAAAAGTACATCTTTCGCCTTTCGTCCTAATGTACTTATCATCTCATTTCAACTTTATCAGGCCGTGGTGCTTTATTTATTGCCAGTTTCCTCATCGTCATGCTCACTTCTGTTTCTTATACTGTTACTGTCACTTCTACAAATATTGTTACTTGTTTCTTATACTGTTACTGTCACTTCTACAAATATTGTTACTTGTTTATACTGTTACTGTCACTTCTACACATATTGTTACTTCTGTATCTTTTAAAGTGTTTCTGTCACTTCTACAAATAGTGTTACTTCTGTTTCTTATACTGTTACTGTCACTTCTATAAATATTTTAACTTCTGTATCTTATACTGTTACTGTCACTTCTACTAATATTGTTACTTCTGTTTCTTATACTGTTATTTCTACAAATATTGTTATTTCTGTTTTTTATACTATACTGTTATTTCTACAAATATTGTTACTTCTGTTTTTTATACTATACTGTCACTTCTACAAATATTGTTACTTCTGTATCTTATACTGTTACTGTCACTTCTACAAATATTGTTACTTCTGTTATTTATACTGATACTGTCACTTCTACTAACATTGTTACTTCTGTTACTTATACTGATACTGTCACTTCTACTAAGATTGTTACTTATAAAGTAACTGTCACTTCTACTAATATTGTTACCTCTGTTACCTTTACAGATATTGTCACTTCTACTTTTATTGACAATCCATAAAAGACGTCCGCAAACCAGAGGAGTGATAAATATGAAAACAGTAGATAAATATGGATATGGGTGGGATGGGTAGGGAGTGAGGAAGTAGTTAAGTTGAAAGTGGATGTCCAGATGACAAATCTCAGTCCCATACAAATATATAGAGTAACACACCTTCTTGTCTTTGAAAACTTCTTACTATCCAGCTAAACCAAAATAAATCTTCAAATGTTGTCTCTTTTGTTCCAATCTTTCTAGACTCAATATCTCGAATGTAATACTGTTTAAACTTCTATGCTCCTGTTATCTGGATCAAATAACCTTAATAGTATATTAACTCTTTGAGAACAACCATAAACTATGTTGTGATTTAATAGTTTTGCAAAACGATTATTACAGCGTTCATTTTCCTTGATGTGCACTAAACTAAGTCTTACAGTATAGGTGGATGATTATAAGATTAAGCTTGTGCATTTCACCGAGGCCATGTAAATTAGGCATTCACAAGTTGGGATGAGTTAATCATAAATGGACAAAGGTTGACATGGTGGAATAGAGAGTTATAAAACGACCAAATGTTATGGACGCCGTTTATGGATGATACCATACCTGTACCTTACCTGAATATGTATGCTCATGGACAAATTTCCTTCTTTCAAGAACCATGTCTGAAGAAATAATTGCCAGTATCAAGTATTTAAGCTACACAAAAGTACAGACTTCAGACAAGAGGTTTCAGAGGCAGATGGATATGTTGGCAGCTTCAGATGCAGGTTTCAAGTCTGTGAACGCATACAAGGCGTTCCTAGATACCCTTAAACCACACTGGTAAGAGTTGTGTCTCCCTCTAGATACCCTTAAACCCCACTGGTAAGAGTTATGTCCCCCTCTAGATACCCTTAAATCCAACTGGTTCATAGCTGTGTCCCTTTCTGGATACCCTTAAACCCCACTGGTAAGAGTTATGTCCCCCTCTAGATACCCTTAAACCCCACTGGTAAGAGTTGTGTACCCCTCTAGATACCCTTAAATCCCACTGGTAAGAGTTGTGTCCCCCTCTAGATACACTTAAACCCCACTGGTAAGAGTTGTGCCCCCCTCTAGATACCCTTAAACTCCACTGGTAATTGATGTGTCTGTCTCTAGATACCCCTAAACCTACCGGCTGTTGTTGTTGTTTGAATGCCCACAATGAGTAGGTTATTCTTTTGTGCGTCCTGAACAGAATGTAAAGTAGCGGGTTGCAGTAGCTTTTCTCCCATCCCAAATGTGCTGATGAAGGTGAACCTGTGTTCTCCAGGCGGTTGTGCTATGCTTGGCTTCATCTTCGTGCCACTCACTACTACGGGGATCACGTCGATCCCTCACCTCGTTAGCCAAGCTGCCATGAAAATAGCCCGTTTTGAGGGACGGCTACTAGGAAGCTGAGATGAGGGTCTTGGCCATCATGCTTTGCCTGACCCCGAATAACATGTCTGATCAGTGTATTTTGCCTGACCAAACTTTAGTCTTCCTCCCCAACTGTATGTTCAAAGCCATGTGTAGATACAAATGTACAAATATATATTTATATACAAGTCAATGCTTGCACATACATCTATGCTTGTATATTAATCTATGCTTACATTCAATGCGATCCCAACACATAAATCCATTCTGAGGAGTTTCACATTGCACTATAGCCAGGAGGACCATGGTCCACCTTCTCAAGTACCTTCGGGATGCGAGAAGAGCCACTGTAACCACCACCAATGAAAGTCTGGAAGATTACCTAACTCAAGAACGGTTGGCATTAACAACAACCATAGAGGGATTAAACCACACTGTTAGTAACCACTTACGGCAATATGTTGATGTACTGGTGGCTATATTAGCGTCTTTGTCACACACATTCTTATAGAGTTGTTAAATAAACTTTCAAAAGCCTCTTTGTCACAGGATCCCAATATGGCAGTGCACCCATTCTCGTTTGTGCCACACACAGTGTGTAATCTACTCTAGAGAAATTAGACCACCCTGATAGTCACGTTTTAAAACATGACCTAATATCAAAGTGGCCTTATTCTCATAGCTAGAACACACAGGGCACCTCATAATACTGTTAAATAGAACACGTTTTAGAGTTTAAATTAAATGTCAAGATGAATTTTACGAGGGTGCTGCAAATAAAAACCTTAAATTAGTTTGTTTTCCCAGTTATGTTGAGAAAAGATTACTTGCAACTATTATTTTTCTACGTAATCTCCATTGCCTTCGATACAATTACCCCAGCGCCTACAGAGTGCATGGGTTCCTCTAGAAAAAAAAGTATTTTGGTCATGTGTGTATTTACATATGCACCTCGTCGTTGTTTGAATTCTAGACTGGGCTACCATTGTACTTACATTGCAGACACTTTGTGAAACTGGAATATATTATGAATGATATGATGTGTTGAATCTTGACTGAAGTCAACAATTGAGCCCATTTCACGCAGTCACTCAGCGATTTTTCATCACAATGAGCTCAATTGCTGCATTTGACTCTCGTGTTGCTATTCAGTTTGTTTAACCCTGCCGAGAACAGTCTGTCCTTGAACTCACATCATTTTGAAACTTTCTGCTCCAATTGTACACTTGCTGGAGTGACAGACATGCATCTCCTAAGTGAACCTTCATTCTCCGGTGAATTTCGAGGGCATCCTTCTTTGAATGGCTACTATGGCATCATGTGGTTCGTCTGCAAGACACCCTTGAAGTCCTTAGCAACGATAATGGCAACTTACATGACAATAGCACAACGTTTTGAATTTCTACCGCAATTTCATATATAACACACAAACAAACAAAAAGTGACAACAAATTGTGAGATCTGTCAATCAAATTTCAGTGTGGTTATATCTTGTTGTCTAGCTGAGTGCATCTAATCTCATCAGCTCGTATATCCCATTATGGCGTTGCTAGGTGTAATCTACATTATATTGTCATTTTAGTGGGTCTTGTTTTTCCATTCATACCTCTGCAGTACTTCTTCAACGCCCCATATCGTTTTCTTGATTTTCTCATTAATTTAAATGTTTCTGCCTTGGTTATTAGTTGTAACATTAACACATATATTTTGCATACGTTTAATTGCTGGTCCAAACATATGAACTGTTAGCTCCACAATAGACTGAGGTACCACCTATTCAACAAATTGAAGATAGGTGGTACCGACGAATGCCCGTGCGGTACGGGTAAAATGACCGCTGAACATCTGCTGCAGAACTGCCCGACATACGAGGATCAGAGAGAGCAGATGTGGCCATCACCAGTGGAACTGCAAGACAAGCTCTATGGCAGTGTCGACAGCCTCAGGATGACCGCCGCTTTTTTCGAAAAAATAATGGTTACTGTCTGACTGCGTACGAAGAAGAAGAACTGTTAGCTAGGATTCGGTCAATCCTGTCGTACGAGACATTATTCTTGTCATCCAAAGAGTTCAATCCGGTCGGCTAATCACTTTTAAAAATTCCAGACGCATCAAAAAAATACTACAAGGATTCCACAAAGGTTTTGCAAACGCCAGTAATGTACCACTGAAAGATCAGACCTAATGAGTATGGTTCTAACTTGCCATACTTGATAAGCATGCAATATTTAGACATGCATTTGTTATATTATGTATTACTAGTTTTATTTAAAGTCTGGCCCCCTCCCAAGGGTCATGCCAACATTGACATCGTGGCCCACAACTGTTAAAAGCTGAACACCCTTGTGCTAGAGAGTGAAATAATTCTTAGGGGCTGTTTTTATGGCAGCCTGGCTAACGAGGTGAGGGATCGACGTGATCCCCCTAGTAGTGACTGACGCGCAGATAAACCAAGCGTAGCACAACCGCCTGGAGGACCCTGGTCCACCTTCATCAGCACGCTCGGGATGTGAGGAAAGCTACTGCAACTCGCCACTTAACGTCCTTTTCAGGGCGCACAAAAGAGTAACCTACTCATTGTGGGCACTCGCAAACAATGAATATACAGTTGAATTTGTATATAAGCAATGATATACGTAATCATCTGTTTGTGTTAAAACATGGATGCGTATGTAAGAATAGTTTTATATGTGCTTTGTATGTAAGAATGGAATATCCTGTAAGTGGGTCAACTGTAGTTGTTGCCCTATGCTTCATTAGTGGTGACAAGGCAAATCATCGTGGATTTCTATTGAAGCAAAGATTTGTGTGCATACATAGAATTATATGAAAGCATTAATTTATATTTAGACATGAATTTGTGTACAAGCATAGATTTGTATGTTAGCATTAATTTGTATTTAAGTGTGGATTTGTGGGTGGGCATGATTTATTTTATATACGCATTGATTTGTGCTTATCATGGTTTTTGTGTAGTTTTCTAATCCCAATTCCCTAACTTTTACTTGGAAAGGTTCAAAGATTTGGTCAGAGATGCCGCCAAAGTTGGAATAATTTCATCAATGGGCGTGATAGAGACACTGGAAAAGCTTGGTCATTTTTACGAAATGAATAGCACATCAGTAAGTTTAGCCAAGGTGAGTAATGTAAATATTGTAACACACTATAGACTCGATTGAGTTTAATCTAAATAGTAGCCTTTGTTCCGTGACCCACAGTGTCGGTGATAAGAGATCAGGTTTTAAAGGATTGAAAAACAGGGAGGGGGGAGAGAAACGTAGCGGTTATGGCACGTTTCACAATTTTTACTGACTTATGTTTTAATTCAGCAATGCCGTGTCTATATAGGAAGTAAACATATTGAAAATATTTCATGCTGACGTTGGATGCAGTGGGATGTTAGACACAAAACGGCATGGGCTAGTAGTAAAGTGACACGGCTCACAAACCGAAGGTGCTGGGTTCGATCCCCATCACAGCACCGGCTGTTACCTCGGGGAAGCAAACCCTTACATAAAATGCATGCTGAAGTCGGATGCACTGGGTCGACAGGCGCAAAATAAAAACTACAGTGCAACGTACACACACCTTGGGGATTAGAGAAATAAGGCAAACGCAAAAGATTTTTTTTAAAAAAGACAAAACACAGTACAACGCAATCTATCTTAAGAAATTGAGAGAACAAGGAGAAGAAAAAAAGGAAATGGTAGATAGCTCTATACATGCAACTTAGTAACCTGATCATCAGAAGGTCCCATGAAGTGTAGAATAAATGCAACTACATAACCTGATCATCAGAATGTACCATGAATTGTAAAATAAATGCAACTATGTAATCTGTTCATCAGAATGTCCCATGAAGTGTAAAATAAATGTAACATAGTAACCTGATCATCAGAAGCTTCCATAAACGGTAAAATAAATGCAATTATGAAACCTGATCCATGGATCATGTTGCATGGAGGGCAGGATTAAGCATGGAACACAGACAAAAGAGATACTGATTACGGATAGACTAAGGGTTCAGCGTTTGAGAAGATGTGACACACCATGCAATGCCGCAAACAATCCTGATTTCCATTGCAGACACTGTAGAAGATGCTTCTCTGCTCAGATTGGTCTTACGAGTCACATTCGTTATCGTCATGGACTGTTGTTGCATCCCTTTTTTTTCAAAGCACAACTTACTATTGTCTGACAATATGAAAAGAGCTAATGATGTAATTTCATCATCAGACGGTTCCAACAGGTGTTCCGGATATTTAAGGAAGGTGATGGTCCATTTTGATCATGACTTCCAAATGGCATTCTTCTGTTGCTAGGCTGTTCCCCTTTTAAGGCTTGGGATTTTTTTAAATCCACAATTTTGTTGGTTGGTTGGTAAACCGTTGTCTTATCCATTCAGCCAGAACGTTATGAGAGTGAAACTGAAACTTTAAATGTATTACTCGCAACGTCAAAGTGTTGCGAGTTGTAATGCTTCTAGAAGCTTCACTGTACAAGGCCTCCATTTTATGTGAGCTGAGGGTGACCAGATGTATGTGTGCCTCGACCTCTTTTATCCAGGTGAACGATGCAGGTTGCTTACTGCTTTCTCCACATTGCGTTATTTTGACACATAAATCATTCTTGTTCACTCTATGACTAATGGCTGCCGCCTTATGTATTGGATCCGTTGTCCAGTTAATTATCATCTTTGAAGTGATGGTTAGTTATATGTTATCTTGTATTCTTTGTCATCGACAAAGACCTTGTAGTCACATAATGGATTTTGTTTGTCATCATCATGTAGCATGTCCTTTATAGAACGCCGCTCCCATCACAGTTTGTCTGAAAGAAACTCTTTCTCTTGCCAAAACTCCAGCCTCCACCACAGTCATTCCTGGATATCTTGGTGCAACCGTCTTCTCAGTCTACCCCTGCCTCTTTTGCCTGACACTATATCTACCATCACGGTTCTCACAAGACCGTTGTGTCTCTTGATGTGAAAGTATTTCAATTTCCTGGCCAAAATGGAATTTATAAACCAGTTCTTCTCTATGTTCAACTCTTGCCGAATATCTATATTTGTCTTTTTCTCTGTTCAGAGTATTCTGGTGATCTTTCTGTATCATTTTGACTCGAACGACTCAATTCTTTTTCTAGAAGATTTGGTAATCGTCCATGATTCGCAGCCATATGCTGCCATTGGAAAAACACATGCTCTCAAGACTTTCACATTTGTCATTTTGTTGGTGCTTTGGCATAATTTCTTCAGGCTGTTCAGCCTCTGCATTGCTATGGCTAGTCTTCTGATTTCTTTCAAGCAGTCCCCATTTTTGTCCATTCTAGAGCCCAGATATTCAAAATACGTGACTTGATCTATTTACTCACCACATACTATAAATTTATGTTGACATCGTGTTTTATCTGTCATCATTATCTTTATTTGTATCTTTTCGTTTGTCACACTTACATATATTATTATAGACTTTAAATCTCTTAAACATTATTATACGCCTCTTATGACATTCCTCGAACATTACATTGACTCAATCCTTTTATATCCACTCTTGCCCCGGTAACATACGGAATGCAACCTTTTAAATATGTCATAACAAGCAGGTGGTGGCTGCGTGGTCTATGGATGAAACCTTTTGGACTCTTCGTAGGTCACACTAGAATCTGGTTGTGGTAGTCTTGCACCTTCTTTTGCCAGTCTGTATGCCTCCTCGTTGCCTTGGATGTTACTGTGGGATGGAACCCACTGTACCACTACTCTTTTTGGTGCGGACTGCTGGCATAGTTGACAGAGTACTGCTCTTAAATCATTAAGTTCAGTATTTTTCTGGCTTTTTAGTGCTGTAACTATGGCCAGAGCATCTGTAAACAGGACTATCTGGCTTCTAGCCCTTAGTGCCTCTGCCTCCGCTCTATAATTGCTTGAGAATTTTCCAGTTGCCACTGGCAGTGTTATTTTTCTACCATTTGTTATGCTCAGGAATGCCCCTGCCCCTCCGTTCTGTGTTGTGTTTGTTACAGAACCGTCGGTGTATGCATGGGTCCATTCCATGCTTGGGTGGTTTTCCGTTATGTACCTCAGGGTTATGTCTCTTCTTTCTTTTTCAGTCTGGCAGTTCTTGTTTCCCAATACCTGGTATATTTTCTACCACCTCCGGAATGATATGCTGCTTCCCGGTAGGTTTGAGTACAGTAGGGATCGGCTTTGGTATTGTTACGGTGTTCATAGGGTCTTCGCTCATCTTTGCTTTGGCTATTTCTGCAAAGTTTCTCCGCTTTAGTTTCCCTTTTCCAAATCTATTTAGTCTCTGATGCATTGGATGGTCTGTCAGTCTTCTGAGTTTTTCTGCTTGCTGCTGGTCTCTGCAGTCTCTTCTGTCGGTCATGGATTGCAGATTTGTAATCTTTTCAAGTTCTACAATTGGCGTTGACTTCATGCTTCCTGTTATAACTCTCATGGCTTGGTTTTGGAGTTTGCTAATTTTATCGAAGTTCGTCTTTGCTGCTGTTGTCCATACCGCAATGATATACTCGAGAACTGGTCTCACTCGTCCAGTGTACAGTTTCTTGAGTATTCTTTCGTCTGCTCCCCAGCTTGTGCCAGCAAGTTTCCTCATGATTGCCATTCTTTCTCTGGCTCTCATTCGGTTTCTCTCGATCTGACTTTTCCATGTCATGCGCCGATCAAATGTGACTCCCAAGTAGTTTGGGTTGTCGTTTGGCCGCAGGTATTTGCCGTTAAGACTTATTTTGGTGTTCTGGGGTTTATTTGAAAGCGAGAATATTATACATGTTTTTTCCTCGTTTATTTTGACCAGCCATGAGTTCGCCCACTCCTCCAGCGATGTTAAGGCCTGCTGCATCCGATTGCTTGCTACGGTGAGATTTTTTTCATAGGTCCACATAGCCAGATCGTCTGCAAAGATGGAGCTGTGGACTCTTCTTGGTATATTCTCTGTGATGTTTATATACACCAGAAAAAGTGTGGGTGACAGTACTCCCCCTTGGGGTACTCCTTGCTCCAGTGTCACCTTTTTGCTCATCTGCCTTGGTACTTGGACTCTGGCTGTTCTGTTTTCGAGATAGTGGCTGATCTATCTGTACATTTTCCCACATACTTCACTTCTTCGTAGCTTGACTTTAAGTCCATCTTTCCACACCGTGTCAAATGCCTTCTCTAGATCCACCCAAACCGCTACTGTATGCTTTTTCTCTTGGTAAGCATCCTCTATTTCCTGTGCTATGAGAGTGATCTGGTCCTCAGTGGATCTGTGTTGTTTAAATCCTGCTTGCTGTGGAATTAGTATGTGTTTTTCTTCCAGGTGCCACATCAGTCTGGTGTTTATCATACGCTCCATTAGTTTGCCTACATAGCTCAGTAGACTGATGGGCCTGTATCCATTTGGATCTGTTCTATCTTTTTCTTTCTTTGGTACTGGTATAAGTACAGCCTCTTTCAATGCCTGCGGTACAATTCCCCTTTCCCAGCTTTGGTTCAGGACTGATAGTAACTTCCTCTTTGCTGTTTGGCCCAACCCCATCAGCATTTTGTTTGTTACCCCATCTTTTCCAGGCAATTTTTATTTTCTTTAAAGTTCTCATGGCCTCATCCATTTCATTCATTGTTAGTTTTGCCATCATGTGCTCCTCTGGTGCCATCTTGATGTTGTCGTGGCTCTTTTGTTCTTCACTAATGTATGTATGCCTTGCAGGGACATCAATGTAGTTTTCTCTGGCATAATGTTCTATAAAGGCGTTTGCTGCTTTTTTTCCAGTAAGCATGTTGTCGCCCTGCTTGACAGTAATTTGTTTATTTTATGGTCACTATAATCTAAATACAGCGCAAGTTACATCATCAAGACAACAAAATGTCTGATGATGTCGACATTATCGCTTGCAATGGGCAACTTACAAACAGGCAACTGTCATATAACATAAATTGCTACAGAAACCACTGAAAAAAGGCACACAGTGGGTTATAGAAACCACTGAAAAAAGGCACACAGTGGGTTATAGAAACCACTGAAAAATGCACTCAATGTGCTATATAAATCACCCCTACAAAAAGCACACAAAGTGCTACATAAATCACCCCTACAAAAAGCACACAAAGTGCTACAGAAATCACCATTACAAAAAGCACACAATGCTACAGAAATCACCCCTACAAAAAGCACACAAAAGTGTTACAGAAATCACCCCTACAAAAAGCACACAGTGTTTTTCTCAGGTTTTCTGTTAATGTTGTTGTCAAACCCATTTGTATTTGACCTCTTCTCTCTTGACTAGTTTTCTCTGATAACGTGTTAAAGTGGCTTCTTTTATATCCGAAAGCGTACTGAAAGTGGACCTAGGCTCTTATGTCTGTAGTGCAAAGAAGGGCTATACGCATGCTCACCAGCAAGACAATCAGTGTCGATCCATCATGCATCTGTAACATAAGTCTGATTTCAGGAACACAGAAAGGGCGATAGGTGGAGCCTAGATGTACTGTGAACATGACCAAACACAAATCATAGCAATCACTTGCTTTCCGCATGGATGCCATTACAGTTGTGTCATCTGGCATGAAAAAAAAGAAATAGATACAAGAAGAATGTATTCTTAAATATGAAAAGAAAGCAAGAGTTGTTAGATCATTATGTAAACAATTTAGCTTGTTTCTCTATCTAAAATTGCAGTCTAAAATGTGCTTCATCGTGATGTCATTGCCTCTTTGGGATATTGCTCGGATGCCGGTGCAGATGGCAATCAATGTAAGGCTTGTATTATCAACACGTTTGTGTCTGTATAGATCTTGTATTCCCTTCATGAACTAGGTGGTGGGCCTCAGGCTTTTCTTGTCGTCATGTTGTTGCAGCTGAGTTGAGTCAAATTTGTACGGCATTTCTTTTGTAGCTGGTTACAGTGGTCTTTCTTACATCAATAGTTGTAAGCCATTCATTGTGGTCACCTACAGTTGGCGCAACGAGCCATTGTTAGCTAGGTGTACATACGAAGAACGTTCAAGTCAAACCAGAATTTTTTTTAGTAATGAAAAAACAATTTTCAAATAGTCAAAATGCCAATAATTTGTCAACATAATCTCCTGCAACGTTTATGCACTATTCCACCATTTAAGTAATGCTTAAAAAGCTTCACCATAGAAAGATTTATCAGTATGTCTGAACCAATCCAGGACATCCTGTTTCACTTCATCATCAGTGCTGAAATGCTGACCTCCCGGGAATTCTTTTAGGGGTACAAACAGGTGGAAATCACTTGGAGCGAGGACTGGGCTGTAAGGTGGATGTGGCAATACCTCTCAGTCGAGTTGCTGTAGATGGCACATAGTGCGGTGAACCGTATGAGGTCGAGTGTTATCTTGCAGAAACAGGACGCCATTTGTGATCAAACCAGGCCATTTTTATTCCCAGACAGTTATGCACATCACTCACAATGTGTATGTACTATTGATAGTGGCACCATGTAGCAGAAAATTTCTGCAGGTTTCACACCTTCTTTCACAAGAAACTTCATCACAACACAATGTTTCCTGCAAGCACTAACTGCTGTTCACCATTTTTATTATCTGTCGGTGACTGATCCATGGCAAGCGTGCCCCCTAGCAGTAATAGGGCACAAGTGCCCATAACTAAGGATAGCTATTACTCATTCAGGTAGAACTAGAACAAAAAGCCCTGGTTTGATTTTAACGCCCCTTGTAAATACCTACCTACCTCTTTCATTACATTGCCTACTGAATAAGGCAGAAATGGGTCCTCTCTGTTGTAGTGCAATGCTATTCCTGTTGGCAGGTGCAGCACTATCCAGATCCAGCATACACTTATAAGTGTTGATTTCTTTGTGTGTAATACAACATTATAAAGTACCACTTGCACTGTAGGTTTGACTTGACTTAACTTTTTTATACTGGTTTAGAAGACTCTACAGAGCCTGTATACAACCAATTGTTTATTTTTTTGGAAAGTGGTTATGTGCAAGTCCATATTAACAGACTAAAACACTAGAGCTAAGGAGACATGCAGTCAGTTAGGTGCCATCTATAGCTGCTCTTAACAAACCACCTGGGGAAAGGTACATAAAACTTTGGTAGATATCAAACTTGAATTTGGTCCAGACAGCGGCCATTAAGCCTACTCTTTTCGATTTCCAACTGCCAAGGAATTTGTTAATGTGCTCGCCACTGAACACGCAAATTTGATCTCACTACCCAGAGATCAGGAGTCCGATCTCACTACCCAGAGATCAGGGAAATTTTTACCAGAAGATCCATGTGAAAAGAATACCTGTCTCCACCATGATTTGAACACGCGACCTCCGGCACTCGAGGCTGGCACCTTGCCTTGAGACCACTGCTTGACTGATCAAAGGAAGAGATGGGAGGGTTGAGAGAGATGGGTGGAGGCGGTGAGCGAGTTGAAGGGTGGGGGGGGGGGGGGGGGGAGGAAATTGGCAGTTTTAGGGGGTAGGTTGAAAGGGAGGAAATGGACTGTTTGAGGGGGCCAGTTGGAGGGAGGGAAATGGGCATGGTCATGGGTTTATTGAAGGAGGAGGAAGACATGGGAGGATTGAGAAGGGAATGTTAGCTGAAAGAGGGACGAGATGGGTGGAGGGAAATGGGCATGGTCATGGGTTTATTGAAGGAGGAGGAAGACACGGGAGGATTGAGAAGGGAATGATGTTAGCTGAAAGAGGGACGAGATGGGTGGAGGCGTGTTGAAGGGATTGGGTGCATGGAGGAAAAAGTGATGGACGGGTTGGTTGGGGGAAGGAGATGGACCAGTAAAAGGAAGAAGATAAGCATGGGTTGAGAGGGAGCGTCAGTTGAAAGGAAGGGAAGATAAGCAAAATGGAGGGCAGGGGATGTGAGGCATGGAAGGGGTGTAGGAAGGGGGAGAACATTTAATTGTTACATTGCTTTTGTTTCTTTCCGTATAGAGTTTGACACGTTCTACATGGATGGGAAAGTTATTATTATTTAGCGGTTTATAACACAACAATAGGGCATCAACTGTATGTTGTTGAATCAGACTAACACTAGAATTGTAGACACGAACATGCCATTTGTCGTCAACGATTTCAGATCTAGGTCTCTTTTACTATTGGCAGATATAATTATTCAGAATATAAAGCATATTTTGCACATCTGAAGATATCATCACTTTCACTTGCAAAGGGCAACTACTACCATTTCTATTATCTTTTCAGTTCATCCTTCTTAACATTCTTAAGACCCCTAAGACACGGAACTATCTCTTGGAGTGGCTGACATCACGCAAGTTACCATATCTCGTTATGCCTCCAATATATGCGGAACAGGTAGAGTTACTAGCTCCAGCAACACAGCCAGAAGAAGCCCCAGTGGATGCTGCAAAGAAATAAATTTGTAAACCAACCAGCCGCTGTTACAATGATATGCATATCTCAATTTCTTCTCTTCCCCAAACCACACACGCACAGGAGGCTTCAGTGGTATAGCATTTTAAATTGCCCAATGGAGGCTTCAATGGTATAGATTTATTTTAAACAAGTAAATATTTCTTTTAACGTTTTTCGGTACCGATAAAAGCTTTTATTTATACTTATATTTTTTATTTTTTTTTGGAACTACATGAGCTTTTTCGCCTGATTCTAATTCAATATTTACTTCGATTGGTTCATGATTTTTCAACTCAATGAACGCTTCTTACTTTCCCACATTGTTGCCTTTCAGCATTAACAATTTTTAAAGTATGTTATTTATGGACAGGTAATTCAAAGATTGGTCTAATTTGATAGATTAACAGGTTGAACTAATAGAGACTGTGTACTAAATTTCAGCTCTCCAGGTTATGAGGAAGTTGATTAAAATAGGAGAAATAGAAGAGCACGCAAACAAATGTCAAGTTAAATAAAAACTTGTAAAAAAGCTGGGGGGCCTACAGTGATACAGATGTGTATACTTACTTACCCATCGGAGACCATAAAGAAAGAGATATTTACGTCCTCCATTGGAGACCAAAGAAAAGTATATTTTTTAGCTATCCAGAGGACACAACAAAGAAATCTACTTTTACACCACACAGCGATCACAATGAAATAGATTTTTACATGACCCAGGGGAGACAATAGAGAATTCTATTTTTTACAACCTGTTACACAACTATACTACTCAAAATAATTCAAGGGTCACTTACAAAATCTCACCATATTAATAGTTTAAAAATGAGAAATCAATTATATTTAATCACATTGCTCTTCGGTCGTTTGGATATTAGAGTGTGACAGTTTCATGTAATCAACGAACTTGTAACAGAGCAATTGCTAGCTAATTGAACATGAGTTCCCTTCTTGTTGAAATACTATACTACTACTAACTATACTACTCAAAATAATTCAAGGGTCACTTACAAAATCTCACCATATTAATAGTTTAAAAATGAGAAATCAATTATATTTAATCACATTGCTCTTCGGTCGTTTGGATATTAGAGTGTGACAGTTTCATGTAATCAACGAACTTGTAACAGAGCAATTGCTAGCTAATTGAACATGAGTTACCTTCTTGTTGAAATTCAGAGATGACGGCTGGTGAAATAAAGATTGTCGCACCTGTCTCCCAAGTATGTACAATTTCATAAGACAACGAAGACTATGATGGCTTAGTCATGCCCGTCGCATGGAAGATGGTTGCATCCCCAAAGATATCTCTTACAGACAGTCGGCCGACCACAGCTGAGGTACAAAGATGCGTGTAAGCGTCATATAAGGCCCTGGATTTGAGTCTGATATCCTGGGAAGACGAAGCTGTAGACCAATCCAAGTAGAGATGTGCCCTGAAGGGTCACCATTCTTGGTGAAGAAAAGCCTCTTACAACACAGAGCAGTGAGAAAAAAACAAGAAAAACTAAGTGTATATTTGTTGATTACCACTCCAAAGTCTAATAATCTTCTACTCAGTAATGACTGAAAGGGGCTACTACTACTACTACTAACTAGCGAATATGTTCTTAGTGCTTCCATTTCAAAGCTGCTTGTGAATCTGGATAAATAAGTTACGTTTCTTGCAAATATAAAAGACAAATTGGGCTATTTTTATCTTTAAAATAAATGTATTCACATTTTTTAAATTGTTACAAAAACAATCATGGAAGTTGTCAGATTACTTAGGAAGACATTTGTTGCTAAAAGAACAAGCAAAGTTAAAATTTGAGATGCATATAATATTTTATTTGTATTTGTTGATTAATAGTGCATTCAATTAACTGTTTTTATTCAGCTGAATAGTACCCTGTAATCAAAAATGAATAGGTCAAAGTGATGTCTGATCATTTCAGATCCAAAATGTTGGATAACTGGTAGTTTTAATTCTGTTCTAACTTGACACAAGGTTTCTTGCGATGACTACTTCATCATGTCACAGGTTGCATCAGCAGAGGAAAGACAGCCAGCCGGTTAAAATCAAACATGTAAATATCAGTATCTGTGTTAGTGTTTGCACTGTGACTCCTGTATTGGTTTAAATCATGTCTTGTTGTTTTGCCATACTTCATAGTGACTGCTCAAGAAATATTCACCTTCCTTCAACAAGCATGCCAAATGAACATCTGTCCAGGACTGCTGGCAACATGTTTTAAGACAACAGATGTAGTCTTTTGGCAGAGAATGCTGAGAGACACATATTTTTTTTAACAAATGCATGTTGTATGCATTTAAACAAATGCATGTTTCATGCAACAATAATTTTAAAATTGAATTTTAAAAACTGATTAGTGATTAATAGTTAGCATGAATAGTTTTCAGATATTTTTTCCCATGCTTGTAAAAATGTTAACACTTTGAAGCATCATATGTTTTGCTGATTACTTTACATTTATAAGAAAGGTCAGTAGACAAATTGAACACAACCTTTTATGCCAAACATACACTTATTATTCATACTTGTATCAAGATAAATAATGAGAGGCCTCTATTCATATTTGTTTCCAAGTAGCAAAAATTCCTACTCTGTGCATCCCTAGTGAAAAAGCAGTATTATTTTAGAGCATTAACAGACATTGAATAGACTTAGTCACTCACGTCTACCATGAAGTGTAAGTTGTCATTTCTCCTTTGTGTAAGTTTATCATTTAGTCCCATAGCAGACACTGCTATTGTGGAAGAAGTGTTAAGAGACTTCATTGTGCTAGGCCTAGGTTTAATATGAGATGGGGTGACCAGTTATTTCCTTTGCCTGTAAGGTACAGCTGGGCTGACTGGAATATGTTGATAGCAGGGTCTGAACCCTTTGCAATGAAGTGAACACACTATAAGTCTACTACTCTAATACTCTGTTGTGACTTATATGATGGAGTAGCCAGCCCCATGCACAACCATCCTTAGTTGCCTCAAATAATATGATTAGCAAGTTCATTATTATTCTGTTTCCATTTTGGGCTCTGGTAACAGACATGTTAACCGATAAATATCTCTTATCTCGGAGGGCCACTGCGTGGATTCCAGAACCCTTTACATTTACGGAAAGAATAGGCACACCATACCCTATTATGAATGTAAGAAAAGTGTGACAAGTAGGGATGTGTATGGAGTTAGCAATCTAACATAAAACAAAATTTTACAGAAACCATCTCTACCAGAGCACATAAATTTTGGGGGTATAGGCTTCCTGTAACTATAGTTGTAGCCCATGTCCCAACTTTTACAGCATGCACAATTGGAAGGAATGACCCTATTCTTTTCTCGTGAATGTAAGAATGAAGGCATACAAATCAAAATATGTGTACATATGAACATAATGTTGTACAGTTTTTTTTCTTGATACATTTGTAAAGAAATAATAAAATGTTCTATATAACAGTGTTCTATATAAAAGTATGTTTATTTTTTTTAATGCATTCTTTCATTATCTGTTTAAACAGCATTCGTCTTCTTCATCTTCTGCGTTCATCCTGAAAAGGACATTTGTGATTTCCTGCTATAGTTTACAGCAAGACTGCGATATCTGTGCCATTTGGCTCGACACATTCGATTTCAGCAATGCATTTCTTAGATCGGGTTTGCCTTCCCTCTTCGATCACCAATATCATAACCAGGCTGCATGGTTGCAGTTTGTTTCCAGGGCCACCACTTGGAGATAGAATAGGGTCTTTGTCAGTTATCGGTCACTGACCCTGATGCAAGCAGCCAGCTACGAGTCAGCTCATTCGCTGCTGCATCTTCTGCTTCAAATAGCAAAGTAGTAAAGCTTCTGTCCTTCACTGCAGCCTAGTCAAGTCATGCTATAGTCTACCCAGCAATAAATAGTAACCTGACTGTTATGAAAGGCAAGGCAGCAATAAAGAGCTTAGAAATAGTACAATGAAGTCTTTATTACTTCTTCTTCATTGTCAGTCCCTTCTATAGGGCTACCCCTACCTTTCTGTCAGCTGTGGGTGGGTGAGGGTATCCTTCAGCAGAATTAAGCACTGGTCGGAAAGTAAGTGTTAGAGACTTCAGTATACTAAACCACAGCTTGTGTGGGGTGGTCAGTTCCCTTCCTTGCTGTCTTTTCCGTCCCTAACCATGTCAGGTACCAATTTTAAGCTGGGTCATCTGGAACATGACGTTGCGAGAGTTGAACCCCCATACCTTTGCTGCAAAATTGAGTACTATACCACTACGCTAATCAGACACTAATACACATATATGTATGTATGTTACGGCCATGTGAATAGTGAAACTTACTGATCAAGGCCTCCCCACCCCACCTCGTTCACATGTGCTCCTATCAAGAATGTGACCTTTTTTTTTTTTTTTTGGCGTTCGCCTTATTTATCTATTCCCCAAGGCGTGTGTGCGTTACACTGTGATTTTTATTTTGCGCCTGTCGGCCCAGTGCATCCGACTTCAGCATGCATTTTATGTAAGGGTCTGCTTCCTCCTGCATTTTCTAAGGGTTTGCTTCCCCGGGGTAACGGCCGGTGCTGTGATGGGGATCGAACCCAGCACCTTCTGGTTGTGAGCCGTGCCACTTAACCACTAGGCCACGCCGTCCCCAGAATGTGACCTTAATTACACCCATTTCTTCCCCTCTATTCTGCCCCCCTTCCATACCATAGACTAACCACTAATCCATCCATCATCTTTTCCACACCCTTCGCAAAGGAAATAACATATTATTTTGTTAATACACACAATCTGCTAGTAAATACAAATCATGCCAAGAATGTTCATACAATAAATGCTCGTAGAAGGAAATTTGTGCCAGCTCATCGTGCCATTTCATCAAGCCAGTTTATTAATGAATTTCATCATCTCAGTAAAAACAATAAACTTGGTCCCCATCTCTCCCTGTAGCAGGTAAAAGGTAAAGGTTAGTCTTGTGGCAACAATTGCCGTCTGGGATGAAGATAGCTCTTCATGTATTAAGCAGCAATCTATGTGAAGTGGGGTGGCCAGTTCCCTTCCTTGCTATTTTTACCTTTTCCAACTCATAATCAGGTACCCATTTACAGTTGAGTCAACTGGATAGCGGTCATACTAGGAGCGAACCACGGCCCTGATTTTTTTTCTATCCGTCCGTGAATGTGAACCCTGGCATGCTGTAACCCTAGTCTAGCAAACCATCTAACTATTATATCTTCATCGTGTCAGTATTTGCCAGCAATATATATAATCATATGTCCATAACACATAATTGTTGAAACCCTTTCAACCCATCCATTTCTTTCCCCCTCAATTACAAATATACAAACTTTCAGTAATATATAGTATAGATAATTGTTTAAGTCCTTTCAGCTTGGCAGAGCAAAATTCGCTCCACCAAAATTTTAAAGTTGAACTGATCAGTCTGAAATCGCCCATTTAACACTAGCCCTGACCATTATTGCATGGCAATGAACTCTACTTGGTAAGAAAAACAAAACTATAACCAAACATTCAGGATACGTGATGACAGCATTTTCTCAAAATGGCATGCGTTTCAAGCGTATTTTCAATTTTGACAAATCTTTCAGAAATGGCTACTAAAGTCATGGATTCTTTGCTTCAGAAATGATTTATTGTTTAATCAGTTCAATGATCATACATCTGGATTACTCATGGATATTCAACACTTGCCCGATTCAGACTTTTACTGGGACACGAGATACAAAAGGTAAATCTAAAGGAATTAACTGATATATCAGCAAAATACGTGATGTGTTAGGAACCAAAAATATTTGTTCTCTCCAATTTCTAGTTTGTTCTCTCCAATTTCTACTTCCGCATTAATGTTCTTTAATGCTTTAATCTGCTGTATAATCATTATTATGAATACTTCATGTCATTGATAATTTATATTTAGCTCAATTTATTCAATATTAATTAATTTTATTGAGAATAAAACTTTGACACTTAGAATTCCAATATTTTAGCCTAGAAGGAAAGACACAAATCAGCAAATTAGCCAGGACTAAAATGGGTTAAACCCCTTCAACCTGCCCATTTCTTTTCCACTCAATCGGCTAATCTCTACGCCACCCTAACCATCCATCCCTCCACCATCTCTTCCACAGTCAACCTGCTCAAATCCCTTATAAATTTCCAATGCTTTAAATTATAATTGTTTCTTGAAGAAACAATCTAAAACTTACATGTTACGGTCAATTGCTTACTATTGCTTTGGAATCGGCTTCACACAGACTGACGACAAATTTAAAGGTCACACATGGTCAAGGAAATTTAGTCACAAGGTCACCATTTTTCTAAATGTTGGTAAACAATATACATAATCATATGCTCATAACTTTGGAAACGAATAACATTGTCACTTGAAATAAGTTGCACTGATGTACAAATCATCCATAGAATGTTCAATTAAAATTTGTGGGTGTCTAATGAAGTACGAAGATTGGTGGTGAACATGTGAAAGTTATGCATGTGTCAAACCAGCAGTTAGTCGATGACGGTTTCAACAATGATCCATCTAGAATGAGGCAAATTTACAGTCCATTACTCAAATCTCAAGTTTTCCATGTTTTTTTTTTAAGACACTGTTTTTATTTGTAATGCTTTTCTAATCCTTTGTCTTTGGTATATATTATTCAAGTTGTCTTTTTCGTAAAATTAACAGTTAAATATCCTACTTTAGATTAAAAGATCGCCAGAGACATGCAAATCAACGCAGCACAACGCAATGATCACTTATATTAGATACTGAGGAACCAATACATTTTAGTCAGAGTAATGTTAGAGTAGCTCTTAAGCCATGTTCTCAATAAAACTGTTAAACAACACAGACTGTGTGGACTTCGCAGTGGACCTCAGCAATGGAAATAAATGATGTAGTGATAGTGTTAGTTTTTAACTTAACTTAACATCTTTATACTGGTTTAGAAGACTCTGCAGTCTGTATACAACCAGTTTCATTTACACAACCTTGCTCTAAATACTATGCACATCCAATTAATTTTTAAATGCACTAATTGTCCCTGCCTTCACTATCTCCCGTGGCAATGCATTTCAAGCATTCACCATTCTCTGATTAAAAAAATATTTTCTAATATATAATCTATACCTCTCTTTAGTTAATTTGTAGCTATGCCCTTTTGTTCTTGTCGGTTGCTGTATTTTGAAAAACTTGTTATAGTCTAATTTATCCGTTGCTCTGATCATCTTATAAATCTGTATTAAGTCACTTTGAATTCTTCTCTCTTATAGACACTGTAGGCCAGTTTTTCTGAGTCTTTCCTCATAACTGTAATTCTGGAATTGCACTATCAGATTTGACGCTCTTTTTTGTATCCTTTCCAGCATGTTTATATCCCCTCTATGATAAGGACTCACCTGTATACAGTTCTCCAATCTAGGTCTAACTAATGCTTTATACAGTTTGACTATCACTTCCTTGCTCCTATGTTTAAAATTTATTTTTAATCATACCTAACATTGCATTTGCCTTTTTCACTGCTACCTGAACTTGTTCACTCACCTTAATTGTATGATCTATTATAACCCCTAGGTCCCTTTCCTTATCTATCTTTCTAATATTGTTCTCGCCCAGTTGAACATAGCATAGGAGTATATCTTATACCTATGAGAGAATGCCGGTGACTTATCAAAATACAAATCAAGTAAATGAAGTTGGACGGTAAATGGTGAACAGCATTTTGTCAACAACAACAAAAATATATAGAATTATATGTAAGCACTTACAAAATTATTAAATCTAAAGCATGAGATCAAGGAGATTACAATCTTCTGTTTTAACAATTTCTATAAAAAGTAAAAACATTAGCTTCACAACGCAAAGACATCCAGCAAATATTATAACGTTATTAACATGTTTTTATGAGACAGAATAACACACAATTTATTTTAAAATGCAGCAACAAAATACATATTTTTTTAATACAGGAAAATATATTTCAACAATTTGGCTGCAGTTGAAATCCATGTCATATTTCAAGTATGAACAGGCAACAACAGACCAGTCATATTTCTGTCAGCACACACAACCGCTGCAAGTGCATATTTAGTAATTTTTTTTTTGCGTTAGCCTTTTTTCTTTATTGCCCAAAGCAGTGTGCATTGCACTTTGTTTTTATTTTGTACCTGTCGGCCCAGTGCATCCAATTTTGGCATGCATTTTATGTAGGGGTCAGTTTCCTCCTGCATTTTCTAAGGGTTTGCTTCCCCGGGGTAACGGCTGGTGCTGTGATGGGGAGCGAACCCAGCACCTTCGGATTGTGAGTCGTCACTTAACCACTATCCACACCGTCCTCCAACACTCTAATTTCAAAAACAGCAACAAAAACGGCTCACAACCAGAAGGTGCTGGGTTCAATCCCCAACACAGCACCGGCCGTTACCCCGGGGAAGCAAACCCTTAGAAAATGCAGGAGGAAGCAAATCCTTACATAAAAAATGAATGCTGAAGTCGGATGCACTGGGCCGACAGGCGCAAAATAAAAACCACAGTGTAACGCACACCGCCTTGGGGAATGGAAAAATAAGGCGAACGCAAAAAAAAAAAAAAAAAAAAAAAATTCCAATTTCTTCCACCCCAGTTCTTCTTCTGTAATCTAACATTTACATAAATGCTACATTAAATTTACTGTCTTCTTCTTCTTTTGTCATCTCACTTTCTACCAGGTTGTATACCAGAGTGTCGTGGTATGTATTTGTCTTTGACCTCTTTCGTGGCCCGAGTAATATTTTTACCCATTTTACGACAGGTCTCATTTACGCTGTATGTCCACCTTTTCCTCGGTCTACCTCTTGCTCTAGGGAAGAAGACTAACATCTGGTCAGGCAAAATATACTGATCAGAAATGTTAGTCAGGGTCCAGCAAAATATACTGGCAAGACCCTCACCTCGGCTTTCTCAGCTTCTTCAACCCGTCACTTAACGTCCTTTTCAGGATGCACACAAAAGAGTAGACCTACTCATTGTGGGCATTCAAAACAACAACATCCTCTCACCCTTTATCCTGTAAACAACTGAATGTTTGTATTTAGCAAGTGCTTATACCGAACAGTTCAATTGTATTCATTTTACAAAAGGTCACTCGATTGATACCCAGAGTGCAAAGAATAAGAACCCCATAAACTTCTAATCAAATCATAAAAAATGACTAAAGATGTGCATGTAGTTATCAAGAACATCATCATGTAAAACAATTGCTATTAAAACCACCACTGTAGATGAGTGCTCGCATACAGGCTTCCTGTGGGGGTGAGGGAGAGAATATATTGGTGGCTCTATGTATGACATGAGAGTGAAGAGGCAAAATAATAAACACAAGGTCTGTTACATTGAGGTCCATTACACAGTCGGTTTAATGTACATTATTTTACAGTCAGTGGAAATTCATTGAAGCCCAGTTGCCCCCTCTGTTGGTGCATCAGTCAGATGCTGCATTTGGCTGGCCTTAACCAGCTTTTTATGATGGCCTGATTCAAGTCATTTGCTCGAGTATAGGTCTGACACTGCATTTGACTTGCCCAAACCAGCTTTTTATGATGGCCTGATTCAAGTCATTTGCTCGAGTATAGGTCTGACACTGCATTTGACTTGCCCAAACCAGCTTTTTATGATGGCCTGATTCAAGTCATTTGCTCGAGTATAGGTCTGACACTGCATTTGACTTGCCCAAACCAGCTTTTAGGAAGGACTGATTTCAGTCATTTGCTGTTTGGTTTCATAGCAATAGTTTTTACATGGTGAAGTTGCCAGCCCCATGTACAACACTCTTATGACATAAAGGAATGAAACTACATTATAATGTCTCAAATGAAAACCAAATACAAATCTGAAATACCAATTCATGAAGAAAGGACAAAAACAATGACAACAAAACTACCCAACTACTATGTAAGCCTGTGCATGACAGGCAATGCCATATTTTCAAAAAGACTATCTTATCCATGTAACAATCCTGACATATTAATCTTCTTCTTCTTCTTCGTACGCTGTCAGACATCAACTTGAATTTGTTAGAAGAAAGCAGCTGTCATCCTGAGGCTGTCGTCAACACTGCCATAGAACTTGTCTAGTGTTGCCACTGGTGATGGCCACATGTGCTTTCTCTGGTCCTCGTATGTCGGGCAATTTTGCAGCAGATGTTCAGAAGTCATTTTCCCTGTACCACAGGTGCATTCATCAGTGCTACCTATCTTCAGTTTATTGAATAGATGGTACCTCAGTCTGTTGTGGTCTGTGCGGAGTCTGAAGACCACGACCTGCTCTCTTCTGTTCAGCTGGTAGTAGGCATCATTTTTTGTGTAGCCAGTATGTTCTGTTTCCCATTTGGCCATGTATCTGGCCCTAATAAACCTTTTGAACTCTTCGTAGGTCACACTAGAATCTGGTTGTGGTAGTCTTCTTTTACCAGTCTGTCTGCCTCCTCGTTGCCTTGGATGTTACAGTGGGATGGAACCCACTGTACTACTACTCTTTTTGGTGTGGACTGCTGGCATAGTTGACAGCTACTGTTCTTAAATCATTAAGTTCAGTATTTTTCTGGCTTTTTAGTGCTGTAACCACGGCCAGGGCATCTGTAAACAGGACTATCTGGCTTTCATTGCTTTCGCCTGTCAGCATTGCTTTTACTGCAGCCTTCAGTGCCTCTGCCTCCGCTCTGAAATTGCTTGAGAATTTTCCAGTTGCCACTGACAGTGTTATTTTTCCACCATTTGTTAGGCTCAGGAATACCCCTCCCCCTTCATTCTGTGTTGTGTTTGTTACAGAACCGTCGGTGTATGCATGGATCCAGTCCATGCTTGGGTAGTTTTGCGCTATGTACCTCAGGGTTGTGTCTCTTCTTTATTTTTCAGTCTGGCTGTTCTTGTTTCCAATACCTGGTATATTTTCTACCACCTACGGAGTGATATGCTGCTTCCATGTGGGTTTGCGTACAGTAGGGATGGGCTTTAGTGTTGTTATGGTGCTCATAGGGTCTTCACTCATCTTTGCTTTGGCTATTTCTGCAAAGTTTCTCCGCTTTAGTTTCCCTTTTCCAAATCTATTTAGTCTCTGATGCATTGGATGGTCTGTCAGTCTTCTTAGTTTCTCTGCTTGCTGCTGGGCTTTGCAGTCTCTTCTGTCGGTCATGGATTGCAGATTTGTAATCTTTTCAAGTTCTACAATTGGCGTTGACTTCATGCCTCCTGTTATAACTCTCATGGCTTGGTTTTGAAGTTTGTTAATTTTATAAAAGTTTGCCTTTGCTGCTGTTGCCCATGCCGCAATGCCATACTCGAGAACTGGTCTCACTCGTCTAGTGTACAGTTTCTTTAGTATTCTTTCGTCTGCTCCCCAGCTTGTGGCAGCAAGTTTCCTCATGATTGCCATTCTTTGTCTAGCTCTCATTCGGTTTCTCTCGATCTGACTTTTCCATGTCATGCGCCGATCAAATGTGACGCCCAAGTAGTTTGGGTTGTCGTTTGGCCGCAGATATCTGCCGTTAAGACTTATTTTGGTGTTCTGCGGTTTATTTGAAAGTTAGAATATCGTACATGTTGTTTTTTCTTAATTTATTTGGACCAGCCATGATTTCGCCCAATCCTCCAACGATGTTAGGGCCTGCTGCATCCGATTGTTTGCTACAGTGAGATTTGTTTCGGAGATCAACATAGCCAGATCGTCTGCAAACATGTAGATGTGGACTCGTCTTGGTATTTTCTCTATGATGTTGTTTATATACACCAGAAAAAGTTTGGGTGACAATACTCCCCCTTGGGGTACTCCTTGCTCCAGTGTCACCTTTTTACTCATCTGCCCTTGTACTTGAACTCTGGCTGTTCTGTTTTCGAGGTAGTGGCTGATCCATCTGTACATGTTTCCAGATACTTCACTTCTTTATAGCTTGACTTTAAGTCCCTCTTTCCACACCTTGTTAAATGCCTTCTCTAGATCCAACCAAACCGCTACTGTATGCTTTTTCTCTTGGTAAGCGTCCTCTATTTTCTGTGCTATGAGAGTGATCTGGTCCTCGGTGGATCTGTGTTGTCTAAATCCTGTTTACTGTGGAATTAATATTTGTTTTTCTTCCAGGTGCCACATCAATCTGGTGTTTATCATACGCTTCATCAGTTTACCTACACAGCTCAGTAGACTGATAGGCCTGTATCCATTTGGATCTGTTCTATCTTTTTCTTTCTTTGGTACTGGTATAAGTACAGCATCTTTCCATGCCTGCGGTACAATTCCCCTTTTCCAGCTTTGGTTTATGACTGCCAGTAGCTTCTGCTTTGCTGTTTGGCCCAACCCCATTAGCATTTCATTTGTTACCCCATCTTTTCCGGGCGATTTCTTTTTCTTTAAAGTTCTCATGGCCTCATTCATTTCATTCATCGTTAGTTTTGCCATCATGTGCTCCTCTAGTGCAATCTTGATGTTGTCGTGGCTCTTTTGTTCTTCCCTAATGTCTGTATGCCTGTCTGTAGGGACATCAATGTGGTTTGCTCTGGCATAATGTTCTATAAAGGCGTTTGCTGCTTTTTTTCCGGTAAGCATGTTGTCACCTTGCTTGATGGTAATTTGTTTATTTGATGTTTCGTCATTCATGGCTCTGACTAAATTCCATAGTTTGTTCCCTTCTTTATCTAGATTGAGGCTTTCTGTTTTTTTTTTCCAACTGTCTCTTGTTATTTGGTTAAGTGTTCTTTTTGTATTTCTCAGTGATGGCCTTGAGGGCAATATTTGCTTCCATAGATTGCTCTCTCTCTGCCATGTTCCTAGCATTTGAGACTTCATCCTCAGCTTTCTGTAGTTCATGATTCCAATATGGCTTGTAGTTTTTCCTTGCCCCTCTTGGGATGGTCTCAGTGGCTGCTTGCAGTATTGCTTTGCTTAGGCTTTCCACCATAGATTTCATATTGTTATTTCGTGTGTTGATAGTTTCACACAGTCCATCTGTCAGCATTGCAAATCTGTTCCAGTCGGCTCGTCTGTAGTTCCAACGTGGCAGCGGTTTTATTTCCTGGGCGCCTACTTCCATATCAATATCTTGCCTAATTGGCCTATGGTGGCTACCTGTCAATTGGTCGAGCACCTGACAATCTATTTTGTGGTGAATATTCCCCGTGGAGAATGCCAAGTCTGGAGTGGAGATTGTATGCCATGTTCTAGAATAGAAGCTAGGGCTGTCGTCCGGCCTATTGATAAGATAGAGATTTGTGTCTATCTCCCAGTCTTCCACTTCATCCCATCTGCTGTCTGTCTGAATATCCCCATCTTTCCAAGTGACTGTTGAAGTCTCCAACCACTAGGCAGCTGGAGTCCTTGATTTCCATCCTCGAGAGTGACAGGTCTTTGTTGGGTGGGCCATACAGGTTGAATATGCGGATTTTCGTTTTTTGTGTCATTATGTCGACTCCTACAATTTCTGCTTGTCCGGTGTGATTTACAGATACTGCGCTACTTGGTATGCAGTTACGTGTCAGTATCAGAACCCCTCCTTTGTGACCTTCTCTATCAAGTCAACATATTAATCTAAAAAAAGCGTCTGATTTGATAATCTAGCAATGATTGTCTGAGTGGTAGAGCAGGTTCAACAGTCCCAACCCAGTCCAGTGTACCCTGTTACATATGGGCTCATAGTTAGGAAAATTAAAGCAATCAGGAGGAGGACTGGTCATCCACTTCAGAAAAAGCTGAGATATATTACAATGACATCTCTAACCTTTTATCCCTTACACCAGTGTCACTATTTTTTTTTTTTACTTGAATGCTAGTTACAAGATCCTTCTACAAAGCTTTAAATGATGCTTGCAAGCTACGAATGGCTATTATCATATCTGTCAAACGCTAATAATAACTATAGGTCAATGGTTTCCCAGATTTCTAGAACAGATACATTTCAGGCACTTTATGAAATAGATTTTGTAAATGACATATAAAATATACTACCCCTATATGGCACATGTGCATTAATTATAAGGCCCATTAACCTTTAGGGCCCTGAATTATAAAAGTACGGAAGTTCCCACAGCCACTGAATTATTTTTCAGCACGTCACATTTTTCTAGGTTGTTCACTTTGAAAATCTCTATTTTGTTTGTTTGTTGTATAAATATGATTTTTTTGTGTGTAGAGACATAAATGAATAAAGAACTACTTGGTGTTATTGTTTTTGATGTGTGTGTGTTAGCGTATGAGATACAAGAAGGTGAATGTAAACATTTTTTAAAAAACCAACATTTCGATTTTGCCCATTTCGGGGGGAATTAGTACCATCGGAATGTGAAAATCGTCACAGAACGCGATAGTTTTTCTTACAAGATCGTCAAATCTGCTATTTTCCCATACAAATGTAGTTAATACTACTAAATAAACAAATTAAACAGATCAAGTTCCCAAAAATATGTCGGAACAACTTACCTTTATCACCCGCAATAATGGAATAATCCGCAAGTCGTCCCGAAAACGCAAACACATCATTTCAAAATCGCTTTCAAAGTCACTTTACGGCCATTTTGGTTGTTTACAACGGCAATGCTATATATAGATTCAATATGGCCGTATTTCAACCGGTGTTAACACACGGCAATGCTCCGGAATAATTTCTTGATCGCGATCAGCAAATTTTCTTATCGCGTGTCCATTTATGCGGACTGTAGGAGGACATGGAGTAGTTTTACATGTCCGAATATGCGAACATTAGGGCTCTAAAGGTTTTAACATTTTATTTAATATATAAACTTCAATCCATTTTATTAGCATACTCATACTACGCAATTTTTCCTTGTCTAAACCAGTGGTCTACAACCTTTTAGTGGATGCAACCCTACTTGAGTGGTATTTGTATTTAAAAGACCCAATGTGAACAAAATGAATGAGTACAAATTATATTTCAATATACTTTTCTAACAAAGCACTTAATTTCAGAGTGGTAACAGGGTTGAAAATAATAGGCTTACTGTAATCTTCCAAGCAAATCATAAAGGTGATTAAAGAGGGTTGTGTATGGGGCTAGTAACATCATCAAATGAAATTATTGATATTGAAACCACTGCTGCAAAAGCTCAGATATGGGCTTCATGTAAACGGATCAGTTGTAGTGGTGGCACCATGTTTCACTTGGGAGTGTTAAGGTGAATCTATCAATATTAGCTACATTTGGCATTTAATTATGTCAAAGTAATTAAAGGGTGTCAGAGCAACCCTATATAAGATGCAATAAAATAAAACTAAAATAACTTAATTAATGGTGGCACAGAAGAAGGTCACACTATCACATTAGTGGAGTTGGCCCATTGTTGCCAATCAATTCAAATTGTCAGTTCTAAAATTGCAACACCTAAATTAAAAGTCAAAGGTCAGACTAGGTCACTCATGGTTGTATTGTGCTATGCACCTCATAGTTAGTATGCAGTCTCTATTCTGGAACTCCAGGGCAAGGGAGATCAAAACACACATGGAGAGGAGAGCTTGAGACAAACATAAAGGAAATAAGAAAGACGTGGAAAGAGCTGGAGTAGATGGCTTGAGACAGGACTTGGTATGTGTTTGTTGAAGACCTGTGCTCCATAGGAAGCTGGAGCGGTATTCACTGAGAGGATGCCAAGACCATAAAATGTTGGTTATCTCTGATCTACAATGCATCTGATAAGAACAAAATTGGTCTTGATATTTTACAATTACTTTGCTTAAACATCATGAAAATGGGTTATTCACTATGATATTCCTGTATTAAATATGAACTATTCACTATGATATTCCTGTATTAAATATGAAGTATCCACTATGATATTCCTGTATCAAATATGAAGTATCGATTTTTCAGAAGATTACACGCCATTGAACCTGATTTTGTCCTGTGTGATTCAGGGTGTGCAATTGGAGTCTTCTACCTTGGAGAGATTAGACAATCCTGTTAGTTACCTCCTGTGTCGTGTCTCAGTGTGGCACTAGTCCCAATCTCACTCTGCAACACATGTGTATTCTACCATTAAAGTGGTTAGACTGCACTGTTTCATGGCTTCTTGTGACATACTCTCAGTATAGCAGTGGTCCTAGTTTCATCTATGTCGCCTACAGATCCCTCCCAGAAACTATGTTGGCTTTTTTTACAATAATAGAAAGAACAAGGTAAAATTATATTGGTAAATATTAGACTAAAATATTTGTATACACACTCATATATGGCACTAGTGATCACTATCTCTTTGAGTTTCAGGCGCTAAGCAATGCTAGAAAAATGCTTCTTTCTCCAGGGCCAGAAGAATAAAGAATTTTATGGAACTAAACAACTAACAAATTCTGCAGATAGTATTACATGACACCGGGCAAAAGATTGGGTGCTGCTGGATCCACAACAAAATCAGCACGTTGGAAAACCATCAATAAAGATGTTTATACTAAAATATTTTTATGCACAACCACAAACAAAACCGCTGATCACTATCTCTTTGAGTACTCTGCATTCAATGATGTTATGAAAATGTTTCTTCCTTTGAGGCCAGATAAATGGAACACTTTGAATGGTACTAAACAAGTACCAAACATGTGCAGATACCATAACATTGCATTGAGCTAAAATGGTTAAAAGCTCAAGTGCTGTTGGATCCACAACAATGTGAATGTGAAAACATATCACTGAAGATATTTAGATAAAAATATTTGTGTGAGACGCTGTGAAAAAGACAACAGCAAAAGTTTTCAGCATGTGTGGTCAGTATAAATAATTTTAAAAGTGGTTATCATACCATCCGCATTAATGATAATATTGGAATATATATATACTATGTGAAGATCAGAATCATTTCCTGAATCCTCAAAAAGAAAGATAATGTCCATTGTCACACATTGACCCTAACCCAGATCACTATTGGTAATGAAGAAATTTAACACGTGGATTTCTTTGAATACCTTGGCTCTTTGATAACAAGAGATGGGGACTATGCAAGGGAAATAAGGAGACGATTGTACATAGAGATGCAGGAAGTGAATAGTATACAAAATGTGTGGCTCAATACTAACAAATAATTAAAATTGAAGATCCTAAGAACATGTGTATTCCCGGTGGCAGTGTATGGATGCAAGACATGGACTACCACACAAATAGTAAGAAAGAGGACCGGGGCTTTCGAGACAAAATGCTACATGACAATAATAAAAATATCCTGCAAGATCTGAATGTCGAAGAGAACTGGCTTAAAAACCATGTTATGTCTCAAAAACAAGTTTTTCAGCCACA
Organism: Ariolimax columbianus; assembly: GCA_036924085.1. Lineage (NCBI taxonomy): Eukaryota > Metazoa > Mollusca > Gastropoda > Stylommatophora > Arionidae > Ariolimax > Ariolimax columbianus. The sequence continues at coordinate 109,129,946 of JAVGWX010000004.1, forward strand.
TCAAGCTCCATCATGGACTGGAAAAATCAGTTCTGAAGGGCATTATTCCAAGAAGGTTAGGCAGAGGCCAACCAAGGCATAGACGGACACAAGACATCAAGGACACCCTAAACATGAGCATGGAACTGACTGCTGATCAAGATTCCTATCGAGTGGCTATGATGACAGGGACATTCTGCCAAGAACATGCTTCATGACGATGACTAATATATATTTTTATTATGAACACTTCATGTCATTGATAGTTGAATTATGTGTAGTACGATCTTTAGGTCATAATTTTACCTCAATTGGTTTTATATTAATTAATTTAACAGGACGGCGTGGCCTTATGGTTAAGTGGCACGGCTCACAATCCGAAGGTGCTGGGTTCGATCCCCATCACAGCACCGGCTGTTACCTCGGGGAAGCAAACCCTTAGAAAATGCAGGAGGAAGCAGACCCTTACATAAAATACATGCTGAAGTCGGATGCACTGGGCCGACAGGTGCAAAATGAAAACCACAGTACAACGCACGCCCGCCTTGAGGAATGGAGAAATTAGGCGAACGCAAAAACAAAAAAAAACAATATTAATTAATTTTATTTGACCAAAAAGTATTTGGCACACAGAGTTGCAGTACTTGCTTTGTGTACTGTAAAACTCAAACTGACAAAAGACTGTAAAGACATAGACATCTTCTTAGATTTTTTACTAATGGCTGACGACTCTGTTAATGATCATGTCTAATGGCATCTTTCAGGGAAGCAGCAAACTACCTCCACTTCACTAGGTCTACTGCAATTCTTTGTACAGTGCCCGAACTCTGGCTCATGATTTTCATTTCAGCTTGGGTTTCAACTGTCATAAATTGGGAATGGAATTTCGAATGAGTACTCAATTAGAACTAAATATAAAACACAGAGTATAATGGCAAAAACCTAACTTCTAGTGAAAATGTTCCCACTAACAGGAAAAGGAGTATATCGTAAGTTTCTGACACCATAAATCCTGAATGCTCTTGGTAGATGATGCCTGTATATCATGTGGTAGTTCATCTAAGAGAAGAAAAACTTTGTGACTTCAAGCCACCTACCCCCTTCTATGTAGTCTGGTGACAGTCAAAGATGAAGGGGATTAAAGCCAAAAGGCGCATATATTAATTAGTCCAACTTTATAATGCGACACCATGTATTTTATGCACAAAATGTTTGTGCACAATCATGCGCAACATAATATTCATTTGGGCAACGTCCCCCCGCATATTCATCTGTGGTTTCATAAGGTTATAATAGTTCTGAAATCTTGATCAGAGAACAGGATATAGCAGATGAAACCGAACATAGCGAATGCAACAGCTTCTCACACACAACACGTGTATCTCAAGTCTCTCAACAATACAGTACACATTATCGTGACTATTTAGTCAATATAGGTATACTACAGTTTCCCATATAAATTTTCTAAGTACATAGTATGGTGTTCACACAATGTTCAATTCGCATAACGTTCTATTTCACAGAATCAATCGTGTACGCTAAGGACGTATACCTGTACATAAAAGAAAAAGAAGATTTCAGCTTCTTTTTTGTAACATAAGATCCAAAATTGCTTATGCAGAAATGGATTCAATGTCTTCGTCCTTCGCATTGAAAGTTGAATTAAAGAATGTTTGATTAGGTCTCCTCATTTCCCGCTCTCTCCTTCTCTCCCTTTCCAGTCTCCGTTCTTGGTTTCTGTCATTATAATCAGATCTGCTTTGATTTGATGGAAAATAAGGAAAATGGCCCCACTGACCTTTGACTTTTGGTCTAGCACCTGCTGTTTGCATGCTGGCAACTCCCATATATGGGTTGGCCCCTCCCATATATGTACTGGGGCCTCCCATATATGGACTAGTCCCATCCATATATGGACTGGCCCCTTCCACACCATTTATAAATGGATATGCTCCATCCTCACGTCCCACCATGTAAGGTTTATATCCGCCCATGTGTGCCAACTGTGGTGTTTGCATGTAAGGGCTGGCAGCTCCCATGTATGCAGCCCCACTACCCATGTAGGCACTGTGTCCTCCCCCACCAGCTTCCGAGCCAGAGCTTGACCCACTTTTCCCTAACAACACACCCCAGTTCCCACCAGAAATATCTGCCATCAAGGCATGCAGTGGAATAACCCCTTCTTCTAACTGAGTTTCCACTATCACTTTATGCGTTCGTTGTTTACTTTTAGTTGATATTCGTCTTTGCTGTAGATTTTGTGATATTCCTGGATGATTATTTGGCTGATTGTGAGATTCTTTCTTCTGAGATTGTAATGGAAAATGCTGATGTTTCTGCCCCTGACTTTGTTGGTGTGAAGCAGCTTCATCGGGTGCCCCAGGCAAGGTAGGATTTGATTCTAACCTAATGCTTGTTTCTCCTATGCCCCCTTGAGCACCAACTGTTCCCAATCCTGCATTCACGCTGCTATTTTTGGCACTAAAAATTGAAAAATCTGTCACTTTTTTGTTAGGACTAAAATCTGCGTATGGGATGATTCTGGACGGTGACTTGTGTGGTGCCATATCTTTTCCACTTTTCTTAGTTACAGCAGGTAGTATGGTGTCTGGAGGAATGTTTGAAGCCAGAGAGGTTGTCTCAATACTATTTCTCTCCACAGCAAACCGGATACTTTGTGCAGACATCTGACTCATTGCGGAGGAATCACTTCCTTTGCGAGGTCTGCCGAATCTTCCACTACCAAATCTCAATCCAGAGAATGCTGGACCAACAGCCGTTCTCATTCTGTTTAATCTGCTTCTTTTCTTTTTCTTCTTTTTACCATGCCTGCCTGCATCGATTGGCATGTTATTGTGGTCAATGAAGAAGAACTGCTGCTCTCGAAACTCCATAAGCTGAGACTCACAAGATACTCTTCTAGTAGAGATGACTGATGTGATATCTGGAAAGCAAAATAAATACTATATATATCTAGAATATGCATAAGTTAACAAGAAGAAGAATTATCTATCACTATGACATTTTCCATTACTGGGATCCAATGGAGAAATTGTATGAGTCTGAGTAAGCCGCAGGTTTTAACAATGGAGAATTTGACATTTGTGTAAGACTTTTGGAAATGATTTCTTATGTTTTTCGCTTGGATTTTAAGATTCACCCATTGTTAAGAATGGGGAAGTTAAGTTTTTGCAACAAATTTTTCTATGGTAGATCTGTTTAGATTGTTTATGTAGATACAATAATTACGTTTATAGTGGAAACCAACAGATGCAGCCATTTGTAAACATTTATAATCCATTTTCTGAGGAATATTTTTCTCTCAAGCAAATGACGCTGGAAGTGTTTGTATTGTTTTTCATTTTAACCATCTTGTAACTCAGAAACTAACACAAAAACAACAACAATTTCTTTATTCATTTATATCTCTACACATAAACAAATCATATACATACAATAACAAACAAAAAAGGTACAGGTTTTCAAAGTCAACAGCCTAGAAAACATGATGCGTTGAAGAATAATTCAGTGCCAGGTGAAAATTGTGTAATTATTTTTTTTTAGTCTGGTAAAGGTTAATATAAATTTTGTATGAATTGATTCAACAACAGGATACAAAAATACAAGTATATATGGTAAAACTAACCTGAATCTGAATATCGTCTGTTCATTCCAGCTACAGGATAAATAAGGCCCCCTCGACGACATACCAACTTTGGCATTGCCATGGCAAAATTGGATGACAGTTCATCATCACTGCCACTGTTCAGATCAAATTTCATTCCTACAACAAAAAAATAGACTGACATCACCAAGTGGCTGTATATTCTTATCAAATCGCTAGGTAATGCAAACTTCTGTTCTGTCATTTACACATACCAGCCAAATAACAAAATCTGGACAGATGGAGAGAGAACTAAATGGCATGGACATAAAAGGCCTTCTGGGCAACAAGAGTGAACTGGCAATTCCTGTTAACAAAACGAGATACTGACATTTTAAGTTTTACATTGTAAAATAGAACGCTATAAAAACTGCTAAATTGAATACCATTTCAATAAATGAGTTGACATATTTTACTGTGAAAAATGTAGTCATGCAAACATATGGATTGCCTGTACGCACACAGCTATCTAAACATGCCCTATGTTACTAGACCTAAAGGGTGAGTAAAGAACATTAACACTGCAACCTGCCATATATATCTAAGAGGAACATTTAGCATGGGGCCAGTGGCTACCCCATCTTGCAAAAACTATAAGCAAAAGAAAAGATCTCTATACATTGGTGGGGCGACTAAGTCAATTCAAACAACTATCAAGGAATCGCAGGTTTCAGACACTTGGTCATTGACTGACTAAATAGCCATCTATTGATTCGTTGGGTCTAATAGTGAACGTGTGCTGGTATTAGACCCTCGGAAGACAGGTCAGTTTTACCCTACTAATGACAGGGCGTTGCTACAGAAATCCTGCTCAATTCGAGAGGAATCGCAGGTCGCAGACATTTGGTCCACGTGCTAGGTTGATAAGCCAATGGTGCGAGGCTACCATATGAGGGATTACGGCCAAACGCCTCTAAGCCGGAATCCCGCCCTAAATCTCAGCACCACTGCGATGGGAGGCTACGATATGGTTGGGATCTGGGGCTCGCGTCTCAGCTGACCCGGTCGAGCCGCAGAAAGAGGTCTCTGCCGTCCGCCGACCAAAGCGGGCGGGAAGCTGCTCGATATTCACCCCATACGGCGATGAGGTGTGAAACCACTAGTAGAAGACTTAGTTCTCGATTGGGGTGTCGTAAGCAGTAGAGCAGCCACCTCACTGCGAACTGTTGAGACTCAACCCTTGATCATGAGATATGTCCGCACACCAGGCGAACAACATCTCCGTGCCATGGCCAGGCTTGTCCCCTGGTTAAATGCACTCCTGCCTCGCTCTTTACCTCAGTCTGCTATCAGTCATCCAAATGGACGCAGAAGAGATGCAGGCCAGCGGACATTGCACCTCTGCCCTATTGTGACAACCTCCCAAGTGGCAGGGAATGCTAGGCGTACCATCACTGCAGATGAGCTGAGAAAATAAAGGGTGCAAAGAGATACCTCACTCACATGCATATGCTACGTTTCTGGCAGGACGTGGCGATCCTGGGACACAGACACACTGGACTGCCTCTCTTCAGGGATAGTACAAACTAGTACATAGTCCATCATATCATATCATTGCCACACCCTATAGACACGAGTGGGGAAGACTCGATAGTCCTGCAAGACAACTTCCCTAAGAGAGACAACTCTGACCAAAAACAACTGCTGCCTTGCAGATAGGCTGGGGACAGCCAAAGGCTAAGGAGGGCATCCCTACAGAAACGCCTGTTGAAATCGGATGCACTGGGCCACAGGCCTAACAAAGTAACACAGTGCAACGTATATCGCTGTAACCAGCGTACGAAGAAGAAGAAGAAGAAACAACTATCAAAATGTATTGTGGGAATATATAGTGGGACAAAATGTATAGTGTATATAATACATGCTCTGTTGGAAATCTACTATGGCTAGTTTCACCTTACTTTTCAGTTCCCAATAATTATTGTCTAACACAAATGAGTGCGATGCTGATTGGATAACTGTTGTCATTTTGACCTGGCTAAAATGGACTTTCTAAAAATTGTCTTTCTAAAACTGACGACATAGTTAGGAGAGTGTTGTAAAAACACAGGAAATTCTAACAGCAACAGGCATGCCAGCCTCACCACATAAGTTGCTATGACAAAAATGAGGCTCAGCTATTTCAATATTCAACAAATCAGATCTTGTACTCATGGCAAGTTTGACCTCCATACTTACCTGCCACACAAGTCTATGATAGTAAAGGTGTGGGTTTCAACTCCCAAAACCGTCACGCTCCAATCAACCCAGCTGTAAACTGGATTTACGATTAAAGAAGGATAAGGCAGCAAGAAAAAGAACTGATCAGCCCACCTCACACAGGATATGGCTTAGTACACTGAAGTCTCCAACACTTCATTTCCAACCAGCTGTTAAGTCTGCCGAAGAACACCCTTTACCTTTTTATGTCCTGAATAGAACATTTTGTAACACTGTGGTGCAGTTCACATCAAGCATGTGCAAATCTGTGCCTTTCAGTCCAATTCATCTGGTTTCAATATAGCACATTATTGGGACAAGGTTCGCCTTCCCTCTTCAACCTCTATTCCCTCAGCCAGGCTATTATCAGGGTCGATACTTGGAGGTGGAATAGTGTCTTGCACTGCTCTGGTACACTGACAAAGACTCAAGCAGCTAGCTATGAGTAGGTGACTACTGTTATCTCGTTCACTGCATCTTCGGCTCCAAAAATGCTTTTAATGTCAGAATAATGTAAACAGAAATTTAAATAGATTGAAACTGTTCTGAACAAAACATGGAAGATACTTTTAAAAAAAATAGAGATCTGGATACTGCACTGTGGTGAGGACCTTTGACCACCGAGAATGTCATCATCCAACACTTGGGCCATCTAATGTGCCTTCACCTGAACAACAATTTGTTATCTAGAATCTACATTGCTGTACTCCAGCAGAAACATACTCAGTCTCTTTTAGTAATCAACGAATTGAATGGATACTGGTGCTACTTGTATCTCTCTGCTTTTACACACTCCTGCCTGACCTGCACTACTTCCAAATTCTGTTTTCTGTGAACTGGTGGATCATCGAATCCTGTGTCATCATCTAGCCAGTCATTTTTGATTGAATTTAAAATGTCTCCTCACCCACACAATCCCCTCCCCCAAATCCTTATCTAATGTCCCTACTTTGGATCCTCTCAAGACCAGGGTGCCAGCTTTTTCATTGTAGTGTGGTGGACCCCAGCAAGATCAGGACAGTAGATCCATATAAACACCTAAAGATCTAAGACTATATGTCAGCTGTTCACTCATGCTGCAACCAGCCATTCAAAAATGAGAATTGAAATTAGACACTATAACTACAATTACTAAAGACATTGAGCTTTTCTTTATACTGCCATCTATCTTGTCCTGTCTTGTTCTGGTGTGACCTGTTGATCATTTAGTTTGTTAGTTTGTCCTAGTGAGGTCACTCATTGTGGTTTGAATATGAGATCACAGTATGCTGGTAATGGCAATTATTACAATGAGAATCATTCTTTCCACTCAGAAAGCATACACAATGAATAAGATTTTTAAAAGCCAATAGGAAATCCTGGTTCAAATCAAAAACCTCCAGGTGACAAAGGCACTGAACACCCACACAAAAGTATTACCACTGATCAAGCATTTAGTTATTTACTATAACCTGTGACTACAGAATATAGGTCAAGTTTGATCCAGACATTATTATAAGACTCAATCACCTCCTAACTGCCCAATTATCAAGCATAGATCAAATACATACCTTAATGCTTATGTTGTAGACGGACAAACAATGAACTGTGGTAGTTTCAACTTAAGAAATATGGTAAGTAAGGAAATAGGAAAACTCTTAGGCAGTAACAATTTTGAATTTGTGATGTCTGCCTTAGAAAAAACACTACATTCATCTCACCTAAACATGACAAAGGGCCAGCATACTTACCATCTCACCTAAACATGACAAAGGGCCAGCATACTTACCATCTCACCTAAACATGACAAAGGGCCAGCATACTTACCATCTCACCTAAACATGACAAAGGGCCAGCATACTTACCATCTCACCTAAACATGACAAAGAGCCAGCATACTTACCATCTCACCTAACATGACAAAGGGCCAGCATACTTACCATCTCACCTAAACATGACAAAGAGCCAGCATACTTACCATCTCACCTAAACATGACAAAGGGCTAGCATACTTACCATCTCACCTAAACATGATAAAGGGCGAGCATACTTACCAAGTGGATCATCATGAGAACTGCAGTAACTGATTGAGACTCTGCCTTGGTTGATCTCTTTCCTCTTTTCAAATGCTTGTGCAATCATGCGATGTCTCTTAAGCTTGACTGGCTTGCTCGATGGCTTATGGAAGATCCTGAACATGCCAGAAATCAATTATACTGTACAATAACTTCTGTAGTGAGTTAAATGCATAAATGGCAAAGATAGTGGAAAGGAGATCCTGCCATTTGGAATGAATTTTTAGAGCAGTGATTCTGAAACTATATGTGGTAACAGGAGCCAAAGATGTTGCCCAGTGTATGAACTCATAGCTAGCTGATTGCATCAGGGTCAGTGAACCAGAGCTGACAAGACCCTATTCAACCTCCAATTGGCAGTCCTGAAAACAGGCTGCACGTGTGCAGTCTGGCTAAGAGAATAGGGATCACAGTAATTAGGTAAACTGTGTACCCCAAAAAAGTAAGCTGAAATCAGATATAGGGGTGAAAGGTTCAGGTGTCGCAGCCTCGAGGTAAACTATGACACAAGGTCCTTTTCAAGATGAATGTCGAAGAAGAATATGTGGTAACTCATCTAGGAAAAAGAAAACTATAAATTCAAACTGCTTGCTGCCATACAAGTAGTCTGGTGACAAAAAAAGGCTAAGCAGATCTATTCCAAATAAAAGGACTTACTGAAAGTGAATATCAATATTGTAAGTAAAATAAAACTGATCTGACAGTTTCCCAAATTAATTTAGAGCATTTTACCATATTTCAAAAAAGTCCAAAATTAGTGTATTTCATTTCTATTTAAAACTAGGAAAATTACATATATTATACATTCTATTCGGCATGAGATAATGTAAATATATTGCTGCTATGTTTTTAAACATGTCATCAAAGTGTGCCATGAACACAATTTTGAGAAATATTGTGTTAGAGAGGTTACACTGTGTGGCATACCTTTGGCTTTGTCCTCCACCACCAGGCTTGTCCTCATGAAGTACATTGAACACTAAGCTTGTCCTCATGAAGTACATTGACCACCAAGCTTTTCTCATGAAGTACATTGACCACCAAGCTTTTCTCATGAAGTACATTGACCACCAAGCTTTTCTCATGAAGTACATTGAACACTAAGCTTGTCCTCATGAAGTACATTGAACACTAAGCTTGTCCTCATGGAGTACATTGAACACTAAGCTTGTCCTCATGAAGTACATTGAACACTAAGCTTGTCCTCATGAAGTACATTGAACACTAAGCTTGTCCTCATGAAGTACACTGAACACTAAGCTTGTCCTCATGAAGTACACTGAACACTAAGCTTGTCCTCATGAAGTACATTGAACACTAAGCTTGTCCTCATGAAGTACATTGACCACCAAGCTTTTCTCATGAAGTACACTGAACACTAAGCTTGTCCTCATGAAGTACACTGAACACTAAGCTTGTCCTCATGAAGTACATTGAACACTAAGCTTGTACTCATGGAGTACATTGAACACTAAGCTTGTCCTCATGAAGTACACTGAACACTAAGCTTGTCCTCATGAAGTACACTGAACACTAAGCTTGTCCTCATGGAGTACATTGAACACTAAGCTTGTCCTCATGAAGTACATTGAACACTAAGCTTGTCCTCATGGAGTACATTGAACACTAAGCTTGTCCTCATGAAGTACATTCAACACTAAGCTTGTCCTCATGGAGTACATTCTTCTTCTTCATACGCTGTCAGACGTCAACTTGAATTTGTTCGAAGAAAGTAGCTGTCATCCTGAGGCTGTCGACACTGACATAGAGCTTGTCTAGTGTTGCCACTGGTGATGGCCACATGTGCTTTCTCTGGTCCTCGTATGTCGGGCAATTTTGCAGTAGGTGTTCAGCGGTCATTTTCCCTGTGCCACAGCTGCATTCGTCAGTTCCACCTATCTTCAATTTATTGAATAGATGGTACCTCAGTCTGTTGTGACCTGTGCGGAGTCTGTAGACCACTACCTGGTCTCTTCTGTTCAGCTAGTAGTAGGCATCATTTTTTGTGTAGCCAGTATGTTCTGTTTCCCATTTGGCCATGTATCTGGCCCTAATAAACCTTTTGGACTCTTCGTAGGTCACACTAGAATCTGGTTGTGGTAGTCTTGCACCTTCTTTTGCCAATCTGTATGCCTTTTCGTTGCCTTGGATGTTACAGTGGGATGGAACCCACTGTACCACTACTCTTTTTAGTGCAGACTGCTGGCATAGTTGACAGAGTACATGCAGTACATTGAAATTATTGTGAAATTCATGTGTGGCATGATGTTTATTGATCAATTCAACTTCACTCCAAGGGAAGCATAGGACCACCACTATAGCTGGAGCTTTACAGGAAACCTGTAACGGAGCATTTACATTAGTAGTTTGATGAGGTTGTTAGCCCCCTTTCATGACATGATTAAAAGGTCAAAGTGGTCCAATTCTTTTCAACCCAGGCCCAATTCTGGTAGACATGAATTACTTACCACCTAAAGAACCTCTCCCAAGCAGAAAGAGAAGCTTTAGTCCATGACCAGGAGCTCATGGCTATGCCAGCCCCAAAAAAGGCAAAAATATGTATCTCCATGGCAACTAAGCTAGGCCGGTCTTCAATTATGCAAGCAGTATGAGCATCGGCCTGTGGCGCAGAAACAGTCACATTGGCTAAACAACTGTGGGGAGAGATAAACATTGGCTAAACAGCTGTGGGGAGAGATAATCATTTTGGAATCACCATCCTTGTATGCTTTGTTGCTTTTCTACTAAACATCAATACTCTGTTAGAGTGTATTTATAGCAAGAGTAGTATGATGATTGACTTAATGACTTGTTACTTAACCACTAAACATCAATGCTCTGTTATAGTGTATTTATAACAAGAGTAATATGATAATTGAATCGCTGGCTCTACTACTAAACATCAATGCTCTGTTAGAGTTTATTTATAGCAAAAGTAGTATGATGATTGAATTAATCGCTGGCTACTACTAAACATCAATTCTCTGTTAGAATATATCTATAGCAAGAGTAATATGATGATTGACTCAATCACTTGTTGCTTAACCACTAAACATCAATGCTCTGTTACAGCGTATTTATAGCAAGAGTAGTATGATGATTGAATTAATCGCTGGCTACTACTAAACATCAATTCTCTGTTAGAATATATCAATAGCAAGAGTAATATGATGATTGACTTAAATCACTCTTCTTCTACCATCTGTGAGGCTGTGTGGCCTAGGAGTGAAACATCTATTTCACAATCCCAAAGTACCCGGTTTGAATCATGCTCATGTCCAGTTTGGCAGACACAGGTTGTTTTTTTTTTGTCTGTGCGATCGCTTCTCCATGTACGGAAAGTAATGACAACCTACCGTACTGCACACCTGCCAAGAAACTTATAGCAGCTAAACAGGTTGACGGTTGTAAGAAGTGACGTTCTGCAAAGGACATGCTACTTACTTCTACCATCTAATTGGATGTAGGTCTTTGCTAGTTTACTTGTGGCTTCTAGTTTTTACAGGGATAGGTCTCTCTCCATATGTAGCTTACCTTGCCGAGGTTGGAAAGCTAGCGTGCCCCAATGATCCCCGGAGTTCTACTCCTGGCAGGGTTACCCTTGCCAGGCAGGTCCTGAGAGAGAGGCAAACTTGGCAGAGATGGGCAGACAAAGATCTTCAAACTCAGAACAGGACATTATAGACTCAAGGCCCACCTCCCCAGAATGTTTCTCAGAGACACCGCCATGTGCGATTGTGGAGCACCCAAGCAAACACCAGAACATATTCTGCAGGACCGCCGACCTATGCAGACCAAAGAGAAGCAATCTGGCCTCTGAGAGCAACCATGCTCGAAAAGCTGCGAAGAACTGGCGAAGACCTGAATCGCAGTTTCCTTCGTGAACCTCACCGGACTACAAACATAGCATCAGTTGATCAATGAAGAAGAAAAAGCTATAGGCTGCACCAATCCACCCCACCTTATGGGTCAAATGTATTCTTGTGTCTTTTACTGTCTGTCCTTGGCAATTATCTCTATTGATGACAAATAGATGCAGACTAATGGGCATTGCACCTCTATCCTTTGTGATGATCTCCACTGGTGGTGTGAAATGCAGGACATACCATCGCTGCAGAAGTGCTAACAAATCTAATGGAAGAATGATGAGTTAGCTAGTTCAGATGCGATGATCCTGGAACACTGACACACTGGATTGTTTCCCTTTAGTGATACACGAAAAATGTTTCCATAACCCCCTTCGACATCATGATGTCTCTATGACAACAATACAAGCACTACGCATCCTCCAGCTTACAGCACCACTGTTTTTGTCTGGGAGGCATTGAGCTGTCAAGAGCTACCAGTTCACAGCTAAAGGGATTATCATCATCACAGGGTGGGGTAGCCTGCCCTTGTTTAAATCTCCCCAGTCACTTATTAGGATATGCCTGGCAGTTTACAGTGTTACTATTCTTTGCTTAAATTTTAAACAGTGGTAACACACAGTCAAGTATGACATGTAAAAAGGGCCCAAATAGAGAGCAAAAAATAGGAAAACTGTAATCTGCCAGGCATGTCATAAGATGTGACTGAGGGTTGGTGATAGGACTGGCTACCCAAACCTGTAAGAACTTTAAACCACGAACACTTCAACATTTATTTTTTTTCTTCAGCTTTCATTTTTAAAGAACATTGTGTCATAGTTTACAGCGAGGCTGCAGTGGCCCCTATTCTTTTATCCAAACTACACTAGTGCTGCCTGTTTCCAAGGTCACCACTTGGAGGCGAAATAGGGTCTTGATCAGCTCTGGCTCGCTGACCCTGATGCAAGCAGCCAGCTATGAGTCACTGGCTGTTTTCAGATCATTCACTGTGCTGCATCTTCAGACCAACTTCAACATTTCCAACTTCAACATTTCAGGACTTGAAATGTATTTCTTGAAGACTTATACTCCAGAGTGCTGAAAAGGTTTTGGATTGATTGACTGATTGAAATGAATGGCAGTGCAGTGTTACTAGGATCCAAATGCAGAGCAAAGAATAGTAGCACTGTAATCTGCAAAGCCTGCGATAAGAGACAACTTGAGATTGTTGAGCAAGGGACTGTCTACCTCATCCAGTAGAAGCTATCCCGCACAAGAAAAAGATGACCTCTAAACCAATCATATAAGAAAAATGGCTGTCAAGAGAAATGATAGGTAGTCCCATATCAGTTATTGCTATAGAGGATGTAGTGATAAAGATAGTTAAACGCCATTCGATTCATTAAAATGCGAATTCACGTATAACACGATGTAAGCATGGCTCAAAATTTGCATAACCTGAATTGTGTAACATTTTAAAATGTAGATTTTTTTCTGAACACCGTATTGACATTTGCACCATATTACGAATACATGGCACTGATTCTAATTTTACTGATGTATTTGTGATATGGCAGACAGAATTGTCCTTGTGTGTGCAGTGCCCGATATACATCATGCATTTCTCAGACACCTGACTGACTGTGAGCAGAATTACCAGAGATGGTTGAGCAAGCCCAAAGCTATTCAACGCCTTTCTCGTCTAGCAGTGTGATAAATCACTGCAACTGATAACCCAATCAGTATCACTATAACAGACCTTGTTTGAAGACAAAACTGTGTCAGGACAAAGTCTGCCCCAATGAAAAATATATAAGATGCTTATGGAATGTGGTTCAACATTCTAAAACATTTCATGTGATTTATTTATTGTTATTCTATAGCACTGCAATCATGCCGCGCAAAAACAAGAGGCATGCAAAATTGATAAAAGGTATCAATTGAATGGCAAAAAATGGTTTAAATTTTACTATACAATCCACTTATATTGCGAAGTGTGTCTTTGAACCCCCAACACTGCATTATGACAAGGTTGAAATGTATCATTCTGCTTTAGTATCATCGTCTATAGCAAAACAAAAGTGAATGAAAACTTTTCACATGAATTAAAAATTTCACACAACAAACTAATGTATTTGATGACAATAAATGATAGCAGTAAAGGTAGTCCCATAGTAGATATTGCTGTCAGAGATCAAATGTTAGAGACTTCATTGTACGAGGCCAAAACTTATTTATGAGGCTGGGCAGGCAGTTCCCTTCCTCGCTGTCTTTTTTTCCCTAACACCTGGGTCAACTAAAGTGTGCCAGTAACGTAAGGAACCCTGTCAACTGGAGTGTGCCAGTAATGGAAGGAACCCTGTCGACTAGAGTGTGCCAGTAATGGAAGGAACCCTGTCGACTAGAGTGTGCCAGTAATGGAAGGAACCCTGTCGACTAGAGTGTGCCAGTAATGTAAGGAACCCTGTCAACTGGAGTGTGCCAGTAATGGAAGGAACCCTGTCGACTAGAGTGTGCCAGTAATGGAAGGAACCCTGTCAACTGGAGTGTGCCAGTAATGGAAGGAACCCTGTCGACTAGAGTGTGCCAGTAATGGAAGGAACCCTGTCAACTGGAGTGTGCCAGTAATGGAAGGAACCCTGTCAACTGGAGTGTGCCAGTAATGGAAGGAACCCTGTCGACTAGAGTGTGCCAGTAATGGAAGGAACCCTGTCAACTGGAGTGTGCCAGTTATGGAAGGAACCCTGTAGACTAGAGTGTGCCAGTAATGGAAGGAACTCTGTCGACTGTGTGCCGGTAATGAAAGTTAAACTCTGCATCTTCGATGTGAAAACTAAGTGTTCTACCACTATGCTAATCAGATGCTACAATAAATTATTTAAAGTGGTAAATTATATTAGTGTCATAGAAGATACTGCCGCAGCAGATGAAGTGTTAGAAGAAATTTCCCTTCACTGCCTTATCAAGCTACTTTAGGCATCAATACAGGTATACATTTTTACAACGGGTTGTTGTTGTTATTGAATGCCTACAATGAGTAGGATTACACTTTTTTGTGCGCCCTGAAAAGGACGTTGACTGGTGGGTTGTAGATTTCCTCACATCCCGAGCATGCTGATGAAGGATGATCAGAGTCCTGCATGCAGTTGTGCTATGCTTGGCTTCATCTGTATGTCGCTCACTACAACAGGGATATCACGTCAATCCCTCAGCTCGTTAGCCAGGCTGCCATGCAAACAGCCCGTTTCCAGGGAGGACTACTGGGAAGTTGAGGTGAGGGTCTTGGTCAATATATTTTGCCTGACCCTGACTAATATGTCTGATCAGTATGTTTTGCCGATCCAATTGCTATGATAGACAAGTGTACCAACTGTTCTGCCAATCCTAAGTAACTATATAATGACTAGTATGTAACACTCAAGGGCACAGTTCCGGACGAAAGTAGGAGAGGTCTCCCTAAGATGCACTGGATAGATTATGTTCAGAAGTGGACAGGCAAAACTTTGGAAGAGACCAAAAGACTAGCAGTGCACTAGACAGAGGATGAGATGATGCAAGCCTGTCTTTTACAGTTGATGCAGCATTTATAATAAATCACAGAATTTTGTTCATGCAAAATCTTACATTAATTTACAGAAAAAGGAGTAGATACTCTAATAATAGCTATTGTATTCACTACACAGTTGTCTATGATATCATGTAGGCAGCTAAAAGCTCTTATCAGATGCAAAGCAAACAAATTATAGATACAAGTCAAGGTTTTTCCTGGACAAACACCATATTTTAGAGTTTTATTATACAAGCTTCTGCATTGCTACGAAAAGTGGTAGTTCCCAGACCAACACTAGTCTGTCGAGGGTTAATTTAAACTTACTACATATAATCCCTAAAGCTGGCTCTCCACCGATCTTCATTAGCAAAAATATAAACGTGTACTGCAAAAGTGATGAAAACAAATATCAAGGCCACGGCTGTGAAGATACCTGAAGTGAAAAAGGTCAGAAACATACACATCAGATGTCTGTGAAACACATATTGAGGGTTAACATTTTTCATGGTATCTTCAGTCTATACCAATAACAACATTAACTAATGTAAATGATTTAACACATATGTACCATGAACTGGTCATATCATCAAAGAATTGTATCCACTGTGGCACAGAGCCACCTACAGCACAATGACTAGTGCAGTGATACAACAAGTTTAAAGAGAATTTAATTGACCACAGCTTAATTGGATGAAAAACATGACCAACAATTAAGTCATAGCATATTTTTCTATAAATAAAATATCATTGGTATTGGTTTCCAGTCTAGTACCTACCAGACTGCTGCCACTTTCGGTCCTGTTGAATGTGTTATTCTATCTGACTTCATCGTCTGGTGAGGATTCAAAATACTATATCTATGATACGTCACCAATAGTAGACCATATTAGGATAAGTTCTGTGCACAGTTTTTATCATTGTGCTATGATTTTTAATTATGTTTTAATTTTGTCTCCTATTATCAAAGACAGGTGAGGATGCAGACATTGCAGTCAAAATTGTATAGCCTGCCATGTATTCTGCTTTCGCTTTTCGAGCAGGTTCACACAATATTTTTATGACATACCATCACTCAATGACCATATCGGAAATGTGTGCTAGTTATTTTTAACACTAAATTTAATTCTTCACATATGTATTAATGCCTGCGGGTAACTCAACGTCATTCATTGAATGCTGTGGGTCACTATGACCTTGTCAACTATACTCGTCTAGCCAACAGTTGAACTAGAGATGTTTATACACTGTCCATTTTCATAGAGATGTGAAGCAGAATACCCTGTTCTGGTTTTCTCATACCCTATTCTGGCTTTCTTATACCCTATTCTGGCTTTCTCATAGTGCAGTTTATAAACTTGCCTTAGTGTGTTACTAAGGCCAACATTTGGAGCAATGAATAGTTACACTGTAACTTGCACAGGCATGCTGTAAGAGGCGGCTAAGAATTTCAAAACAGATAAGGCTGAAGGCTAGCTGGGTTCCAGGTTAGCCCAAAAAAGGTATACAAAAATTCTGGAACTTTTTGAACTGATTTTACATAAGGTAAAATTAGTCCAATACCAGGAACTGATGTAATGGATAAAGTTGAGATTTCATTGTAGGAGATCTCAGCTTTCTGCGAGCTTTAAATAACAACTCACAAAAATTATAACAAACCTACAGAATTTGTTTTTACACAAAATTTACAAAATCTTGTATATTTAAAAAAAGATATTGCACAAAATTTTAAAAAATAGGGTCAAAGCCTACCAAAATAAAAATGAGTTACTGGACAAATGCTATAAAAATGTACCTAGACGAAGAATTGTATCCCTGATTTTAGAGAATGTCCTCTCTGGTATGAATACTGGGGCTTCTTTCTTGATCTTGATAAGGGTGTTGACTCCTAAAATATTAAAAAATTGTGCACAGATTATGGCATGCAAAAGCCACATAATGTCTTTTTTTATTTACTCCTTCAGTTGAACATAGAGCTGAGATGGTTCTCAACTGACATGGCTTCAATATCAGCTGTTCTTTTCCAGGTTGGCTTTAGCTTCCCCACTTTTCTCTTTCCACGCAGGCTCCAGTGTATGTCTAGTTAAATTGTTAGGTGTCTTTCAGGGGTTGTCCAAACAATTTCAAATTTCTCTCTGTAATCTCTAACTGTGTTGATTAAATCAAAGCTGATCACTCCTCTCAGTACACAGGCCATTGACCACATCTCACCAGCATATACTGGCTGATCTTTCTGGCTCTCTCCATGTGCAGTCATTTAATAGTACCCTCTCACATTCTGTTCTCTATGTATTCTTTGGTATACCTCTATTCCTCTTTCGCTGAGGATTTCTCATGAGAGCATGCCTTGCTATGTTGGACTGTGCCTTGTTCAGTTTATGTCCTACCCAGCCCCATTTTCTTCTCTTACTGTGTTGTCAAAGTGGGTATTGTTGGCTCCTTTTGCACTAGACTTCATTTCTCACCATGTCCTGTGATTTTATACCTATTATCCTTCATATGTATCTGGTAACAAAAGGACTGGAATCCTTGTTGTATTACTGTAATCGTTCTCTATGTTCAGTACCATACAACAGCACCAACTTGACACTGACATTGAATATTCTAACTTTGGTGTGAATCTTGATGCGTTGATGATTGATAGCTTTCCTTCTATTTGTCACACATCTGTGTTTTCATATGTGGTCATCTAATAAACAGTATGCAAATAAACTGGTGATAGTCTGCAGTTTTGATATGATATGCTTAGTTATATTGTCATAATTCTGAGCCAAATTGATGGACAATCTAATTTTATTGTCCTGGGAGATTGTGACCAAGTTCCATATTGGACAAAATATATCTCAAAGATGTCTGGGACCAGAGCTGTGATGATTTGACACTGTTGATATGTGCCATCCAATCTAAGACCAGGTTCTGGTAGTTAGAAGAAGACTGAAGTTGATGATCAAATCTATTATATTGGATTTCTTAACTAGAGGTGAATGCACCTTCTAGAACGGGATCCCAAACTCAAGTCACAAAGTGGACAACTAATGGCACTTGGATCAAGTGAAGACAATTTAGACCCAAAGGCTGTGCCTGAAGCTGGCAATCTCATCATGCAGAAAAAACTTTGAAATTATAATTACAGGATGGGAGAGAATAATATTAGAAAGATAGAAAAGGAAAGGGACCTATAGGTTATAATTGGCCATACAGGTAAGGTGAGTGAGCAAATCCAGGTAGCAGTGAAAAAGGCAAACGCAATGTTAGATACGATAAAAAGAGATATTAAACATTGGAGCAAGGAAGTGATAGTCAAACTGTATAAAGCATTTGTTAGACCTAGATTGGAGTACTGTGTACAGGTGTGAAGTCCTTATTGTAGAGTGGAAATAAACATGCTGGAAAACATATAAAGAAGAGCAATAAAACTGATAGTAGGATTCCAGAATTACATTTTGAGGAAAGAAAATCCAGTTTATAAGATAATCAAAGGAAAGGATAAATTAGACTATAACAATTTTTCTCAAAATACAACTATATGAACATGAGGGTATAGCTTCAAATTAATTAAAGAAAGGTCCAGATTAAATATTAGGAAATATATTTTTAGTCAGACAGTGGTTAATGCATGGAATGCATTGCCATCGAAAATAGTGGAGGAAGGGTCAATTAATGCATTCAAGGATAGATTGGATTCGCATAGTTCTTTTTTAGATCAAGTGAATGTAAAAGAAACTGGTTGTACACAGACTCTACAGAGTCTTCTAAACCAGTATAAAGATGTTATAAGTTATAATCAGAAACTGCAAAAGCTCAAATGCAGGCTTCCTGTAAAATGTCCAGCTGCAGTTGTGATCTATGCTTCACATGTGAGCAAAAAGCTGAATGAATGAAGGATTGTTAAGCCTTAAGCCTCTTCATTTTAAGAGTGAGGAAAAAAAAACTTCACTATATTAGATCCTCTACATTCATTACTCACCCCTTAATAGGAAAAATGTCCCAACAATAATCACCAAACCAACAGGAACAAGTACAAAAAGAGCTCTGATACCATGGTTGAAGACACCCACAAAGCAGATGCCACTCACAGAATCACCATCAATCTATTTTAAGGGGCAAAGAGAAAACATATTTTTTAAACAGATCACATCATCAAGTGTTATGCTATGTGTCATTGGTGATCTATTCCGTCCAGTCATTTATCACTTGAACATTTCATCACTTCAAAATAGCAATAATGATGGTGAGAATGGATTTCAAGGGGAAAGAGAGTAACAATTATATAAACGAGAATCGTATTATTCTTTCTATCAGGAAACAGGTTTTTTTTCATCTTTTATCTCTACATCATATTCTTTAGTCAGCCTTTTTTACCCTTATTTGGTTATAAAGGGTGAGTATGAAAAAATACAAATTCACCATAAAATGGTTATTACTTGACAAAATTTAATGAAAATTGGCACAGCAGAAGCTGTCTCTTTTTTTTAAAATTGCCCATGTTTACATGATTTTTGTATACTGTTGTTATTAGATCCATATGCTCCAAAATGACGTACACTCCAGAAGAAAGACATAAATATATAATGCACAAATATTTAATGTACATCTAACAATTACAGTTCGAAATGATTTCTAAAAGTGTTTCCGGACAAATGTTGGTCCTGTGGTGGTTTGGACATACTTTTGTGCAAGGTTGATGAAACTGGTTTGGTTGAAGGCTATCATACTGGGTGTGGAAGATAGATGTATGTACGCACCGACCAGAGTAATGCAGATTTCAAACAGTTGATGTTAAGCCAGGAAGATAAACCTTAAACTCATTGTAACCAAAGAAAATTTCAAGAGATTTCAGTCATCTATTTGAAATATTGTCAAGAAAGATCTGAAACTGAAATTTGTTTTAAAATAAAGATAACCAACTAATGGAAGTTACAAACTGGTATGACTGCAGCCTTCATGATTGTTGCTAAACTTATATTCAGCTCCCACATTAAATTTCCTTTGATTTACTGATGAAAAGTTGTTCACAGTTGCTACCCCATGGCACAATAAAAATGATTGCTTTTACACCAAAATCAGAACATGATGGTGACTTTGATGGAAGAAGATTGCTTCTCTTGCAACAAACTTTCAGTAAATTGTTTATGGCCTCTGTCAGCGGGTCTAGCCTGAGATAAATTTCTGTTCACTTCATCAAGCTAGGTATAAAAATAAATGGTGCCTGCTACCGATATGTACTGCTGAAGCAACAGCACGTCGTGCTCGACAAAACTCAATTTCTTGAACATGAAACTCCTGCTTTTTTTTACTACAAACAATTTGGCCACCGAACAGTTCCAACCTAAATTCTGTTTACTGTGCAATTTGGGGCCTAGTGGTTCAAAAAGCATATCACTCGAAGATAACAGATGTCACTGAATTGAAACAAAAAATTTTGGGCACTTGGAATGAACTTCATCAAACCACAATTGAAGTGGCAATTGCTCAAAGATGCAAGCATCTGTGGACTTGTGTTTCAACAAAAGGAGGAAACTTTGAACACAAAATAAAATAGTCAACATCTTTATTGCCTAATTATGTACGAGGGGCGCTCTGAAAGTAGTGCCACCTATTTTATTATGATGTCCCACGATATCAGAAGTAGATTTTTTTAGTATGGCAGTAAAGTTTGAACATTCCTACAATATACTTAAAATTGTATTTCCGACTGACAGGTGGCAGTGGTGAAGCAGTCTGACAAATGGCGCCTAATCATGGAAGAGCGTTATAAACAGAGGTGCGTTATTGAATTTCTCCATGAGGAAAAAGTTGCTTCAATTGACATTAATAGACGCTTGCTTGCTAAACATTTACGGAGAACAAACAGTGGATATTGGCACAGTGAGGCGGTGGGTTGTGTGTTTCAGTAGTGACAAACGTGACATGAAGGACAAGCCGCATTCTAGACAGCCATGCACAGCTGTCACACCACGCAATGAAGAACATCTCGATCAGCTCATCCGTACAAATCAGAGGATTACGACCAGGGAACTGTCTACGGATCTGGATATCGGCGTTCAAAGCATTGGAAACTATGCTGTCAACATTGGAATTTCACAAAGTTTGCGCCTGGTGGGTCTCACGAATGCTCTCACAGGAACAGAAAGAACACCGCATGCAAATTTGTCATGACCTCTGGAATCATTACGAGGATGATATTATTCTGTCTTTCTATGACTCTCTCAAGCTTATTCTTCTTCTTCAGCGTTCATCTTTAAAAGTATGTTGTGTCATAGTTTACAGAGAGGATGTGATATCTTCATCTTTTGGTCTGACACATCTAATTTCAGCTCCATTCTACACTTTGTTTAATTGTTATTTGCAGTGTAGCTGTCTAGTCTGTGCAGGATCTATTTTGCTGCACATAACAATACACAAAAACTAAATGAATATTTTCAAGGAAAAATCTCATCATGATAAACAGTATGGAATCTACCAGTTTCATTCATGTATCTCTGAGCACATCACAGTCACAAAAATTATAATCAGTTTTAAAAAGTATTCCATAAAAGATATTACCATAGGGAATAACGTGTAAGAGACTTTGTTATGTTGGATTATTAATCTAATGAGATGGTGTTGCCAGTTATCCCATAGCTGGATTTCTAGCCTGTATTTACCTTGAGTTTATGTGGATTCTTGATAAAAAGGAATGTCCACTGCAGCCTTCAAAGCACTTGTTGTAATTGTTCAAAGCAACTTATGCTGATTTGAGTTAACGCTTGACGTTTCTTTGGTAACAGGTTACAGTGGCTTTTATTAAATCCAGAGGCATACTAGAAATGGTGCACTGGGATACTCCTGGATAAAGTGCAATTGGAGGCTCCTCAGTACGTTCAACATTGCTGATCACTCATGTTTTTGGTCAGACTTCCGTGACAGTCTGTTTTCAGGAGCACAAACAAGGATGCAAGGTGGATGGAGTCTTGATGTTTCCCTTAGCCATGATTTCCCTACACTCTCCAAAGCAAATGGTACAAGGTGACTAAAATGTGTTGTGTATGGGACTTACAACTTATCATGAAAACAAATTGCTACAAAAACCATAACTGCAAGAAAGTACAAAAGGCTTCCTGTACTGGGTCAAATGCACTATGACACTATGACAAGAACAGGACAAGAAAATCTGAGCCATGCAAATTTATCTGAAGGCAAAGTATTACATAATGACAGCTAAGGGATCCCCAGCAGAGCTGATGTTGATGTTATGCAAGCTATTCTCTGATTGGTGATCTGATGCCACACAATGTAATAATAAATGTTCTTCTTCTTATGTTCGCTCATTGATTTTTACACCCTCAGATGAGTTCCTATGATCAACTTGGCCATTGTCTAGAGCTCATCTTTAGCCACATATAATTTTGAGTTTAGTGTTGTCATTTGGCCACCGAGTTATCCTCAAAATTAGACTATAACAAGTTTTTTTTCAAAATGCAACCACGTACAAGAACAGGATGGCATAGCTACAAATTAACTAAAGAAAGGTCCAGATTATATATTAGGAAATATCTTTTTAGTCAGAGAGTGGTGAATGCTTGGAATGCATTGCCACAGGAAGTAGTAGAGGCTAGGACAAATAATGCATTTAAGAATAGATTGGATGCGCATAGCTTTTAAAGCAAAGAAATGTAAATGAAACTGGTTGTATACAGACTCTGCAGTCTTCTAAACCAGTATAAAGACGTTAGGTTTTTAAGTTAAGCTAATTGGCTATACAGAGGGCAGTAATATAAAACATACTCTGCAGTTTGTTCACTTAGTGCACAGTGGTGAAGCAGACAGATGAAGCCTGTACGTGTGTTTATTTAGTCTGTTATAATAAATGTTTATCAGGTTTTCCTGGACAGACATAGAGCTCAGAAAAACAATTATATAGATAATAAGACAGTTAAAGGTCACTTACCTCAGAGATAGCCAAACAAATAATAGTCAGAACTAGTGGAAGGCACCAGCTGATGAGATGAAAATATGCTGTTTTAGACATTAGGGCATCTCTTGGAGTCCCAAGTGCAGTGAACGTCAAATACCAGGCAAAGGCTAGCATAACAAACCATGACACACCAGCCACCAAGAAGTAATACACTATAACAAATACAACTGTACATGAGATGCTTTCATTGGACCTGACAAAGAGACAAGAAAACAAAAATTTTACAGTTGCTTCATTTGTATGAGGATATAATCTACATACATGTGGTTAGAGTGAAAAACATAAATAAATAAGAATTCCTATTACAATGAATGAACAAACAGAAGAAATCGTTGATAGCAGCGGAAATGTTGTTTCTGAGAACAATGATATGTATACTTTGGACAACCAATAAAACACCTAGGAAGACATATCACAAAACAACAACATCAAAGATTCTCTGTAGTGTGGTGTACAGTGAAGTGGTTAGTGACATGGCTCCCAACCCATCTAACATTGAGTGATTTTTGTATGTCCCAATTGTCATATTTTGATGTTATGATTTTTGTCCATCACGGGTGATGGAGACCACTCTCTGTTCATCTGTTTGGAATATGTTCAGTCAGTTGATGAGTTTGAAGGTGACCTAGGAGCCCTATGTGGGTCTGGAAAGACTTTGGGCAGTGTGGACAGGAAATGTACGCCTGGTGTGAAGGCTTCATTTCACAGGCGTTACAAGCCAGTGTCCGTTGTTCAGTTACTACTATTATCAATGTCTCATGCACCTTCATGAAGAGATGTGTACTGAGTGGTTCATTCTTGTGCAGCAGCTTAAAATGTGTTTGTTATTATGACAAAGACTTTTAGTGAAGCCTTATTTATAAATCAATTTCTTATAACTCCACCATAGATGTTTTCTGCAACTTATCTCATCTGTTTCCATGAACCATAGTACGGCCAGAAAAGTAGTTTGTTCTTCTTCCTTCTTCATTATCAGACATCCACATCAATGACTAACAAAAGCAGCAGTCAGTTCAAGATTTCTGACACTGCTATAGAGATTCTCATGTACTGATAAAGGTTGCTGCTGTGTGTTTCTTCTTTTCCCAGTGACTCCTAGGTCAGTCTCCAACAAGTATTCAGCAATCATGGGCCAGTCTCCAACAAGTATTCAGCAATCATGGGCCAGGTCCCACAGATGCATAATTCTGTCATGTCAATTGCAAATTTTCTATAAAGAATAGTACGGAAAATGGCTCATAGAACTGACTTTATTGCACCTGGGCACCCGCATACGTGCTCTGTGCCTTTCATCAATGAAAGGGACAGAGCACATGGGGAGATGGCTGCTCTTTAACCCATTACACCCTAAGCCTGGAAGTAATCTTCTCTATCAGTGATCACACTTTGCACCAGTTACATGTCTTATTGAGAATCACTTTCTTTAACAAAGTCATCACCGCTGATCACATTTTTGGTTTATCTGCCTTGATAGATGAAAGTAAATGTCCTTTTAGCTGGTGATTTCAGGACCAAAATATCGTCATCAGGGACCATTTGGCCATAACAAAAGTTGTCATTGCTTGTATTATGTACTCAAGCTGAACTGACCCAGAACTGTTTATGTTATTATGGGCATCTGATTTTCAATTCCATTTCAGCCACTTTGATCTATAATACAGCTGGGTAAACTGGAACATTGCACACCTAGGTTATATACCTAATCACAGACTTGCCACCATAAAAGGCAAGTGCTCTAACCCAACTTTTTCCTCTTGTCCCCTTTTCCCACCAGACAGAGTATAGGGTCACCACTACAGTTGGTCTCCTTCAGGTAGCCTGTGACACAGCACTTTAAATGGTTCTGCAGTGGGTGCTTCTGTAGCATTTTGTTTTACAGAATGAGGTTGTTAGCGCGATGCACAACTCACTTTTGTCTATTTTTACGATATACATAAAGGTTCAGTGAACTTATTCTTTCCTCCCCAATAATATGCCCCGAAATAAACTCAAGAAAACACTAGCCTTACTGCTACTTGGATATACATATACAAAACCAATACTTGCTTACTTTTCTGTTCACTTGTTAAAATTCACGGGAGGTTACAAGTTGTCTTTCTTGATGCAAGTGTGTTGTAAGCCTGTGATAACTGTTAAGTTATTTATCCAGCAAGGTTGCGATTTATGTGCCTTTCAGCCAAACACATCCTATTTCAGCTGGCCTATTTTGGATACCGAGTTTGCTTTCACACTTAACCCCTATTCTCTTAGCCAGATTGCACTAAAGCAGACTGCTTCACTGACCCTGATGCAAGCAGCTAGGTATGAGTCACTGGCTGCTGTCAGTTCATTAATCTTCCGGCCCTCACCAAGTCTAACACTGGTAGCATAGAGTTGGTATCTTCTTCTTCGTACGCTGTCAGACGTCAACTTGAATTTGTTCAAAGAAAGCAGCTGTCATCCTGAGACTGTTGACACTGCCATAGAGCTTGTCTAGTGTTGGCACTGGTGATGGCCACATGTGCTTTCTCTGGTCCTCGTATGTCGGGCAATTTTGCAGCAGATGTTCAGCTGTCATTTTCCATGTACCACAGGTGCATTCGTTAGTGCCACCTATCCTATGTTTATTGAATAGATGGTACCTCAGTCTGTTGTGGCCTGTGCGGAGTCTGAAGATCACGACCTGCTCTTTTCTGTTCAACTGGTAGTAGGCATAATTTTTTGTGTAGCCAGTGTGTTCTGTTTCCCATTTGGCCATGTATATGGCCCTAATAAACCTTTTTGACTCTTCGTAGGTCACACTAGAATCTGGTTGTGATAGTCTTGCACCTTCTTTTGCCAGTATGTCTGCCTCCTCGTTGCCTTGCATGTTACAGTGGGATGGAACCCACTGTACCACTACTCTTTTTGGTACGGACTGCTGGCATAGTTGACAGAGTACTGCTCTTAAATCATTAAGTTCAGTACTTTTCTGGCTTTTTAGTACTGTAACCACGGCCAGAGTATCTGTAAACAGGACTATCTGGCTTTCATTGCTTTCGCCTGTCAGCATTGCTTTTATTGCAGCCCTCAGTGCCTCTGCCTCCGCTCTGAAATTGCTTGAGAATTTTCCAGTTGCCACTGACAATGTTACCTTTCTACCATTTGTTAGGCTCAGGAATACCCCTCCCCCTCCATTCTGTGTTGTGTTTGTTACAGAACCGTCGGTGTGTGCATGGGTCCAGTCCATGCTTGGGTAGTTTTCTGCTATGTACCTCAGGGTTATGTCTCTTCTTTCTTTTTCGTCTGGCTGTTCTTGTTTCCAATACCTGGTATATTTTCTACCACCTCCGGAATGATATGCTGCTTCCATGTGGGTTTGCGTACAGTAGGGATGGGCTTTGGTGTTGTTATGGTGTTAATAGGGTCTTCGCTCATCTTTGCTTTGGCTATTTCTGCAAAGTTTCTCCGCTTTAGTTTCCCTTTTCCAAATCTATTTAGTCTCTGATGCATTGTCTGTCAGTCTTCTTAGTTTCTCTGCTTGCTGCTAGGCTCTGCAGTCTCTTCTGCCGGTCATGGATTGCAGTTTTTGTAATCTTTTCAAGTTCTACAATTGGCGTTGACTTCATGCCTCCTGTTATAACTCTCATGGCTTGGTTTTGAAGTTTGCTAATTTTATCAAAGTTCGCCTTTGCTGCTGTTGCCCATGCCGCAATGCCATACTCGAGAACTGGTCTCACTCTTCCAGTGTACAGTTTCTTAGGTATTCTTTCGTCTGCTCCCCAGATTGTGCCAGCAAGTTTCCTCATGATTTTATAAAGAGTTGGTATAAATAAACTGTTTATCAGTTGTCATTTTATTGCTAAGCTGATATTTAAAACCATTTACATTTTTAAAAATACACTTTCACATACCCTAATTGTGGCTCTCCTTTTCTAACTGTTCCATCTTTTCTGCACACAATGTCTCTCCTAGCATTGCCAACAAACTGAGACATCCAGCCAATGCTTCCCAGGAAAAAGCAGGCATTAATGAAAAAGAGAATCAAAGATGGGTATCGATTGGCATTTTTCCAGTCAATGATGAAGGTCAGCTGTTGACAAATAAAGTTGTTGGGTACAGGTGTCTGAGCTGAAACAGAAAGGGTTAGTTGATTTTGTAAGCATTAATGGTTAGTTGCTTCTGCATGCATTAATGGTTAGCTGCTTCAGTTTGGTTTGCAGTAATGGTTAGTTGTTTTTACATGCATTAATGGTTAGCTGTTACACATAATAGTATCATTGCACTATGAGCAGAGCAGACCCACAGGTGCTGAGTCTCTCCCAGAAAATATTTAAGGATTTGGAAAAAGATTTCTGAAATGGATTTCAGGACCTTTTACTGCTTACTGAGGAGTAAATAATAGGATCACTGCACCTCCATGCATGTCATAAAAGGAGACAAAACATAGTTGTGCAGCATAGGGCTAGTGATCTCATCATATAAAGCAAATTGTCACAGAAACCATTGCAGGCAAAGTGTTTTAGTGCAGGTTTGATAATTGAGGCCAGCTGTAGTGCAGTGAAAAATGGATAAGAAGAATATGGATACATGTGGTTCCTGTAGCTCATTGGTTGTACTCACTCCTTACCCTATCCTTTCCAGTGCCTCTCTTCTTGACTCAGGCTTAATGTCAAACTCCTACAATGTGTGGATTGCTAATTCATTGTTTGTAGTGTCAACTCCCAACAGGTGGTCATTGTTTGATTTAAATATCTCCCCCTTATTCTTATCTGGTCTCTATTATAGGCCCATTCGAAGTCAGGATTTTAGCTCTTAAACTCCCACAAACCACAGCAATACCAGGAGTATTGACACAAGCATTGAAGGTTTCAGGTATTTATGTTTGCTATCCAATCAAGTCAAGCAGACATCTCTTCTGAAGCAAAACAAACAATGAGACTCAGGCATGTTGACAACTCTGATCTATGAGATCTCAAATAGGCATCTCAGATTTAAGCAATCAATCTGAATTCTCATGCTGAAGATTGTTGTCATGTATGCCTTGCTACTCTCTGCAATGATTTTACCTCTCCCTCTAGCAGAGAAGCCCCATCCTGATTTATCACTATGCTGCACTGATCCTTCAGTATATAGGTTGATATCATTATCCTGAGTATAATCACATATCAACTTCAAGCTTTACTTTCCCATTACAATACTTTCTGCATTCCCTGCCTAGTAAATAACTCTGTGGTAGTCATAATTGCCAGTATGTATCCATTCTTCCCATTGGATTAAAATCTTAACTGTGGTCACCAGGCTTATGTCTTCTCAACCTGCACCATTCACAAAATGCATCTATTGATTCTCATTCCCTTGATGTCTCCAGTGTTTCTCCTACAGTGAGTGTCTCCTGTATGTAGCAACAGATATATATAGTCCTTGGTCTGGGCCATTTCATATCTGGGTATTATCAGCAGAATTCCAAGCATGTATATTATCTTGCAATCTAGGACCAGTCACATTTCTTCATTTTGGATGATTTCAAACCT
Organism: Ariolimax columbianus; assembly: GCA_036924085.1. NCBI lineage: Eukaryota > Metazoa > Mollusca > Gastropoda > Stylommatophora > Arionidae > Ariolimax > Ariolimax columbianus. The sequence continues at coordinate 109,158,683 of JAVGWX010000004.1, forward strand.
TTTTTTTCTTTCATGGTTAGTCAATATAAGCATTAATGGTCAGTCAATGTAAGCAATAGTGGTTATTCAATGTAAGCATTAATGGTTAGTTGCATCTATAAATATGAATTGTTACAACTTTGCCAAATACCGTTTTTTTGGCACAGGTATCTAAGATGAAAGAGAAAGGGCTAATTGTCTCAATAAACATTAATGGTTGTTGTTTGCAAATACCCACAATGAGTAAGTTACTCTATTGTGCGCCCGAAAAAGGACACTAAGTGGTGCGTTGCAGTAGCTTTCCTCACACCCCGAGCGTGCTGATAAAGGTGGACCGGAGTCTCCAGGCGGTTGTTCAATGCTTGGCTTCATCTGCGTGTCGCTTACTACTATGGGGATCACGTCGATCCATCACCGTGTTAGACAGGCTGTCATGAAAACAGCCCGTTTCCGGGGAGGGCTACTAGGAAGGTGAAGTGAGGGTCTTGGCCAGTATGTTTTGCCTGACCCTGACTAACATGTCTGATCAGTATGTTGTGCCTGACCAGACGTTAGTCTTCCTCCTCGCATTAATGGTTAGTTGCTTCTATAAATATGAATAGTTATAACTTTGATAAATACGGTTTTTCAGCACAGATATCTAAGATGAAAGAGAAAGGGTTACTTATCTCACTAAGCGTTAATGGTTAGTTGCTTCTATAAATATGAATTTTTACTATGACATTGACAAATTTACAAATAAAGTTTGTGGGTACAGGTATCTGAGGTGAAAGAGAAAGGGTTACTTGTCTCAATAAGCAATAATGGTTAGTTGCTTCTATAAATATGAATTGTTGCTACAACATTGACAAATAAAGTTTGTGGGTACAGATATGTGAGATGAAAGAGAAGGTTTACATGCCTTTACATTAATGGTAAGTTGCGCCGGAATTTATTAATGATTAATTGCTTTTGTATAAATTAATGGTTAATTGCTTCTGTAGACTATATTATTCGTTGTGTCTTAATTTATTAATGATTAGCTGCTTCCAGGGACATTAATGGCTAGGTGGGCCTGAATTTATTAATGATTAGTTGCTTCTGCAGACATTAATGGTTAGTTGCGTCTAAATATATTTAGGGTTCGTCACTGTAGGTATTAATGGTTAGTATCGTATTAATGCATTAATGATTAGTTACCCCTTCGACAAATAATGTTATTGAGTACAGGTGTCTGAGCTGAAAAAAGAAAGGATTAGCTGTCTGTAAGCATTAATGGTTAGTTGCTTCTATAGATATTAATGGTTAGTTGCTTCTGAATGCACTCATGTTTAGTTGCTTCTATAGATATTAATGGTTAGTTGCTTCTGAATGCACTCATGTTTAGTTGCTTCTGTTGACATTAATGGTTTATTTAGAAATATATTAATGATTAGTTAACAGTATAATAAGAAAAATCCTATCTAGGGTTTGCCAGAAAGCTATAAAAACACAAAATTATTGGACAATTCAGGAAATACAAGTGTGAACAACTCCCTTTCCACATTTGCTCTAGAAGAAAAAGGCATGAATAATTTGTGTTTCTGTAACTTACTCCCTGTCACATCTTTGAGTCATTAACAGGAGAAAAAAGAATAAAACCACTCCACCTTATGCATGTCATAAAAGATGGCTAAGAAAAATTGCACATAAGACTGGTAGTCTCATTATCTGAAACATAATGTAAAAGAAACCATTATAGCAAGAACTCATAGATACATTTTGTGAAGACTCTCTGCTATGAAATCAACTCTATCATGGTCTCAATTCTCCTAGTAGATGATAGGACTTCTATAGGCAACTCTGATTAGTTTCCTCTGAACACATTGTTAAGCTAGTGTTGAAGAAATCAAGGTAAAAGTAGGAAGGAAACAGTTCAATTTCACTGGTACATTTTGAGAAAAGAAAAGTTAGAAAATTGCGACAAATGTTGCTGTTCAAAGCTGCTTGATCTGAGTTAACTTTTGATGTTTCTCTGGTAGCGGGCTACAGTGGCTCTTCTTACATTCCAAGGCATACTTGAAAATGTGGATTGGGTCCTCCTGGTTATAGTGCAATGTGATACTCATTAGTAAGCTCACCACTATAGGGATTACAGTGTCGATCCCACCTTGTTGGTTAGACTGCTGTGACACAGTCTTTTTCCAGGAGCCTGATTGAAGACATGATGTGTGGAGGTTTTGGTCAGTATATTTCACCACCCCTTGATCACTCTTCGCACTTGACTGCCAGCTATAAATGTAATTGTTAAATCTTATAAATTTCTTTCCATATTTTTTTTTATGTGGCTGACCTGTTCTTTACTTCATTGTATTTCCTTCCCTTTTTTATGTGGCTTTGTGCTTTCCTCGCTGTATTTTCTACACTGTTTTTTTTTGTATGTTGCTGACCTGTTCCTTTCCTCACTGTATTTTCTTCCCCATTTTTTTTTATGTAGCTGACCAATTCCTTTCCTCTTTGTATTTCCTTCCCTATTTTAAGGCATGTTGTAAGAGGTGAATAAGAAGGATTGGGCATGGGGCTGGCTACCTCATACTGTAGAAACTTTAAGTCCCAAAAACTTCAACAAATATACACAGGCTAATGTTTGATAACTTGACCGGTTTTTGTTGAAGGCCTATGTTCCACTGGGAGCTGAAAAGGTACTGATTGGTGACTAAAATGTTATTTTAATTTTAAAATAGAACAGTGCTGCCTTGCATCATGAGCAGATGAATATGTTAATGCATGCAAATGAGGACTTACCACAGTGAAAAGAGTACAGACTAAACAAAGAGACCCAAATACTGCCACAAACGTGTGCACTTCTCTGTGTTGTTCTGGAGTAAACAGTGGATTGTCACATGGTATACCACAACCATCAACACCATTATACCAGCTTCCTGGGTCATCCGTTCGAACAAGCGGTGGCTCACACCGACCAGTTGTATTGAATGTCAGTTTATCATATGTCTCTTGCTGCGAACAAAAAAAAGTTTTTTTTTAAACGGACTATACTATTAATTTCCAACTCGTTTTCATCTAAAAATAAATGTTGCAAATATCAGAACTGTTGCAGGACTGAAAATCCAATTATAATAGAATAAATAAGTAGGATTCCATTTTATGGCGCACAGAAACAAAAAGAAAACTAGCCGTAAAAATTACATTTGACATAAACTGCAATTATTACTAAAACTACAAGGTGTGATCAAAAAGCATCTGAATAAGATCGTTTTATTAAATACATGAGTAACAGATATGTAAGTCTGTAGGCTTTGAAGTAGTTCCCCTCCAAAGTCACACAAATAGTCCAGAGCTGTTTCCACATTTGGTGTAAGTACATTTGGAAATTGCGTACAGCTGCCTCGTCACATTCTGTTGTATATCTTTGCTATGTCAAATGTTAGTCCATTATCAGTGTAAAATGTTGAAATGTATTTTTTTAATTTTATGTGTTTGCCCCATTAGTTTCTACTGGCGGAGGCACGCCTATTCCACCCCAGACCATAGTCGATTGGGCGATATTAATACGCATAAACCAGTGCTTGGATGTATGTGTGCAACTGTATGTACCTATGCTAGGTTTGTGCACTCTCAGAAGTCAGCCCAACCAAAGTGCAATGGAAGGGCCTCACCCTGAGGGCGCATGTGAAAGTTGTGTAAGAGTGTGATATTTAATGTTATGATTTTTATAGCAACACTTACCCCACATCCTGAGACATAATTGGAATGACCACACTGAAGAAAATCTGGCCAACCATTGTTGATTTCCTGCACAATCTGACAAGGCTTACGTGTTCGCTCACACACTTCTTTGCTGGGGAGTTCCAATCCTTGAGTATCATTACACCTGTTACGGCAAAGTGTAGCTTAATTTTCAAAACACATAATTTTATTTAAGATAAATAGGCTATTCATGCTACAATGCAGAATGAACAATATTTATTTAACAGACCCGGGGAGTACAATTGCATATGACTATTGCATATCTCATACAAATGGCTGGGGACGGTGTGGGCTAGTGGTTAAGTAACACGGCTCACAATCCAAAGGTGCTGGGTTTGATCCCCATAACAGCACTGGCCGTTACCCCGGAGAAGCAAACCCTTAGAAAATGCAGGAGGAAGCAGACCCTTACATAAAATGCATGCCAAAGTCAGATGCACTGGGCCATCCCTACTGTACGCAAACCTACCTGGAGGCAGCATATATTTCCAGAGGTGGTAGAAAATATACCAGGTATTGGAAAAAAGAACAGCCAGACTGAAAAAGAAAGAAGAGACATAACCCTGAGGTACATAACGCAAAACTACCCAAGCATGGACTGGACCCATGCATATACCGACGGCTCTGTAACAAACAAAACACAGAATGGAGGGGCAGGGGTATTCCTGAGAAAATAACACTGGCAGTGGCAACTGGAAAATACTCTAGCAATTTCAGAGCGGAGGCAGAGGCACTGAGGGCTGCAGTAGAAGAAATGGTGACATGCAAAAGAAATGAAAGCCATATAGTCCTGTTTACAGATGCCCTGGCCGTAGTCACAGCACTAAAAAGCCAGAAAAATACTGAACTTAATGATTTAAGAGCAGTACTCTGTCAACTATGACAGCAGTCCGCACCAAAAAGAGTAGTGGTACAGTGGGTTCCATCCCACTGTAACATCCAAGGCAACGAGGAGGCAGACAGACTGGCAAAAGAAGGTGCAAGACTACCACAACCAGATAATAGTGTGACATACGAAGAGTCAAAAAGGCTTATTAGAGCTAGATACATGACCAAATGGGAAACAGAACATACTGGCTACACAAAAAACGATGCCTATTACCAGCTGAACAGAAGAGAGCAGGTCGTGGTCTTCAGACTTCGCACTGGCCACAATAGACTGAGGTACCACCTATTCAATAAATTTAAGATTGGTGGTTCTGACGAATGCTCGTGCGGTACTGGGAAAATGACCGCTGAACATCTGCTGCAAAACTGCCCAACATACGAGGATCAGAGAAAGCAGATGTGGCCATCACCAGTGGCAACACTAGACAAGCTCTATGACAGTGTCGACAGCCTCAGGATGACCGCTGCTTTTTTCGAAAAAATAAAGGTTGACGTCTGACAGCGTACGAAGAAGACGAAGAAGATGCACTGGGCCAATAGACGCAAAACAAATATATATATATATATAAATGCCTAGAAACAATAACAACACTGACTTGTGGAAGATAATAGAATGAGACAATAAATAAATACTGCTAAATATCAATGAGAAAAAGTATGATATGATCTCATAACAATGTAACAACAGCATGCACTTGATATCAGTGGAAGAGAATGAGACAATCAAATATTGCTAGAAATCAATGAAAGTTGGATAGATATATCCTCAGAAAAGTCTACTATGACCATCATATGCACTTAATTGAAACCCAGTGAAATAGAACACTGAAGAGACCAAAAACACAGTGGGAGAGGAAGTCATACAGAAATCTATTTCTACATCTCTTTTCCCACTCTTTTTTCAGAATCCTTATTACTAATTTGTTTACAATAGACCTGAATTGTTTTGTTGAATCTTTGTTACAATACGAGTGGTATAGTTTTAGAGCCAATTGTGCCAGTTCTCAATTAAAGAATATAAGCCTGGAATAATGAACTGGCTATGCCTGTTGATGAAAATTAGTTTTCACTTTTAAAGAAAAATTCAAAAGGTGACATATATTGGAAGGGATCAAACAAAAAAGATGGTGAGATGCACCTTACCATAGTAATAAAAGAAAATTATATACATGTACACTAATTATAAGTTGCAGGACGGTTAAGCCACTAACCTCTCACACCAAAACTAATCATTTTCATAACATTAAATGAGGAGCAAAGATAGGTATGCTTTAACCCACCAGGCATATCATAAGACTGGCATTGGGGTCAGCTACCCCATCTTGTGAAAACTATAGATCACAAGAAAAATAAAAGATCTCTACACCTCTGGGAAGAAGAAGAGCAGCTAGTTCAGGAAGTTATATGTTTTGTTACCATAGAAATACATTCTATTTATGGTCCTGCTTTACTATTGGTTCTAGTGTAGTCATGAAAACAGCTGATAGTCCAACTATTTCATTTTTAAAATGTTATTGGGTGTGTGGGAGTGAGGGGAATGAAGACCACATCTGAACTGTGCATAAAAGGAAACAATGTTACTTCTCATAGAGAAATTCAATGTTTATAATTTGTATAATGGTATCATGATTCATCATGAATGGTTTCCAGGATAGATAAAATAGAACCAATGTTTCCTTCCTTGCATATCGCAAGAGGTGACCAATCTTGTTAAGTTTGTGTACAGGTGCAGTGACCCTATTCTTTCCTCACCAGTTAACGGCTCTGGGTCCACACTAATGTTTAATAAGCATAGTACATATTCAATATTTTGATTGTGCTCAAATTTTATTATAAGTGCCTTATCATAGTCATCAATGCTCGCTTTTTGCTGTGGTTTCGAAAAGATACAAAAAAGCATTTATAGGTATGGCCAGGTACCGTGCCAAGAGGTAAACAGAAACTAAGCCTACATTACAACCTAAATGTCTTCATCGAGGACAACAAACAACAAAAATATGAGCTAATAAATCATAGAGGAAGGGATGAACACATAAAATAGAGATATGAACACATGAGTAAGATAAGGTGCTTAGTGAGATAAGATCTCATCCCTGGTCTCCCCGCTGTGGACTCATTGGTGGTAATATAACATGTGGATGAAACAAGTGAGTGGTAGCGGCTGGCCAGGAAGGCGTAAGAAAGGAGTGAAGGCCAGATAAACTAATAGTGGTCAAACGGCTAGATGGTGAAATGTGTACACATAAACTGAGTCTAGAAGCAGATAACAGCTGCCGAGAACAAGAGATCGAGAACCAGAGACTTAAAGCACAGAGCAGATATTAAAAGAACAGTCCAAGAGCAGATATTAAACATAGAGTCCCTAGAACAGATATTAAGAACAGTACGAAAACATATATTGAGAGCAGAGTATAGTTTGATTGAAGTAGATATGGAGGTACCAATAACCTGTTTTATTAGACTGAAGGTATTTCAACTTGGTTAACTTTTTTCAGGGAGTAACATCTGTGCACCTTGCAGGAAATCTCAGAATCACAATTTGACAGTATACTACTAACATAGTTATCCTATTATTTGTGTGCAAATTGATTTTATATAAATTGTTATTTGATGTAAATAAAAATTAAATAAAAATTATATGAACAATCATTTGACAGATAAATTCATGAACATAAGGTGAACTTGGTGTTTAAGAATCTATCAACCAGAACCAAAGATTGATTGAGAATCAGTGTTAGAGTTAAGTGTGTCACACAAAGCAACAACGTATATGTTTTGCACCAACCCTGCCGCTAATAGTGTCAGATATGGTCCTTATCCTAGACTCAGGAGTGGAAAATGTCAATGTGTGAAATGAAGTGTCTACAGACAGTTCTTGGTGTTACCAGGCGAGATAAAATTAGAAATGAGGGCATTTAAAATATTGTACGAACTACCCCTTATGCTGACTACATTTCTACATTGAGGTGGTTAGGTCAGCTCAAGCAAATGCAACCAAATTAACTCCCACTGCGAGCATACAACACAAGAAGTTCTGATTTCAGGGCACAAGGCAAGTCCTGAGGAAGATGGATAAATGACAATTGGATAAACCTACAATGACGCAATCTCATTGACCGACAACAACAGATATCACAGCCTTGCTGTGAATTACAGCACAACGTCCTTTTCAAGACAATTCCTGAAGAAGAAGAAATGAACTGATTAACATCACTAAACTGGACATTACATATATTTTGTATATGTACAAACCTGGGTAAATAAACTGAGCACAGAAATGGCTGTACAACAGACCAGCATTGAGGGACATTCTGCAAGCCCCTCCACAGTCTCAGTTTCTCATAGGCATCCTCAAGAGTGTGTGAGTCACCAGTCAAGCTTGTAGAAGTATGGGTGAATGGAAGCATGGTATCCATACAAAATCTGGATGTCAGTGGGACACATGGTCCGGAGATATTGGTTGATCTGTAGCATCGCAGGTTTGAGAGACTGGTAGGGAGTTGTGCTCTAACTTGTGTTGATGAATTGGGAATGAATATGAAAATGGTAACAATGAAGGTCATAAAATGGCTTGAGTACTCTGGCTGCCATAAGGAAACGCCCATCCGCCTATTGGTGTGTTGTTCAGTATCCATTAAAAAGGAATTCTATTTCCTTCATAACTGTCTAATTGTGCTCATAATGCAATTTGGTGTTTGATGTAGCATTACATACAGATATGCCTTGTGTTCCTGAAATATAAAAGCATTATCAAATTGTTATCTCTGTTTTTTTCATGATTTAATTGGACAGAATAATATCTGAATCAAATTCAGAAACCACCATTTTGTATTAACTATTATCATTCATACCAATTCTCTGTCATCAGTGTCAGATGTGAACCATGACAAAAGCTTAAGAACAAAAGTGAAAGATCGCAATGTATTACCAAGATGCTTGCGAAAAGTTGTCATGGTTGCTAGAAGAAATGGAATGTAAAACAAATAAATCTGACAGAAAGTTGAAACAGCACCATGGATGACATACATTGACAGACAAGAGAACTAAATGGTTTGATTGCAAGACAAGAATGCCTCTAAACCAACCCACCTTATGAGCCTTGACACAAAACAGTAAGGCTTCAGAGCAGTAGTGAAACCATTAAAAAGATTGACCAATAGTGTTTTAGAAAAACTACAGAGGCATAGATTGAAAAGAACAAAGGCCCATAAAAGATGGACTGCACTTCTCCCTGATGCCTAACTATATTAGTTAACAGATGATAAGTCACTGTAAAAAACCAGAAGAAAGCAAATAATCTTTTTTGTGGGCGTGTTCTGAGAAAAGAACAGTTGGAGTACACTGGGAGTCAAACTAACATTGTTGAAAAAAAAAAGACAGAAAATAGAATTAAGAGAAGATGCTGTGTAATTTAACATCATTGCATGTAAGAAAGAGAGTTAGCAACATGTTTGATAAACAGCACTAGAGATGGGAAATTGTGGAGATCCATGCTGATCTGCATAGCACACAATGTTTTCTTTCCAAATTCAACAGGTCCTGTCTTACGTTATCTGTCTGTCTTCTATGCTATCGTCTTCCTGACAACAAAGATATATAACAAAGATGGCACCGTAACTGGCTGGGGGTCTACATTGCTCTACAGTTTTGGTTCATTATGGATGCCGCCAGACCACAGATTTGTCTGGAATTCACACTAGTTGACGACTTTCACTTGTGTTCAAGGAAACGTGATGTTGTTTTCCGTTTGGACTGGTTAATTCGTTCGTTGTGTGTTATTTCTTCCGTCCTATTATCCTGGTCTGAACATAGGCTCTATGAATGGCACTACGCTTAAACCTGCATTGTATTTCATGGCCTAGTTCACACGGCTGAACTTCCCTAATTTGGTGTGTGGAGAAATTTAGACATTATAATGAACTGAACACAGCTTGGGAGAGATGCCAGACTCACTCACACGCTGAGTGATGTCTCTACAACCTCTTGTGGTTATGGAAAAGGCACGCCACACAATGTTAAATGTCATTCTCCCTCCACTGCTTTGCGGGATACCTGTTTACGGGAAAGGCTTCGGGAGTAAACCCTGAGGAAAAATCTGCATACTATGCTATCTCCAGTCGTCTCGATAAATATCTTGTCACTGGCCAAAGGTAACTTAGGACCAGAGAGTAAGGTTGACAAAAGGCGCAGTTTCTTCTTCACTTTAAACCAAATCACCGCGCAGGTCACCCATTTCAGCGGACACAGCAAGAGAAAAGACTGCCCACATGGCTGAACAAAGAAAGTGGTCTTCCTTACTTATGATGGACGAATATAATCTGCCTGATATGTTTCACTTATTAAGGCATTGTCAGTTAAGCTCCAATTAAGAGAATCAAGTCTACATCTTTAAATTTATACATATCACTTACTGGTTGTTAATTGTGTCTCAAAATATGAATTGACCTTTAGCATGTTGCAGTACTTGATATATGGTTAGTTGGCTCACTGATTCAGCGACCTGTGGACTCCTACCCTTTGGCCCAATGCCATATAGTGGTATCGGCAAGTGTTTGTGAGCTGTTTTTTTAGTTCCATTCAAAGTATTCCATTTGTCTGGCCTCGGAGGAAGAAAATCTTACCTAACACTGGCAAGCACCAAACATTCAAAAAGATGGCGCTCAACAGTTTCATAGAGGTGTGTGCATAGCCTGCACTTTGGAGTATGTTCTGGTTGGATTCTGATAAGATTACGATGCTTTTAGTTTTTGATGGAAAGCATCAAATACAGTTTTCAAGTGGTACAGAGCTACTTCCAGTGCTGTTATTTCTGCCTCATAGTTTGAACTTATCTCAACAGGCATTAAACAGCTCATAATATGTTCTGTCTGGATACTTTATGTTGACTCCATATTCCTCTTTAATCATCTTCAGTTCCATAAGCTAGTTGAGGCACCATTACTGCAGTTTGTCGTACCAACTCCCCCCATACAACAACGGTGTGTCTTGGGCCACTACACACCTGACGGAGCCCATCTCTCTCCAGATGGCAGTTCATTATAGTTGTGTCTAAATTTCATACAACAAAGCTGACACTGTTCGCAGTCAGGACGAAGGGTATCAATCTCTTTAAGTTCAGCTGTGTGAACTAGATCACGAAATATGACACATGTTTAAGCGTAGTGCTATTCATATAGTCAATGTCCATTCCAGAATAATCGGACAGAAGAAAACACACAAAACGAACGAATTAACCAGTCCAAATAGAAAACACGTTTCCGTGAACACAAGTGTAAGTCGTCGACTAGTGTAAATTCCCGGCAAATCCATGGTCTGTCGGCATCTATAATGAACTAAATCAGCAGAGCAATGTAGACCCGCAGCCAGTTATGGCGCCATCTTTGCTGCTCTCTCCTTTAATGGTAGTCTTAAAAGCAGACCCATCAGCGTAGACATGTATCCATTTTTCTGGATAAGCATCAATCGTTCTCTGTGATGCTCTCATAAGACTTACTGGATCAGAACTTCTTCTTGTATTATCTTTTAGTTTTGTTTCAATTTCTGGTATTGTTTCAATTTCTGGTATTATTTCAATTTCTTGCATTTTTAGACATATATGTGGTGGTAAATTTCTTGTTACTCTCTGTGTTTCTTGTCTGAGATATTTGTCTTTAATCTCACTGACATGGTGGAAGACTGACTTTTATTCTATGCTTATGTTGCCATTTTTTTTACACAATGTCTACTGGAGTGGTCAAACTTTCTTTTATTCCCCTAATAAGCTTCCAGGTCTCTTCACATCTAAAGGGGTTCCACATTTACGTGAATTTTGCTGGCAGCGGTGGGTGTTGATCTCATTGCTCCACTAATAAGGCGCAGGGCATTGTTCTGCCCTCTGTCCAGGGATTCTGCATTAGTTAGTGAGCATGTTGTCAGGAGTGCACTGCTGTATGCTAAAGTAGAGCATACATATTCAAGATACAAGCCTCTTAGAGTGTCCTTGTCTGATCCCAATGCTGTGGCAGCCTCTTCAATAACTGTAGCTGTCTGAACTCTTTACTTTTAACATGTTTCTTTTTCTTGAGGCTGAGTTGTCGGTTGAGAGTGGCGTATGCTCTCCCTCTCTGCTACACACACACACAAATATTCAAGAGACTGGTCATGGGTCTTTATTCCTGACCAAATGACTTCTCTTGACTAGCTGGAGACGCAGAAAAGGCTGTTCCCACACATATGGCTACAGCAGATAGCACACACAACCCCCCTCCCCCATACTTAAAGCATATAAATAATATATATAATATATCAATAGCCAACATAGGCCCTAAATTAGTAAATATACGTTATTTTGGTTCACCTTTCCTAAGATTACTAAGAATGGTGTGACTGTGACTGTGAGTGAGTAGTATGTACTACTAAGTTGCACCTAATAGAACAGTGCATCTGACTTCAGCATTCATTCTTCTATGTTAATGTACATACATGAAGAAGTGTGCTGCAATTTTTGTTTTAAACCATCAGTTTTGAAAGCTGCAGGCTAAACTCTGAACTGTGACACAAACCTGCATCGAAAAAAATCTCTAAACGGCTTGAAGAAGAAAAGAAAGCATCTTTGTTTCACAAAAGTTTCGAAAACTAGATTAGTACTACACTTGACTAGTAAACTAGTTTACTAAATACTAGCCACTATCTTATCAGTATTACTAACTACTACTAGTACTACTATTACTGATATAGTACTAGTAATATCAGTGATAGTATCACTAGTATCAGTATGAGTGACCATCAGACGGTTATTTTCCTATTTTCCAACTCTCCATCCTTTCGGCTTCGCCAGAATAAGTTTGTAAATTCGCATGGGGTAAAACTGAGACACATCTGCATTGTAAAAATTATTTAATGTAACAGCATTAAAGACTTTTCCATGGCCATTGTTTTTTTCATTTTTGGGAAAACATTCGAAACCACTGAACACAGTACTGACACTGTTAGTTTACTGTACACTCACACTGTACACCCAAGTTACACAGCAGCCATTTGTACTTCCCATCGGCATCTCATTCTCAGTCTATCCTTTCTTCCACATGTCTTCCCAGACAGAAAGTTTAAGAGGTCTCAACAGTTTAGACTGAAACACAAACCTGCATCGACAACAAGTCTTTAGTTTAGCCGTACTAATCACACTTTCCCACCACTTTGTTTCGCATAACAACACAGCAGCCATTTGTACTTTCCATCGCCATCATCCAATCCTTTCGGTTCTCAAGCAGAAGTCGCAACAAGTAACACGAGGGGAAGGGTACACACGGGGGCTAACCAGGTCAAAGATTCACGGATCATTAGCCGCATCAAGTGCGAATCTCTTTAGTAAGGCTAAATATCCGGATTCTTTTTTTGAACATGATTATTGACACCTCCCATTTTGTATCTTTTTTAATTAATTGTTATGTTCCAACAGGAGTATAGGGGCAAACACGTCATTTGGTCTCGTTACGGGCTGCCTTTGCTTTTTTTTTATAATTTTGATGAGAAGAATTGGGCTACGTTAACATTCACAGAACGATTGATTAAACTTAAAGTAATGTTTGAGCACTCGCTTTTCGTGACAAAGATACGTATTCCGACTCCGATTATCGGTATACTCCAGTTGACCCAGTTGTAAATGGGTACCCGACTTATTTCATGGAAGGAAAGTCGGAGAGGCAGGGAGTGGCCACCTCATAAACAAGCTGTGGCCTCGTACATTGTAAACTCTAACACTTCGTTCATAACAGCAGTGTCTGATATGATACTACCTTTACAATCAACGCATATCCATTAATTAAAGACGACCAAAGTTAAGAGGCGCTAACAACCTCGTTACGCAAAATGAAATGTTACAGAAACTACAACTGCATTAGTATCACAAGCTGGTAGGCACACTGGCTTCTTCTTCTTCGTTCTATCTCTATCTCCCACTACCGTGCACTGAAAAGGTCTTTGCAAGCAGCAGGATGTTGTCCGAAGAAGGGAATGCGTTGTGTCGTAGTTTACAGCTTAACTGCGATATTTGAACCATTCGGTCTGACACATCCGACTTCAGCAGGCATTCTTTTAGTACCGGGTTAGCCTTCCCTCTTCGATCCCTTCACCTTAGCCAGTCTGCTCTGCAGCATCCTGTTATCCAGGATCACCGCGTGGAGGTGTAGAAGGATCTTGGCAGCTCTGGTTCGCTGGCCCTGACGCTAGCAGTCAGCTATGGGTCGCTGCACTGCTAAGTTTGTCGCTCCAGTTGTCAATTACGAATTCGCCCTTCTGTTGATAAAAGGTATAAAAACGAGAGGAATTGGAACTGTGTGTAGAGGAAGAAAAGCCAGATTTAATAGGATTAACAAAATCATGGACATATGAGGATATTGCGGATAGTGAACTTGAAATAAAGGGATATACAATGTTTAGGAAGGAAAGGGTAGTTAGGGACAAGGCTAAAGGAGGGGGCGTTTTATTATACTGTGCAAATAGAGTAAATATAACTTTACAAGAGGATTTATCATCTGGCAACAAAAATGAAAGTGAATGGCAAGTAATAGATAGTGGGAGTTAAAAAAACAGTGGTTGGAGTATGATACTTTTTTTTTCTTTTTGCGTTCGCCTTATTTCTCTAATCCCCAAGGTGGTATGCGTTGCACTGTGATTTTTATTTTGCGCCTGTCGGCTCAGTGCATCCAACTTCAGCATGCATGTTATGTAAGGGTCTGCTTCCTCCTGCATTTTCTGAGGGTTTGCTTCCCCGGCGTAACGGCCGGTGCCATGTCACTTAACCACTAGCCCACGCCGTCCCACGTATGATATAGATGTCCTTCAAGTACAAAAGAGGAATAATAATAATAGCTGTCCATCGTTGTCGATGAGGACCGCCGACATCATCCTTGTCACAAATTTCCCTGTTGGGTGTGGGTGCGCATGTGGCTGAACAGGCCAATGCGAGCACGAAAACATCTGCTACATATCGGGCACACGAGGTTTGTAGAAGGGGATGGTGTTCCCGCTGCTCGGGATTTCCGCGTCTCGCGTCTGTTCTGGGCTTTCACAACACGGTCATCTTCACCGGCAGCTACACCCGATTTGACTGCACTTCTCCAATCAGATCTGTTTTTCGCAAGACATTCCCAGGTGTCGAAGTCAATCTGGCAACTTTTTAGTGAGTCCTTCAGACCGTCTTTAAAACGTTTCTTTTGCCGCCCTCTCTCGCGCCATCCGTCTCTCAGCTCGCCGTAGAGAAGCTTCTTTGGGAGCCGCTCGTCTGACATACGGACGAGGTGTCCGGCCTATCCTAGTCGTGCTTTTTCTAGCAGTGCATGTATGCTGGGCATGTTAGCCCTCGAGAGAACCTCGATGTCAGTGACACGATCTTGCCATCGGATGTGGAATATTCGCCTCAGGCAACCTGTGTGGAAGTGGTTTAACCTCCTTGCATGTCCAGAGTATACAGTCCAGCTTTCGCAAGCGTATAGTAGGGTTGGAATGATGGTTGCACGGTAGACTTTCAATTTGGTCTTGACGCTGATGCCACGACGTGCCCAGACCATCGAGCGCATTCTACCAAAGGCTGTGCTGGCCTTTGCTATTCTGCTTGCCACCTCATCGTCTAGGCTGACAGATCTCGACAGCGTGCTGCCCAGATATGTGAATTTGTCTACGGCATTCAACGTCTGCCCGCTGACTGTAGTCTCTGGTTTTGTGTACGGCATGCCTGGTGCTGGTTGGTACATGACCTCTGTTTTTTTTAGCATTTATGGTCAGGCCAAAATTTTCGCATGGGGCAGAGAACTGGTCCATTCCAACCTGCATGTTCAGTTCTGAGTTGCTCATTAGAGCACAGTCGTCAGCAAATACAAGTTCCATGATTATGTCGCCAGCCACTTTGGTTTTGGCCTTCATTCTTCTGGAATTGAGTAACTTGCCATCTGTGCGGTACTTTATGGGTATTCCAAGCTCCAATGATCTGAAGGCGTCTGTCATCGTGGCCGCGAACATCATGCTGAACAAAGTCGGGGCGAGTACACATCCTTGTTTTACTCCGTTTGATACTAGAAACGTTTTAGAAATTGCACCGCTGTCCAGTACACGAGCACACATGCCTTCGTATAGCTGTTTCACCATTGTTATGAACTTGTTGGGGCAGCCAAACTTAGACATTATCATCCACAGCCCTCCTCTGTTTACTGTATCAAATGCCTTTGTCAAATCAATAAATGTGGTGTACAAGGCCTGATTTTGCTCTCGACACTTCTCTTGTACTTGGCGAGCGGCAAAAATCATGTCCACTGTTCCTCTTCCGGCTCTGAATCCACATTGGCTTTCTGTGACGTGGTGGCTTCGTTCAAGGTGTTTGTTGAGCCTGTTTAGCAGTAAGCGCGCTAGGATCTTGCCTGCTACGGAGAGTAGCGATATTCCTCGATGATTGTCGCATTCCTGACGATTGCCTTTTCTTTTGTATAGGTGAACGATTGAGGCGTCCTTTAGCTCCTGCGGAATTTTACCTTGAGCCCACATGTGACAGAAGAGTTCAGTGATCCTTCTGGTGAGGGATGGGCCAGCTGTCTTATATACCTCTGCTGGTATTGCATCAGCTCCTGGAGCTTTTCCTATAGATAGTGAACTGATTGCCCTGTAATCCCCCTCAGTAATGACTTAATCCAACGCCAGGTTCAGTTAAGAAGCTAATTAGTTACATCAAAAAGACTAGTGCAGGGAAATTATTATTCTTGGGGGAATTTCCATTTTCTGGAATAAAATGGGATATGACAGAAGCATTTGCAATGTCTAATCCTTTTGTTAAGTGCATAACTGACAATTTTTTGTTTTAGCGTGCAGGGGAAGCTACCAGAGGCAAAAACATATTAGATTTAATATTTACTACAGTGAAAAATATGATTGAAAACGTTATCGTTGGGGAACTGTTTCGCTCAAGTGACCATCAGATCATCCGTTAGGATGCACGTAGCTATAGGTCAATCAGTCTCCTGAACTGCACATGCAAGCTCATGTAAAAAAATAATAAATACTAGACTCAGCTGGCACCTCAAAGAAAAACAAATAATCAAACCACAACAAGCAGGCTTCAGGCAGCACAGGTCCACAGAAGATCAAGTAATCCACATAGCACAAGAAATCGAAGATGCTTTTCAGGAAGGAAAACACACTCTGGCTGTATGGGTAGACCTGGAAGAAGCTTTTCACCAAGTATGGAAAGACGAGCTACGTGGAAAAAAGCCGCAATATGGAGTATGCGGAAAAATGTACAAGTGAATCAGCAACTACTTAGAAAATAGAACAGCAAGAGTGCAGGTCCAAGGGCATATCAGTAAAAAAAAAGAAAGCATAGAACAAGGTGTTCCCCAGGGAGGTGTCCTCTTCCCTACACTCTACCTTTTTACATAAATGACATCGCCAACATCCTCCACAAAAGTACCAACTATTCTCTCTACGCTGATGACCTGGCGATGTGGACTACTGAAAAACGCATCACTAGAGCCAGCACACCAATTCAAGGCTCTGTGGCAGCCCTTGAAAGATGTACAAGACCTGGTTACTAAAGATAAAAGAACAAACAAAAAACGGCATATACCATTGTCTCCCTGACAAACATACGGTAGCAAATAAAACTCCAATTAAATGGACAAGAGATATGGCTAGATGAGGCTCCAACCATCTTAGGAGTTCCCTTAGACCGACGTCTGAGCGGGAAAACGCAAATTTTAAAGACCCAGCTGAGGGTGAGGCTGCGTATGTCCATCGTGAAGAAACTTGCTGGTACTACATGAGGTGCTGACAGAAACACACTAAAGAAATTATACACAGGCAGAGTGAGACCAGTTTTGGAATATGGCATTGCAGCTTGGTCCACGGCATCTAAATCAAACTTTGACAAAATAGAGCGCAACCAGAAACAAACAGCTATTCTATGCTCCTCTTTCAGACCCCAGTAGCATTCGAGCGATATTGATTGTCATATGGGATCAAGATGCTGAGCAGCACATGAGCTGCAGGGGTCAGCAACTCATAGCTGACTACTAGCGTCAGGGCCAGCGAACCAGAGCTGCCAAGACCCTTCTACACCTCCACGCGGTGATCCTGGATAACAGGCTGCAGCAGGGCAGACTGGCTAAGGAGAAGGGATCGAAGAGGGAATGCTAACCCGGTACTCAAAAAATGCTTGCTGAAGTCGGAGTGTTGGACCGAAAGGTGCAAATATCGCAGTCAAGCTGTCAACTACAACACAACGCATTCCGTTCTTTGGACTACATTCTGCTACTTAAGCCATTCCATGGTTTGGTAGCGAGAGATTGAGAACGAAGAAGAAGAAGAAGAAGAAGATTGTCGTATTTCTACAACCATCCTCTCTCCATTGTCGCTAATCGTCAATAATTGTAGACACCCCGACTTCTCACTGCCTATTGTATTAAATTACGAAAGCCCTATATCGGGCATTCCCTGTTCTGGAATCCATAGAGGAAGCGGCGTAGGGACAAACCTAAGCACACAGGAAGAAGAGAGCTTGAAAGAAAAGAGATCGTGACCAGAGCTCGAACGGTTGGTGCAGGATAGGCGGACATCGATTTGATAACCTATACTGCGCAGGGAGCTAGCTCCGATGTTTTGATTGATTGATTGACAATTTGACTAAGTTATCAGTCTCACTCAGAAAATGGCGAAGTCTGTGGACACTGATATTTCTAGTAGTCCGCTGTTTTGTCCACTTAGATGACATATCCCTGATCGTACCATGATTGATTTTTAAAAATCTGCCGTCTCTGGTTTGTTTAAATATGAAGCGGTGTCGGACGGGCATGTGTGCTGGCACCGACATTCTTTGGCGTGGTCTTTGCAGCAATGCTCTTTTGTGCTGCACATGGCGCTGCTGATGAAATGCATATCGGGTGCTCTTCTTCTTCTTCTTCTTCATACGCAGTCAGACAGTAACCATTATTTTTTCGAAAAAAAGCGGCGGTCATCCTGAGGCTGTCGCCGCTGCCATAGAGCTTGTCTTGCAGTTCCACTGGTGATGGCCACATCTGCACTCTCTGATCCTCGTATGTCGGGCAGTTCTGCAGCAGATGTTCAGCGGTCATTTTACCGGTACGGCACGGGCATTCGTCGGTACCACCTATCTTCAATTTGTTGAATAGGTGGTACCTCAGTATATTGTGGCCAGTGCGAAGTCTGAAGACAACGACCTGCTCTCTTCGGTTCAACTGGTAATAGGCATCGTTTTTGGTGTAACCAGTATGTTCGGTTTCCCATTTGGTCATGTATATGGCTTTGATAAGCCGTTTTGACTCTTCGTACGTCATAAATATCGGGTGCTCGATGCAAGGTCGTTTATTCTAATTGAGACGCCTAAAGTCTTACACCAGAGCTCCTGGGCGGTCGTACATTGAGTCAAACATTGTTTGCACAGAACCGATGTCTCCAGGCAGTAGATGGCTTCGCCTGCCTAGACAGTGCCATAGCCAAAGAATCGAATACCGACTCTGAGGTGAACGACAGGATTGCAAAGGCCAGCTCTACGTTTTTGGGGCTGCATGTAAACGTTAGTAGCCGACAGGGCGTCAGTCTTGCAACCGGGGTAAAGGTCTATCATGCTAGGGTGTTGACCACTTTGTTGCGTGCCTATGAAACATAGATAGCGTGTATTGGACACGTCAGACAGTTAAATCGTTTTCGCTTCAGTTGTCTGCGTGGTCTGAACGGGATTTGGTGGAGAGACAGAGTGCCTAATTCTGAAATTCAAGTCTGGCATGTTATTCATCCATACGCTTCTGCAAAAAGTCCGGATGGAATGGTCGGGGAATATTGTCCCCAGGTGGCTATTAATAATTATACGTTGAACTTGGAACAGGAGAATGCTCATCATGAAGTTAGAGAAGAGACAACAGAGACTCATTGAGGGTGTCTCTGATGTGCTTCAATATTGATGTTATGTTCTGGGAGTTGCTTGCACGGAACCGTTCCGCCTGGCGCGCTGGCATCACAGGAGGTGCTCGAATCACTGAGCCGGGCTCATCGATGGGGCTCAAAGAGAGCGTGTCTCCCAAAAGAACAGAACGCATGACGACTCCACGGTCTACTCCTCGTATATGTGCCCATGTGCGGCAGTCTGCCATGCCAAGATTGGTCTTTACAGCTATATGAGAACACATATTTCACACAAATCTGGTGCTGTCGTTATCATCACTTGGGATGGAAACTTTTAAAAAATCTGAAATGAAGGTTTAATTAATTTTGTAATTAATAAACAACAAAGCGCAGTTTGTAAAATACGAAGACGGAATGCATTGTCTCGCAGGGAACGAGAAATTCCGATGCCGGCTGTTATTTACCTACGCTACCATGAATACCACCGTTTGAGTGAAGCTTTCGTGCAACGTAACATTTTTCAAAAATGTTTGTTTACTTGAGTAAAAAGGTAAACCCTTTCCCATATAGATATATATGAATGCACCCTAAACCTATATGTTTATGCTTGAAATGATATTACTTAAAAGTAAAGGATTCATGCAAAAACAAATACTAAAAACACTGAAATACTCAAAATAATACTAAATACTACTAACTAGTATTAGTAATAGTAGTAATAGTACTCAGTAAAAGTAGTTATTATATAATTAGTACCTCACGAAATTGTTTGTTTGTAACTTGTTAATGTTGTTATTTGAAATATTTCTTATACCAAGCGGGCAAAACGGAAACAAGACGCCACATCAAAGCAAAGAAAGCAAATTATTTAATATTAGAACAGAATCATACCTGTAAATACATGTGTTCTCTAAAAGCACAAGACGAGAGATCTAACGCCAAATTAAGGAAAAGAAAGCAACATTCTCATTCTAGAAAATGAAAGAAAGACATTCTGAGCACATAATGAAAACTTTGCCAGTCACTCCCAGGACCAATCAATGTGCAAAAGAGTTCTTTATATTGACTTACCTAGTCGCTTCTCTTCTATCCAGTGGTGTGGGGAGGAAGACTAACGTCTAGTCAGGCAAAATATACTGATCAGACATGTTAGTCAGTCAGGCAAAGCATACTGGTCAAGACCCTCATTTTGGCTTCCTCATAGCCATCCCTGGAAACGAGCTGTTTTCATGGCAGCCTGGCTAACGAGGTGAGGGATCAGCGTGATCTTCATAGTAATGAGTGACACGCCAAACATAATACAACCACCTGAAGGACTCCGGTCCACCTTCATCACCACGTTCGGGATGTGAGAAAAACTACTACGACCCATCACTTAACGTCCTTTTCAGGGCGCACAAAAGAGTAACCTATTCATTGTGGACATTCGCAAACAACAATACCCAGTAGTGTAGAGGTTTTCCTTATTAAAGAATCAGACTTTTCTATCCTTTTCTTCCTTTTGGCCAGATTCTAGTCTCCTTAATTCTCACCAATTCATCGTCTTTAAAATCAGCCCAATTTTCTTCTTGTAATCATTTTTTTTAAGACAAACAGGTGATTAGTCTGTTGAATCTTTGTATGGTGGAAGGGCTGTCTCCTTACGGCTTTCATGCCCACTGGCCTGTTTTTTGTCCATGGCTTCTTTATTTAGTATTTGCAGCTAGCCTCCGAATTAGAGACTGTTCAGCAATCCTAATCCTATTGTGCTTGGTCTTTAAAATTACCAAGCCTGTTATATAGTTGGTAAGCGGCCAGAACAACGTCCAGAAAGCAATGGCAAACTACTGGATATAAAATGCCAAGAAACTTATGACAGTCGAGAGAAACGAAACTCAAAGATCTGATGGTGAGGCCCTCAGGCCAGGCAGATCATCGACGCCAACTGGGGAAGAGGCCAATTTCAGAGTCAGTACAAGTAATAGAGATGACGGCCTAAAGCCTGACTACATTACAGTGGACAACTCTGAAATGGGACTAAAAACAAAACTAAGAATAGGCACCTGGAACGTCAGGAGCCTATACCAGGGCAAGTTGTTCATGATTGGAAGAGAAATGAAGAGAACCAAGATAGAGATTCTTGGAGTCTCTGAGCACAGATGGGCCGGTCAAGGGCACTGTACCAGCTCCTCAGGAGAAACATTCATATACTCTGGGATGGACAAGGGCGGAAAAAGTGGGGTCGGCTTTATTCTGTCAAAAAAGGTTACAATCCAGTCAACGACAGAATAATTGTAATCAGACTAAAGAAAAATACTAGAAATTTAACAATAATTCAAGTGTATGCACCAACATCAGCAGCAGACGATTGTGAAATGGATGATTTCTATAACACCTTGCAAGAAGCGATGGAAAAAGTTGAAAAAAGAGACATCTTGGTCATCATTGGATATTTCAATGCAAAAGTCGGAGAGGAAAGAGCCGAAGAGGAGAGAAGTGTTCGAGGACCTTTTGGTTTGGGACACAAAAATGAGCGAGGAGAAAGACTGGTTGAATTCTGCACGGAAAACAACCTCTCCATTACCAACACCTTCTTCAAACAACATCCACGAAGACTACACGTGGACCTCCCCTGATGGCAACAGCAGAAACCAAATAGACTACATCCTAGTGCAACAAAGATGGAGATCAAATGAGCTGGCGACAAAAACGATGCCAGGAGCAGACTGCGATACGGACCACGAATTACTGTTTGCAGTTTTCCAAACAAGACTACGTAGGATCAACAAAGGTTGCCAGCCAATACGCTTCAATGTATCAGCAATACCTACTGAATACAACATCAAAGTAGAAAACAAATTTGAGGCGTTGCTTGCTATACAGGAAGAGATGACATCTGAGGAGCTGACATCGTACGCAAGGGAGATTTTGATCTCGACAGCAAAAGAAATGATTCCAAAGATATTGCACAAGACACAGAGCTATATAACAGAGGAAACACAGACACTCATTGCAGAAAGGCAACAATTAAAACAAATGGGAAGTAAGGGGACCAACACAGCATATAAAAACTGCGCAAGAAAAGTTAGAAGAGAAATAAGAAAAGATAAAAGAAAATACACAGTAGAAACATGTAAGGATATAGAAAACCTACAACAACAAGGCAAAGAAAGAGATGCATTCAAAGCAATAAGAACACTGACAAGGGAATTCCAACCGGTTCCACATGTCATAAATGACAAAGAGGATAACACATTAACAGAAACCAAAGACATACTGAATAGATGGAGAGAGTACTGCAGAACCATGTATGGAGATAGCACAAAGCGCTCAGTTACAATCCTACCAAAGGATGAGAAAGAACCAGAACCAACATTGGAAGAAGTACGCTCTGCAATTAAATATAGTACATCTCATTGAAACATTATACCAAGATCAACAAGCCGCTGTCCGAGTATCTGGGCAAACATCAGATTGGTTTGCAGTACAAAAGGGAGTCCGACAGGGATGTATCCTCTCACCTTATCTGTTCAACATATATGCGGAATGTATATTGAGAAATATACAAGAAGATGAGAACAGTGAAAGTTTCGACCCATTTACGATTGGGGGTACGAGATTCCAGAGTTACGATACGCAGATGACTCAGTGATACTATTAAGAAGTGCGGAAGGGCTAGAGCAGCTACTTTCAGCCGTTAATGGACATAGTAAAGATCAAAATCTGTTCATAAACATTAACAAAACAAAGATAATGACCACCGATAAAACACAATGTCAGCATAAATTTACAGTGGGTGGTGAGGAAATAGATCAGGTTACACATTTTGAATATCTGGGCTCCAGAATTGACAAAAATGGCTACTGCTCGAAAGAAATCAGAAGAAGACTAGCTATGGCAATGCAGAGACTGAACAGCCTGAAGAAATTATGGCAGGGCACCAATAAAACGATAAAAGTAAAAGTCTTGATAGCCTGTGTTTATCCTGTGCCAGCTTATGGCTGTGAATCATGGACGATTACCAAAACTTCTAACAAAGAATCGAATCCTTCGAGTCAAAATGTTACAGAAAGATCCTCAGAATACCCTGGACAGAGAAAAGAACAAATGTAGACATTCGGCAAGAGTTGAGCATAGAGGAGAACTGGTTTATCAATTCCATTTTGGCTAGAAAATGCAAATACTTTGGTCACATCAAGAGACACAACGGTCTTGAGAGAACGGTGATGGAAGGTATTGTGCCAGGCAAAAGAGGAATTGGTAGACCAAGAAGACGATGGCACCAAGATATCCAGGAGTGCCTGAGTATGACAGTGACGGAAGCTTGTGTTTTGGCAAGGGAACGAGTTTCTTTCAGACAGACTGTGATGGGAGCGACGTTCTACAAAGGACATGCTACATGATGATGATTATATAGAACTAACTTTGCCAAGTGGAAGCAAATCAGGGACAATTACCAAACATAACATGATCATATATGTCACATTAAAGTGAGTTTACAGAAGAATAAAAATCCTAGGGACATCAAAGAAGAATGATCAGGAATACATTGATGGAAGTCCTTATGCAAATACAACTTATTACATACAACAAATAATGCAAATTAGATCATTGCTAGATAATATAATAAATAAATAGAAGCAGTATATATAGATTATAGTTAATTGGAAATTAACTTCAATACATAATTGCAAGCACGTGACAATATCTACCGTACCAAAATAGCTTTATACAACATGATTTTTCTTTCTGACACTATGTTATCAATGTCAAAACTGGACACTAACATCAAATGAAAAACGACACATTGTAAATTAAATGAAAAATATTGGGCGTACCAAGGAGAGACATGATCAGAAACGATGACACCAGAAGACCTGTGAGAACAACATCAGCATTAGACTACATCAAATGACAGCAACTAAAATGGTTTGGTCACGTAACAAGACGACCACCACACAGCACCCCCCAAACAGCAATGCTAATTAAATACAATGGAGTCAAAGCCAATGTCAGACCACAAAAAAGGTGGCGTACATAAATATCTGAGGTGGTGAATGCCACTGTGCATGAGGCACACAGATGGGCTTGTTCTAGAGATCTCTTCATAACCTGATGCTGAAAGGCATAACAAGATAAGTGAAAAGAAAGAAGACATACAACAAAACAATTTTCTTGTTTGGATATGTTATGAGAAGAACAAGATTGGAGTACAATGCAACAATGGACAAAGGTTCTAAAAAAAGTAGAGGGATATCGGGTCATAAAATGCTGGAAAGTTTAATATTATTGCACAGAAGATGGTCAATAGCAGTAAGCAAAACAAAAATTGGGACAGAAAGTTGTGTAGTTTCATGGTTGCCTACACCAGTCCTCATGTAAACAAAATGCTCATATTTGCTAATTCGAGAGCACATAAATGCTTTAACTGTATCTTTCTATAAGGAATCCAGCTACAGTGGAGACCCCATGCTCCTGTTAGAACAAAAAGAATAGTGATCATGATGACATTTAGAGATAAAGAGTTGCGACTTATTTTTCTGTACTTTCAGATTGCCATTCCCAACAACACACGACTACAATGCGTGTCCTGGAATCGTCAGCATGGGTATATTGCATGTGGTGGAGATGACGGTTTGCTGAAAATTGTTAAGTTAGAAACTCAAACAGGTCAGTATGTATGCTCAAGAGGTCCTGCTTTCTCTGTCTCAATTTCTTTCTCTATTGTGATAGTGAATTGCAGGAGTGCTGTTTGTGTGACAGATACAATAGTATTAAAATGCACTGAGACACATAGTAATGCACTATTACATGTTGACTTCACTGTTTGAAGATCCAGCCAACATGGCCTATTTATAATGCTTGTATTATTGTCTGTATGTCTTGTTTCTTGTCTTATGCTATAATCCGTCTTTGAATTCATGAGCAAGGTCCGAAGCAATTTTCTACTAAACTGCATGTCAGATCCAAATGATTTTTCGCATGCAGCCTTAAAATATAAATGATGCTAAAACATTGATATTATTTAGTCCACAGATGTTAAGACATTTCCACATTAGTGAATTCTTTTAGGACCATTGCAAAGAAATGGCATTAAATTCAAGATTTTACAGTTGGCAGTTTAATTTCTCGTCGCATTTTGTTCGTAGGCGTATCTCCTTAATGTCTATATAGATCAATTAATTGTTTGTGTTGCCTTTTATGTACAATCGTAAAAATGGCACCAATGTGCAACAGTTAGTACAGCCCTTCGGTCACCCTTAGACCCCCAAAGTTGTATCAACTCCACAGCTAATTTTATGTAGTGTAACGAATTTGAATATTGAAATGTATTTGTTGCCATTGTATGTACATCTAATTGTTTTGATAAACATACGCTAATTCATCAAGTCTGCTGATCAGTATCTCCTCCCCCCTCCCCCCCTCCCCCCCCCCCCCCCCCCACACACACCCCAAGGAAAGATCCCATCACACTGTATGGCGCAAAGGAAATGTGGTGCTAGGCACACTTCTTAGAGAACTGAATGTCTATTTTTGAAAGGTTTGCACTTGTCAGTACTTCAACATCACACATTTTATATGTCCTGTTCTGTTTGGTAACTTGTCCTTTGACTTTAGCCCACACAAGCTCTATAGGGTTAGATGCCCATGATATACAGGTAGTGGCAGAGAAGTATGACCACACTCTTCAATGATTTTGTCAATATGATAGACCTTTGTCTTATTTGTCTTCCTCACAAGCTGAAACAACTCTAGTTTCAAATACGTGTCATCCTAATTTGAGCTTTTGTATTTGATGAAGTTGATACTTTGTCTTCCTCTGATACTGCATTGTGATAGGATGCATTATCCATTACTAGGCATGACAGTACAGTAAAATTTGTCCATTTATTTCAGTGTGGTAGTATCTACTGTCATTACTTTTTGATTGGAAAATGAGTTCAGCATCATGGACAAGTCCGTTTTCACTGCTTCCGGCATATGGTAGTATAATGTGCTGCTCTTTGCTGCTTGGAATTTGTCTTTTCTGTTCACCATCAACTGATTGTCATTCTTTGCCATAGGTGGGGTGAGCATTAACCCAGGATCCAAGTATATATTATCATAGCCTTGCCTAAGCCGTTCACGTCTCTGGCTCAGGTATTTGCTTCGGGCAGCAATCAAATGTGGCTTTTCGCTTACAATTTTCCTGCCGTTGAAGTTTATATATATTATTTATCTGGCGGTTCTTACAATTTTCCAAGGAATACTTTTGGAAACTTCAAAACTGCAGCCGGATTGCAATGTTTATTTTAGTTTCCGGATAGTAACAAGTTGATTTTTCGTCAACAGTTTCAATATCTCCCGTTTTATAACATCTCTGTAGAAATCATCAAATTTTCTTTTCCTTCCTTACTTAATAGGAGTGCACTCTGTCCTGTGCAATCCAGCTATTAAAGGATGATCTATCCAGACCAAGCGCCAATTGCGTTCATTTCTCTGTGTCATGAATATCGCAATTTAAATGATCCATCTTAGATTCCCTGCAGAAGAACTGGTATAGTAAGATGGTAACCTTAATGCGTTGTTATAAATGTACACTTGAAAACTCATTTCAAAATTGTTTTGAAAAAGCAACTATATGCCACAATATCCACACCACAAACTATGATATCGTGATATGCCTTTATTTAAACGACAGTTTCGCATGAATGACGTTTGTTGTTTTCTGCATTCGACAAAGTATCTAATTGGTGCAGGGGAAAACCAGGAGTTTCTATTTACTCAGCCTATTTGAATGTCAAAACATATATTTTTAAAACAACGCTTCTGTGTACCTTAAACATGTGTTATGTCCATTTCACTGAGGTTGCTTTTAAAATAGACTGTCTTTGTACCATGTGTCCTATTTGTGCGACAGATTTTGCCACATGGTATTGTGTGCATGGTCAGGAAGGGATGGGAAAGTTATGCCACATAGTTTTATTGTTGTTTGTTCTTTTTAAAACAAAGAGAAAGTCTATGTTGTAGTCCATGAACCTATACACATTTTTGTGAATTTTTGCCCCACTATCCCTGATGAAATGTGTTTTTAGGATGTTTCTATAGACAATATTTTTCTTCACATCTTTAATGCTTATTTTCTGACAGTTATAACAAAAATCAATGATATTGTAACAAGTGGAGTGGTATAAGAAAACCTGTGAAATTAAATCTTGAGATGCTGTGTGTTGCAGTTTTATAAAGTGAATGATGGTGATTGATAGTACAATATTATACTTTTATGTGCATGTCATTTAATTGTTGTAAGTTGTTTCTATTACTGTCATAGTGGAAAACCTTCACAAAGATCTAGTTTAGGGCACCATTATTTTATTTTTACAGTGACATTCTAGTCAATGGTTTTTAAAAAAATGTTTGCAGGAAAGGACGCACATACGAAGGGTCTGGCAGCTCCAAGTAATTTGTCCATGAATCAGTCATTGGAAGGACATAATGGTGAGTCATTAAAATAAATCAGAATGTCACTTTATTATGTTCCTTTTTAGAAATCTTGTACCTAGAAAGTATCTAATTATTATATATGTTTGACATACTATCAACAAAAAGGGCATCAAAATGAATGCTTATAGTACACTGAATACTGTTACAAAATACATGTTTTAAAAAAATCTTAAATTCCTATAATAAATGTTAAAATTTCATTGTAAACGGCAATACAAAATTTGTTGGATCTATTTTACACTTTTTCTGAGTTGAAAACAAAGAGATGCTGATAAACATGTGCAGATACCATTACATAGCATTGGGCCAAAGGACGAGAGCCCTGATGCTGCTGGATCCGTAACAACAACAAAAGAAAGAGATCACTGTAATTATCCAAGCATGTCAAAAAAAAGATGACTAAAGAAGGTCGTGCATGGGGATAGCAAGTTCATCATATAAAGTCATTGCTTTTACAGTTGTCAATGCAAATGTTCAGATGCAGAATTTATGTAAAGAGACCAGCAGTAGTATTTCATTTTCACAGTCTAACAAATGTGTTTCTTTTCTATACATTCGCTAACTCTGCTGCTTCTTCTTTGTAGACCTAACTTTGCTCTTTTTTCTTCTTCTTTTATTCACCTTGTTTCCTAAGGTAGAGTATGTTGCGCTTTTTTTTTTTTCACCTGATGGCCCAGTGATCCTGATGTAAGCAATCCTTAATAAATACGTTTGCTTCCCAAAGAGACACTGCGTTGCTGTATTCAAACGTATGCGTAGTTTTATTGTAAACTGTGTTTACCAACTTTAATTCTTCAATCGTTGACCTTGTTCTTTAATCTTCAGGAGTAGTCCAAGTTGTTGCATGGAATGAACAGCACCAGAAACTGACAACCAGTGATCAGTATGGATTGATTATTGTGTGGATGCTGTACAAAGGTTGGTTGTTCCTTGTTAAAAGCCAGAGATATTTTTCAAAGTGGTGACTATATTTATACATTTATATGTTATAAGAAAACTATAACAAATAGTTTATGGCAGTCCCATTGCATGATTGTTGAAGAAGATGAATTGTTAGAAACTTTATTATTCGAGGTATCAATTTTGTTTAGGTGGAATGATTTGTTCCCTTTCTCTTTTTTCAAACTGATAGTCTTGTACTATTAGGAATGATAAAACAGTGAGGAAGGGAACTGTTCATCCCAATTTAATAAAATCTCTAACAAATCATCCCCAATAATTGTTTCTGCTTTACCTTTTGTTTTTAAGCTTAATTATTTGTCTTTTCATTTACAATTTTTCAAGGACTCATTTATCTTTGTTTGCCTATGTTTGTTCATTGTATTGAGTATTTGTATTTTATTTGATGTATTTGAACATTGAATTTGAAAGAGTAGGATATACTTAAATCAATCAGTCAGCCTGTTAAATGAGGGATACTGTAAAGTATGAATCCTAAACTCACAGGTTGCAGGAGCTAGAGATCATGTGAGGATTGGAACTGAAGAAGGCCTTGTAAAGTAATATAGAGAACCAGTAGACTACAGGAACCATCAGTATTGATACTCTTTGTCATTTTCTGAAAGACACTTGACGATATATAGGTCTGCCAGAGTCCAATTACGTGGATTCTACAAAACATAACATATTTTTTTTCTTACAATTTTCAGAATTGTTATTGAATGCTACATATGATAAATTCACACTAATTTTATTTATATATATTTATTAATGGCAAACAGATCTGTGGCAAAGAACACATCAATAACCGTTACAGTTAGAGGTAGATAAGACACACCCTTATAAAGTAGCCAAATAATATTATCAGAATTGTGCTGGAAAGAGAAAAGTGACGAGGCCAAGGAACATCTGACAAGAACAATGGAAAAGGAGGCCTGCACAGCTGGGGTCTCATAGGTGGAACTCAAGAAGACGACTTAGAATAGGAATAGATAGAGATTACCTGTGCATCCATTGCAACCCTTATGTTAAGAGTGGAATCAGATTGATAAATGATGATGTTGATAATGAATAATATATTTATCTATGTTAACGCAGGTGCCTGGTATGAAGAGATGATCAATAACAGAAATAAATCTGTGGTGAAAGGGATGAAGTGGACATCAGATGGACAGAAAATATGTATTGTTTATGAAGATGGTAAGGAGTAAAGTGAAATTTCAGAGAGGGATGAGAATATAATATACTATGCTTATTTGAGGTTGTATCCGAGTGGCAAAACAGTTAGAGTGCTTGTCTCTTGCAGCAAAGGGACTGGTTGGATCCCTGATCTCAATATGCTCCAGTCTACCCAGATATAAATAGGAATCAGTAAGGCAAGACAAAGCAGCAAGGAAGGGAACTGGTCCCACTTTTTTTAAATGTCTTCATTTCTCACTTGGTCTCTTCTAGTTGACTTCTGCTTCTTGTGATGACATTTTTAATGTTTAGGAACTTGACCGTTGTTTGGAGCTCCTCTTTAGCTCCATATAGTTTTGAGTTTAATGTTGAATCATTGGGGTAGTGTATGTTCCTTACCTAAACATACAGAGGACAATCCTGTAAAACATTCTCAACAATTTGTTTGTTTAGTCCACATTAACACAGTGGTGAAGCAGACAGTCGAAACTTGTACATGTGTTGGCTCAGTCCGTTGTGCCCTGTTCTGAGGCAAAGAAGGGTGATTTGTCCCTGCCAGTCAAGGATGCGATAGCTGTAATTTATTTGGTTCTGATCTCTTCTGACAGCTTTTTCTCAAAATATATGATTTCAATCATGTCCTATTCATAATCCCCTCCTCTTCTTGTAAAATTATCTGCTTTTGAATTCCCTAACATGCCACAGTGGGATGGTGGCCACTGAAGTATAGTTCACTTGTTGGATTTCTTAGTTTTTCACTCAGTCTCTTCTAGTCGATTAAAAATGGTAGCCAAATCCTTTGAATGGGTAAGGAGGCCCCTTATTCAGAATGAAAGAAGTGAACTAATACATCATACTTTCCATTTAGTAAAAAGTGACTTTTTAAGGTTGTGAATACAGCCATAAACTTGATAAAGCAGTGTGCTACAGAAACCACTAATGTAAAGAGTACGTTTAGGCCTTAACAAAGACTTCCTGCAAAATGGTCAAAATTAGTTATGCCATCATATTTCTTCTGTATGGTCAAAAAGGAAATGGAGATGGTGACCAAATGTGAACAGCTGTGTACATTTTATTCAACTAAAACTATTATAGCATTAATCTCTTGCTGGGGTCTACAGGAAGAGTTTATATGGCTGAGAAATAAAGACTTCTTCTTGTGCGTTCATTTTCAATCTCCCGCTACCAAGCCCTGAACTGGGCTTTGCAAGTAGCAGGATGTAGTCTGGAGAACGGAATGCGTTGTGTGGCTAGTTTACAGCTTGACTGCGATATTTGCACCTTTTGGTCCGACACATCCATTTTTGGCAGTGAATAAAGACTGCTTGCCTATGTAGTGTACAAGATAAGTTTTTATTTTGCCCCAATAAAAAAAACAAACCAGGATTCAAATCATAGAACCACTGTCATCTTCCTAACATGTTGTGAAAGGTGACTAAAGAGGGATGTGCTTGTGGTTAGCTGTCTCTTCATGTAAAAACCATTACCGTTATAATCAGCCATTGCAAAAGCTTGTTCACTGGCTTCCTGCAATAAGACCAGCTACAGTTAAAAACCTAGCTTCATATTGGAACAAAAAAGTGATAATTTCAAATACTTAGAAACTTGCTTACTGTACAAAAGGACCAGCTGCAGTAGTGCCCTGTGTTTCACATTGGAACACAAATGAATGAGAAATAAACCTATGCCATGCTGAGATTTTCAACCCGTGACTCCTGGTTCAGGCGACCATCCCTTCAAACCGCTTGACCAACAGCTCATGCCATATTCTCATCATCTAAATTTATAACAGATCATTTTAAATGTTCACATTTTTAAGTGATGGTCTTGAGCTATAATTACGTAAATAATCAAGTTAATCACATAAGAGACATTGCTGTTGGACTACCTGTTGGTGTAGACTCACAGAGAACATGTTGCAAGATGCGATTAACTGTGTGACATGGCATAACACCATCCATGTTTAGGTGATTTGTTTAGAGCAGTATAGATGACACTTAACAGCCTGCGGGTCTACTTTGCTATAGTTTTTGAGTCTATTGAGATGGACTTGCACATCGGTTAACCACCTTCCGCAGCACTTTTCTCAACGCAGCAGAGTACTAGGATGCTCGAATCTAGCCCACTAAGCAGGAAATCCTCCTCCCGGCTACATTCAGCTCATACAAGAGCTGGGACCTGGACAAGGGCATATGTCTCTGTAGAAGTACAGGTTGACTAGGAACTACCTGTTGGTGATGAATTGGTAAAATAACTTGATAATTTGGACTTTGCCGATGACTTGGCTCTTCCGTTCCTTGCCCCAATCAGAAACAAAATAAAATTAGCATGCTTGTTGAGAGGTCACATCAGAGAATAAACAATGATTAGGGGAAAAAATGCAACTAACGACAATCAAATTGTGTTGGGGATCAAGATGCTGAGCAGCGCATGAGCTGCAGTGGTAAGCAACCCATAGCTGACTGCTAGTGTCAGGGCCAGCGAACCATAGCTGTCGAGACCTTCTACACCTCCACGTGGTGATCCTGGATAACAGGCTGCAGAAGGGCAGACTGGCTAAGGAGAAGGGATCGAAGAGGGAATGCTAACCCGGTATTCAAAAAATGCTTGCTAAAGTCGGATGTGTTGGACCGAAAGGTGCAAATATCGCAGCCAAGCTGTAAACTACAACACAACGCAATCCGTTCTCTGGACTACATTCTGCTACTTATCCTTTCAGGGTTTGGTAGCGGGAGATTGAGAACGAACGAAGAAGAAGAAGAAGAAGAAATTGTGTTGATATGTGTTCATATTCTTATATTATGTATTCTTCCCTTATCTATGATTCACTAGTTTATTATTGTTGTTGTTCGTTGTTCCTTGATCAGGGCCTATTGATCATAACATGTTTCATTTGTATTTTTGTCTTATCGCTGTATCTGGCCATACATATTTGTTTTTTATACTTTATTTTAATTCACCATGCTGCAGCAGCCTCACCTTATTTTAGTGGTTCATAGAATCAGCTTCATTGCACCAGAGCGCCCCCATATGTGCTCAATCCCTTTCATTGCTACAAATGTCAATGACAGAGCATGAACTCTGTAACTGCTTTGGTGGCTCAGAAATGCTCCCATAACTTTGTCATGTAAATATTTACAAGTGGGAAAACATTGGGAAGTGGTCATACCATGAAAAACCAAAATGTCTAGTCTGTGAAATCTAGCTGGACATGATTTTTACCTGATGTGTTGGAAATTAAAACCAAGCTCGCAAAACCTAGGCTACACATTGCTGCTATAGCTGTGTAATGTATTTCATTATAGATGCTGTTATTGTTGGATCATTTAATGGAAATAGGATCTGCGGTAAAGAGCTGAAGGGGCTGCTGCTATAGCTGTGTTATGTATTTTATTGCAGGTGCTGTTATTGTTGGATCACTTGATGGAAATAGGATCTGGGGTAAAGAGCTGAAGGGGCTGCTCCTAGCTGCTGTGGAGGTGAGTGTTTTACATTTGATTTGGTATAGGTTAAGAGAGGTATCTTACCTGGGATGAAAAGAATAGGGCCACTATCACCTTCTAAGCATGTTGTAAAAGTGACTAAAGAGGGCTGTGCTTGGGGTTGACAAACTCATGTAAAAAACCTTTCAAGCATAATCAGCCACTGCAGCAGCTTGGATACAGGCTTGCTGTAGAGGGACTAGCTGTAGTTACAAATGTATGCTTCACATTTCAGTCAAAAGATGAATGATTGCAAATGCTTGGAAACAGGTTACCCTTAGAAGGGGCCAGCTGCAGTGGTGGCCTCTGCTTCACAATGGATGTATATGTATAAAGTTGTATATAATTTAATTAATTAATAGTTGTGTATTTTCATTGATGAGAACCGCCAACATTATCCAATGTCATACTACAATCTTGAGTCCGTGAGTGGGCTTGTGAATGATCAAGCCAATGTGAGAGTAGAAAGTTGTAGGGCATGACTGGCATACATGACCTGCAGCTGGTACTGGCACCTCCTCTGCTCTATACATCAAGTCTGCCTGCATATGGAGACACAGCACTAACTGATGCAATGCCTTTTTTTTAACCATAATTTCCAGGTTGATCGATTTTGTGCCAGGCTTTCCCATGCAAGAATGTCTATTTTATAGCACTGAAGAGACTCCTTTAGACTGTTCTTGAAATACTTGTTTGGACATCCCTGTGATTATCTTCCTTCACTAAGCTCGCTATACAGAAGTCTCTTTGGGAGCCCTTCATTTGGCATTTGAGCAAGGTGGTCAATCTCAGTTGGGCTTTCTGCAAAAGTGTATGAATGCTAGGCATGCTAACTCTGAATAGGACTTCATTTTTTGTTATATTGTCCTACCAGTGAATATGTAGTATGCGTCTCAGACAAGTCATGTGGACGTGATTTAGCCTTCTGGTATCTCCAGCATAGACAGTCCAACTCTCACATGCATATACCAGGGTGGTGAGAATGGTAGACCTTCAGCTTAGTCGTTATGCTGATTGCTTGACTTTACCACACTGTTGAGTGCATTTGACCAAAAGCTGGGCTGGCCTTTTGCTGTTCTGTTAGGCAGTTCATCAGCAATAATTGCTGATCTCGACAGCATACTTCCGAGGTAGGCTAATTTATCCACTGCTACTGATTTCTGCCCACACACTGTAACCGCTGGTTGTTTATTCATCGTTTCTGGGTCTGGTTGGTACATGTGACCTCAGTTTTGTTTGTACTGATGGTAAAGTCAAAGTTGTTACAGGCAGCAAAGAACCCTTTCTGCATATTCTATTTTGAGCTACTGTTCAGGGTACAGTCATCCGCAAATAAGAGTTTGCATATCGTATCCTGCACCCCTTGGTTTTCACATTTAGTCTGCAGGGATTGAATAGACTGCCATCCATACAAAACTTTATTGGTATGCCATACTCGCTGTCGTTGAAGGCGTTCAGTAGCATAGCTGAATAGGATCAGGGCAAGTACACATCCTTGTTTCACGTTGTTGTTGACCTCAAATGATGCAGAGGTCTCACTGTTGTCAAGTGCACATGCATAAATGCTGACATGGAGCTGTTTCACTAAAGTGATAAATTTCCCAGGGTGACTGAATTTGTACGTGATCTACATTATCCTACCTCTGCTGACTGTATGAAATACTTTTGTGAGGTTAATGAACTTAATATTGTTCAGTAATTTGTATTTCATAAACAATATTTTGTTACCATACTTTAAAATATTTGTTGATATTTATCTTTAAGTTAAATTAATTTTACTTTAATAAATTTTGCTTTCTTACAGTGGTCACCGGATGGCAAGAAAATCTTGTTTGGAATAGCAAACGGAGAGGTCCATGTGTTTGATAATGTTGGAAACTTTATTGTAAGGAACTATGTATTTTGTGATGAATAAAAATAAATAATTGGCCAACAGTACTGCTGCTAAAATAATCACTACTATTACTGCTGCTGCTACTCTTAACATTACAATATTACTTTGTTATTTATTCCCTGATGAAGTCCATTTAAATTGCAACATAGGTTTTGTTTGTGTCTCCATACTGACATGTTACTGTACATATTTGTTTTTTATCATCAAATAAAAGAGTAAATAATATGTTTTTCCTACGGATAGGAAGAAGATGAAGAAGAAGTAACACTTATCTATTTTCAGAGCAAGATGAAAGTGTACTGTCTTAGCAATGCAACTGGGGCTATAAACATAGCTGGCCTGGAGTGGTATAATGGTCTTAATGGGCATGTAGAGCCAAACTGTCCTACATTAGCTCTGTGTTTTGATAATGGGAGATGTCAGATTATGAAGAATGAAAATGATGAAGGTACATTGTGTTTTGTTACTGTTTGATTTGTACAGTATTGTGCATTTTGATAATAAATTGAGTCGGTGAGACAGCAGCACTGCAATCAAAGCTGTATGAAGCAACTGCAGTCAATAGTCGAGTTCATGACAGAAACTCGCATGATGGTGTAAACATCTATGATGTGATCACAAGAAGAAGAAGACAGCAGTAAAATGGAACACTTATTGTATCTGGAAAAAAACAATAAAAACTTAAGAGGTCATATTTGAATAATGGTAAGAATAGATGGAATTCAATTTTAAGTGTATCAGGTACTGGGAACACAAAAACAGCATAAAGAATACCACAAACTAAACAAATAATATATTATTTCAAAACTACGAATCTAAAATAAATTCAGAATCACCAAAGAATGTACAATTAAATGTCTCTTAATCTAAAATTAAACAAATAATATGAGAATATAATAACAATAATTTTCCCATTGTTCAATTTGTTGAAGCAGAGATCCATCTCCATCACTGCATTTTGCTTACCCTAGTTCAGCTTTCTAGGAAAGCCTGATTCTAGCCATTTGCAGTGTGGTTTTGTAGCAATGGTTTTTGCATGATGTGGTTGTCAGTCCCATTCAGAACCCTCTTTTGTCACCTCCAGCAGCATGTAAGGAAGGTAACAGTAGGCCTATTCTGGGAACCATTCTGATGAATAGAAGATTACTTATCTAAAATTAATATATATATTTATTCTTGGCTGTTTGCTCCTTAGTTGATGAGCTTGGGGACGGCGTGGGCTAGTTGGTTAAGTGACACAAAGGTACTGGGTTTGCTCCCTTGGGAAGCAAACCCTTAGAAAATGCAGGAGGAAGCATACCCTTACATAAAATGCATGCTGAAGTCGGATGCACTGGGCCAACAGGCGTAAAATAAAAACATAGTGCAAAGCACACCACCTTAAACAATAAAGAAATAAGGTGAACACCAAAAAAAAAATTATTTTTTTTATGAGGACGGGGTGGCAGTAAATAAGCGGATAGTAGTCAGCGACTCATAGCTAGTTATCTGTATCAAAGTCAACGACCCGTAGTTGATAAAGACCCTATTCTACCTCCAGGTGACGGCTCTTGAAACAGGCTGCAACGATGCAGTCTGGCTAAGAGAATAGGTATTGAAGAGGGAAGGCAAACTATGTTCTAAAAAGGTGTGCTGAAACAGGATGTGCCTGGCTAAAAGGTGCAGATATAACAGATTCGAGCTGACAGACATTGAGGCATCTCATGTTAGACAACATTTTAATGCACCCATCATATAGCACTTGTCTGGCACATTGTAACTTTTCTTCCTGAAGCTGAATGGACACCGTTACGCTTCTTATGAGGAGGTGCAAGCAGTTGTGTGTACCTGGTTTTGGGAGAAGTCATATTATTTTTCAACAACTTGTCTGACATTGGCATTTGTGTATTGACTGAGATGATGACTATGTTGAACAATAATAACACACCACCTAAACGACATTCCAAGCTTTAAAATGTCTAGCCCATGTGTAAATCTTGCACATTAATGAAATTATCTTCTCAAAGGCAAAACTTTTCAAATCACCCTTGTAGAAATCGGCATGAAGACCAAAAGAAAGTGGACCCTGCATCATGTAAAAACACAACAGGCCAATTACAAGTATATACAGAAAAGGACCTGCGTCATTGACCTCTAACAACCATATGACCCATACAACCAGCTCAATGAAGGCGACCAAGTGATAATGTTTAGAATGCACAGGCCACAACATATTGAGATACTATTTGCTCAGCAAGCTAAAGATAGAAAGTACTGATAATGTGTTGATGGCAAAGATAAAATGACTGCTGAACATCTTCTACAGTGTATGAGGGACAGATGAACCACATATGACCATATCTAGTACTATTTCTGGATAAGCTATATGGAGATACCAATAGCCTCAGACTGACCACTGCGACCTTTAAATATGTTAACCCTACCAGACCGCTGTACCCATTTTTAGGTAATTTCCTTAACTGCCGCTAAACCGCTGTACCTAATTTTCGGTACTTTGGATAGTACGTCATAAAACGCGTCAGAATCTAAAAATAACCAACCAATCGTGGTCAATCCTCGTGATTAGTCATTGCAAATGGCTACCCCCATGTTTGAATTGATTTTGTGGGGTTTAACGTGAACAAATTCGGAAAATTGACAAAGAAACGAACGGCTGATGAACCAAGCACTTCAACAGGAAAGTAAAGTAAGTCTAGGCTTATGACAGTCCAACTGGTGATCAATAATTTGGTTAATTCAGACTCTGTTCAAGTGAAACAGACAGTGAGAGCTCGAGTGATGAGATGAAGGTTTTTCTTGGACTGAGGATCAATATGGAATACTCATGTATAAAGCCCAGCTATCAGGATTATTGGACAAATGAGGGCTATTTGTTGTGTTTACTCCCGGATTTCGAAATGTTTTATGACTCGAGACAGATTCTTTGCCTTTTGCTGGGTGGATTGGCACACAAAGGTGGAATATTGACGCTAGATGAAAGGTAAACCTATTTTCTACAATGTCTCCAAGTTACATCTTATTCTAACCACTTGTTTGCATGTAACTAACATTTTTCTATATCATGTTGGTTTTTTCTCTTTAATGCTCTGGAACCCAGGAATGGGGGACAGTTGGGTTCAGGGCCTTAGGTCTGGTAGGGTTAAAGTTAATGTCTGAACAAAAAAAGGTTGACAGCATGGTTTTAACATGTCTTTGACCAAGAGGACATGCATTTAAATCCTTGATAAGGCTTTTTTTTTCTTTTGGAGGTAAAATAAAGATTTATTCTGTGCAAGTTCAAGTGATCTTTATTTGTCAACCCTAAAAATTCTCTTGGTGGGCTTTGGCAGTGGAATTAAACACTGTAGTGGTAGTTTTTTTTAATAGTTTAGTTTTAATGTCTGAAAGTGTGTGCAAATGAAGTATAGTAAAGTAAAGTATCCCATAGCATTACTGTCGTAGGGGTGTGAGGTGTTAGCGATCTCACATTTCAAAGGCTCGGCTATATGAGGGCGGTAGCCATCTCCTCTCCCTCGCCGCTTTTACTTCCCGGACTGAACCGGTACCCATTTAAGGCTGGGTCGACCCGGGAGCCATTGCGGTCTGAAAAAAACATTACCGCCTCAACTGGGGAATGAACCCAGGACCACTCAGATGCGAAGCCAGCACGCTAACCACTGCACTATGCGGCTCCCTTGAAGTATAGGGCCACTTTTATAGATGACTACTTACAGGAAGCACTGCTACAAAGCACTTTGTATGCTCTTGCTGTGGTTGTTTTGGCAGCAAAATGTTTTATGCTCTTTTAATCTATTTTTACATCATGACTACCGATGCTGCGGTTCTACTCCTTTTTACTTTGTCTGGGATCCACTCAAGGATGTTGTCAAGGTTTATATGTTTCGGTACAACCAGTTTTGTTATTTCTGCAGATCCTATTCTGGTGGACACTGGGATGCAAATTTCTCAGGTTGCTTGGAATCACATAGGATCTATTTTGGCAGTTGCTGGCTCACAGCAGGCCCTGGAACAGGACAAAGAAGTGAATGTTGTACAGTTTTATACTCCATTTGGTGAGGTAAATGCAAATGGTACTAAAGATAAAACTACATGTCATTATTTGCTAATCCGACTGCCTTTTGTCACTTTAGGCACTTTTACTGCGGGGATGCACTGTTTCAGCTTTTCGATCAGCTGTTTCAGATGACAGGTAGGAGATCCTGCGCACCTCCAATCCTCTTGTCGGATTTTCTCTGACAGCCTAGCAGCATCCAGTATTGTTGGGATCTGGAAACATCTTTTGTGCGGTAGTGAGTCCATATTTAAGTTGCTCTAATAAACCCAGTTTATTCTCAGCACTTTCTGCTCAAAAGGAGATATGTGCCTTGGAGATTGTCCCGTCGAAACGTAAATTCTTATGTCTACTTGGCTCAAGAGATCATGAACGCCCATTCAATAAATCTGGAGTTCTCATGAAGGATAAAAGCAGGCTGGCTCAGCTTCAACTGTATTAAACCCATACTGCAACAGATGCGAAACGAGAACGCTGGAGCTCACACCTTCAACAGTGGTTATTCCAGCCATAGTATATGGCTGCAAGGTGTGGAGCCTATGGAAAGCTGATGCAGATAGACTCTGCATTAGCCCAACGAGTGATGGAGCGAAGATCTCCATTCAAGACTAAATCCGCAACACAGAGATCAGACGTTGAACTTCCTTGACTGACATCATGGTTATTATGCTGTTACAAAAATACAAACTATCTGGCCATGTGGTGTGCATGCCAGATAACAGATGGACATGTAGGGTGACATCATGGTGGCCATACAACTTTATCTACTGTCGCAGATGACCGACCTCGTGTGTGACCGAGGCTGAGGTGGAGAGATGGCCTGAAGGAGGCACTGGG
Source organism: Ariolimax columbianus (assembly GCA_036924085.1). Lineage (NCBI taxonomy): Eukaryota > Metazoa > Mollusca > Gastropoda > Stylommatophora > Arionidae > Ariolimax > Ariolimax columbianus. The sequence continues at coordinate 109,199,001 of JAVGWX010000004.1, forward strand.
CCTAACATGTTACACCAAAATCAAAGAAGCCAAATGAGTTCACTAAACATTTTACTACCTGGCATTTGATACATGTGCCTGGTTGAATACCAGGATTTAAAGATTAGAGTAATCATTTGAGATTTTTACATATTATATCTCCACCGCATACTTTACTAAATAGAAAAACAGTATGCAAAATGTAATTAATAAACATGCACTGGATTGGAACTCACAGGAGAAGGGAAGACTGGGGTAGGCAATACCATCTTGGAAAGAGTGTTGAAAGAAGATGTCAGATGAAATCTGAAGGGTTGAGCTAAAAGTGATTGCCCAAGATAAGAATAATTGAAGAGTGTTGGTTGTTTCCCTAAATTCAAAGGACATCTAGATGGGTTAAGTTAAGTTAGCCTAAAAAACCCCTAGACTATCCCAGCAATGGAAATAAAATAATACCGCGACATAAAGAAATATTGTTACCAAATCAGAGCCACACCTTCAGACCAACCTTCAAATCTGGAAAGAGGAGCTGGAGAAGAGAAGGAAGACCATTAGTAGTTCAAAAACAAAAACCATTTTTGTTCCTACTAACATGGTGTGTGAATCTGTAGCTCTGCTATTTAATCTCTAATCTCTACTAATGAGATTTAACACAAATAAAAGAACTGGCTGAAAGTGGATATGTCTCACCTCTATTGATTCGTTGGGTCTAATAGTGAACGGGTGCTGGTATTAGACCTTCGGAAGACAGGTCAGTCTTACCCTACAAATGACAGGGCGTTGCTACGGTAATCCTGCTCAATTCGAGAGCAGTCGCAGACATTTGTCCACGTACTAGGCCCATAAGCCAATGGCGCGAGGCTACCATGTGAGGGATTATGGCCGAACGACTCTAAGCCGGAATCCCGCCCTAAATCTCCGCACCACGGTGATGGGAGGCTACGATATGGTTGGGACCTGGGGCTCGCGTCTTAGCCCGACCTGGTCGAGCCGCAGAAAGAGATCTCTGCCGTCCGCCGAACAAAGCGGGCGGGAAGCTGCGCGATACTCACCCCATACGGCGATGAGGTATGAAACCACTAGTAAAAGACTTAGTTCTAGGTCGGGGTGTCTTAAGCAGTAGATCAGCTACCTCACTGCGAACTGCTGAGACTCAACCCTTGACCATGAGATATGTCCGCACACCAGGCGAACAACATCTCCGTGCCATGACCAGGCTTGTCCCCTGGTCAAATGCACTCCTTCGAGAGGAATCACAGGTCGCTGACATTTGGTCCACGTGCTTGGCTGATAAGCCAATGGTGCGAAGCTGCCATCTGAGGGACTACGGCCGAATGCCTCTAAGCCAGAATCCTGCCCCAAATCTCAGCACCGCTGTGATGGGAGGCTACGACATGGCTGGGGCTTGCGTCTCAGCCCGGCCCGGTCGAGCCGCAGAAATGCACCTGGTTAAATGCACTCCTGCCTCGCTCTTTGCCTCTGTCTGTTATCGGTCATCCCAATGGACGCAAAAGAGATGCAGTCCAGCGGACATTGCACCTCCTGCCCTATTGTGACAACCTTCCGGGTGGCGGGGAATGCTAGGCGTACCATCACTGCAGATGAGTCGAGAAAATAAAGGGAGCAAAGAGATACCTCACTCACATGCATATGCTACGTTTCTGGCAGGACATGACGATCCTGGGACACAGTCACACTGGACTGCCTCTCTTCCGGGATAGTACAAACTAGTACATAGTCCATCATATCATTGCCAAACCCTATAGACACGAGTAGGGAAGACTCGATAGTCCTGCAAGACAACTTCCTAAGAGAGACAACTCTGACCAAAAACAACTGCTGCCTTGCAGTTAGGCTGGGGACAGCCAAAGGCTAAGGAGTGTATCCCTACAGAAATGCCTGTTGAAATTGGATGCACTGAGCCACAGGCTTAACAAAATAAAACAGTGCAACGTAAATATTGCTGTAAACAGCGTACGATGAAGAAGGATATGTCTCAGTCCAACTGTAAAATGCTGCTTCTTATGTCTGAGAGTGAAAGAAAAAGATGAAAAAGAATATATGTTACAAGGATATAACAACTAGATGTCCTAGTTTTAGGTTAAAAGTACAAAGTTACCCGAAAAAAACCTATAATGTACTTTCTCATTGAGTAACATTATCGTTAACCTTTAACTTTTTTCCCATTAAATTTCGCACTTATTTCCATGTTTGATTATCAATATTTGGGATCAAGATGCTGAGCAGCAAATGAGCTGTAGTGGTCAGCTACCCATAGCTGACTGCTAGCGTCAGGGCCAGCGAACCATAGCTGCCAAGACCCTTCTACACCTCCACGTGGTCATCCTAGATAACAGGATGCAGCAGGGCAGACTGGCTAAGGAGAAGGGATCGAAGAGGGAATGTTAACTCGGTATTCAAAAAATGCTTGCTGAAGTCGGATGTGTTGGACCGAAAGGTGCAAATATCGCAGCCAAGCTGTAAACTATGACATAACGCATTCCGTTCTCTGGACTACATTCTGCCACTTAAGCCCTTTCAGGGTTTGGTAGTGGGAGATTGAGAACGAACGAAGAAGAAGAAGATTATCAATATTTAATGAAGATTATTCCAAAAGTTTCACGGAATCGTTAACCTTTAATTTTTTCCCCCATTAAATTTCACACTTATTTCCATGTTTGATTATCAATTTTTAATTAAAATTATTCCAAAGTATCATCATGTTTTAATCAAATCTAATAATGTTATTATGTCTTTTTTACTTTAGGTATTGTTTATTTTTCCTGTGACATTGCATTCAAACAGAGTTATTTTAATATTCATTTTTGTTTTCAAAGCATCTACGGACTTTGAAACTACCAGGCAAGGAACTGACCTCCTGTTCCTGGGAAGGTGGAAGCCTGCGCATTGCACTTGCTGTGGACAGCTCCATCTTCTTTGCTAACATCCGCTTGAATTACAAGGTATGATTTGGAGAATGATAACTCTTGTTTATATATAATTTATCAATACCATTTCAGCTCCTTGTAGAGCACAGGTCTTCAATAAATGGATGCCAAATTTATAAAAATGTTTTTCATAAATAAATGTATCTTTTTACATTTTGGAAATGTTTTTATTGATTCTTCTTCTTCATCGTACGCAGTCAGACATCAACCTATATTTTTTTGAAAAAAGCAGCGGTCATCTTGAGGCTGTCGACACTGCCAAAGAGCTTGTCTAGTGTTGCCACTGGTGATGGCCACATCTGCTTTCTCTGGTCCTCGTATGTCGGGCGATTTTGCAGCATATGTTCAGCGGTCATTTTCACGGTGCCGCACGTGCATTCGTCAGTGCCACCTATCTTCAATTTATTGAATAGGTGGTACCTCAGTCTATTGTGGCCAGTGCGAAGTCTGAAGACCACGACCTGCTCTCTTCTGTTCAACTGGTAATAGGCATCGATTTTGTGTAGCCAGTATGTTCTGTTTCCCATTTGGTCATGTATCTAGCTCTAATAAGCCTTTTTGACTCTTCGTATGTCACACTAGTATCTGGTTGTGGTAGGCTTGCACCTTCTTTTGCCAGTCTGTCTGCCTCCTCGTTGCTTTGGATGTTACAGTCGTATGGAACCCATTGTACCACTACTCTTTTTGGTGCGGACTGCTGGCATAGTTGACAGAGTACTGCTCTTAAATCATTAAGTTCAGTATTTTTCTGGCTTTTTAGTGCTGTGACTTCGGCCAGGGCATCTGTAAGTAGGACTATATGGCTTTCATTACTCTTGCTTGTCACCATTTCTTCTGCTGCAGCCCTCAGTGCCTCTCCTTGCGCTCTGAAATTGCTTGAGTATTTTCCAGTTGCCACTGACCGTGTTACTTTTCTACCATTTGGTAGGCACAGGAATACCTCTGCCCCTCCGTTCTGTGTTATGTTTGTTACAGAACCGTTGGTGTATGCATGGGTCCAGTCCATAATTGGGTAGTTTTTCGTTATGTACCTCAGGGTTGTATCTCTTCTTTCTTTTTCAGTCTGCCTGTTTTTGTTTCCAATACCTGGTATGTTTTCTACCACCTCTGGAAATATATACTGCCTCCAGATAGGTTTTTGAACAGTAGGGATGGGCTTTGGTGTTGTTAATGCGTTCATAGGGTCTTCGCTCATCTTTGCTTTGGCTATTTCTGCAAAGTTTCTCCGCTTTAGTTTCCCATTTCCAAAGTTATTTAGTCTCTTGTGCATTGGATGGTCAGTCAGTCTTCTGAGTTTTCCCGCTTGCTGCTGGGCCTTGCAGTCTCTTCTGTCGGTCATGGACTGCAGATTTGTAATCTTTTCAAGTTCAACAATTGGCGTTGACTTCATGCCTTCTGTTATAACTCTCATGGTTTGGTTTTGAAGTTTGCTAATTTTGTCAAAGTTCGCCTTTGCTGCTGTTGTCCATGCCGCAATGCCATACTCGAGAACTGGTCTCACTCTTCCAGTGTACAGTTTCTTTATTATACTTTCATCTGCTCCCCAGCTTGTGCCAGCAAGGTTCCTCATGATTGCCATTCTTTGTCTGGCTCTCATTCGGTTTCTCTCGATCTGACTTTTCCATGTCATGCGCCGATCAAATGTGACTCCCAGGTAGTTTGGGTTGTCGTTTGGCCGCAGGTATTTGCCGTTAAGACTTATTTTGGCGTTTCGGGGTTTGTTTGAAAGCGAGAATATCGTACATGTTGTTTTTTCCTCATTTATTTTGACCAGCCATGAGTTCGCCCACTCTTCCAGCGATGTTAGGGCCTGCTGCATCCGATTACTTGCTATGGTGAGGTTCTTTTCAGAGGTCCACATAGCCAGATCATCTGCAAACATGGAGCTGTGGACTCTTCTTGGTATATTCTCTGTGATGTTATTTATATACACCAGGAAGAGCGTGGGTGACAGTACTCCCCCTTGGGGTACTCCCTGCTCAAGTGTCACCTTTTTGCTCATCTGCCCTTGTACTTGAACTCTGGCTGTTCTGTTTTTGAGGTAGTGACTTATCCATCTGTACATTTTCCCACAGACTTCGCTTCTTTGTAGCTTGACTTTAAGTCCCTCTTTCCAGACTTTGTCAAATGCCTTTTCTAGGTCCACCCAAACCGCTACTGTGTGCTTTTTCTCCTGGTAAGCATCCTCTATTTCTTGGGCTATGAGAGTGATCTGATCCTCAGTGGATCTGTGCTGTCTAAAGCCTTCTTGCTGTGGAATTAGTATGTGTTTTTCTTCCAGATGCCACATCAGTCTGGTGTTTATCATACGCTCCATCAGTTTGTCGACACAGCTCAGTAGGCTGATAGACCTGTATCCATTTGGATCTGCTCTATCTTTCTCTTTCTTTGGTACTGGTATAATTACCACATCTTTCCATGCCTGCGGTACGATTTCCCTTTTCCAGCTTTGGTTCAGGACTGATAGCAACTTCCTCTTATCTGTTTGGCCCAACCCCATCAGCATTTCGTTTGTTACGCCATCTTTTCCGGGCGATTTCTTTTTTTTTAGAGTTCTCATGGCCTCTTCCATTTCATTCATTTATAGTTTTGCTGTCATGTGCTCCTCTGGTGCCATATTGATGTTGTCGTGCCCTCATTTGTTCTTCATTAATGTTTGTGTGCCTATTTGTAGGAACATCAATGTGGTTTGCTCTGGTATAATGTTCTATAAAGGCGTTTGCTGCCTTTTTTCCAGTAAGCATGTTATCGCCCTGCTTGAGGGTGATTTGTTTGTTCGATGGAGTTTCATCGTTCATGGCTCTGACTAACTTCCATAGTTTGTTCCCGTCTTTGTCTAGATTGTAGCTTTCTGTTTTGTTTTTCCAGCTGTCTCGTGTTATTTGGTTTAGAGTGTATTTGTATTTTTCCGTGGTGGCTTTGAAGGCGATATTTGCCTCCATAGATTGTTCTCTCTCTGCCATATTCCCAGCATTTGAGACTTCGTCTTCCGCTTTCTGCAGTTCCTCATTCCAATAGGGCTTGTAGTTTTTCCTTGCCCCTCTTGGGATGGTTTCGGTGGCTGCCTGCATTATTGCTTTGCTTAGGCTTTCCACCATGGGTTTCATTTTGTTATTCCGTATGTTGATGGTTTCGCATAGCCCATCTGTCAGGATTGCAAATCTGTCCCAGTCGGCTCATTTATAGTTCCAACGTGGGAGCGGTTTTGTTTCCTGTGGGCCTACTTTCATATCAACTTCTAGCCTAATTGGCCTGTGGTCGCTACCTGCTAATTGGTTTAGCACCTGGCGGTCTATTTTGTGGTGAATATCCACCGTGGAGAAGGCCAAATCTGGAGTAGAGGTGGTGTGCCATGTTCTAGAATAGAAGCTAGGGCTATCCTCCGGCATATTGATAAGTTGGAAATTTGTGTCTATCTCCCAATCTTCCACTTCATCACCTCTGCTGTCTGTGTCTTTTATTGATTCAACATACATGTTTTTATCTCAAGCGGTTGGCAGCATTTTAATGTTTCTAAGCAAATTGAAGATATTTGTATTTTACAATTAATTATGTGCATGTTTGTGTGTTAAGATAGATTTATTAAAATGTTGGATCACAAGGATTCAATATTTTAATAGTGGATTCCTGTGTTTAGATGTCAGTATACATTGTTTAGAGCAGGGCTCTTCAATCTCTTTATACCTGGCGCCCACTTTTCTAACTTTCGTGTGGGTACATTTTCCTTACCGCCCACAAAACACTTAATTGAAGAAAACTTAGAAATTGTCCACTGAGTCTATGTATTTTGGATGCTTTTAACCATCATGTAGAATGTTCTTTGCAGAATGTTGCTCCCATCACAGCATGTCTGAAGGAAATTTGATATCATGCCAAATGTCCAGCCTGCTCCAGAGTCATAACCAAGCATTCCTTGACATCTTGGTGCCATCACCTTCTTGGTCTGCCTCTGCCTCTCTTTCCTGGCACCATACCTTCCATTACTGTTCTCTCAAAACTGTTGTGTCTTTTGATATGGCCAAAGCATGAACATTTTGTGTTCATGATGAAATTTGGGAACCAGTTCTCCTCTATGACAAACTCTTATCCAATGTCTATATTCTTTTCTTTTTCAGTCCATGGTATTCTGAGGACATTTCTATAACATTTTGGCTCAAAGGACTCGAGGTTTGGGTGACTGTCCGTGTTTCACAGCCGTAGGCTGGCACAGGAAAAATAGAGGTTTTCAATATTTGCACTTTTGTTGGTTTGCTGGTATTCTGCAATAGTTTCCTCAGGTTGTGTTTTAATACAGCATATAATTATTTTGCTACCTCCACCTGAAAGCTAAAATTGCCCACTAATGGGCGCTAGTGCCCAGGTTGAAGAGCACTGGTTTAGAGCAATGTGAAGTGTTTGACACCGGACACTGTTGTTTCGAATGCCCAAAATGAGTAGGTTACTCTTATGTGCGCACTGAAAAGGGCGTTAAGTGACGGGTTTTAGTAGCTTTCCTCACATCTCGAGTGTGCTGATGAAGGTGGACAGGAATCCTCCAGGTGGTTGTGCTACGCTTGGCTTCATCTGCGTGTCGCTCACTACTACGAAGATCATGCCGAACCTCAACTTGTTAGCCAGACTGTTGTCCTTAACAACAGCCCATTTCCAGAATGACCAGCAAGAAGGTCAGGTGAGGGTCTTGGCCAGTATATTTCTCCTGGCCCTGGCTAAAATTTTCTGATCAGTGTGTTTTGCTTGACCAGACGTTAGCCTCACCATACCGACACCGGATGTCAAACCAGACATGGATAACCGTTTTGGTTTCAGTAGACCACTCAAGTCAATAATATAAAAATACTTTTTTTTAAGCAATATCATACTATATTTGTGAGTTGCACATAACTTTGCTGTGGTCCACATCTGCCTGCGTGCCAAAGGTTGCCCATAATAGTGGTTGGGTTGTTTATTTTTGTTGTTTTCTTTCAAATACTGTCTGGATGGTCAGGATTATATTCCAAAATAATAAGTAAAGAGTCTCTAATGATTGTATCACATCTGTTATTCACAGTGGGGTTACTGCAGTAATACAGTTGTCTATTCCTTCACTAAACCAGACAGACTGGAGCACTGTGTCATTTTCTGGGACACGAAGAACAATGAGGTATGTGATTTTACTCCTGTGTAGATAATTCTTCTGCTACTTATTTTAAATTTCACTCATTCCTAATAAAGCATAAGCCAACAATGTAGAAAGCTCTTTCTGGAAACCTGAACTAAAGCACTATATGTAATTTTGCAGTTGGAGTGTCTGTGACAAATTGTTTTACTTGTTGAGGTTGCTAGCCCCATTTAAAACCTTCTTTAGTCACATTTTAGGTAATTAAAAAGGGTCAGTCAGTGGTCCTGTTCTCTATTTCTCAGTAAGAGGTCTTGATTTTATCCCTGAGTGGCCCCCAAGGATCCCTTACTGGGGAGGGAAGAACAGAACCATTGCCATAGATTTAAACCAGCTCCATCACCTATGTGTACATGAGGACAAACTGTACAGACAGTTCAACATATCCTACAAGACTATGCTTAGGCCACTGAGCACTGGCCCACAGAGACGAATCTTCACATAAAGCTGTTTTTGGGCATGATTAAAACAGTGATGCTTGCTGAAGTCGAATGTGTCGAACTGAAAGGTGCAGATATCACAGTCAAGCTGTAAACTACGACAACGCATGTCGTTCTCCAGACAACATCCTGCTACTTGTGAAGCCCTTTTCAGTGCTTGGTAGCAGGAGTTTGAGAATGACGAAGACAAAGAAAACAATGGTGAATGAGAAGAAAAGGATGACCACTATACCTCCATGCATGTCATAGAAGGTGACTAAAGAGAATTATACATGTGACTAGCAACCTCATCATGCAAAGCAAATTGCTATATAAACCACCTATGCAAAAGCATGGAATGTGCTTTGGTGCAGGCTTCATATAGGAGGCCAGTTGTAGTGGTGGTTCCATACTTGGACTTGAACCTGTGTCGTATTTTACGGTCGAGTTCGCACGGCTGAACTTCACGAGATTTTCACCCTAGCTGCAAACAGTGTCGGTTTTGGTGTGTGAAATTTAGACATAAACTATAATGGACTGAACACAGCCTGGGAGAGATGTCCAACTCACTCACACAGTGAGTGATATCCCTATGACCTCTTGCGGTAATGGGAAAGGCACGATACACAACGTTAGTTGTCATCCCCCCTCCGCTGTCTTGTGGGATACCTGCTTACAGGAAAGGCTTCGGGAGTAAACCCTGAGGAAAAATCTGCATCCTGTACTATTTCCAGTTGTCTTGATAAAATCTTGCCACTAGCGAAGGGTAGCTCAGTACCAGAGAGTGAGGTTGACAAAAGGTGCAGTTTCTTTCTCACTTTAATCCAAATCACACCGCAAGTCACCCATTTCAGTGGACACAGCAAGAGAAAAGACTGTCCACACGACTGGGCAAAGAGAGTGATCTTCATCACTTGTGATGGATGAACAAACAAATACTCTGGCTGGAGTGAAAAAGGGACAAGAAGATGGGACCTTGTATCCATATTGCATGCAGATAAATGATGATACTGATTAATTTATTTGTTTCAAGTGGTATAGGACCACCACTCCAGCTGTCCCCTTTACAGGCGGCCTGTATCTGAACATTTGTAGTGGTGGTTTTAATGGCAACATTTTTACATGATAAGGTTGCTAGCCCCATGCACAACCCACTTTAGTCACTTTGTATGACATGCTTGGAAGGTTGCAGTGGTGCTATTCTTTTATACCCAGGTACCACTTGGATGAGATAGATGGTACAGAAACAAAACTTATTTATGACACAAGTTAGAGAATAAGGGGTATATATGTGAATGTATATATGTGAATTTTATTCATTGAAACTGGCAATTGTATTTGTTTTATCAGTTTAAATAAAATATGACTTCTTCTACATTTCTTAGTTAGGTGGTCTTTGGCCATTACACTCCTTTCTTTCCCTGTAAGTTACAATCTGTAACAGATACTGCCATATGGTTTTCAACTTTTGGAGGTACATTTATTCAGCTTGGTAAACTAGAGAATGACACACCTGGGTCCTGAACCTGATACATTTGTAGCTCAATTTTTCCAATTATTTTTGATTTTCCTTTTCTAACTCAGAGCAGCTAGGTACTCATTTCTATGCTTGGTAAACTGGTCAATGACAGGACTGGGTCATGAACCTGATACCTTTGTTACTCACTGTTTCCCATTTTTGTTGCTTTTTCTTTTCTAACTTAGAGGTCAGGTATTCATTTCAACAGCTTGGTAAACTGAACAATGGCATGACTGAGTCTTGAACCTGATACCTGTGCTGTTCAGTTTCCCATTCTTTTAACCTTCCATTATTTAACAGTCAATCACTCATTTTTTCAGTTTAGTTAGGATGCAAAAACCAAGGTCAGGTGAAGCACATTGATCAAAGCCCCACCATGTCCACGTCATGGAAACAGGCTGTGTTATAGCAGCTTGACAAATGAGGTGGGGATCATCACTGTTATCTCCACAGTGGCAAGTCTAATGAAAAACCTTGCATCATACTGCAGCGAGGAGTATTAAGTGACTACAACCTGCTACTAGGCAAAATTACTAAAGTGTGAACTACTTAGAATAAATAGCTTCAAAATCAACAACTAAACAGCCATACAATGGAAAAAACTGTACATGAAATAAAGCAGGCATGTTTTATAGGTCCGATCAAGTAACTATAATTCTAACTATAAAACTTACACGTTTATAAAACATCAGGAATTAATTACTGTAGATGACACGGCCACATAATATGATAATATAAAACACAGTGACACTTTATAACTGTAACACTATATGAGAATCGTAGAGGGATGGGAAATGCACTGCACAAAACATGGAACTTTTGTTATGTCCTGAAAGAATTAAGGGCAGACCTTACTTTATGTTTTTTTGGATAATTTTCACTGGCACGTTTTTATTTTAGGAATTGGACTAAATATAAACCTTAAATGTTGCAATGTTTTGTGCTGTGTTTTTGACCTGCTATCCATTTTTATGTTTAAAATTCATGGAGCCATTGCATTTCTTAAACAGAAAAAAGGGGTTTCACCAAAATTAGACAGTTTATAACCACTAAGATTAAACTCACAACCAGTCAATTTCCCCACAAATTATATAGATATATATATATATATAATATCTAGTGTTTTTTTGTTTATTCAAAACACTTGATCTTATATCATTTATGAGAATTTTTATGTTTGGTCTTTATAGATCTAGTGAATGTATTTTCATCTGAAGAGGTTGCTAGGTGTGTATTAATGTAGCTTCTCACTTGAAGGCTGGCTTGCGCTAATTGTTAAAGTGTTCATGGCAAACTTGTAGTATTGAAAGACTCATATCAAACATAAACATGGGATCAAGATGCTGAGCAGCGCATGAGCTGCAGTGGTCAGCGACCCATAGCTGGCTGCTAGCGTCAGGGCCAGCGAATCAGAGCTGCCAAGACCCTTCTACACCTCCACGCGGTGATCCTGGAAAACAGGCTGCAGCAGGGCAGACTGGCTAAGGAGAAGGGATCGAAGAGGGAATGCTAGCCCAGTACTCAAAAAATGCTTGCTGAAGTCGGATGTGTTGGACAGAAAGGTGCGAATATCGCAGCCAAGTTGTAAACTACAACACAACGCATTCCGTTCTCTGGACTACATTCTGCTACTTAACCTTTTTCAGTGTTTGGTAGCGGGAGCTTGAGAACGAATGAAAAAGAAGAAGAAGAAACATAAACATAATTTAATATAGCTTTGTAATAGGGAAGGCTTTGAATTCTTCATTCTTATGTGTGGGGTGAAATGTCACACTCACATATGTATGTTGTTTTGTGAATGATCACACTTCAGGAGCAGAAAGAGTTTTCACTTCCATTTTGGGTATCACAAGATACTGTTGCTGTAAAAAAGGTATAAAACATTAGATCGCTCATATGTTTATGGCTCTTCTTGTATTCCACTTTAAAGTTCTGGTGTATTTCAGCGTATGCTGCTGTTGAATTGTTTTGTTAGAATTGTGTGTTTCAGTTGATTTTTAATGAGTTTATACATCATGTTTCATGAACTGATATGTAGAACTATGACCCCTATGCATCAACATTTAGCTCCAGCTGGAACATGGAGACACACCTGCAGTTAACTTCCTCGCAGGAAGTTTGTGTCAAAGCATTATTACAGTTAGGTCAATATTATAGGGGCTGGAGCGGAACTGACAATCAAATGTTGTTAATAACAATTATTAATATGAGTACGAGGGATCAAGATGCTGAGCAGCGCATGAGCTGCAGCGGACAGCGACCCATAGCTGACTGCTAGCGTCAGAGCCAGCGAACCAGAGCTGCCAAGACCCTTCTACACCTCCAAGCGATGATCCTGGATAACAGGCTGCAGCAGGGCAGACTTGCTAAGGAGAAGGGATCGAAGACGGAATGCTAACCCGATACTAAAAAAATGCTTGCTGAAGTCGGAGTGTTGGATCGAAAGGTGCAAATATCGCAGTCAAGCTGTAAACTACGTCACAACGCATTCTGTTCTCTGGACTACATTCTGTTACTTAAGCCCTTTCAAGGCTTGGTAGCGGGAGATTGAGAACAAACGAAGCCAAGCCAACCCAATTAATATGAGTACAGAAAGGCTGGCTAAGGCAGCTGTAGAGGTCTCAAACCTTCAGGGGTTGGTGTAGATCTAAAGTGCGTGTCTTACTTGGGGTTCTGGCAATGAAAGAACTTACAACTTAGTTATGCAAACACCCATTATGGACAATATAGATGTAGATAGGGGAGACATTTAGAAGCCTATGAATGACTGTCTGTTGGATGACTACACTGTAATAGATCAATCAGCAATACACAGACTACATAACTTTAAAATCAAGCGTTGGTTGAGCGGAATCAGGCACATGAGAGAACGGAGCTGGAGTGTGTTCAACCAATGAGCAAAAGGAAGCATCAGTATCTACGCCCTTTGCCTTGTACTGAGAGAAACGTAGCACTTATCAGTTTGCTTGGATCTCAGTGAAGCTGACTCTACAGAATAGAACAGGATGAGTTAGTTCAGCTGCTGTTGCAGATGGGGTTTCTGCAGTACTTTATTTTACATAATGAGGTTGCCGGCTCCATGCTTAACTACAATTAGCTACTTTTACCACGTGCATAGTATGGTGCTGCACGCCTTTTTTTGTCATTCCTGTAAGAGGCACAGGATCCACATAGTGAATATTTGAATGAGACTTATAATCAGCTATTATTACAGTGTTTTAATCATTGCTATGGTCCACCAGGGGAATCTATAGGGGCTGAGATATATAGATGGTTTGCACAAAGAGTCACCACTTTATGTAGGTTAGGTTTATAGATGACTTGTACTGATAGTAACCACTTTATGTAGGTTAGGCTTAAGATGACTTGTACTGACAGTCATAACTTTGTGTAGGTTAGGATTACAGATGACTTATACCGACAGTCATAACTTTTGTTTTATTAAAAAATGAATCAATTTAATGAATCAATGCAGCTACTTCTGCAATAGATCTCCATGCAGGTAGTCAGCACTGAAGCATTTACTTACCGAAGAAGAACACTTAAACATGTCTAATACATTTGCGCTCATTGTTGTCAAGTGCCAAGTTCTGTTACCAGTAGAATTAGTTGGTACAGGATCATTAGATTCACACTGTGTATATGTCAATCGATGTTACTGTTTAATTGTTATGTTATCAATTTACAATATAATTTCTGACGAGTTTATAGAGCTGATATAAAGAATTGAAATTCTGATGTATAATTTCTTATGTGGTTTCTAGAAGACTCTGACAAAAATGATAATGGGACTACTGCCATGTTGAGAACATGTTGTTAGAGGTAAATAGCAGTGCAGTTTGATCTCTCTAGGGTAGTTATTTCTCTAACTCATGACATTGTACACCCTGCTTTCCCAAAGGAAACAAGCCTGGATTGGCTTTCTGGGTTTAAAAGATAGTTCTAGAGTGTATAAAAATATGGAAAGGTATGGTTCAGATACTGCGCAGGAACAGGAACAAGAACGAAACCTACATTACAACCGAAAGGCTTTTATCAGGGACAATGGACAATACACATGAGAACTAACACATCATCGAAGAAGAGATTCACACATCAAAAAGAGATATGAATAAATCAAAAAGATACTTAGCTGTTGGACCTGTGTGGACTGTCTACCATTTTGGGTGGATGTTAATTTGGGCTAATCTTTTTAATATATTTTTAAATATTGAAAAAAAAAAAATTAAACAAATATATTTATGTATGCATTTATATCTCTTTTTTGATCCTTTCTTTAATGATGTGTTAGTTCTTATGTGTATTGTTCGTTAACCCTGTTGAAGGCATTTTAGTTATAACTTTGGTATCATTCTTGTTTCTGTTCCAATGTGACATCTGAAATTTGTATATATTTCATTTCTGAGGAATTGATAAGGCTAATAATGAATTGGAATTCTGATATTTAAATGTATAATTGCTTAAGTGTTTTCTGGGATGATACAGGGGTGGCTGAGATTAGAGTAAGACCTGTTCATGTTATTAAACACTTTATTATAATCCTCAGCCTCACTTTATTTTTTAAAGACAATTTTAGAAACAATATTAAAAATATTAGTTGCTGTGAATATAAAGAGTGTCCTGAAAACGACAGAATTAATACAAGAAGAATGTGTTGTTGAAACGTTCAGTGTATTCTGTGTATAGCAGAGAAGTAAATAGGGCTACAACCAGGCTAAGAGCTGATTCTGGATTTAAATGAGAGCTTTAGAAACAATACTCCATATGTAACACAGGAATAAAAAAGTGAATAACTCATTGTCTGAAAGATTGGAGAAAGTAAAATAAGGACTGGAGTTTCATAGTCTGAACTCAAGAAAACAACCCAAAGTAGAAATCTTTGTGCAGTGGCCATGTCAGTGATATGTTCCCATTGGATCGAAATGGAATAATGAAGAGATGTGATGTTTTATACAGTGGTTCATACATATGAGTGTGTAGAGCTTCTATCTTATGATTTTGTTTATATGAATAAAAAATAATGGATACTTTTCTCTCTATCCCAGAAATATGTGAAGTATGTAAAGAACCTGATTGCCATATCATCATATGGTGATTACTGTTGCCTAGCAACCAAGGGAGATGAGTCTGCTAACCAGGTATCCTATAATTTAAAATATTGTTAATGTACACAGAAAAGCTATTTTACGGTGATTAAAATAGAATATTTTAAATGAATCATCAGTACCTTTCAGCTCTCTGTGGAGCACAGGTGTTCAGTAATTACACACCAAGTTCTCCTGTCCTAGACCATCCGTTCCAGCTTTGTCCACATTTTCCGTTTCCTTTATGTTTTGTCTCGAGCTCTCTTCTTAATTTGTGTTTTGGTCTGCCTCTACCTTCCTTGTCTTGGTGATTCAAAAATAGAGACCGTCCTGTAATGCTATAAGCTGATTTAATTAATGTGTGTCTTATCCAAGACCAACGTCTTCTCCTCGCGTCATGTTCTACTAATTTCTGTCTGGTTCTTTTCTAACAGTTCCACGTTAGTGATCTTATCATACCATTTCAATCTCCCAATTCTGTGCAGGCACACAATAATTTTTTTTGTTTGTTTTTGCGTTCGCCTTATTTCTCAATTCCCCAAGGCGGTGTGCGTTGCACTGTGGTTTTTATTTTGCGCCTGTCGGCCCAATGCATCCGACTTCAGCATGTCACACAATTATGAATATCTACCTTTTTGGTTGTTACTTTTCTTGTTCTACATGTTTCAGAACCATACAATAGAGTGGGCTTTACATTGGAGTTGAAGATTTTTTATTTTTATATTGGACTTAATATCCTTATAACAGTAGAGGTGGGTCTCATGGCAACAATTCTGTTGGGGATGAAAATAACTCTTCATGGACTAAGTCGCAGCCTATGTGAGATGGGGTGGCCGGTTCCTTCCTTGTTGTTGTTTATATCGGCTCCAACTCATACGTCAGGTACCCATTTACAGCTGAGTCAACTGGAGGAGCGTTGCACCAGAAACGAACCACGCCCTGAATTTTTTCTGTCCGTCTGTGATTTTGAACCCTGGCGCAGTGTAATCCAAGTCTTAGCAAGCCAGCTAACTAACGACTAGGCTACACGCTCCACATATCCTTGACATATGCCATCAATTGGTTGGTTAAAAGTTTGAGGGATATGAAAATTCCAGATATGTAGCTATGGCACAGAGGTAAGGCACTCTTCTGTCAAGAAATGAATGAAAGCATAAAATGATAAGTGTTTGAATCCAACAATTTTCAAGTATCGACTGGTTTCTAGGAAAGAGACATTGAGTGCCTAGTCCTATCACAGATGGATGATAACTCAGATCTCCTGTGAACATGATGGCAGCTGAAAATAGAAACAAGCAGGATATTAGCTGCATTTCCTGCAAAAATTATAATGAAATTCCTACTTATTAGTTGTCTACTTCTACACGCTTTGGGTAGAAGAGGAACAACTAAGAGAAACAGTAGAACAGATTTTACACTTTTTGAAATGAATTCAGAGTGATTCGTGCCAATAACAACTAAATGGGGGTAGATCCAAACTAGAGGATGGCTGGGTCAGACATCCCACAGAGGGTCATTGGACAGCTCTGATACTGCTTGAGACTATATAATACTAGACAAAGTTTAACTCAAGCAGACTGGCCATGGAGAGAGAGAGAGAGAGACATGAATTTAGCTAGGGGTCTGTTTAGCTCGCCGACTTTATAGAAGAGCGATTGATAGGCTGTTTTACTAATGTTAGTGAGATAGAATGGAATACAGTCTTGGCCAGTTGCTCTATAAGGTGTGTGTTGGGTGCCCTATGTCTAGAAGCGATCTGAATGTGTGTTGTACGGGCAGGGCACCTTGTGAACAATGTATGTTATGTATGTTCTGAACGGCCTAAGGACGAGAGATGGATGTGTGTTGTATGTACAGGACACCTCATGGATGGTGTATGTTCTGAATTGTTACATGGGCGTATAGATCACCTGAATATGTGATCTGATTATATGTGAGCATACAGATTCCTCTGAGTATGTAATCTGATCGTGAGGACGAGGTTGTGATTGTGTGTTGAGGGTGCAGATAAAGGGAGGGGAGTGTGCGGCTAGAACTGGATTGGATTAGTTGGGGGAAATATTCAATAACTTTTGCTTACCACCTCCGCGAAGATATAAATATTGTGCATGTTCATTAGTAATATTGATTTTGCTGTTCTGTTTGCTAAATGTTGGTTTTGTTGATATTCGTGTAATAAATATATTACCTGTGGTTTTATATGTTATTTGCTGTGTGTGGTCGTGAATGATGTTGATGCATGTGGTAACATTCTAGATAGAAAAACCCCAGTGAAAACCTGGACTCTGCTACAGTTGAATAGATAATATCATATCAGTGCCTTCGTTACAGCCTTCCAATAGCTTCTTACTTTAGTTTGTAATAAATAATTAACATCATTACATCCTTACATTTTCAGCCGTTGAAGTCAAGTTTATTATCTTTTGCTATTTCAGTATGTTCTAGTTCTCTGCAACTCTATTGGGACTCCTTTGGACTCCAAGTACATTGAAATGGAGCCTATCTACTTGTGCATGACTAAATCACATATCGTTTGTGCATCCAAAGAAGCCTTTTATTGTTGGCAGTTTAAGAACCCAAAAAAACTTGCAACTTTGGAGATTGCTTCCAAGAGAAAAGCTGGTTCTGAGAGGTGATTAACTTACTGATTATAGAATGTTTTAGGTCAATCTCCTTACACAAGGTTAGAGACCTATATATCTTCAGTTATGAATCATTAACAAGTCACCACATATTAAATACCTAAGTGTTCACAATTGAATACATAATAGAATGGAATAAATATATTTGATATTTGGTTATGTAGATGTGTTTAAAAGAGATTGTCCCATTACATAATTCCCTAGGTTTGTCTGAAACTAAAAATTTTGAGCACCATCAATTTGTGCACGCCAAAAATGTCTGGTGCGGAATAGGTGCATATTGTTTCTGGTATACATCTGAAGATGGTCAGGCTTTTGGTTTATGTACTGATAATTTTGTGTCAATTCTTTTAATTACAGAACATATAGAGAAGTGTGACTTGTTTATAACAATATTTGTGTTGTTGTTGGAGAGTACGCAAGTGGTTAATAGTGCCCAGACAACGTAAAATATGAAGAAACTCATAAGAATTAGCAGTAAGATAAATTCTAGCTCCCATTGAAAGTGAGCACTTTGAGTAGGAGGAAGAGATAGACAGGTTGAGAGGGGTGTGCATTAGTTGAGGGGGAGAGATAGGAAAGAGATGGGCAGGTTGGAAAGAAGGGGTGCGAAAAGCGGGAAATTCTTTAATTGTTAAACTGCTGATGTTTCTTTCATATTGTATAGTTTTATTGACAGACAGATCTTCTGCACAGGTATTGCTAGTAGTGACATCATTTGTTTGTTTGACAACAAAAACATGTTTTTTTATTCAGGAGTCAATAATTCAGCTGCATACTCGTATATGAATGCATAAGTGGCTTTTTATTAAAGATAATATATGGACAAATATTCTGAAAGTTTAATCTAATTAGGTGCAATGATTCACACTATTTTTTACATTTTACTGAAGGAATGTGAAGTTGAAAATTCAAATTTTTTCTAGGACCAGATGTGAAAAACATGTATTCGCAAAGAATCCACAATGTCCATTTATAATCTTTGATAAACACAATTGCTAATCTTCCAGTAGAAAGTACATTTATATATAGTAAAAAATTAGGAATGGAATAAGTGGTCAATTTTATTTACAACAATTGTTAAGCCGATACATATAGGACCACTGCCACACTGAGAGCATGTTGTGAGAGGCAGCTGACAGTGTCGTTTAACCCGTTTTGGGTAGAAGATCTTCCAGTTCATAACATTATGTACCCTCACCATTAACACAGATCAAAAGCCAGTCCAGTGTAAGGTAGTCTTCTTGATTCCAAAATGAAAGAATGAATAAACAATTTTCCTTTTTTTTAAGTCAGAGAGTGGTGAATACCACAGGAAGTAGTGGAGGCAGGAACAATTAATGCATTTAAGAATAGATTGAATGCACATAGCTTTTAGAGCAAGGTAATGTAAATGAAACTGGTTGTATACAGATTCTGCAGAGTCTTCTAAGCCAGTGTAAAGACATTAAGTTAAGTTAAGTGATATCGGAAGAAAAAGTGTTTTGCAATAGTAGTTTCTATAGCAGTTTTTCCTTTCTTTGTTCCAAATAATGGGTCCATTTTCACTTTAATACCAGCCTAGGGGCCATAAAGGGAACCACGTAGTGCAGTGGTTAGCTATCTGACTTTGCATCTGAGTTGTCCTGGGTTCATTCCCCAGTTGAGGCGGAAATGTTTTTGTTAGACCACAGTGGCTCCAAGGTCGACCCAACCTTAAATGGGTACCGGTTCATACTTACTTACTTGGTCGCTCCTCTTCTACCGTGAGGTGTAGAGGTGGTACCGGTTCATTCCGGGAAGTAAAAGCGGCAAGGGAGAGGAGATGACTACCGCCCTCATATAGCCGAGCCTTTGAAATATGAGATCGCTAACACCTCACGCCCCTACGGTTGTAATGCTATGGGTCACTTTACTTAGGGCCATCATGGCTATGAAAGTTTGTAGGTACTATGCATATAGGAAATATAAGGATGCTGCTTGGCTGGTTGATTAAACAGAAAATCAGAGTTAATCCTTCCATTTTGTTTGATTTCTTTGTGAGCTGGTAGAATGTTATCTTATGTAATGAGCAGAGCTGTTGCTTTCAGCGATTGACTTAGACTAGAAGCACACTTATTGTCACATATTGACTTGAGAGACTCATCTTGAGTATTTCCCATCAACAGCTTGACTTGACTTGCAATGTAGATAATAATTTGGCTGGGTAACTTGCACCGGCTTGTTAAAATTAATGATCGACCTACTAGCACATTTAAATGTTGACGATTAATTGATTAGCAAATAATAGACAACATATATTGATTAAATTCTTGGTATTCCTGGTATTTACTCAATGCAATTATATAGGATCTTCAAATGCATTTGCTGTCATTCTGGCTGACTTGAGACTTACGGGGGTCTTGACCTGAGACTTGAATTGACGTGATAACTGAAGACTTGACTTGAGTCTAGTTTGAGACATGACTTGAGTCTTGTTAAGGTTGATTTTAAGACTTGACTTGAACTTAAAAGTAATGAAATAATAATGATACATTATTTTTCTTAGGCTGGTTCTTATTGATGACACACCATCTGGGTCTACTACAGGACAAGAAGACATTGATTTCAGAAAAGCATATACTGTAAGCAGTTTGTTTTGTTTTTTTCTTCAGAGATTTCAACTAATTCTTCATTCATAATTTAGTAACTCCCTTATCTGTTTCTACTTATGTCCCTGTGTGTGTCTGTGTGTATAAATGTGTTTGTGTGTGTGTTAGTTTAACTGTTTTCACATTTGTGTCACTGTATATGTCATGATATGTGTGTCTTAATGTGTATGTTTCTGTATGTGTATTTCCATGCATACACGTACCATTGTATTTATTGCCATGCCTGTCCACTTATGTGTGTCTTGGTGTATGTACCTCAAGGTACGAGCATGTCAGTGTATCTGTCTCCATGTCTGTCTACATGTGTGTATCTCAATGTGTGAGTTGAGATCAGGGAACAGCTGCTGTTTGTTTATTTCATGGCAGATTTCTTTTCTTCCCATTTTTTGTTTAAAATCTGATCAATGCATTCCATTTAATTATGATATGCCATCATTTTCAGATGACCTCAGCACACGATAAATAAATAAATAGCTGATTGAGAAACAGCTGTGGTTTGTTTATTCTCCAGCTATAAGTGCCACAGCATTTAAATAGTACAGTGAGCTCATTTAAAAAAAGAAATAAAACGAGGTCATTTTTGTTTTAAAAAAGCGTGTTTCTGTCTGCCTGCGTGGTCAAAACAAATCAATTCTACATGGTTCCTTTGCGAAACTCTATTTAAATTCGGCATGTGGTCTGGAGAATGGATCATCACAGAGATCCATGGTTTAAATCCCAGATGAGCTCTACAATTTTTGTTTCCTTTTAATTTTCTGATTTTCCAAAGTCTGCTCTATTAACTGTATGTCAAATAGTCATCTCATCTGTCCATTATGTTGTTGGATGTTGTAGCCATCAATACCTTTCAGCAACCTTATAGAGCACGTCTTCAACAAATACACGCCAGTCCTCCTGTCCTGGGCCATCCATTCCAGCTCTGTCCCCTTCATTCCTGAATATTTTTCTATGAATGTATGACAATATTATCATCTGAAAAAAAGGAGTTCAACTGTATGCCTAATAGTAATTAGCAAAACAAACAGGGATAAGAAGAAATACAACACAATTTATAGCTTTTGTTTTTATTTGTCTCAGGCTACAGAAGACCATATCTGCTGCATCTGTGCTCATGACAAGACTTTGGTAGTGGTAAGTAAAGTATAGAGATGGTTTTATACCAGTAACTGTCATCGAAGATAGTATTAGAAGATCAGTCCTTAACCAGTGAAGAATCTCCCCAACTCCTTCATTTTGGGAGGAGGGAGGAAAATGATGTTTCAGTTTAGTCTGTCATCTGAGAGGGACTGGACAATCAAATGCCAAGCAAAAGACACCCAAAGAGTCTTATGTATTGTGAGCTGAATTTAGGAAGATGATCATGAGGACATCCAAAAAAGTGATACAGTCTGAAGGAGACTCTTAAGTGCTGTCAAATAGACATTATTACCTGAAAAAACGTGAACCAAAATCGTTCAGTTTGGAAAGGTGCAGTCGAAAAGTGCGCTGCGAGGGTCATCGTGTGCAGACAGCCCAGGACAGATGCACAATCAGAAATTCTAGACTAAAAGGAGTATCAGTACTAGCAGCAGACCATGTTTGCTAGTCATACAATAGAACTTTTCATTGCTTGCATTGGCTTGATCAGTCACAAATAGGACTCAGAGTTTCAAGAAGTATGACACATAACAATGTTGGAGGTCCTTGTTGATGATAATGGACAAATTATTATTATTAGTTTGTTATCCTTAGTCACCCTCCATAAAAATTGATCCAATTTCCCCTGCAGCTCATTATTTTTCAGCACATCACATTTTACTATGGTTGTTGACTTTGAGAGCTTGTGGCCTTTTTATTTGTTGGTCTATAGATATGATGGAAAGGAAGACTAACGTCTGGTCAGGCAAAATATACTGATTAAACATGTTAGTGGGATCAAGATGCTCAGCAGCATATGAGCTGCAGTGGCCAGCGACCCATAGCTGACTGCTAGCGTCAGGGCCATTGAACCAGAGCTGCCAAGACCTTTCTACACCTCCATGCAGTGATCCTGGATAACAGGCTGCAACAGGGCAGACTGGCTAAGGGATCGAAGAGGGAATGCTAACCCGGTACTAAAAAAATGCTTACTAAAGTTGGATGTGTTAAATATCACAGTCAAGCTGTTAACTACGACACAACACATTCCATTCTCTGGACTACATTCTGCTACTTAAGATTGAGAACGAACAAAGCCAAGCCAAGACATATTAGTCAGGGTCAAGCAAAACATTCTGACCAAGACCCTCACATTGGCTTTCTGGTAGCCCTTCCTGGAAACCGGTTGTTATCATGGCAGCCTGGCTAACAAGGTGAGGGATTGACGTGATCCCCGTAGTAGTGAGCGACACACAGATGAAGCCAAATATAGCACAACCACCTGGAGGACCCAGGGCCACCTTCATCAGCACGTTTGGGATGTGAGGAAAGTGACTGCAATGTCCCTTTCAGGGTGCACAAAAGAGTAAACCTAGACCATAGATATGATTTGTGTGTGTTAGAGACATAAATTAATAAAGATCTTGTTGGTGTTATTGTTTTTGTTTGTGTGTTAGTTTTTGAGATACAAGAAGATGTAAATGAAAATGTTGAAAAACAGCACAAACATTTACACTCACGTTTTTCTAAGTATGCTATTTGTCCAGTAAATTTGTGAAATTCCCACAAAACACTGATAGTGTCCTTAACAAGATCAGCATATCTGTTAGTTTCCACTACAAATGTATTTATTACATCTACATAAACAAACTAAACAGATCTACTTCAGAAAATTCTGTTGCATCAACCTAACTTCATTCCCCTCAATAATGGGGTAATATTTCAACCTGAGTGAGAAAGAGAATAAATTATTTCAAAAATTCACTTTAAAATCAATTTTTTGCACTTGAAATAGAAGCTGATAGAAGTAAAGTCTATTATTTTTAGAAATACCCGCATGTTCAACCACTTCCATAGCATTAGCCCGGATGTTTAAACTTGAAACCACTGGCGTTGGGTATCCAACATCGCTTTTCTTAGGGAAACGAAAGTTTTCATAAGGCTTCACGAGAAGCCTAATTTCTTAGCTAACATTAAGTAATTAGGTAATATTTTTAAAAAGCTACTTTTATTTAACCTCTACACCTCACGGTAGAAGAGGAGCGACTAAGTAAGTAAGAACTTTTATTTAAGTTTTAAAATCCATCATTTTCTATTGCTATTAAATTTGAAAGACGCTATACAAATGATCCAAGTAAATGTATATGCACTAATATAGAACAAAAAACAGATTTTCTAAATTAAATGCAAATTATTTGGATTGTAGTGTTTCAGTCACGCAATCTTGGAAAGGTCTGGCATGGAGAAAATGAGAAAATGACATTATGCCATATGGGGAAATAGGTGCATGGGACAAAAATGGTTGAAGACCCCTTTGTTAAGGACTTTATTTAAACGCTTATCGTTTTCTGAGATGACATGACCAATTCTCTACTTTGCTGTTTTGTTTTTCCCAGCTTTAAGTCAGTTAATTCCTGATTTTCATTTCGCATCTTCCATTTTTAATTATTACATTTCCTAAATAGAAGAAGCTCTTGACCAGTTCCAGTGTTTGGCTGTCTATTTTCACCTGTAGAGTAGATTTTGAGTCTGCTTTGCTAATTATCATATTTTTCACTACAGCTGATTTCAATTTAATTTATGAGATGTTTAATGTACTAGTGCTATGCACAACCCTCTTAAATCTCCATTAATTACATTCTTGGAAGATTATAGGGGTCCTATTATTTTCCCCTGGGTACTACTCAGTCAGCCATGTCCTAAGAAGAAAACATGTCGCCATCACCAGGGCCATCATGATATGAACCCTAGAGGGAAATGAAAGAGAGGCTGACCTAAGACAACTTGATGAAGAACCGTAGAGGCCGAAATGGAAATCATTCTTCTACTTCTGCATTCAGGTTTTCTGATCATGCTAAATCTTCAGTCCTATAGCCAGGATGAAGTCCACAGTCCTTTCCAGGTCTGAGCGGTGACCCCATAGTTTTTGCCTCAGTTCTGCTCCATCTGGCCAGATCTGGTATCTTAGTTCTTTGTGGGCCGGGCTTTCTTGAAGTACATGTTCAATTGTCTGGACTTCTGTCCCAAATGGACATTCATTTGCTGAGGTGATTTTGATCTAATATAAATGACCCAGTAGTCTGCAGTGGCCTGTTCTCAGGTGGAAGATTGCAGTTTTCTGGTGCCTTTGTAGCTGGTGGATTAGGTCTGGACTGTTACTCTCTCCCATTTCTTTCTCCTATTTTATTTTTTACTGGCTGCAAAATCATTAATCAGAGTTGAGGCACAGCACAGAGGTTGACTACAGACCGGGTGAAGTTTGTTGCTGTTATTAAAGATGCCACCAGGGATGAAAGTTACAGACTGCTTTACCTGTCACTGACCAAGGATCTTAGAAGTACTATGCACGTGTATATTTAAATCAATGCCTCATTAACCATCACTGCCTCATTAACCATGCAGAAAATAGCAATGCTTGTGTTGTTAAGTTTAGGCTTCTATTTCACTTCTTGCTTAGGGTCGGGAGTCAGGTGCTATGATCCGATATGCCCTACCCATGGTCATCCTGACACATAAGTACACATTGTCATGCAGGCCACACCAGCTCAGTTTGAATTGCTCCTCCAGGTATGTATATCTTTAGGTTTGTATTCCTCTAGCTAGTAATGTATTCCTCCAGGTATGTATTTTTTTTTAGGGTATGAATGATTTAAGTATAAATACTTCTAGTTATGTATTTTCCATGGAATGTGTTCCTTTAGGTGAATATTTCTTCTACCGTGTATTTCTCCATGTGTATATTTCTCTCACCTATGTGTTACTGGAACCTGTAAGGGAAGAAAAGAATTGTAACACTGTAACCTCCCAGACATGACATAAGAGATGAACTAAGGATTAGGCATGTGGTCAACTACCCCATACTGTAGATAAACTATAAGCCACAAGAGTAAGAAAGAAACCTAATATCCCATGGTAGAGCAGCAACTGACGAGGAGTCGTCAAAAAATAACCTCATTATTGCATATTCTGTTATATAAAATATATTGGTAATTAAAAGAAAAATCCCGTTCTATATTTCTCCAGATGTATATTCCTATAAACACATAATCAAATGTCTCAATCAGGGACAGCTCTTCAGGAAGCTACTAGGGCAATCAATATAGCAATATATAAGAGTGAAATTACATACTTCTGTTGTATTTTGTATAAAAACTTGAGCTTTTTAAATGGTCATAAAAAAGCTAAACTTAATTTATTTGGTCATCTTTAAGTAACCAAAGATAATGTCTCATTATGTTTCAGTCGTGTAGCAATAATTGATGTTGCTGGTGTCATGAGCTTCTTTGACCTTGACACAAGGGTCACTGACAAGGACGGTAGAGAGGTCATAGGTGAACACCTGAAGTTTGATCGCAAGGATGTTTGGGATATGAAATGGGCAGAAGTAAGTTAATTGTAAAATTATCAGTGGCTTTGGTTTTCTGCAACCAGTGTTTCTGTTAAGCTGTGTGCTAGTGCACTTACACAAATAAAATAATTAGCAGCACACAAATTTCTATATATATACACCGTGCATATCTCTCATGTCTTCCAGTCACTTGAGCCTTTGCCTTGATGTAGTATAGCTGCTTGAATGACCTGTCAATCACTTTAGGCAAGTAGACTAGAGTTCTACCCCTAGCAGGCTCTACTAAAAGGAACAGGTCTGCATGGGTAGGGATCAGACAAAAATTGGCAACTTGGTCCACCAGGATGGGGTTTGTAGTACACAGTTGATAATAGACAACAACCTTCCACCTGACAGACCTTAAATTAAAAATTAAAATAAGGCGAGGAAAAAAACAACTTGTAAAAGTTGTTTAAGGTTGAGTTTAATCAAAATTTAAAAATGGGTATCGTCAGATACCGCACCGAGACGAGAACACAAACAAAACCTACGTTACGACCAATAGGCCTTCATCAGGGACAACAATACTGAACTAACACCTGACAGACCACAACACCTGAGCATTCCTGTATCCAGGTCAATAAAATACAAAACTTCATTTCTAGGGGTATGAGATCTATACCAACAGCTGTATGTGAAATTGATCCTAATATAGAGCCACTTGATTTAACTCATTCACTCCCACGAGCCGATATATTGGCTTCGGTTTTTTTCTAGAAAACCCAGGAGCCGATATATCGGTTTTTGTGACTGTGTTAATAAAATCACATATTTTCCCATTCCTAATTGTCCTTAATGTTATTTTTGGTTATTGGCGGAAGTTCAGATTTTGTACTTTTCAATTCTGGAAGAGTTATCGTGAGTTTTGTTGAAAAAATGTTTAGTTTCGTAATTTGGAAACCATAATTTTTTTTCAAAGGGCTTGTTTGAAGCTATCTCGTGCACTTTCAGCCACACCAAATAGTTTTTTCAATACAAGCTCGGTAATAGATAGATTATATTATTGTTAACAATAGTGATGATGAAGATATCGATCATTCTGATAGCGCTATTTCAATTTCTTTATCTAGTCTTAGTTCTAAGTCGAGTAATGAAAGTGAAACTAAATCTACCGACGAAGGGGCGTTGCCCTCCTTTTTCTCAAACAAGGGTAGAAAAAGTTCACAAATTCAGTAAATGCTCAAGACCCTGCACAGCCATTCTAGTGTGTATAATATAAATGTATGTGTACATATATTGATTACAGCAGGAACATTCTTTCAGTGTGTGTGTAAATTGTAAACGCTCTCGCTGAAGTTGATTGGGGCCTTTATTTTTTTAAACGTTTTCAACTTCACGTTCCTTTAGTAAAATGTAAATACTGTGAAAGCGACTGGACCAAATTAGGTGTAACTTTCAGAACATCTTCCTTTTTGGATTACCGTCAATAGAAAATCATTACATTAATTGTGTATTGGTTTAGAGCTGAATAATGTTTTGGTCAGGGTAAAAATGTGTTTCATAATTTAAAAAAAATAAACGATTATGCAATTATAATCTCTCATACACAAATGTTCACGTCCATTTGTAAAATATGTGTATTTCATTGTTTTATGGCCTCAATTGTGAACAGTTTGGTATATAAAATGTGTTATTTCAGGGAACTTTTATTGAATATAAATAGATCACAACTAAGTGATGCTGTGTTTGAGTTTTACATAAGAAAATAAAATTGTGTCCAGAGGTCAAAAATATTTGGGAGTGAATGAGTTAAGAAGAGAAATAGCAACAATTGAAACATATGGTTCCCTCAAAACTATTTCAACAGAAAGCTGGTCAACAAATGAACATACAAAAAAAAAGACTGAAACAAAAATCTCAAATGATCATAGCAGAAGAGCTAAATACCAAGCATCAACTACCAAGAGAGAGAGAGAGACAGAGAGAGGAAACTAAATAAAGTGTCTAACTACCCACTAAATACAACATTCACACAACCTCAAATAAACATCACACTCATGACTACACAGTGAATAAGTCAACCAACCTCAACGTATCAGAACTCTGCACACAGGAAACATCCAGTCTTACCTCAGGGGCTGGATCCAAGCACACACAGATGACTCTGCATTTAAGGCTACCATAAACTCAGGATATGGCCTCTCTATATTGTTTCCAGACAAAACAACAATCTGCACCTTGTGGATCATTCCGCTTAACTTCAGTGCAGAGATCCAAGCAATATCAGAAACCCTGTCTATTATTTCAACATACAAGAACATAACAATACACTCCAACAAATCTGGTCATTTTTACTGATTTGCTATCCACCTTCCAGACACTTGTAAGTTGGATCCCAATATCTAAGGAAATCCTAACAAACATTCTTAGAATCTGTAAATGTACTTGCATCCTATGGCATCAGTACTACCATACAGTGGATACAAGGCTACACAGGCATCCGAAGCATTGAAAGAGCTGATAAACTGACAAAAACAGGACCAAATACGCCACAGCCCAACAAATCCACCAACCAAAGAACTAATAAAAACATAATCTATGGCAACTGCAGAAAACAATGAATGAACCATTGGACTACAGGTGTGACTGCATGAGCTCTGAATGCAAACTTATCTCAACCCATCCCAAAGATAGCATCAACAATTTGAGTTGAAGGGGTCAGAGTACAATTTTCAAGTTGTGAACATGTGCTGTTGAACAAACACCTATACAGAGTGATCACAGACCATACACAACACTGCAAGAACTGCAGCAAACAAGAGGAAACATTGAAATACCATCTTCTGGATTGTCCATCATTGTCAGAATTGCAACAGCAACTACTACCATCAACCCATTCTATCGCCAGCACCCCGTATGGAGACATAAAACAACTTCAGAAAACCAGTACATTCCACTAAGAGTAAAAACTCTTTATTCCGGGGATTGAAAAAGTCAAGTCAAAGCACAGAGCCGATACCATTGTCTATATCTAAAAATCAAATATATTATGGAAATAGCAACAGATGAGCATACTATTTCTCAAAGGAACTAATACTCAGGGATCAGATCTGTCACAAACAAAACTGAGGCTCATACAGCCACTTGTTCTTGTCCTGAAAGATGCCATCAGGCATGACGGTCAACGGATGCTGTTTCAGCCAGTGTCTAAAGATCCAAGTAGACGAAGAAGAAGATAAATACCACTTTTATGTCAATCGTTCTTTTGTATGAATGATATCTTCTTCATCTTGTCTCTTTTTTTGCTCCAGCCAGAGTATAGGACCACCACTACAGTTAGCCTCCTTTAGGAAGCCTGTAGCAAAATGCTTTTTATCCTTTTACAGTGGTAGTTTCTGTAGTAGTTTGTTTTACACAATGAGGTTGCTAGTCACATGCATACCTCTCTGTAGTCACCTTTTATTGCATGCATGGATGTGAAGTGGACCTATTCTTTCCACTCCTGTGAGGGGCCCTGGAATCCATGATATAAATTGGGTGTATTATTATGATTTATATGATAAAAGTATAAATGTTATCTTATCAATAAATATTATTGAGGGTTTGGTTACTGAGTGGTGATGACGCAATGGTCTTCTAATCAGAAGGAAACAGATTTAAAACTCCATAAATTAACTAATGTTTTTTTCTGTCGAGGACGGAATAAAAAAACTGGTATGCACACCACTGCAAGTAGCCTACATTACTCAGTTCTATAGGTCTCTCAGACAATTATTAGCATTACTAGGGGTCTGCCCGAGGGATTTAAGCTTTTGTTTTTAACATTTTAAAAATGTTGCTGGTCTAGATTCATTCATAAGGATTTGTTGATGATTCCATGTATTCTCATAGCTGATTAACTTGATTTATTAATTTATTTGACTGCCCATTCCAAGTGAAGCATAGAGCCACCACCATACCTGTCTCCTCTACTGTAAGCATCTGCAGTAGTGGTTCCAATAGCAATAATTTGCAAATGATAAGATTGTTAACCCCATGCACAACTTTCATTATTCTCCTTTTATAACATGTTTGGAATGTTACAGTGATCCTGTTGTCACCCATCTGGGTCCCACTTGGATGTCTGCCTAACTTGTTTAACATTAATTATTTCTATATCATTGATTTATCATTTGTTATTCACTTCAAATACAGGATAATCCTGAGCTGTTTGCGGTTATGGAGAAAACAAGAATGTACATTTTCCGAAACATGGATGCAGAGGTAAGTTCAAAGGACAAAGCATTTGTGATATATGTTATTATTGATAATGACATCTTAATTAATGGGCCCTTGTGCAGAACATAAGAATTGAAATAGTTTGGTAACATCACTAATGTGGAACTGTTCGACGGTGCAAGACATAGAACAGTGGATCTGGAGGTGAGAATATGTTAGTTAACGTTGGATAGGACACACGAAGAAAGCCAGCTTGTAGCATTACAAGGCAGTTTCTTTTCTGGATTCCCCAGGATGGAGAAATGAAGGGAGACTAAGTCATCTATGAATAGAGAAAAGCATGAGATTAATAAAGTGATAAGGAAGAGCTAGAATTTATAGCTCAGGACAGGATATCTTGGTGTGTATTTGTTGAAACCTGTACTCCACAGGGAGCTGAAGGGCTTTGATGATGATGATTCTTGCTATATATCTGAAGCAGACATGTGAAACTTTATCAAATGCATGGGCTGGATAGCAAATTCTAAATATATCAGTGGACCATGTAATACAATGTTGTTTTGAAATTTTAAAATGCTGGTATTTATTTGAAAAAAAGTCTTTATATTTTGTCAATGAAAAAACATTAATTTAAGGTATGTCATTAATATTAAGTAACACATAGATTTAGTGAGAACTTTGTTCAGCTATTTATTATTTAATGTTTATTTTAATGAATATAATTTCTTAAAATTCACTTTAAGAAAAAAATGTAATAAAGTTTAAGACAGAGCAGTATCTGCTTTTGATTTTAGGACTATGTCTCTCACAGATGATCAATGTTTTGAAGAAATAGCTTAAATTTCAAAATGCAATATTTACCATTATTCTTGTCCTTGTTTTAGATTTAATAAACTTCATTCTAGAAAAAGATTTCTCACAGTTGCAAATGCTTTAAAATAATGTTTTTTTTACTTCTGAGCAAGCAAAAGCTGAGAGTTCTGGATACTTGTCCTCTAGGAAATATTTCTTGTAATTATCAATTTGTGAAACATGTCTTGCAGTTCAATATGTTCCATTTGCAAAGACTGTAAACATCAAATGGATAAGATACGATAACAACATTTTTCTGTTATTGCTAAAAAATCATGACAACTGGCATTAAATTCTTCATTCAAAGGATCAACTCGTCTACAAATGAATTGTATTCAAAATCATTGTTGTGCTTAGAAAGGTGGGAAAATTATAGGTATTGCCTACTTTTAGTTGACTTTCCCAGTGTCATAGTTTATTCTGAAATAGTTTAATGTGTCCATAAAACTCATGAACATACACATCCTTGAGTTTGGAACTTAGCATTAAATGGAATCATAGCTGACTGCTTGCATCAGGGTCAGCAAACCACAGCTGCCAAGACCCTATTCCGACCCGACGCTGTGGCCCTGGAAACAGGATGCGCTGGTGTAGTCTGGCTGAGAGAATAGGGAATGCAGTAGAAAGGTAAACCTGGTAGCAAAACTTGTATTATCTCTTATTTAACATTCTGTGGAGTGACGAGAACTCAATATCAGGTGAAACATTCTGATCAAGACGCCACCTCACATTCTTGCTTTTGCTCCGAGGAACAGATTGTGTCACAGTAGTCTGTCTAACGAGGTGAGGATCGACATTGTAATCCGCATAGAGATGAGCTTGCAAATAGCCTCACTTTGCATTACAGCCTGTAGGATCTAAGTTGTCTTATAAAGTATGTATCAGGATGTAAGAGCCACTGTAACCTTCTACCAAAGAAAAAAACATCAAGAGCTACCTCAACTCAGCATGAGTAGTCTCGAACAACTATCCAACATTTTGATGGACTTGTGATTAAGACTCATGATCTGGTCACTTATTGTTTGTCCTAAATCCTCCTATCTGCCCACAGTATTAGACTTATTGAGCTTGTAAATAAAACAAATTATTTTGTTATTTCTTGTTTGTCCTAAATCCTCCTATCTGCCCACAGTATTAGACTTATTGAGCTTGTCAATAAAACAAATAATTTGGTTATTTCTTGTTAAGCCTAAATCCTCCTATCTGCCCACAGTATTAGACTTATTGAGCTTGTAAATAAAACAAATAATTTGGTTATTTCTTGTTTGTCCTAAATCCTCCAATCTGCCCACAGTATTAGACTTATTGAGCTTGTAAATAAAACAAATAATTTGGTTATTTCCTGTTTGTCCTAAATCCTCCAATCTGCCCACAGTATTAGACTTATTGAGCTTGTAAATAAAACAAATAATTTGGTTATTTCCTGTTTGTCCTAAATCCTCCTATCTGCCCACAGTATTAGACTTATTGAGCTTGTAAATAAAACAAATAATTTTGTTATTTCTTGTTTAGCCTAAATCCTCTTATCTCCCTACAGAATTAGGCTTGCTGGGCTTGTGATTAAGACTTCCACCGCAACACTCCAACCTTAATGGCAGTGTCTGCTATAACACAACCTCAACCTTTTTAGTATTTATGTTTGCATTCATGTTAATATCAGCTCTTCATTGCTGTTTTGCAGGAGCCAATCCTGAGCTCAGGATACATCTGTCAATTCAATGACCTGCAGATCAAGGCTGTGTTATTGGATGAGATCATGAAAGACCCAGAGAACCCTTCCAAAGAGGACCTACTGGAAATGGAGATCAGGGTATTCTATTGACTACCTCTCCCTTCTGTTTAAGTTAAAATTGATTACTCTATCCCTGCTATTTTAATAAAAAGTTGATTACACCCTCTCGCTCTCTATCCCGAGTGGTCCGCCGGATTCTTTGTGTATGACAAGGACAAGAATAGCACCACTGCCTCACAGAGAGCATGTTGTAAGAGGTGACTATCTATGTGACATGGCATAACACTGGCCATGGTTAGGTGGTTTGTTTAGAGCAGCACAGATGGTGCCTAACAGGCTGCGAGTCTACTTTGCTTTATTTTAGTCTATTAAGATGGATTTGAACATCAGTTAACCACCCTCCGCAGCACTTGTCCCAATGCAGAGGAATAATAAGTTGCCCGAGCCTGGCTCGCTAAGCAGGAAATCCTCCTCCCGGCTACATCCAGATCATACCAGACCTGGGACCTACACAGGGGCATGTAGAAGTACAGGTCAACTAAGAACTCCCTCTCTTCTGTTTCAGTAATAATTGATTACTCCCTCTTTTCTGTTTAAGTTACAATTGATGACTCCTTCTTCATTGTACATTAAAAAAAATCGTAATATAGTGCTGCTTCTTACAGAAAGGACTTTGAGATATGTTACTTTTGGTCTGTTACAATCGCTTCCTACAAGCCTTTTTTACTGGGGTCAACTCTCCCTAGCCTTTGGCTGTCACCGACTACATGCAAGGTAGCAGGTGATATTGAGTCAGAAATATCTTCTCCTATCAAAATTCCCACCTATGACTTACAGGCTTTATCTGTCCAGATTATTCTGATTGAAGAGCTTTTCACTGCAAAGGTAATGTGTTCAACCGTCATTATCGACACACTCCCGTTGACCAAGCTTTAAATGGGTACCTCACTTGCTGTTAGCGAAGGATAGGCAATGAAGAAGGCAACTGATCACCCCACCTCTTATACTAGCTGTGACCTAATATAAGGAAGTCTGTAACACAGCATCCCCGACAGCAGTGTCTGCTATGGGACTACCTTACCTTCTTACTTCCCATAAATGCACAACTTTGATGTTTCGTGAATCTGAATCCAATCAAGTTTACGTTGTGAGCTGTGCTTTGTCACGCTGCCTCCAGCTGACATTTTAATAACATCACATAGTCACTCCTCTTCTACCATTGGGTGTAGTGGTCTTATTTTTGTGTGTGGCTTATAATTTGTATAGGATGAGTAGTCAACCCCATGCCCAACTCTCCATAGTTACCTCTTATGGCATACCTGGCAGGCTACAATATTACTATTCTTTTCTCACCTTTCATGTCCAGTAACACATATTGTGGCAGTGTAAGGCTTTTAAGTTTAGTAGTTTACTTATCTTAGGAGTTACAACGTATATCTACACCACGACATGACTTCATTACAGTTAACAATATCCTGACCATAAAACAAAACAATATAATTTATTACAAGAATAATTGTTACCCAATTTCAACAATAAGTAAAGAACTTCTAAACTAAATAATCATTATATTTTTAACTATATTTTCCTCCAAAATTTATTGTACCCAGGATTCTTGCGCTGCACTCACCTTTCTGCACACACAATCACAAACTCGTCCTCACGGTCAGATTACGTACTCAGTCGATCTGTGCATTCACATGTAAACAGATCACTTACAATCAGGCGATTTGTACATTCACATACAATCGGTTCACATATGATCAGGCGATCTGTGCAGTCACATCTAATTAGATCACGTCACTTATAATCGGATCACATACTCACGTATGATCACTCAGTTGATCTGTGCACTCACACCCAATTAATTCTCGTACTCAGGCGAATTGTACGTTCACACACAATCAGAACACACATCATTCCCAAGGTGTCCTGTACATACAACACTCATTCAGATCTCGTCTTTAGGCGATCTGAACACTCGTGTAACAATTCAGAACATACATGTTCACAAGATGCTCTGCACATACAACACACATTCAGCTCTCTTACTGTTCACAGGGTGTCCTTCATAAGCAGCTATTGAGCGCGACTGGTCAAACTCGAAGTGTACTACCACCCTGCAAACTCTCTCATCCAGTCTCTTAGCCAATCTGCCAGTCAGTTTCCTGAGTTTATCCTTACAGAGTATTTTATAGTCTCCAGCAACAACATGGCTGTCCAATAGTCTTCTGGGGGTTGTCTGATTTAGCCATCACTCCAATTTGGAACTACCCCCATATAATAGGTTATTGGATTGTCTATCCACAAGTCACTGTTATTCTAAATGTGGTAGCCAGTCGTGGAAGTATCAGACTGTCAATAACCCCCATCCCCGCCAAATCTGAATGCCACAGTGGTCAGCTCCAAACACCCACCCCTGTGTTCCACTTGACGTGTTCCTAACCCCTTGTTTCCTTTGTCGACCTAGTGTCAAAACGGTGATTGACCCGGGCGTGACCTGCGCTCGTCCAACGCATTCAGACAACCTTTGTTTGTTAGAGTCACCAGCCCAATCTCCCCTTCCCTAAACGACCATACTCCAGCTGGAACTGTCACAATATTCAAATAATTTTATATATTGATAAGTTATAATTATCGTTACTTGATCAGACCTTACCATTACTTCTAATTTCTTATACATGGATTCTCCCTCCCCCAGTTAAGTTTACAGAAATTTTTTATGTACTATTTTTTTCACCCCCTTGCACAAGCTTCGGTTCATCTAACATACAGGTGTTCATCTGCAGAAGTTAACATGTATTTTGTGGACTACTATTGATCAGCTGAATCTTTTTCAGTCGCTGAGAGATACTCGAGATCTGCTTCAGAAGGTTGGTCTAACAGATGCGCAACAGTTCATTGAGGCAAATTCACATGCCAGATTATGGTGAGTTTTTACAAATTTCCTATTTATTCAAGGCAAATTCACATGCTAGACTATGGTGAGTTTTTACAAATCTACTTTTGGTTCTCTAAAAAACAATAATTGCTCTAAACAGAATCACTATATCTTTTCTATTTGCTGCTATTGTTGTTCTTTTTTTTTTCACTTTCTCTTTACCTCCGATTTCTTTGAAATGTACTTCAGGTATTTGGTTTTCTGTTTACTTTTTATAGGTCTTGGAGTTCTTGTTATTTTGTTCTGCTCTCAAGTTGTACAACTCTTTGATTAAGGCATAGACAATATCTTTTGATGTTGTTGTTGATCTGCCCAGTCGCACTGGCTCTCACCACCTCACACTGCCTCTTCTTCCTATCCACTAATGGTAGGAACCAAAGAGCAACAGTATCATCATCATAGAACTACCACAACCATTGGCCTACTTGCAGTAAGCTGGATTTTTGTGTGTGTGTGTGTTCGCCTTATTTCTCTATTCCCTAAGATGGTGTGCGTTGCACTACGGTTTTTATTTTGCGCCTGTTGGCCCAGTGCATCCGACTTCGACATGCATTTTTATGTAAAGGTCTGCTTCCGCCTACATTTTCTAAGAGTTTGCTTCCCCGGGTTAACGGCCGATGCTGTGATGGGGATCGAACACAGCACCTTTGGTTTGTGAGCCGTGTCACTTAACCACTAGCCCACACCGTCCCCTGTGGTAAACTGGATTAAAATCATTGTATGTCGACAAACCTCTTAGAAGTGATAGTAAGTAACATCTAGAAGCCAGACATCATACAATGACAGCTTAACTGATTCCCTTAATATTTTTGATCTCTGAATGCCCCTTTTTTTCTTATGTAAAATTCATCACTTAGTTGTGATCTGTGTCTTCAGTAAAGGTTCACTAAAATACCACATATTATATACCAAACTGTTCAGAATTATATGCAGTGTACAATTAATTGCATATATTTAATATATTGGAATGAACATTAGTGTGAGAGTGATTATAGTTGCATAACTTTTTGTTATTTAAAAAAATGTAGCATCTTCTTGTACTCACCAGTTAATTATTCAACTTTATACCAATACATGTATGGAACAATGGCTTTCCATTGAGGGTAATTCACACGAGACAATTTTCTAAAAGTCTTCTCTAGTTAGGTGCAGTATTTTCTATAATATCAACATTTTATGGAAGACATATAAGGTTGAAGAAGTGCCCCAAAATATGATCTCAGTATGAAAATACTACACCATTTTCACAAAGAACCCAAAATGTTAATAAAAACTCTTCTTGAAATGAAAAGTACAATTTCTAAACATCCATCAGGAAATACATTAATAAATTTTGGGAAATCTTGAATGAAAAAAAAATGCTAATTTTAGTACACAGTACACGAGCTGATATATCGGCTCGTCAGTTTTCTGAAAAAAATCACAGAGTCAATATATTGACTCCATATAGTGAAATAGTTAATGGTTACTAACACCTCCAAAGACATAGTGCAAATCCTCTAGACATAGTGCAAATCCTCTACTGCTAGTAGGCTAAACATCAACAGGAAAAAAAACAACAACCTAGAGACTGGAAACCCCCAAGCACACCTTTCTCAGGCCTAGTGAGCAGCAAGAAGGAAACCACATATAAACTTACTATTGTACAAGTACAAGGCCAGCACAGCCTTTGGTAGAATGCGCTCGATGGTCTGGGAACGTCGTGGCATCAGCGTCAAGACCAAACTCAAAGTCAACCGTGCAACCATCATTCCAACCCTACTATATATATGGACTGTATACTCTGGACATGCAAGAAGGTTAAACCACTTCCACACAGGTTGCCTGAGGCGAATATTCCACATCTGATGGCAAGATCGTGTCACTGACATCGAGGTTCTCTCGAGGGCTAACAGGCCCAGCATCCATGCACTGCAAGAAAAAGCACGACTAGGATGGGCTGGACACTTCGTCCGTATGTCAGACGAGCGGCTCCCAAAGAAGCTTCTCTGCGGCGAGCTGAGAGAGGGATGGCGCGAGAGAGGGCACCCAAAGAAATGTTTTAAAGACGGTCTGAAGGACTCACTAAAAAGTTGCCAGATAGACATCGACACCTGGGAATGTCTTGCGCAAAACAGATCTGACTGGAGAAGAGCAGTCAAATCGGGTGTAGCTGCCGGTGAAGACGACCGTGTTGTGAAAGCCCAGAGCAGACGCGAGACGCGGAAATCCCGAGCAGCGGGAACACCATCCCCTTCTACAAACCTCGTGTGCCCGATATGTAGCAGATGTTTTCGTGCTCGCATTGGCCTGTTCAGCCACATGCGCACCCACACCCAACAGGAAAATCTGTGACAAGGATGATGTCGGCGGTCCTCATCAACAACGATGGACAGCTATTATTATTATTATTATTATTATTGTACAAGTTAAGGTAGTTCCATCACAGATACTTCTGTCAGGGATGAAGTGTTAGAGACTTCATCGTTCATGGCCACAGCTTGTTCATGAGGTAGGTGTCCAGTTATTTTCCTCATTGCCTTACCTTCCCTAACAGTAAGCCAGGTACCCATTCACAGCTGGACCGTATCATTAAAGGTAGTCGACTCCTGTACATTTGCATGAAAAGCAAACTTAATACTAATAACCAAATTAAAGTCTGACAGACAAACCAGGGAAGACATGGGTTGACATCTTCTAAGAGCCAACTAGATGAATTTGCAGAACAGAAGAATACATTTTGGTTACCTGACATCAGACACTGATCTGTCTAATTGAATTCTAGGATTTAGCGTACGAAGAAGAAGAAGAATTCTAGGATTCAAGTATATTGTCCAGTATGCGTTCTTGTAGAAATTATTTCTGTGGCACAAGCTGAGAAGAGCATCTGAGAGAATGGAAAGTATGTACAAACAAACTACATGAACTATCAATATCCTTACCTTCGTCATTTTGCTGAAATAGACTGAGTTCCTATGGTCCTGCCCAGAGTCCAGTATTGTCATAGCAGACATTCTACATATTTTTGCCCATTTTTGTACATAAAGGCCTGCAGTTTTGCCTCCCAACCTCCATGTTTAGTGTGGTTTAATTTGGTATTGTCTACCAGATTTAATCAGGTACAAGTTGATATCTATACTGTTATCTGTTTGAATATTTAATTCTTTCCTTTTGTTTAACAAATTCTAATTTCTTTTTAGACTTGTATTTCACTTCTGTAATTTTATTTGTTTTTATGTAAACAAGATATGTTACACATTTTACTTATTTCAGTCTCTGTTCATTCTTATTTCTAAGAGTGCTTTTTAATTTGTTTAACTGATCATCATTAGCATCAATAAGTCAACTAAAAAACTAAGGTCAACATATTTTAGTCTGTGCTTTCTGTTCTACTTTGTGGTCTGCTATTGCCACCAAGCATTTTGGGTAAAGGATGTTTTTACTTTTGAACCAAGAGTGCAGCGTTGACTGTTGTAAGTCATTGTTTTCATAGAATTTCTGTTATAGTGTTTATCAACCTGTCTCTTTATGTTCTGTGTGTCCTGCAACCAAATTGTTTTATATGTGCACATAGGTAGCTGATAAGATTCCATTTTTATGTTGGCAGGACTATATTATTTCTATCATTCTAAATATTTGGCACATGTAGTAATTCCTTCAATATTTCTGAAGTAATCTCATTCTATCTCTTCTGTTGGCATTACTGAATTTAATTCAGTATTGGTATGAAAGATTGATTGCCTGTGAGAAGTAAGATGTTTTTTGCAATTATTCTTTAGGCGATTACTGGCAGAAGCGGCTTTGGAACAGTTAAATCTGAATGTTGCAGAGACAGCTTTTATCAAATGCAAGGATTATCAGGGAATTGAATTTGTCAGGAAGCTAGGGAACCTTCAGGTGAGAGATTCTAAAATTCTGGGAATACATTGAAAGCAATGGTAGCAGTTCTAGTTTTACGGTTGTTTTTTTTGTTGGTGGGTAATGATGATGATATTGATAAATGCTAAATATGTTGCAGTTGAATTTGATCATACTTGGCAGTCTGTCTCAGGCTTTTCTTGTCATCATACAGTTCATTTCTCAGCTGGGAAGTGGAAGACCATACAGTCACTCTGCTCTTCTTGTGGAGCTGACAGACTTGGGAGAAAATGTTCAACCATTTGTCTTTCCTCCCCATAAGGGTACATGTCTGATTTGTTGAACAGATGGCTTTTAAGATTATAGTCACCTGTTCACAGTCTGAATATTGTCACTTGATCTCTTCTATGCTAGAAGTTGTTTGATTTAGATAATTCATACTCTTAGTGTTCTGCATGTAATTTGTCTCTGATGTGTTTAAAAAAATGATTGTTTGTATATCTTCTTACGTTGTCTTTTCTTCAGTTTTGTTTTTACTCATACTGTGAGGGTGATATTATTTATTAGAGCGGTGGGAAATACACAGAGGTGGATAAAGAGATGATATAATGAAAATTAAACATGAAATGGAAGATGGTTAACACCATAATTTTTCTTCTTCAATGTTCGCTTGAAAATAACATCTATTTTCTTCATAAACTTATCGATCTGTCTTAGATTTCTTCTCATATCACCAGATACCATTCATCCCTCAACTGGGTTGGTGAGGCAAATTCAGTCACTCTGCTCCTCTCATAAGCTGACAAAAGAATTGATTAATACATTACTAGAGACAGGATTTAATGTTAAATGTGTCTGTGAGTTGTCTCTTGTGCAAAACTCTACATTGCATGTCCTCATATGTCTGCCTTATTATGCTGGTGAGATTTTGTGGGATCCTGCAGTGTCTTATTAGTTTTCAGAGTGTATCCACCATCACCAGCATAACCATCACCAACATGAGCACCATTATCAACACCACTATCATCACCATTATCACTAGGAAGCTGAGGTAGCACAGTGGTTTATGCAGTGGCTTTCCAGCTGGGTGATCAGGGTTTGGTTCCTGGTTGGTGTGGGATTTTCTCTGATTGCAGGACGGCTCACAGGGACTAGCCAGTCTAAAAAATTGATACTAGAATAATTTTGGAAAATAAACGTGGCCAACATGAGGCTGACCACATCACCCCTAGTGTGCCATTTTAGTCAAGAAAAATGTGGGCCTAACACCACATTTCTAATATGCCTCACACATGTGAAATCAGGCTCTTGACTTTACATGACCATTATCACGATCACCATTGTCACCTGTCAACAGCGTTTTCATAGTCAACAATGTTGATGTAAAGACTTGAAGGAGAAAACGAGAAGTTTTGGAGATACATGATCTCGTCTCCCAGTCAGAATTGCATATGAAAATGAAGATGATGCTGAATATATGGGTAACTGATATTCCTGTTAGTGGCATGTATATTGCAACATTGATGGTAGTGATGGTGGTGGTGACAGTGGGGGTGATGATAGTGTTTATGC
Organism: Ariolimax columbianus; assembly: GCA_036924085.1. Classification (NCBI taxonomy): domain Eukaryota; kingdom Metazoa; phylum Mollusca; class Gastropoda; order Stylommatophora; family Arionidae; genus Ariolimax; species Ariolimax columbianus. The sequence goes on from JAVGWX010000004.1 coordinate 109,239,972, forward strand.
AGCAATTGGTCCTAGCCTCAAACTCCAGTCTGTTTCTGATACACAAATTACACAGCAGAGACATCTGTTGGTTAAGGTCAGATGTTCTAGTCTGGTACTTATAGCTATATGCAGTGTTACTGATCCATATAATTCATTAAAAACGTATGTTACAGGTAATGGATCGGTGACTGCACAAGGACAAAAACAAAATAAAAATCATTTACGACCACAAGGCTTTCATTGGGGACAAACAACAATGTAAAACAATTAACAAATCCCAACAAAAACCAAGACATGATATATTTGTTGTTATTGTTTGTATTTTGTGTTGTTTTTTTTGCGTTTGTCTTATTCTATCTATTCCCAAAGTAGTGCGCGTTGCACTGTGGTTTTTATTTTGCGCCTGTTGGCCCAGTGCATCCGACTTCAGCATGCATTTAATGTAAGGGTCTGCTTCCTCCTGCATTTTCTAAGGGTTTGCTTCCCTGGGGTAATGGCCGGTGCTGTGATGGGGATCGAGCCCAGCACCTTCGAATTGTGAGCCGTGCCACTTAACCACCAGCCCACGCCGTCCCCACATGATATATTTACTCAGGGATCAAGACGCTGATCAGCGCAAGAGCTGCAGCGGTCAGCGACCCATAGCTGACTGCTAGCGTCAGGGCCAGCGAACCAGAGCTGCCAAGACCCGTCTACACCTCCACGCGATGATCCTGGATAACAGGCTGCAGCAGGGCAGACTGGCTAAGGAGAAGAAATCAAAGAGGGAATGCTAACCCGGTACTAAAAAATGCTTGCTGAAGTCGGATGCGTTGGACCGAAACGTGCAAATCTCGCAGTCAAGCTGTAAACTACGACACAACGCATTCCGTTCTCTGGACTACATTCTGCTACTTAAGCTCTTTCAGGGTTTGGTAGCGGGGGATTGAGAACGAATGAAGCCAAGCCAAGCCATATATATACTCAAACCGTATTGTATCGTTCACATGATATATGAGAACTATTCAATATAGTTTGAATTAGTAGTAAATTTATTTATTTTTACTGATCCATATACCATATGGATTACTTTTATATCAAGAGTTGAACAGCCCAACCTTATTTGCCTTATGTTATTTAGCTTTTTGTGCTTGTCTTTCTTTATGTGCCTGATGTTTGTAATCATCATTACTTAATTTTTTTCTGATGTCCATCAGGGGGTTTTATAGGACTTAGGAATTCTGCCGAAGACAGATGCATCGGACCAAAAGGTGCAAATATCGCAGTGAAAATGTAAACTAGCGACACAAAGCATACTGTTCTCCAGACTACATCCTGCTTCTTGCAAAGCCCTGTTCAGGACTTGGTAGTAGGAGATTGAGAACGAATGAAAAAAAGAAGAGGAGGACTTATGAATAAAGGCTGCTTGCCCTTGCAGCTGCCACATAGTTTAAGTTTTAAATTCATCAATCTTTAAAAAAAAATCTTGCTAATTACTAGGGTATCACCCCAAGTTTCAAACCTCTTTAGCTGCATTTTATAATATGCATGGAAGGTTACAGTCATCTTATTATTTTCAAACTGGGTGTCACTCTGCAAGGAAGAAGAATGACTATGTATGGTATTTGTGATGAGAAGATATAATGATTCTTTATTTGTGACAAGAACACATGTATAATCTTTTTTATATGGCTCAACAGAATGAGAATATCAAGCAAGCAGAAGTGGCTTCCTATTTTCGCAGATTTGAAGATGCTGAACGAATATATTTGGATATGGATAGGAGGTAAAATATAATTCCTTAAACATATCTTTCTGTTGTCTTCTGTAGATAAATCTTTTGGTAATTGTACTTAAATGTTGTCTTTGTCAAGTATACACACATATATTCCTATATGTTTCCAAAGGAAAATCATCCTTTTGTGAATGCCCAGTTGGAAGCTAGTCAGAGCCATGAATGACGAAACCCCGTCAAATAAACAAATTACTATCAAGCAGGGCGAGAACTTGATCACAGGTAAGAAAGCCGCAAACGCCTTTGTCGATCACTATGCCAGAGCAAACCACATCGAGGTCCCTGCAGATAAGCATACAGACATTAGCGAAGAGCTAAAGGGACACGAAAACATAAATACGGCTCCTGAAGAGCACATGATGGCCAAACTAACAATGCGCGAAATGGAAGAGGCTATGAGAACACTAAAGAAAAGGAAATCTCCCGGAAAAGACGGGATAACAAACGAAATGCTGATGGGGCTGGGCCAAACAGCGAAGAAGAAACTACTATCAGTCCTGAACCAAAGCTGGAAAAGGGGTATTGTACCCCAGGCATGGAAAGATGCAATACTGGTACCAGTACCAAAAACAGGGAAGGACAAAACAGATCCAAATGGATACAGGCCCATAAGCCTACTGAGCTGTGTCGGCAAGCTGATGGAACGGATGATAAACACCAGACTGATGTGGCATCTGGAAGAAAAACGAATACTAATTCCACAGCAAGCCGGCTTTAGACAGCACAGATCCACTGAGGACCAGGTCATCCTCATAGATAGGAGATAGAAGATGCCTACCAGGCACAGAAACACACAGTAGCTGTTTGGGTGGATCTGGAAAAGGCATTTGACAAAGTCTGGAAGGATGGACTTAGAGTCAAGCTAAGAAGAAGTGATGTCTGTGGGAAGATGTACAAGTGGATCAACCACTACCTCAAACAAAGAACGGCCAGAGTCCAAGTACAAGGGCAGATGAGCAAAAAGGTGACACTCGAGCAGGGAGTACCCCAAGGGGGAGTATTGTCACCCACACTCTTCCTGGTATATATAAACGATATTACAGAGAATATACCAAGAAGAGTCCATAGCTCAATGTTTGCAGACGATCTGGCTATGTGGACCTCTGAAAAGAATCTCACCATAGCAAGAAATCGGATGCAGACGGCCCTAACATCGCTGGAAGAGTGGGCGAACTCATGGCTGGTCAAAATAAACGAGGAGAAAACCACGTGCACAATATTCTCGCTCTCATTAAAACCCCAAAGTACCAAATTAAGTCTGAATGGCAAAATCCTGCAGCCAAACGACAACCCAACCTATCTGGGAGCCACATTTGATCGGCGCATGACATGGAAAAGTCAGATTGAGAGAAACCGAATGAAAGCCAGAGAAAGAATGGCGATCATGAGGAAACTTGCTGGCACAAGCTGGGGAGCAGACGAAGGCATACTAAAGAAACTGTACACTGGAAGAGTGAGACCAGTTCTCGAGTATGGCATTGCGGCATGGACAACCGCAGCGAAGGCGAACTTCGATAAAGTTAACAAACTTCAAAACCAAGCCATGAGAATTATAACAGGTGGCATGAAGTCAACGCCAATTGTAGAACTTGAAAAGATTACAAAATTGCAATCCATGACCGATAGAAGAGACTGCAGAGCCCAGCTGCAGTCAGAGAAACTCAGAAGACTGACGGACCATCCAATGTACCAGAGACTAAACAATTTGGGAAATGGGAAACTAAAGCGGAGAAACTTTGCAGAAATAGCCAAAGCAAAGATGCACGAAGATCCCATAAACGCACTAACAACACCAAAACCCATCACTACTGTACGAAAACCTACTTGGTGGCAGGATATATTTCCAGAGGTGGTAGAAAATATACCAGGTATTGCAAACAAAAACTGCCAGAGTGAAAAAGAAAGGAGAGACACTACCCTAAGCTTCATAACGAAAAGCTACCCAAGCATGGACTGGACCCATGCATACACCGACGGTTCTGTAACAAACACTACACAGAACGGAGGGGCAGGAGCATTCCTGAACCTACCAAATGGCAGAAAAATAACACTGTCATTCGCTACTGGTAAGTACACAAGCAATTTCAGAGCAGAGGCAGAGGCACTGAGGGCGGCAGTGGAAGAAATGGTAACACACAGTGAAAATGAGAGCCATATAGTCCTGCTGACAGATGCTCTCGCCGTAGTCACAGCGCTAAAAAGCCAGAAAAACACTGAGCTTAATGACTTAAGAGCAGCACTCTGCAAACTGTGCCAGCAGTCCGCACCAAAAAGGGTAGTGGTACAGTGGGTTCCGTCACACTGCAACATCCAAGGCAACGAGGAGGCAGACAGACTGGCAAAAGAAGGTGCAAGGCTACCACAAACAGATACCAGTATGATGTACGAAGAGTCAAAACGGCTTATCAAAGCCAGATACATGACCAAATGGGAAACCGAACATACTGGTTACACCAAAAACGATGCCTATTACCAGTTGAACCGAAGAGAGCAGGTCGTTGTCTTCAGACTTCGCACTGGCCACAACAGACTGAGGTACCACCTATTCAACAAATTGAAGATAGGGTGTACCGACGAATGCCCGTGCGGTACTGGTAAAATGACCACTGAACATCTGCTGCAGAACTGCCCGACATACGAGGATCAGAGAGAGCAGATGTGGCCATTGCCAGTGGAACTGCAAGACAAGCTCTATGGTAGTGGCGAGAGTCTCAGGATGACCGCCGCTTTTTTAGAGAAAATAATGGTTACTGTCTGACTGTGTACGCAGAAGAAGAAGAAGAAGAAGAATGCCCAGTAAAGGTATTTTTTTAAATAAATAAACTTTTTGTGTCTGTGCAGTTCAATAGTTTTCCATCGGCTGAGACATATTGCTTCCACTACATCCGCCTGCACACTGTTTGGGACTCATATGGGTCATAGAAGGTCATCACGACTGGCCTTAGTTGCCTAGGTGGATTACTTCAATTGACTTGATAGAAGTTGACACAAATGTTATTTATATAATTTTTCTTGAAAATTCAAGAACCTTACTTGTTTAGGTTTTTAAAAAAACCTTATATATTTGCAATATTATCAGTATCATTTTATTTTAATATTTCAGAGATCTTGCAGTTAGTTTAAGAAAGAAGCTAGGAGACTGGTTCAAGGTTATACATTTGTTGAAGAACGGAGGTGGTGGGGATGATGTTCAGTTGGAGGAGGCTTGGAATGCAGTTGGAGATTACTATGCTGACCGCCAGAAGTGGTGTCAGGTACAGAAGTTTAATCAGAGTGGAGTTAATTGTAACATAATTGTTATAACAATTATTACTGTCATCATGGTTATGAGATAATAACTACCACACTGCACTTCCATAATGGCTGATTTGTCTAAAGATGTCCACCTTACCTCCATTTGTTGAAACGCATGTCCAACACTACATTTGCTTCCCATAATCAGTTTTTAGAAAAGCCTGATTTCAGTCAATTTTTGAAGCATAGGTCCAACACTACATTTGGTTCCCATAGTCAGTTTTTAGAAAAGCCTTATTTCAGTCAATTGTTGAAGCTAGGTCCAACACTACATTTGGTTCCCATAATCAGTTTTTAGAAAAGCCTGATTCCAGTCAATTGTTGAAACATAGGTCCAACACTACATTTGGTTCCCATAATCATCTTTTAGGAAAGCCTGATTTCAGTAATTTGAAGTGCTGTTTTATGGAAATGGTTTTTTACTTGGTCAGATGCCAACATAATGCCAACCGTTTCCGGTTGTTCAAGATGGTGGTTGGTTTGAATTGACAGAACAGAGATTTATAACGTTTCAGATAAGTATTAGTGTTGAAAATTAATTTGTGTAATAATAACATAGTTGTGATTGTAGTTTATTGTAGCATACGTATTTTCAAATATAGTGGCCTTATTATAACAGATAGTTAGTGACTTGACAGAATTAAATAGCGTGGAACAGTGAGCGGTAGTAACACTCAAGTAACACTAGGCCTAGTCGTTTTGATACTTTGTAGAAAGGTAAATACCAGCGACATTTGTTTGTTCCTTTTTTGGCGTTGCTTTAAGAAGTATACATTTTATTAGGTATTAATATAACTTATTGGCTAACGGAAATAAATAGCAAAATTAGTATGGCCACTAAGACAAGACGAACTGCTGCGAGGAAAGGCCAAGTCAGATTATGTGATTTGTGTGGCGAAAATGTTAGTATTACTACAACGTTGGAAGATGAAGGAACCGTTTTATGTAGGATATGTAGAGTTGAAGAGAGGCAGGCACAAATGGAGTGCAATATAAGGGAAAATGAGAAGAGATTAGAGGAGATAGAAAAGAGGCAGATGGAAATAGAAGGGAAACAAGTGAAAATGGAGGAAATTTTAAAGAAGCTGCAGTCAAGGTGTAGTCAAGGAAGTAAGGGAGATTTGAGTGAGGGCAGAGAGAAGTATGCACATATAGGTGAGGGGTCAGTTTTGGTAGTAGGAGATTCAATGGTGAGAGAGGTTGGCAGACATTTGTCTAAACAACACAACATGTTTGAAAGAATGGATATTGGGGGAGCAAAAATAGAGGACATAGAGGGGAGAATAAAGAGGTTAGATGACAAAGGAAACAGTCATGTGGTAGTATTGGCAGGTACAAATAATGTAAAAAGAGATGGTACAGAAATAATTATGGATAAATATAAAAGTCTTATGAGAACACTTAAGGAAAAAAAGTTTAGAAAGGTCACAATGATGGGCATTTTAGACAGAGCAGATGGGTCAGACTATCTAGATAGCAAAATAATAGGTATCAACCTTAGGTTACAGGTGATGTGTGCGGACATGGGAATGGAATTTATTGATGTTAAAGTAGACAAAAGTAAAATGTTAGATAGGGGAGGTTTACATCTAAATGAGATAGGACAGCATGTTGTAGCAAAGTATATGTTCTATCATTGTGTTAGAAATTTAAACTAGTAAGGCCTATGAAGTATGAGACTAAAGATAGGCCTACAATAGGGTGCTATAGAGGATGTAGTCAAAGGGGTAATTTGGTGTCAGGGAAGTGTGAAATACATAGTAGAAAAGCAAACACTAAAATGATAAAGCAGAAGCAAAAAGAGGAAAACCAACAACATTACAAACTAAAATGTTTTTATGCAAATGTGAGAAGCATAGTAAATAAAAGAGAAGAATTGGAACTGTATGTAGAAGAAGAAAAACCAGATATAATAGGGTTAACAGAATCATGGACATATGAGGAGATTGCAGATAGTGAACTTGAAATTGAGGGATATACAATGTTAAGGAAAGATAGGATAATTGGAGACAAGACTAAGGGAGGTGGCGTTTTATTATACTGTATAAATTCTGTTAATATAACCATCAAAGATTATTTATCATGTGGTAACAAAAATGAAAGTGTATGGGGAGAAATAGAAAGTGGGGGTGAAAAAACAGTGATTGGAGTGTGCTATAGATGTCCATCAAGTCAAAAAGAGGAAGATGAGGAGCTGATTAGTAGTATAGCAAAAGCAAGTAAAGGGAAATTATTATTAATGGGAGATTTCAACTATCCAGAAATAAAATGGGATATGGCAGAAGCACTTGTAGAGTCAAAACCTTTTGTTACGTGCATAACGGACAATTTTTTAATTCAACAGGTAGAAGCAGCCACCAGAGGCAAAAACATACTCGACCTAGTTTTTACCACAGAGGAAAATATGATTGAAAACGTTACCGTTGGGGAACTGTTTGGCTCAAGTGACCATCAAATCATCCGTTGGGATCTTATTGCAGGGAAAGAAGTAAACATAAACATGCGAACATACGACTACTCTAAGGCAGATGTTAAGAGGATGAAAGAGGCAGCGAACCACATCATCTGGAAAGATATTATTGTAGGAACAGATGTTGAACAGGAGTGGGAAAGTTTTAAAACAGTTCTAGAAACGCTAAAAGAGGAATGTGTTCCATGTAGGGAGGTAAACCCCAAGCGTAAAAAGTGGATAACTAGATTTGTAGTGAAATGTAGAAGAGCAAAAAATAAAGCATGGCAAAAATATATAGACGCAGGTAAATCAAAAGAAACATATGTAAAATATTTGGACAAGCAGAACATATCTCAGAAAGCGAATAAAACAGCAAAAATAGACTTTGAAAAAAAACTTGCTCAGAGGATCAAGACTGACAGTAAAAGCTTCTTTTCTTATGTTAGAAATAAACAAAGAACGAAAGACAAAGTAGGCCCTCTCATAGACAGTACAGGGAAAATAATAAGTGAGAATAGGGAGGCTGCTAATCTGCTCAATCAGTACTTTGGCACAGTCTTCACAAAGGAGGACTGCTCCGAGATCCCAGAGCCTATAGATATTTTTCAAAGAGACATGGATACAGCGGGATTAAGATCAATCTGTATTACAGAGGAAATGGTTTTTAAAAAATTGGAGGGGTTGAAAGTGAATAAATGTCCAGGTCAAGATGGTATTCACCCAAAATTGCTGTATGAAATTAGAAACCAACTAGCAAAACCATTGGCTATATTATGTTCTCAATCACTTACAAAAGGGATTGTTCCACGGGATTGGAAAGATGCAGGAGTGATCCCCTTATTCAAAAAAGGCAAAAAATCAGATCCGGCAAATTATAGACCGGTGAGTTTAACGAGCATAGTCTGTAAATTGTTAGAGTCAATAATCAAAGAAAACATTGTAATGCATTTAGACAAATTTAATCTAATTAGAAATAGTCAGCATGGGTTTACTAGAGGGAGATCATGCTTAACAAATCTATTAGAATTCATGGAGGAGGTTACTAAAATCATAGATAAAGGGGAGCCAGTGGATGTTATTTATCTAGACTTTGCAAAGGCCTTTGATAGAGTACCTCATCAAAGATTATTTCGAAAGTTAAAATCACATGGAATAGGTGGCGAAGTTGCCAAATGGATTGAAAATTGGTTAACGGGAAGAAGGCAGAGGGTGGGCATAAATAAGGAGTACTCTGAGTGGAGTGAAGTGAAAAGTGGTGTGCCACAGGGCTCGGTTTTGGGACCAATTTTGTTCTTGATATATATAAATGATTTGGACATTGATATGAGATCAATGATTGCAAAATTTGCTGATGACACAAAACTATGCAGTAGTGTCTCATCTAAAGCGGAAGTGGATATATTGATGTCGGATTTAGATAAAATTCGAGAATGGTCTGTAAGCTGGCAAATGGAGTTTAATGTAGATAAATGTACAGTCATCCACATGGGTAGATCCAATATGGAACATAATTACAGAATGGGAGAAAACAATATTAGAAAGATAGATAAGGAAAGGGACCTAGGGGTTATAATAGATCATACAGGAAAGGTGAGTGAGCAAGTTAAGGTAGCAGTGAAAAAGGCAAATGCAATGTTAGGTATGATAAAAAGAAATATTAAACATAGGAGCAAGGAAGTGATCGTCAAACTGTATAAAGCTTTAGTTAGACCTAGATTGGAGTACTGTGTACAGGTGTGGAGTCCTTATCATAGAGGGGACATAAACATGCTAGAAAGAATACAAAAAAGAGCGACAAAGATGATAGTGGGATTCCAGAATTACAGTTATGAGGAACGACTCAGAAAAGCCGGCCTACAGTGTCTCGAAGAGAGAAGAATTCGTGGTGACTTAATACAGGTTTATAAGATGATCAGAGGAATCGATAAATTAGACTATAACAAGTTTTTTAAAATACAGCCACCTACAATAACACGAGGGCATAGCTACAAGCTGATTAAAGAGAGGTCCAGGTTAGATATTAGGAAATATTTTTTTAGTCAGAGAGTGGTATCTGCTTGGAATGCATTGCCAGGGGAGGTAGTGGAGGCAGGGACAGTTAATGCATTTAAGAATAAACTGGATGCGCATAGATTTTAGAGCAAGGTGATGTAAATGTAACTGGTTGTATACAGACTCTGCAGGGTCTTCTAAACCAGTATAAAGATGTTAAGTTATAATGCACAACCTTATGTGGACACCTCTTGTGATATGTGAGGAAGGAAATAGTGTGTGTATTCTGTATGCACCAGGTACCACTGAACCTTACTACCCCTTTAATTACTGATTTATCTAAGGATGTCAAACTAACTATACTTTCAGGGGCTGATTTGTCTAAAGATGTCAAACTAACTATACTTTCAGGGGTTGATATGTCTAAAGATGTCAAACTAACTATACTTTCAGGGGCTGATTTGTCTAAGGATGTCAAACTAACTATACTTTCAGGGGATGATTTGTCTAAGGATGTCAAACTAACTATACTTTCAGGGGCTGATTTGTCTAAGGATATCAAACTAACTATACTTTCAGGGGCTGATTTGTCTAAGGATGTCAAACTAACTATACTTTCAGGGGATGATTTGCCTAAAGTAAACTCACTGCACTTTCAATGACTGATTTGCCTGAGAAAGTTAACCTTATAACACTTTAACAAAGGTTGATTTGTCTAAGACAGAGCATTTCACTGTAACTTTTATAAGGGATGATTTTCTAAGGAAGAAGACTGCACTACATTTTTATTAAAACTAATTTGTGTTTTTGTCTAAGGAAGTAAACTTTCTCTCATTTTTAATGGCTGATTATTCTAAGGAAAATAATCTTACTGCATTTTCAGTTGTTGGATTGTCTGAATGAAAGGATCTCACTACACTTTAAGGGCTGATTAGTCTAAGGAAGAGGACTTATTGGATTTTTAATAAATGAAATTCCCTTGTATTGTTCAGCACATTTTCCATCCCTCTAAAATTCACATAGTATCAAATATTAAGAAAATGGAACTGCACGGAAAAAAAAAATGACTAGTCATATTTACCCAATAATAACTGCTAATTAATATATTTTGTCATTTGTGAAAAAAAATATATATGTATCATAAAAAGTATCATCTTAAAGTTCCCGGCCCCTGACAGTGGTCTCTTGCCCTGAAAAGGTGATTTCTGTGAGGATGTCAACTTTGTCACACTAAGACTGATTTACCAAAGAAAAGTAACTTCACTACACTTTCATAAACGAAAGAATATGACTCACAGAACCCACTTAATTGCACCTGGATGTCCCTTTATAGGCTCAATCCTTTTCATTGCTGAAAGTGCTAACACAGAGCATGCATAATAGCCTTGTACAACATGCGTAGAAGGATACATTATCATATTCTTCCAAGATAATGGAATTTGTGGCAAAGAACATAAAACAATACAGCTGAAGACTAACTCATTCACTCCGGAATACTTTGAGCCTCTCAACACATTTATTTTTACAATGTTAAACTGCTACTAATAATAAATTAATAAATTTGTCCATAGTCGTCTATGAGGAGCACCAACATCATCGGATGTCATACTACATCTTTCAGTATGTGAGTGTGCTTGTAGCCGATCCAAGTCAATGCGAACATGGAAAGTTCTATGACATGACTGGCAAACATAATCTGCAGCTGTCACTGATGTTCCCTCTGCTCTAGACTTCCTGATTGTGCATCTATCCTAGGCTGCCTGAACACGGAGGCCCTTGTTGTTCCCTCTCCTCTAGACTTCCTGATTGTGCATCTATCCTAGGCTGCCTGAACACGGAGGCCCTTGTTGTTCCCTCTCCTCTAGACTTCCTGATTGTGCATCTATCCTAGGCTGCCTGAACACTGAGGCGCTTGTTGTTCCCTCTCCTCTAGACTTCCTGATTGTGAATCTATCCTAGGCTGCCTGAACACTGAGGCCCTTGTTGTTCCCTCTCCTCTAGACTTCCTGATTGTGCATCTATCCTAGGATGCCTGAACACTGAGCCGCTTGCTGATTGCAACAATTCTATGTTGAACAATTTAAAGCCTGTTTTTCCCAGGTGCTATGTCTATTTGACAGCACTTAAGGGACTGCTTCAGGCCATCCTTGAAATGCATTTTTGGATGTTTCTATGATCGTTCTCCTTCTCTCAGTTCACTATACAAGAGCCTCTTTAGAAACCTTTCACTTGACATTTGAGCAAGGTGACCATCAGTTGGTTTTTTTTTAAAAATGTATAAATACCAGGCTTGTTGGCTCTGGATAGCACCAAGAAGTACAGGTGTATGAGTGTAAATGTAAGAATACTTGGTGTAGAGAAACTTTTATGTGTAACTTTTCATGCCAATATATCAGCTCTATGACATTGTAGGAAAGTTTGTCAGCCAATATATCAGCTTTACAGAGTGAATCATTTAGGGAGAGAAAGTAACACTAGATTTGGCATATAAAGCTGGAAGAAACCTAACCAAACTGATGGAGAGTCACAGTTCAGCCCTATGTTCTTTTTTTTTTTTTTTTTTTTTGCGTTCTCCTTATTTATCAATTGCCCAAGGCGTGTGTGCGTTACACTGTGGTTTTTTTAAATTTTTGCGCCTGTCGGCCCAGTGCATCCGACTTCAGCATGCATTTTATGTAAGGGTCTGCTTCCTCCTGCATTTTCTAAGGGTTTGCTTCCACGGGGTAACGGCCGGTGCTGTGATGGGGATCGAACCCAGCACCTTCTGGTTGTGAGCCGTGCCACTTAACCACTAGGCCACGCCGTCCCCTCGAGCCCTATGTTCTAAGACCAACCAGAAGGAGTAAGTCAAATATGCTATTTTAGTGCAGTAGTGCTATTCTTTCTTCCACACAAAGGGGCCATGGAGCTCACAGGAAAGAACCTTTTATTAATTTTTTTAAAACAACGGATCAACAAGATCTATTAAAAGTTGAGGGGAGGTGTTTAGATAAAATTAAATTATGGAAATTCAAATCTCAGTGGTCATTAAAAAATTCTCAAACATCTTCAGAGCTGTGGCTGAAGCAATAAGAGCAGCTGCAATAACCATTGCAGAAATGAGGATCATGCTAGAGACAAGATAGTTTTCCTTACAGATTCCCTGACGGTCGTAATTTCTCTCAGAAACCATAAAAACATCGAATTGGACAGCCTGTCCAAGGCACACATTAATACCAGCTATAATTTCAATGGAGTGAAAATTCAGTGGATTCCGGCACACTATAGATACATCAAAATAAGGAGACAGATAGACTGGCCAAAGAGGGAAAAAACAAAACCCAAACTAAAGACATGGTAACATATGAAGAAAGAAAGACCATGACACAAATTGACTTTAAAAACAAATGACACAGACAACTCTCAGAGTCTGATATAGCAGAGGAACGCTCTTCCTTACCAAGAAGTTACAATATACATACTACCAAAAAGACCACTGCAAACTAAATTAAAAATCATTTGAACCCATTTGGACACGATTAGAGGATGGATGGCCTAGTGGTTAAGTGGCCCGGCTCACAATCTGAAGGTGCTGAGTTCGCTCCCCAATAACAGCATCAGCCGTTAACCCGGGGAAGCAAACCCTTGGGGAATGTAAATGGAAGCAGACCTATGCATAAAATGTATGCTGAAGTTGGATGCACTGAGCTGACAGGTGCAAAATAAAAACACAGTGCAGCGCACCCCATCTTGGAGAATAGAAAAATAAGGTGAACGCAAACAAAAATAAAAAAATTGGATACCCAGACTTGTGCTAATGTGGGAAGAACAAACAAATGTTGACAGTTTCATGGAAGAAGCAAAGTGACAATATAGCCCTTCGCATCTGAGTGGTCCTGGGTTCATTCCCCAGTTGAGGCAGTAGTGTTTTTTTCAGACCGAAATGGCTTCTGTGTCTACCCAGCCTTAAATGGGTACCGGTTCAGTCCGGCGAAGTAAAAACGGCGAGGGAGAGGAGATGGCTAACGCCCTCATATAGCCGAGCCTTTGAAATATGAGATTGCTAGCACCTCACACCCCTATGGCAGTAATGCTATGGGTTACTTTATTTTAAACACAATTGCTGGATTTTGCAGAAGTCAGACGACAAGTTTATGAGAGAAATATTTGAATGCAAAATACAAACAAAAATATAATTACGGCTTTCTCTTTAATTGCTAAAATTCACATTAGACACTACATAGTATGCAAACTAGGTTTGTATTTCATCTTTCAGACAGACTGTGATGAGAGCGACGTTCTACAAAGGACATGCTACATGATGAGAAAAATAAAACCCTAGGTACTTACTGGGGTTTGAATCCATGTTCTCCAGAATTTGAGATCGGTATGCTAACTGCCTAGCCACTCACTTTTCATGCTGTTATTATAGTAACATAATATCTATTGCTGCTGCTGAAGGGGACGGCGCGGGCTAGTGGTTAAGTGACGCGACTCACAACCAGAAGGTGCTGGGTTCAATCCCCATCACATCACTGGCCGTTACCCCGGGGAAGCAAACCCCTAGAAAATGCAGGAGGAAGCAGACCCTTACATAAAATGCATGCTGAAGTTGGATGCACTGGGCTGACAGGCGCAAAATAAAAACCGTAGTGCAACGCACACCGCCTTGAGAATTATAAAAATAAGGTGAACGCAAAAACAAAAACAAAAGCAAAGAAAAATCTAATGGTGCTTTTTTCTGTTTACCAAATGTAGGCAGTAACATACTATGTTCAAGGACGTAACCAGGAGAGACTGGCTGAGTGTTACTACATGCTGGAAGATTATTCAGGCCTCCAGAAGATGGTCTCAGCTTTGCCAGAAAATCACAAACTTTTGCCGGTAAGTAATGAAGCAATTTATCTTCATTGCAAAAAGAAATCAGTAAACTTGTCAGCTAAAACAATAATTTGGATACTTTTTGAACACACCTTGTATTGATGGGATTTGTACAAGCAATGTTTTTCAGCCAACAGGGACTGACTACCTTCAGATTATCTTAAAACCAGTGATTCTCTTGAGTAGTAGATATCAACAACCTGTGATGCATTAAAAAGAGCATCACCTTCAAACTTAGAACAGGACAAATCAGACTAAATTATTGTCTCAACAAGTTAGACCCTGCACACAAAATTAATTGCCACATATGCAGCTATTCATATGAGACAGTATAATATGTGATGGTTGCTTGCTGAAAACTCACCATAAAAAAAAGAGATATTGCCGGGCTATCCAACAACCCTTAAAACCAAATATGACTCCACTCATCAACTACCAAATTAATTACTTCTTTATTATTCCATTTACTTGTGTCATTGAAAAAAGAAGAGGGGATTCAACTGATCAGAACATTTGTTTTTTCTGTAGCAACATATGGGTGTGAAACATGGATATTAAATAAAACTATTGTAAATATGATATCATCTTTCCTGCCGAAGATGGATGTGTTGGACCTTAAGGTGCAAATATCGCAGTCAAGCTGTAATCTAGCGACACAACGTATTCTGTTCTCCAGACTACATCCTGCTATTTGCAAAGCACTGTTCAGGTCTTTGTAGCAGGAGATTGAAAACGAACGCAGAAGAAAAATATCATCTTTCAAAATAAAGTGTAATAGAAGGATATTTAAAATAACCTGGACAGAGAAGAAATCAAACAGATAAACTTTGCAACATGTAGATATAGAAGAAAACTGGCTTGTAAATAATATCACAAGGAAGAAGTTAGGTTACTTTAGTGATATGAAAAGACGCAATGGCTTGGACAAGCAAATAGTGAAAGGTACAATGCTTGGGAAACGGGGATAAGGTCGTTCGAGAAGAAAATGTTATTAGATCATTATTGACAATTTGAAAATGTCTTTTTGTGATGTGGGTTGTCTTGCCAGAAATCAAGATGTATTCAGGACTTCTGTAAAGATTCATGGGGAGCGCAAGTTTCTTTTCTTTGGCCATATGTACTGCTTTGATTGTGGTAAGCTCAAATTGTTGTAGGATTCCTCTTATGTCATCTATCCATCTGCCACATGACTTTCCTCTTGCTATAATAGATCTATCTATTGTACTCATATGAGTCATGTTCAAATGAAACTAGACCTAACTGCACCAAATGAACATATGTACAATGCACATGATGATGTCACTTCTGATGTAAACAGCACATACCAACCGTCAAGTTTGCACAATTTTATTATCCTTTGAATCATAGTTTCCTCAGCAGACCGTTGAAAACATTAGGTTTCTAACAGCTGAAGGATGTCAATCAGTTCACATTCATACAGAATGCAGGCAGTGTATGGTGACAAAAGTGTGTTGAAGGTGACAGTGAAGAACTAGACAACGATGTTTAAAGAAGGACGTGATTTAACTAAAGATCTACCGAGACAGGAGCATATTGTTGCGTTAGAAGATGTCATCGCTAAAATTGATGCAGCAATTTGGGTGAACAGTTGCCGAATCTTATGTTTGCCACACTTTTGTCACCATACACTGCCTGAATTCTGTGATGAATGTCAGCTGGTTGACATCTTTCAGCTGTTAGAAACCAAAACACCGCTCGCTGATCAACTCTAGACGGATTCCGTATCACACCTGCCATGTTTTCAACAGTCTGCTGAGGAAACTATGAGTCAGAGGATAATGAAATTTTGCAAATTTGAAGGTTGATATGTGCTGTTTACATCAGAAGTGACGTTATCATGCGTATGTTCACTTGGTGCAGTTAGGTCCGGTTTCATTTGAACACGCCTTGTAGATTACTGAATAGTCCTAATCATTGAATCCTGGTTATAGAACCAAATAAGGTTCTGTATAACATTCTGAACACTTTCCATTATTAATGTTCTGGTCACGGAGATCAAATAAGATTCTATATAACAATTAATGTCTCTTTTCTTCCTACTGTTATCCTGGTAGCTGGGACCAAAAAGGTATATGTTGACCTATGTGAATCACGGAGTGTGCAACGTTATGAGCTAAAAAGTCTTCTACCCTAGATGGGTTTGACTGCCCTATTGTCATCATCTCTTACATCATGCTCTCAGTGTGGCAGTGGTCCTATTCTCATCTCAGTCTCACACTCACACACACAACCCTTCGGGAAACCACTGGCAATATATTTATATATAGATATAACTTTATATGGTAGATTTATTAATTTTGACCGATTTTCATTTCAGTAACATTAACCACTTTTCATTAACAGTCACCAACATTCAACATTAATGGTATATTCATTAATCCAAAACTTTGTTTATTAACAGGAAATTGCTGCAATGTTTGCAAATGTTGGCATGTCAGAGCAGGCAGTAGAGGCTTATACAAAGGTAGGATTTCTGTTACTGAAGTCTTATTCACTCATGACTACAGTTCATGTTTTTTTTTACCAACAACTATTTATCTCTTTCCTTAATGGTGCAATCTGATAGACTTGCCATTTTCATCTCTTCATGTTATACTATCACTTATAGCATTTTCTTCTTTTGTATTTGCCTCCACCTGTTGTTCCAGTACAGTTTTCTCTAAGGTCTTTTGATATGACCAAATTATCTTAACTGTCAAATTATGATTTTATTAAGAAATCTTTTTACCCACAAATTCTTTAAGAAATCCTTCTATATGATTCTTTTCAAATGTTCTAATATGAAAAATGTCTTCTCTTTTCTGATGTTCTGTTGAAATCCAAATAGTTAATCCGGAAATGTGTTGTCTACTGTGCGCCTAATTCTCTCCTGTATAATTTTGAACAGTATCTGAACTACTTCACTCTGGAATGTTTTTTATGCCCCTTGAAATATTTGTACTTGCAATATAAAACTGCAACTGTGTAGTACAGGTACATTTATAAACCAAGGATAACTTGGTGTTGAGAAAGTTTTATGTATTAGTATGACATTTGTTCAAGCTAATGTATCAGCTCTATGGCATTGCAAGAAAGTTTGTGAGCCAATATATTGGCTCTACAGAGTGAATCAATTCATGACATGGTTCATCAGTCTGATTTGTCTAAAATCTGAATATTCTGTTGCATGAAGTTTATAGGGCAGTGTTATAAAAACTGATATACTCAAGTCATGCAGAATAGATTCTATATTGTAGATATCATTGGGGAGGAAGACTAATGTCTGGTCAGGCACAACATACTGATCGGACATGTTATTCAGGGTCAGGTAAAATATACTGGCCAAGACCCTCACCTCAGTTTCCTCACAGCCCTTCCTGGAAATGGGTTGTTTTCATGACAGATTGGCTAACGAGGTGAGGGATCGTAGTGATCCCTGTAGTAGTGAGTAACACACGGATGAAGTCAAGCATAGCACAATCGCCTGGAGGACCCCATTTCCCCTTGGGCAGCATGTTCAGGATGTGAGGAAAGCTACGACAACTTGCCACTTAGCGTCCTTTTTACTGCACACAAAAGAGTACTCCTACTCATTGTGGACATTCAACAATAACAATTGTAGATATCATTGCACAGATCAGTGATTTATATTGTAGATATCATTGCACAGATCAGTGATTTATATTGTAGACATCATTGCACAGATCAGTGATTTATATTGTAGATATCATTGCACAGATCAGTGATTTATATTGTAGATATCATTGCACAGATCAGTGATTTATATTGTAGACATCATTGCACAGATCAGTGATTTATATTGTAGATATCATTGCACAGATCAGTGATTTATATTGTAGATATCATTGCACAGATCAGTGATTTATATTGTAGATATCATTGCACAGATCAGTGATTTATATTGTAGATATCATTGCACAGATCAGTGATTTATATTGTAGATATCATTGCACAGATCAGTGATTTATATTGTAGATATCATTGCACAGATCAGTGATTTCTTCAAGGTCTCTATCATTTCTATATTGATGGTGTGCATGCCTGTTGTTTTCCTTCTGTTCATATCTTTTATTGTTTTTTCTAATTCTGATATGAGACTGCTTGGGCCTTCATTATTCATTTGAGATGATTTGTTGCCTCTATTGTCATCTAACAACTCATATATTCTGCCATTTTTTTTATATATCTATCTCATCAAACAAGGTGTCTCCATTCTTGTTCTTAAAGAACATTCCTTCTAGAGGTAGTTTTGTCATGTTTGATAGTTTCTTTATTTCTACATCCATATGTCTTGTGCTGTGTTTTTTCCTCCAAGTCTTCTATTGTCCTGTATTTTGTTTCTGTCCACTGTTCTTTAGGGAGCTGCGTAGCGTAGTGGTTAGCGTGCATCTGAGTGGTCCTGGGTTCATTCCCCAGTTGAGGTGGAAATGGTTTTTCAGACCGCAATGGCTCCCTGGTCGACCCATCCTTAAATGGGAACAGGTTCAGTTCGGAAATTAAAGGCGGCCGGCGTGATGCTGACCACATCATCCACTTAGTGCCGTGGGTTACAAAATAACATGGACCTAACACCATATTTCCTATGCACCTCATGGCATGACGAGATCTTTTCTTTACTTACAGTTCTTTTGACTGTCAGCACATTGTATGTAAACTCTACGTCTATTGCTTTATATTCTGCATTTATTTTTAAAATTTCTTTCTTTCTGTCACTTTGCTTAATATATCATTTGTAATTCATAATTTATTTCTTTTAAGCTCTTTTTTGTTAAAGCTTTATTTGCTATTTGCATGTTGTTTTTAAATATTTCAACTTAGTGCTTACTTTCTCTTCTGAGTTTTCTCTTTCACATTGTAGGAAAGGGATAACTTATTCTTTCTGGTTCTCCAGTAAGCTTATGGTGATAGAATCAATGACCTAAGCTCTGGGAGGGCTATAAGAGGTCTCTTTAACAAGGGCAGACCTTCATGTTAGATTCCAATTCCTTACTTCAGAAGGAACAGGAGAACTGGCAATGGCATCTGTAGGTAGTAGCTCCAGAGGCCTCAAACCTTCAGGGGCTGATGTGGATCTTGAAGTCTTGAGCATGCTGAGGTTCCTGGCAATAAAAGAGCTGGCAGTCTGGCTTTGTAAGCACCTATCATGGTCCATGGTCACATTGCATTGGGATAGAAGTGACATTTTAAAGTCTATCAATGATGGATGATGACACTACAATAGAATCAACAATACACAGACTGTAGAAACTTGAAAACAGATGAGGATTGAACGCAAAGTAGTATGCACGAGTGGATGAAGCAGGAGTGTGTACAACAAATGAGCTACAGGAACCATTAGTATCCACACCCGTCTCTATTTACAGAGAGAGACCTAGCATCTATAGGTATGTTCATTGAGCAGTGAAGCCGATTTTGAAGAATAGAACAGAACACAGTTCTCCTGCTACAGATGACCTCATGTTATAGTTAATTTTGTAATATATACTAAGAGTCTGCATACTTAAAAAAAAAGGTTGACCAAATTCAAGCTACTTGAAACAAGTAAAAAAAGTTAACTCATAACCAAGGATAAAATAAAGTATAAGAAATGTTTTACATATGCTTCCGTTTTTGTGTGTCATTTGTCACTTTCTGACTTTCATATATAATTTATATTTTTTGGTTAAATGTAAGCTTTTTACAATTGTTTTGATTAATTTAGCATACATGTTTAAGTCTTTAGATAATTACATTTATATTGTTGAATAAATATTTTGTAATTTTAGTGTAATCGTGTGAAAGCTGCCATTGATTGCTGTGTTCATCTGAACCAATGGAACACAGCAATTGAGCTTGCGAAGACCCACAATGTACAAGAAATTGATGTACTTCTAACAAAGTATGCACAACACTTGCTGGAGAAGAAGAAAGTTCTAAATGCTATTGAACTGTACAGGAAGGCTGGGCATTTCATGGAGGCAGCAAAGTTGATGTTCAAGGTAATCATGATGCCTTTATGATTTGTAAGCCTGACAATATTACCAAATGTACACTAGATTAGGTGTGACTGAGTAATTTGGATGTCAGTCTTAAAAAATAATAATAAACACCAGTTGCCTATTGTAAGCAGCGATAATGACAGTGTCAGAATAGAACAATTTTTGCAATCATCTAATGACTTGACACTGACTTGCATTTTAATTTTATTTAAGTGAGGTAGATTTGTGCTATCATCAACCACATTGTCTTACCCTGACCTACCTTAGTCCAGTGGCAAGTTATGTTAGTCGAGACGACAGGATGCAGGTTTTTATGTTTTCTTGGGTGTACTCCCAGCTATGCCACGTGTGTAGGAATATCTTTTATTTTTGAGACCACTGTTTTGTTATTTCATTTGTTCGAATCTTTAAAGATGAGCACCTTACATCTATAAGGCATATTTTTTTTCTGTCAAAGATGAAATAAAAACATAGCCTGTATAGTGCTTGGCAATTGGAGGCACTAATGGTCTTTAGAGCCAGGGCCAGCGAACCAGAGCTGCCAAGACCCTTCTACACCTCCATGCAGTGATCCTGGATAACAGGCTGCAACAGGGCAGACTGGCTAAGGAGAAGGGATCGAAGAAGAAATGCTAACCCGGTACTCAAAAAATGCTTGCTGAAGTCGGATGTGTTGGACCGAAAGGTGCAAATATCGCAGTCAAGCTGTAAACTATGACACAACGCATTCCGTTCTCTGGACTACATTCTGCTACTTAGGCCTGTGTCAGGGTTTGGTAGGGGGAGATTGAGAATGAACAAAGCCAAGCCAAGCCAATCAGTGGAAAACTAGTTTTCTTGGTGATCTGAAGGAGTCAACCGAGTGCTACTTCAACTGTTTTTACTGCACACATTTGGGTGTGAAGGCCAGCATTAGGGTCAGGCTGTGTCACATCCTGGCCAATGAGGTGGGGATTGACACTGTGATCCCCTTATTGATGAGTGTAGAAAAGTCTTTCATTGCACCACAGCAATGGGGATCCAGGTCTGCTTTCTTTAGTACCCCTCCAGAGAAAATTCATCAGAAGTGAATAACTCAGTACGAGTTGCTTGGAAAATAACACAAACATTCAACTGTGCAGATTACCACTTTCATTTCTGCTTTTTCCTTTAGATTGCTGATGAGCAGAGAAGGAGCCGCAGAAGTCCTTTAATCATTAAGAAAATGTATGTTCTAGAGGGACTACTAGTGGAGCAGTACCATGAGGCTATGAAGTTGACTTCTAGAGCTAAAGGCAAGAACAAACAGGTACATCTTTTGGTTATCTAGTCTCCATGTGCAGCAATCACACTCTGGGATACCACTTCTACTAGTGGGCTTAACCAGATGGGGGTAGCCAATGGACACTGACCCCTTGATGTGTTAGGACTTGGCTTCCTAAGCATGTGAAGTTTGGACTCACAATTAGGATTAAAGCATTAGCTAGTTCAGTAGATAGGAAGGCGACTCCCAGGAATGCGGTGTAGAACATAAACAGCATGGTCAGACACTAGAACACTATGGTTATCCACTGCATCCTGTCATATTGTCAGTCATCTTGACTATTTCCTGGCGCTGGACTCAGATAGTTCAGGATGTTAGAGTGAGGATAACAACCAGTGCAACTCTTTCTTACTAAGGTTCAAGTCCAACACAAACTACAGCCTCAGACACACCACACACACCTCTTTTATTTCTTTCTAGTGTTTTTGTTCTGAAAAGGACATTGTGTAATACTTTACAGCAAGACTGCGATATCTGTGCCTTTTGGCCTGACACATTCAGTTTCAACACAGCATATTTGGGATTGTTTTTGCCTTCCCTCTTCGATCACTATTCTCTTAGCCAGACTACATGAGCACAGCCTGTTTCAAGAGCAGTCCTTGCCGAAGACGGATGTGTCGGACTAAAAGGTGCAAATATTGCAGTCAAGTTGTAAACTAACGATACTAAGTATTCCGTTCTCCCGACTACATCCTGCTACTTGCAAGGCCCTGTTTAGGGCTTGGTAGTGGGAGATCGAGAACGAACGCAGAAGAAGAAGAAGAAGAGCAGCCTGTTGGATGCGCAATAGGGCCTTGATCAGCTATGAGTTGCTGGTTGCTGTCAGCACATTCACTGCTGCATCTTTGGCCCCACACACAATTCAGATGCTGTTGTCATCTTTGCTTGTGATGGGCAATGATTATTATTAATATTTCAATTCTTATAACGCTTACATAATGCTGCGCCTGCAGCTGGGCCTGTTACTAGAAACCTGTATTCAAACTAATCAGTCTCTTGTGCTGTGGTTTCTCTAGAAGTATGATTTACATGTTAAGATTCTTAGCACCATGCACAACCCTCTCATTGCTGTTTATGTCTTGTATAAAAGTTACAGTCGCCCTATTATTTCCTCCTGTACAACCAGTTTCCTTGATTATGTGTATGCTATTGTTTAAAGCTACTTGTACATAAACTCATGTCGACATTTCTTTGCTAGCTGGTTATAGTGGCTCTCCTGGCATCCCGAGGCATAACTAGGTGGGGATCGACACTGATCCCCATAGTGATGAGCTTACTGAGAAGCCTGTCCTTGCAGGTCCACTTTTTGCAGTACAATTCGAAATGCAAGAAGAACCACTGGAACCTGTTACCAAAGACATGTTATAAAGAATTAACAAGTATCTTCGAACAACATCTGTTTTCTAAATGTACTTTTTCCTGATAATGATAAATTTCATAATCTCATTCTTGCTTCAGTTAAGGATTTCTTAGTTATGGTTTTATCTCTTCGTTGTTTCTTTTTTCCAAAAGCTCATTTCTTTTTTAAAGCTGAATATCTAGTATCCATGTTCAATAAAGAAATAAACATGTACATAAAAAACAAAATCAATTTATATGTACAGCATGTACTCTTTTATGTATAGTATTAGTATGTTTTCAATTTATCTGGTATGTGAGTTTTTATTTTGTACAAACTGATACAAATAAGAGGATTGTTATTGATTTATGTGCAGCTTTTCAAAAAAGAGTCTTATCAAAAGATATTTAACTCTTTCATTAAGGAATTATTTTCTTACTATAAAACTCACCTGCCATTACTCACTTGAGACTTATTTATCTTTAGTAATGTTTTAATTAGCATATATCTATCTATCTATCTATGTTCTTTGCGCGCGAAATAAGGCCCAAAGATAGAAACAAGTGATCTCCAGTTGGAACGGTGGGACACCACTGTTTTTAGATCTTGTATGGTGCTGAGGCCCATAGTTGAGCCCTCTCAGATGATTGTTCTTCTGGGTGTTTCCCTGGGTCTCCCTCTTTTTCGGACGCCCCTTGTTGTCCATTCGAGTACTTGCAATGGAAGACGGTTTATGTGCATCGTTTTTTCTGGATGATGGTCGATACGTATATTTGGTTTGTCTCTGTTCTTATCGAGTCATTAGTTATGAATGGGTCCCAGCGTATTTTCAATCATTTTCTTAAACTTTCATTTTCAAAGATATTTAGTTTATTTTCCAGCACTTTTGTTGTCTTCCAGCTTTCACATCCATATGTCAGGACTGATATTACGATTGAGTTGAATAGTCTGAGTTTGGTATGTTTGCTCAGTGTCGTTGATTTCCAGATGTTGGTGAGCTGATTATGGGCACACGAGGCCAAAGCAATTCTAGTGGACATTTATTTCGTGGCATCTCCAGCGGGTGTCATTTTGCTTCCCAGGTATGTGCAGTGTTGGACATTCTGTAGAGATTTCCCCTGTAGCTTGATATCAACCGTTGTGGTTGTGGAAGACATGATTTTTGTTTTTGAGGCGTTTACTTGAAGTCCTATATGTTCTGACAATTGGCATAGTCTATCTATATTTTCTTGTGTTTTTTCATTAGTGGTACTTAGATGCGCTAGGGCATCCACAAAATCAAGTTCTTCTAAGGTCTTGTTATCTGTCCATTCTATGCCTGAATGCTTATCATCGGCATAGTGTTTCTTAATCCAATCTATGGCTATGCCAAATAGTAGAGGTGATAAAATATATCCCTGTTTTACTTCTGTTTTTATGTTAAACCATTCAGTGTTGCCTTTGGTTATTCGAACACAGCATCATGAATTATCATATTAGGCCTTGATAATATTTATGTATTTTGAGGGTAAGCAATAGTTTTTTTTAGAATTTTCCATAATGTTGGACGGTGTAGACTGTCAAAGGCCTTCAGGAAGTCAATGAATTTTATGAATAGTGGGGATTGCATTTCTAATGATTTTTCTATGATTGTTCTGAGTGTGAAAATTTGATCAATGCAAGAACGCTTTGGTCTAAAGTCAGCCTGTTCTTCTCTTATGATGACATCAACCTGTTCCATGAGTCTTTCTAATATCATGCTGCAGAGTACTTTACCAGGTACTAACAGGAGTGTTATCCCACACCAGTTGTTACAATCAGATAAGTCTCCTTTCTTTGGTATATATATAGCTGTCCATCGTTGTCGATGAGGACAGCAAACATCATCCTTGTCACAAATTTCCCTGTTGGGTGTGGGTGCGCATGTGGCTGAACAGGCCAATGCGGGCACGAAAACATCTGCTGCATATCGGGCACACGAGGTTTGTAGAAGGCGATGGTGTTCACGCTGTTCGGGATTTCTGGGTCTCGCGTCTGCTCTGGGCTTTCACAACACGGTCGTCTTCACCGGTAGCTACACCCGATTTCACTGCGCTTCTCCAGTCAGATCTGTTTTGCGCAAGACATTCCCAGGTGTCAATGTCTATCTGGGAACTTTTCAGTGAGTCCTTCAGACCGTCTTTAAATCGTTTCTTTGGGCGCCCTCTCTCGTGCCATCCCTCTCTCAGCTCGCCGTAGAGAAGCTTCTTTGGGAGCCGCTCGTCTGACATATGGACGAGGTGTCCGGCCCATCCTAGTCGTTCTTTTTCTAGCAGTGCATGGATGCTGGGCATGTTAGGCCTCGAGAGAGAATCTCGATGTCACTGACACGATCTTGCCATCGGATGTGGAATATTCGCCTCAGGCAACCTGTGTGGAAGTGGTTTAACCTCCTTGCATGTCCAGAGTATACAGTCCAGCTTTCGCAAGCGTATAGTAGGGTTTGAATGATGGTTGCACGGTAGATTTTGAGTTTGGTCTTGACGCTGATGCCACGACGTGCCCAGACCATCGAGCGCATTCTACCAAAGGCTGTGCTGGCCTTTGCTATTCTGCTTGCCACCTCATCGTCTAGGCTGACAGATCTCGACAGCATGCTGTCCAGATATATGAATTTGTCTACGACATTTAGCGTCTGCCCACTGACTGTAGTCTCTGGTTTTGTGTACGGCATGCCTGGTGCTGGTTGGTATATGACCTCTGTTTATTTTTCATTTATGGTCAACCCAAAATTTGTGAATGCCGCAGAGAAGCGGTCCATTCCAACCTGCATGTTCAGTTCTGAGTTGCTCATTAGAGCACAGTCGTCAGCAAATACAAGTTCCCTGATTATGTCGCCAGCCACTTTGGTTTTGGTCTTCATTCTTCTGGGATTGAGTAACTTGCCATCTGTGCGGTACATTATGGGTACTCCAAGCTCCAGTGATCTGAAGGCGTCTGTCATCGTGGCCGCGAACATCATGCTGAACAAGGTCGGGGCGAGTACACATCCTTGTTTTACTTTGTTTGATACTAGAAACATTTAAGAGATTGCACCGCTGTCCAGTACACGAGCACACATGCCTTCGTGTAGCTGTTTCACCATGGTTATGAACTTGTTGGGGCAGCCAAACTTGGACATTATCATCCACAGCCCTCCTCTGTTTACTGTATCAAATGCCTTTGTTAAATCAATAAATGTGGTGTACAAGGCCTGATTTTGTTCCCGACACTTCTTTTGTACTTGGCGAGCGGCAAAAATCATGTCCACTGTTCCTCTTCCAGCTCTGAATCCACATTGGCTTTCTGGGAGATGGTGGCTTTGTTCAAGGTGTTTGTTGAGCCTGTTTAGCAGTAAGCGCGCTAGGATCTTGCCTGCTACGGAGAGTAGTGAAATTCCACGAGGATTGTCGCATTCTTGACGGTTGCCTGTTCTTTTGTACAGGTGAACGATTGAGGCGTCCTTTAGCTCCTGCGGAATTTTTCCTTCTGCCCACATGTGGCAGAAGAGTTCAGTGATCATTTCTGGTGAGGGATGGGCCAGCTGTCTTATATACCTTTGCTGGTATTGTATCCGCTCCTGGAGCTTTTCCTATAGATAGTGAACTGATTGCCCTGTCGACTTCCTCCTCAGTGATGACTTCATCCAACGCCAGGTTCAGTTCCACCTGTGGCATTCGCCGGATGGCCTCCTCATTTATGGACGATGGGTGGTTTAGTATTTTGCAGAAGTGGTCTGCCCATCTGTCTTTGGTATTTTTTACAATAATACCATCTTTCCACTGTTGGGGATGTTTTTCCTCTTTCCACACATCATTTATGAGGGACAGGAAATGAGTGAGGGTGGTATCATCTGCGGCTTTTAACATTTCACCAGTTATCTCATCATTCACTGCTGCCTTGAAATTCTTTAGTTTATGGATGGCTCTTTTGATTTCTGCGAGTGTAAATTCTGCACAGGACACTGGTAAGAGGAGCATGTATGTTTCGTTTTCAAAATTAGGGATTGTTGTTGGATGTGGTCAATTCAATATCTCTGTAAAATGGTGAATACATCAATACATCAGCATATTGAGTCACTACCAACATTAACTGATAACACAACAATTGGCATGATTGATAACAAATTGGAAAAGTTTAGTACTACATTGAAAGACGCAGCTGTAATGACAGCTTGATACTCCAAACACAAAAAGAAAAATATGCTGAGTGATAACATCTGGGGTAAAAATCCAAGAAAGAAAGGCAGCAAAACTAAACCTCCTTGCAGCAACAATGAGCAGCAAATATGGCGCCATAACTGGCGACGGGTCTAGATTGCTCTTCTGTTTTAGTTCATTATAGATGCCGCCAGACCATAGATTTGCCAGGAATTCATGCTAGTCGACGACCCACGCTTGTGTTTACAGAAACGTGTTGTTGTTTTCCATTTGGACTGGTTAATTGGTTTGTTTTATGTGTTTTCTTCCGTCCGATTATCCTGGAATGGACATCGGCTATATGAACAGCACTACGCTTAAACATGTGTCAAATTTCATGGTCTAGTTCACACGGCTGAACTTCACGAGATTGACAGCCTTCGCCCTAGCTGAAGACAGGGTCAGCTTTGTTGTATAAAATTTAGACACAACTATAATGAGCTGCCACCTGGAGAGAGATGGGCTCCGTCAGGTGTGTAGCGGCCCAAGACAGTCTGTTGTTGTATGGCGGGATCTAGTACTACAAACTGCAATAACGGTGCCTCAACTACCGTCTAGATTATGGGACTGATGATGATGATGATGATGCAGCAACAACACCTATTGCATATGATAATTGCAGTATGATGTAGGACTCACTTAATAAAATGGTTAAATATAACGCTCACAAAGACAAGAGGCAGTTCTTCAATAAACTGGCCGCATCAGCTGGAAGTGCAGCAAAGGTTGGCAACAGCAGATACCTTTACCAGATC
This sequence comes from Ariolimax columbianus, assembly GCA_036924085.1. Lineage (NCBI taxonomy): Eukaryota > Metazoa > Mollusca > Gastropoda > Stylommatophora > Arionidae > Ariolimax > Ariolimax columbianus. The sequence goes on from JAVGWX010000004.1 coordinate 109,267,918, forward strand.
ATAAGACAGTTAGGCAATAAACCACTTACTACAAATACACCAATCAGAGATAAACATGGCAACCTTCTTACTACAGAAAAAGAACAGAACATTTTACAGAGATATTGAATAGAACACATTAGCATATCACATATTATATATTAAACTGTTGTTTGTGTGAGGATGCTTGTTAGTATAAAGAAGATTACAGTGACATAATTTTTTTTTCATCAATCAAAAATAAAGGACGTGTTTTTTCAGTAAAATATTAATATTGTAACAATTATTTCGCCTAATAAGGTAAAACTTTAAGAATATCTTTCCACTTGTATTATCTTTGATAGATCACCACATGAACAGTAACATGTAAAGTTGAAAATTCTAATTTATTTTGTTTTGGGTATAAAATCAGATGTTTTAACAAAGAACACATGGTACGTACTTAATGTTCCTCAACTTCTTCTTCTTAGTCAACCTGTACTTCTACAGGAGAAGATGCCCCTGTACAGGTTCCAGCTCTGATATGAGCTAAGTGTAGCCGGGAGAAGGTTTTCATGCTTAGCTGTCTAGGCTCAAGCAGCTTAATACTCCACTCCGTTGGAATAAGCGCTTACGGAGGGTGGTTAACTGATATGTGAGTCCATCTTAATAGACTCAAATACTAGAGCAAAGTAGACCCACAGCCTGTTAGTCGCCATCTATGCTGCTCTAAACAAACCACCTAACCATGGTCTGTATTATGTCATGTCACACAGTTTTCTTAACTAGACAGCACAAAGGCATCACTTCTGGAATAAACAAAATTGTATAAGTCTTTAAAAACTTGAAATGGAAAAAAGATGTACAATTTTATACAGCAATTGTCAGATGGACATTTTTACTGAGCAAATGTTTTGACTCCGCATGCTGAATCCACTGTAAGAAAATCTTGCAAACATTTTTCAGGTTGCATCAGCTCTTGCAGGGTTTTTGGAGGAAGATGCCTCCTCGTTGTCTGACACAAAAATAATTGACAATGCCTGGAGGGGGGCAGAGGCATACCATTTCTACATACTGGCACAGAGACAAATGCATGATGGTGAGCTCCAATTTTTTTGCAGATTTCATTTGGTGACTGTTGGAACAAAAATACATAAATAATGTTGTACTTGAAAAAAGGGCTTAGAGTGGCAGAAAGGTTAGAGGGCTTGCCTGACTGAATATGTAACACATTTGCATCACATCCCAGTCTACCCTGCTGAAAATGTGTGCCTGGCTCTGTTATGAAAGACGGAGGGAAGGAAATGGTCATCCCACCTCAAAAATGAAGTGTCAGACACTTCACTTCCAATGGCAGTGTCTCCTATGGGGCTTTATTTACCAGACTTAACATTTTCAGTACCAAACAGAAAAGCAAGTTTGACCCAAGCAAAAATGTCTACCCTTGAGTGTGTTAATAGTCAGCCTTTGTAAATTCATGCTTGTGATGCTCATGTATATAAAGACATTTGTTGCTATATATAAAAATAAAGGTCAATGGCTGTAGATTACAGGCATGCATTATGTAAACAAGTTTTCATTAAAAATTGTATAATTGTGTCAGGTAAAATTTAGGCAGAAAGAAGGATGGGATGAAATTTTGCTATATAAAATTACACTTTTTTTGTTCTGAAACTGTTTGCAATGTCAATGTCCTTGTAAAAACTGCAAAAATGTCACAAATAACTATATTCTGATAACATATAATTAATTTGCTGCTATGAAATCACTGGAAAATTAAAAATTTCACAGAATACAAAAATATGAGATTTCATAACATGTCTAGACAGTGGAATGAACATATATTTGTGATGTTTGTGTGTACAAAAATTCCTGTCTTGTTATATATGAAAATGATGACAAATGGGTGTAGATTGCTGCTGTTTATAATGTATAAATGTTTTCAATAAAAAAGATGTTAGTTATGCCACATAACTTTATTATAAATAAATGATTTCAGTGAAAAATTAATTGTTTGGCATATAACATTTATAATGTATACATGTTTTCATGTATGGTTATGTATTATAAAATTGATACTCAAAGAAGAAGATGAAGAGACAGTAGTACAAAGTGTCTTACTTTGTTGTTGAACTGCTATATCCATATATAGAAAAGAATATCACAAAGCTGCATACAATAATGATCCAAGTAAAAGCTGCACACAATAATAATCTAAAGTCCACAAGTACATTAACTATCAACACTACATGCTATTTCATTGATCAGATAAAGCTAGCTGTTTTACTTATGGAAATCCAGAAAGCAATTTTTAGGGCAAAGGCGAGGTCTGCCTGTGCAGCCTGTACACACATAGCTTGATCTTCGACACTCTTTACTGTGGCCTTGGCTGCAGTGAGCGCAATCTCTGTCCTTCCCAACAAATTCCACAAGATGTCTAGCGCCAACTGTTCTTTCTACTTCTGTTCCTTTCATGGAATGTTTAAAATCTTTTGATGGACAATTTATCAGTCCGTCAGGTGTCAGCTTCAATGACTAGATCCTCAATTAGCCTCTGTTTAAAATCTTGAAGTATGAGCTTCTTTTTTCCATCACCTTCCTGGGACATACTGTAAATAATGTGGGCATTGATCTGGGTTATCTCAATAACCCAATAGTAAATTTTTTACACCACTTTCGACTTTTACGGTTGTGCATGCCATAATATCCAACCATTTGAGCCATCCGATCACAGCTATTCATGCTCAAATTGTAGTCATCAACTAACTTTGGTTTTGTTTATTTATTCCATCTACCCTTCTCAACTGTTGATACTGTGGCTTTTGTTGAAACAAGTATGCAGGGCTTCTTTGCCTTTTTATCTTTCCAGGCAACGCATAATGTTTTGTCCACCGAGTCCAAAAACCACTTCATCTCTTGGTGTCCAAGCTTCAACGTCTTATTTTCAGGGGGGAAGTCGACGCGGTTAACATTTAGAGTTCCTGTATAATTGTAATTATGGGAAAGTAGATAATCAATTACAGCCTTGAGAGAATAAAATCTGTCTGCAAAAATATGATGTCCAGGTCTCAACAGCTTCAAAAGTGTGCTGAAAACTTTCACAACATTTGCAGAGCTGAGATCAACATCCGGATTATACACAGTATTCTTCCCAAAATAAGTTTAAATTGAATACATAACCTGTGGCGGAATGACAAAGTCCAAATGTCTTGATGTGGTACTTGTGTGGCTTACTGGCATTGTACTGCTTGTACTTGAATCTCCCTTTCCATCCAATAACCATTTCATCAATGCACACATTCTCAAAAGGGTAGAAAGCACTCTGAAACCTTGACAGTAACAGATAACTCAATCTTGTGACTCTGGTTCACAAACATGTAGCATGCTGTGAAAAATATACAGGAAACGGTTTCTTGAAAACATTTCATGGAACCATGGTGTGTAATAATTTCCTACAGTGCGCCAGTAGTTTTTCATTTTGGGTCTTGGATCAATACCCATGGCGATCATCGCAGCTGTGAACTTGAGCCATTCATAGTGTGATAGTGGTGTCCATGAAGTAAATGTAGAGTACTTCCTTGGTGGATTATTATCTTCAAAACATTTGCAGCATAAGCATTTATGCTTGCTATTTATGCCTACAACAGCATTATCTAGAAAAAATTTTAAAAACTCAAGGGGAGTTTCCATTTGATAGAAAACGGGATTTATATTATTTCTAGTCTGGCGAAACGTAAAATTCGAGTTGGTCTCTCCAGTTTCAACTGATCGCCAAGCTGACATGTTAGTATTGCCGTCATGTCCATGGGTAACAACGGTACGATCCTTCCTCATTTTCTTCCTTCTTGGTTCAGACACAGTCGCTGATGTTGTGGCAGTCTGACTTGGTTGTCTTGTGCTCAAAGTTGGACTATCACTGTCTGTATTGTCATCCCGTTTGAGTCTGAAATGATAATCTGACAATTCTTCGTCGTCAGAGCTACCGTAGTCCATATCGGAATTAGATTCTTCACCTATAATCACTTCAAACATCTTTCTAGCTTGATCTGAAGTAAATCTATGAGACCTATCACTTGAGGTGGGCGCTGCCATTTTAAATACAGTAGAATACGCACTGAAGATTTGTTTAAATACCAGTAAACTACCAAACTTTCAACAGCAATGTCAATTTCTTACCTTGCAATTTTGTATTTAGAAAATGGAAGTGGGAAACGATGTCTCGTGAATATAAAAGTGACAATATAGCCATAGAAACAAAGCAAAATATAGGCGCCGAATTATCGGCCCAAAGAGAAAACATGACCACACATCTGTCCGACCTATCAGCTTCCGGAACTTATAGTGTTAAAAAATAAAATCTCATCATATCTGTCCACATATGTCATTAGATGTCACGAAGAGATGTAGTATTTTTTTCATATGTCATCTTTGTGGCATGTTTAATATCAATCCATGACTCTGTTTCTTGAATACAGTCAATCCATATTTTGCTTAGTCTTCCTCTTGCTCTAGAGCCCTACTGTGTGATGTTACAGACTTATGTGGTTGATAAGTTTTGAGATGTTCTTGTGTATATGTCTAAACTGTGTACTTTTTGCTCTGTCTATATATACTATGCATAGTGTTGTCGTCACCATTTGCTGGACATATTTTTTTGTCTCTCATCTTTTGTTCTTGTGCCTTGATCAGGATACATGTCTGACCCTGATAACAGAGAGAAGATATAAAGAAGACACTGTCAATTTTTAATCTTGTTATCACCATTGGAATATTGAGTTATCTTAGTAATTGCAATAGCTGGTATGTCACCTCATTTGCTTTAAATCATTTTAATCGTTTTAAAGAATTGGCTTTCAAATAATCTGATACAACAAGAAATCAACTTCTTCTTCTTCTATTAACTGATGCTATGCTTCTAGTCCAGTGAGGTTCACGAAAGAGACTGCGTTTCATATCTTTGCCAGTCCCCCACTGGTTGTCGAGCATGGTCGCTCCCTGGGACAAACTGCCTTTCTCTTTGCATAAGAAATCAACACATATTGGAAATATAGAAATGTTCTTGAACTTTCAAAAAAAAACTTAAAATTGAACTTTCTATAAATGAAATTACATTGCAACAATAAAAAAAAATGTTGGTAGTAAAGTGGCAGGGTAGAAATACGTAATGTCATTCATTCAGATGTCAGAGTATAGGTTGAACACTGCATTAAGTGTACCATAGCCTTAGCCAGCTTTTAGGGATTTCTGGATACCGTTGTTTACAGTGTGTTTTATTAGCAGTGGTTTTTACATGCTTCCTTAGTCACTTCTTGCAGCATGCCGGAAATGAAAAATACATAATGTGAATACATAAAGGGGGTCAATATAGCTGAGAGGTAAGGCACTCGCCTCTCAGGAAACAAATAAACAAAAGCACAAAATGGTGAATGTTCTTCTTCTTCTTCTTCGTACGCAGTCAGACAGTAACCATTATTTTTTAGAAAAAAGCGGCGGTCATCCTGAGGCTGTCGCCACTGCCATAGAGCTTGTCTTGCAGTTCCACTGGTGATGGCCACATCTGCTCTCTCTGATCCTCATATGTCGGGCAGTTCTGCAGCAGATGTTCAGCGGGAATTTTACCAGTACCGCACGGGCATTCGTCGGTACCACCTATCTTCAATTTGTTGAATAGGTGGTACCTCAGTCTTTTGTGGCCAGTGCGAAGTCTGAAGACAACGACCTGCTCTCTTCGGTTCAACTGGTAATAGGCATCGTTTTTGGTGTAACCAGTATGTTCGGTTTCCCATTTGGTCATGTATCTGGCTTTGATAAGCCGTTTTGACTCTTCGTACGTCATACTAGTATCTGTTTGTGGTAGTCTTGCACCTTCTTTTGCCAGTCTGTCTGCCTCCTTGTTGCCTTGGATGTTGCAGTGTGATGGGACCCACTGTACCACTACCACTACTTATTGGTGCGGACTGCTGGCACAGTTTGCAGAGTGCTGCTCTTAGGTCATTAAGCTCAGTGTTTTTCTGGCTTTTTAGCGCTGTGACTACGGCGAGAGCATCTGTAAGCAGGACTATATGGCTTTCATTTTCATTGTGTGTCACCATTTCTTCCACTGCCGCCCTCAGTGCCTCTGCCTCCGCTCTGAAATTGCTTGTGTACTTACCAGTAGCGAATGACAGTGTTATTTGTCTGCCATTTGGTAGGTTCAGGAATGCTTCTGCCCCTCCGTTCTGTGTAGTGTTTGTTCCAGAACCGTTGGTGTATGCATGGGTCCAGTCCATGCTTGGGTAGCTTTTCGATATGAAGCTTAGGGTGAATGTTCAAATCTCACAAGTTTCATGTGTCCTGTGGTCTCAAGGTAGATGAGATTAGCACCTAGCCCTATTGGAGACAGACAGTAAACTCTGAGGTCCTGTGTACATGCTGTGCATATAAAAGAGCCCTTGGAAGTTGAAAATCAAAATAAGCAGACTATTAGTCACTGCCAGTGCAAAAATTCCAAAGATAATGACACTTCTACCGAATAGTGACCCGTACAAAAAGAGACATCCCCTCTGCCACGCAAATGCACAACAGACAAATTACCTTTTATTCGCACAATCGATTGCAAGTATGAATAGGTGAAAAAAAGTAACTTCTTCATCACCAGTAGAAGAGGGGTGACTAAATCGAAGACTGTTTAAAACCTTGTATAACGCTTCTAAATAATTACCTTTTATAACATGCATAATATGATGCAATAGTTCTATTCTTTGCTCCACTGAGTACATTTGGGTTTCAAGTTATAAACAAGATGCAGTGTAAGTGAAAAGTGAGGACTGTGTTAAAAACTGATTCATGTGTTATATACATAATATGGGATCAAGATGCTGAGCAACGCATGAGCTGCAGTGATCAGCGACTCGTAGCTGACTGCTAGCGTCAGGGCCATCGAACCAAAGCTGCCAAGACCCTTCTACACCTCCACGCGGTGATCCTGGATAACAGGCTGCAGCAGGGCAGACTGGCTAAGGAGAAGGGATCGAAGAGGAAATGCGAACCCGGTACTAAAAAAATTGTTGCTGAAGTCGGATGTGTTGGACTGAAAGGTGCAAATATCGCAGTCAAGCTGTAAACTATGACACAATGCATTCCGTTCTCTGGACTACATTCTGCTACTTAAGCCCTTTCAGGGTTTGGTAGTGGGAGATTGAGAACGAACGAAGCCAAGCCAAGCCATATACATAATATTGAAAATGATCATTTCCCACTTGATAATGTGAAAATCAAATGGTATTTCTGTTCTATTGCTTCAGGCTATGTTGATGCAGCAATGAGGACAGCTCTACATCTGAGAGATTTTGATGATGTTATTGACCCAATCAACATTTACTCCTTGCTTGGCAAGTTTTTGTTCTTGGCTTGTTGTTAATTGTTTTTGCTATGACCTGCTTGCATAATTTTGTGGTTAGAATGTCAGTAAAGTATCCATAACTGTATAACAAACACGTTAGTTTGCAATTTCAGTAATTAGAAGGTGAACTTTTGCAAAGTCTTTTCTGTGGCCATCCTAAAAAGAATGTTTTGTTACGTTGTCGTGTTATAGTTCACAGCGAGGCTGCGATATCCCCACCTTTCGGCTCAACACATCTGGTTTCAGCACAACATTTTTGGAACTGGTTTTGCTTTTGTCCTTCAACCCCTATTCTCTCTGTCAGGTTACACGGGTGCAGTCTGTTTCCAGGGCTGCCTCTTGGAGGAGGAATAGGGTCTTGATCAGATCTAATTCCCTGATCTCTGATGCAAGCAGCCAGTTATGAGTCATTGGCTGCTATCAGCTTATTCACTGCATCCTTGCAGGTGTGGCTGCAGGCTACCTGTTTTTTATAGAAAAATGACCACCATGACTACTTTAAATCGTACTTTTCCATTCACTTGTGCTATTAAGCCTGCACGCTCGCGCAGGAAAAGAGAGAACAATACTGGCCTCGTGAGACAGATATGAGACAAAAGCTGTATGGAGATGAATAAGCCTTACAAACAAGTGTCCTTTGTAAGAGAAACCGGAACCTTGATCTGAGGAGGAACGAAGAAGAAGAAGAAGAAAATCTGTGTAGTAGGGTCAGTCCTAAAGTACATATGCTGCTGTCATGTTTGCCAGGCGGAAGTAACATATTCTGGTGGTACCTATCTTGAATTTGATGTGCAAGTGGTGTCTCATTCTGTTGTGGCCAGTTTGGAGACTATGTTAACCTGATCATTTTTGGACAGTTGGTATTAACCGTCATCTGCAGGGTGTTTAGAGTGTTCTTCCTGCCTCTTTACATTGTATTGCCCTTTTATTATGGCTTTTGCTTCTTTGTAGTTGACCAGGTATTCTTACTGTATCAGTTTTGTTCCCTCTTTGGTTTGACTCTCAGTCTCATCATTTGCTTTTTTGGTATCACCTGAATTGCTTATTTATTGTCCAGGACTCACATCCATAAAATATTATTAACTGAGCCATACCTATTTATATTTTTTTGTGACTTTGTTCTACATAACTTTCTTTTTCACTTTCATTGGGACTGGTCTGTTAGTATGTTTTTTTGTAGCCTGTTTTTTCAAGTGCCATTCTATTCTGTTCTTTATTTCTGTTATACTTCTTTCATCTTATATTATGATGGCTCCTAGGCTCCATCTGCTCATATTTCATCATGTCATATTTAAAAATTAATAAATCAAGACTGAGGTGGTACTGAAAGTCAAAAGTAGATTGAAATCATATATAGGTAATGGCTCAGTGACTGCAGCAGGACAAAAAGAAAACAAAATCCACGTAATGGCCACAAAACCTTCATCAGGGACAAAGAACAAACAAAAATAATTAACAAATCACAAAAAAAAACAAAGGCTTGATACAAGACAAATATACAATACTGTTTGAGTTAGCAGATATTACCAGGATGTCGCCATGAACATGTGAGTCAAGGTTTACCAGTTATTAAAAATGCAAGTTATTAAAATTGTCTTATTTCAGCTTTGGCAGCATGTGGAAACCGTGCCTTTAATGTGTGCTCAAAGGCTTTCATCAAACTAGAATCACAGGAGTCCCTTACACCTGAACAGAAGCAACAATATGAAGAGCTGGCAATGGAGATCTTCACCAAGTAAGTAGATATTCTGTTCTCCATCATACCCATCTTTGTTATTCAGTCTTCTCATTTCTGTCCATTCCTTAGTTCCATGTGACATTCTTTATTTCATGTCAGTCATCATTTATGTGTAGTTTCCATCTTTGTTTAGGTAAATCTTTTTGAGATAAGTTAGAAAAATAAGTAACTATTGTTGCAGCATTTGTTCTATTGGTTGGGTCTGGGAAATAGGATTTACATGGCTGGGGAATATAGGTCACTTGTCCCGGTAGGCACAACACAGTGTCCAGCCTAAGTTTTTATTTCACTTGCTGCGCTGAAGATGCAGCTGTGAATGAGCTGGCAGCAACCCGTGACTCATAGAAGCTGCTTGCATCTGAGACTGCAAATCAGAGCTGACCAAGACCCTGTTCTATCTTTCTATCTTCAAGTGGTGGCACTGAAAACAAACTGCAGCAGCCTGACTGAGACATTAGGGATTGAAGCAGGAAGACAGGAAGGCCAACCTGGTGAGAAAAATGATGTTCTGAAATCAGATGTGTTGGGCCAGAAGGAGCAAATATCACAGTCTAGCTATACTACAGAAGACCTCAGACTCAGAAGACTTCAGACTCAGAAGATTTGAGACTCAGAAGACATCAATTGTGATAGAAAAATGCCAAGGTCTTTACTGAGATTTGAACCAGAGGCCTTGTGACTAGAACAGTATCTGACCTGCGCTGTCACCTGCTCCTTAAAATAAGTACATCTTCTCTATCCATTATGTTATTGTTTAAATTATATATTTATTTTAGTATGTGTTGTTCAATTAGTCAAAACTTTTCAGCTCCCTGTAAAGCACAGGTTCTCAACATACATGTCAAGTCCTCCTGTCCTGGGTCATCCGTTCTATTTCTGTCCACATCATTCCTGTTTTCTTTACATTTGTCTCGAGCTGTCTTCTCATTGTGTGTTGGTCTATCTCTACTTGCCTTGCCTTGGGGATTCAAGAACAGAGATTGTCTTGTAATGTTGCATATGGTTTCCTTAATGTGTGTTCTATACAATGCCAGCGCTTTCTCCACACCTCATGTTCCATTTATAACTGTCTAGTTTTTTCCAGCAGTTTCACATTAGTGATTTTATCATATCATTTAAATCTCTCTATTCTGGATAGGGACCCATTTGTGAGAGTCAGTACCTTTTTCTTTGTTGCTTTTGTTGTTCTCCATGTTTCATAGATTTTAGTAGTAGAGCACCCATCTTTCATGGCAAATAGAATGCGCCTGACAGTATGAGAGCACCGAGGCATTAGCACTAAGACGCCAAGGTCTACCATGCTGCTATCCTCCCCACCCTCCTATACGCATGCAAGAGTTAGACTGTCTATAAGAGACACACAAAAAAACAACCACTTTCACGCAACAAGCCTGAGACGCATACTCCGCATCCACTGGCAAGACCATGTCACAGGCACTGAGGTCCTGAAGAGAGCAGACATGCCAAGCATCCATGCATCACTGCAGACGGCATAGTTGAGATAGGCAGGGCACCTTGTGTGCATGCCAGACATAAGACTCCTGTACTGTGAGCTTAGGGAAGGCTGGTGAAACGGAGGTCGCCCAAAAAAGCATTTTAGAAACACTCTGAAGGAAACTATGAGATTCTGTCACATAGATGAAGAAAACTGGGAAAGCATCATGGAAAACAGATCAAACTGGAGAAATGCAGTAAACGTGGGCGATGCTGAAGGGAGAGTAACTGTGTGCAGACAGCGTAAACCAAACGCCTGATCCGGAAGGAAAGAGCAACAAGACTACATCCACCGGCATCAGAAGGCCTAGAGTGTAAACCATGCAATAGGACATTTCGTGCCCACACTGGACTGATAAGCCACATTCAGTCCAGCAAACACTGTGTCAAAACATGAACTCCAATGGAGAAACAAAACAAAACATAGCGTTAGAATGAAGTCAGTGGTCGTCACTGATAGCGATGGACAGTTATCATCATATTTTGATAATGAGTTGGATTGACATAGTCACTCCATTTCTACAATGGGGTGTGGATGTCTTTCTTTTTCATTGGCATAGTATTTGCAGGCTTGGGTAGCCGGTCCCATGCTCCATTCTTCTAAGTCGCCTATCATGGCATGATGTTCAGGTTACAGTCTTACTGTTCTTCACTTGCTCTTTTGATCCCATCTTGCAAGTCATGTTTCAATAATGGTGCGAATCAGTGTCTGCCCTCAAACATTCCATAGTATGCATGTGTCTACATGATTTTGATTTTCAAAGAAAAATCTGTAAAACTAAATTTATTTTTAAAACAGCTTTCAGTTTAGCAGTTTTTATGGCATGAACTTCAACATCAAACTTCAATATCTTGTTTTGATATAATGGTGGGCTGTCCTTGCTGGCAGGGAAGACCTCAAATGAATGACTTGATATTATTATCTTCTTTTCCTGTGGTTTGTAGAGGTCATTTTCTTGTTCTTATGATTGATGTGGCATAGCCTGTTTCCAGGAACACAGACAAGGACATGAGGTGGTGTCTTGATCAATGTTTCATCTTTCCTTGATTACTTTCTGCTTCTACAAGATAGAATAGTTAAACCCTGTGTCCAGTCCTTCATAGATGCATTTATGACATGCATGGCAGGTTACAGTATTACTATATGTGCTCCTCTTTCAGGCCCGGGTAGCACACAGGCATACGACATATGTTGTGGTATAGTTAGGCCAAGAATTTGAATACAGAGCATCTTACAAATTGTAATAAAACTATTTTCAGGCACACTCCTAAGGACATTCGGGCAAACAAGGCTGATTGCCCCAACTGTGGATCTCAGATTCCTGATTGGTAAGCAGCTGTACATCTCTCTACGTATCTGTATTCTGGACTTTATTAACATATGAAGAATAGAGAGAAGAAATTAGATGGGTTATAGTTACAAGGTGTTGCCTGGAAAGTAATGCTTTACATTTTTTTCTCGTCCCAGAATACAAATGGCAAAGGGAAGATTTACAGGTTGCAAAACTAATGTTTCCCACATATGTGTGTCTAATTGCATGGCATTCCGACAGATAGCACTGCTGTAGTAGTCTGTTAAAACGGTGTCTGTGTGTGACATGTGTTACAGACGAGTTCCAAATGAATTCCTGGTAATGGAGAAAGAAAATGTGGGCAACATTTACAACTGTGTATAGAAGATGTGCAGCTGGTAAAGAGCATCATTGGGCACTAGATTCTGAAAGTTAAATCTTCAGAAAGTGGAGAGACAGAGCTGCATGATCATCTGTGGTCTGGGCATCCTTCCACAGCCACCAGTAAAATACATGCTGCAGTGCGTCGATGTCATTATCTATTCATTCATTCATAGGCGTCTGTCTCTGTAGACAATGCACGTGATGCCCTGTGAATTTTGTCCAGCTCTGTCTTCTGTATTTCGACACTGTCTACTAGACTGTAAAGGTCGATCCACGAGTGACAGCTGCTGCCACAGATTGTACAACCATCCAGAGGAGGCTGTCTTGTCAGGGTGTTCCTTGATCTTTTTATAATTTTTTTTTTCTCTGCAGCCAGAAGGCCTCTACGAGCGTTGGCAGCCTCTATGCCCCCTCCAACAATTATAGTCAACAATTAACTCTGCAACTTTTAATCAGAAATTGGATATTTGAAGGTATGCATAAGATGGGTTCCTCAATGTTCCAAAAGAATATGACTACATGAACAAGAATTGAGCGGTACAGGAAAGGCATGCATGCTCTTGTTTCGTGCTGACGTAAGACAATAGAAGTGGACAGAGATTATGGGGAAAAATAGCAAGTGAAAACAATTCAGTGTGTGATACATTGTGGAGAAATAGTTTCAGAAAAAAAATATTGAGGCATTACTTTTTGAGAAATCTACTGCTTACATATCTCTTTTGTCCCTAGGGAACAAAAGGCTTCCACAGTTACTTACCATCGATTTTTATTTGACTGTGTCTTCTCACCTTTTCTGTTTAAATCAGTTATGCACATGTTTATTCTTCCTGGTTCATCATCAAACATCCACATCAATCATCATAGATCGATCTGGTTTCACCTTGGAACATAGAACCGCAACTGATACTCTCCATCTGTTTCTATTATGTGCCATCCTCTTGAGTTCTGCCCACAAGACCTCGATGAATTGGCTTCCTCTTCCACTATTCTTTTCCAGGCATTTCTTGGCCGCACCACTCATCTCTTTCTATGTATTTTCCAATCCAGCCCATGTTGTGTTATACTGTTCATCTTCTTTCTGAGAGTGTTTCCTACCCATCTCCATTTTCTCTTCAAAATTTCCTGATGCACTACCCGTGTTCTTTTCCATAAATCTGTATTTCCTTTTATCCCTGGTCATCTAACATGAAGTATGTAACTAAGACATTTGTTGATGAAGGTCTACAGTCTGGATGTGATACTCATAGTCACATGCCATGTGTCCGAACCAAATAGAAGGAACGACTTTACATTCGTGTTAAATAGTCTGATATTATTCTTTATGGAGAATGGTGGTGAGTTACGTATTGGGCAAAGAGAGTTGAAAGCAAATTTGGCTTTGTTAATCGTGATGTTAACATCTTGCTTTCTTCCTCTGTCTTATCAATGTTACTTCCCAGATAGGTACAATTTTGTACTTTTTCTATCTGACATTAATCTGTATGGGGTCTAGTTGTTTGTGACTAATCTACAATCTCCCGTTTACTTCTTCAAATGTTAATCAGTCTGATCTTTTCATGTATGTTCTGCTGCTTATGTGACAACATACATGTATCTTCTGCTAAATTGATGTTTTCCAGCTGTTTATCAAATGTCTACTGTCTTCCTTTTCTTCAACCATCTGTTGTTTGCTGCATCATCCAGTCCATGATCATGAGAAAGATTGTTAGAAACAGTAGGCATCCCTGTCAATTTTAACTGTCAATGGATGCAATAAATTCATATCTGTGGTCATCTTTATAAGATCAGTTGCATTGCTCAGTCTTCTTCCTCAGTATGTTGCTATCTCCAGCCTATCTGCAAGGCAGTAGTTGTTTGTTGCTGTACTTGTCTCTTCTAGGAAAACTGTTTTACTAAACTATCCATCCTTTCCTACCTGATATAGGTATATTACTCTTTAAGAATATTTGTTAAGAAACCTATGTGCTGAAAAACCCCAAAAGGTGAAAATGCAGTTGTTCATAAGAAGAGCAACCTTCAGTTACCTAACATGTACATGTAATGTTTCTATGAAAATAAGCTAACGAATAAATACTTTTTTCTTTCTTATTTTATTCTTCAGTACTATAATCCTGTAAATTCTTTGTTACTCATCTGATACTAATCTTATTGATAACTGCATTTTAAATTTTGTATTTGTTTTCAGGCACCATTTTGCCTTAGTGATTTTAATGAGGGCTGATCTTATTTTTTTTTTTTTGCATTCGCCTTATTTCTCAATTCCCCAAGGCGGTATGCGTTGCACTGTGGTTTTTATTTTGCGCCTGTTGGCCCAGTGCATCTGACTTCAGCATGAATTTTATGTAGGGGTCTGCTTCCTGCTGCATTTTCTAAGGGTTTGCTTCCCCGGGGTAACGGCCGGTGCTGTGATGGGAATTGAACCCAGCACCTTTGGATTGTGAGCTGTGCCACTTAACCACTAGGCCACGCCGTCCCCGGGCTGAGTATTTGACAGAGGTGAGAATTTTCCAGTAGCATAGACTTCAATATAATTTTTATAATTTACAGCACTATTAGAGTTTGCATATTATTTCAAATGTCAATAAGTCTTTACATGGTCCATGTTTTTACAACTGCCAATAGGTCTTAGAGAAAACAAATAATGAAAAAAATTAATAAAGTTGATTAAAGTTAAATTTAATCAAAATTATAAAATGGATACTGCACTGAGAAGAAAACACAAACGAAACCTTTATCAGGGACAACAAATAACAACAATGCTGAAATAGCCAATCATAGAAGAAGGGATGAATACATGTATGGGAGATCATAACATATAAGGAAAACATAGTGTATTTATCTAATATTCCGTCTCACATCGCGACTTATCAGGTCGTCGGCTCGGCTCCTCAATAGGTCTTAATATGGTCCGATAATAGTTCAACCTATTTCATTTAGATAATGTTCTGTTTCTTCTCCCTCTTCTTGCAGGAGCACAGTTTGCCCAAGCTGTGATACTAAATACCCAACATGCATCGTGACTGGCCGACCAATCTTAGAATACCAGTTCTGGATGTGCTTAAACTGTAAGCATCGAGCCCTGCAGTCTGAGATCACACATCGGAAAACTTGCCCACTATGCCATACTGCAATCTAGTATCAGAGATCTCTGTTAACTGATTCACACCAGAATTTCTGGGAGCTGTGGACATAGTTATTGTGACAATGAAAAGGTCCCTTGCAATGTCAAATGCTTTGGATCTATTTTTATCTTCAGTAAAGTTTCACTGCTGTATCACATATTATGTACCAGTTTAGAACTGAAAGCAGAACACATGGAAATAATGACATTTGACTTGTGCAGACGAATATGTACAGAAAGATTATTATTATGACAATTTATTTTTTATAATGATAGAAATCTATTTTCAGTCCACTTGTGTCAGCAGACGTCGTGGGAAGGTGTGACCTTCTTTGTTTTCATATTGTTTGTCAGGTGAAAATCTGCTGGTGACTTGCCAGGTAATGGTTGGTAGCCCCTGGAATGCGATCGCCTATTTTTGGGACTGAAAGCGTAAATTAGAGCAAGGTAGACCTGTAGTCTATCAGGCGCCATCTATGCCGCTCTGTTAACCACATAACCAAGACCTGATGTTAAGCCAGGCAGTCCCATTTTTGTAACATAGTCTCTGTGGGATGAGAATCGTTAGAATAATTTAGAGTAGATTTATAACATGAATTTTGCCTGGGCAGCGGTTATTAAGCCTACTCTTTTCGATTTCCAACTGCCAAGAGATTTTTAACATGCACACCGGTCTACTACTCAGAGATCAGGGGAAATTTAAAATGGATTATCCATGTGAAATAATTCCAGTCTTCACTGATTTGAACCCATGACCTCCAGCACCTGACGCGAGTACCTTATCTTGAAACACTGGGTTCCCCAATTATAGAAAAAGAAAGATTTTCACAATGAGTCAATTATTCTGTGATATATCAAAACAATGTATTTGACACTGACTTTTAACTAAATATAATCCATTTGAGAAGATTGTCTAACAGTGGCATGTTTTTATGGGCAGCAATCTTTGCAAAAACCACATTCTAACTGAAGACCTGTCAAAAAGTTAGAAAATTACAGAATAACATTTACATCTTTCAAACAATTTATTGAAACGCATGCTTCTGATTGAAATACTTTTGGAAACAGACAAAGATATATATCTAAACATATGGTAGGAATATCATTTGTAAACATCATTCAGCTTTATATGCAAATATAATAAATAACATTTCACATTCATTATGTCTAAACTGTACAAAACAGAACTGTTGGCTGTTATCATTCATTGCTTAAGAGCAGTACTCTGTCAACTATGCCAGCAGTCCGCACCAAAAAGGGTAGTGGTACAGTGGGTCCCATCACACTGCAACATCCAAGGCAACGAGGAGGCAGACAGACTGGCAAAAGAAGGTGCAAGACTACCACAAACAGATACTAGTATGACGTACGAAGAGTCAAAACGGCTTATTAGAGCCAGATACATGACCAAATGAGAAACTGAACATACCGGCTACACCAAAAATGATGCCTATTACCAGTTGAACAGAAGAGAGCAGGTCGTTGTCTTCAGACTTCGCACTGGCCACAATAGACTGAGGTACCACATATTCAACAAATTGAAGATAGGTGGTACCGGGAAAATTACCGCTGAGCATCTGCTGCAGAACTGTCCGACATACGAGGATCAGAGAGCGCAGATGTGGCCATCACCAGTGGCAACACAAGACAAGCTATATGGCAGTGTCGACAGCCTCAGGATGACCGCCGCTTTTTTCGAAAAAATAATGGTTACTGTCTGACTGCGTACGATGAAGAAGAAGAATTCATTGAAAAATCATGTGAAGATATATTGCCTGCAAGGTGTGTGATAGTTAATGGGCATACAGGTATAGTATCATTTCTGGCTGGTCTTGCAAATACAATACTCCACGAATAGGTGCATGGCAGACGACGAAGAGGCCGTCCCGAAAAGAGATGGGAGGACAACATAAAAGAATGGACCAATCGCTGACCAGAAGAGTCACAGGCAGCGGCATCTGACAGTGAAGGGTGGCATGACATTTTGAGGATGTCTTCATGTGTGCCCCAACGAGCTCACCGGTTACGGGATGAACTGAACTGAACTGAATATAGAATATTTATTCATAGGCATTTAGACATTTAAAGATAGTACAGATCTGAATAATCTGGGTACCTATAGAGAATAGAGGAACTTTAGTGGTGTAATGCTGTTGTTTCAAATGCTCATAATGAGGAGGTTTACACTTTTGTGCGTCTTGAAAAGGACACAGAGTGGCGGATTGCTGTAGCTTTCCTCGCATCCCCATGCTGATGGAGGTGGGCCGTCGTCCTCCAGGCAGTTGTGCTATGTTTGGCTTTATTTGTGTGTCACTCACTACTATGGGGATCCCCCAGGTCGTTAGCTAGGCTGCCATGAAAACAGCATGTTTCCTGAAAGGACTGCAAGAAAATCGAGGTGGGGGTCTTGGCTAGTATATTTTGCCTGACTCTGACTAACATGTCTGATCAGTATATTTTGCCTGACTCTGACTAACATGTCTGATCAGTATATTTTGCCTGACTCTGACTAACATGTCTGATCAGTATATTTTGCCTGACTCTGACTAACATGTCTGATCAGTATATTTTGCCTGACTCTGACTAACATATCTGATCAGTATATTTTGCCTGACTCTGACTAACATGTCTGATCAGTATATTTTGCCTGACTCTGACTAACATTTCTGATCAGTATATTTTGCCTGACTCTGACTAACATGTCTGATCAGTATATTTTGCCTGACCAAACATTAGTCTTCCTTCTAATTAAGTAGTATAATAAAATCACTACTATTGAGCTGTTGGGTAGAGCCATTCAGATGCCGGTGGAACAAGATGAGAAGACGAGGCCACACATTAAAGAAATCAGCTGATAGCATTACTAGACAGTCTCTGTTCTGGAATCCTGGAAACAAAAGTAGTAGTGGCAGGCCAATGTATTTATGTAGACAAGTACTTGAGGTAACTGTCAAGGAAACAAAGAAGATGAGGATCAGCTGACACATGATCCAGGACAGAAAGACTGCATATATTTGTTGAAGGCCTATGCTCCACATCGGTATCTATTGATTGCGGATGTATCTGAATAAATACTACCACTGCGCACCTATCCTATAATAAAAAATCTGGTTATGAGGAACATATTTAAGCATGTATAATTAAAACATTTTTGGTTGGCAGACCTATGTTCCATTTCAGTGTTATTAAGGGAATGGCATGGTGAAAGTTGAAAACATGCGAGTTATTTTATTAAGTTATTATTTAGTAGTGTGTAAATTATTATTGTTGAATAAATGTTTAAAAAAGATACTGAAATTGGAAATGGAAGAAACAAAACATAAAAAATATTCAAGAATTGACTTCACTGCACTTTGGGCATACCAGTAGGTGCTCATTCCCTTTCAGAAAATGGCAAAGGGTCTAGATTCTGTGGGTCCCGTAGATTGTTGGTTGTACGCATTCCTGTTCTGTTCTCTTAAGTGCCTCACTCTACTTGAATCTCATTTGATTTCAAATGTCTGCAGTCTGTGAATTACTGATTCATCTATTGTATAGTCGTCGTCCAACAGGTAGTAATTTATAGAGTAGCAAAAAAGGTGTCTAACAGGGCACACATCTAACTCTGCTCTCGTGTTTTAGTTCATTATGGACGTCACTAGGCCACATATTGACTGGAATTCACACTGCTCGACAACTTAGACTTGTGCTCATGGAAACGTGTTGCTGTTTCCAAATTGAATTAGTTAGTTCATTTTGTTGGTTTTTTCCCCCTCCAATTATCTTGGCATGGTCATCAGCTATATGTTATAGTATTTTGATTACCCGGTGTTGTATTTCCACGGTCTAGTGCACACAGCTGAATTCACTTTACGAGATTGATGCCCTTTGAGCTATTTTTCAGACCAGTCTCGTTTTTGGTGTGCCTATGAAATGTACACATGGGACAATAATGGACTATAACACATCGCTTGGGTCATCCAGTTAGCAGGATGTCCAAGACACACCACTCATATGCTGAGTGATGCCCCTATGACCTCTTTTGGTTATGGGAAAGACAAGACAAATATTGGTTGTATACAGACTCTGTAGAGTATTCTAAACCAGTATAAGTTCAAAATGTTACTCCTATCCATATCTATAGTATTCCCTTAATGGCTGCTTGTGAAGCCAGCCTGTTGGCGCTTTCCTTGCGCTGAACCTCAACATGACCAGGACAATAGATTCACATAAGTCCCACACCAGGAGGTTTGAGGCCTTTATATCAGGTATCCATTCCTGTCTCATCTTCTTTACGTTCTGGAGTAAGGATTGGGAGTCTGACATGATGAGACTGCTTTTAATAAAGATAGCTATTTTAAGTGAAGGTCACTGCTTCCATCTCTATTCTCATACTTAAGGTTGTTGTCCTGTATGCCCTACTCTGCTCAGCAATAACCTGATCTCGCACTTTAGTAGAGAAGCCCCAACCAGATAACTTCACTGTGACAATGAACAACATTTCTGGAAAATCAACAGAGGATGATATACAAGAAAAGATACTGGGCAGCTTGACATCATTGCATGTAAGAGAGTTAGCAGCAAAATGTATAAACAGCACTAGGGCCTGCAAGTTGTGAACATCAGTGTTCACCCATGCCAGTCAACATAAAACACAGAAAAAGGAAGAAAATAGAATATAATGAACTTTTTCTTAAAAGAACATGATGGCAAGAAAAGATGCATGTAAGAAAGTTAAAAACAGAATTGATAAACATGTTTTGGGACTACAAGGTGTAGAGATCAGTGGTTGTCGACATTAAACATGGACCAAAAGGAAGATACAGGATCACAATGTAATGGGTTTTGTCTGAAATGAGCCTGTCAGAAAAAAGATACCGGATAGTTTAACACAATGGCGTAGAAGAAAGTCAACAACAAAAATAGCATTAGGAACTGATTGGAAGATAGTGCTCACCAAGGCCAGTTGTCATGGCACATGAGAAGATATATGAAAATATAAAAAAGTTTTTCTGAAATAAACATAATGAAGTGTGTGTTTAATTGCTGAACAATTTGTGAATGGAAGAATGATACGGTGGAATGGTCCAATTATTACTACTGGTGTCAAATTGAGAGCAAGCAATGAAGAAAAAGAAATTTTTAACTTTGCAACTAATTAAAAAAAATAATTGGTAAGTATTTTTAGAGTGAGCTAGAACTATCATAGAGTGTAAATATGAGGAATGGCTTTTTTGTAAATGTGCACCCAAAATTTGAACTTGAAATATCTGTCCATACTGTACTTAAATATCTATTTCTAAGACAATTTATCACTCAATAGTGGACAAAATAGAACCACTACAACCTTCCAGACATGTGGTAAAACTGAGGTTACTAAGGAAGGTTCTGCATGGGGTGAGCAACCTCATTGCGTATGGTTTTTTCAAGTTGAATTAACTCTTGATGGCATTTATTGGTAGTGGATTACAGTGGCTCTTCTTATATACTGAGGGTACTTGAGAAGGTGAACTGCATCATCCTGACTGTAGTGAAATGGGAGACTCTTCAGTCAGTTGGCCACTATGTGCATTACAGTGTTGATCCCCAACTCATTGACTAGACTGCTGTAACATAGCCTGTTTCCACAAGTGCAAATGAGGATGGGAGGTGGGGTCTTGATTGGAATGTGTCACCTAACCCTGATTACTCTTTGCCCCCACCTCATTGTGTAAATCCATTATTATATCAACAGTCACTGCAAGTGCTCATATACAGCCTTCCTTTATGGGGCCAGCTATAGTTGTGGCGTTATACTTTATGTGGAGTGACAAGATGACAAAAAAAAGAAGTTATTGATCCAAAAATTACATACAAATACTTAAAGGACTTGGTAATGACTCATTTGAAAATAAATGCCTTAGACATCTACTGATCATTGGATGGAAAGAATTCTAGACTAATGAGATAATATCACTACAGTCCAACCAAAATTATATTTCTAATTATGAAAAATGCTGGGTGTACATCAGGCAGGTTCTTTGGATGAACAATACTAGACTCTCAATACAAGAGATTATGTGGAAACCACTGGGCAAAAGTAAGTGAGGAAGACCCAGAGAGACTTTGCAGAATAATTACCAGGGAAGGTGCAGCCTTGTAACATGCAAGAGCTGCAGAGAATGGCGGTAATCCGATGTAACTGGAGAATTTTGAGTTCTACCTTATGCACCATTTTTGGCGCTGAAAGACCATAGATAATGACTCATTAATCAATTTATGTAACATTAAGTCATGGAGAGATCCAATCTTCTTTAATGTGCCATGTGTGTAGCCATTGCTTATTTTTAGTGTTTATTTAACAGTCAACCTATATTTTTTCTTTCTTGACTTCCGTTTGCCAAAGTATTGGTTTGATATGATTGAAGCTGAGCTGCCCTGCTGATATCCCTCATGAAATCTCACAGTTTATTATGTGGAAGTTTTGTTTTTTCTTGCTTCAAGTAAATACACAAATTCAAGTTTTTGACGGGATCATTTCCTAGCCGCAGTTCTCCTTGTTGGCAAAATGTTTTTTGTGTATTGAGTTTTATTTCTATTCATTTTAAGAAATGACAAGACAAGAGCTCATGGTTTCCACAGAATGGTTATTTCAGACATGGTATATGGTTGCAAGGTATGGAACATACGAAAAGCAGATGTAGAGATGCTTTGAGTTGCTCAGTGAGCAATGGATCGAAGAACATTGGCAGTCTCCTCTGGGCCGAATTTCCAACACAGAAATCTGGTGCCAAACCTTCTTCAAGGATTTTGCAGATAGTTTTATTTAAAAAATGTAGATGGGCCGAGTTTATGATGTGAATGCCTAACAACAGATGGGCATGAGAAGAGTGATTCCTGGTGGCTCTACAACTTTAAATGTCCACTCACACATCTACCAATGGGATGGAGAGATGGCCTGGTACTCCAAGGCAAAAGATAGAAATGAGTTTAAACAACATTTGGTTATCTGGCAATGGACACTTGTTACGTCTGATTGAATACCAGGATTACAGATTCCTTCTGCTCTGAAGACTGTCTGGTGCAATAGGCTCGTGTGAGATGGTAGGCTTTGTGTTATACTTGTCATATAATATTTAATTTTATTCTCTGTAATGCAATCAAAATGCCATGCACACATTTTTTTCCACTTTTTGTTGAATGTCCTTTTTTCTCACTCTGAACATCGTGGCATGGAAGAGTCAAAAACAGAATTGATAATAAACAGAACTTTGATAAGGAAATTGTGAATCGTTTACATCAGATGGCATGGTACATGATGATGATATATTTTGTCTGATTATTATCACTTTCCATTTTCCCCTTTCAGCGATATAAATGTGTTGCTAAATTGTATTGTTTTGATGGCAAAATGTTACTGTTTTGGTTGCACAAATTTACTGTTTTGGAAATATTAAAAAATTTTCCCAATCATGGACTCCCCTGAAACCAATGATAGTTCACCTTGGCCACTATACTATCTCAGGTCAGACGAGGTGATAACACACAGAATCCTAATTTTAAAATCTAGATTTGGTTTGTGGGTACCTTGTTTGAAATCAGTTTTAGAGAATCTTTACATTCGATTAATTGGTTTTAAAATTAACTAAAGCGAATATTTCTGAACATTGAATCTGTTGGTAGTTTAAATCATGTTAGGTCTATTTTGCATTTGTGGCAGTTATTCTATGTTGAAATAAATATATGCTCTACGTTTTTTGTTTACAAATAAATTTTTGTCATTAAAATAGCATGTACATATTTTTCATTTGTACCTAATGCTTCATAATAGTTGTTCAAAGTAAGCGAAGATGGTGACAGTGTCAAATATATATAACCAGATGTGGCACATATTTATTTAATTTTTCTTTTTCTTTTTTTTTGTTTTGCGTTCGCCTTATTTCTCTATTTCCCAAGGCGGTGTGCGTTGCACTGTGGTTTTTATTTTGCGCCTGTCGGCCCAGTGCATCCGAATTCAGCACGCATTTTATGTAAGGGTCTGCTTCCTCCTGCATTTTCTAAGGGTTTGCTTCCCCGGGGTAACGGCCGGTGCTGTGATGGGGATCGAACCCAGCACCTTCGGGTCGTGAGCCGTACCACTTAACCACTACGCCACACCGTCCCCTTGTGGCACATATGACTGTACACAGCCAAATCTTAGCACAACAAATGTTTACTGCGTGTGTGGCACAGATGGATAGTGTTGATAATTTAGATGTTTTATATTGTGTCCTTTCTCTGCTCGGCAATGCAAGCACCTTGTGTAATATAATTTGGTTAGACTGAGCTGGAGACCTGTTCAAAGATACTTTCAGAAAGTATAAAGTATGTGTATCATTACTCTATCAGAGAGACATTTATCAGTTATTCTGGTTTCCTTGGAGCAGCCTACAAGTGCCCAAGTCTAGTCCTGTTGATTATTTAGTGCTGTTGATTATTTCAGAGTTGGGTACTTTATCCTGTCAGCTGATCCTAAACAGCCTGTGGAGTTTTCTGATAGAATGTCTATGTTTCGTGGCAGAACGGTTAGAGTGATTGTCTACAGTAAAGGGTTCATGTTAGCACTCCAATCATGGGAAAAAAACATGAAAAAAAATGTAAAAGTTGATTAAGGTTGAGTTTAATCAAAATTTAAAAATGGGTATGGTCAGATACCGCACCGAGACGAGAACACAAACAAAACCTACGTTACGACCAATAGGCCTTCATCAGGGACAACAAAGTTGAGTTTACTCCATTACTCCAATCATGGCACTCTCAAGCATACCCAGCTGTAAATCGTTGTCTGACTTAAGAGAAGGCAAGGCAGTGAGAAAGTGGAACTGGTCAACTAACCTCACAAAAGCTGGGACCTTGTAGACTGAAGTAATGAATATCATTTCAACGTCAAGATAGCAGCAGTCAACAACTCATAGCTGACTGCTTGTGTCAGAGTCAGAGAACCAGAGCTGTACAAGACCTTATTCCATCTCTAAGTGGTAGTCATGGAAACAGGCTGCATGGAACTGCATACATGCAACCTGGCTGAACGAATAGAGTTTGAAGTAGGAAGGGGAAACCAGGTACACAAAATGTGCAGTGCTGAAACTAGACGTGTTGGAATGAAAGTTGCAGATATCTCAGCCTTGCTGTAAACTACAGCACAACATAACAAAACATCCTTTTTCAGTACGAATGACTTAAGCCTCATTGGCAGCAACTTAACTTAACTTAACATTTTTATACTGTTTTAGAATACTGCAGAATCTGTAAACAACCAGTTTCTTTTACATTTCTTTTCTCTAAAAGCTATGTGTATACAATCTATTCTTAAATGCATTAATTGACCTTGCCTTCACTACTTCCTGTGGCAATGCATTCCAAGCATTCACCACTCTCTGGCTAAATAAATATTTCCTAATATCTAATCTGGACCTTTCTTTAGTTAATTTGTAGCTATGCCCTCTTGTTCTTGTAGGTGGTTGTATTTTGACAAACTTGTTATAGTCTAATTTACCTGTTGCTTTGATTATCTTATAAACCTGTATTAAATCAATATTGAATTCTTCCTTCTAGACACTGTAGGCTGGCTTTTCTGAGTCTTTCCTCGTAATTTTAATTCCACTATCAGCTTTGCTGCTCTTTTTTGTATCCTTTCCAGCATGTTTATATCCCCTCTACGATAAGGACTCCACACCTGTATACATTACTCCAATCTAGGTCTAACTAATGGTTTATACAGTTTGAGTATCACTTCCTTGTGCCTATGTTTAATATTTCTTTTTATCATACCTAACATCGCATTGCCTTTTTCACTGCTACCTGAACTTGCTCACTCACTTTACCTGTATGATCTATTATAACCCCTAGGTCACTTTCCTTTTCTATCTTTCTAATATTGTTCTCGCCCATTCTGTAATTATGTTCCATATTTGATCTACCCATGTGGATGACTGTACATTTATTTACATTAAACTCCATTTTTCAGCTCACAGACCATTCTTGAATGCTATCTAAATCCGACCTCAATATATCCACTTTGCTTTAGATGAGACACTACTGCATAGTTATGTGTCATCAGTGAATTTTGCAATCATGGATCTGATATCAATGTCCAAATCGTTTATATATATCAAGAACAAAATTGGTCTCAAAACTGAGCCCTGTGGCACTCCAGTCTTTACTTCACACCACTGAGAGTACTCTTTATTTATGCCCACTTTCTGCCTTCTTCCTGTTAACCAATTTTCAATCCGTTTGGCAACTTCCCCACCTATTCCATGTGATTTTAACTTTCGAAATAATCTTTGATGAGGTACTCTATCAAAGGTCTTAGAAAAATAAAGATAAATAACATCCACTAGCTCCCCTTTATCAATCATTTTAGTAACCTCCTCCATGAATTCTAATAGATTAGTTAAGCACGATCTCCATCTAGTAAACCCATGCTAACTATTTCTGATTAGATTAATCTTGTCTAAATGCATTACAATGTTTTCTTTAATTATTGACTTAAGCTAGTTAAACTCACCGGTCGGGGGATGGCGTGGGCTAGTGGTTAAGTGACACAGCTCCCAACCGAAGGTGCTGGGTTCGATCCCCATCACAGCACCGGCCGTTACCCCAGGGAAGCAAACCCTTAGAAAATGCAGGAGGAAGCAGACCCTTACATAAAATGGATGCTGAAGTCGGATGCACTGGGCCGACAGGCACAAAATAAAAACCACAGTGTAACATACACCGTCTTGGGGAATAGAGAAATAAGGCAAACGCAAAAAAACAAAACAAAAAATATATAATTTGCTGATTTTTTGCCCTTTTTGAATAAGGGGATCACTCCTCAGTTCAGTTCATCCCGTAACCCATCAGGTCGTTGGGGCACACACGAAGATACTCCCAAAATCCCATGCCTTCCCTCTCTGTCTATTGTCGCCTGACATATCTCACCGGGACGAAGGCCTGACCACTCAGTGATGTTGTCCACCCATCTCTTCCTTGGACGTCCTCGCCCTCTCTGTGATGTTGTCCATCCATCTCTTCCTTGGACGTCCTCGCCCTCTCTGTTCCGGTAAGGAACCAAAGAGTATCGAGTTGGTAATTCCGTTGGACCTCGCGACGTGCCCGCACAAGGTCATCTTTCATCATTTAATAGCTGTGAACAGATCTTCAAAAGGACCAACAGCGTCTTCAACTCTCTGACGTATTACTACGTTCGTGACATGATCTTTATATGTAACATTTAGGAGTTTTCTATAGAACCTCATTTCCATTACATGTATTCTACCCTGGATATCTGCTGTAATGGTCCAGGTCTCGCAGTCATACAGAAATGTTGATAGCACCAAAGAGCGCATTAGTCTAACTTTTATGCCGAGCCGCTTGTCTTGCCATATAGGTTTCAGCCTAGTCAGCGCAGCTGTTGTTTGTGCTATTCTTGCAATTACCTCTGGCTTCGATCCCTTTTTGCTGATCAATGATCCCAGATATTTGAAACGTTTTACCACCTCAAGTTCCTGCCCATTTGCCTCTATTACAGATTTAAACCCTGTTATGTTATTGGTCATGAGCTTTGTTTTATCTGCATTTATTTCCATACCAAAACTCAGGGCTGCTCTATCCAATCTACCAATCAACTCCTGGAGTTCCCTTTCTGTGCCTGCCAATACATCAATGTCATCAGCAAATCGAAAGTTTGTGATAAGCCTGTCACCTATTTTAACCGTGCCAACATGTCCGTTTAAGGTCGTCTCCAATATTCTCTCCAAGAATATATTGAAGAGTGTTGGGGAGAGTATACATCCCTGTTTCACACCCACCGTCGTACGGAACCAATCGCCTAGCGTTCCCTCTACCGAGACTGCGCTTGTCGCCTGCTCATAAAGGTTTGCAATTACCCTCACAATATCACTGTTGAACTTATAATACTTCATTGTTGACCATAGCGCTGCATGCCACACTCTGTCAAACGCCTTTCTAAAGTCAATGAAGGCATGGTAGAGTTGTTGTTGATACTCTGAGTACTTCTCATTCATTATCTCTCCTGCATCTTTCCAATTCCCTGGAACATAATATAGCCAATGGTTTTGCTAGTTGGTCTCTAATTTCAAACAGCAATTTTGGATGAATACCATCTTTCCCTGGACATTTATCCACTTTTAACTCCAATTTTTAAAAAAACCATTTCCTCTGTAATACAGATTGATCTTAATCCTGCTGTATCCATGATCTTAATCTTACTGTATCCATGTCTCTTTGAAAACAATCTATAAGCTCTGGGATCTTGGAGCAGTCTTCTATTGTTATGGATCTACATTTCTTCTTTTTTTTAAAAAGGGAAGCTTGTGTTCAGTCATCCATTCCAATGTGAAGTATAGGTTTTAGCTGCAGCCAGTCTATTTACTTGAAACATGTATAAAACTTTGCAGTGGCTGATTATAATGGGATGTTCAGTGACATAAAGTTGGAAGAGTCTTTTACTTAAGTGGGTTAGACCACACTGTTAGTCACCTTTTTGACATGCTCTGGCAATGATCTTATTCTCTCATCCCAGCCATACACATACACATACACATTCATGTCAAATGACACCAAAAAATGACAAATCAATGTGGTGGAAATACTGATACTTTTATTGCCATAGTACATGTCCACCCATCACCACAAAATCAGGCTTATATGAGTATTTAAAACATCTAATTTCACATCATCTGTCCACCCATGTATGTTGTCATATGGCATTCATTCACCTTTTCACTCCAATGTGGAGTGGCGCACAGAACATTAGGGCCAACAGAATGGAAAATATCCCCAAGAATGGTGATATGAAGTCATGTACTAACTACCGAACCATCACTTTAATAACCCATCCTAGCAAAATCCTCCTACGTATTATTAATGAGAAAGTGCATAAAGCAAAAGCAGGTTTTAGACATGGCAGAAGGCACAAGCCCTAACACACAAAATATTATAGACAAGTGCAGAAAGTACAATGTCGACTTACACTTGCTATGCAGAAAACATAAGAGACATAAAAATGGCAAAGAGTATAAAAAGTTTGACCCATTCACAATTGGCAGGAATGAAATACCAGTACTAAAATATGCAGATGATATAGTTGTCCTTTCGAAGAGTGGGGCTGGAACAGATGATCCTGTTGGTTTAACATCACAGCGAGGAACACAAATCTATAAACATCAGAGAGATCAAGAAAATGAGCAAGGATAAGGTAACAACCAGCCCTAAATTTATTTCAGAGAAGCAGGAAGTTTTGAACGCCACAAATTTGGAATATCTCAACTCAATTATAAGCAACAAAGGAGATTGCTAAAAAAAAAGAAGTAAGAAGAAGAATGGCCACGCAGAGGTTGACTAAATGAAAAACTTTAGCAGAACACTAAAGAAATAAAGATACTGAGGACTTGCATCTTCCCAGTGACAACGTACAGATGCGAGACATGAATAACCATACAGACACTAAGGAAGAAGACTG
Organism: Ariolimax columbianus; assembly: GCA_036924085.1. Lineage (NCBI taxonomy): Eukaryota > Metazoa > Mollusca > Gastropoda > Stylommatophora > Arionidae > Ariolimax > Ariolimax columbianus. The sequence goes on from JAVGWX010000004.1 coordinate 109,296,751, forward strand.
AATCCTTCCAGCTAAAATGTTGCAGGAAAGTGCTCAACATACCATTAATAGCAAATAACAAAACAGAAAAACACAGAAATGTTAAATCGGCTAAATATAGAACAGAATTGGCTAGTACACAAAGTCCAGGAAACTAAAATACTTTGGCCAGATAAAAAACACTACAGTGGTATAGAAAAAAAACGATATTGGAAGGTATGGTTCCTGACAAGCAAGGCAGCGCATTAAAGGGATGACAGGCGGAGAGCTGGCCAAAGGTCAAGAGCCTTACAGAATGGCTGTTATGAGAAAAAATGTATAGAAAGGACATGCTACACGTCCCAAGTGGTCCACCAGCGTATTTGTGTGTGACAAGAATAGCACCACTGCCCTACAGAAAGCATGTTGTAAGAGGCGATTAATTGTGTGACATTGCATAACAACGGCCATGGTTAGGTGGTTTGTTAAGAGCAGCATAAATAACGCCTAACAGGTTGCGGGTCTACTTTGCTCTAGTGTTTGAGTCTATTAAGATACACTTGCACCACATCAGTTAACCACCCTCAACGAGACTTGTTCCAATGCAGCAGAGTAATAAGCTGCTGGCGCAAATCCTCCTCCCGGCTACATCCAGCTCACGCCAGAGCTGGGACATGCACAGGGGCATATGTAGATGTACAGGTCGACTAAGACATGATGTGAAGTATAGGTCACCACTACAGCTGACCCCTTTTAAAGGAAGCCTGTGTTTAATCATTCATGTTTTAGCTGCAGTCAGTCTCCTTACTTGGAACCTGTATACAAACTTTTGCAGACGCTGATTATAATGGTAATGGTTTTGTTTTTTTAACATGATGAGATTGCCAGCCCCAAGAACCTTCTTTTATATGCTTGGAAGGTGACAGTTGCCCTATTCTGTTCTTCCCGGGCACTAAGGGAAGGTGCCATTTGATTTAATGTACTATCTGTGTGGCTGTTATTTCAAACCTATGAATCTGTAGTTATTCATGTATCATATACGAGGTACTACATCTAAGCTTTATTTTAAACACATCTGGCTACTACACACTCTGCAGGTTTTTGCCTTGTGCAATGCCTGCATGTACAATGTCATGACTTGCAAGTCTTCTATTTTAGTGTGACAGTTGGCATGTTCTTATGTGTGTCACTCACAGAGCTCATCCAAAAACAACTCCGTTAATAGTATACACAAAGCAGACATAAGCCCAATTTTGTGGTGATGCGTCACAAATAAATTTACACCAACACCAAAATTGATCAATAAGCTGAGCTGAAATAATCGCATTGTTTCAAACAAAAAATAGATGCGAGCTACACATGCTCTGATTGCATAGTTTGGTAATGACATGTTCAACTTGAAAAGGGAAGACCATGTGCTATGATTCGTGGTGCGGCACATTTTATGCTAATTCTGGCCATTCAAAAATACACAATGTAATTCATACATTAGAAATAAAAAATAGAAGAACTCAGTATACACCAGATGGTTCATATTGGTTGGGTAGCTACGTTGATGTTAAAGCTTCTATAGAGAGGGAGCTGCTGGGACAATGATTAAACTGGCTCTAATAAACTGCTTTCTGTATTTGTGAAAATCTAATCATGATCAATTTTGTAATACCTGAAGATTTAGTATGATGCAGATTTTAGATTATAATGGACTGCCTGACAAATAGCAAAGCTAAGCCAAAGCCTTCTTAACCAGCTAAAATAATTTAGATGTTGCTACTTTCATGTATGCTTTACTCCCATTGTATGGTTTTCCTTAGTCTTCTGCAGCATTTCTCAACCGGGGTTCTGCGAGAAATCATTAGGAGTTCCATGAAAAATAGTTACAAATAATCATATGTAAATGTAATTTGAGTCATGTTGTGTTTAATTTTATATTCATATTTTTACTATACACGTGCAACATATTCTTGGGTGTTATAATAAAGTCTTGAACCTGTTATACCATTTAGAAGTATACTAATGATAAAAAATATACTTAGCGACATCTAATCAGTGCCAGTGTAAATCCGTCTTTAGTGGTTGGTGTACATGGCAGATTTAAGTATTGCCAAGTGATTCACTTGAGTACAGGACGCATGCATAGTCTCCATCTATGTGTGCTTCTTGACTTCATTCATCCATGTTATTTAGTAAATTTAACCCTTCATTTTAGGTATTATCCATCATTTTAGGAATGTTATCTGGTTACACAAATTTTAAAAATTGAAGTATGTTTATTATTATTTTTTGTCAGTCTATGAGAAGTTTGTATGTGCTTCCAAAGATATATTTTACAAGTTTTTTATTTTACACAAATGTCTGACTGCACAATGTGGCAATTTTTGAAGAAGAAAGATTCAAACAATTAGTTTGAGGCTAGTGATGAAGAATTGCAATCTACTGACAAATTTCACTGCACTAGTGCAAAAATGGGCATTAAAAAGGTTTGTCTTTACAATGAAAGTTACTTTACATAGACTAGTGATCCGGTTTGTCCCATTCCATTGTGTCGTGTCTGTGGCAAACTACTTTTAAAAACAGTAATGACTACATCAAAATTGAAAAGACACTTCATGCCAGATCAGTCATAAGAAAAATACAAGTGCTGATCATTTTTAAATGCTATTGGAATCTCAAAATAAACTGAGTACAGCTGTTGTGAATAAAAATTCAGTGAAAAAAAAATGATACCAAGTTACATATCAGAACTAACATTTGCAGATGATGTGGCCCTGATCACGAAAACCGAAGCACATCTCCAGATCAACTTGCAGGTCTGGGAAGAAGAGTTGAAGAAAAGAGGAATGCACATCAGCAACTCCAAAACAAAAACCATGGCGATCGCCAGAGATGAAAAGGGGCACACACTTGTCTATCAGATAACCCTGAAAACACGAGCACTGGAGCAGGTCAGCAACTTTAAATATCTAGGAGTGGTAATAGACAGCAGGGGAGGAATCAAAGAGGAGTTAACTGCACGAAGGGCAGCAGCAGGTAGACTTTTCCATGCAATAAACAGAGGTTTCCTCAGTAGAAGAGAAATATGCAGGAAAACAAAGATGGATGTATAACGCTCAACCTATGTGCCTGTCCTGATGTGAGTCATGGGCAATGACTACAGCCCAAGAAAGGCAATTACAAACTTCAGAAATGAGGTACCTAAGAAAGGCGGTTCAGGTGACGAAAAGGGACAAGATCCGTAACCAGACAATACGTAGCAATCTTGAAGTTCAAACTCTGCAGACACGAGTGGAGCAGTTCCAACTACAGTGGTTTGGCCATGTCTGTAGAATGGAAGAAGATCGGATACCAAAGCGGTCATGGGAGATAAAAAGTCAAGGACGCAGACCTCGAGGACGTCCCAAAGTACGTTGGGAAGACAAAATACAACAGTCCCTAAGTGATAGAGGGCTGGATTGGAAAGAGGCCAGGAAAAAGACGGCGGATAGAGCAGTGTGGCGTTCTCTTTGGTTATTTGGTAGCAGAAATTATTGCACAGAAAAGGAAAAGTGACACAGTTGGTAAGAACCTAATAGTGCCAGAATGTAAAATTATTGTAGTACTAGAAGTTATCTGTTTTTGTTATATGCGATATTGATTATTTATGTGGGTTTTTTTTTCCTGTTTACAGAAATGAGGTTAATGTGAGGTTTCTTGAACAGGCGGTATGATTTTAAGTTGTTTTTTTTCTTCATTATTGTCAATTAACTTAAGAAAAACATAAGTTATTTTTTTCTACTTAAATCAGCTTTCAGAAAAAATATATATTTTTCTTATGAACTTTCAGTTTATATCAGAAAAAGAAAGATATTAATAATGATATATAATAATTGTTATGTAGGGGTTCCCTGAGACATGGGTATTATTTCAAGGTCTCCGCAAAGGTAAAAAGGTTGAGAAACGCTGCTCTTAGTGTATGGGTTTTCAAATGCTAACATAGACAGGTATGACTGTTTCACATTTAAGTAACAATAAACAATGATGAGATTTCTAATCCTCAACTAGTACATAATGTACGTCTTTTTGTCCTAATCAGTTTTCATGACTTTATAATTGATATCTGAGGTCTTATATGCATGGGCTGCATTATGCTCAGTAAGCCACATCATATGGCCCACAAAATGATTCGTGCAACAAGGTAAAATAAGATATAATACGGGTTATAATTTGTGTCCATCAAGCCTATCATGCAGCCCACAAATGAATGGCATTACAAGGTAATACATGCCATAATCTGGACATGCTTTGAGGTACATCAACTGATTGGTGTGACAAGGACCTTTACCGCGTCTTTGCTGCTTTTATCTGACTGACAAAAATTTCAGTGTACCAGTCAAAGTCCTGTGAAAGCGACGGCTGAATATACACCGCCTTAATCTTATATAGACAACCGGGCTACCGTAGAAATAAACTGAAATTAGGCTATTTGTATGTCAAAAATGCCAGTTCATTTACAAGTTCTTTACTCATTTATGTCTATACACACAGCATAATCTTATCTATAGACCATCTAATAAAAAGGTTACAGGCTCTCAAAGTCAACAACCACAGTAAAATGTGACATTTTGAAAAATAGTGCAGCTACAGGTGGAAATTGGGTCTATTTGTTGTGTGGTCTTCAGGTTATAATCTGTGCTCAACAAGTCTATCATGTGATCCACAAAGTGACTGGTACCACAAGGTAGTATAATGCATGCTATAATCTGGGCCTGCATGAGGCCCACCAAGTTACATCATCAACCCACAAAGTAGTGTAATGCATGCTATAATCTGGGCCTGCATGAGGCCCACCAAGTTACATCATGAACCCACAAAGTGACTGGTACCACAAGGTAGTATAATGCATGCTATAATCTGGGCCTGCACCAGGCCCACCAAGTTACATCATGAACCCACAAAGTGACTGGTACCACAAGGTAGCAATTTTGTACTACTGTAACTGTGGTATTGGCAACAGTTTGTTTTACATGATGAAGTCGCCAGTCTCATGCGCAATCCAATTGTAATTAATATGCATTGCATGTTGCAGTGACCCTATTCTGTCTTCCCCAAAAAGGGGGCCAATCCACATGGGGGTATAAATTTTATACATTATATAACATTTCACAAGGCACTTGGCTTATAGAATAAGTAGCAAAAATTCATTGTTTGATGCAACAAAGATGATATTTAAGAACCAGCAGGAAAAACAAAATGTAAGATCCGTTTTCCACATATGAGCTTCATTTTAGGTAAAGAAGGCATGAAACATCAGTTATATGCACAGTAGGACACAGCATCAAATTCTAGCCTTCCTTATAAGAGGTCCCGGGATTGACATACTGCAAAATGTATATGATTGTTTGACTGATTAATTGATCACCTTTTTGGTACAAATGAAACATAGAACTACCGGTGATTCCTTTACAGGAAGCCTGTATGCAAGCATTTGCAGTTTCCCAGCAAATGATTTTACATGATGAAGTTGCTAGCCTCAAGCACAATCCTTTCTATTTATATATTTTACTGTAATGTTCATCTTATGGTCAACTTAATAAGATGTTAAATGCCTATAATCAGTAAGATTACTCTTTCGTCTTCCCTGAAAAAAGTGTTGAGTGGCGGGTTGCAATAGCTTTCCTTACATCCCGAGCGTGCTGATGAAGATGGATCAGGGTCCTCCAGGCGGTTGTGCTATGCTTGGCTTCATCTGCGTGTCGCTCACTACTACGGGGACCACAACCAAATAAGATAAAAAAGTATATACATAACAAGTAGTATAAAAAATAGTAAAATTATATTACAAAACATTGCACTGGATAAAATAAAACTGGATTCTTGTTCATAAGTGCTAATGGTGGCACTTGATTTACCCATAAATAAAACAGTGGATTCTTGTTCATAAGCGTTAATGGTGGCACTTGATTTACCCATAAATAAAACAGTGGATTCTTGTTCATAAGTGCTAAAAGTGGCACTTGATTTACCCATAAATAAAACAGTGGATTCTTGTTCATAAGTGCTAATGGTGGCACTTGATTTACCCATAAATAAAACAGCCTGTCAGAAGCACTCACTGAGATCAGCAATAATTTCAATAGAGTGATAATACAGTGGATGCTTGCCCACTACAAGATACATGGAACTGAGGAAGCAGATAGGTTAGCCAAAGTCCAAATTTAAGATAGGGCATTATATGAAGAAATACAAATAATAATTAAAATAAACTTCAGGGAAAAATGGCACAGAAAACAATGTCTGATAAAGCAGATACATCCTACTTCTCGTCAATTAGAGATAAGTCACAATATTTACATTCTGAACAGAATACCGCAGACTGAAATACATATACAAGGTCTGTTCAAAATGTATTGGACCTTTGGCTGGGAAAAATATAATTACTCACCAACAGGTCTGAAAACCTAATTCTCTTCAAAGTACTCTCCATTAGACTCCACATACTTCACCCAGCAATCGTGTCATTGTTGGAAGCATTCTAGGAAGGCCTATTTGGGAATACAACTGGGTTGTCATGTTTCGCATCATGTCTTCTTGAGACTCAAATCAGGTCCCTTTCAGCTCAGGGAACAGCCACAAATATCAAGGAGCCACATTGTGAGAGTAGGGAGTGTTACGAACCAGAGGAATGTTGCGTTTAGCCAAGAAAGTCTGAATCAGATGCAAAGAATGGACAGGTGTGTTGTCATGATGGAGCTGCCATGTTCTCTTTGCCTACAGGTCCGGTCACTGTGTCATAGCAGCATCACAAAGGCAACGGATCACCTCCAGGTAGTACTCTTTGATTATGTTTTGGCCTTGTGGTTCATACTCGTGATGCACTAACTACCCCACAGAAGTAAAACAAAATGGTCAACATAACTTTGATGTTCCTGGGCGCCTTGCTTCTTTTGGCCTTGTGATAACAGCACCTCGATTTCCAGGTCGTACCGTAAACCCACGACTTATCACCAGTGATCAGTGTTCAGGAAGTCGGGGTTGCTGTTTGCGCAGTCCAGCATGTCCTTTGAGACTTCCAGACGGAGTTGCTTTCATTAGCAACTTTGGCATAAATTGCAAGTAAATTCTCTATCAAAATAGAGTGTACCGAACCAATGCTCACCCCCGCCTCATCTGGAAGTTTTCGGATGGTGAAACAACATGCCCAAACTCTGCTCTTGGTCAATAACCTCATCATTTCAGCATGTTGATGGCCTACCGGAATATGGTCCTCTCTCCACCTATTTTTGAAGAGATTATACCACTCCTAAATTCGTGTTATGCTCATGGCCTGTTGAATCCTCTGAATGGTTTCCACTTGGGTATCGCAAAGTTTTCAGCAAAATTGTATGCATTACTGCTGCTCAAGCCGTTCTGTCATTTCGCAGCAAATTATGAAGTTTTAAAAACTTAAATGTAAGAGGCCACAGCTTGTTTTATCCCAACCAGTAAGCCACGTTCCCATTTACATCTGCATCAGTTAAAAAATGTAGATACATGCCCTCTGTACCTTTAGTTGTGATATTGGGCCTACTAGAATGTGAGGGATAATCAATAAAATAAAATGAATAAAAAATATACTTCTTGACAGTCTTTTCTTCAGTGATGAAAAATAGTTATGATCGTATCACTATTGAAAATAATTGTCCACATAACATGACCAGATCAGCTTGCAAATACCCTGAAATCATGTTTATCACATATTATTTTTAGGAGATTGTATGTTTTAGAGTTAAACTTATAGGAACTTCATGACCACATTGGAAAAAGGATCATAGAGCTGATTTCATTGCACCTGAGATCCCCCATATGTTGCTCAGTACCTTTAATTCCTGAAAGTGCTGATGACAGAGCATGAACTTGGTAGATTTCTCAACAACTCTGAAATTTGCCTCTAACTTCATCAGGTACCCATTTACAGCTGGGTCAACTAGGAGAAGTGGTCATACTATTTAAAAATTCCATGACATGCTCACTCTTGTCAAATCAAGCATAATGAGATTTGAACCTGGTATGTTTGGTTTGTAAACCATGCTCACACACACCCCAACTTATTTCTTTTTAAATCCTACACATTCTCATTGTCTGTCTTCCATAATCATCTCTGCTCTACCATCCGACATGCATACTGACTTGCACTTTTTCACGTTTGAGTTTTTACCCTCTAGAACGAGTAAAATTGGTTTTTTTGTTTTAACTTCGTCCTTATACTTGTGTTCTTTTACATTGACTTGATCTAAAAATAACTATACACATTCAATCTATTCTTGAATGCATTAATTGACCCTGCCTCCATTATTGCTGTGGCAATGCATTCCAAGCATTCACCACTCTCTAATAACATTTTCTGGTATCTAAACTGGACCTTTCTTTAATTAATTTGTGACTGTGTCCACTTGTTCTTGTAGGTGGCTGTATTTTGAAAAACTTGTTATAGTCTAATTTATCCTTTCCATTGATTATCATATAAATCTGTATTAAATCACCTCAAATTCTTCTTTTTCCTTGACACTGTATACAGTGGAATCCCATTATCAGTTTTGTTGCCCTTCTTTGTATCCTTTCCAGCATGTTTATATTCCCTCTAATGATAACAACTCCACACATGTTCACAGTACTCCAATCTAGGTCTAACTAATGCTTTATACAACTTTCATCCTAGACAAGTTGACATGCAAGATTATATGATATGAAGAGTAAAAAAAATAACTATGGCATAAATAAATATAGCATTTTTTGTTAATAAAACATATTAAGGTTACTCCTCCCCCTTCTTGTAAAAGCACAGGTAGTATCTTGGATTACACAAGTGTTTATCCCTGCAATGATAATTGTGAGTCAATATGCAATGATATATCATTGTGTCCATTTACAACAAAATTTGTATATAGGCTGAGCATGCCTTATCCAAAATATCTCTAATCTGAAAAGCTCTGAAACTTTATTATAGAGCTGACTAACATCATGAATTGATAATTCCATACGGCTCTGTGAAGATGCCTAAGTATGGAAAAAATGGGGCATTCAGAGGCTACTGATATAACTAATAAGTTCTCATATCTAAGGTGAAGGGTTCGTACCTTCGCAGAAAGAAAAAGGTTAACCTTTAGTAAATTAACAATGTACGAGGGTTGCTCAGAAAGAAGTTTGTTTTTGTGAAACTATTTATTCACAATATATGAAATTAAGTACAGTATAACTGAATGTTTCTTTAACATGTGTTATTTTTCCACATAAAATCTCCGTCCCCTACTGCGGCCTTACATCTGCATGAAACAAGGGAAAAATGCATGCATGCCTTTCCTGTATTAGCTCGTTTCCTGTTCACATAGCCAACTTCCTTTGATGGCTGTGGTCAGATGTGAGGAACCAATCTTATGCATGCCATTGAATATCCGGCATGAGCTGCAGCGGTCAGCGACCCATATCTGCCAAGACCCTTCTACACATCCCCATGGTGATCCTGGATTACAGGCTGCAACAGAGCAGACTGGCTAGGGAGAAGGGATCGAAGAGGGAAGGCTAACCCAGTACTAAAGAATGTTGGACCGAAAGGTGCACATATCACAGTCAAGCTGTAAACTACAATACAACGCATTCCATTCTCCAGACAACATCCTGGTACTTGCAAAGCCCTTTTAGGGTTTGGTAGCGGGAGATTGAGAACGAACGAAAAAGAATATCCAAGATTGTAGAAAATTGCCATTGCACTTTCTGAACCCATCATCCAACCATTTTCCAATCGATTGCACAACTTTCATACACAGCACACAAACATTTGTGAATGTTCCCTAAACTTTCTTTCTTTGCATAAAAGAATTCAATTAGAGCTCATTGATTATAACGGGTCTTGTAGAGACATCATTTTAACATACTACTACAGTAGCACTATCTGTGCAATTATGCACACATACGCAGGAAACATCAGTGTTGCAACCTGTAAATTTATTTTCACTTTGATATCTTTATTCTGGGATGAGAAAAAAAATGTTTAGACATTACTATCTGAGCAACCTATGTAGCCAATACATTCCAATCACTCTAAACACATATACAACAGAAAATAAAGTGAAGTAATAGGCAATCCGGAAACGAACTACCAACTTTCAGGTAATTAATCTATTCTACTCCTAAGAATCTACTTCACTGCACTCTGTGTTTAACTGCAGAGAAGTCATAAGTTATGGGGATTCAGTCAGGTACAAAGTCTTAAGTAAATTTCAGGTGAAAAATGTAGAGCATCTCCTTGCCTCACATCCATGCTTTGCATCCTCTAATTCACCCATATCACCTTGCCATCAACCAACCTTCTCCAAGTATACCTGTCCTGTTCTATTTTCTCCAGTTCTTTTCAGCTTCTTCATGTTTTTCGTCTATCAGCCTTTAGGTCTTATCTCAATGTGTTATTTGGCCGTGCACCTGAAAACAGGCTATGTTACAGCAGCTTGACCAACAAGGTAAAGGCTGTGATCCCCGTAGTGGTGGTGGTGGGCCTGCAGAGAAACTATGCATTGTACTACAATGAGGAGGACCTAGTTCGATCTTCAGTATGTCCTGGGATGTAAGAACACATTAACAGTGAAAATTCATCAGGAATAAAGAACTTCGCAAGAGTAGCTTAAAATAGAACAGGGAATTCTGCCAACTAGTTGACCCAAACAAGGTGTCATTAATGACCTAGCCTATTTAATGCCTCACTATTGCAATTATGGAATATAGACCTAAAGCGAAACCACTACCGGTTACAGTGATATAAGAAAAAGTATTTCTGTTAAACTTTACCGGGATGGTTGGAAAGAAATTGGCCAATACAAATTCATCATAAAATGAATATCAGTTAACAAAATTTAATGAAAATTTATATAGTTGTTCAAAATTAGCCAACAAAGATGTCGGATATTTAATTTTATCTTCGAGCAATACACTTTTTGAACCATTAGGCCTAGATTTTTTAGTCAACAGAATTTGGGTCAGGACTGTTCGGTGTCCAAATGGTTAGGTATAAATGCAGGAGTCTCAACGTTACCAAAAACTCATCTTTCTTCTGGAGTAAATGCCATTTTGGAGTTGACGGATCTAATGAGGACATCATCCAAAAATTATGCAATCACGAGTAATTCAAAAATAAAGGGAACAAATTTTATGACAAATTTGTATCATCCCCTTTTTTCCTACTCACCCTGTAGAACAAGAATATGTATACTCGCTGTGTGTCATGCTCATTATCGATTATGTCGTGCAAAGATAATATTGAAAATGTCAAAAGGCCCTCTACATATTTCACCCTGGGTAAGTGAAAAGGATATAAAAAACCATAAACACATCTATTTAACTATAGAACATAGAGCCAAGCTGTTAGAGAAACTGAACAGCTGTGTAAGTGTGGCGTATCTTATAGAGGAGTATGTATCGAAAACATCTGCATTTAAGACCTGAAGTAACAGAAGGACAACTTCTCAAGTTATATGCTCAAAGAGGTAAACAAAAACATGATTAATGAATAGAAAAACACTGCATAAACAAGGTCTTGATCGTATATTGAAAGAGTGGATTCATCAGTTTATCTATCTCAATCATGTATTTAAAAAGTGAATTCGTCAGTGTATCTAACTCAATCATATATTGAAAAAGTGAATTCATCAATGTATCTAACTCAATCATTTATCGGAAGTGAATTCATCAGTGTATCTAACTCAATCATGTATCGAAAAAGTGAATTTGTCAGTGTATCTAACTCAATCATGTATTGAAAGAGTGAATTCATCAGTGTATCTAACTCAATCATGTATTGAAAAAGTGAATTCATCAATGTATCTAACTTGATAAAGCATGTATTGAAAGAGTGAATTCATCAGTGTATCTAACTCAATCATGTATTGAAAGAGTGGATTCACCAGTGTATCTAACTCAATCATGTATTGAAAAAGTGAATTCATCAGTGTATCTAACTCAATCATGTTTTGAAAGAGTGAATTCATCAGTGTATCTAACTCAATCATGTACTGAAAGAGTGGATTCATCAGTGTATCTAACTCAATCATGTACTGAAAGAGTGGATTCATCAGTGTAACCATCTGTTCTGTTAAGAACTGATGTCAGGGCAGACCCATAAATGAAACTAAACCAAGTGGTTTTATTACACACATATGAAAGTTACATCATCTGGTGTGAAAGAATTAAATATAGCAATTCTTATGAAGCAAACAAGCCACAGGGTTAGTTAGAATAAGTCGTCATAGGCATTCAAACACGCATCCCACTGCTTGGGTAGACGGCGGATGCCGCCCCAAAAAAATTACTCTGGTTGCTCTTTGAACCACTTGGTCACTTACGGTCTACTGAGAAAACTATCAGTCGGAGGATAAAATGAAATTTTGCAAACTTGATGGTTGGTATGTCCTGTTTACATCAGAAATGACGTCATCATGCACACATCATCGTATGTATGTTCACTTGGTGGAGTTCGGTCCGGTTTCATATGATTTTAACAATTTGCAATCTGTGGATTGCAGGTCATCAACTGGAATGCAAAAATCCAAGAGATGGTCATTGACTAACTTCAAAATGTCACCACTGTGGGTGACCTTGAGCTCTTTCACTAGCGCATCCCCAGCATACCAGATCTCATAGGTTTGAGACTTCTATGTCTGCTATTCATTCATGCCACAGCCAGCCCCTTGAAGGAGGGATTGAGAGTCTGAAACAATAACCGGCCTCATTAAAGAGGTCTCAGATAACCACCAATGAGCCGAAGTCAATGCCTCGATCTCCATTCTCATACTGGAGACTGCTGTCCTGTATTTCCCACTCTGCTCAACAACCACCTTGCCTCTCACTCTAGCAGAGAAGTCCCAACCAGAGAACAGATCCATCGATATATATAACAACATCATTACAAGTGTTATCACTTACCAGTTGTTTGGTTTACTTTCCTGTTGCACCACTCTTTGCATTCCCTGTCCAGGGTGAGGATGACTTTGTGGTAGTTTGTCATTTTATCTCCAGTGTGGATACATTCTTCCCATTTTGTAGTTCTACCAATTGATATCAAACATCTTCTAGCTCTTTCCTTGACGGTGCAATCTGACAGGCTTTTCTTCCCCATCGCATTGCCTTTTCTTCCTCATGCTCATTTGCACTGTACATTAAAGGTATTGTTTCCAGTCTCTTTACATCTTTACATGACCTAAACATTTCTCCTTTGATTTAATTAATTATTTCTCTTTTTCATACCTAACTTCTTCAGGACTTCTTTTTTTTGTACTTTAATATATTGCATGTTATTACCACTAAAAAATATATATAAATCTGAGACGTCTCCAGCCCTAAGCATTCTGGATATGGGATGCTCATACTATTTCACCTTGCACATGAGCAGCAATTAAAATAATAATAAACAGATCACAGTAGTAAAGCATGACAACGAAAAGTGTAATATCAAATATTTATCTGTGTAAATATTAGCTTTACAGAACATAATTTTAAAAAATTCAAACCAATAAAAATGAATCTGCAACAATTTATTCATTAGGTGATCTCAATAGCAAAGAAAGTAAAATGATAGTCACATCTTATGCAGGATTATGTGTTACCAACAGTGTATGTGGTCTAAATTGCAATGTCGATATTATCTTTGAAAATCTCTTACTCAAGAGAAGATGACAAAATGAAAATGGAAAAAAAAGGGAAGAGAAATTTAAGGGAGGAAGGGAAATTCAAGGTGGGATGTGAATGGAAGTCCAAGGAGAGATTAGAAAAGTGATTTTTTTTAAATAATCCCAGAGATGAAGAAAAATTTGAGGAGGCAGAAGATAATACCAAGGGAATGTGAGAAATTGAAAGAATGAGAGTGGTATCTTTTGAAAGAATATATATTGAAAAGATAAAAGGAAAGGTGAAAAATTGAAAATATTCTGAAGGAAATCCAAGGATAGATGAGAAATTGAAGAGATAAGATGATCTGAAAGAAGATGAGAAATTCAAGATAGATAGGAGAATATAAGGAACAGAGGCAATAAGAAGTGATACCAAAAGGTAGATAAGGAATTGAGTTGATAAGGAATTGGGTTGAGTAAGAATTGAGTAGATAAGGAACTAAATAAATATGAAAGGTAAACAAAGGGAGAAGAGAATTAAGGAGATAAGAAAAGTAGCCATGAGAGAAATAAAAGAATTGAATACATTAAAAATAGATATTTAAAAAAAAAATTAAACAAGAGATAAGGAATTGAGTAGATACATAATTATTGAGATAAAGGTAAACTAAAAAAAGATTAGGAACTAAGGAGACAGAGAAGTAAACAAAAGAATTGGGGAGATTAAAAAAAAGAAAACAAGGTGAGATCAAGAAATAATCAAATAAATTACACAGATGAGAGACTAACAGAGACATGGAAAGATGCATAAATAGATACAATAGACATACATGCAGACATCTGATTTTGGGTCTTTGGTTGCAAAGATTCCCAATCATGAAAGATAGTCTAAAAAACACACTGAGTGACTGTGATCAATAAAACCTGACCTGTCACTGAGCAATATTGGATCTCGTTGGCTCACAATTCATCGTGTCGCTCCATTTGCTTTTTCACAAATTTGTGAAGGTGTACCATATCACGAACACCTTTATAATCTTTCTCGAATTCACCCTTGCGGAATAGCTTTAGCGTAGGATAACCTCTGACCTGTAAGAGTATTTAGGCTCATATAAATGTTTTGTATTTTGAATTACTAAAATGTTTCATGTTTAGGTATAATTTTTTTGGTATTTAGATTTATACAAATGTTTAATTTTTAGGTTTATACAAATGTTTAATTTTTAGGTTTATACAAATGTGTCATTTTTAGGTTCATACAAATGTGTCATATTTAGGTTTATACAAATGTATTATACTTTGGTTTATATAAATGTTTCCCACTTAGGTTTATACAAATGTGCCATATTTAGGTTTATGTAAATGTTTCATATTTAGATTTATACAAATATCTCATATTTAGATTTATACAAATGTTTAAGTTTAAAAATGTTTCATATTTAGGATTATAAAAAAGGTTTCTTATTTAGATTTATACAAATGTTTCGTATTTTGAATTATTGAAATATTTAATAATTAAATTTTTAGATTAACCTTTAGCACGCCCTTGTAACACCCTAGCAAACCAACTCGGCCTTCAAAAATGGTGTGCAAATTAAAAAAAAAAAAAAAAAAACTCCAGAAAGCCATTTTTTAAATGCTGAATACGTCACCATATATACACTGCACTTTGCTGGTTAAAGTATCGTATGTTAGATTACAAATGGCTTTTGAACAGTTTTAATTTTGTATACGCTGTTTGGAGCAAGCCGACTTTTTGCGAAAGGTGAAGTAGGTAGTTGGGAACGATCTTCATCGAGTAGATCTGTTTATTTTGTTTGTTTAGATGAAAGAACTACGTTTAAATTGGAAACTAACAGTGGTGTTGATATTGTAAACACAGTATCGATACATTGTTGTGGTTTCCATGGTTTTCTATCGGAGCGACTAGGCCTAGGGGCAGAGTACAAATTTTTTCCCCCAAGATTTTCAGAAATTTTCAACTTCATCTTTTTTGTATCTCAGAAACTAACAAACACACAACAACAACAATAACACCCACATGTTTGTTATTTAATTGTGCCTCTACACACAAGAAAATCATATTTATTGACAAACAAACAGGAAAGTTACAAATTATGAAAGTCGACTACCATAGTGAGCATAGTGAGAAATTAATTATGTCAAATTTTCGTCAAAAATAATTTGGAGTGCTAAAGGTTAATACAAACATTTTCCTACTGAAATGTATTAAAATGTTTCATAATTAATTTTATTAATATGTTTCTTAATCAAATTTGTAAAAATGTTTCATAATCAAATTTGTAAAAATGTTTCATACAAAATATATATTTCATATTTCAATGTATTAAAACAATTAATAATTTGATACACTAAAATGCTTCATATTCCTCTTCCCAGCCTTGTGCCCAACCCTCCATAGTAGACAACAGTGGCGCTACACTCTGATCCTCAATACAATCTTCCAGGAATCAATCCATATTTGGAGTCTAGGCCATATTCTTTCATGGCACATCCCATCTGCCATTATTTATTTTAAAATTATACAAGCTGAAGCGTATATGACAAAATACCCGATACGATCAGTCTTGCTGATGGCCATCTCTGAACTGCCCCTTCTGGTGGACAAAACCACAGCAGCCTCCATTTGTTCACTTCTGTATAAGAGAACTTGACTTATTAATATAATCCAACTATAAAAATTGGACTATGCCTGGGTTGTCAGGGACACGGATTACATAAAAGTAGCTATCAAAAGTGTGAGGAACACCTGTCCTCATTTGTCTTCCAATCCCTGAGAAAACAAATTATTTATTCTTTTATTCCTGTAATCTACATGGGCTTTAGTTTCTAGAGCTTTCTTTTATTTCTATATTGTAACACAGGTAGAATAAAAATACTAGCATGTGCACTGCATGGTGATTGCTATGAATTAATCCACATTTTTTTAGGTCGGTGTAGAGCACAGATCTTAAATAAACACATGCAAGTCATTCTGTCCTGGGCCATCTGCTCCAGATCTCTGTTTCCTTTTGTATATCTGTTGTTAAATAGACATTAACACCTGGCTCAAATTTATTCAACCTGGAAGAGTGTGATTACAAACAGCGTTGAAATCAACTAAGGACTCCATGTTCAGGTAGGCCAGTTTAGACACGTAATTAGACAGTCTAGAGCAGAGGGAATCCCAAAGGCAGCTGCAGACTATGCTTGCCAGTTGTGTCATAGAACTTTCCGCGCTCTCATTGGTGTGATCAGTCATAAGTACACCAACATAATCAAGGATGCAGTATAACATGTGACAACGTAGACGATCCTCATAAAGGACGATGGGCAAATTATTATATACATATATATCACCCTGGGGTCGCTGTAGTCAAGAGGTTAAGGGCACTCGCCTCTCACAGAGATGAATGGAAACGGTGGGCGATCGAACCCCGCAAGTTTCAAGCGAGCCTTGGTCTCAAGTGGGGTAAGACCAGAGTGCCTGCATCCCGAGTTACCTCCAGTTACCAAGTCTTGCCACTGATCCAAGGTAACTCGGGTCAAGAGTAAGATTTATGATCAGTGCATTCACTTCCTCACTATAATCTAAATTCAGCGCACATCACATTGTTAACACAAAACTGTCTGATGCTGTGGCCATCATCGCTTGTGATGGGCAATAACTTTTATATATATATATATATATATATATAACTTTAGCTTTATTAACTTTATACCTGGTTGTTTTCACACACTGACTTGTACTGAGTACAGTCCACTTTTGCTATAGACACACGCTGACCCAGTAACTCTTTAGCCAGCTCCTCCCATACAGGGGCGAGTCTTTTACAGTGTCCACACCTGAAAATGCAAATATTTCAATATAAATCACATCTAAAGATCAGCAACTCTTATATTATTAAAGTAATCTGAAATTTCTTATTCTACCACACCTGAAAATCAATATATTCTTATACTAACCACACCTGAAAATCAATATTTATATTATATATATATATATATATATATATATATGTGTGTGTATATGAGGCATGTTCAAATGAAACCGGACCGATTTGCATCAAAAGAACATACGTATGATGCGCATGATGACGTCACTTCTGGTGTAAACAGCACATACTAACAGTCAAGTTTGCAAAATTGCATTATCCTTCGACTCATAGTTTCCTCGGCAGACTGTTAAAACATGGCGGGTGTGATACAGAATCTGTCCAGAGTTGATCACCGAGAGGTGATTCAGTTTCTAACAGCTGAAGGATGTCGACCAGTTGACATTCATCGCAGAATGCAGGCAGTGTATGGTGACAAAAGTGTGTCGAAGAAAACAGTGACGAACTGGACAACGATGTTTACAGCAGTACGTGAGTTAACGAATAATCTTCTGAGACCAGATCAGGCGCATATTGCGTCAGAAGATGCCATCGCCAATATTGATGCAACAATTTGGGTGGACTGTCGCTGGAGCTTACGTTCGCTAGCAGAGGAATTCACTGTGTCGCTAGGGACAGTTCAAATGGTGGTTAGCAAGAAACTGAAGTATTGAAAGGTGTGTTCCTGTCAGTGGCAACTGGAAAATTCTCAAGCAATTTCAGAGCGGAGGCAGAGGCACTGAGGGCTGCAGTAGAAGCAATGCTGACAGGCGAAAGCAATGAAAGCCAGATAGTCCTGTTTACAGAAGATGCCCTGGCCGTAGTCACAGCACTAAAAAGCCAGAAAAATACTGAACTTAATGATTTAAGAGCAGTACTCTATCAACTATGCCAGCAGTCAGCACTAAAAAGAGTAGGGGTACAGTGGGTTCCATCCCACTGTAACATCCAAGGCAACGAGGAGGCAGACAGACTGGCAAAAGAAGGTGCAAGACTACCACAACCAGATTCTAGTGTCCTACGAAGAGTCCAAAAGGCTTATTAGGGCCAGATACATGGCCAAATGGGAAACAGAACATACTGGCTACACAAAAAATGATGCCTATTACCAGTTGAACAGAAGAGAGCAGGTCATGGTCTTCAGACTCCGCACAGGCCACAACAGACTGAGGTACCATCTATTCAATAAACTGAAGACAGGTGGCACCGACGAATGTACTTGTGGTACAGGGAAAATGGCCGCTGAACATCTGCTGCAAAACTGCCCGACAAACGAGGACCAGAGAAAGCAGATGTGGCCATCACCAGTGGCAACACTAGACAAGCTCTATGGCAGTGGCGACAGCCTCAGGATGACCGCTGCTTTTTTAGAAAAAATACAGGTTGATATTTGACAGCGTACGAAGAAGAAGAAGAAAGGTGTGTTCACAATGGGTACCTCGGTTGCTGACCAACCCCAACCACCATAAGAAAGAACGCATGTGATGGAGTTTGAACCACTTGCTGCGATACGAAGAGGAGGGTGATTAGTTTCTTTTGCGCATAGTGGCAGGTGATGGATCGTGGTATCACCACTTTGAGCCGAGCAGCAAAACTGCTAGCATGCAATGGAAACACCCCGGATCACCAAAACCAAACAAATTAATGTCACACATTTCTACTGGTAAGGTTATGCTGACAGCGTTTTTTTTACCATGAGGGACTTTTCTTGATAAACTTTAAAGAGCCTGGCATGAAAATTCAATGCGATCCGCTACAATGACACTAGACAAGCTGCATATAGCAATCAAGAATAAACGACCCGGCATGCTTTCGCATGGTGTGATACTGTTGCACAACAATACACGTCCACATGTCACGAGCATTGTTCAAAAAGCGTTTGCATAGAAAAGGTGAGAAGTACTGCCACACCTATCCTATAGCCTCAATATGCCCTCGTGACTTCCGTTTGTTCTGGCCCTTAAAGAAAATTTCTGAATGGACACAGATTTGTGACTTCGATGCAGACATCATGGTCTCGGTGACCAAGTTTTTCAAAGAGCAACCAAAATCATTTTTTTCTGAAGGCATCCGCCAACTACCCAAGCAGTGGGACGCATGTCTGAATGCCTATGGCAACTTTTTCTAACTAATCCTGTGGCATGTTTGCTCCATAACAATTGCTATATTTAATTATGTCACATCAGATGATGTAACTTTGACATGTTTGTAAAAAAGCCACTGGGTCTGGCTTCATTTGCAAATCTTTGTGAGAGTAATCTTACTACGCTACAACAATTGGCTGAGCTTGTGTATACAGAGTCACATTGTGAATTCAGATCTTGAAGATTGATGATCGACATGATTTTCTCTCTTCAGCAACAAGAAAAAGTCGCGTGAGCAGAATCAGGCCTTTTATATCGCATTAATTGACCTGACAAAGACATTTGATTTGGATTGTTGGGATGGATTCTTTAAAATCCTCTCAAAATAGACTGTCTGAGCAAACTGCTACGACTAATAATAATGTTCCATGAAGGCATGAAAGGAACAGTCCAGTTTGATGGTAGCTTATCACTACATTTGGTATTCAAAGTGGTGTTAAGCTGTGTTCTGAATTTTCTTTGTTCTATTATTGAAGCTTCCATTTGTTAATGCAAATGAAGGTATCTGCCTTTACACTAGGTCGGATGGTCAACTGTTTAACCTTGCAATGTTCAAGGCCAAAACAAAGATCAATCAGATCACCATCAGAGACATTTTGCTGACGATGCTGCAATTGTCACCCACAGTCAACAGGAACATCAGAGCTTAATAGATCGCTTCTACTAGGCTTGTAAAATTTGGTCTCACAATAAGTCTCAACAAAACAGTAGTGTTGTGAAAGGAAGTAGATGTCACGCCAACTTTTAGCATCGATAATTATGAACTGGCAGCTGTGCACCAATTCACATACCTTGGATCCCTAATAAATGACAAGCTCTCTCTAAATCCAGAAATAGACAGTCACATTGGCAAAGCTAATGCTACATTTGCTTGCCTCACAACTCGTGCTACGGAAAACCAGAAACTCACAATTAAAACCAAGTCCATGGTGTACAATGCACGTGTTGTTAGTACGCTCCTATATGGTAGTGAGGCTTTGGGAACTTATGCCAAACAAAGAACATAGGTTTAACACCTCCTATCTACAGCGCTTGCAATCCATTCTTGGAATTACATAGAGGGATAGAGTCACAGAATACACTCTCGCACCTGTCTCCAAAGCATGTACTCTTCTTAAGCAGCAAAGACTACAATGGCTTGATTATGCTCATCGCATGAAAAATAGTCACAACCCAAAGATATCATCTACTGACAGTTGGCCGAAGGAAATAGAACAGTCGGTCGACAACAGTTGATGACTGTAAGTGTGAAATCTTCTTCGTCGTTTGTTCTCAAACTCTCACTACAAAGTCCTGAAAAGGATTTTGCAAGTAACAAAATGTAGCCCAGAGAACAGAATGTGTTGTGTTGTAATTTACAACTTGACCGCAATATTTGCACCTTTAGTCTGATACATCTGACTTCAGCATTGCATATTTGGGTACCGGGTTAGCCTTCCCTCTTCGATCCCTTCTTAGCCGGTCTGCCCTGTTGCAGCCTGTTATCCAGGATCACGATGTGGAGGTGGAGAAGGGTCTTGGCAGCTCTGAATCGCTGGCCCTGATGTTAGCAGTCAGCTTTGTGTCACTGGCCACTACAGCTCATACACTGCTCAGCATCTGGATCCTATAAGTGTGATATGAAGGCCCTGGACATTGAATCTGACATCCCTGAGCGGCGACATCAACCTTGGTGAAAAGAAGCTCTTGCAACACAAAGAAATGATACAACGTCGCAAGGAGGAAGAAAACAAGAAACGCTTTTTCATTCCTTGCCACTCAAAGTTCTATCATCCTATAGTCAGTCATGACTGAAAGATGGTACTACTATATTGCCAGAGTGTAGGTGGGAACCAAAAAGGGAGCAAATAATAGTAGCAATTTTCTGCTGCGAGAATTATGTCGTGTAGTATTTTACAGTTGCTCTTCGATATCTGCACCTTTCAGCCTGTCCTCAGTCTATCTAAAGGCACCAGGTAGTTTGGAGTCAGAGGGTTCCTTCTCCTTGAAGAGCTGCTTTACAAAGCTAGTGAGCCTCATCTACTTGGGTTGTCTTTGGTTTCATCCATGAGTCTTTAATATGTCAGTATCTCATCTGCAAAGCAAAGGCAACAGGTGATTTTGAAATCAGTTTTCCTTCTCCTAGATAAGCTACCTTGTCTTGTCTACCCGAAGTATCTATCTGGATGCTACTCCCACCTGAAAATTACATTATGAATGAAAAAAGTAAAAAAGTAAGTAGCATTTCCTTTACTGAACGTTGCTTCTTACAACCGCCACCTATTTGGCCGTTATAAGTTTCTTGGCAAGTGTGCAGTATGGTAGTTTGCCATTACTTTCCGCATCTGCATGAGAAAAAAACCCAGCGCCTGCAAAACAGGAAACAGTGGGAATCGAACCCAGTGCGTTGGGATTGTGAAAACTGAGCGCGTTTCACCCCTAGGCCACGCAGCCTCCACGAATCAAATAACAAACAAAAAATTTGATGCAATAGGGAAAATGAAATGAAAGTCAATAACTCACCATGGTGCATAAAACTTGACAAGAACAAGCTCATTGGATGATAAATGAGATTGAAATGTACTTTCTGTTAGGTCTTGCACTTTGCTCTATGAATGAAAGAGTGTACATTTTGTTGAATACTTGTAGAAAACAAACCAATCAATAATGGCTCCAGACCAAGGCATCAGATTGAAAGATCATAACATCTGAAACGAGATGTTTGCACACAAACAGTGCAACGTATATCGCTGTAACCAGCATACGAAGAAGAAGAATCTCACTGTCCACAGATCAGGGGAAGGACTCCCGGTCTCCACAGTGATTTGAACTGGCACCCAAGGCGGACACCTTACCTCAAGACCACTGAATCCGTCCGTCTTCTCCCTGTCCCTAGATTTTATTACATTCTTTTGAAAGTTACGCTGTTTTTCCTTCGGATGCCGCTTGGGAGAGGAGGAACTTAGCTGTTAGAATATTTTTTTGAAAGGATCTGTGGGTTCTCCTTTATCACATGAAAGGGATTATGTCTGATTTATGGTGCCATTTTTTGTTAGATTACCGACACGGAAAGTAAGTTAGTATATAATCTGTGCGGTCATTTTTGTTTTTGCTTCAAGCCTCTGTAGTGTTTTTTTAACACTGTCGTTCCATTTTTATATTTGTGCCCTCTTGCTCTGAAGTATTGTTGTCTGGTGTTATAAGTTTGTGTGGTTTGTAGGTTATGAGGCATTCTTGCCATGTCCAGACCATTGAATTCTCAGCTGTTATTTGCATACACCATGTAAGTAGCATGCTGGTTGAAAAGAATAAGAGTACTAACATTATAAGAAAGCTACAGACAGTTATGCATGGAGACTAGCAACCTCATCATGTAGCCCTCTACATTTCTCAATGTCTCTTCTAGGCACCCTGACTGCTTTTTTGTGTGCAAACTTCTTCTTCATCGTACGCTGTTTACAGCAATATTTACTATGCACTGTTTTATTTTGTTAAGCCTGTGGCTCAGTGCATCCGATTTCAACAGGCGTTTCTGTAGGGATGCCCTCCTTAACATTTGGCTGTCCCCAGCCTATCTGCAAGGCAACAGTTGTTTGTGGTCAGAGTTGTCTCTCTTAGGGAAGTTGTCTTGCAGGACTATCGAGTCTTCCCTACTCGTGTCTATAGGGTGTGGTGATGATATGATCTGATGGACTATGTACTAGTTTGCACTATCCCGGAAGAGAGGCAGTCCAGTGTGTCTGTGTCCCAGGATCGTCACGTCCTGCCAGAAACGTAGCATATGCATGTGAGTGGGGTATCTCTTTGCTGCCTTTATTTTCTCGGCTCCTCTGCAGTGATGGTACGCCTAGCATTCTCTGCCACCTGGGAGGTTGTCACAATAGGGCAGAGGTGCAATGTCCGCTGGCCTGCATCTCTTCTGCGGTCCATTGGGATGACTGATAGCAGACAGAGGTAAAGAGCGAGGCCGGAGTGCATTTACCCAGGGGACAAGCCTGGTCATGGCACGGAGATGTTCGCCTGGTGTGCGGACATATCTCATGATCAAGGGCTGAGTCTCAACAGTCCGCAGTGAGGTGGCTGCTCTATTGCTTACGACACCCCGACCGAGAACTAAGTCTTTTACTAGTGGTTTCACACCTCAACGCCGTATGGGGTGAATATCGAGCAGCTCCCCGCCGCGGGACGGCCTGAGACGCTAGCGCCAGGTCCCAACCATATCGTTGCCTCCCGTCGCAGTGGTGCTGAGATTCAGGGCGGGATTATGGCTTAGAAGCGTTCGGCCGTAATCTCTCAGATGGTAGCCTCGCACCATTGGCTTATCAGCCAGGTACGTGGACCAAGTGCCTGAGACCTGCGACTCCTCTCGAATTGAGCAGGATTACCGTAGCAAAGCCCTGTCATTAGTAGAGTAAAACTGACCTGTCTTCCGAGGGTCTAATACCAGCACCCGTTCCCTATTAGACCCAACGAAAGTGCTCTCGGCCTGTCAATCATTTCTGTGTTGGCGTGTTAGGTCTAATTAAGCCGCAGGCTCCACTCCTGGTGGTGCCTTTCCATCAATTCCTTTAAGTATCAGCTTTGCAACCATACTTCCCCTGGAACCCAAAAACTTTGGTTTCCCGGAGTCATCGAAGCAACTCCTGTGGATCGATAGTCGGCGTTGTTTATGGTCAGAACTACGATTAATGAAAACATTCTTGACAAATGCTTTCGCAGCAGCTCGTCTTGCGGCGATCCAAGAATTTCACCTCTAACGCCGCAATACGAATGCCCCCGTTTGTCCCTGTTAATCATTACCTCCAGTTCCAAAAACCAACAAAATAGAACCGAGGTCCTATTCCATTATTCCATGCACCATTATTCAGGCAGCCGAGGCCTGCTTTGAACACTCTAATTTTTTCAAAGTATACGCGCCGGCCACCCGGGAATCTCAGCGAAGAGCACCCGCGGGAGAGAGCCGGCAGACGGTAGGCAGGAGACGATTTTTGCCTGCCGGCCTGCCCTTCTCCGATCGGTTGGTCGGGCGAGGACAGGGCCTTTAGACATGATTCCTGCTTTCCATTTGCCGGTCCAAAACTCCGCGCTAGCCTTCGACGAACCACACAGACTGACAATGCTTCTCGATACAGACTACAGTAACGCACCCTTACCAGCGGTACGACTCCACCAAATTGGTCCTGCTAGAGTGCCGGGAAGAGGCGGGCGAGCTTGGTAGGCAAGCCGCGCTCTCGCTCCGCCTGGTGGGACTGAGATCGCTGTACGAACACAGGATGCAAGCCAATCGAGCCACCGAGAGACTAGCCCCAGATGGACAGTGAGATTGACTGTGTTCAGTGTCGAACATGTTAAAAATCACTTACCAGTTATAAAATAAAAAGAGCAGGAATAACAGCCACTGCCTGGACAAAATTCAAAAATTCTAGTAAAAAATATATGCAAATTATTTCTAAATAAATTAAAAATTTTTGTTTGTACCGGTGGAAAATACTAGAAACATGTTATAAAAATGTTTACTCCCCAGGTGTATTACAATTTTTTTCTTTATCCCATCGATAGCTTGACCTCATTGACTTTCTTCTGTATCTCAATAAAATCTTAATTCGAAATTTATTGAATAACCACGAGGAATCCAGATGCCCCTGGGCATGTAGTGCTCTAAAATAATGCCTCATTCATCCATAAAGAGATTCAGCATAACCTTTCCTGCAGATTGCTGTGTGAGAAACTTCTTCAGTTTTAGTGAGGAAAGATGGCACAATTTCTTGCTCGCTCTCTTCATTTCAGGCTCGTGGTTGCAAACCCAGGTTTCATCTCCAGTAATAATTCTTGCTAGGAAACCATCACCTTCTGCTTCAAAGTGTCACAGAAGCTCCTGACAGGCATCAACGTGTCGTTCTTTCCATTCTAGAGTAAGCTGCCGTGGCAGCCACCTTGCAGAGACTTTGTGGTACTGTAGCACATCATGGATGATGTGGTCTGCTGAACCTTGGCTGATGTCCAGATGTGCTGCAATTTCATTTACAATCAGCATTTATTCTTTACGAGGTAGTCAACGGCTGCAATCGACTCTTGGGTCACTACTGATCCGGTCATGAACAGTCTCTCATAGAACTCACATCATTTTGGAACTTCCAACTCCATTCATACACTTCCTGGAGTGAAAGGTATGCATCACTGTACTGAGCCTTCATTCGGTGATGAATTTCTATAGGTTTCAAGCCTTCGCTGCTTTTAAGATTTTCATTCGAAGTCCCGTCGTATGTTTATTAAGAATACTTCATATGATAGATAATTTAATTGTGTCTTTATATCTATTAACCATAATTTTAGCTTACATGGTTTAATATTAATGAATTATATTTTGAAAAAAAAAAGACTGACATTAAGACAAAAATAAATTAGGCTTAACTATAATGGGTTAAAAAGGTTGTATGAAGGCCTAAGTGGAGTTATTTATTTATGTCTTACATGCAGTTGGAATTGATAATTACTTATCTATCAGTCTTTCAAACTGCGAATTTTTGTGTGTATCTTATGTGTGGAACGGGCTGATAATGATCACAGCTTATCTATTAGTTCTTAGTGCAAAGGCTAGTGCCAGGTGCAACATACTGACCAAGACCCCTCATGTCCATGCTGTGCTACAAAAACTTAGTCAACGAGGCGGGAATTGATGTTGTGATCCATACAGTGGTGAGTGTGCTGAGAAGTCTTGCATCACATTTATGAATAAGTACTACAACCGGCTCCCAGAGAAAATTTGCAAAGAGTAAAGAACTCAGTACGAACATCTTCTAATATAGCATCTATTAACACTTTATATAGAACGGTTGGACAAATTTATCAGCCTTTCATACATAACGTTTGAACAAATCTATCCTATCAACCTTTCATATAGAACAGTTGGACAAATCTATTAGCTTTTCATACAAAAAGTTCTGACAAATCTATCCGTCTTCATATAGAACGGTTGGACCAATATATCAGTCATTGAAAATCTACATTTTTTTAACAGTATTGACAAGCTCCCAATAAAACCCAAGTGTCTCATGCTTAGTGGTCACACTGTGCATCACATAAAACAATTGGTCCTTCAGAGTTTTTGATGTCTCTTCTCAGGGATACACTTCTTTTTATGGCTATATACTGTCTTAACTGAGATTCAGACAAGAACAGCAATGACCATGGCTACTCTGACCAAACTGGTATGGAGGGATAAAAGCATCAACCTGAAATCCAAGTTGAGTTTAACGTATGCACTTGTCACTTCTGTGTACCTATACACGTGTGAAACTTGGATTCTGAGAGTGGTTCTAGAGAGTAAAATTTGTGCAATGGGGATGAGATGTCTGTATCAAATCCTCTGCATTTCGTATCTAGACCACATTACAAATAAGGTAGTTTGGGACACGGTTAAGGGAGAGGTCAGCCAATATAAAGACCTATTGATTATGATAAAACATGCAAGCTTACATGGTATGGGCATGTTTTAAGATGGTCTGGGATGACCAAGATGGTCCTGCAAGGTACTGGGAAGCGTAAGAGAGGGAGACAGAAAAAGAGGAGGGAAGACAACACCAGAGAGTGGACCGGGAAAGTCCATAGCTAGAAAAATATATCCTGTCACAAAACCAAGTTGAGTGGTGGGAACTGGTCCAACAAACTGCAGTATTGGTGCCTGAATAACCTTTCATCTTCTTGTATCTCAGAAACTAACAAAGACACAACAAAAACAATAACACCAACAAGTTCTTTATTCCTTTAAGTCTCTACACACAACAAAATCATATTTATCCTTTACCACTCTACATACAAAATGGACGCAATTTCCTCACTATCTACATTTGTGTTTTAGGACATCACGTTGTTTAACTATAGTTGCTATTTTGAGAGCCTGTAATATTTGTATTCAATGGTCTATTTATATGATTTGTTTGTGAGTAGAGAGATACACGAATAAAGAATTTGTTAGTTTTATTGTTTTTGTTGTGTGTGTGTTAGTTTCTGAGATTTAAAAAAATTAAGGCGATAGTGTTGAAAAAAAACAGCACACTTAGACACTCTCTTAGTTGAGAAAAAATTAAATCTCAGACAACGGGTTACCGATGTTTGCCGTAATGGTTATGTCGGTCACTTTGACTATAAATGTAATTATTGTATCTAAATAAAAAATCTAAACAGATCTACCTCATAAAAAATCAGCAGGAACTTGACTTCCCCATTCTAAACAATGGGTGAATCTTCAAATGCAAGCAAAAAAACAGAAGAAATAATTTTCAAACACCTAAAACTAATTCCACGCTCGTCATTGCTGGTATCTAACCGTACATTACTGAAGAAGGAACTCTCTACAATCAAATGATCAGTATTGTTTAGACTATTACTATGTAGCCGATCGTTTTCATGTTTGATTAAAACGGCTGCCGCTAGGCATGGATAATGTGAGGCAACAGGTGTCGCTTCACGATAAAAATGGCGTGGCCGCTTTGCACTGACTCCTGAGTCGTAAAGGTTATTGACCAACAAACAGAAAGGTTACAGGCTCTCTAAGTCAACAACCACAGTGAAATATGGTTTTGAAATATTATGACAAATTGTGCTGGTGTGGTAAAGGTTAATTTGACCCCCCCCCCCCCCCCCCCCCCCAAACAAAAATAAATAAATTAATGAATAAATCAACCTGCTCACCTCTGGATTAGAGACTGTTGTGGTCTCTGGCTGTTTCTCATCACCTGCTCCATCGCCCTCTGAAAGCTTAAGCAACACATATTTCTTGAGGGAGTCATGCCTGCGAAGACCCTGATATTTCTCAATCTGTGAAGTGGACAAACATGTCGGATAGAGTGTTTATCACAAAAGTAAATGTACAACCTGAAATGTTTAGTTTGTTTGCAGTGATCAAAATCAGCTACCTTTTGAGATAGAGAGAGAAAGAGAGAAATAGAAAGAGATAAAGAGGCGGGGGGAGGGCGGGAAGGGTGAGAGAGAGCAATAGGGACAGACAATAGGAGAAATATGGAAAGATACAAAGAGGGAGAGAAAGAGAGAGGGAAAAAGAGAGCAATAGGGAGAGAGAGCAATAGGGAGAGAGAGAGAAACAGAAAGAGAAACATGGAAAGATACAGAGAGAGACAGTGCACCTGTGGGTATGTCCAGAGAGCAGCGATATCAATTATGTATTGAACAACATGTACAATATACAATCTAGAAAACATCTTGTGTTGGTGGTAATTCAAATCCATCATATTGATCCTGAAGTTCCTTATTTGTGAGCAGATAACAGGACCACTGCACCCTACTATGTGTGCTGTAAAAGGCAACTGAGAAAGGTTGTACATGAAATTGGTAACTTGACAACGTAACACTACCTTTCAGGGATAACGAAGTCGTTAGCGACATGATTCACAACCCAAACTTGTATTTGTTTAGATGCAGCAATAAAGTGTTCCCATGTTCCTTAACAATGAAAAGATAAACACGATCCTAAAAACTACAGACCCATCAGTCTCCTCAGTTGTGTGGGGAAACTGATGGAAAGACTGATAAATAAAAGATTCACCTGGTATCTTGAGACCAACTCGCTACTCGCCTCAACTCAAACATGATACAGGCAGCACAGAGGACCAATTAACATATCTAACACAGGACATAGAAAACACCTTTCAAGAGAAAAGGAAAGTGCTAGCCATCTTCTTTGATCTCTCTCATGCCTTCGACACTGTCTGGAGAGAAGGCATGGAACTGAAAATCCTCCAAGCAGGAGTAACCTACAATATGTTCTCATGGATTAAAAGTTACCTATTCCAATGATCTGTCAGGGTAAAATTGGACAACTATACCAGCAAGTCAGTCAGGCTGAGAGAGGGAGTGCCACAAGTCAGTGTAATAGCGCATACTCTCTTCATGATATATATAAATGACATCACTAAATGCTGTCATCAGCATCTATCATACAACTTACATGCAGATGACTTTGTTGTATGGACAGCCATAAAACATGCAACAATAGCCTCATACTTGCTCCAAAAGACAGTAGAGAAAGTGGAGAACTGGACAAAGGAGTGGGGACTGAAAATAAACTACACCAAAACATCCACCACTCTCTTTTCACTCTCCCCCAAAAAGGAAACATCTGCCAACAAAAAAAATCCTCAAACAAGTCTACACTGGTGCAATCAGATCAATCATGGAATATGCCTCTAGCACTTAGTCAACAGAGGCCAAAACAAACACAGAAAAACTAGACTGAGTTCAAAATATGGGTCTCAGAATTACCCTTGGGGCATTGAAAAGCACTCCAATTACAGAACTGGGAAAAACAGCAAATATTGAGCCTCTTGAATTAAGGAGAAAATATAAATCCCTTACTCAGCTTGAAAAACTAAAGAGGTTACCTGATCATCCTCTGCACCAGAAGTTCCAAGAGAGAACAAAAAGACAGACTACTAAGTAAAAGCCCCAACCATCTGGCTAGAGAAATCCACAGAAAACACGCAGACATCCTTGAAGCTGAAACCAAAAAGTGCAAAGCACTCATTCCAGAACCATGGACACGGAGCCAGGACCTGTCCAAAATAATCTTGGAGGTTCAAGGGTTAACGAAGAAAAGTGAGCAGTCGGCAACATAGCCAAAAATCCGCATTCTACAGTTCAAGCAACTCTTGGACATGTGTGTACACAGATGAATCTGTCTTGCTGAGCGATAAAAGGAGAGGCAGTGAAATCTACATTGAACACTCCAATGGCGACATAGAAAATTATTCCATACCAGCAGGAGAGACTTGTACTAATTTCAGAGCTGAAGCAATAGCTGTTCATGCAGCAACTCAGATTCTTATCAGCCAAAACATAAATACAAGGAAAACTGTCATTCTAACATAATCCAGGTGTGTACTTCAAGCCATCTCAAGCCAAAAACAAGATAGACTCTCAAATGAAATACAACATAGGATTGCTGTCTCAAAAAACAGATTGTCCTACAATGGATTCCGGCTCACTGTGGGATCCCTGGAAATGAGAAAGCAGATGAGCTCTGCAAAAGCCTGAAGTGGCGGCAAGCAGATTCCCCATCCGCAGAGCTATAAAGAAGCAAAGATACTCATCTAATGATCCATGAGGACAGAATGGAGAGAACAGCACAAAGAATACAAGCCAGAAAATTATGGCATAGACAAACTTGGCAAAGATGGGCACACAAAGATCTTCAGACTCAGAACAGGACATTGTAGACGCAAGGCCCACCTCCACAGAATGGGTCTCACTGCCACGTGCGATTGTGGAGCACCCAAGTAAACACCAGAACATATTCTGCAAGAATGTCCTACCTAGCAGACCAAAGAGAGGCAGTCGGGCCTGGGGAAGTGACCATGCTCGAAAAGCTGTCAGAGACCGGCAAAGATCTACAACACAGTCTTCTTCATGAACCTCACCGGACTAGAAGCATAGCATCAGTTGATCAACGAAGAAGAAGTGTCCCCATGAGAAGTAAACCCATTTTAAAAATGCGTGCTGAATTCAAATGCATTAGGCCATAAGACGCAAAACATTGTATAGTTAACTGCTTTTAGGAAACAAGGTACATGGAAAAAAAGAGTAATAAATAATTTTAAAAACAACTTCTTTCGAACAGGGGCCAGAGGACATGTCAGCAGTTAATAGGCGTGTTGTACATTTATTCATGGCTGGTAAATTAGTATAGTAAAAAATAAAATGTAAGTGTGATAAATTTTATGATGGGCATATCGATACAATTGATTAAAACCATGTCGTTCAATGCCATGGCCTGGAAATACAAGATTAAATTATTTGTTGGTGGGTATGATTTATTAGTTTTGGGATCATAAGTTGTCTACTCCAGCTGTATACCCTTATCTTTGAGACAGGATGTCCATCCTGTATTCTTATGTTTAGGAAGATAACTCCTTTTCATCCACACATATACTTTAAAAAAAAAAATTTAACATACTAATGTAATAATTTTACAAGAAATATTGCAATAGCAAAATTATTAGTCCAATTAATAGTTTCCATTGGCAAAAATATTTAACATAAAAAATGTGTTTTATACTGGTTTAGAAGACTGTGCAGAGTCTGTAAGCAACCACTTTCTTTTACATTTCCTTTCTCTAAAAGCTATGTGCATCCAATCTATTCTTAAATGTATTAATTGTCCCTGCCTCCACTACTTCCTGTGGCAATGCATTCCAAGCATTCACCACTCTCTGACTAAAAATTTTAACTTTCTAAATAATCTTTGATGATGTACTCTATCAAAGGCCTTTGCAAAATCAAGATAAATAGCATGCACTGGCTCCCTTTATCTAATATTTTAGTAACCTCCTCCGTGAATTCTAATAGATTTGTTAAGCACGATCTCCCTCTAGTAAACCCATGCTGACTATTTCTGATTATATTAAACTTGTCTAAATATATTACAATGTTTTCTTTGATTATTGACTCTAACAATTTACAGACTATGCTAGTTAAACTCACAGGTCTATAATTTGCTGGGTCAGATTTTTTGCTCTTTTTGAATAAGGGGATTACTCCCGCATCTTTCCAATCCCGTGGAACAATCCCTTTTCCAAGTTATTGAGAACATAATATAGCCAATGGTTTTGCTAGTTGGTGTCTAATTTCAAACAGCAATTTTGGATGAATACCATCTTGACCCGGACATTTATCCACTTTCAACCCCTGCAATTTTTTAAAAACTATTTCCTGTGTAATACAGATTGATCTTAATCCCTCTGTACCTATGTCTCTTTGGAAAATATCTATAGGCTTTTTTGTGTATATAGTTTTGTAGAATTTTATCCCTTTTGACCTAAAATACTAAGTGTTATTGTACATTACAGAAATGAACAAACAACAATAAGCCTCAACAACAGTCTGTGTCCTTTGGTTAAGATCAAAGTTTAGCTCACTACACTTGCAGCTTATTTCAGAATCTCACAAAGCATACTAAACAAATACTACCATTAACCTCATAAAAAACCATACAAACCAATCAGTTCTTGGTTGTATGGTTAAGATGGAAGAATAGTTAGAGCACTATACTCATGGATCAATTTAAAGAATATGATAATTGACTACTTTCCTTTAAGCTATATTTTTTTTTTTAAACCATTAAGTTTTTACAGAAAGTCCACAATTTAAATAAACAAATGCTAACTCCGTGTTTCATTGTCATTATTTACCCTTGTAATGTATCACTGCTTGTCTTAGAAGTGATGTCAGATTCACACCGATTGTCAGTATTTCCACTCACAAAAACATCTATACTTAATTCAGGTTTCTCTTTCTTTTGAGTACTGTCATTTTGATTACAATTTCATCTGTCATATCCTGAAACCATCCATTGAATATGTAACGTGGATTAACAACCAAAACAGTGAAGAATGATGTCTACCCAGGCCAAGAAAATGAAACCACTAGTTCATCCTCAGGGAAATTTTGCTTGAACTACTCAGTTGAAGTACAGGTACTAAGCTTTGCTGCAGAAATAATAAATAACAATCAGCCAATGTCAGCAAGTTGTATTTCTTTTAGATGCAATGTCAGTTCTGTAAGCCCTTAAGAATAATAAGCTGTCAGAGCTTGGGAAAGTCTTAGATGAACTAAAGGTCAGAAAAAGGGTAGTGCTACAGGGGATGCCATCACACTGCGGATTACTGGGAAATGAGAGAGCAGACAAGTTAGCAAAAGAAGGAGCAGCAACACAAGAGCAGAAGGGACAATCATTTTCCAGGAAACAAAGATCCTTATCCAAATAAGGAAAGTCGACCAACAAGACACAACTATCACTGCTTTGATCAAGCTGAGCAAGTGATCCTGCTCTGCATGAGAACAGGACATAACAGACTGAATAGCCATTTATACAGACTATAACTGGTCCCATCATCCATGTGTGCATGCGGACAAGCAGCACAGACAGTTGAACATATCCTACAAGACTGTTATTTACTTATGCAATTGTGTACTGAGCACTAGTCCACAGAAACGAACCTCCACACAAAGCAATTTTGGAGTCTTGAAGAACTATACACCACAGCAACCTCTATCCAGAGAACTGTACTTCATATGTAGACAAAATTGATAACATGCGAATGAGAAGAACAAGATCAATTGAAAATATACAATAATTTTTTTACATACATGTGTCATTCTTTAAAACACTCTAACAAGACTAAGAAGGCAACCTCATCAAGTAAAACCATTGTTATTGAAACTGCTATTGCAAATGCTCAGATACAGGCTTCCTAAGGGGTAAGCTGTGGTAGTAGATCTATACTTCAAATGGAACAAAATGGAGAATAAATCAGTGGAAAGATAAAGATGGTACCAGGCTGAACAGCAAGACCTATATTACCATTGAATCCATAACAACAACAATAGTAGAAGTGGAAAGTTAAGAGAAAATCCCAAGAATGAAAAACAAATACCTACAACTCTTCCTTCTGCAATAGCTAATACTTCAAGGCAATAGGAACAAGAAAAAAATAGATTGATGGTGTCAAAGAAACACTACAGAGACATAGATTAAAAGTAAAAAAAACGTCATGTAGAAGGCAGCACACAAAAAAAGAGTGCACCTCTTTAAGATGTATATTGATGTAAGTGATCAAATGAGATGATAAGCTTAACACAGGGAAAAAAGTTCACAAACACTTTGACATAAATGGTTTTTGTATGAATGTACCAACTTTCTGTCCATCCTTATACCACAGCAATGTGGGGTAACCTGTGATGTCCTGTTGTTTGCATGTCACTTTGTGTTGGGTGCAGTCTATCTGTAGATAAAATATAAGAGCTGATGAAATTACTGAAACCATGAGGGTATTATTATGTGTGCACATAGTGGCCTTCTTCCTCCTTGTATGCTTTCAGATGTCAACTGAATATATCTAAAGAAAGCAATGGTCAGAAAGGTAATTTGCATATCCATACAGCTTGTCCAGGAATATTACTGGCAATGGCCGTTAATGCTCTCTCTATTCCTCACAGGAGAGGGCTTCACATTAAAATACTTAAATTGCTATAAAAATTCAGAATACTGTCCCATTATCATGTAAGTTGGCAGCATCTTGTTAAAAGGACTTTAAGAGTGCCCTGCATGTAGTATCATTGTGCAGATGAGCCACATGATGTAATAGTAGCCATTTAAAGATGGCTACAGCACTAGTAACATGCATCAAAGAGGAGCAGTATTAATTTATCAATTTTTTTTAGCAGTGAAATGGTGAAATCAATATAAGATCATCATTAATAATGTGCCCTAGAGTCTGCAAGGTGACTGCCAT
Source organism: Ariolimax columbianus (assembly GCA_036924085.1). Classification (NCBI taxonomy): domain Eukaryota; kingdom Metazoa; phylum Mollusca; class Gastropoda; order Stylommatophora; family Arionidae; genus Ariolimax; species Ariolimax columbianus. The sequence goes on from JAVGWX010000004.1 coordinate 109,331,616, forward strand.
AGCAACTGACTCTAGAATTGAAACAACGATGTGGTGCATGAGTGGTTGGTTACAAATGCAACCCAATGACCTGTTTACTAGAGAAAGTCGGGGAGGAAGACTAATGTTTGGTCAGGCACAGCATGCTGATCAGACATGTTAGTTAGGGTCAGGCAAAATATACTGGCCAAGACCCCCACCTCGGCTTCCTCGCAGCCCTCCCTGGAAATGGGCTGTTTTCATGGCAGCCTAGCTAACGAGGTGAGGGATCGAAGTGATCCCCATAGTAGTGAGCGACACGTAGATAAAGCCAAGCATTTGTTACAGCAGTCTGGCCAATAAGGTGGGGATCAATATTGTAATGCTTCAGTGGTGAGTTTACTGAGGAACCTCACATTGCAATACAGCTAGGAGAAATTGGGTCCACCTTCTCAAGAATGCCTTGGAATCTAAGAAAAACCGGTGTAACCAGCTACCAAATAACATTGCCAAGAGTTAACTGAACTCATGCACAAGTAGCTTCAAACATTAAGTCTATAATTAGTAAATCTCTTGACATCTTCATAAGTTATACAGTTAGAAGTCTGTGCTTGTATTCCTGGGTGTCTTAGTGGCTAGAGTGATTCTAACAGGAAAACACTCATAGGGTGTTTCTCATTCATAGTGCTCCAGTATACCAAGCTGTTAATGGGTCACTGACTCTGTAAGGAAAACGCAAAGATTACTTCTTTCTGTGTATAATCAGTCATTAATAACCTACGGTAATTTTATGACTTCTTACTTTTACACTCGAGAACTCAACAACCTTCTCTGGAACATGGAGTGATAGATGATTAGGATAATATCCATTCTCCATCTTCTTTCAATTCCTGGAAAAATTTGTTCTCTAGATTAAAAAGAAATGACTATCATGTACGAAGTATTGTTTTTGGCGGGGATATAGAGCCAGACTAAATCGTCTGGCTCCAGCTTCAACTGTTTATAACAAATATTTGACTCCGGCTACATTAAGGTATTAAACTACAATTATAGCACAAGTGGTATTTCATAACCAACCATAATACTTAAAAATAGATAAATGAATACACTGTTGATTATACTTGCATATAAAGGATAAAAAATGCCCTACATTTTTTGTCATTTTAGTTTTAACGTGCAAATTATAAAAGATTATATTAATGCATTTTTTGCAAAAAAAATAAATAGGGAAACTGAAGAGAAACGTATCAAATGATGTTGGTTGTATATGTCATCAGCTGCTGTTTGAAGCTACTCGTACTGAACTATCTCTTGATTTTTCTTTGGTTGGGGCTTACAGTGGTTCTTCTTATATCCTGAAGTGTACAAGTAGTTTAGAAAACAAAATGGAAATGCAAATTATAAACAAAATACATTTAAAATATAAGGCTAAATAATTCGCTAATTACACTGGTAATTAAAGAACCCTCAATCAAAGTTGATTTACTGACCTTGGCTATAGTGACTCTATTATCAAGATTAAATGAGTCAGCAAGGTTCTCCCAGATTGGGGCCAGCTTTTGGCAATGGCCACACCATGGGGCATAAAACTTAATGAAAATTAATCCATTTCCAGCATGACCTGCAAAGCTTTCATCTGTGAGAACAGCTGCGTGTGATTTTGATTCTGGCACCTCTTCAGATTTGTCATCAACTAAAGCATCAGTGCCATGTTCCTGTTGAATAAAGACTCAAACTTGGTCATAAGGAAAACACTTCAGTCAATATTGTACAATGTTGAGCAGAACCAACATCATTTCTGTTACGTAATACAGAAAATACATCATTTCTGTTACGTAATACAGAAAAGACATCATTTCTGTTACGCAATACAGAAAAGACATCATTTCTGTTACGTAATACAGAAAAGACATCATTTCTGTTACGTAATACAGAAAAGACATCATTTCTGTTACGTAATACAGAAAAGACATCATTTCTGTTACGTAATACAGAAAAGACATTACTGAACTCCAGAAACATATTGGTGCCCTGTCTGTTTCAGAAAATGGCAAAGGGTCATTGTTGACTAACTAGTTCTGCTGAAATGTTCATTGTATCTCATGGCAAGCAATCAGCACTGTCTCATATGGATGGGCGCAGCTGTGGTAGGTAAGTGAATGACTCATATGGATGGGTGCAGTTGTAGTAGGTAAGTGAATGTCTTATATGGATGGGTGTAGTTGTGGTAGGTAAGGCACTGTCTCATATGGATGGATGCAGTTATGATAGGTAAGTGACTGTCTCATATGGATGGGTGCAGTTGTGGCAGGTAAGTGACTGTCTCATATGGATGGGTGCAGTTGTGGTAGGTAAGGCACTGTCTCATATGGATGGGTGCAGTTGTGGCAGGTAAGTGAATGTCTCATATGGATGGGTGCAGTTATGATAGGTAAGTCACTGTCTCATATGGATGGGTGCAGTTGTGGCAGGTAAGTGAATGTCTCATATGGATGGGTGCAGTTGTGGCAGGTAAGTCACTGTTTCATATGGATGGGTGCAGTTGTGGCAGGTAAGTCACTGTTTCATATGGATGGGTGCAGTTGTGGCAGGTAAGTCACTGTTTCATATGGATGGGTGCAGTTGTGGCAGGTAAGTCACTGTTTCATATGGATGGGTGCAGTTGTGGCAGGTAAGTGACTGTCTCATATGGATGGGTGCAGTTGTGGCAGGTAAGTCACCGGCCGTTGTGGCTGGTGGGTAATTTCTACAGTAGACCCTTCTGCCCAATGTTTCAGATATATCTTGTTGAAATTGTTTTGAAGTGTTTGTATTATTTGTGTCATGCTTGTTCCTAGTTTTGCTAGCCCATCTACTTTGTTTACTGAAATTTATTGGAAAGCGACTTTGACGTATGTTGCTTATATCCTGTTAATAACTTTATAACTTTTTTTGTTGATGATTTTAAGATAAACTGTTAATGCATGTAGCATTGATCTTCAATGAGTGGTGACACAATATCAAAGAGATTTTAGTTTGCTTATTGAAACTACTTAAGAATTACATAGAGTAGAAACATCTAAGAGTAAGATTCAGAGCTGTGAGATGCGCAGTGTGAGAAGTGCAGCCGGAAAGACAATATGTGACTGAATCAGCAACACCCCGCTAAGGCAGACAGTGTGGACAAACCCAATTAATGCCTACATTGGCTCTCAACAAATCAAGTGGTTTGATATTTAGTCAGAATATGTTTTGACCATCCTGCAGCAAGAGCACATCATATGCAGGTTACCAGTCCACAAGCAAGGGGAAGACCCAATTGATCGAGGGTGTCTGACACTCTCAGGAAGTTACACTTAACGACAGCACACTCCTCCCACTTGGCAATCACAAAATATCTACGCATCTCGATTCGCTACAACTCCGTATGGCAAGGGCAGTAGGACAAAAGAAGAAGAAAGAAGCAGATGAAAGTGTTATTTGCTGTAATTACTTCTTGGTAAACATTACAAATTTCTGCATTTAGTTCATATAGTTCTAATGTGTTGTAATTTGGGTACTTTATAAAAACTGCAAGCCCTATTTTTATATTGACAATAAACACAAAGATATCTGAATATACATGTATCATAATGTTAGGGCAGCTTTCCATTGCTTCCATGGCTGCTGTCTTTAGTACTGCTGAGTAGGTGTCTTTTTTCTATGTACTCTGAAAAAGGAATGGATACTGATAGTTCATGTAGTTTACTGGTGCACATACACCTGTTCCATCTTCTATGTACACCTCTTCCCGCTCTAACATTTTTTATTCCAAACTCCTGGATTGCTCAAACAATAATCTGGGGTAGTTGTCTCGCCGCAGCGACTCAATTTCAACCAGTGTTCGTAAAGCGATCTCAGTCCCGCCAGGCGGAGCGATAGCGCGGGCTTGCGGAAAACGCTCGCCTGCCTTTCCCCGTAGTGCGAATTGGGTGCGGTTTGTGGTAGTGGCTCCTCCACCGAGGTGCGCTAGTCTGGTCCGTATCAGGAAACGTGGTCCGTCCGTGGTGATTTATCTAAGGCTTATAGCAGAGCTCGACAGTACGTCTCGCTGGTGGTCCGACTCTCGCAAAGAGCTAGTGATCGGCAAATGGAAAGCAGGAATCGTTGCCTCGAGGCCCTGCGTTCTCCCTACGGAGAAGGGCAGGCCGGCAGGCCAAATTGTGTCTCTAGTCCCAGTGAAATTCGTCGCCGAGGTCGTTGGGATCCGTTCTGCACAGAGCGCTGCCATCCCTCCTCGAGCGAGCCCGGTCGGTCGGTCGTCTGGTGCGTGTGGGAGGCCCCTGTCAGGCGGTCCTAGGTCGACGGAGTGAGGGACGGGTGGAACAACCCTCCGTCCGTCCCGTCAGTCGGCCCCTGCGGCCGTCCCAGTGAGGCTTTTTACAAAAACACACCCTTCCTCCGCCGACCGGTGTGTGCTGTACGTACGTCTCCGACAGATATCTGGTTGATCCTGCCAGTAGTCATATGCTTGTCTCAAAGATTAAGCCATGCATGTCTAAGTTCACACTGTCTCACGGTGAAACCGCGAATGGCTCATTAAATCAGTCGAGGTTCCTTAGATGACACGATCCTACTTGGATAACTGTGGCAATTCTAGAGCAAATACATGCTTACCAAGCTCCGACCCTCGCGGAAAGAGCGCTTTTATTAGTTCAAAACCAATCGTCGTTTCCCCTCGCGGGGTTGCGGCGTCCCCACTGGTGACTCTGGATAACTTTGTGCTGATCGCATGGCCTCATGTGCCGGCGACGCATCTTTCAAATGTCTGCCCTATCAAATGTCGATGGTACGTGACATGCCTACCATGTTTGTAACGGGTAACGGGGAATCAGGGTTCGATTCCGGAGAGGGAGCATGAGAAACGGCTACCACATCCAAGGAAGGCAGCAGGCGCGCAACTTACCCACTCCCGGCACGGGGAGGTAGTGACGAAAAATAACAATACGGGACTCTTTCGAGGCCCCGTAATTGGAATGAGTACACTTTAAACCCTTTAACGAGGATCTATTGGAGGGCAAGTCTGGTGCCAGCAGCCGCGGTAATTCCAGCTCCAATAGCGTATATTAAAGTTGTTGCAGTTAAAAAGCTCGTAGTTGGATCTCAGGCGCAGGCGGGCGGTCCGGCTCGCGCCGGTTCACTGCCCGTTGTCTCCTGCCCTACCGTCTGCCGGCTCTCTCCCACGGGTGCTCTTCGCTGAGCGTCCTGGGTGGCCGGCGCGTTTACTTTGAAAAAATTAGAGTGTTCAAAGCAGGCCTCGGCTGCCTGAAAAATGGTGCATGGAATAATGGAATAGGACCTCGGTTCTATTTTGTTGGTTTTCGGAACTGGAGGTAATGATTAACAGGGACAAACGGGGGCATTCGTATTGCGGCGTTAGAGGTGAAATTCTTGGATCGCCGCAAGACGAGCTACTGCGAAAGCATTTGTCAAGAATGTTTTCATTAATCAAGAACGAAAGTCAGAGGCGCGAAGACGATCAGATACCGTCGTAGTTCTGACCATAAACGATGCCGACTAGCGATCCGCAGGAGTTGCTTCGATGACTCTGCGGGCAGCTTTCGGGAAACCAAAGTGTTTGGGTTCCGGGGGAAGTATGGTTGCAAAGCTGAAACTTAAAGGAATTGACGGAAGGGCACCACCAGGAGTGGAGCCTGCGGCTTAATTTGACTCAACACGGGAAAACTCACCCGGTCCGGACACTGTAAGGATTGACAGATTGATAGCTCTTTCTTGATTCGGTGGGTGGTGGTGCATGGCCGTTCTTAGTTGGTGGAGCGATTTGTCTGGTTAATTCCGATAACGAACGAGACTCTAGCCTATTAAATAGTTCGCCATCAACATCTCTGTGACATTACCAGGCTTGTCCTCTGGCTGAATGCACTCCGGCTACGATATCTACCTCTGTACGTTATCAGCCATATAACTATCATGCTGGACGCAGAAGAGATGCAGACCAGCGGACATTGCACACCTGCCCCACTGTGTCAACACCCCAGGTGGCGGGGAATGCTAGGCGTACCATCCCTGCATAGAAGCCAAGAAAATAAAGGGAAAAAGAGATACCCCACTCACATGCAAATGCTACGTTTCTGGCAGGACGTGACGATCCTGGGATACAGACACACTGGACTGCCTCTCTTCCGGGTAAACCAGTCCATCTCATATATCATCACATATCATCATTGCACCCTATAGACACGAGTAGTGAAGACTCGATAGTCTGGTAAGACAACTTCCATAAGAGAGAAAACTCTGATCGTAAACAACTGCTGCCTTGCAGATAGGCTGGGGACAGCCAAAGGCTAAGGAGGGCATCCCTACAGAAACGCCTGTTGAAATCGGATGCACGGGGCCGCAAGCCTAACAAAACAGTGCAACGTAAATCACAGTATGATGGCAGTACAACCTATTAGAAAAACGTATGGCGCTCATCCTGAGGAGACCCGCCAGGCAGCGATAGTGCCGGGCCTCACGCCTCGAAGGGGCCCACCCTTGACTACTGGTGGTCACCCACCCATGTGTCGTGGAGTCAAGGCACATGGCTATGGGGCAACGTCTATTGGCCAAAACCTCAAGACCCTCAAAATACTACAGTGGAATGCGGAGGGAGTCATTAACAAAAAACTTTCCCTAACACACCACCTGCATGAAGGTAAGATTGACGTGGCATGTATCCAGGAAACGCACCTCAACAATAACCATAAATTCTCAATCAGAGGATACCAAACCTTCCGTCTAGATAGAGAAGGCCACAAAGGAGGGGTCCTGATACTGACCAGAAACAGCATACCGAGTAGCGCAGTACCTGTCAATCACACCGGACAAGCAGAAATTGTAGGAGTTGACATAATGGCTCAAGAGACGAAGCTCCGCATTTTCAATCTGTACGGACCACCAAACAGAGACCTATCGCTCTCGAGTATGGAGGTCAGAGACTCCAACTGCATAGTAGTTGGAGATTTCAACAGCCACTCGGAGAGATGGGGATACTCTGACACAGACAGTAGAGGTGACGAAGTGGAAGATTGGGAGATAGATGCAAATCTCTCCCTAATCAATAGGCCGGAGGATAGCCCTAGCTTCTATTCAAGAACATGGCATACCACCTCGACTCCAGATTTGGCCTTCTCCACACAGGACATACACTATAAAATAGACCGCCAGGTGCTAAACCAACTGGCAGGTAGCGACCACAGGCCGATCAGGCTAACCATTGACATGGAAGTAGGCCCACAGGAAACAAAACCGCTCCCACGTTGGAATTACAAACGAGCCGACTGGGACAGATTTGCAATCCTGACAGATGGGCTGTGTGAAACCATCAACACACGAAACACCAAAATGAAGCCCATGGTGGAGAGCCTAAGCAAGGCAATAATGCAAGCCGCCACTGAAACCATCCCAAGAGGAGCTAGGAAAAACTATAAGCCCTACTGGAATGATGAGTTACAGAAAGTGGAAGATGCAGTAACAAATGCTAGGAACATGGCAGAACGAGAAAAATCCATGGAGGCAAACATCGCCCTCAAAGCCGCCGCGGCGAAGTACAAACACACTCTCAAGCAAACAGCAAGAGAAAGTTGGAAAAATAAAACGGAAAGTCTGAACCTGGACAAAGAAGGGAACAAGCTATGGAAGCTAGTCAGAGCCATGAATGACGAAACCCTGTCAAATAAACAAATTACTATCAAGCAGGGCGAGAACTTGATCACAGGTAAGAAAGCCGCAAACGCCTTTGTCGATCACTATGCCAGAGCAAACCACATCGAGGTCCCTGCAGATAAGCATACAGACATTAGCGAAGAGCTAAAGGGACACGAAAACATAAATACGGCTCCTGAAGAGCACATGATGGCCAAACTAACAATGCGCGAAATGGAAGAGGCTATGAGAACACTAAAGAAAAGGAAATCTCCCGGAAAAGACGGGATAACAAACGAAATGCTGATGGGGCTGGGCCAAACAGCAAAGAAGAAACTACTATCAGTCCTGAACCAAAGTTGGAAAAGGGGTATTGTACCCCAGGCATGGAAAGATGCAATACTGGTACCAGTACCAAAAACAGGGAAGGACAAAACAGATCCAAATGGATACAGGCCCATAAGCCTACTGAGCTGTGTCGGCAAGCTGATGGAACGGATGATAAACACCAGACTGATGTGGCATCTGGAAGAAAAACGAATACTAATTCCACAGCAAGCCGGCTTTAGACAGCACAGATCCACTGAGGACCAGGTCATCCTCATAGCCCAGGAGATAGAAGATGCCTACCAGGCACAGAAACACACAGTAGCTGTTTGGGTGGATCTGGAAAAGGCATTTGACAAAGTCTGGAAGGATGGACTTAGAGTCAAGCTAAGAAGAAGTGATGTCTGTGGGAAGATGTACAAGTGGATCAACCACTACCTCAAACAAAGAACGGCCAGAGTCCAAGTACAAGGGCAGATGAGCAAAAAGGTGACACTCGAGCAGGGAGTACCCCAAGGGGGAGTATTGTCACCCACACTCTTCCTGGTATATATAAACGATATTACAGAGAATATACCAAGAACAGTCCATAGCTCAATGTTTGCAGACGATCTGGCTATGTGGACCTCTGAAAAGAATCTCACCATAGCAAGAAATCGGATGCAGACGGCCCTAACATCGCTGGAAGAGTGGGCGAACTCATGGCTGGTCAAAATAAACGAGGAGAAAACCACGTGCACAATATTCTCGCTCTCATTAAAACCCCAAAGTACCAAATTAAGTCTGAATGGCAAAATCCTGCAGCCAAACGACAACCCAACCTATCTGGGAGTCACATTTGATCGGCGCATGACATGGAAAAGTCAGATTGAGAGAAACCGAATGAAAGCCAGAGAAAGAATGGCGATCATGAGGAAACTTGCTGGCACAAGCTGGGGAGCAGACGAAGGCATACTAAAGAAACTGTACACTGGAAGAGTGAGACCAGTTCTCGAGTATGGCATTGCGGCATGGACAACCGCAGCGAAGGCGAACTTCGATAAAGTTAACAAACTTCAAAACCAAGCCATGAGAATTATAACAGGTGGCATGAAGTCAACGCCAATTGTACAACTTGAAAAGATTACAAAATTGCAATCCATGACCGATAGAAGAGACTGCAGAGCCCAGCTGCAGTCAGAGAAACTCAGAAGACTGACGGACCATCCAATGTACCAGAGACTAAACAATTTGGGAAATGGGAAACTAAAGCGGAGAAACTTTGCAGAAATAGCCAAAGCAAAGATGCATGAAGATCCCATAAACGCACTAACAACACCAAAACCCATCACTACTGTACGAAAACCTACTTGGAGGCAGGATATATTTCCAGAGGTGGTAGAAAATATACCAGGTATTGCAAACAAAAACTGCCAGAGTGAAAAAGAAAGGAGAGACACTACCCTAAGCTTCATAACGAAAAGCTACCCAAGCATGGACTGGACCCATGCATACACCGACGGTTCTGTAACAAACACTACACAGAACGGAGGGGCAGGAGCATTCCTGAACCTACCAAATGGCAGAAAAATAACACTGTCATTCGCTACTGGTAAGTACACAAGCAATTTCAGAGCAGAGGCAGAGGCACTGAGGGCGGCAGTGGAAGAAATGGTAACACACAGTGAAAATGAGAGCCATATAGTCCTGCTGACAGATGCTCTCGAAGTAGTCACAGCGCTAAAAAGCCAGAAAAACACTGAGCTTAATGACTTAAGAGCAGCACTCTGCAAACTGTGCCAGCAGTCCGCACCAAAAAGGGTAGTGGTACAGTGGGTTCCGTCACACTGCAACATCCAAGGCAACGAGGAGGCAGACAGACTGGCAAAAGAAGGTGCAAGGCTACCACAAACAGATACCAGTATGACGTACGAAGAGTCAAAACGGCTTATCAAAGCCAGATACATGACCAAATGGGAAACCGAACATACTGGTTACACCAAAAACGATGCCTATTACCAGTTGAACCGAAGAGAGCAGGTCGTTGTCTTCAGACTTCGCACTGGCCACAACAGACTGAGGTACCACCTATTCAACAAATTGAAGATAGGGTGTACCGACGAATGCCCGTGCGGTACTGGTAAAATGACCACTGAACATCTGCTGCAGAACTGCCCGACATACGAGGATCAGAGAGAGCAGATGTGGCCATTGCCAGTGGAACTGCAAGACAAGCTCTATGGTAGTGGCGAGAGTCTCAGGATGACCGCCGCTTTTTTCGAGAAAATAATGGTTACTGTCTGACTGTGTACGCAGAAGAAGAAGAAGCTCAAACAATATCTAACAGGAAATTTTTGAGTTATGTTTATCTTATCCATATATACTATCTGAAGAAGTGGTTACGCCGTTGGTCTCGTGATCAGGTGGTGTGGGTTCAGCTCCGGACTCTGACGTTTTTTTCACGGGTGCTTGATGCGGAGTTCCCTGCATCTCATAGCCGCTCCCTAGTCGTCTTGTCCTTAATTTGCCACTGGGGTCGGGCGGCTCGAGACGAGAGAGTGAGGATAAAAAGTAGTGCAGTTCAGGTCAGGTCAGCCTGTAACCGGTGAGATATTTGGGGCACACATGAAGACATCCTCACAACACAACGCCACCCTTCTCTGTCAGCAGCCGCATTCTGTGCCTCTTCTGGTCGGAGATTGGTCCATTCTTTTAAGCAGTTAATTCTTAATAAAATTGCGCTAGCAAATAAATTATGGCATCATCGTCTGCGATGGACGGCGGCCTTTACCTTTACACTGTCCCAACTACAAAATCTTCAAATGTAGTGAACCACAGCCCGCTGAAGACGGATGTGTCGGACCGAAAATGGCAAATATCGCAGTCAAGCTGTAAACTAGCGACACAACACATTTCATTCTCCGGACTACATCCAGCTACTTGCGAAACCCTGTTCAGGGCTTGGTAGCGGGAGATTGAGAACGAATGCAGAAGAAGAAGAAGTGAACCCCAGGATGCCCAGGGAAGTTGATCCTCACAATCTCCTGAAGATTTGGGACCTTTGTTATTCCAATAATCTGAACTCTCTTTCTTGTTTTCAGTCTTATAATATAAGAATGTAAACAAAGCCCAGGAAATCTTCTTCTTCTTCTTCGTACGCTGTCAAACACCAAGGAAATAAAAACCAACATAAGCATCACAACAAACTCCAGTGTGAAAATGGAGATTGAGGCAGTGACTTCAGTTCTAAGTTGGCTATCTTAAATAAGGGCGGTCATGTCTGATTATCAATTCTTTCTTCGGAAGGTACAGAAGGGCTAGCTACAGCATGACTGGATAATAGACATAGAGACCTCAGGGCTACCCTGACTTTAGTGGATTTAGTATAGTGGGGATTACAACAATAAAAGAGCTGATGTTATGGCCTCGAGAGCACCCATATTGGATATGGATAGGAGTGAGAATCTGAAGTTCACCAATGACCATCTCTTAGATGATGACATGGGCCAGGAAACAGTAGTGCATGAGCTGACAGCAGCCAGCGACTCATAGTTGGCTGCTTGCATCATAGTCAGCAAACCATAGCTGACCAAGACCTTATTCCGCCTCCACGTGGCGGCCCTTGAAACAGCCCGCACTAGTCACTAGTGTAGTCTGGCCAAGGGATAGAGATCGCAGGCAAACACGATACTCAAAAATCAGACTGAAAGGCATAGATATCACAGTGTCGCTGTAAACTATGACACAACATTATAATGTTCTTTTCAAGACAAACACCGAAAAAGAAGATGATGACACTGAAAATGATGAACTGTCAATTCACAGACTGCAGAATATTTGCTAATCTGATGTAGGTCAAACAGGGAGGGATGCTTTGGATGATGGATGAGTGTGTACAACCAGTGAGCTAATGGAGCCATCCATCAGTTTCCCCACCTTTTGCCATTTTCTGAGGGAGACTTGAGTACCTAATGGTAGACCCAGAGTGTGATTGATTGGCATCATGTCAGTTTTGAGAGACAATTGACTCCATACTAGAGAGTGGCCTTAGTTGTTGCCCTCGCTTTTGCCACATACGTTTGGAGTCTGCATTTTGTCGCATATTGGCTACCCCTGCTTGCAGGCCAGCACACAAAGCCGGCACCCAGTCAGGTCTGTTTTTGGCAAGTTCCTTCCAGCTATAAGTGCTCATATCTAATGCTTTCAGGTCATGATTGCAAACTTCTTTGTAGCAGAGGAAATGTCTACCTTTGTTCCAGTCGCCCATGGTCAACTCTCCATATAAAATATCTTTTGAAATTCATCTATCCTCCATTCTGCACAGGTGACCTAGCCATCTTAAGCGACACTAGCAGAGGATCGTAACTAAACTGGCAATCTTCGCACGGTCCAACATATCGTTGTTTGTCACTTCATGGAAGTCACTCTGTCACTTGATGAAATTTAAAGTAAGCGCCTCAACTTTGGACAATACTTTGAAGAGACCCTCTATTTTTACGGTGCCGAAAGTCTTGCTGAGGTTGGTGAATGCAAGAAAAAGAGGTTTGTGTTATTCTTTACATTTCTCTTGCTGTTGTCTCAGTGAGAAGACCATATCACAAAAACCACAGTAAGACTCCGGATACACCCTATCAGCTAGCTTCTGTGGCCTGCTCAGGATGATATGAGCATACACTTTGCCTATAGTGTTCAGGAGCGACATTCCCCTGTATGTTGCAGTTTCCTATGTTATCCTATTTTTGTTGCTGTTGTTCGCGAATGCCCACAATGAGTATGTTGCTTTTTTGTGCGCCCTGAAAAGGACGTTAAGTGGCGTGTTGCAGAAGCTTTCATCACATCCCAAGTGTGCTGATGAAGGTGGACTGGGGTCCTCTAGGCGGTTGTGTTATGCTTGGCTTCATTTGCGTGTCTTTCACTACTATGGTGATCACGTTGACCCCTCACCTCGTTAGCCAGGCTGCCATTAAAACAGCCCATTTCCAAGGAGGGCTACCAGGAAGCTGAGGTGAGGGTCTTGGCCAGTATATTTTGCCCGACACTGACTAACATGTCTAATCAGTATGTTGTGCCTGACCAGACATTAGTCTTCCTCCCCACCCTATTTTTGTTGACGGTGATTATGTTGGCATCTCTCATGTCCTGTGATACAGCCCCCTCATCCCAACACTGGCAGATATGTTCGTACAGGTATTGAAGAAGGACGTTTCCCCCGCATTTGATGATTTCTACTGGAATGCCATCTGTACCGGGGGACCTTTCTCACTGGCATGCCCTTAACAGCTTTTTCCAAATCTTCTATGCATGGTTTTTTGTCAAGTTCCGGAAATACCTGCAGAACCTCAATTTCGTTGAGAGCGGAGTCAGCCACTACGTTGTTACAGGTGTCAAAACCAATAGTGTTCGGTCCATCTCTTCATTAGCATACCCCTGTCAAAATAATCTCACCTGCCGGAGACTTCAGCGGTGCTGTAGACTTTCCCAAATGCTTTCTTTATGCCCTCATACATCCCCCTGATGTTACCAGTATCTGATACCGATTGTATAGACTTACAGAGTCATTTTCACAATTCCTTGTGAGTCTCTGTTCTGTACTGTATTCGTGCCGGATTTGTAGACTTTCAAGGTAGTGATACTCTAAAAAATTTTGAATTTTAGGTGAGTAGATTGGTGCTTTTTAATGGCCGGTGCAAGGATGGCAGACCAACAATCAAACCAGTAATTTCTGCATGTTGTTTTCTTTTCAAAGACTGCCAAGACTGTAATGTGTATTGACCCCCTAACATGATCCCACATGTCTCATAGTGTGCTGCTTTGTCAGTAATTCAGAGTGGGATTTTGTGAATTCTTTCGCCGTTTCAGGGTAATAATGTTTTTTCTGTGTCTATGCAGCATTTACCCACAGGCCTTGCATATTGGATCTTCTTTGGCTGGAGCCTCATTTTCCAGCAGACCAGTGAGTGGTCAGTATCACAGGCTGCACTGTGAAATGTATGGGTTTGTTAAACATGTTTCATGTCAGACCATCTAGTGATGATCAGGTCCAGCTGATGACAATGTCTGGTGTAAAGATCTCGCCAATATACTTTGTGCTGGGGTATCGTCTGGAAGGTGTTTATGGTGCACAGGTCCTGGTGCATCCTGACACAGCTCCAATAGCCGCTGTCCATTTTCATTCATCTTTTCGACACCAAACTTTCCTAGGCACATAGACCAGGAGTCATGATCAGCTCTCACCCTTGCATTGAAGTTCCCCGGTAGGACCAGGTGTTCTTCACTACGGTTCCTTGTGATGAGTGAATCTAGCTGGCGATAGAATTCATCTTTGGTCACTAGTGGAGCCAAGTGTAGGGTAATACACACTGATTAGATTAACGGTTGTACGGTACTTGAAGTATGGAGACGAAGTTATTGTAATCTCTCTATGCCCTTTTCGTCATGGCGGTGAGTCATGAAAAAGTGAGTTCTTAACAGCAAAACTGACATCATGTTCTCTGATGTCCTCCCCTCCTTTACCTTGCCAGAAAAAAGTGTAATCTTTTTTCCTGAGGGACTCAGACTCGGCTAGGCGCGTTTCCTGGAGGGTGTTGATGTCGACCTGAAACCTTTTGAGCTCCTCAGAGTAGTGACATTAATTCAGCACATAACAACTTACTTTACTTAGTCACTATTCTTCTGCCTTGGGGTGTAAAGGTTCGCCAGCACTTAGTAGCTCCTCTTCTACCTTGGTCGTAGAGGTTTGCCAATACTTAGTCGCTCTTCTTCTGCCTTTGGGTGTAGAGGTTTGCCAGCATTTAGTCGCTCCTCTTCTACCTTGGTCGTAGAGGTTTGTCAGCACTTAGTCGCTCTTCTTCTGCCTTTGGGTGTAGAGGTTTGCCAGCACTTAGTCGCTCTTCTTCTACCTTGGTCATAGAGGTTTGCCAGTACTTAGTCGCTATTTTTCTACCTTGGTCGTAGAGGTTTGCCAGTACTTAGTTGCTCCTCTTCTACCTTGGGCTTAGAGGTAGGCAGTACTTAGTTGCTCCTCTTCTGCATTGGTCATACAGATTTGCCAGACTACTCTATCTGTTGTCTTCCTCTTGGCCTGGTTCCAGTCTAGCATGGGGTCTCTTATAGAATCTTATATTATTAATCCAGTGGACATTGGGTCATCCTGAATGTCTGGATTCTTGTCTCTTTGCTTCCCTGACTGCGTGTTAGCTGATCTTTCATTTTTGATCCATATGAGACGGTACAGCATGTACTGCTCGCTTGTCCATTACTTGCCAAAGAAAAAGTTCTTGCTTGACACCCAACAACCACTAGCACCTTATATCCCTTCACTCATTATCAGCTACAAAACACCTGCACATGTTTTAACCTGGCATTGACAGTGAAAGAATGAATATCTTGACTGACCTAGTTAATCAACAAAAATAACAACTAATAATCAAACTATAAAATGTCAATTCTAAAAATGGATTAGAAGCACTCTAATGTACCTCAGCATGAGCATCAGGGCTTTCAATTCCATGAATCTGATCTTGAACAAATTTGTTCAGAGACAGGAGATCACGTTTTCCAGAGTAGCGTTTGGGGTTGTCCCCACCAATGTCAAAAAGTTTGAGGGTAGGAAAGCCAACAACACTCTGGATAGCACATAATTCAGTGTGGATAGTACAGTCAACCTGCATGATGATATGAAACATTGAGATTTATAATAGCTATTTAATAGTGTTTGAAAGTTATGAAGTAATAGTACAATACAAATGTCTGAATGGAACCAGATCTGTATTTCATAGTGTCCGTTAAACACAAAGAAAGACATGGGCAGCCGTAATACTTTTTTTTCAGGTGTTAACTGGTCGAATCATTACTTTATCTCTTCCATGTAGGTAGGCGACGGGAACAGGTTGCAGTGCATTTAGTGAAATGTCACAGCCAAAAAGTAATGATGACATAAATAAACTACATAGACGAGATCAAAATCTCATCCTTTTGTTCCAAAAAGCACACACCAAAGTCAATAGCCACTTGAACCACATCAATATCCAGCACCTGCCCTTGTGCCGACTTTGCTCTCACCCTGATGAAACAGACACCTACTCATTGAGTGCAAGGCTTGCGGACATGAGGAAAAGATTCTTACAAGCACTGCCGACAATTGTGAACACACTGGAGCAGTGAAACAGCTGAAGAAGACCTGCATCTATATAAGAATGGCATTGGGGCACTATATCAGATACGTATTTACAGCTGGGTTGAATGGAAGAAGTAGTCATACCATGAAAAAACCCATGACATGCCCAGTCTGAGCATGACATGATTTGAATCTGGTATGCTGGGATTGTAAGCAAAGTTCGCAACACCTTGTGCTACACGCTTCCCCATCATACTGTATAATCAACTTTAATGATGAAACAATTACATTTTAAATTAAAACTATCTAGACAAAGTTTATTCCAATCGCAGGGTTGAGGGATAAAGGCAGCTGGCCAGTAGTGTTGTCTAGGCTTTTTTAAATACCCCTCATATTATCCATCTTCCAGCTTCTTCTTCGATCAATTGATGCTTTGCTTCTAGCAGTGAGATTCATGACGGGGTTGCCAGATCAAAGTTCTAAGAAAACGCCAAACAGTGCCTAAAACAGACCAAAAAAAGTTCCAAAAAACGCCAAATAAAAAGACCAATCAAATTTAACTGCATTTGTAATTTGACCAGCTTTGTTTTGTTGAAACAGACCATTCAGTCTTTCAAATTCCTGTACAACAGGCATTGCAATAACAAAATACAAGTAGTTTTTGTAGTCTGACAACAATCAATATTTCAATTTTGTATCCAACTTTGTTTGGACCAGCTCAGCAAAGCTAAAATAAGCTTTCAGTTCCTCCCGGTTCATCAACATGGTATGCATTGCTTTCCTCGCGCATGCCACCTAGTATATGAAGGTTTTTCAAAGGGAAGAGGGGCAGTTCAAGCAGGCTCAGGTTCTGTAGCTGTGTTAATCAATTTAACAAAAATCTTTGTAAAATTCCTGTCTTAACTTGCTATGTCGAGACCAGTGAGATATCTCTGACAATAAAATTTTATATTTGATGGTAGCATTGATATTGCATGTTGAGTGTGCAATGCAAGAGAGTGACAGATACATCGTAGCTGCACTCATCTTTCAATCTCAACCACACTGAGTTGTTACACTCAACCATGTTTGACGAACCATCCAATGCAAATCACATGCAGTTTGTAAGACTTTGACAGCATTTTGCAATTTCAATCGAATTGAATATATTTTCTCCTGTAGCCTCATATACAGGAATTAAGCCTAGAAATCCAGTCTAAAATTCTTTTGTTCTATCACTTTGAAAACAAAGCAAAATACACTATTTTGTTTAGATTCATCTATCATAGATTCGTATTAATATACTTTTTTCCTTTCAGTCATCAATCAGTTCGGTTTTCAGAGAAAGCGAGATAATGTTCTTTAGAACTTAGTCCTGCGTATTGTTTGTCCATTATGAGTGGTGAAACATTTTCGCTTTTCGTTTAACCAGTTCTTTCAATTGAGTATTCTGTGAGTCGGAGTTGTGGATGAGTGTGAATAGTTCAGTGTAACTTTATTTGTCCCAGCTTGCTCCCTTCGCCATGATGGAGCATGATTTCCATCACGTGGTCAATGGAACGGATTTCACAATGGCATATCCTGCCCACAAAAATTTGCAATTCTACTACTTAAACATTGTCAGTTTGCCTAGATGTCTTCTCTACTTTAAGTTCACTCTGACCTTTTGATTGGGGCTGTTGTACTGAAGTTTGCTATCATAAGATAATATCCATTTCTGTGATGACATAGTTGAAGATTAAAAACGATGTGTATTAACAACCACAAAATCAAAAACTGATAATTGAAAACTTGAATGGTTGAAGATTACAGACAGAACTAACTCGTATAATGTATAAAATCGAATTATTCTTGTCTTGATTCTCTTGAAACATAAATACAGTTGTAACCAGCTTTTGTTACATACTATAACCACCAGATGGGCACCAGGTAGTGCCCAATAGTGAGAAATAAAGTTAAAGTGTTGCAGCTTCAATTATTTATGTTTTCTTTGATTCAATACGAACGATTTTAGATATTTAAAAAAAAAAAAACAACAGGAAAAAGCAAACAAAATGGAAGCAAATTTACTGACACCAGGTGATCTGAAGAAAAAAAAAACGCCAGAAAAAGGACCAAAAAGTTTACGGCCAAATGCTCTTAAAAAAGGCCAGATTTGTTAAATTTAGCCGTTTAAATGCTAATATGACAATCCTGTGCATTTCAGGTCTTTGCCTGTCCCCCATAGCTTTTCAAGTATGGTCCCCCCGGACCAGACTGTCTCTCTTTGGTCTGTATAAGTAGTGCAGTTCTGCAAGATATGTTTTGGTGCATGCTTGGGTGCTCCACAATCGTATGTGGCGGTGTCTCTCGAGACCTATTCTATAGAGTGGGCATTGAGTATGCAATGTTCCGTTCTGAGTCTGAAGATCTTTGTCTGCCCATCTCTGTCAAATCTGTCTATGCTGTCATTTTCTGGCTTGTATTCATTGTACTAGTCTCTTCATTCCATCCTCTAGGATTGTTTGAAGAGTGTCTTTGCTTCTTTATAGCTCTGTGGATGGCGGTTCTGTGTGCCGCCACTTCCGGTTTTTATGAGCTCATCTGTTTTCTCGTTTCCAAGGATCTCACAGTTGGCCGGAATCTACTGTAGGACTAGATCTGTCTTTAGAACAGCAATCCTATGTTGTATTTTATTTTGTGTGAGAGTCTATGCTGTTTGGGGCTCACGATAGTTTGGAGTATGTTTGTAAAGTATGTTAGAATTCTCATTTTTCTTGTAGTTGTGTTTTGGCTGATAAGAATTCTTGTTGCTGCATGAACAGCTGTTGCTTCAGCTCTGACATTGGTACAGTTCTCTCCTGCTGATTTGAAATGGTTCTCTATGTCGTCCCTTCCAGCCATTCAATAAAGTTTTCTAATTTCAAACTTCATAGTAGTGTGTGCAAGTAGAGTATATTTTGATTATCCATTACTCTATCTATTAACCATCAGATTCTGTTATCTGTAAACACAGTGGATTTTATGGTGTGATTTACATATTGTACATATGTCATCCTGTCAACAAATTGCATTGTGCTATTAATGCCACATGTGACCTAGATTTTGTTTACAACTAAGCCTGTATATTCTGTTCTGTTCCTAAGAATCAACTTCACTGCACTCCGGGCATACCCACTTAACAAATTGGTGAAGGGTATGGATAATGATGATTTCTGTTGCCTGTACACCCTCCTGCTCCATTTTCGTATCCCTCCCCACTCTGCTTGAACCTTGTATGATTTAACAGCTCAGTAGTCTGTGAATTGCTGATTCATTCATTGCAATGGCATCATCCAACAGGTGGTCATGAGTTTAAAATGTCACTTCTATCCATATCTAATATGTCCATAATGGGCACTTGTGAAGCCAGGATGTCAGCTCTTTAGTTGTTCTGAAACCTAGCATGACCAGGACAGTAGCTCTACACCAGCCCCTGTAGGTTTGATGCCTCTACAGTTGCCATCCACTCAAGCCTTAGCTAGCCTTTCTGTACCTTCTGAAGTGAGGTTTTGCAATCTGACATTTATTAATCCAAGAATGTCCAATACTACTCTGGGTTAATATGCCATTGATTATATCTCACAAACATACGTGGTCTGGACACTATTCTACCTCTCTCCAGGTGTAACTATTTTATTGTAGTTCTTTCTGACATTCTCTTCTCCATGTATTTTTCAGTATACCTCTCTTTCCCTACCCTTGAGGATTCCATGTAGGAGTCTGCCTGGCTGTGATGGACAGTGCCTTCTTCAGCGTACGTCCTATCTAGGCTCATTGTCTTTTCTTATTGTGTTGCTACAGTGGATGTGCCACTTTATACTCATTATTCTTCTAAGGCATGTGTTAATGAAGGACTGAAGGCGTTGTTGTATAGCCTTGGAAGTTCTCCATGTTCCGGCTTTATACAAAACCACAAATTTGACACTGGCATTGAATATTCTAATAAAGTGTGAATCTTGATTTCTTTGGATCTTCAAATGTTGTATAGTGCCAGGAATGGCATTCCTGGCTTTCCAATTCTGGTCTTAACATTTGCATCCCGTGATGTGTCAATTGTGCTGCCCAAATAAGTAAGGTATATATATCTCTTTCAATGACTCTCCCTCCAGCAAGATTTGTTTATTAATTAGGTTGATTTTAAGTAGCTCGGTTTTATTTATTTTGATATTCAGTCCGATTTAGCCTGTCAGTTTTCTCTTGCATTTGGTTATAACTGTGTGACAAAAGTATCAGACCATTTGCATAATCCAGGTCCTTCAACTGCGTCAATGGTGTCCACTGAATACCAGTTCTCCTTCCATTGTTTGATGTCTTCATATCCAATCTATAGCCAACAAGAACAAGAGGTGTAAGAAAGGGCATCCCTGAAAGGGGAGCAAAGAATAATAACACTGTAACCTACAATGCCATTATGTTCTATATTATGTTCTCAATCACTTGCAAAAGGAATTGTTCCAAGAGATTGGAAAGATGCAGGAATGGTCCCTTTATTCAAAAAGGGAAAATAATAAGATAACAGCAAATTATAGACAGGTGAGTTTAACGAGCATAGTCTGTAAATTGTTAGAATCAATAATCAAAGAAAACATTGTAATGCATCTAGACAGGTTTAATCTAATCAGAAATAGTCAGCATGGGTTTGCTAGAGAGAGATCGTGCTTAACAAATATATTGGAATTCTTGGAGGAGGTTACTAAAATGATAGATAAGAGGGAACCAGTGGACATTATTTATCTAGATTTTGCAAAGGCTTTTAAAAGAGTACCTCATACAAGATTATTTAAACAGTTAAAATAACATGCAATAGGTGGGGAAGTTGCCGCTTGGATTGAAAGTTGGTTAACGTGAAGAAGGCAGAGAGTGGGCATAAAAAAGGAGTACTCTCAGTGGTGTGAAGTAAAAAGTGGTGTGCCACAGGGCTTGGTTTTGGGACCGATGTTGTTCTTGATATATATAAACGATTTGGACATTGACATAGGATCTATGATTGAAAAATTTGAGGACAACACAAAACTATGTAGGAGTGTCTCATCTATCGCAGAGGTGGATATATTGAAGTCGAATTTAGATAAAATTCGAGACTGGTCTGTGAGATGGCAAATAGAGTTTAATATAGATACATGTACAGTCATCCACATGAGTAGATCCAATTTGGAACATAATTACAGAATGAGTGAAAACAATATTAGAATGATAGATAAGAAAAGGGACCTAAGGGTTATCATAGAGCATACAGGTAAAGTGAGTGAGCAAGGCTAGGTAGCAGTGAGTAAGGCAAATGCAATGTTAGGTATAATAAAAAGAAATATTAAACAGGAGTAAGGAAGTGATCGTCAACCTGTATAAAGCATTGGTTAGACCTAGATTGGAATACTGTGTACAGGTGTGGAGTTCTTATCGTAGAGGTGATATAAACATGCTGAAAGGATACAAAGAAGAGCGAAAAAACTGATAGTGGGATTTCAGAATTACAGTAACGAGGAAAGACAAGAAAAACTGGCCAGAAAAGAGAAGAATTCGAGGTGACTTAATACAGGTTTATAAGATAATCACAGAAAAGGTTAAATTTGAATTAACAAGTTTTTCAAAATACAACCACCAACGAGAACAAGAGGGCACAGATACAAATTAACTAAAGAAAGGTCCAGATTGAATATTAGGAAATATTTTTTTAGCCAGAGAGTGGTCAATGCTTGGAATGCACTGTCCCAGGAGGTAGTGGAGGCAGGGACAGTTAATGCATTTAAGAATAGATTGGATGAGCATAGCTTTTAGAGCAGGGTAATGAAAATGTAACTGGTTGTATACAGATTGATGAGTCTTCAAAACCAGTATAAAAACGATAAGTTAAGTTACTGGTCCCATTTCGATTGAGATCCTCCTTTGTTTCATTTTTGACAGGCAAAAGTTTACTGGTGGCTTGCAGAGCCAATCCCAATTCTGTATTTGTATCAGTGTATTTATGTTTGCAATTACCGCCTATTTTTCCCTCTGGTCTTTTTCCTACCTCGGATACGCAGGACGCTGATCCATTTCAGAATTCTTCTTCTTCTTCTTCTTCTGCGTACGCAGTCAGACAGTAACCATTACTTTTTCGAAAAAAGCGGCGGCCATCCTGAGGCTCTCGCCACTGCCATAGAGCTTGTCTTGCAGTTCCACTGGTAATGGCCACATCTGCTCTCTCTGATCCTCGTATGTCGGGCAGTTCTGCAGCAGATGTTCAGCGGTCATTTTACCAGTACCGCACGGGCATTCGTCGGTACACCCTATCTTCAATTTGTTGAATAGGTGGTACCTCAGTCTGTTGTGGCCAGTGCGAAGTCTGAAGACAACGACCTGCTCTCTTCGGTTCAACTGGTAATAGGCATCGTTTTTGGTGTAACCAGTATGTTCGGTTTCCCATTTGGTCATGTATCTGGCTTTGATAAGCCGTTTTGACTCTTCGTACGTCATACTGGTATCTGTTTGTGGTAGTCTTGCACCTTCTTTTGCCAGTCTGTCTGCCTCCTCGTTGCCTTGGATGTTGCAGTGTGACGGAACCCACTGTACCACTACCCTTTTTGGTGCGGACTGCTGGCACAGTTTGCAGAGTGCTGCTCTTAAGTCATTAAGCTCAGTGTTTTTCTGGCTTTTTAGCACTGTGACTACGGCGAGAGCATCTGTCAGCAGGACTATATGGCTCTCATTTTCACTGTGTGTCACCATTTCTTCCACTGCCGCCCTCAGTGCCTCTGCCTCTGCTCTGAAATTGCTTGTGTACTTACCAGTAGCGAATGACAGTGTTATTTTTCTGCCATTTGGTAGGTTCAGGAATGCTCCTGCCCCTTCGTTCTGTGTAGTGTTTGTTACAGAACCGTCGGTGTATGCATGGGTCCAGTCCATGCTTGGGTAGCTTTTCGTTATGAAGCTTAGGGTAGTATCTCTCCTTTCTTTTTCAGTCTGGCAGTTTTTGTTTGCAATACCTGGTATATTTTCTACCACCTCTGGAAATATATTCTGCCTCCAGGTAGGTTTTCGTACAGTAGTGATGGGTTTTGGTGTTGTTAGTGCGTTTATGGGATCTTCGTGCATCTTTGCTTTGGCTATTTCTGCAAAGTTTCTCCGCTTTAGTTTCCCATTTCCCAAATTGTTTAGTCTCTGGTGCATTGGATGGTCGGTCAGTCTTCGGAGTTTCTCTGACTGCAGCTGGGCTCTGCAGTCTCTTCTATCGGTCATGGATTGCAGTTTTGTAATCTTTTCAAGTTCTACAATTGGCGTTGACTTCATGCCACCTGTTATAATTCTCATGGCTTGGTTTTGAAGTTTGTTAACTTTATCGAAGTTCGCCTTCGCTGCTGTTGTCCATGCCGCAATGCCATACTCGAGAACTGGTCTCACTCTTCCAGTATACAGTTTCTTTAGTATGCCTTCGTCTGCTCCCCAGCTTGTGCCAGCAAGTTTCCTCATGATTGCCATTCTTTCTCTGGCTTTCATTCGGTTTCTCTCAATCTGACTTTTCCATGTCATGCGCCGATCAAATGTGACTACCAGATAGGTTGGGTTGTCGTTTGACTGCAGGATTTTGCCATTTAGACTTAATTTGGTACTTTGGGGTTTTAATGAAAGCGAGAATATTGTGTATGTGGTTTTCTCCTCGTTTATTTTGACCAGCCATGAGTTCGCCCACTCTTCCAGCGATGTTAGGGCCGTCTGCATCCGATTTCTTGCTATGGTGAGATTCTTTTCAGAGGTCCACATAGCCAGATCGTCTGCAAACATTGAGCTATGGACTCTTCTTGGTATATTCTCTGTAATATCGTTTATATATACCAGGAAGAGTGTGGGTGACAATACTCCCCCTTGGGGTACTCCCTGCTCGAGTGTCACCTTTTTGCTCATCTGCCCTTGTACTTGGACTCTGGCCGTTCTTTGTTTGAGGTAGTGGTTGATCCACTTGTACATCTTCCCACAGACATCACTTCTTCTTAGCTTGACTCTAAGTCCATTTTTCCAGACTTTGTCAAATGCCTTTTCCAGATCCACCCAAACAGCTACTGTGTGTTTCTGTGCCTGGTAGGCATCTTCTATCTCCTGGGCTATGAGGATGACCTGGTCCTCAGTGGATCTGTGCTGTCTAAAGCCGGCTTGCTGTGGAATTAGTATTCGTTTTTCTTCCAGATGCCACATCAGTCTGGTGTTTATCATCCGTTCCATCAGCTTGCCGACACAGCTCAGTAGGCTTATGGGCCTGTATCCATTTGGATCTGTTTTGTCCTTTCCTGTTTTTGGTACTGGTACCAGTATTGCATCTTTCCATGCCTGTGGTACAATTCCCCTTTTCCAGCTTTGGTTCAGGACCGATAGCAGTTTCTTCTTCGCTGTTTGGCCCAGCCCCATCAGCATTTCGTTTGTTATCCCGTCTTTTCCGGGAGATTTCCTTTTCTTTAGTGTTCTCATAGCCTCTTCCATTTCGCGCATTGTTAGTTTGGCCATCATGTGCTCTTCAGGAGCCGTATTCATGTTTTCGTGTCCCTTTAGCTCTTCGATAATGTCTGTATGCTTATCTGCAGGGACCTCGATATGGTTTGCTCTGGCATAGTGATTGACAAAGGCGTTTGCGGCTTTCTTACCTGTGATCAAGTTCTCGCCCTGCTTGATAGTAATTTGTTTATTTGACGGGGTTTCGTCGTTCATGGCTCTGACTAGCTTCCATAGCTTGTTCCCGTCTTTGTCCAGGTTTAGACTTTCCGTTTTATTTTTCCAGCTTTCTCTTGCTGTTTGCTTGAGAGTGTGTTTGTACTTCGCCGCGGCGGCTTTGAGGGCGATGTTTGCCTCCATGGATTTTTCTCGCTCTATTTCAGAATTCAAAATTGTATATATATTTATATAGGTTCTCAGGAAACATTTGCGTGGGAGTGATGGCAGGCGACTAGGCTGTTTGGGAATGAAGATTTGACTATTTTCTGTTCGGAATTTCAGAATGTGCAAGTGTTGATACTAGTATGACATACGAAGAGTCAAAATGGCTTATTAGAGCTAGATACATGACCAAATGGGAAACCGAACATACTGGCTACACAAAAAACGATGCCTATTACCAGTTGAACAGAAGAGAGCAGGTCGTGGTCTTCAGACTTCGCACAATAGACTGAGGCACCACCTATTCAACAAATTGAAGATAGGTGGCACTGATGAATGCCCGTGTGGTACCGGGAAAATGACCGCTGAGCATTTGCTGCAAAACTGCCCGACATACGAGGATCAGAGAGAGCAGATGTGGCCATCACCAGTGGCAACACTAGACAAGCTCTATGGTAGTGTTGATAGCCTCAGGATGAACGCTGCTTTTTTCGGAAAAAAAATGGTTGCTGTCTGACTGCGTACGATGAAGAAGAAGAAGATTTGCTGTAGTTGTTTGTTTGTTGAAGTCAGGTGAATGTAGTTATTTATGACGGTGGATGATTGTAGTCACTGCGTGGTCTGCCGGGGTCTTTGCACATGACAAGAATAAGGATAGCACCACTGCCTCACAGAACGCATGTCGTAAGAGGCGACTAACTATGACATGGCATAACACTGGCCATTGTTAGGTGGTTTGTTTGGAACAACATAGATGGTGCCTTACAGGCTGCGGGTCTATTTTGCTTTAGTGTTTGAGTTTATTAAGATAAACTCGCACATTGGCTAACCACCCAACGCAGCAGAGTATTAAGCTGCTCAATCCTAGCCCGCTAAGCAGGAAATCCTTCTCCCGGCTATGTCCAGCTCATACCAGAGCTGGGTCCTGCACAGGGGCATTTGCCCCTGTAGAAGAACAGGTCAATTTAGAACTAAGAACCTGCAATGCATGTCATAAGTGACAACTATGGATGGGTGAACATGGGGAAAGCTACCCACATCCTGTAGAAATTATAAGCCATAAGAAAAACCCTTTAAGCGCCAATGTAGATGAGCGACAAAGTCAGGTCAAGTCATAATTACCTTAGCAATAACAACTGGGCTGTTTTCCAATTTGTATTTTTTTGCAAGCTCATTCCATGTAGGAGTTAGGTTTTTACAATGTCCGCACCTAGACAACACAAAAAGTTTGTTGGGTTTAATTGTTAAGAGTAATTACCATCATATGTCTTTCATCACTCTATCGGGAGCATGGAGCTACCACAACCATTGACCTCCCTGTAGGAAGCCTGTGTAATAGTATTTATGTGCTTCTGTGGTTTTTGTAGCAATTTGTTTTACATATGGAGGTTACGAGTCCCATGTACAACTTTACTTAGTCATCCTAAACTAAAACTAATTTGTTCATTGAAAGTAAAGGTGATGACAGCTTCAAACTTGCGTTACGAGATGTGATCGCATATAATTTGCACTCAAGCTGTAAACTAGCGACACAACGCATTCCGTTCTCCGGACTCCATAGTACTACTTGCAAAGCTCTGTCCAGTGCGTTGTAGCGGGAGACTGAAATCGAACGAAGAAAAAGAAGATGTGACTGTCAAATCCAATCCTGGCATGGCAGACTCTGTCGTACTTGGGACATAAATGTGAGGAGTCGGTTGTGGGGTCGTGCATTGTTCTTTCAGACAACTTGCTTACTCTGAGCCTTAGCGATGGTATTTCATTCGGTTTCATAAGGTGATCACAGATGCCTTTTAGGAATTTGATAAGCTGGGAATGATGGGAGATCTTATGGATAATCAAAAACTAGCCTTGCACCTTACCTTGTCGTCTTATTCACTCTAGAAAAATGTAAAGCCACCTATAGCCTCTATGATTTGACCTTCACCAGGTAGACATATCTCACTATGAGCCATATCTAGGTCGTACCTTGCCAATTCTGTGGTTACCAATGCTTTCATCTCTCAAGTCTATCGGTCACAGCCTTATCTTGTAATGTTCAAATGTTCTATGTGCCAAGGGCTAGAGTCTTAAGCTCTTTTTTTCTCTTGGCCGAACATGTATGTGTGGAGTGTGTCTGATATATCTGAGGCTGGGATTACCCACTGCATTTTGATTTCAACAAGGAAGAGTTGTGCTGGTCGCTAACCTCAGTCTCCCATCCTGAACCGTCTGGGTTTAATGGTAAAATTGGTAAAAACGGCTGAAAACAGAACAAGATGCAGTGGATGACCATGGTATTCTGAGTGTCTCTGTGAACAGGTATCCCACAAGGCAGCGAGGACAGTAGCCGTAATGCCAAGATTCACATCATGGTAATGTTAACAGAACATGTGTGTGTTTCAAGTCAGTTTCATGGTAAAAAAAACGAATATATAAACAGTTCATGAATCAAAACTAACTAGCCCCTTGTGATGGAATAAATACACATCTTTAACTACTTGTACAGTGGAGTGCTACGGTAATTAGGAATTAGCTACAGATAAAAAAAGATGGTCAAATGCTGGAACAGTTCAAGATCGTCTCCTATCTTGGAAATATAATAACGGGAGAATAGAAAACGAAAAATTGAAATCAGGAAGAGAATAGGGATAGCCAAATGTTTTCACCAAAATGAGTTTTATATGTTGACATCCAAGAAAGAAACTCACAAAATACTCTGAAGCATAGAAACATCGACAATGAACAACCAATTGATTGCAGAAGATAATTGATGCCTTAGAAATGTGGATAAATGGAAAGTAATATATTCGGTCAAATATCGAGATCAAATGGTCTTGCAAATATGATCCTGCATGGAAAGGTGCAAGGCAGATGATGAAGAGGCTGTCCCAAATAGAGGTGGGAGGAGAACAGAAAAGAATGGACCAATCTCCGGCCAGAAGAGACATAAGCAGCGGCCACTGACATAGAAACGGGGATGTGGGGTTGTGAGAATGACTTCATGTGTGCCCCAACAATCTCACTGGTTGCGGGATGACCTGATTTTGGTCACATTAAAAGATATAACACATACTAACAACAGACATCTGTCATACGACTTTTTCCCATTGCTGGGATAGTCGAGGGGTTTTTAGGCTGAGGACTACAGGCCGCTTCGCCACTGCTGTCGCCATGTCATGTGCTGGCTATGTTTGTTTATTTCACCCCCAACAGAAAAACAACATATGCCATACCGGGGATTTGAATCCTTGCCCTCCTTTTCTGCAGGCAAGCATACAAACCATTCGGCCACTCGCTCATCTAACAATTAACAATAGTATTGGAAGGAAAGCCAGAGAGCAAATGTGGCAGAGATAAATAACAATATAAGTGAGAGGAAAACATCAAAAGATAGACCCAGAAGTTTCTGCAGAAGATGTGTTGGACCAAAAGGTGCAAATATCGCAGTCAAGTTGTAAACTAGCGACGCAACACATTCTATTCATGGCTTGGTAGCGGGAGATTGAGAATGAACGCAGAAGAAGAGGGACAGACATGTGTATTCAAATGTGATTTTAATATGGTATTAGTCTCTATAACAGTATTAGTCTCTAGACTCAGGTAGCTTAATACTCTGCTGCGTTGGGACAAGCGCTTACAGAGGGTAGTTAACCGATTTGTGAGTCCATCTTAAGTGAACAAAAAACAAAAGTGATGGCTCAGGGTGCAGATCCTCCAGACATTGTCTTAAACGATAAAAATCTGGAAGTAGGAAATCCCTTTAACTACCCCGGATATATCATCACCGACAACCTTTCACTGGGCGCAGAGCTGCAGAAGCGATTACGAATGGCCTCATCAGCACTTGCCAGGCTCTCACAGAGAGTGTGGAGTAACATCATGTTGACCATCTCCACACAGATCTGGCTCTGTACAGATCCTGTGTTATTAGTACCCTGCTCTATGGCAGTGAAACAGGGAGTCTGTATGTCTGTCATGAAAAAAAGCTCAATGCTTTTCATATGGGCTGCCCGAGATGCATATTTGGAAATTCATGGAGTGACAGAGTGACTAACAGCGACATTTTTGACCGTGCAAAGATTGCCAGTTTAGTTATGATCCACAACCAGCGTTGCTTGCGGTGGCTTGGTCACGTGTGTAGAATGGAGGATAGGTGAATACCAAAAGATATCCTATATGGAGAGCTGACTACGGGCAAATGTAAAATAGGTAGAAACTTCCTTCGCTGCATAGATGTTTTCAGGCATGACCTGGCTGGAGGCAGGCTTTGTGTGTTGGTCTGCAGACAGGGGAAGACAAGATGTGTCAAGATGCAGACTCCAAATGTGTGCAGTAAAAGCAAGGGCAACAACTGACTCTCGAGACTAACAGGATGCCATTCAATACACATTAATAGTTTGAGGTGTGGCTATGTGGCATATAGTTGCTTTTTCAAAACTTACATTGATATCAATTTCAAAATGAGTTTTAAGTGCACATTTACGACAATGCAGAAGGTTACCGTTTTACTATAACAGTGCTTCCGCATGGAATCTAAGATTGGTAATTTAGATTACGATATTCATGACCCAGAAAAACGGACACAATTGGCATTTGGTCTAGATAGATCATCATTTTTACGTTGTATTGGACAAGACAAAAATGCACTCATATCAAGCACGGAAGGAAAAGAAAATAAGACGATTTCGAGAGAGATGTTATAAAACAGGAGATATTGAAACTGTTGATGAAAAATCCACTTGTTTTTCTCCGGAAACTAAAATTAACATTAGAGCTTGTGTGGGCTAAAGCCAAAGGACAAGTTGTCAAACAGAACAGGACATTTAAAATGTGTGATATTTAAGTGCTGACACACGAGTACCTTTCAAAAATAGACATTCAGTTCTGGAAGAACATATGCTCCGAGAAGAAGAACAGTACTGGCAACGAGATGTATAACAATTTGTTCAGCCAGTAACAATTATCAACCTCTTTGAATCAACAGATTCGGATGATTAATATAATATTTTGTGGACATACTGAATTAGAGCATGTCTATCAAAAAAATTAGATGTACATACAATGGCAACAAAGACATTGCAATATTCAAATGCATCACACAACATTCAATTAGCTGCGCAGCTGAAACAACCTTGGACGTCTAAGGGTGACCGAAGGGCTGTACTAACTGTTGCATATTGGTGCCATTTTTACAATTTTACATAAAGGGCAACACAAACAATCAATTGATCTATCAAGAAATTAAGGAAATACACCTATGAACAAAATGCTGAGAAATTCAGCTTCGTACTGTAAAATCTAAAATTTAATGTCATTTCTTTGCAATGGTACTAAAAGATCAAAAGAATTCGCTGATGTACAATTGCCTTAACATCTATGGACTAAATAATATCAATGTTTTAGCATCATGGATATTCTAAGGCTGCATGCTAAAAATCATTTGGATCTGACATGCAGTTTAGCAGAAAATTGCTTCAGACCTTGTTCATGAATTAGAAGATGGACTATAGGTCTCAACTTTTTGAGGTGTAGGTGACCAGTTCCATTCCTCACTACCTTGCCTTACCAAACCGTAAGTTACGTACAGCTGGGTTGAGAAACCAGTGCTTAAATGACTGCAAGTACATTATTATTATAATAGAGCACTTATTATTAAGCAAAGTATAACATTGTTGTGTCCTGGTATCACAATATAAATCAAGTGTGTTCACATATGAATATTCGGTTCTTGTGCGTTAATTCACCTATTTTGAAATTCTATGACCACACGGACTTCCGTACAAAAATAATTATAAGTGTCTAGCTATCAGGGTGCAGTTTGGTTGTTTTTTGTGGGCCCTAAAAAGGACATTGATGCTGGTTTGTGGGTTTTGTGGGCAATTAATGAATTTGCACAAAACTCACGGAGGTTACTGTTCCATTTTATGGCAGCATTATTAGCAATTCCTAGCTCTGATTTACAGAAAGTAATGCTAGTCATGTCTTTACTCAGTACATGAAGAGAATAATCTTCCTATAGGACAGACGTGTGCCCTCTAACCATGTGCCAGAACGAACAGGAATGTCCTGCTGACATGTGCGACATCTCTAACGATCTTGGCAAACTGTGAGAGACATAACAAGTCATAATATGATTTTTAGCACACAGTCGGACGGTGTGTATAAGTCGTATTTCCTGCAAAAACTGCACACAATTTATTTTCTTGCGTGTCAAGTGTGACAATTGCAAGAAATCCATCTTCCACGTACGGTGGTAGATCTGAGAATGACATGGACCTAGGTTTACCGCGCGAAATGAAGACACGCGAATTGAAAAGTATGGTGCTTCGTGTGGCTAAATTCTACTAAATTTGACCTATTATAATCCGTGGGTGAATTAACGCACAAGTAACAAATATTCTTCTACCAAATGTGTCCCTCATGTGCCTCAAGGTGGGGAATCCCTGGTCAATAATTTCATTTCTTTTGTTATTTATGTTTTACTGCAATTTCACTAATAAAGTTATTTTTTACTATTATCCATGGTTATTGGTCAAACAATGTGTGTAACAATTGGTGTCCCTAGCCCATAATCATATACTGCAGTTTTTCACCTTACAAACTGAGAGTTGCTTTATTAGCTAGTTTCTAACTTATTTATAAGTACTTGGCTAAATTATTAATGTTCATATTGATTTTTAATTTAGGCAGCATCTACATCCTCTCACTTCAGACGAACCCATACATGCTCAATGTCTATTATCAGATGGTGAAAAGTATGGATACTTATCAATTCTGTAACTCGTTGACTGTACAAGATATGGCTCTGAGTCATATTTCAAATGTTCAATTTCAAACTCAGTCTGTGGAAATCTGATTCATCGACTGCAGTAGTACCACTGTGTGTGTGTGTAATTAGTGGTTGATTTCAAGTGTTATACAGAATCTATATTTCTTTTATAATACTGCACTTCTGGCAGACCCATAATTGATAATATATGTAGTACTCAAGTTTCTCAGCAAATGGTGACGTGTACAGTGTATGATTATCATTACTATATATTCGTTAAAAACCTGAATTAACCATATGTTAAATCAAATGATCAATTATGACTTATGACTACTTATGAGTTTCTATGCCCCTATGATCTATCTATGGACACTACAGTATTACTAGTGTGATGATCATGATTAGTAACCAAGTTAACTTAACTTAGTTATGTATCAAGTATGTCCTCCTTATTACATTTTTTATCCATAACTAATCATACTCGTGATACTGGTGCATTGAATTGAAAAGAAAATGCAATTAAAGTAGTATTCTATTCAAAGAATAGATGAGTAGATCGTCAGATATTTCTTAGACTTTCAATTCGAGACTGGTCTGTGAAATGGAAAATGGAGTTTAATATAGATACATGTACAGTCATCCACACGTGTAGATCCAATATGGAACATAATTACAGAATGGGTGAAAACAATATTAAAATGATAGATAAGAAAAGAGACCTAAGGGTTATAATAGAGCATACAGGTAAAGTGAGTGAGCAAGACCAGGTAGCAGTGAATAAGGCAAATGCAATGTTAGAGGTGTGATAAAAAGAAATATTAAACATAGGAGTAAGGAAGTGATTGTTAAAATGTATAAAGCATTGGTTAGACCTAGATTAGAGTACTGTGTAAAGGTGTAGAGTCCTTATCATAGAGGGGATATAAACATGCTGGAAAGGATACAAAGAAGAGCGAAAAAACTGATAGTGGGATTCCAGGAACGAAGAAAGACAGAAAAACTGGCCTACGGGTCAAGAAAAGAGAAGAATTTGAGGTGACTTAATACAGGTTTATAAGATAATCACAGGAAAGGTTAAATTAGACTATAACAAGTTTTTTTTTCAAAATACAACCACCAACGAGAACAAGGTGGTTCAGATACAAAACAAATTAACTAAAGAAAGATCCTGATATGATTTTAAAATTATTAATATTTTTTTTAGTCAATGGAGTGGTGAATGCTTGGAATGGAATGCATTCATTACCCCAGGAGGTAGTACCGTAGTGGAGGCAGAGACAGTTAATGCATTTAAGAATAGATTGGATGTGCATACTGCATAGCCTTTAAAGCGGGTAATGCAACTGTGACTGGTTGTCTACAGTCTACAGACTCTGACGAGTCTTCTAAACCAGTAATTAGTAATAAAAGTATAAAAACGTTAAACTTTTAACTTAAATTACTAAAATTACTAAATTACTTTTAATTAGTGAGAAGTTCAGATTTAATCAAATATTATAACTACCAAGGCGCGTAGAACATCACAAAATGTCTGTTTTTTCTGAGCCCTGCTGCAAATCCATTTGCGTCATAACTGAAAGCATTTGTATCCTGTTCATCGTCTCCATTAGCCTTACGTGCTAATGAAATAAAACATAACAAGATTACGAAAACATTAACGACTGCCATTTTGCCGCCGTGTTGTCACGTCAACGTTTCGCCGTATTTAAACGGACAATATATATCACGGTAAGTTTACGGATACCTTTGGGAACTTGAGGTGCTTGCGTGGCAACGCGACGTGTATTTTACAAACGCGGGGTTTAAGGCCAAATCCTTGCAATCAATCAATCAAAACCTTTCAACTCCCTGTGGAGCACAGGTCATCAGTAAATACTTGGCAAGATTTCCTGTCGTGTGCCATCATTTCAAGCACCCCCTCATCTTTCCTGCCGTTTTATAACTTAACTTAACGTCTTTATACTGGTTTAGAAGAATGATGATGATGCTCTAAATCTAAATAAAAGTTAATTAAAAGCTATGCGCATCTAATATATTCTTGAATGTATTAATTGTCCTTGCCTCCATTACTTCATGTGGAAACGCATTCCAAGCATTAACTTAACGTTTTTATATTGGTTTAACATTTCGACACGAAGAACTCTTCCATGTTTGTTAGTATAACAGTATTGCCTGCAAAGATGGCGCCATAACTGGCTGCGAGTCTACATTTCTCTACTGTTTTGGATCATTATGGACGCCGCCAGACCACGGATTTGCCTGGAATTCACACTAGTCGACGACTTACACTTGTGTTCACGGAAACGTGGTGTTGTTTTCCGTCGGGACTTGTTATTTCGTTCTTTTTGTGTGATTTCTTCCATCCGTTTATCCTGGTCTGGACGCCGGCTGAATGGAACTACGCTTATACCTGTGTCGTATTTCACGGGTTAGTTCTGCCTGTTCACCTTCACGAATTTGGCGTGTGGAAATTTTAGATGCTACTATGATGAGCTGAATACAGCTGGGGAGAGATGCCAGACTCACTAACACGCTGAGTGTTGTATTTACGACCTCTTGTGGTTATCGAAAAGGCACGACTGCGTTAGATGCCCTCCCACCTTTCTACCCTGCGGGTTACATGTTTACGGAAAGGCTTCGGTGGTAACCCTGAGGCAAAATCTGCATCCTATGCTATCTCCAGTCGTCTCGATGAATGTCTTGCCACTGGCAAAAGGTAGCTTAGGCTCTGTGAGTGAGGTTGACAAAAGGCGCAGTTTCTTCCTCACTTTAATCCAAATCACCGCGCAAGTCACCCATTTCAGCGGACACAGCAAAAGATACGACAGTCCACACGGCTAAACAAAGAGAGTGGTCTTCATCACTTGTGATGGACAACAACTATATTGCCTGCGTATCTTATCTCTGGGATCTTGTATCCGCCAATTGTAAAGAGAGCGTAACTTTCTATATTCTCATCCTCTCTAACGCTCCACATTACGCACTCTACATAAATGTTATATAGGTATGGGGACAGGATACATACCTGTCTTACTTTCATTTGTTCAGTTCAGTTCAGTTCATCCCGTAACCCATCAGGTCGTTGGGGCACACATGAAGACATGAAAATCCCACGCCAACCATCTCTGTCTGTCGCCGCCTGACGTATCTTACCGGGACGAAGGCCTGACCACTCAGTGATGTTGTCCACCCATCTCTTCCTTGGACGTCCTCGCCCTTTCTGTCCCGGTACGGATCCAAAGAGTATCGAGTTGGGAATTTCGTTGGACCTCGCGACGTGCCCGCACCAGACCATCTTTCGTCTTTTGATAGCTGTGAACAGATCTTCAAAAAGACCAATAGCGTCTTCAACTCTCTGACGGATGTCTACGTTCGTGACACGATCCTTATATGTAACATTTAGGAGTTTTCTATAGCACCGCATTTCCATTACACGTATCCTGCCCTGGATATCTGCTGTAATGGTCCAGGTCTCGCAGACATACAGAAATATTGACAGCACCAAAAAGCGCAGTAGTCTGACTTTTATGCCGAGGGCGAGGCGCTTGTCTCGCCATATAGGTTGCAGCCTAGTCAGCGCCGCTGTTGTTTGTACTATTCTTGCAATTACCTCTGGCTTCGAACCCTCTTCGCTAATCAATGATCCAAGATATTTGAAACGTTTCACCACCTCAAGTACCTGCCCATTTGCTTCTATGACAGATTGAAACCCTGCTACGTTATTGGTCATGAGCATTTATTTCCATACCAAAACTCAGGGCAGTTCTATCCAATCTACCAATCAACTCCTGGAGTTCCCTTTCTGTGCCTGCCAATACATCAATATCATCAGCAAAGCGGAAGTTTGTGATAAGGCTGTCACCTATTTTAACCGTTCCAACATGTCCTTTTAAGGTCGTCTCCATTATTCTCTCCAAGAAGATATTGAAGAGTGTGGGGGAGAGTATACAACCCTGTCTCACACCCACCGTCGAACGGAACCAATCGCCTAGCGTTCCCGCTACTGAGACAGCGCTGGTCGCCTGCTGATAAAGGTTTGCAATTACCCTCACAATATCACTGTTGAACTTATAATGCCTCATTGTTGACCATAGCGCTGCATGCCACACTTTGTCAAACGCCTTTCGAACGTCTTTGTACTTCGAGCTAATCTTATATTTTATTATATACTCTGACAGAAGCTTGTTGTTCCTGATATACTGATTTGATTAGATGGATTAGCTATTCTGGAAACTATATATATATATATATATATATATATATATATAAATTACCCAAGAGGAATTAGATTTCAAGTAAACAAGAGGGCGCGGAGACAGATGGAGCCGTTCGGCAGCCAGATAACAGTAGAGAAACATTGACACTGCTCAAGCCTGACCCGCTGATCAGGAAAGAGATCAAAACCATTACGATTAAACAGAACAATGCGACAAAGGCTGAGACATTTCGTCCGATCTCTTTAATCTATATAGCAAAAGCAAAAGGATCTGGCAGAATTTGTATTGGAGGACATACGGTGTCATTAACAATCTGGCTTGTGCTAAAAACACGGTGCTATTAGATAATAATGAACAAGATTAGCAGCGACTTATTGACAGAATCAACAGCGCAGGTGAAGATAAAGGACTAAGTCATAACATTCAAAACAGAAACAATGGTCCTATCAAAAAGCAAGGCGCCGATTAAATAAAAAGATTGAAGTAGAGGAAATATTATACATGTCCTTGAACACCTGTATGACAAGGCGTCCAGCGCAGATCTTGTGAATGGGAAATGTGGAGGACTGGTTTCGCACATCGGTCTGTGCGAGACAGGGTTGTACACTCTCCCCAACACCTTTCAACATATTCATTGAGTGAATTATGAATGAGGCACTTGGCATTCATGTTGGGGTTGTCAAGATAGGAGACCGAACAATAACCAACCTTCGATTTGCAGATGACATAGACGGTCTGGCGGGTACAGAAGCAGAACTCAAGGAATGGGTCAGAAGGCTCGATGAAACAGCTCTCGACTATGGTATGGCGATTAACGCGGGAAAGACACAATTAATTACTAACAACACCGAGGGCGTCAACAGTCGGAAAAAGCTAATGGAGAGTTACTCGAAGTGGTTGACCGTTTTAAATATCTTGATTCGATTGTCAGTGATGAAGAATCAAAACGTGAGGTGTTGGCAGGATAGCACAGACAACAGGCGCAATCAAATCTGGCAAGATAAACAGTTAGCACTATGCACGAAAATCAGAGTAATGCGTACATTGTTCTTGTCAATATTCCTCTCTTGTGAGACATGGACAATTACAGCTGACCTGCAGCGGAGGATACATGCCTTGGAGATGAGATGTTTCCGAAGACATATAAACGTTACGTACAAAGATCAAGTTAATTGAGGAAATACAAGAAAGAATTACAACAGCAAAAAGGCCTTTTGAAGACCTGTTGGCAACTGTCAAATCAAGGAAACTCGTTTGGTACGGGTACACATCGAGATCAAATAATCTTGCAAATACGATCCTGCACGGAAAGGTGCAAGGCAGACAACGAAGAAGTCGTTCCAAAAAAGTGGTGAGAGGACAACATAAAAGAATGGACCAATCTCCGACCAGAGGAGGAACAGGCAATATCAGCTGACAGAGAATGGTGACGGGGGTTATGGGGATGTCTTCATGTGTGCCCCAACGACCTCGACGGTTACGAGATGGCCTGACCTGACTTGATGTAGAACCGGAGGGACATAGTAGCAACCTAACAAATGCAGGTAGCTCAGTATCATTATAACTGATGTCCGAAGGTGTATAACAGAACTAAAGCGTAGAATGGCACTATATCAAGTCAGCTTTAAGATAAGAAACATACTAGCCAACATGTCCCAGACTCTGAAATCCAGAGAACGTAAATTGAAGGGATTTATAGAGTATATTATCTTGCTTCATGGAGTTGAGTCTTGGACAATAAATTCATACATTGAGAAATTCAATGCAGCAGCATAAAAACAGTTACCACGAAGAATGCTATGTATGCACTACGAAACAGAAAAGAAACAAGTGGATACATATTGTATAGAAACAATATTCAAAGGTCGTTAACTAAAAATCAACATTAGATAGACCTGGTTCATTTGACAAATTCTGTTAAATGAGGGTATACAAGGCCTTGTCCCAAGTGGTCTTCCGGGGTCTTTGTATATGACAAAGACAAAAATAGCACCACTGCCCCACATAGAGGATGTCCAAAGAGGCGAATAACTGTGTGACATGACATACCACTGGCCATGGTTAGGTGGTTTGTTAAGATCAGCACAAATTGCGCCTAAAAGGCTGCGGGT
The DNA here is from genome assembly GCA_036924085.1 of Ariolimax columbianus. Classification (NCBI taxonomy): domain Eukaryota; kingdom Metazoa; phylum Mollusca; class Gastropoda; order Stylommatophora; family Arionidae; genus Ariolimax; species Ariolimax columbianus. Next base: position 109,369,575 of record JAVGWX010000004.1, read on the forward strand.
CTACTTTGCTCTAGTGTTTGAGTCTATTAAGATGGACTCATACATCGGTGAACTACCCTTCAAGAAACTGGTTTGTGTACATACTGTGACAGATTTAGTCTGGCGAGACAAATCTTGTCTCCCCACGGACTTCCCACCGGGACCTGACCACTCAGTTGGCGGGTACCGTGACGGATGGGGTAAGAATAGCTACGCCATCTTGCAAGTAGCGCTGACTCAGAAAGTAGTCTCGGATTATAAAAAGCTTGGCGGGCTAGGCTGAAGGAGGTTTGAGCGTTTCCTACGATATGGGGCTTCTTGAGCGAACGTCACCCCATTAGGATCTTCTTGAGCGAACGTCACCCCATTTTGGAGCTTCTTGAGCGTTTTCTACGATACGGGGCTTTTTTGTGCGTTTTTTCTACGATACACGATTTGAGAAGTCTTGAAGACGAACGTTACCCCATTGGCAGCAGGTACGCTACGACCTGCAGTAATACTACCTGAATTTTTGAAGAGTGAATCACTGAAGCGGCAGTTGAGCGCCGTACTTGAAGAGAGTTCACCAGCACGAGCTACCTGATTTTTTGCCAGGGCTGACGTATTTCCTCGAGGGTTACAAGCGGCCGACACCTCGAACAAGTTGACCAGTCTACACGGGTGAGGTGTAACCAGTTGGCCATAATCGTTCGCTGGGTGAGTGATCGTTGTCCTCGGAGACGTGTGCTGACCCGCGACCCTCTATCACGTGGTCAGTCGGCTCCGGTGCAACATAGGCCAATTTAATACATGCCGCTGCGGAGTCGTGTTTTCCTGACAAGGGACGTGAGAACAAGCCCAAAGGGCGATCCACCTGGGTTGGGCTAACGACGGGAGGTACAAACAGCCGCTGTTCCGGCCATAACTCTGACCTGCGTGGATCACGGAAAAGGTGACTATTGACAGTAGTTCAGGTGTAGAAGGGATTTGTTAGTTTAGGTATCCCTGTATAGGAGTGGGAGTTGGGAATAGTTTAGTGAGAAATAAAGAATTTGTTTATCGGAGTTTCTTTTCTTGTTAGATCATTCGGGTTTAGGGGTGTTAGTTGAAGAGCAGCCTTAGATGTGTAGATTTGAAAGAGCAAGACCTTGTTCTCTCTGCTACAATACTCTGCAGTCTTCTAAACCAGTATAAAGACTTAAGTTGTCACAACAGGAAAGATAGAGGGCAAGACAGGAAAAGGCAGACTGAGACAAACGATATGGGCTGACATGACTAATTGGCTGGAAGAACATAGCCCACCCAAAGTGCTGTATTGTGCTCAACGGGCTGATAGTTGTGGAAGAAATTGATGGCCAACCCCCTGAGACTTTATGATTTTAAAGCTTTGTTAGTTTACCACTTTATTAATTGTCCTCTCAGCTATTTGCTACCAGTGTCAATTATTACAGCCATTTAGACGAGCGCGTTAAAAGAATAGACATTGAACTAGAAACAAAATCTTTATATTTACCAGAAAATTGTTTGGCAGAAAAATGATCATTGTAAAAATGTTATTCTGATATATATTTTTTCGCCGTTGTCTAGAGTGTATGTTTTCTGTTGTGTACGTTTTCTGTTGTCTGGAGTGTATGTTTTTTGTTGTCTGGTGTGTATACTTTTTCCGTTGTCTGGTGTGTGTAATATGGTGCGTGTAATATACTTGTCTTTAAGATTATTGTTGTGGCTAAAATAAATGTTGGTACGACCAACAGCAGTTGGCATCAGTGAATCAAAACTTGTTCAGTGCCATATAGAGCAAAGGTATATAATAAACTACACGCCAAGTTAATCATTGGCGTCTCAGTCTTTGTAGACCATGCGAGTGGCACCCTGTGAGAGCCTCTCAGGGCAAGCAGCCTGGGCGTTGAATATGGAGACATTGGGCTGCCCAAACTGAAGGACCCCCCCCCTCCTCCACCTCCTCCAGACGTCACTTGTGTAATCCAAAGAAATGCAACGAATGACAATTTGGCACCAGCTCAGCTGTAGGAGCTGCCGGAATGAGTTCGCGATTTAAAAACCATCCGCCTTAGGTGCTACCACTCGGGATTTCCTGTCTGGATTTACTCCCGCAGCCCTACCCTCTCCCGATGTTTTCACAAGGCAGTGGGGGTCGTTGCCCGCAGATGCTAGTTACTCGAGACATCTGGTGATACTCTCATCGTCCGAAGACTAGCCATCACTCCCTGAGACTTGTGGTTTTAAGATCAGAGTTTCTCCTTTCCTAGGGAAACTGCGTGAACAGGCTAGCGAGCTTTGTCTACCCGGGCTTAGAATCCGAGCTTACCTTCTCTTAGATTGGTTGCCAACCAAGGCTAATGAGCCCAATCTGCCCATGCAGTTATACCACTCGGTACTCGGACGCGCCTCACAGCAGGCTCTGTAAGAAACAGGGACCCTCATGAAGGTGCTGCTGGGGACAAAATAATGTAGGAGAGGCCATTGATATGGAAACTCCTGCTCCGTAAGCAAAACGGTGAATCTAGCGGAGATCTCTACACCTGGAAAGGAGAGGCTATATTAGACGCTTACCTTTCCTTTAACGAGAGGGATGTCCAGTCCAGACCTCGCAAACCGCGTCCCCTCCACACTTCCCTCTTCCACGCCAATTTAATCAATGTTGACATACCCATTTTTATTGAAGTTTTGGGACCATGAGGCTAACGTCTGGTCAGGCAAAACACACCGATCAGAGAATGTTAGCCAGGGTCAGGAGAAATATACTGGCCAAGACCCTCACCTGACTTCCTCGTTGGTTGTCCTGGAAACAGACTGTTGTTGAGAACAAGATGAGGTTTGACGTGATCCCCGTAGAAGTGAGCGACACACAGATGAAGCAAAGCATAGCACAACCGCCTGGAGGACCCCGGTCCACCTTCCTCAGCACGCTCGGGATGGGAGGAAAGCGACTGCAACCCTTCACTTAACGCGCTTTTCAGGGCGCACATAAGAGTAAGCTACTCATTGTGGCCATTTGAAACTACTATTGAAGTGTTAGTAGCTTTCAGTTTCTACATAATAGGACAGCAATCCACATGATAAATCCTCCTAATTCTCCTCTAACGGCACGCTCCGCAGGTAACTTCGTTTATAATTGTCCCTTTTTTGACCCCTTTAACACTCGACAGGGATATAACGGACAATTGCTGAACACCTGCTTCCCCCACCTCGTCAAGAGAATTATTACCTGTCAGCTGGTCAATCCCATTCTGCGCCTTCCCACTTCATCCCTCCCCCATTCCCGGTTAAGCTTCATGAGGTCTTGACAGAAGTAGTTTTATCCTCAGGTTTTGTAGATCCATTATCTCCAGTTTATTAATAACAACTGAGGTCAGCCGTTTCATCTTCCTCTCTGCCCTATCTTGATTCTTGTTGCCTCGATATCTGACCAGAGGCTGGAGAACCACTGGAGAACTGTAAGGATACCACGCCACTATTGGACATTCATATTTCTTGGTCGAAAACCAAAATTCAAAACTTTGGTCGCGGTCCTACAGTGACATGAATCCTTGATAGCTGCAATTATGTAAGCTGCATCAAAGACTTAACTGGGCATCAGTCAAAAGCTCCGATGAACGTAGTCACCCAAACATTAATAGAAGAACATCACTGGCCACCTCCACGAATGTCCTGCACAGTCTAGATGCAGCGGAGACTCTCACTAGTAACCAAGCTGCACACCTACTACTACTACTGCTACCTGCTACCTGGTACCTGCTATCTGCTAGCTGCTGCTGCTGGTACTGCTACTACGATGTATGCCGATGTCCTGCAGAGTACATCGTTTAGTCTTTGTTTTAATTTGGTCAGCTCATAAGAGCGTTGCGATGGAAGTTCAAGAATATATATTTGTTCACTTTTAATTGTGGTAACTATCATTAAGTGTCTTTCTGGCTATTGCCTAGGACGTGCAGGAAATCCACAAATATCCCAACGCTATTACATATAATAAAAACATATAGAACTGAAATGCTATTAAATCAAAACCACAACACTTAAAACCGACAAAAACCGTTTGCTTTAGAAGTTGTGTACACATTTATTCCTTACCCTTTTACAATTGGTTAATATAAAACAAAAACCAACATAATACGCCTACATTCAAATAGACAAGCAACACTCTATTCATATCAGTTAATCAACCATTCTTGTAGTCACGTGTCTTTATTTACCACTTCTAAATTTGATTAAAATAAAACTGCAACAATAATTTGTGGTTTTAAAAAATAGGAAGCAAAATAAAAAATAATTAGCAAAATTTATAACTTTTATAAAAAGTATCCATATTATATATATATAAATATATACACACACATGCATATATATATCGTCAAATCGCAAAAGAGAATGACTTAAGCTGAAGTTGCGTCGATCGGTAACCTGTTGAAAGAATAAGGTGAGAATTATCACCGTTGAAAATGTGACCTTTATAAAGCACAACAACAACAATGAAAACAAGTTAGCCTTGCATGTTTGCAACAGTTAAATTAAAACATCCGCGAGTTCCTATTGACCTGCGGGTCTTTTTATTTATTCAATTAACATTTGGTTTTTAAAAATCAGGTACCCTCTGGACCAATCTCCGACCAGAAGAGACACAGGAGCGGCCGCTGACAGAGATGGGTGGCGTGGGGTTATGGAGGTGTCTTCGTGTGTGTCCTAACGACCTCACCGGTTACGGGATGACATGACTTGACTTGACATCTGTACAGCGGTAATCAGTTAGTTCTTCTCTTGTGTGCTATTCTTAGTCACTTAGGAGGACGTTAATGCATTAACGCCAGTTAATGTTCTATTCTTTTTATTCAAAGATTTATTTTTATTCAAACATTCGGGATCAAGACGCTGAGTAGCGCAGGAGCTGCAGTGGTCAGCGACCCATATCTGACTGCTAGCGTCAGGGCCAGCGAACCAGAGCTGCCAAGACCCTTCTACACCTCTACGCGGTGTACCTGGATAACAGGCTGCAACAGGGCAGACTGGCCAAGGAGAAGGGATCGAAGAGGGAATGCTAACCCGGTACTCGAAAAAATGCTTGCTGAAGTCGAATGTTGGATTGACAGGTGCAAATATCGCAATCAAGCTGTAAACTACGACACAACGCATTCCGTTCTTTGGACTACATTGAGCTACTTACGCCCAAACATTCGTATTTCTATTATCATAACAGCTGGATGGGTGAGCATAAAGACGTGCGGCATATAGATTAGGAAATCTTGATTCAAACAAACATGCATTTACTCAAAAATGACTATGTACAAGAAAAACTGAGACGTTAGTCCGGTCATGCTGACCAAGACCACCATATCTTGCCAATTGTAGCGTTCCCTGGAACAAGGCTGTTTTCAAGGCAGTAGGGCAGACAGAGATGTGAATCAACGTGATCGACGTAGTAGTGAGCGCCACGCAGATGACGCCAAGAATATCACAATCGCATAGAAGACACCTACATCAGCACGCTAGAGATGTGATGAAAGCTACTACAACCCGCCAGTAAACGCCCTTTTCATGGCGCTGAAAAGAGTAAACTTACTAATTGTGGGCTTTAAACAAGTGGCCACACACAAATATAGAAAGAAAATAACACATTGTACCACATTTGACAAGTTTAGACCGGTAAAGAGCAAAGGCAAAGGCCGCCGTATATCGTAGACGATGATGTCATACTTTAGTTTGCTAGCGATATTTTTAGTAAGGATTAACTGTGCTACTTTTTATCCTCACTCTCTCGTCTCGTGCCGCCTGACCCAGTGGCAAGTCAAGGACAAGACGAATAGGGGGCGACTACGAGATGCAGGGGACTCCACATCAAGCACCCGTGAAAAAGACGGAGGAGTCCGGAGTCGAATCCACACCACCTGATCACGAAGCCGACGGCTTAACCACTTCGCCACGGAATCTCTAAAGATCTATAAAGAACAACTAAAACATCTTTATGCATATATCTGCATTTAAACCACCAAGAAAAAAACAGCAACACGTTAGCATAGAGATACAACATACCAAGGAGAACTATACATGGTGATATCATGTATAGCAAATTACTAATGAAATCACATTAATGTGCATAAGAAGTGCTTTTGGTGATTGTGTCTTGAATGGCAGCACACTACAGCAGTAGCACATTACTTCTGGTATCAATAATAAACTATAAAAACTGATCTTCCTATTCATTGTCTCTTCACCTATCAGGTTGTTGGCGTTGGGGCACCACATGTCATTGAATTATGAACTGTTTGTGTCCACATTCTGCCTGTTCATAGTCAACATCGCTGTCCATTTCAGAAAACATTGCAGCAAAGCACAGGAATGACTGAGTGGCACACATGAAGAGAAGGAACAATCAAAATTGGCACACATGAAGAGAAGGAACAATCAATATTGGCACACAGGAAGAGAAGGAACAATCAATATTGGCACACAGGAAGAGAAGGAACAACCAATATTGGCACACAGGAAGAGAAGGAACAATCAATATTGGCACACAGGAAGAGAAGGATCAATCAATATTGGCACACAGGAAGAGAAGGAACAATCAATATTGGCACACAGGAAGAGAAGGATCAATCAATATTGGCACACAGGAAGAGAAAGAACAATCAATATTGGCACACAGGAAGAGAAGGATAAATCAATATTGGCACACAGGAAGAGAAGGATCAATCAATATTGGCACACAGGAAGAGAAGGAACAATCAATATTGGCACACATGAAGAGAAGGAACAATCAATATTGGCACACATGAAGAGAAGGAACAATCAATATTGGCACACAGGAAGAGAAGGAACAATCAATATTGGCACACAGGAAGAGAAGGACCATCAATATTGGCACACAGGAGGAGAAGGATCAATCAGTATTGGCACACCAGAAACAGAAAGATCAATCAATATTGGCAAACAGGAAGAGAAGGATCAATCAGTATTGGCACACAGGAAGAGAAGGATCAATCAGTATTGGCACACCAGAAACAGAAAGATCAATCAATATTGGCAAACAGGAAGAGAAGGATCAATCAGTATTGGCACACAGGAAGAGAAGGATCAATCAGTATTGGCACACCAGAAACAGAAAGATCAATCAATATTGGCAAACAGGAAGAGAAGGATCAATCAGTATTGGCACACAGGAAGAGAAGGATCAATCAGTATTGGCACACCAGAAACAGGAAGATCAATCAATATTCATACATTGGCAGAAAAGGATCAATCAATATTGGCACACAGGAAGAGAAGGATCAATCAGGATTTGCACACAGGAAGAGAAGTATCAATGAATACTGGCACACAAGAAAAGGATCAATCGATATTGGCGCACAGGAGGAGATGGATCATTCAGTATTGGCAGACAGGAAGAGAACGATCAATGAATATCGGCACACAAGAAGAGAAGGATCAATCAATATAGGCACACCAGAAAGAGAAGGATCAATCAATATTGGCACACATGAAGAGAAGAATCAAACAATAATGGCACACCAGAAATAGAAGGATCAATCAATATTCATACACTGGCAGAAAAGGATCAATCAATATTGGCAAACAGGAAGATAAGGATCAATCAGTATTGGCAGACAGGAAGAGATAGATCAATGAATATCGGCACATAAGAAGAGAAGGATCAATCAATTTTGGCACACAGGCAGAACAGGATTAATCAATATTGGCACACCGGCAGAGAAGGATCAATCAATATTGGCACACAGGCAGAGAAATATCAATCAATATTGGCACTCTGACAGAGAAAGATCAATCAATATTGGTACAAAATAAGAAAATGATCAATCAATAGGAATAGAAGGAATAGGACTAGTCAATATTCGTACACATGAATAGAAGGATTAATCATCATTGGCACACATTAAGAGAATGATCAATCAATATTGGCACACATGAATAGACGGACCAATCAATGTTGGCACACGGGTAGAGAAAGATCAATAAATTTTCACAGGGAGAGAAGTATTAATCAATATTGGCACACATTAAGTGAGGGATTAATCAACATTGACACTCAGGCAGAGAAGGATCGTTCAATATTGGCCCACAGGAAGAGAAGGATCAATCAATATTGGCACATAGGCAAAGAAAAATCAATCAATATTGGCACAGAATAAGAGAATGACAAATCAATATTGACACACAGGAAGAGAATGATCAATCGATATTTGCACACATTAGAAGACGGATCAATCAATATTGCCACACAAGAAGAGAAGGATCAATCAATTTTGGCACACAGGAAGAAAAGGATTAATCTATATTGGCACACAGGTAGAGAAGGATCAATCAATTTTGGCACGTTTTTTGAAGTTTTGTGACTAATTGTGTACATGATGAAGTAGCTACCCTCATGCCCAACTCTCTCTACTCCTGTCTTACGACATTCTGGGGCAGGGTTACATCGCTACTATATTTTACTCCCCATTTTAGGCCCCGGTAACACTCGAGTAATGAGAAGGATAAGTCGACTTTTACGTTGCAATTATGCAAAATGCAACTAAACAGGGTTGTACATAATGCTGGTAATCACATCATGTTAAATGAATTGCTACAGACGCTACCATTGCTAAACATTCGGAAGTGGTTTGGTACAAGCTTCCTTAAGGCATCTGGTTACCATAGTGGTGGAGCACACGTTTTTCCATAGCAACGGTAAGGTCTAACTGCCGTAGTGGCATGCATATGTTAATCCAGCTGTAAATGGATGCCTGCATTATTGCTGGGAAAAGAAACGGCCATGTTTACTCATAAACAAGATCAGAACTAGTGAAATGAAGCCCCTAATACTTCAGCCCCGACAGCATTATCTGCTATGGGGGGCCACCTTTACCTTTAAGGTGTGGATAACAGCGGTGTCCTCATGCTTTACAGGGAGCGAAAATGAAACACAATGAATGCACTCTGTATTATTCAAATGTTTGTTAGATTGTCGGTGAAGCAATAGACGAGATAAGAGAAAGAGAGAGAAAGTGTCAGCTAAAGAAAAGATGAGTAAAGACAAGAAAGAGCGATATAGCGTGTAATAAAAAAGGGGACCGGTGTGGAGAGGAAAACAAGAAGTGGGAGGTAGAGTGAGGGAGAGAGAGAGTGTCAAAGGATATGAAGACAGGGATATAATGTGTGTATATATATATATATATATATATATATATATATATATATATATATATATATATATATATATATATATATATATATATATATATGGAAGAAGAGAGACGGAGGCGGCGAGTGAGAAATAGAAAAACGGAGAACGGAACGGCGAGAGAGAGGCAGCGAGGGATGGAGAGAAAATGAAAATATTTTGTTCCTGCTTATTTTTGCCAGTACCCGTATCACAATTGTCTTCCCCTGCGTTTGTATTTAATGTCATCCATGACTGGGTCGATTACAGTGTATACTTCCGGGTCATAGAATGCCTGCCAGGTGTAAGCGGCTCGGTCAGGCCATCCGACAAAACCTACAAAAGTCAGAACAGATGTGTCGAACGTTACTAAGATATGACTCGTGTTTCACTCGTGTTTTTTTTGTTACCAGCGAGAAGATGTGTAAATAGATAGATAGATAGATTTCTTAACTCTTTTACTTCATATTTTTGTTCTTGTTCTCGCATTATGTCTTCTTCTTTTCCTTCTTCTTTTCCTTCTTCTTCTCCTCCTTCTTCTTCTCCTTCTTCTCTTTCCTCTTCTCCTTCTTCTTCTCCTTCTTCTTCTATTCCTTCTTCTCCTTCTTCTTCTCCTTCTTCTTCTTTTCCTTCTTCTTCTCCTTCTTCTTCTTCTCCTACTTCTTCTCCTCCTTCTTCTCCTTTCTTTCTTTCTTTCTTTCTTAGTTCTCTTTCTTCTTTTTCTTCTCTTTTGTTTCTTTTATTTCTTTTATTCTTTCTTTTATTCTTTCTTTTAATCTTTCTTTTAATCTTTCTTTTTCTTTTTTCTTTTATTCTTTCTTTCTTTCTTTTATTCTTTCTTTTAATCTTTCTTTTAATCTTTCTTTTTCTTTTTTCTTTTATTCTTTCTTTCTTTTATTCTTTCTTTCTTTCTTTTATTCTTTCTTTCTTTCTTTCTTTCTTTCTTTCTTTTATTCTTTCTTTCTTTCTTTCATTCTTTCTTTCTTTCTGTTTTCTTTCTTTCTTTTATTCTTTCTTTTATTCTTTTATTCTTTCTTTCTTTCTGTTTTCTTTCTTTCTTTTATTCTTTCTTTTATTCTTTCTTTCTTTCTTTTATTCTTTCTTTCTTTCTTTTATTCTTTCTTTCTTTCTTTCTTTTATTCTTTCTTTCTTTCTTTTATTCTTTCTTTCTTTCTTTTATTCTTTCATTCTTTCTTTCTTTCTGTTTTCTTTCTTTGTTTTATTCTTTCTTTTATTCTTTCTTTCTTTCTTTTATTCTTTCTTTCTTTCTTTCTTTCTTTTATTCTTTCTTTTATTCTTTCTTTCTTTCTTTTATTCTTTCTTTCTTTCTTTTATTCTTTCTTTTATTTTATTTTTCTTTCTTTTATCTTTCTTTCTTTCTTTCTTTTATTCTTTCTTTCTTTCTTTTATTCTTTCTTTCTTTCTTTTATTCTTTATTTTAGTCTTTTATTCTTTATTTTATTCTTTCTGTCTTTCTTTCTTTCATTCTTTCTTTTATTCTTTCTTTCTTTCTTTCTTTTATTCTTTCTTTTATTCTTTCTTTCTTTCTTTCTTTCCTTTATTTTTTCTTTCTTTCTTTCTTTTATTCTTTTTTTCTTTCTTTTATTCTTTTTTTCTTTCTTATTATTCTTCTGCTTCTTCTACTTCCACTCTTGCTTCTTCTTAGTGCAACATTTTTTTTCATCAATGGATGTGAGAAAAAGAATTCTTAAACTTTATTTTGTTTTTCTGATTTTTGCTGTGGTCGTTGTTCCTTTTTTTCTTATTTTTCTACTTTTCTTCTGCTTTCCGTGCCTTTTTTTCTTCATCTTACATGTCTTTGTCAATGGTATGATTTTTTAAAGGGGGGGGGTCCAGTAGTCTCGAGGTAAGGTGTTCGCCTGGAGTGCTTTAGGTCGAGAGTTCAAATCATGGTGAAGACCGGGATTTATTTCATGTGGATCATCAGGTAAACAATTCCCCTGATCTCCTGATCGCACACTAAAAATCCCTTGGTAGTTGGAAATCGAAAAGAGTAGGTTGAACGGCCTGATGCTCATTCAAAATTCGAGTTAACAATCTCCTCAAATGATTCTAGCGATTCTTGTCTCACAGGGAATATGCCGTGAAAAGGGAACTAGGAGCGGCATAGAGGAACAAAGTAGGCCAAACAAAATTAACGAAACGTTTTAGCTGTATTTTTATCATGGCCGAGCTAATTACCGTTATGTGTTCATCGTTGCTCCCATGATTTGTTTGCTGTGTTCATTTGTTTTAATTTGTGTTGTTCTGTCCCTGATGAATGTCTTTGGTCGTAACGTTCATGTTCTTGTTTCCACACGCTGTCTACATTTTAAGCGCATCATTTTGGCGGCCACTTCCCTCACAGTTTCGCCATATTATATGTTATACGAAAAAGACTAGAAATAATATCCTTTAAAAGAAATCCAATTGGGTAGCACCACTACACGAGCGCATCGTCAGTTTTGGTGTAAGCTTCTAATCATGGGAGATAACAAGCTGTAACGACTCTTTTCTTCAGATGTAGCAAACCAGACACAGGAATCAGAATCTGATGTCATATCTTATTATGCTCTTCACAGTTCCATTTCAATCCTACGGAGACACACAAATACGAAGGCCACTATTAACGAATTCCAAATTAAGATTGTCTTCTCTTTGCCCTTTCATGAGAATCAATTTGCTTCAGCTTCTTTTACAAGTATTCTTCGGTTTTCGCCTCCACGCGTTTCTTGTCCCCTGTGTGTACCTATTCAGTACATGTTTGACTAGTTTTGTTCCCTTCTAATTCTGAGTTAACTTAGCTGTTACTAAAGATTGCAGAAGTCTTCCTTTCTATTGGTTTATAGCTTCTACAGGATCGGTCCCATGCCCAATCTCCTATGGTTGCCTCTAACGACATGCATAGTTAAGTTACAGTGATACTATTCTGTGCACACCTTTCGGGTCCTAGCAACACCCAAAGAACTCTGTTGATAATCTCAAATTGCGTTGGTAGTTACAACATGAAGTTAGTTCCTTTAGATATCTGATTCTTCTTCGTCGTCGTGGGCGCTCAAAGTAACTCAACTATTTCCCTCACAGTCTGTCTAAGGCTAATATTGTAACTCTGTTCATCGCTTTCTTTAGTTTTGGAGGACCATGTTGTCTCTCTGATCCTCTCGCGAAGCCGGCAGACCTAGAAAACAGTTTCTACTGTTTCTTTGTTCTACATCCACGGGCATATGCCTGTGCCATCCGATTAGAAGAATGCGGGATATATATGGATATGAAGGTCTGCAGCAGGTAGGCCGAACACTTGACGTAAAATGTCAATGTAGCTGAATGGCAAAGGCACTGGGTTTGATCCACGTTATCCACACTTTCTAATCGATCCAATTATAAATGGCTACCTGGTTTACTGTCATGAAAGGAAAGACAGCACGGAAGGGAACTGCCCATTTTACATCTTAAAAAAGAAAAGGATTAGTACACTTCATTCCAGACAGAAGTGTTTGCTATGGATCTTACGATAAAAACCCATCATTGCGGTGTCCACCGAGAAGACCGGTAGAGCTGAAGAATAAAAGCAGCATGCCCCTACACTTGCCACGCTGTGTACAATTTAGGTCTTTATTTTACCCACATAGGAAAAAACGTATTTCTTCCCGAGGTTTCAAGCTCATATCCTCTTCGTCATACATCCAGTATCCAATCAAATTGGCCATCCGTTCCTCTGTAAGGCTATCTTTACCTGATAGTAAAATCAAGTACAGTGAAATATACTGGCCAAGACGTTCACCTCACTTTACCGCCGCTACTGGAACCAGGCTGTCCTACATCAATCTGACCAATGTGGTTGGAGATCGACGCTAAGATCTCCACAGTGGTGACCAACAGAGAAGCTTTCGATTAAACTACAGCCAAGAGGATGCAAAACCACTTTCTTTGGCACACTTTTGAAGAGCAACTGTTGTTGTTGTTCGCGAATGCACACAATGAGCAGGCTGCTCTTTTGTGCACCCTTAAAAGGACGTTAAGTGGCAGGTTGCAGCAGCTCTCCTCACATCCCGAGTGTGCTGATGTAGGTGAACCGGAGTCCTCCTGGCAGTTATGTTATGATTGGTTCATTTGCATGTCGCTCACTACTACGAGGATGACGTCGATCCCTCACCTTGTTAGCTAGTCTGCCATGAAAACAGCCCGTTCCCTGGAAGGGCCACGAGGAAGCCAAGGTGAGGGTCTTGTCCTGTATGTTTTGCCGGAACCTGACTAACATGTCTTATCAGTATATTTTGCCCGACCAGTCGCTAGTATTCCTTCCCGAAGAGCCACTGTAACCCATTACCAAAGAAAAGTCTCCAAGAGTTGTTGAATTACCCCATGAGTAACTTGACCCATTTGTGCGCCATGAAAATAGAGTTGGGTGGCGGGCTGCAGTAACTTTTCTCACATTACGAGCGTGTTGATGGAAGTGGACCGGAAAACTCCAGTCTGTTGGGCTATGCTTGGCTTCATCTGCGTGTTGCTCACTACTGTGGAGATCATTTCGATCGCATATCATTAGCCGTACTGTCATGAGACAACCCTTTTACAGGGATAACTTCCTTGAAGTGAGGTGTAGTTTGGTCAATATGTTCACTTGACCCTGACTAACATATTATGATCGGCATATTTTGCCTGACCAGCCGTTAGTCTCCTCTCTCTACCTGACCCGACTAACAGTCTGATCAGTATACTTTGCCTGACCAAACGTTAGTCTCCTCTCTACCTGATCCCGACTAACAGTCTGATCAGTATACTTTGCCTGACCGGACGTTAGCTCCTCTCCCCGTCTCCAAGAGTTGAAGAACTGAACAAGAATAGCTTAATACTACAACAACCTAATTTATGTTGGGAGATTGTTCAAGTGTTGTTTCGCTATAGCTTTTTTTCAATACAAAATATGTGTTTAATGGTCTACAGAATGATAAATAAAACGTTAGTCAACAAGGAAATTTGAATACTTACTCTGACTGGTACTAGACGCATACGCTCGAATTTCTCCCAAGACGGGATGGTTACAGACCAGAACCCGAGGAGGAACCAAGAACCACTCACACTCCACATGGGTGAACAGTGTTGACCGACCTGGTACAAGCATGTCACTTCCAGAGAAATCCAGTTGCAAGTCTGTACTTTCGAGCAATTCTGTCAGATCAGATGCCTGATGTGTGGAGCTGGATGTCAAACGTTCTGATCTGGTCCTACCTGAACCAAGTTTAAGACTTCCTTTAGATTTCATTTTTCTGAACGGGATCTTATCTTTTTTGAGAAACTTGGCGGGATCAAAATCGTGAGCTCCGATTGATTCAGTTGAGCTTGACGTACCAGGTACAGATAATTCTCTTGCTCGACGTCTTGCCCGAGACAATTTTATGAGTTCATTATATTTGGTATCATCGCCATCCAAGTACGTAGACCAATGCTTTTTAATGCGTCTTTTGCCTTTTTTCTTTATATCCGTGTCTTCATCCTTATCCTCATCTTCTTCTTTACTTCTATTATCCGTCTGTGATAACTGAACCAATGTGCTAGAATCTGTGATTGAATGCTCTTTTGCACGTTTCGATCTCACATTTTTTCGATCTGAAGACTTTCTTTTTCCAAATTCCCTTTCCAAATGAGGTATCGAAATTGTACTTCTATCCTCCTCTTCCGAATCTCTTGTAGACATCCCTTCTTTCTTAGTTTTTTTACGCAAGGCATCTGTCGAATCATCTCTAGACACATCGTCTTTGTCAATTGTCCCAGAAATTTTTCTTGAGACTTTTCTTATTTTTTTAACCTTTTTTACCCCCTCATCGTAATCACTGGTGTCCTCATCATTATCTCTTACCACTTTTTTTTTCAAACGCTTTTTAATAATTTTTGGGTGTCCAGTATCTTCTAATACTTCATCTGTATCTATTTTAATGTCGATCGCTTCTTCTTCATTGTCTGTCAATTTTTTCGCAACTAAAGATGGCCTCCTCCGTTTTGGTTTATGTTTCATCGACACAGAGTCCGGTTTACTGCTATCCATGTCACGTTGGATGTCTTCTGCCTCACCGTGACTGATGATACTTGACACAGAAGTTTTCAACATTGTCTTGCTATCGTCAGTTTTAAACGCATCTGAAGAGAGCACCTCGCTTTGGGCAGATTTGACGAATACTCTGTGTTCCTCTTTTCTCATTTTTGTTTTCCTCGATACAGGTTTTTGTACGTCATCGCTAAGCAGAGTTTCTGACTCTGAAAGTCTCGCTTGAAGTTCGATCTCTTCTGAAGTGTCGTCTTTCTGCTTACCGGGTTTCTTTTCTTTGCTTACTTTTGCTTTTTCAATTTTGTCATCGTCATCAATTACTGCACTTTTTGGAAATTGATGTTTAGCTTTTTTTCTTGTTTTCTGTTCAAGTCCAATCGCAGATTGTTCTTCTTGTTCATTATACTCTTCAGCGTTCAAATCTGAAACGGACTTGCTCACGCCTGCTCCCATGGGAACCTTAGCCCTTGTTTGACTACTAGGATCGACAAACTTCTCCTCAACAGCTTCATCATAACCATATTCTGGCTTTTCGGGGATCTCAGTTTGTTCCTCACGGATCTCGTTGTCTGCGATCATAGCTTTAGTCTTCGCCTTCTTCTTTTTCTCAATTTCTGAATGTTCTATACTCTGAGCTCGTTTTGATCTAAGTGCAGCATTTTTAGAACTTGGGCTTAACATGACTTTTTCGTATAAGGGTTTCTCCAACGATGGCAGCTCTGGGGAATTCTCACTTTCCAGTAAAGCCCTATTGCTTTTCCAAACTTTTCCTTTTTTACTAATAGTGTCGCTTCGACTTGATTGCATACTTAAGCTTCTTTCTAGTGTGATATCCTCATCGCTGACAAGAGTTCTTGTAGTACTGTCCTTCCGTAAGGACACAGCACTGCGAGGTTCCGCACTGTCTCTTAGCCCCATAGCTAAATGTCTTTGGATCGTCTCTGCGGTTGAGAAATCACTATAGTCAAACGATAATTTTGTGACACTTGAAGTAGTTTCATCATAAAACTCATGCGGGAGTGAATCCTTTCTATCAATACTTCCCGAACGATACATCCGTTTACGCCGTATCGCGCCTTGTTTCGTTGACATCGCAATAAAAGGTTCAGCTTCCAGGTTAAAAAGAATCTGCTGTAAAAGGAAAATATTGAAGACTAATACATTACAATGTACATAACGTGATTGTATATGTGGGTTTTGTGTGTGTATATATATATATACATTACATGTCATAATCGTAATCTGTAGAAATAAAGTTTTTACGTTCAGTTTCCGTCTCTGATAGATGATAAAATGTGCTAGAATCAACGTCATATAGCTCTTTTGCACGTCTCGGAGTTCTAAGTCTTTGTTCTGTTGGTGTTGTTGTTTCAAGTTCCATTTTCTGAAAGACATTTCTAAACTGCACCGGTAACATCCTCCTCCGAAGCTCTTTTAGACACCACTTCTTTCCTAGTTCCTTAATGCACGCAATCTTTCCAAGCACATTTAGACATATCTTTTTTTGAAGCGTCTCTACGCATATTTACTTTCCAAGCTTATCTAGGTATATCTTATTTCGAAGAATTTATAGGCACATATATTTTCCACTTTTTTTCCAGGCACAAGTTTTTTAAGGGGGAGTGGATATTGGGGAGGAGGTGTCCTTTTCAGTGCGAAAGAGGTGAAACGAAATTTAACATCGAAAGAGGTGAAACGAAATTTAACATCGAAAACAGTTGGACACAAAGAGCTATAGTCCGGTTAACAATGTTTGCCGTCAATTGCCGTTTAATATCTCAATAACCCTTGCATCGATAAACGTGAATTTTTGCACATGGTCTTATAGTTCCAATGTCCCAACGACTTTCTAATTTACATTTTATCAGGTAGTACCGTTTTCTTAAAACGGATAGTTCCCTTGATTTTTGTTAGCAACGGATTGATTTTGTTATAATTCAGTTATATTTCATATGGTTATAATTCAGTTCTTAGATGCATTTTCTATCTGTTTGAGGTGGTCCTAAAAAGGACCGTTTTGCCAAGGTGATGGAAACATTTTTCAGAAAACAAACATGTTTGTTCATTTCTCACTTAATCAGAGTCAGACGATTCCTACAATTTGACGACCGCTCTCGTCTGAACGAACGACAGTCCATCTTTTTTCCAATTGCCTTCTTCCTCTTTTAAGACGGGGTCCTCACATTAGGCCCAATAGTCTTTGTCTGTATTTGAGAGGGTGGCACATGTTAGTTCTTTCATCTCGCATAAATGGAAAGTTTTATTTTCAGCTGCTACTTGTCCTTTAACTTTCGCCCAAGCGAGTTCAATGGGGTTTAAGTGTGAATGGTAAGGTGGCACTCTCAAACACATATGATCATGTTCTTGGATCAACTTGTTTATGTGAAATATCTTTTTCCTTTCGTGTTTCCTTGACAAGGAAAAGTAATTCAAGTTGTAGATACGTTTCGTTAAATAGTATGTGTTATTTTGTGAGCCACATCTTTATTGCATCTTTTGTAATGGATGATGTCGGGATTTTGTCTTTTCGTGACACTGCGATGTGGTATAATGCATTGTCTATTAACAGACAAGAAGGTTTGTCTAAGGACCAAAACAGTCGTGTTTTTTAAAATCCTCTCTCTAAATGTTACCATTAATTTCGGTATGATAGTCCTGATTGTCCATATAATTTGAAGGAAACACAAGTTCTGCATTCTTTACCATCCATGTGCTATTATCAAGCGCTGTCCTTTGCCATTTGGTACTAATCTTTTAATCGTTCCCTCCGCTGACTGCCATTTTTTTTTACTTGTGTGGGGAGTATTTATCCAAGTTTAATCCACATACACAATATCATAACATTGTTAACGTATTTCGCGTGCTTTCCGTAAATACTTGCGCTTCTCATGGATACTAGATGCGGCTTCTCACAAATGACCTTTCTCCCGCTAGCAAACTTTCTAAAGGTAAAGCCTATGCCCCTTACAGTTCTCCGCAATGTAGATTTCGATACATCGATGTCATTGTGTGTTCTCAGACGAGACTTCAGTTCCGATACATCGATGTCATTGTGTATTCTCAGGCGAGACTTCAGTTCCGATACATCGATGTCATTGTGTGTTCTCAGACGAGACTTCAGTTCCGATACATCGATGTCATTGTGTGTTCTCAGACGAGACTTCAGTTCCGATACATCGATGTCATTGTGTGTTCTCAGACGAGACTTCAGTTCCGATACATCGATGTCATTGTGTGTTCTCAGACGAGACTTCAGTTCCGATACATCGATGTCATTGTGTGTTCTCAGACGAGACTTCAGTTCCGATACATCGATGTCATTGTGTGTTCTCAGACGAGACTTCAGTTCCGATACATCGATGTCATTGTGTGTTCTCGGACGAGACTTCAGTTCCGATACATCGATGTCATTGTGTGTTCTCAGACGAGACTTCAGTTCCGATACATCGATGTCATTGTGTGTTCTCAGACGAGACTTCAGTTCCGATGCATCGATGTCATTGTGTGTTCTCAGACGAGACTTCAGTTCTGATACATCGATGTCATTGTGTGTTCTCAGACGAGACTTCAGTTCTGATACATCGATGTCATTGTGTGTTCTCAGACGAGACTTCAGTTCCGATACATCGATGTCATTGTGTGTTCTCAGACGAGACTTCAGTTCCGATACATCGATGTCATTGTGTGTTCTCAGACGAGACTTCAGTTCCGATACATCGATGTCATTGTGTGTTCTCAGACGAGACTTCAGTTCCGATACATCGATGTCATTGTGTGTTCTCAGACGAGACTTCAGTTCCGATACATCGATGTCATTGTGTGTTCTCAGACGAGACTTCAGTTCCGATACATCGATGTCATTGTGTGTTCTGGGACGAGACGTCAATTTCCTTGGTGTCACTGTTTCTTTGGATACAAACGTTCTACAAATCTCTCTTCTAATCACATCCACGTCAAAGCTATCTACGATTTTCTTTATTTCTTGCGTATTTGTATCGATGGAACATAAACTTCCATAGTCTTGGAGAAATCGATCAAATGACCGTTCACTTAAACCAAAAGCGTGAATAGTTCTCTTTTCAGGGTTTGAGATACTCCGATATAGTTCACAACGCTTAACTTCTCTACAAAAATATTGGTACATCTTAAATGCAAATGTATGGAGTGTAGAATACTAGACTTTCAGACTTATTGTAGTCGCGACCGTTAACAATTAGTTAAGCTACGCCTATTACACAATTTGTATTGACACACTGACGCACCGGTAGGCTCAATAGAACTGTTAAAATCAATGATCCGTCGTCTACTACAGTTGACTGTGAGTGCGCTTTAGGTTGAAGTTGGAAAGATTTCGTAAAATACGTGGAAAATGTTATTTCCAAAAATACTCACTGTTATGAAGGGGAAATCATTTCAAAAGACTGGTTTGATTAGGAGGGTTGGTTTTTGTATACCTTAAATAAAGAACATTTTATAGCATATATTTGTGGCAAAAACATATTCACCATTTATACATGGTGATCTGCAGGTCATACGCAAAATTGGAATTATTTTGTTTAAATAGAAGCTGAGATATTCAATTTTAGAAAGCGACAAACATCGTGAAACGCACTATAGTACGCCAAGGGGGTTTGCGGGATTGAGGGACAGGTTTAAGGACAGCGACTGAATGAGGACATACTCTATGTGTTCTTGTCCAAGGGGTAACGATTTATTTACTTTTACCTTCCTAGTTAACCATCAAATGAGCAAGGTCTCGGTCTGTGTATCCTTCAAAGTTCATCCTAAAATGACTAGGGTCTAGGTCTGTGTATCCTTCCTAGTTCGCCATCAAATGAGCAAGGTCTCTGTCTGTGTATCCTTCCAAGTTCATCCTAAACTGACTAGGGTCAAGGTCTGTGTATTCTTCCAAGTTCCTCCTCAAATGACCACGGTCTAGGGCTGTGTATCCTTCCAAGGTCATCCTCAAATGAGCAGAGTCTTGGTATCCTTCTAATGTCATCCCCAAATGCCCAAGGTCTCTGTATGTCTATCCTTCCTAGTTCACCATCAAGTGAGCAAGGTCTCGGCCTGGGTATCCTTCTAAGGTCATCTTCAAATGGACATGGTCTAGGTCTGTGTATCCTTCCTAGTTCACCATCAAATGACCAAGGTATCGGTCTGTGTCTCCTTCATAGTTCACCATCAAATGACCAAGGTCTCGATCTGTGTATCCTCCCTGGTTCACCATCAAATGACCAAGGTCTCGGTCTGTGTATCCGTCTTAGTTCCCTATCAAATGATTAAGGTCTATGTCTGTGTATCCTTCCTAATTCACCATCAAATGACCAAGTTCTCGGTCTGTGTATCCTTCCTAGTTCACCATCAAATGACCAGAGTCTAGGTCTGTGTATCCTTCCAAATTCATCCTCAAATAACCAGGGCCGAGGTCTATCCTTCCTAGTTCACCATCAAATGAGCAGGGTTTTGGTCGGGATATCCTTTCAAGGTCATCCTCAAATGACCAATGTCTCTGTCTGTGTATCCTTCCTAGTTCACCATCAAATGAGCAAGGTTTCCTTCTGGGTATCCTTCGAAGGTCATCTTCAAATGGGCATGGTCTAGGTCTGTGTATCCTTCCTAGTTCACCATCAAATGACCAAGGTATCGGTCTGTGTCTCCTTCCTAGTTCACCATCAAATGACCAAGGTCTCGGTCTGTTTATCCTTCCTAGTTCACCATCAAATGACCAAGGTATCGGTCTGTGTCTCCTTCCTAGTTCACCATCAAATGACCAAGGTCTCGGTCTGTGTCTCTTTCCTAGTTCACCATCAAATGACTAAGGTCTCGGTCTGTGTATCCGTCTTAGTTCCCTATCAAATGACTAAGGTCTCTGTCTGTGTATCCTTCCTAATTCACCATCAAATGACCAAGGTCTCGGTCTGTGTATCCTTCCTAGTTCACCATAAAATGACCGTGGTCTAGGTATGTGTATCCTTCCTAGTGCACCATCAAATGACCAAGGTCTCGGTCTGTGTATCTTTCCTAATTCACCATTAAATGACCAAGGTCTCGCCCTGTGTATGCGTCCTGGTTCACCATCAAATGACGAAGGTCTCGGTCTGTGTTTCCGTCCTAGTTCATCATGAAATATCTTATCAAAGGCAACAACAAAGTCAAGCCTATGAGTGTCTGTTAGCGGCGGGTTGCCCTGAACAATGTATTGTGCTGGGACACAGTTCATCCGTCTGCAGCCTGGGGTTTATTTGGAACTGCTTTCATAGTCTTTCCCCGTTCCCAGCCTACCTGCGAGGCTTGAATTTTCTTTGTAGAGCTGTCTCTCATAAAATAGGTGTCCTTCCGAACTATTGAGCTTCTCCTATCCATTTTTGGTTCCACAATCTAGAGTGCTTCTATTTACTGCGCTTCGATGTACATCGCTTCTCTATACCGGCGTTATTTCCATTAGCCTAGTAATTGGAAGTCAAGTTACTGTTATAATTGTATCTCATGATCAGCCTTCAACATATGAAGATTTGGTTTTGCTAGCAGAACAAAAAAGTTTGCAGCTTAAACTGGAGTATACTATTGCTGATGGTGAGCCAATTACCATTTGGGAAATGTCTTCAAAACAAAAGCATTTCAAGAGCGTATCTTCTATATTGAAAATGAACTGACAGGAAGTGAGTGGATTGTCTTGGATTTGGAAAAAAGTTCTCCAGTGAGCAAAAGTGAAAACCAGGTTTAAATCAAATCATGCTTTGTTTAACAGATCAGACAAGTGGTATGGTATGGCATGACCGCTTCTTTTAGTCAATCCAGCTAACAATGGGTACCTGATAAAGTCAGGGCACAATTCGGAGCCCCCGCGATAGCTACAGAGTTCGCGCGCTGTCGTCACTTTCAGCAATGAAAGGGACTGAACATATATGGGGCACTTAGGTGCAATTAAGTCTGTTCTATGAACCATTATTCATTGTTTAAAAACTGCAAGACTCTCTCTATCTCTCTCTCTTATCTTTCAGGCCCCTTAAAATGGTTGTTTATCATTATTGTTTATCGGCTTTCATGTGCGATTAACTTTTGGGGGTCTACAGAGTTTATGCTCAGGAGTCGATGCTTTCTTTTACACCCCTGACAGAACCAGACCGCTTCTGGCCCTTTCCCGACCACAGGGGCACATTAACTTGGTTTCTAGATACCAGCATTTGATTTAATTTAATTATGTTCACCATAAGCTCACATTATCCTTCAGGTTCTGACAATTGCTTCATTTGGTGATATATAAACAGGTCATTTTCTTTACTTTCTCTGTGTATTATATCAATAAGATACTATAAACTATGTTCAATTTCAAATATTAGCATAGTGTAATATGCATAGGAGAAACTTCATAGGGTGAAAGAACAATCAGCCAAATTTAGACTGAATATAACCATGAAGAAAACCAAGCTCCTTGTTGTTGTTGTTAAAACGGATCCAGCAACATTCGAGCTCTTGCCCTGCGGCCCAAATTCCATGTAATTGTATATGTACATGTATGTCAGTTTCTGTCTAGTGCCAAACCAAGTTTTCCATTTATCTGACCTCGGAGGATGAAGCCTTTCATGAACATCGTTCGGCGCCGAGACTCAAAGATATAAGGATCAACGGTTTCGTATATGTGTGTACAAAGCTGTCACTCTGGAGTGTTGTGGTTGGATTCTGTTCAGATGCTTGTTAAAT
Organism: Ariolimax columbianus; assembly: GCA_036924085.1. Taxonomy (NCBI): domain Eukaryota; kingdom Metazoa; phylum Mollusca; class Gastropoda; order Stylommatophora; family Arionidae; genus Ariolimax; species Ariolimax columbianus. Next base: position 109,392,449 of record JAVGWX010000004.1, read on the forward strand.
GGAATGTGTGGGTCTTCAACTGGAAAGTGATGCTCTTATCCTTCCTTGTGAATTGATTGGTACTGTTATTTGGATTGGGGCTTGCCATATGTCTGTAAACCTCTCTCCTTGTATTCTCCATAGCCCAGATGCTAAGCCAAGTTTCTTTGTTTGCTATTCTTATAACTAGTTTGGTTGTTTGTAGAGTTGTTGGTGTGTGTGACTGTTCTTGTCTTGATTCCTTCTTTCCTAGTTTGTTTGCTTTGTAATTGTCATGTGTGTATGAGTGGTCAGATATCCACAGCATGACTATTTTGACGACATGGAAGATGATAAGATACGGCCATGTATAAATGTCTAGCGTCATCTAATGCCAGAAGGTTGGGCATAGAGTCTATACAAAAATATTTTGGGCCTTTCAGGGAATAGCATAAAAAACTAACCTCAGATGGTACAAGATGGCTTCAAGTGCAATGGTTTCAGATTCATAGTTGATGCAAACCTCCGAGCAATCATTAGACAGTTCATCAGAGGATATGTCTGCATATACTATATAAACGTCATAACCTGCTTTGATTCGTCCTTAAATTCAGATCCATTAGTATATGCATACTATCCATTCATCGGTAGGCAAAAATAGATTTTTTAGCTGCTCGCATAAGAGTACTTGGATCTAAACTTTCGGTTGCGTCATTTTTTAATTTGGATAGTATTTCTGGTGTTTTAAGGAGAACTTGTGGCGGTATGTCTTTTAAAACTCTCTGTAACTCTTGTCTTATTTCTAGGAAGTAGTATCTGTCTTTAATGTAATTTACATTGTGGAGTACATACTTTTGTTTGTCTCTGCATTTTGGCCGACAGTTTTCCATATGGAGTCTATTGGTATCATCCCGCTTCATTCTGTTATTTCTTTCATACGTTTCTATTATAGCTTTATCCCTCCGCATCTCAAGGGGTCCATCCTGCGTGTGGATTTCACTCATTGACTTCATTCCTCCACTAATGAAGCATAGGGCACGATTTTGCACCTTGTCCAGGTGTTCCAAGTTGAATTGCGAACAATTTGTTAGAAGCGCTCCATTATATTCTATTCCTGAATCCACATAGCCAAGGTACACATATCAAATTTCTTTGTCTGATCCCCAAGCTGTTCCAGCAAGTCTCTTCAATAGTTATAGACGTTGCACGGCTTGATTCTTCATATTCTGGGTGTGATGTTTGAGGTTGAGTTGTTGGCCAATCGTGACTCTAAGACCAAAGCACCTTAAACTCAAACAATTAACAAAGAACAAATAATGCTGGAGCGAGACGCGTAGGAAGTAGTGGATATCTTTACCTATTTGGACAGCACAATTGGCACATCAGGAGATACCGATGCAGATGTAATGACTAGAACTGGAAAGACAAGAGTGACATTCCTAACACTAAACAACATATGGAGATGCAGGACAATTTAGATGGAGATGCAGGACAATTAAGATGGAGATGCAGGACAATTAAGATTCACACATAAATTAGAATATTCAACACAAGTGTTCAGTCGGTGCTGTTGTATGGAGCCGAAGCGTGGAGAAAACCAATGTCATACAACAACAGCTCCAGCCCTTTGTTAGCTGATACTTACGAGCTTACATGGTGAGGAATAAGGACTTACGAGCTTACATGGTGAGGAATAAGGACTTACGAGCTTACATGGTGAGGAATAAGGACTTACGAGCTTACATGGTGAGGAATAAGGACTTACGAGCTTACATGGTGAGGAATAAGGACTTACCAGCTTACATGGTGAGGAATAAGGACTTACCAGCTTACATGGTGAGGAATAAGGACTTGCGAGCTTACATGGTGAGGAATAAGGACATGTGGGAAAGGAGTCAACAACAGTCACTGAGACCAGAAATTAAGCGCAGCAAATAGGGCTAAATAGGACATACGCTGTGGAGAAGGAAGTGTTAGAAGGAACTAAAATTAAATGATTACACCTGGAGCGAGACATAAAGAGCAGTCAAGACCGTGTATGATGGCAAGATGTTGTCAATGGCATATGCACTGAAAGGAAGATTGATTTATTGAATCGGCATGAAGCAGATTGTAAAACATTTCAATCAACTAAATAATCAAAACCTTTCTGCTCCCAGTGAAACAAAGGTCCTAAATAAATACAGGCCAAGTCCACATGTCGTTGGCCATCCGCCCCGCTCTGTCCACGGCTAACCTGCTTCTTTTATGTTTGTCTCGATCTCGCTTCTTCATGTGTTTTTGGCCTGCCAATTCTTTGTTTGCCTTGCGTATTCTAGAACATTTACTGTCCTGTAATGCTATCAGTTTGTTTCCTTAATGCGTGTCCTATTCAACACCAGAGCCTTCTCCTCGTGTCATGTTTGTATGGACATGTTAGTGTATTATTTTTCTTTTTTCTTTTTTTGGCGTTCGCCTTATTTCTCTAATCCCAAAGGCGGCGTGCGTTGCACTGTGGTTTTTATTTTGCGCCTGTCGGCCCAGTGCATTCTACTTCAGCATGCATTTTTTATGTAGGGGTCTGCTTCCTCCTGCATTTATTAAGGGTTTGCTTCTCCGGGGTAACGGCCGGTGCTGTGATGGGGATCAAACCCATCACCTTCTGGTTGTAAGCCGTGTCACTTAACCACTAGCCCACGCCGTCCCAGTGTATTATTAATTGTGTGGTTCTTCGATGAGAAAGTAAGTTAGCAACAATGATGGTGTTACCCTTAGTTCATGGATGTGTCTCTTATGTCTTGTAACTGCGTTTTGTCTGTTCTCGTCATCACGCTTCATCTGAATTGTCATCAGCTGCATTTCCTGGAAATGAAAATAAAACAAAAAGCAGAGTATTAAACAATTGAAATAAGACACTGTATGAATGAGCACCCTGAAGCTGGTTCAGATATTAACAACCTTCTGTACTAGCTGTTTTTCAGTGCACAATCTGACTAAAATAATTACACCATGTCCCATCGAACATTAATTAGCATGTTTGTCTCTTGCTACAAAAGACCTGGGATTGATTCCCTGTTTCAATACGTTCACGTCTACCAAACTGCAGATAGGTACGTACCCGCCCTACAGTTAGGAAAGGTAAGGATGCAGAAAAAAAACTGGTCACAGCATTTCAGAGAAAGGTGAGATCTGGTGCGATGAAGTATTTATTACTTTACCGTGCCTGATTTCTGTCTAATGTGTGAATCAGTAAAGGAATGAAAGACAAGTTAGATCATTGTTGTTTGCAAATGCCCACAATGAGTAGGTTTACTCTTTTGTGCGCACTGAAAAGAACCTTAAGTGGCTGATTGCAGTAGCTTTCCTCACATCCTGAGCTTGCTGATGAAGGCGCACCAAGGTTGTGCTATGCTTAAATTTAACTGCGTGTCGCTCACTACTACGGGGATCATGTCGATCAGTCACCTCATTAGTCAGGCTGCCATGAAAACAGCCCGTTTGGAAGAAGGACTTCGAGGAAGTCGAGGTGGGGGTCTTGGCCAGTATATTTTGCCGGACTCTGACTAACATGTCTGATCAGCATGTTTTGCTTGACCAGACGTTAGTCTTCCTCTTCAAGTTAGATGATAATTATGTTAATCTTTTGTTAAACAGTAATATGACAGATGAGGACATGGATGTTGAGTCATCTTATTTCTAAATGAATAGAAGTAAACGAGCTAATCAAATTGTAAAAAGGAAGAAAAGTTAGATAATAATGTTGTAAATGGTTGTAGACAAAGTTCCTTGGACAGAAGAGGCATCAAAGTGAATGAACTGACAGCAGCCACTGACTCACATCTGACTGTCTGCATCAGGGTCAGGGAACTAGAACTCACAAAGATCCTATTCTATCTCCAAATGGCGACCACGGAAACAAGCTACAGTAGTGTAATTAAGAGTTTCCCATCCAGACATCAGATGGTCACTAACCGATGTCTCTATATCATGCAATTAAGAGTTTCCCATCCAGACATCAGATGGTCACTAACCGATGTCTCTATATCATGCAATTAAGAGTTTCCCATCCAGACATCAGATGGTCACTAACCGATGTCTCTATATCATGCAATTAAGTTTCCCATCCAGACATCAGATGGGCACTAACAGATGTCTCCATATCATGCAATTAAGAGTTTCCTATCCAGACATCAGATGGTCACTAACCGATGTCTCTATATCATGCAATTAAGTTTCCCATCCAGACATCAGATGGGCACTAACCGATGTCTCTATATCATGCAATTAAGAGTTTCCCATCCAGACATCAGATGGTCACTAACCGATGTCTCTAAATCATGCAATTAAGAGTTTCCTATCCAGACATCAGATGGTCACAAACCGATGTCTCTATATCATGAAATTAAGAGCTTCCTATCCAGACATCAGATGGTTACAAACCGATTCACTTTATCATAAAATTAAGAGTTTCCCATCTAGACACCATATGTTCACTAACAGATGTCTCTATAACATGTAATTAAGAGTTTCACATCTAGACACCAGATGTTCACTAACAAAAGCCTAACACTCATATAACTAATAGCATCAAATCCAAACAAAGGACCTTCACTAACAGATGTTTCCATTCCATAATCCTATAAGATAACTTGCTGCAATGGTAGAAACAGATCTCCAAGGCATTGAACATAAAAACAGCCAATACAATCACGGTCAGATGGATGAAAGACACACCACCAAGAAGAACATAACATTATATATATTAGGTGAAATTCTCTGATGAAGATAAAAGACGTGAGACTTGAGAACAATTGGCGAAAAGCAGTGAATGTGGAAGCGTAAGTATTACGTTTTTTATGAGTGGGGCTAAAGAAGACAGTCCAAGACAAGAATCGACAGAAAGCTTCTGAAGCAGTCCTATATTTTATGAGAAACTAGAAAGTGAAGATAAAGGTAGTCTCACGTCAGACATTGTCGTTCTGGACGAAATGTTAGACTAAATTGAACGAGGTCTTAACTTTTAAGTGAGTGAGTTGGAGGTGATCTCTTTCACTCCTAGCTGCCATGACTTCTCTAACGAAGTCAGATACTAGGGAAGAGGATGTAACAGAGTTAAAAGGGTCCAACGAGCAAACGCCAGGGAAACCCTGAAAATACCGTTGGTGATTTTCCACACATAACTTGAGAACCCGACCCGAGAGGTTCAGTTCATTGAACGAGGCATTGTCCTCAACTTTCAAACAATGCAGTTTGGGGCTGTCCAGCCAAAATAGTTCTCGTTCCAACGGTTTGAACTGGAAATTCCAGTGACCAAGAGGTCATTCAGTAGTTTGCAAAACAAGGCATCTTTTCTCTGGGACACGCGAGTTCAAATAAAGTTTGTGGGAAATGAACTCAAGAAAGTAGAAGTCATTGACTAAAGCGAGGGAGCTTAGCATATAAGCTAGGGGAGACAGAATAGAAGCACAGATCAGAAGCAGCAGACACGGGTGTCATACCGGGTAGTGTAGTAGGTAGCACATTTATCAAGAACAAGTAGCTAGATAAAACTACAGAACAGCCAGTGAGTGACAATAGTAGAGTAAAAGAATTAGAAGCCACCTAAGCAGATCAACACTAAAAGGCAACGAGAGACTTCTTCTTCTTCTTCATCGTACACAGTCAGACATCAACCTTTATTTTTTCGAAAAAAGCAGCGGTCATCCTGAGGCTGTCGACACTGCCATAGAGCTTGTCTAGTGTTGCCACTTATGATGGCCACATCTGCTTTCTCTGGTCCTCGTGTGTCGGGCAGTTTTGCAGCATATGTTCAGCGGTCATTTTCCCGGTGCCGCACGTGCATTCGTCAGTGCCACCTATCTTTAATTTATTGAATAGGTGGTACCTCAGTCTATTGTGGCCAGTGCGAAGTCCGACCTGCTCTGTTCTCTTCAACTGGTAATAGGCATCGTTTTTTGTGTAGCCAGTATGTTCTGTTTCCCATTTGGTCATGTATCTAGCTCTAATAAGCCGTTTTGACTCTTCGTAGGTCATACTAGTATCTGGTTGTGGTAGTCTTGCCTCCTCGTTGCCTTGGATGTTACAGTGGGATGGAACCCATTGTACCACTACTCTTTTTGGTGCGGACTGCTGGCATAGTTGACAGAGTACTGCTCTTAAATCATTAAGTTGAGTATTTTTCTGGCTTTTTAAAGCTCTGACTACGGCCAGGGCATCTGTAAGCAGGACTATATGGCTTTCATTACTCTTGCTTGTCAGCATTTCTTCTAATGCAGCCCTCAGTGCCTCAGCCTCCGCTCTGAAACTGACCGTGTTACTTTTCTACCATTTGGTAGGCACAGGAAATACCCCTGCCCCTCCGTTCTGTGTTGTGTTTGTATCCATTCGGATCTGTTTTGTCTTTTCCTTTCTTTGGTACTGGTACAAGTACTGCGTCTTCCCATGCCTGGGGTATAATACCCCTTTCCTAGCTTTGGTTTAGGACTGATAGTAGTTTCCTATTTGCTGTTTGGCCCAGCCCCATCAGCATTTCGTTTGTTATCCCGTCTTTTCCGGGAGATTTCCTTTTCTTTAATGTTCTCATGGCCTCTTCTATTTCATTCATTGTTAATTTTGCCATCATATGCTCTTCTGGTGCCATATTGATGTTGTCGTGTCCCTTTTGCTCTTCGCTAATGTCTGTATGCCTATCTGCAGGGACATCAATGTGGTTTGCTTGGCATAATGTTCAACAAAGGCGTTTGCTGCTTTTTTTCCAGTGAGCATGTTGTCACCCTGCTTGATTGTAATTTGTTTGTTTGATGGAGTTTCGTCATTCATGGCTCTGACTGGCTTCCATAGTTTGTTCCTTTCTTTGTCTAAATTGAGGCTTTCTGTTTTGTTTTTCTAGCTTTCTCTTGCTGTTTGGTTTAGAGTGTATTTGTATTTCGCCGTGGTGGCTTTGAGGGCGATGTTTGCCTCCATAGATTGTTCTCGCTCTGCCATGTTCCTAGCATTTGTGACCGAGTCTTCTGCTTTCTGCAAATCATCATTCCAATAGGTCTTATAATTTTTCCTTACCCCTCTTGGGATGGTTTCAGTGGCAGCTTGCATTATTGCTTTGCTTAGGCTTTCCACCATGGGCTTCATTTTGTTATTCCGTGTGTTGATGGTTTCACACAACACATCTGTCAGGCTTGCAAATCTGTCCCAGTCGGCTCGTTTGTAATTCCAACGTGGGAGCGGTTTTGTTTCCTGTGGGCCTACTTCCATATCAACTTCTAGCCTAATTGGCCTGTTGTGGCTACCTGCCAATTGGTTTAGCACCTGGCGGTCTATTTTATGGTAAATGTCCACCGTGGAAAAGGCCAAATCTGGATAAGAGGTGGTATGCCATGTTCTAGAATAGAAGCTAGGGCTATTCTCTGGCCTATTGATTAGATAGAGATTTGTGTCTATCTCCCAATCTTCCACTTCGTAACCTCTGCTGTCTGTGTCCGAGTATCCCCATCTCTCCGAGTGGCTGTTGAAGTCTCCAACTACTATGCAGTTGGAGTTTTTGACTTCCATACTCGAGAGCGATAGGTCTTTGTTTGGTTGTCCGTACAGGTTGAAGATGCGGATCTTCGTCTCTTGAGCCATTATGTCAACTCCTACAATTTCTGCTTGTCCGGTGTGATTGACAGATACCGCGCTACTCGGTATGCAGTTTCTGGTCAGTATCAGGACCCCTCCTTTGTAACCTTTCTCTATCCAGACGGAAGGCTTGGTATCCTCTGATTGAGAATTTGTGGTTGTTGTTGAGGTGCGTTTCCTGCATACATACCACGTCAATCTTACCTTCATGCAAGTGATTTGTTAGGGGGAGCATTTTGTTAATGACACCCTCCGCATTCCACTGTAGTATTCTGAGGGTCTTGTGTTTTTGGTCAATAGATTTTGCCCCATAGCCATGTGCCTCCACAACACATGGGTGGGTGACCACCAGTAGTCAAGCGTGAGCCCCTTCGTGGCGGGAGGCCCGGCACTCTCGCTGCCTGGCGGGGCTCCACAGGATGGGCGCCATACTTTTTTCTGGAAGGTTGTACTGTCATCATACTGCGATATACGTTGCACTGTTTCGTTAAGCCTGTGGCCCAGTGCATCCGATTTCTACAGGCGTTTCTGTAGGGATGCCCTCCTTAGCCTTTGGCTGTCCCCAGCCTATCTGCAAGGCAGCAGTTGTTTGTGATCAGAGTTGTCTATCTTATGGAAGTTGTCTTACAGGACTAACGAGTCTTCACTACTCGTGTCTATAGGGTGTCGTGATGATATATGAGATATGATATGGACTATGTACTGGTTTGTACTATCCCGGAAGAGAGGCAGTCCAGTGTGTCTGTATCCCAGGATCGTCACGTCCTACCAGAAACGTAGCATATGCATGTGAGTGGGGTATCTCTTTGCTCCCTTTATTTTCTCGGCTTCTCTGCAGTGATGGTACGCCTAGCATTCCCCGCCACCTGGGAGGTTGACACAGTTGGGCAGATGTGCAATGTCCGCTAGCCTGCATCTCTTCTGCGTCCATTTGTATGGCTAATAGCATACAGAGGTAGAGATCGAGGCAGGAGTGCATTTAACCACCAGGGGACAAGCCTGATAATGTCACGGAGAATGTTGTTCGCCTGGTGTGAGGACATATCTCATGGTCATGGCTGAGTCTCGACAGTTCACAGTGAGGTGGTTGCTCTACTGTTTACGACACCCCTACCAAGAACTAAGTCTTCTGTTGGTGGTTTCGCATCTCATCGCCGTTTGGGGTGAATATCGAGCAGCTACCCGCCCGTTTTGATCAGCGGACGGCAGAGACCTCTTTTTGCGCTCGACCGGGTGGGGCTGAGGCGCGAGCCCCAGGTCCCGACCATATCGAAGTCTTCCATCGGAGTGGTGCTGAGATTTTTGGCGGGATTCCGGCTTAGAGGCGTTCGGCCGTAATTCCTCACATAGTAGCCTCGTGCCATTGGATTATCAGCCTAGTACGGGAAACAAATGTCTGCGGTTCCTCTCGAATTGAGCAGGATTACCGTAGCAACGCCCTGTCATTAGTAGGGTAAAACTGACCTGTCTTCCGAGGGTCTAATACCAGCATCCGTTCACTATTAGACCGGACGAATCAATAGAGGGCTTTTTAGTTTGTCAATGACCAGGTTTATAGAACCTGTGATTTCTGCAGGATTAAAACAAGATTACCGTAGCAGACGCTCTTTTATTAAGAGGTTAAAAAAACTGACCTGTCTTCCGTGGGTCTAATACCAGCACACGTTCACTAGACCCAACGAAAGTGCTCTCGATTTGTCAGTCATTTTACAGTATTGGCGTTTTGAGTCAAATTAAGCGAAAGGCTCCATTCATGGTGGTGCCCTTCCGTCAATTCCTTTATCGAACACTGAATGCAGGCCAATCGAGCCACAGAGCCAGATTTCAGAGGGTCTAAATCCAGCACCCGTTCCATATTAGACCCTGCGAGAGTGCTCTCGGCCTGTCAATCAATTCAGTGTTGGCCGTGTTGAGTCAAATTAAGCCGCAGGCTCCACTCCTGGTGGTGCCCTTTCGTTAATTCCTTTAAGTTTCAGCTTTCAAACACTTTGGTTTCCCGGAAGCTGCCCGCAGAGTCATCGAAGCAACTCCTGCGGATCGCCAGTTGGCATCGTTTATGGTCAGAACTACGACGGTATCTGATCGTCTTCGCGCCTCTACTTTCGTTCTTGATTAATGAAAACATTCTTGACAAATGCTTTCGCAGTAGCTCGTCTTGCGGCGATCCAAGAATTTCACCTCTAACGCCGCGATACAAATGCCCCCGTTTGTCCCTGTAAATCATTACCTCCAGTTCCGAAAACCAACAAAATAGAACCAAGGTCCTATTCCATTATTCCATGCACCATTATTCAGGCAGCCGAGGCCTGCTTTAAACACTCTAATTTTTCAAAGTAAACGCGCCGGCCACCGGGGACGCTCAGCGAAGAGCACCCGCGGGAGAGAGCCGGCAGACGGTAGGGCAGGAGACAACGGGCAGTGAACCGGCGCGAGCCGGACCTCAGCACACCTGCGCCTGAGATCCAACAACGAGCATTTTTACTGCAACAACTTTAAAATACGCAATTGGAGCTGAAGTTACCACGGCTGCTAGCACCAGACTTGCCCTCCAATAGATCCTCGTTAAAGGGTTTAAAGTGTACTCATTCCAATTACGGGGCATCGAAAGAGTCCCGTATTGTTATTTTTCGTCCCTACCTTCCCGTGCCGGGAGTGGGTAAGTTGCGCGCCTGCTGCCTTCCTTGGATGTGGTAGCCGTTTCTCATGCTCCTTCTCGGGAATCGAACCCTGATTCCCCGTTACCCGTTACAAACATGGTAGGCATGTCACGTACCATCGACATTTGATAGGGCAGACATTTGAAAGATGCGTCGCCGGCACATGAGGCCATGCGATCAGCACAAAGTTATTCAGAGTCACCAGTTGGGACGCCGCAACCCCGCGAGGGGAAACCGACGATTGGTTTTAAACTAATAAAAGCGCTCTTTCTGCGAGTGTCGGAGCTTGGTAAGCATGTATTAGCTCTAGAATTGCCACAGTTATCCAAGTAGGATCGTGTCATCTAAGGAACCTCGACTGATTTAATGAGCCATTCGCGGTTTCACCGTGAGATAGTGTGAACTTAGACATGCATGGCTTAATCTTTGAGACAAGCATATGACTACTGGTAGGATCAACCAGATATCTGTCGGAGACGTACGAACCACACACACCGGTCGGCGGAGGACGGAGGTGTAAAAAGCCTCACTAAGACGGCCGCAGGTACCGACTGATGGACGGACGGTTGTTCCGTCCCTCACTCCGTCGACCTAGGACCGCCTGACAGGGGCCCGTACACACACCAGATGACCGACCGACCGGGCTCGCTCGGGGAGGAATGGCAGCGCTCTGTGCAGAACGGATCCCAACGGCCCCGGCGATGAATTTCACAGGGACTGGAGACGATTTTTTCTTCCCGGCCTGCCCTTCTCCCGAAGGTTGGTCGGGCTAGGACAGGGCCTTTAGGCACGATTCCTGCTTTCCATTTGCCGGTCACAAGCTCTTTGCGAGAGTCTGACCACCAGCGAGACGAACTGTCGAGATCTGCTATATGCCTTCGAAAAAGCACCACTGACTGTCAAAGTTTCTCGATTCGGGCCACAGTAACGCACCGTTGCCAGCGGTACGACATCACAATTTTCGTCCCGCTACATGGCCGGAGAGAGAGGCGGGCGAGCGTTTTCGGCAAGCCCGCGCTATCGCTCCATCTGGCGGGACTGAGATCGCTGTACGAATACTGGATGATAGTCAATCGCGGCGGCGAGAGACCACACACGTGTAAGAACCTGTCTGTGTGTGATGTTTTATTCAAGTCGTCGTCGCCAACATCTTACTCGAGTGACCTGACTTCATTCTCGTCAGACGGAGACGTGTTGCTGCAACACGAAGCTGTCGTCCCGGACAACCCGTTATGATATGTGGGTTTCCTCGTCCTGACAACCACATCAATACAACCACTGTCGTTGGTCATAGACAAGAGCACAGTATCAGTTTGAGCACAGATGCAGTCGCCGCCTGCCTGATCTTGAGACAAAACAAGAGGTCCAGTAGACATCTGCCTTATGGGAGACGAGACAAGAGGCCCAGTAGACATCTGCCTTACGTTGAGACGAGTCAAGTCTAGGTAGACATCCACGTGGTGTAAGCTGAGAGGTGGTGATCAGACGAGTGAGGACAGATATATTAGGATTGAGAAATTGTAGATAGACATCCTTTAAATCAACGCACAGAGATGGACAGTAAATAGAACAATTGCTAGATTCCGACCACGTAATGAGAACCCTGGGTAAAGTTTAGTACTAGAGTAATACCTGTGCTACTTGCACGAACCTTTAGAAGTAATCATAGCCAGATAGAGAAGTGATGATAACCAACATCTTGAGAGACATTACAATTCAGTAAATAATTGATGAACAAATTAACAATATAATATGATCATTGAGCCTAGTGTTTTGATATGATGTGTATGTTGTTTTACTTGGGAAAAATACATTCTTTGTTTTACTTGTGTTAAAATAATTGTTAGTAGTTAAACAAGAGTGACTTAAGTAGTGATAATGCTAAGGGAGATAAGATATATATAAACGTTAACCTTGTTATAACGAGACTAAGGCCTGTTAGTCAAGGTCTGGAGAACAATACTGACCGAGATCCCCACCTCACTTCTAGGCAGTTCTCACTAAAAATGTGCTGTTTTATGGCAGCCTGGCTAACGAGGTGGGGATCGACATGATTCACGTAATAGTGAGCGACATGCAGATTGCAATAAAGTATAGCACAACCATCTGGAAGACCCTGGTTACCTTCATCAGCACGCTTAAGATATGATGAAAGCTACAGCAACCATCCACTTAACGTCCTTTTCAGGGCGCACATAAGAGAACACTTTCTCATTGTGGGCATTCAACAATAATAACAAGTTAGGTATCCATTTGCAGCAGTGTATAGAAGAATCTGTCGTGAACTTGGGGACTAACATGGTCCATTTGCCGTAAGAAGTACACCCTCAAACAATTATATCCTTCAGACCTAGAAGATTTAACTTAATTCAAGTCTTGTAAAATGGTACATAGCTATTAGTTAAAAGGGCAAGAGTAAGGCAATTGATCGCTTCATCTCCGGAAATGTCGATACGAAGTGCAATTTCGTCTATAATACGCTATCCCCCCTAACACTTTTCTGCTGTCATTATTTTCTTCATTATCATCATCATCATCATCCATCTTATCGGTCCAATGTGAAGGATAGATCAGCACTGCATCTGTTACCTTTTAAAGCAAGCCTTTTCTAAAGCATTATTAGTCAACTATCTGATCGCTTCAATGTGAAGTGTACGTTTAAATGTGACTGACTCTTCTAACATGATACCTGCCTCCTAGCTTTTGCGATGGCTGATTTTGATAGCAATATTTTTTTACGCGGTGAGGTTGCTAGTTCCAAGTACGCCCCTCTTGTATATTACGGTGTGCACGGAAGGTTACTAACCTGATTTTTGTCGCTCCTCTTTTGTCAGGGAATGTCTCTAGCTGAGACGATAGCCAAAGGGGAAGAATGGGTCCACACTGGTGATATAGATTGATAGAGTACCAGAGAGTCATCATAACCTTATGCAAGGAATGCAGAGAACGAGGTAAATCAGCTGATCACTGAGAACACCCTGTCATGTACACCGACAGATCAGTCGTGCGCAGTGGGACATCAGGCTGGGGTTTCTCGGCTAGAGTGAGAGGAGAGGTCGTTGCTGAGCGCAGTAGGACGTACATGTCAACAACCTCCAGTATGAGAATGGAGACGGAAGCAGTGACCTCAGCACTGAAATGAATATCTGAGACTTCTATAACAAAGGCAGTCATCGTGACAGACGTGCAAGCCGTACTTCAGAATGTACAGAAGGGATGGCTTAGGTACGAGTGGAAAGCTGCTGTTGAGGCCTCAAACCTCCAGACGTTGACCTGGATCTACTGTCCTGCTAATGCCGGGGCTCAGGGCAATGAAAGAGCTGACATCTTGGCTTCACAGACTCCCATCATGGGCACATTAGTGATGGGTGTGGATAGAAGTGACATTTTGAAATCAATCAATGACCGCCTGCTGGATGAGGACACCGCAAAAGTTGAAGCAGCAATCCACAGACTGCAAAGTTTCGAGATTAAACGAGGTTCGAGCGGAGTGGGGCACATGAGAGGACGGCGCAGGAGAGTGTACAACCAGCGATCTACAGGGACCATCCGCATCAATACCTTACGCCATTTGATGCCCGGAGTGCAGTGACGTCGATTCTTAGAAACAAACAAACAGGGAATGTAGACACCTTGTGTATGTAATGGCTGTAATTTCTACAGGATGGGCTAGCGGACGGTTACAGTGGGCCTTTTATTGTCACCCCGGGTACCACTCGGATGAGCTATTACTACGAGACGACCTTGTCTTAAATATTTTTCAAAAATGGTTGTACTCGACCTACCTTGGCAAATATGGCTTTCTCGTGGTAATACATTTCACAGTCGGCAGCCCTGTACAGGCATTTGGCTAGAAACTCGATGGGGTCAGGCGGGCGAGCCTTGTCGAATATGCGATGGAAATGAGAACAAGAGGAAATATTATTAGGAAAAGCAAAGTAGTGGTGACAGAGTCATTGATAGATATGATGGCGATGACAAAGATAATAGTGATGATTGCGAGGGATAACTATGTTGGTGATACTAGTGATAATGGATACACCCTTTTTCTGCGTCGTCTTCGTCTTCTTCTTCTTCTTCTTCTCCTTCTTTTTCTTCTTCTTCTTTTTTTTTTGTCATCTTACTTTCTACCGGATTGTAGCCCAGTGTCGTGGCATGTCTTTCGCCTATCTCGTGACCAAAGTGACGCTTATCCCCACTTTAACTTAACTTAACTTAACGTCTTTTTACTGGTTTAGAAGACCCCGCAGAGTGTGTATACTTCTTCTTCTTCTTCTTCTGCGTACACAGTCAGACAGCAACCATTATTTTTTCGAAAAAAGCGGCGGTCGTCCTGAGACTCTCGCCACTACCATAGAGCTTGTCTTGCAGTTCCACTGGCAATGGCCACATCTGCTCTCTCTGATCCCCGTATGTCGGGCAGTTCTGCAGCAGATGTTCAGTTGTCATTTTACCAGTACCGCACGGGCATTCGTCGGTACACCCTATCTTCAATTTGTTGAATAGGTGGTACCTCAGTCTATTGTGGCCAGTGCGAAGTCTGAAGACAACGACCTGCTCTCTTCGGTTCAACTGGTAATAGGCATCGTTTTTGGTGTAACCAGTATGTTCGGTTTCCCATTTGGTAATGTACCTGGCTTTGATAAGCCGTTTTGACTCTTCGTACGTCATACTGGTATCTGTTTGTGGTAGCCTTGCACCTTCTTTTGCCAGTCTGTCTGCCTCCTCGTTGCCTTGGATGTTGCAGTGTGACGGAACCCACTGTACCACTACCCTTTTTGGTGCGGACAGCTGGCACAGTTTGCAGAGTGCTGCTCTTAAGTCATTAAGCTCAGTGTTTTTCTGGCTTTTTAGCGCTGTGACTACGGCGAGAGCATCTGTCAACAAGACTATGTGGCTCTCATTTTCACTGTGTGTTGCCATTTCTTCCACTGCCGCCCTCAGTGCCTCTGCCTCCGCTCTGAAATTGCTTGTGTACTTACCAGTAGCGAATGACAGTGTTATTTTTCTGCCATTTGGTAGGTTCAGGAATGCTCCTGCCCCTCCGTTCTGTGTAGTGTTTGTTACAGAACCGTCGGTGTATGCATGGGTCCAGTCCATGCTTGGGTAGCTTTTCGTTATGAAGCTTAGGGTAGTGTCTCTCCTTTCTTTTTCGGTCTGGCAGTTTTTGTTTGCAATACCTGGTATATTTTCTACCACCTCTGGAAATATGTCCTGCCTCCAAGTAGGTTTTCGTACAGTAGTGATGGGTTTTGGTGTTGTTAGTGCGTTTATGGGGTCTTCGTGCATCTTTGCTTTGGCTATTTCTGCAAAGTTTCTCCGCTTTAGTTTCCCAGTTCCCAAATTGTTTAGCCTCTGGTACATTGGATGGTCCGTCAGTCTTCGGAGTTTCTCTGACTGCAGCTGGGCTCTGCAGTCTCTTCTGTCGGTCATGGATTGCAGTTTTGTAATCTTTTCAAGTTCTACAATTGGCGTTGACTTCATGCCACCTGTTATGATTCTCATAGCTTGGTTTTGAAGTTTGTTAACTTTATCGAAGTTCGCCTTCGCTGCTGTTGTCCATGCCGCGATGCCATACTCGAGAACTGGTCTCACTCTTCCAGTGTACAGTTTCTTTAGTATGCCTTCGTCTGCTCCCCAGCTTGTGCCAGCAAGTTTCCTCATGATCGCCATTCTTTCTCTGGCTTTCATTCGGTTTCTCTCAATCTGACTTTTCCATGTCATGCGCCGATCAAATGTGACTCCCAGATAGGTTGGGTTGTCGTTTGGCTGCAGGATTTTGCCATTTAGGCTTAATTTGGTACTTTGGGGTTTTAATGAGAGCGAGAATATTGTGCACGTGGTTTTCTCCTCGTTTATTTTGACCAGCCATGAGTTCGCCCACTCTTCCAGCGATGTTAGGGCCGTTTGCATCCGATTTCTTGCTATGGTGAGATTCTTTTCAGAAGTCCACATAGCCAGATCGTCTGCAAACATTGAGCTATGGACTCTTCTTGGTATATTCTCTGTAATATCGTTTATATATACCAGGAAGAGTGTGGGGGACAGTACTCCCCCTTGGGGTACTCCCTGCTCGAGTGTCACCTTTTTGCTCATCTGCCCTTGTACTTGGACTCTGGCCGTTCTTTGTTTGAGGTAGTGGTTGATCCACTTGTACATCTTCCCACAAACATCACTTCTTCTTAGCTTGACTCTAAGTCCGTCCTTCCAGACTTTGTCAAATGCCTTTTCCAGATCCACCCAAACAGCTACTGTGTGTTTCTGTGCCTGGTAGGCATCTTCTATCTCCTGGGCTATGAGGATGACCTGGTCCTCAGTGGATCTGTGCTGTCTAAAGCCGGCTTGCTGTGGAATTAGTATTCGTTTTTCTTCCAGATGCCACATCAGTCTGGTGTTTATCATCCGTTCCATCAGCTTGCCGACACAGCTCAGTAGGCTTATGGGCCTGTATCCATTCGGATCTGTTTTGTCCTTTCCTGTTTTTGGTACTGGTACCAGTATTGCATCCTTCCATGCCTGGGGTACAATACCCCTTTTCCAGCTTTGGTTCAGGACTGATAGTAGTTTTTTCTTCGCTGTTTGGCCCAGCCCCATCAGCATTTCGTTTGTTATCCCGTCTTTTCCGGGAGATTTCCTTTTCTTTAGTGTTCTCATAGCCTCTTCCATTTCGCGCATGGTTAGTTTGGCCATCATGTGCTCTTCAGGAGCCGTATTTATGTTTTCGTGTCCTTTTAGCTCTTCGCTAATATCTGTATGCTTATCTGCAGGGACCTCGATGTGGTTTGCTCTGGCATAGTGATCGACAAAGGCGTTTGCGGCTTTCTTACCTGTGATCAAGTTCTCGCCCTGCTTGATAGTAATTTGTTTATTTGACGGGGTTTCGTCGTTCATGGCTCTGACTAGCTTCCATAGCTTGTTCCCTTCTTTGTCCAGGTTTAAACTTTCTGTTTTATTTTTCCAACTTTCTCTTGCTGTTTGCTTGAGAGTGTGTTTGTACTTCGCCGTGGCGGCTTTGAGGGCGATGTTTGCCTCCATGGATTTTTCACGTTCTGCCACGTTCCTAGCATTTGTTACTGTATCTTCCACTTTCTGCAACTCATCATTCCAGTAGGGCTTATAGTTTTTCCTAGCTCCTCTTGGGATGGTTTCAGTGGCGGCTTGCATTATTGCCTTGCTTAGGCTCTATACCATGGGCTTCATTTTGGTGTTTCGTGTGTTGATGGTTTCACACAGCCCATCTGTCAGGATTGCAAATCTGTCCCAGTCGGCTCGTTTGTAATTCCAACGTGGGAGCGGTTTTGTTTCCTGTGGGCCTACTTCCATGTCAATGGTTAGCCTGATCGGCCTGTGGTCGCTACCTGCCAGTTGGTTTAGCACCTGGCGGTTTATTTTATAGTGTATGTCCTGTGTGGAGAAGGCCAAATCTGGAGTCGAGGTGGTATGCCATGTTCTTGAATAGAAGCTAGGGCTATCCTCCGGCCTATTGATTAGGGAGAGATTTGCATCTATCTCCCAATCTTCCACTTCGTCACCTCTGCTGTCTGTGTCAGAGTATCCCCATCTCTCCGAGTGGCTGTTGAAATCTCCAACTACTATGCAGTTGGAGTCTCTGACCTCCATGCTCGAGAGCGATAGGTCTCTGTTTGGTGGTCCGTACAGATTGAAAATGCGGAGCTTCGTCTCTTGAGCCATTATGTCAACTCCTACAATTTCTGCTTGTCCGGTGTGATTGACAGGTACCGCGCTACTCGGTATGCTGTTTCTGGTCAGTATCAGGACCCCTCCTTTGTGGCCTTCTCTATCTAGACGGAAAGTCTGGTATCCTCTGATTGAGAATTTATGGTTATTGTTGAGGTGCGTTTCCTGGATACATGCCACGTCAATCTTACCTTCATGCAGGTGATGTGTTAGGGGAGTGTGTATACAACCAGTTACATTTACATCACCTTGCTCTAAAAGCTATGCGCATCCAGTTTATTCTTAAATGCATTAACTGTCCCTGCCTCCACTACCTCCCCTGGCAATGCATTCCAAGCAGACACCTCTCTCTGACTAAAAAAATATTTCCTAATATCTAACCTGGACCTCTTTAGTCAGCTTGTAGCTATTCCCTCGTGTTATTGTAGGTGGCTGAATTAAAAAAAAACTTGTTATAGTCTAATTTATCGATTCCTCTGATCATCTTATAAACCTGTATTAAGTCACCACGAATTCTTCTCTCTTCGAGACACTGTAGGCCGGTTTTTCTGAGTCGTTCCTCATAACTGTAATTCTGGAATCCCACTATCATCTTTGTCGCTCTTTTTTGTATTCTTTCTAGCATGTTTATGTCCCCTCTATGATAAAGACTCCACACCTGTACACAGTACTCCAATCTAGGTCTAACTAAAGCTTTATACAGTTTGACGATCACTTCCTTGCTCCTATGTTTAATATTTCTTTTTATCATACCTAACATTGCATTTGCCTTTTTCACTGCTACCTTAACTTGCTCACTCACCTTTCCTGTATGATCTATTATAATCTCTAGGTCCCTTTCCTTATCTATCTTTCAAATATTGTTTTCTCCCATTCTGTAATTATGTTCCATATTGGATCTACCCACGTGGATGACTGTACATTTATCTACATTAAACTCCATTTGCCAGCTTACAGACCATTCTCGAATTTTATCTAAATCCGACATCAATATATCCACTTCCGCTTTAGATGAGACACTACTGCATAGTTTTGTGTCATCAGCAAATTTTACAATCATGGATCTCATATCAATGTCCAAATCATTTATATATATCAAGAACAAAATTGGTCGCAAAACCGAGCCCTGTGGCACACCACTTTTCACTTCACTTCACTTCACTCAGAGTACTCCTTATTTATGCCCACCCTCTGCCTTCTTCCCGTTAACCAATTTTCAATCCATTTGGCAACTTCCCCACCTATTCCATGTGATTTTAACTTTCGAAATAATCTTTGATGAGGTACTCTATCAAAGGTCTTTGCAAAGTCTAGATAAATAACATCCACTGGCTCCCCTTTAACTATGATTTTAGTAACCTCCTCCGTGAATTCTAATAGATTTGTTAAGCATGATCTCCCTCTAATAAACCCATGCTGACTATTTCTAATTAGATTAAATTTGTCTAAATGCATTACAATGTTTTCTTTGATTATTGACTCTAACAATTAACAGACTATGCTCGTTAAACTCACCGGTCTATAATTTGCTGGATCTGATTTGTTGCCTTTTTTGAATAAGGGGATCACTCCTGCATCTTTCCAATCCCGTGGAACAATCCCTTTTGTAAGTGATTGAGAAAATAATATAGCCAATGGTTTTGCTAGTTGGTCTCTAATTTCATACAGCAATTTTGAATGAATACCATCTTGACCTGGACATTTTTTCACATTCAACCCCTCCAATTTTTTAAAAACCATTTCCTCTGTAATACAGATTGATCTTAATCCCGCTGTATCCATGTCTCTTTGAAAAATATCTATAGGCTCTGGGATCTCGGAGCAGTCCTCCTTTGTGAAGACTGTGCCAAAGTATTGAGCAGATTAGCTGCCTCCCTATTCTCACTTATTATTTTCCCTGTACTGTCTATGAGAGGGCCTACTTTGTCTTTCGTTCTTTGTTTATTTCTAACATAAGAGAAGAAGCTTTTACTGTCAGTCTTGATCCTCTGAGCAAGTTTTTTTTCAAAGTCTATTTTTGCTGTTTTATTCGCTTTCTGAGATATGTTCTGCTTGTCCAAATAATTTACATATGTTTCTTTTGATTTAACTGCCTCTATATATTTTTTCCATGCTTTATTTTTTACTCTTCTACATTTCACTACAAATCTAGTTATCCACTTTTTACGCTTGGGGTTTACCTCCCTACATGGAACACATTCCTCTTTTAGCGTTTCTAGAACTGTTTTAAAACTTTCCCACTCCTGTTCAATATCTGTTCCTACAACAATATCTTTCCAGATTATGTGGTTCGCTGCCTCTTTCATCCTCTTAACATCTGCCTTAGAGTAGTCGTATGTTCGCGTGTTTATGTTTACTGCTTTCCCTGCAATAAGATCCCAATGGTAACGTTTTCAATCATATTTTCCTCTGTGGTAAAAACTAGGTCGAGTATGTTTTTGCCTCTGGTGGCTGCTTCTATATTTTGAATTAAAAAATTGTCAGTTATGCACTTAACAAAAGGTTTTGACTCTGCAAGTGCTTCTGTCATATCCCATTTTATTTCTGGATAGTTGAAATCTCCCATTAATAATAATTTCCCTTCACTTGCCTTTGCTATGCTACTAATCAGCTCCTCATCTTCCTCTTTTTGACTTGATGGACATCTATAGCACACTCCAATCACTGTTTTTTCACCCCCACTTTCTATTTCTCTCCATGCACTTTCATGTTTGTTACCACATGATAAATCATCTTTGATCGTTATATTAACATAATTCTTACAGATTAATAAAACGCCACCTCCCTTAGTCTTGTCTCCAACTATTCTATCTTTCCTTAACATTGTATATCCCTCAATTTCAAGTTCACTATCTGCAATCTCCTCATAAGTCCATGATTCTGTTAATCCTATTATATCTGGTTTTTCTTCTTCTACATACAGTTCCAATTCTTTTCTTTTATTTACTATGCTTCTCACACTTGCATAAAAACATTTTAGTTTGTAATGTTGTTGGTTTTCCTCTTTTTGCTTCTGCTTTATCATTTTAGTGTTTGCTTTTCCACTATGTATTTCACACTTCCCTGACACCAACTTACCCCTTTGACTGCATCCTCTATAGCACCCTATTGTAGGCCTATCTTTAGTCTCATACTTCATAGGCCTTACTAGTTTAAATTTCTAACACAATGATAGAACATATACTTTGCTACAACATGCTGTCCTTTCTCATTTAGATTTAAACCTCCCCTATCTAACATTTTACTTTTGTCTACTTAAACATCAATAAATTCCATTCCCATGTCCGCACACATCACCTGTAACCTAAGGTTGATACCTATTATTTTGCTATCTAGATAGTCTGACCCATCTGCTCTGTCTAAAATGCCCATCATTGTGACCTTTCTAAACATTTTTTCCTTAAGTGTTCTCTTAAGACTTTTATATTTATCCATAATTATTTCTGTACCATCTCTCTTTACATTATTTGTTCCTACCAATACTACCACATGACTGTTTCCTTTGTCATCTAACCTCTTCATTCTCCCCTCGATATCCTCTATTTTTGCTCCCCCAATATCCATTCTTTCAAACATGTTGTGTTGTTTAGACAAATGTCTGCCAACCTCTCTCTCCATTGAATCTCCTACTACCAATACTGAACCCTCACCTATATTTGCATACTTCTCTCCAAAGCTCTCTGCCCTGTGAGCAGTTTCCTCACTCAAATCTCCCTTACTTCCTTGACTACACCTTGACTGCAGCTTCTTTAAAATTTCCTCCATTTTCACTTGTTTCCCTTCTATTTCCATCTGCCTCTTTTCTATCTCCTCCAATCTCTTCTCATTTTCCCTTATATTGCACTCCATGTGTGCCTGCCTCTCTTCAACTCTACATATCCTACATAAAACGGTTCCTTCATCTTGGCCTTTCCTCGCAGCAGTTCGTCTCGTCTTAGTGGCCATACTAATTTTGCTATTTATTTCCGTTAGCCAATAAGTTAAATTAATACCTAATAAAATGTATACTTCTTAAAGCAACGCCAAAAAAAAACAAACAACAAATGTCGCTGGTATTTACCTTTCTACAAAGTATCGCTAACGACTAGGCCTAGTGTTACTTGAGTGTTACTACCGCTCACTGTTCCACGCTATTTAATTCTGTCAAGTCACTAACTATCTGTTATAACAAGGCCACTATATTTGAAAATACGTATGCTACAATAAACTACAATCACAACTATGTTATTATTACACAAATTAATTGTCAACACTAATACTTATCAGAAACGTTATAAATCTCTGTCCTGTCAATTCAAACCAACCACCATCTTGAACTTTACTGCAAGTCTCGTTTATGCTGTCTATCCATCTTTTCCTGGATCTACTTCTCACCCTTCTTCCTGATCTTCTCCAGTAGAATGTTGCACGAACAATGTTGTCTGGTTACATTCTCACAATGTGGTCTGGTTACATTCTCACAATGTGGTCGAACCATTTCATTCTCTGTTCGTCGATGTAATTTAGGCTGGAAATTGTTCAAACCTTTTCGCGAATATTCATGTTTGTGATTCTGTCCCTTCTGGTGGTAGCTTAACTTAACGTCTTTATACTGCTTTAGAAGACTCTGCAGAGTATGTATGCAACCAGTTTCATTTACGTTACCTTGCTTTAAAAACTATGCGCATTGAATTTATTTGTAAATGCATTAATTGTTCCTGCCTCCCCTACCTCCTGTGGCAATGCATTCCAAGCATTCACCACTGACTAAAAAAATATTTCCTTATATCTAATCTGGACCTCTCTTTAGTTAATGAGTAGCTATGCGCTCTTGTTCTTGTAGGTGGTTGTATTAGAAAAAACATAATTTTGAAAGATATTCTGTTGAAAGTTTACAATATTGACTAAACATTTGTTCTCTAGTAAATTGTGTTAATTGGTTCACACATTTAGGTTGTCCTTACTTTAGTATACGGACTATGTGTAAGTACGGACAGTCTTACAATTGTTAATTTGTAGGCAGTTCCAAGCGTCTTAAACAGACTCTGACGGAAAACTGAGACGCTAGTTCGGCAAGGAACAACATACTGACCAGGAACTCGTGTAAGGGTCAGGCACACAATACTGATCAAGACCACTTCCCCTCTTCCATGTAACACTCCATGGAAACAGACTGTTTTCAAGGAAGTCTGGTTGATGAGATGTGGATCGATGTGATCCCTGTAGTGTGAGTGTCACGCAGATGAAGTCAAACATAGTACAGCCGTCTGGAGGACCGCGGTCCATCTTGATCAGCGCGATCGCGCTAGAAATGTGAGGAAAGCTACTACAACCCGCCACAACGTCCTTTTCAGGGCACACAAAAAGAGTAAACTTACTCATTGTGGACATTAAACAACAACAAAAACAACAGACTCTGATAAAGACGATACTCTTACAGTAATGATCAAGATGGCGGTGTAACTACCTGACACACTTCCTGTAGCGCTCGTGGCAGGACTTCTTTGAGGTTTTTCATTAAGTACTTAGACGATTCTGGTAGGAAGTCACAATTAGTATGTAAAGATACAAAGATAGATAGAAGGATGGATATATGGATGGTTGGTTGGATGGTTGGGTGGATAGGTGGATAAATCGATATATATATATATATATATATATAGATAGATAGATAGATAGATAGATAGATAGATAGATAGATATGTAGACAGACAGACAGAAAGATAGACAGACAAACAGACAGATAGATGGATGGATAGATAGATAGTTTGACAGATATTATTTGTGACTGAATGTACATAAACGATATGTGAGCGAAGAGTGACATGCGGATTATGGGAAACATTACTGGCAAATATCATCTCTCCCACTGTTCTTCCCCAAATATTATATGGCATTTCTTTTGTTTTTATTCAGATTTACCTACAATCTGCCTTCATGATGAATAAAAATTGCTTATCCAAGCAATGGCAACTCAATGTGCAGGCATGATTTGATGTCCCTCCCCCCTCCCTAGGTACAAATGAACATAGGCCTTAATGAGGTTCAAACAGCTAGTTAGTGATTCATCGCATCATCTTCATCGCACTCGGAACAGGTTCATACGCTCTCAGATCTCATTCTCAGTATCTCTGCCAACAATCCGGTACTGTGCTGGTTAACCAGACGTCTTTGGATCCGCATGTGATGTTCATTCCTCGCCGCCCCTCGTTTCACACCATTTCAACCAGTCGTGTCAAGGACTTTGTGTCTGGATCAACTTCCGAATCTTCTTTCCAACCGATTTCCCTAACGCGTTTTGGATATCGGCTCGGTCTATTGATCTCTCGCCCGCCACTATAGCTGTACTCGCCAATCTATCAGCTCTCTTGTTACCTTCGATACCTGAATATGGCTCTCTGTAAACTTGACCGCCCTTCCAAATCCAACCACTGGCGCAGAAAGCAACTTGATCTCACGTTAATGAGCATCCTCAATGAATCACCGATGATGCACACATGTGTGGCATTCATTGATTCCATCCAGACCATCGCCTTCGTAACAGCCATGATCTCCATGGTCAAACTGTTTGTGGTCACCGCAAAAGACTCACACTGCTCCTTGATCATTTTCCCACCCCCTAAGCAGCAAAGGCCCATGCGCTTCTCAACA
This sequence comes from Ariolimax columbianus, assembly GCA_036924085.1. Classification (NCBI taxonomy): domain Eukaryota; kingdom Metazoa; phylum Mollusca; class Gastropoda; order Stylommatophora; family Arionidae; genus Ariolimax; species Ariolimax columbianus. The sequence continues at coordinate 109,416,985 of JAVGWX010000004.1, forward strand.
CTCGGATGCCAGATCCGTCTGCGTAGATAATATCATCATACTCCGTGAAATGTTCACTAATCAAAACGTTAACCTTTGAAAGCACATCGACCGGATTCAACTACACACTCTCTCTGTCGTGGGACAATCACACATATAGTCATGTAAGAAATTCTCAGGTAATTTCATCCCTTCTCTGCCATGCGATATGTCCTCCAACGTCCACGCCCTTTGCACACGACAGCCTCAGCCTGAACCATCCATGATCGTCCCATTACAAGTTTTGTGTCTTTCGTCTTTCGTAATCCCTCAAACAGCGGATGTTATTTGAACAGCTAGCCTCTAGCCTATGAGATCTGTATCTGAATAGCTCCGCCATCCACTAATCTGATTCCACTTTTCCTGTATGTCTTGTTACTCATACAACAGAATATACAGATCATGTTATTGTTTAGCAACAAAAAATATTATTTTCAGTTGGTTTCATTCACACGGTTATTCTTTTGATTTGATCTTACGTTACAAAAAACAAAACAAAAAAACAACAACTGACAACCAGTCTCAGGCTTTTCCCGTTGCATACATAGTTTATTAGAGGTGCACCTTATGTTTCTCTTGTCATGGCCCAGTTTACCTGTCAAATAGCCACTCCTACTTCCGTCATAGAACTGTCTCCCTGCTTAACGTTTCTCTTGTCATGGCTCAGTTTACCTTTAAAATAACCATACCTTCTACCATCATAGAACTGTCTCCCTGCTTAACGTTTCTCTTGTCATGGCTCAGTTTACCTTTAAAATAACCATACCTTCTACCATCATAGAACTGTCTCCCTGCTTAACGTTTCTCTTGTCGTGGCCCAGTTTACCTGTCAAATAGCCACTCCTACTTCCGTCATAGAACTGTCTCCCTGCTTAACGTTTCTCTTGTCATGGCTCAGTTTACCTTTAAAATAACCATACCTTCTACCATCATAGAACTGTCTCCCTGCTTAACGTTTCTCTTGTCATGGCTCAGTTTACCTTTAAAATAACCATACCTTCTACCATCATAGAACTGTCTCCCTGCTTAACGTTTCTCTTGTCATGGCTCAGTTTACCTTTAAAATAACCATACCTTCTACCATCATAGAACTGTCTCCCTGCTTAACGTTTCTCTTGTCATGGCTCAGTTTACCTTTAAAATAACCATACCTTCTACCATCATAGAACTGTCTCCCTGCTTCATGTTTCTCTTATTGTGCCCCAGTTTACCTTTGAAATAACCATACCTTCTACCGTTATAGAACTGTCTCCCTGCTTCATGTTTCGCTTGTCGTGAACCAGTTTACTTGTAAAAAAAACCCATACCAACTTCTATCATAAAAATTGTCTCCCTCCTTCATGTTTCTTGTTTCGCCATACTGTTAGTTTATATCGCGAATAACCACAAACATTTCCATCCTGAACGTGACTATATGTGTCAGATTTCTCTTGTCGCCAAACAGTTTATCTCTAAAAACCCATCTGTTTATTTCCGCAATGCGGCATATCATAACTTCCTCTCGTCGCTATGCCATTTATCCATAAAATAAAAACACACATCTATTTTAATAATAAACATATTGGTCTGTTTCAGATTTCAATTATCGCCCTCCAGTTAATAAATTAATTAAATTATATTTCGTTCTGAAACTGAGGAGTGGTCTAGAGACATCTCGACCACATACAGTAATCATCCTTAGTGAACTTTTACGACAGACAGTGTGAGATACTGATGAAATATTTCCTTCACCAATTACACTAGGGCTTATGTTCATTAAGGATCAGTAATATTTTCACACTTCTTTTTCCTGTTCTGATCCTTCGAAGACTGGTTACTTCCTCTTCTATTCTTGTATCAGATATGGCATGAAGTATTCACCTGGTATTATTTGCTCCAATGTGATCAAGAAAAGAGACACAAGCTGTGGTTTAGGTCCGGGATAAGCAAGGAGACCATAGGCGCATCGGCATTATTATCTAAACTCACAAATGCTTATCACTTAGGGAGGCTGATTAACAACAACATTCGCCTTAAAACAAGTAAGTTAAAGAACAACATAATATAGCAAGTATTGAATTATATCAGTTATAGATGAGGAGAAAGCTTTTCAGAGTTGATAAGAGCAAATTATGCTTAATATTTGAAGACTACGCAATACTAGAACATCCCATTGAATAATACGAGAGAATTGTAATATACAAATTTAAAAAAATCTAGTAATAGTAGCCATTTTCAGCCATTACCGACTATAGTATGATATGACTTGAAGTGGTAAACAAAAATATACACTTAGCTTTTATTGTTTTCTCTCTTCTTGCGGCGTTTTAATAATGTAACAAGAAAAAATGATGGAGTTACAGATGCTTTTGTAAATAACTACAGGAGTATGCCAATGATAAATGCTTTCACCATTGCTGTCCAACATTTGCATGGACAGAGTAATTAAAGAAGCCAGTCAAATTGCAACACTAAAATTGGAATTCAACATAAGAAACAAAGACCACAACTCATTACATGAACTACGCTTTTCTGACGAACAAAACCTAATAAACGAGCACGCAGACCCATGGCAAGATCATATAACTGGACATGGTGCAATCTGTGAAAGATGTATACAGCTTAACACATTGGAGACGGGATCTAGAAAGATTATCAGAACACCAGCCCCACTTAACATACAAGCAAACAATTTCAAACTTGAGCACTCTCAAAAGCTTAAATACCTGGGAAGTATTTTTACAGACGATGGAAGGCTTGATAGAGACTAGATATTTAAACTGGATGTCAGAAAACCTCTGCTGTGACTTGTCCATTATCACTTTTGCTTAAACACTCTAACATCAGCATGACAATAAAGCAACAACTGATAAATATCATATTTATACCAACTTTGTGCTACCAATATATGCTACCACTTGGTCCTATCGACGACGCATGACAGGAAATTACCAGATAGGAAATGAAATGTCTAAGACAAATAATTGATATCTTCAGGAGAGATAATATAAGAAATACAAACACCTTAACTATTGTGAGATCGGTTTCTTGTGGGGGAATACATTTCACGATAGAAAATATGATTGCCTGGTCATGTCACGAGCATGTTTGTTCTAGAGTGGCTAGATCTAATAATTTGTCGCATCTTACAGCACCGTCTGACTGTGGCAGCAGCCACATTCTCGTCTGCGTAATACACAGAGTCACCTTCCTCATAGTGGTTAAATCCCACCATTTGTCGCAACTTACATCTTCTCCATGTAGCAGAGGCCCCATTCAAATGTGTCATGCTCAGAACCTTCCAAGGAAAACTAACCTACCAACCATTCTATTGCTAACTCCCCCTGACTGAGTAATCTGCCGGGCCACTGAGGAAACTCCAAAAGGAATAGGATGGGCGTTACTCTCTGCAAGACCCGGAACATGTAGACGACACTACACTTAATGCACAATCACACCAAAGCTCTGCTATTACTTTACTACACTATTATTTCGGCGTTTATTCACATTGCTGAAGTCCAACAGGAAGATTTATAGGGCTGAGGAATAAAGGCCGTTTCCGCCTAAAGTTTCTACACACAGTACAGTCTCCGTTTTTCATTTTACCTCCGATGGAAAGAAAATCTATACCTTACGAAGGCTTGAACGCATATGCTCGTGGTTAGAAGACCGACATCCTCTCCGTTCAGCCAGCAGCTCCCTCTGACAAAAAAGGTAAAGGTCAGTCCCATGGCAGCAATTGTCGTCAGGGATGAAAGGAACTCTTCATGTACTAAGGCCCACAATTTAGACCGTCAGGAGCTTAACCAATTGGCAGGTAGCGACCACAGGCCAATTAGACTAAACATTGACATGGAAGAAGGCCCACAGGAAAGAAAACCGCTCCCACGTTGGAACTATAAACGAGTCGACTGGGAAAGATTTGCAATGCTGACGGAAGGACTGTGTGAAACCATCAACACACGAAATAACAATATGAAACCGATGGTGGAAAGCCTAAGCAAAGCAATAATGCAAGCAGATACCGAAACCATCCCAAGAGGGGCAAGGAAAAACTACAAGCCATATTGGAATGATGAGCTGCAGAAAGCTGAGGATGAAGTCTCAAATGCTAAGAACATGGCAGAGAGAGAACAATCTATGGAGGCAAATATCGCACTCAAGGCCATAACGGCGAAATACAAAAGAACACTAAACCAAATAACAAGAGACAGCTGGAAAAACCAAACAAAGCCTCAATTTAGATAAAGAAGGGAACAAACTTTGGAATTTAGTCCGAGCCATGAATGACGAAACACCATCAAATAAACAAATTACCATCAAGCAGGGCGACAACATGCTTACTGGAAAAAAGCAGCAAACGCCTTTATAGAACATTATGCCAGAGCAAGCCACATTGGAAGTCCCTACAGACAGGCATACAGCCATTAGTGAAGAACAAAAGAGCCACAACAGCATCAAGATGGCACAAGAGGAGCACATGATGGCAAAACTAACAATGAATGAAATGGATGAGGCCATGAGAACTTTAAAGAAAAAGAAATCGCCCTGAAAAGATGGGGTAACAAACGAAATGCTGATGGGGTTGGGCCAAACAGCAAAGAGGAAGTTACTATCAGTCCTGAACCAAAGCTGGAAAAGGGTAACTGTGCCTCAGGCAAGGAAAGATGCAGTACTTGTACCAGTACCAAAGAAAGGAAAAAATAAAACAGATCCAAATGGATACAGGCCTATCAGCCTACTGAGCTGCGTAGGCAAACTGATGGAACGTATGATAAACACCAGACTGATGTGGCATCTGGAAGAAAAACACATACTAATTCCACAGCAAGCAGGCTTTAGACAGCACAGATCCACTGAGGATCAGGTCCTCCTCCTAACTCAGGAAATAGAAGATGCCTACGAGGAGCAAAAACACACAGTAGCGGTTTGGGTGGACCTAGAAAAGGCATTTGGCAAGGTGTGGAAAGAGGGACTTAAAGTCAAGCTACGAAGAAGTGAAGTATCTGGAAAATTGTAAGATGGATCAGCCACTACCTCGAAAACAGAACAGCCAGAGTTCAAGTACAAGTGCAGATGAGCAAAAAGGTGACACTGGAGCAAGGAGTACCCCAATTACTGTCACCCACACTTTTCCTTGTGTATATAAACAACATCACAGAGAATATATCAAGAAGAGTCCACAGCTCCCTGTTTGCTGACGATCTGGCTATGTGGACCTCTGAAAAGAATCTCACCGTAGCAAGCAGTCGGATGCAGCAGGCCCTAACATCGTTGGAGAAGTGGGCGAACTCATGGCTGGTCAAAATAAACGAGGAAAAAACAACATGTACGATATTCTCGCTTTCAAATAAACCGCAGAACACCAAAATAAGTCTTAACGGCAAATACCTGCGGCTAAACGACAACCCAAACTACTTGGGAGTCACATTTGATCGGCGCATGACATGGAAAAGTCAGATCGAGAGAAACCGAATGAGAGCCAGGCAAAGAATGGCAATCATGAGGAAACTTGCTGGCACAAGCTGGGGAGCAGACGAAAGAATACTAAAGAAACTGTACACTGGAAGAGTGAGACCAGTTCTCGAGTATGGCATTGCGGCATGGACAACAGCAGCAAAGGCGAACTTTGACAACATTTTCAAACTCCAAAACCAAGCCATGAGAGTTATAACAGGAGGCATGACGTCAACGCCAATTGTAGAACTTGAAAAGATTACAAATCTGCAATCCATGACCGACAGAAGAGACTGCAGAGCCCAGCAGCAAGCAGAGAAACCCAGAAGACTGACAGACCATCCAATGCATCAGAGACTAAATAGATTTGGAGAAACTTTGCAGAAATAGCCAAAGCAAAGATGAGCGAATACCCTATGAACACCGTAACAATACCAAAACCCATCCCTACTGTACGCAAACCTAACTGGAAGCAGCATATCATTCCGGAGGTGGTAGAAAATATACCAGGTATTGGAAACAAGAACAGCCAGACTGAAAAAGAAAGAAGAAACATAACCCTGAGGTACATAACGAAAAACTACCTAAGCATGGACTGGACACATGCATACACCGACGGTTCTGTAACAAACACAACACAGAACGGAGGGGCAGGGGTATTCCTGAGCCTACCAAATGGTAGAAAAATAACACTGTCAGTGGCGACTGGAAAATTCTCAAGCAATGCCAGAGCGGAGGCAGAGGCACTGAGGGCTGCGGTAGAAGCAATGCTGACAGGCGAAAGTAATGAAAGCCAGATAGTCCTGTTTACAGATGCCCTGGATGTAGTGACAGCACTAAAAAGCCAGAAAAATACTGAACTTCATGATTTAAGAGCGGTACTCTGTCAACTATGCCAGCAGTCCGCACCAAAAAGAGTAGTGCTGGCAGAGTATTGCTCTTAAATCACGAAGTTCAGTATTTTTCTAGCTTTTTGGTACAGTGGGTTCCATCAAAGGCAACGAGGAGGCAGATAGATTGGCAAAAGAAGGTGCAAGACTACCGCAACCAGATTCTAGTGTGACCTACGAAGAGTCCAAAAGGCTTATTAGGGCCTGATACATGGGCAAATGGGAAACAGAACATACTGGCTACACAAAAATCGATGCCTATTACCAGTTGAACAGAAGAGAGCAGGTCGTGGTCTTCAGACTGCACACAGGCCACAACAGACTGAGGTACCACCTATTCAATAAACTAAAGATAGGTTGCTCTGACGAATGCACTTGTGGTATCGGGAAATGACCGCTGAACATCTACTGCAAAACTGCCCGACATACGAGGACCAGAGAAAGCACATGTGGCCAGCACCAGTGGCAACACTAGACAAGCTCAATGGCAGTGTCGACAGCCTCAGGATGACCGTTGCTTTCTTCGAAAAAATACAGGTTGACGTTTGACAGCGTACGAAGAAGAAGAAGAAGATATACTAAGCCGCAGCCTATGTGAGATGGATTGCTCAGTTTCCTTTCTTCTAAGGGATCGAAGAGGGAATGCTAACCCGATACTCAAAAAATGCTTGCTGAAGTCGGATGTGTTGAACCGAAAGGTGCAAATATCGCAGTCAAGCTGTAAACTACGACACAACGCATTCCGTTCTCTGGACTACATTCTGCAACTTAAGACCTTTTAGGGCTTGATAGCGGGAGATTAAGAACGAACGAATCCAAGCCAAGTTTCCTTTCTTCTGATAATGGGATGTCTTTTATTTGGGAGCTGCTTTGAGAGCCTGCTTTAAACCAGACGGTCATTCCGCGTCGTGCAGTGTCATTAATGTGAGAGTATTCTAGTTTTGAGGGTTTAGTTAAACAATAATTACAGAACTACCTGTTGAATGTTGTGTTGTCATTCTGTAAATCCCGGTGATGGTCAACTCCACACTCGCCCTCAGTCTGTCTTTGATCTTAGCAGGGTACTGTCAGTTCAGGGCAGGTCTGGCGACAAATAAAATGTATGTTGAAGGCCGTGATGATAGAAACTAATATAGGAAAGTAAAAAGTAAAGTAATCCATAGCATTACTGCCGTAGGGGTGTGAGGTGTTAGCGATCTCACATTTTCAAAGAATCGACTACACGAGGGCGGTAGCCATCTCCTCTCCCTGGCCACTCAGATGCGAAGCCAGCGCACTAACCACTGCACTACGCGGCTCCCTTACTGATATAGGCAGACATAAAACAGACAGATGGACAGGTGGACAGACACAGCCACACAGACATAATAACAAAAAAACAGGCAGACCGACATATATCATTATTCCCCTTTTCGCTCCAAAGTGAAGATGATACCACCACTGCAACTGGCCCCTTTTAAAGGACGCTTGCTCCCAAGTGTTAACAATCATATATTTTAAATACAGCTGGTTCCTATTCATATATAGATTTGGTGGTTTCCAGTACATCTAATCCATCTTATCGACTCATCTTATCGACTTATCAAAAGACATAACTGTCTTGAAAGAACGGTAATGGAAGGTATGGTGCCGACCAAGAGAGGCAGAGACAGACCAAAAAGGCAATGGCACGAAGATGTCAAGGCATAGCTACATATTAACTAAAGAGAGGTCCAGATTAGATATTAGGAAATATTTTTTTAGTCAGAGAGTGGTGAATGCTTGAAATGCATTGTCACAGGAAGTAGTAGAGGCAGGGACATTTAATGCATTTAAGAATAGATTGAATGCGCATAGCTTTTAGAGCAAGGTAATGTAAATGAAACTGGTTGTATACAGACTCTGCAGAGTCTCCTAAACCAGTATAAAGAAGTTAAGTTATCAAGGTAGAGCACTCGTCTTGGGAATCAAGACGAATGACAGAAACTAACAAATCTCTGTCAAGTTTCTTCCTTTCCTAAAAAAAATACTTCTCAGATACTTGTAGCGTGTGATCTGTGCATGTTTCATACTGTGAACGAGCTTAGTAGTTGAGCCATAGCTTTTTACGACAATAGTTATTTGAGATACGCTCCAGTCGACGAAGCTGCAAATGGAACAATGCTTACTGTAAAGGAAGCAAGAAAGAACTAGTCATTCCCTTAAAAAATAGCTGATTTCAAGCGTATTGATTACTACGGTGTTCTAAATGTCTTAATAATTTTAATCTAGAATGACCAGTTCTTCATTTTTGTTCCTATGAAAACAAAAGCGAGGCTGAGGTCAGACATGAAATCAGCTCGATATCCAGAGGTTAGGCTTTCAAAAAAAAAAAAAAAAAAAAAAAAAAAAGGGAACCGGTAAATATGTTTCCCCATTTTGCATTATTCGTTTTCATATTTTTCGACCTACTTTCTTTTTTGTAGCCCGTTATCCCCATTTAAAATCTTTCGGTCGTACATCATTTTTGAAAAATGTTCAGCCCTTGGGGAGCACATGTCTTCCACAAATACACGCTAAGCCTCCTTTACTGAGCCATCATCTCCAACTCTCTCCACGACTTCCCTGTTTCTTGTTTGTGTATCTCGAGCTCAACACTCCATGTGTGTTTCGGTGGTGTCTATAAGTCCATTGCTCCTGTGATTCCAGAACAGAGACTGCCTTGCAACACAATATCGAAACATATGATGCATCATATCTATGCTGAACAAGATTTTGAGTAATGCGTGAGCTGTAGCAGTCAGCGACCCAGAAACTGAAACTAGAGTCAGAACCAGAGACTCAGACCAGTCAAGACCATTCTCCACCTCTATGTGGTGATCCTGGATAACAGGCTGCAACAGGACAACCTGGTTAAGGAGAAGGGATCAAAGACGGAAGGTTAACCCGGTACCAAAAAGTGACATGCAGAAGTCGAATGTGTCGGACCGAAAGATGAAACTATCGCAGTCAGGTTTTAAACTATAACACAACGCATTGCGTTCTCTGGACTACATCGTGCTACTTGCAAAGTCCTTTTCAGGCCAATAGCGAGAATTTGAGAACGAACGAAGAAGAAGAAAAAAGTATCTATGCTCATGTACATTTGACCTTTAGTTATTTTCTACTTTTAATGACCTTTGCTCATACGTTACCAAATCTATCATTCTCACTTGTCCGCTCGCAATTATTGTTGAGCAAACAGTGCACATTAAGCGATATTCATTCTCTGAGCATATTCATTTGACATTCGCTTTTCAGTCTTTCGCGTTGGAAAGTGACGTAGGAAAAAATGATGCGGCTTCACGTTTGTGAGCGGTTTCAAGTTGTGCGAATAAGCTAATGGAACAAATAATTATCTGTTTTCAGAATGTACACATCACATTCGGTGGACCGGTGGTCTCGAGGTAAGGTGTTCGCCTCGGCTGCTTGATGTCGCGGGAGAAGGGTCTGAGAGAATGGAACATGAGTGTATACAACCATCGTTATGTATATTCTTCACACACAAAACGTCGATTCTTAACAGAACCGAACATGTCCATGTAGTTTGCAACGGATTTATGTAAAGTAATATACAAACATAAAACCAATTATCACTTTGACGAATGTCCTCAATTTATAGAACGGAAGAATAAAGCTTGCTTGCTGTGACAGTTGTCATGTACAGGGCAGCTCTTCTCTCTCTCTCACCTCACTCTGTTTCATTTGACTCTGTCCTACAGTCACACCCTTGCACAACTTTCACACGCTTTCGTGGTAAAGCCCTTCCATTGCACTTTGGTTGGGCTAGCTTCTGAGGGCGCACAAACCTAGCATAGGTACATACAGATGCACACATGCATCCAAGCACTGGTTTATGCGTCCTGATATCGCCCAATTGACTACGGTCTGGGGTGGAAAATGGCGCGCCTCCGCCAGTAGAAACTAGTGAGGCAAACATCTAAGCAAAAAAAAAAAAAAAAAAAAAGTTGTCATGTACTTAATAGGCTAGGTTTTTATTTGATTCTTCTTGTCTGCAAATCCATCTGATTGATCCCTGGTTTGTCTTTCGCACTTCCATTTAACTATTAGTAGTGAGTTGAGGGTGTATTCGTTCCTACGACTGACTAGGTCTGGGAAAGGCTACTACATTATTGATTTTAGAATATGCATGATGCATGATGGGAGAAACTACTGAATTGACACTACTACGAAAGTACACGTACGGTTTGGCAACAAGGCTTCTGCAAGTTGGGAATTCCAATTTTGCAGACAATTTCTATGCACAAGATCCTCACCACAATGAATTTCTATGCTGTCTCGGACATGTCGACAGGCGAGGAGATCAGACGAGTTCTTTTTTGCTATCTAGCTACTTTTTCTAACTCATTTCTGTGATCGTTTCTCTATTTTATTTATTCATTCCTTTACACCATTATTTGTTAGTTAATTTTTCTGTTGATTGTTGTCTCTGGTGAAGACCTTTAGGTGGTAATGTAGGTTTCATTTCTGCTCTCGTTTTATCGCGGTATCAGACCATACGTATACAAGTTTTTAACATTAAGTATCGCTTAAACACTGGACAAAGACCCTTTGGTTGAAACATTGTTTCCTAGAGGATTAGGTGGCAAGCTGCTTGATACCGGATATGTGACCCCGGTGACAGGAGTTCAGAACCTATGTAAAGCATTTATTTGTTGTTATCATGGGTCTTATAGAAATATAACCAGTGGACTGCAAGTACGATTGCATTAACTTTAGTTCTTAACTCAAAAAATCCCTTAATTGGCATTGCACCACCTGATGTAAAAGGAGGCGTAGCTGCGGAAATCGAGCGAGGGAGGCAGGAAGGCGACCCTGGACACCTGATGTTTGGCCGTCGGGAACAGGCCACAAGACTTGGGTAAAGACACGGTTTCTTAAAGTCGACAGAGACCACCGGGCGGGCCCGGAGGGTCGGCGCATCGGGAGGTGGGGCGAGGCAATGCTGGATCCATCGATAGAGCTCGGGGAGGAGGCTGCGCCTGGACACCGCCTGCCATGCGCTGTGTGGAGGGCAGTGCACAGACTTCGGGTTGGTGTCTCAAGATGCAGAGTGAACTTGGGGAAATGAGGAACGACATGATCGAGGCGAACGACAAGGCAGTTCAAGTTGCTGAATACTGGACAGATGCCTTGTCTCCTATTATCTTTGCTTCTGATTCTTCCCATTCTTGTTACTCCAAGCATTCTGCGCAGGCATTTCATGTCTGTCGCTACGAATTTTCCGTTATCTTTGTTTTATTGTTCAATTCTGTCACTTACAGCACAATGTGTTAGAATATTGTGTTGTATAGCGTTCTTGTTGTATCCATTGTCACGTTCTTACATCGTAATATCGGGAACATTTGCTTAATGATTTTGCTTGCTTTATTACATCCTCTTTTAGATTTCAATGTCGCATTTTCCGTCTACTGAGATTATGTTACCCAAGAACATGAACATTTTCACATGTTTTACTTGTTGGTTTTTGTGTGAATATTGTTGTTTTTATTTCACTTCTTGCAATCAACACTTCGGTTTTTTTCTATGTTGATTTTTGTACTGTAATCCATACATACCTTATTAAGATTATTGACATGATCCTGTAGTTGTTTTTCTGCCATTAAGGCACGAAAAGAGCATATTGAGTGTTGTGTGCCTTTTTTTAGAATCGAATACGCAGCAGAAAATGAGATGACAGCAGCCAGCGATTCATAGCTGGCTACCTGCGTCAGGGTTAGCGAACCATAGCTGACTACCTGCGTCAGGGTTAGCGAACCATAGCTGGCTACCTGCGTCAGGGTTAGCGACCAATAGCTGTCTATCTGCGTCATGGTTAGCGAATCATTGCTGGCTACCTGCGTCAGGGTTAGCGACCAATAGCTGTCTATCTGCGTCAGCGTTAGCGAATCATTGCTGGCTACCTGCGTCACAGCTATCGAACCATAGCTGGCTACCTGCGTCAGGATTAGCGAACCATAGCTGGCTACCTGCGTCAGGATTAGCGAACCATAGCTGGCTACCTGCGTCAGGGTTAGCGAACCATAGCTGGCTACCTGCGTCAGGGTTAGCGAACCATAGCTGACCAAGACCATATTCCGCCTCCAAATGTCGGCCCTGGGTACATTCTTCACTCGTGTAGATTAGCTTAGAGAGTAAGCATAGCAGAGGAAAGACAAATTCAGCACAAGAAATACCGAGCTGAAACCGAATGTTTTCCACCAAAATGCGCAGCTATCGCAGTCTCGATGTAAACTACGACACAAAGTCACTGCCTCTCAGTAAGATTTTGATCTTTGTGAATTGTGATATGTGATATTTCATGCGTTGGAGTTGTAACAGTTCCCGCCGGAGCAAGGGGAGTTTAGGATGCCTGAACATGTTAAAGCTTAAAGCTACCTGAATGCATGTCAAGGTCACTCACCGTCTCAGCAAAGGAGAACAGAGTTGGGTTAAGGAATGTGGACAGATAGAAACTGACCACTGGCCTTCTGATTTTGGTAGGGGGAGATTGATTGACAGACGAAATTGGCAACGGGGCTTGCTGCGAGAGAATGAGTGACAGGTGTGCAAAGTGTTTCGTTCCAATTGGGATTGAAGATGACCATACCTGAGATCGATTGGTCAAGCTCTGGCCTTGCTTGAGGATATATAACTCGAGACAAAGTTTAGCTCGAGAGGCGGGATAGAGGGATGGAGAGAGGCTGGAGAGAGAGTGAGGCTGTATGGAGAGTGAGAGAGAGAGAGAGACTGAATGTAGATAGTATGTTTAACTCACCGACTTAGATAGAGGAGCGATTGGTAGACTGCTGGACGAATGTTTAGTGATAGAACAGGATCGCTCAAATAGGTGTGTGAGTTTTGCATTAATAGATAATGTGAAAGTGTGTTTGTAAGCAAGGACACATTGTGAACGAGTTATGTCGAGATCGCCCGCCTGAGGGGATTTCAGTGAGGAAGAGTATTTGATAAGGTGTGTTGAAGACGCAGTTAAGGCGATGTTTGTGTGATGTCATTGCAAGGCAATAGAACTGGGTTTTTAGATAGTTGGGAGTTCCATCAATAGCTAATGCTTACAATTCCCGTTTTAGTAGAATGTTTAGTTAAGATATGTATTATATTGTGTTTGTAATTTCTCTACTCATTGTATGATATGAGTATGATATAATAAATATGAAACCTGCTGTGTGATATGTCATTTACTGAGTATGGTCATGATGATGTGGATGAGTGTGAGAATGTTCTAAGTTAGATCACGGCCAGGGCAAAGAAATAGAGGATCTGCTACAGAGTCAGATATAACCAGGGTCAAAGGAAATATACTGATAAAGTCTTCATCTTATGATCTGTTTCGTGCTGCTGGAAACAGGCTGTGTCCAGGCAGTCTGATCAACGAGGAGGGTATTGACTCTGCAATCCCCATAATGATGAGTTTTTGGGGAGAAGCCGCACATTACACTGCAGGAAGGAGAACACTGACCCACCTTCTCAAGTATGCCTCGGGATGTAAGAAGAGCATATGTAACTCACTAGCCAACAAACGTCAAGAAAGAGCTCATGTCATCGTTTGACCCATAATAATGGTGATATGTGCAATTGCATGAGTTTGAGAGTCTTCTACCACTAAGAAATTTTAAAAAATCCAACAGCAATACCGCATCATATATGATATTGTAACAACATAATAACTAACTCATTTTTCAAGAAATCAGGTTACGGAGACATCCCTTCACTTTGTTGCATATGATGCAGCAACAAAAAATAGTGAATAGTTCGTTTTCTAGTATCAGGTAACGAAGATGTTACCTCACTTAGTAGTATTTTATATAGTAAAAACATAGTGAATAACTCGTTTTCCTAGTATCAGGTAACGCAGACGTTACCTCACTTTATAGCATTTGATACAGTAAAAACATAGTGAGTAACTCGTTTTCCTAGGACCAGGTAACGGTTAAGTTATCCAACTTTGTTATATATATATATATGCTTAACTTAACGTCATTATACCGGTTTAGAAGACTGCGGTCTGTATACAACCAGTGTGTGTCTTGTCTTTCCGTAGCTGCAAGAAGTCCGTTGAGCATCACTCATCGTGTGAGTGACGCGTCTTGAGCATCTTGCTAACCAGGCAGGGTCCAATTTCTCCCGAGCGATGTGGTGTAGTCCAATGTTGTCCCTTGAGTACATTTCACAGCTTCACCAAAATCGACAATGTCTGCAATTAGGCCGATGGACGTCAATCTTGTGAAGTTCAGCCGTGTACGCTAGGCGTAAAAATACGACACAGGGTAACCAAAATACTGTTACATATAGTCGATGCCGATGACCATGCCAGTGTAATTATGTTCTCAATAACTTGCAAAAGGAATTGTTCCAGGGAATTGGAATGATGCAGGAGTGATCCCCTTGTTCAAAAAGGGCAAAAAATCAGATCCAGCGAATTATAGATCGGTAGAGGTCCAGTTTTAGATCAAATTCGAGAATGGTCTGTAAGCTGGCAAAAGGAGTTTAATGTAGATAAATGTACAGTCATCCACATGGGTAGATCCAATATTGAACATGGTTACAGAATGGGAGAGAACAATATTAAAAAGATAGAAAAGGAAACGGACCTATGAGTTATAATAGATCATACAGGTAAAGTGAGTGAGAAAGTTCAGGTAGCAGTGAAAAAGGCAAATGCAATGTTAGGTATGATAAAAAGAAATATTAAACATTGGAGCAAGGAAGTGATAGTCAAACTGTATAAAGCATTAGTTAGACCTAGTTTTGAGTACTGTGTACAGGTGTGGAGTATTTATTAGAGAGGGGATATAAACATGCTGGTAAAATACAAAAAAGAGCGACAAAGCTGATAGTGGGATTTCATAATTACAGTTATGAGGAAAGACTCAGAAAAAACCGGCCTGCAGTGTCTAGAAGAGAGAAGAATTCGTGGTGACTTATACAGGTTTATAAGATGATCAGAGGAATGGATAAATTAGACTATAAAAAGTTTTTTTTCTAAATACAGCCACCCACAATAACAAAAGGGGATAGCTACAAGTTGACTAAAGAGAGGTCCAGATTAGATATTAGGAAATATTTTTGTAGTCAGAAAGTGGTGAATTCTTGGAATGCATTGCCACGGGAGGTAGTGGAGGCAGGGACAGTTAATGCATTTAAGAATACACTGGATGTGCATAGCTTTTAGAGCAAGGTGATGTAAATGAAACTGGTTGTATACAGACTCTGCAGGGTCTTCTAAACCAGTATAAAGACGTTAAGTTAAGTTTAAGAAATAGGAAGGCAAACAAAACCACAAAAAAAAAAAAAAAAAAAAAAAAAAAAATTTACGAAATAACACAACCAAATGGAAACAGCAGCACGATTCGTGGACACTAGTGTCAGTCGTCGACTAGTGTGAAATCCGCGACCTGGCGGCATCCATAATGGTCTAAAATACCAGAGCAAAGTTAAACCCGTGGCCATTTAGACGCCATCCTTGCTGCTCTTTACACAGACCGCCATGTTCTATATGCACAGCGACACGCGAATAAAAAATGAATGTTATCCTGGAAAATACAAAGTAAATAGTAAAAACGATTTAGTTTGTGCTTTAAAGTGGCGTGCCACGGTCCATTTCAACCATATCCAAAAGTGTTTTTTTTGGTTATATTAATTATCTGTAGGGTAGTTTTTATCTTAAATGATCATTCTACCGTTGCTGTGCCTTCTACTGGAGAAAGTGCCAACTTTCATTCACAGGCAATGTATTTGTTGTTATATTGGCTTCTGCTCTCTTCTTGGTCTATACGAAGGGCGACCGCTTACCACCTTTCAGTTCATTTATATGTGAGGAGGAAAAAAGGATATATGACTTCTATTTCGGTTGTTCTATTAATACAAAATATTATGATTACTGTTTTATTCCTTTGTATATTAGTGCTAGTGTCCTTATACAGATTATTGTTCACTCGGTACGCTTAATTTTGTCCTTTAAATTAGTGAGCAGTATTCTCAATGAATTGCTACTTAGGTCTTTAGTTATAACACCAAGTCGCACGGTAGAGATCCTACATCGTAGGTGTCATTACACACTTTATCATAGCGACATTCCTTGGGCCTGTTCTCGTGTTGTTCCTCTTGGTCATATCTTTTTGTGGATTTCACCGATTCGGAACTGAAGATGCTGTAACTGTCTTTATTAAGTGTTTCTTCTGTTGTCATATAACAGTTCACTTGTGCATTCTCAGAATTGTTTGACAGTTACTTTGTTTTTGCATGAAAAGTTCTTGTGATTTGCTTTTTTTCCTGTCTTTAAATATCTTGCATTTTAATTCTATCAACTTCTTTTTTTAGTGGGTGCTCAAAGTACGAATCACATTGTCTAATATCCTATTCTCTGTTTTTTTGCGCTCTTCCTTTCTTTCATTCTGTTTAAGATGTCGTCTTATCATCCATCCACAATTGATTTTTTTAAAACTCTCTCATCGAGAGATTTCTGTTTGCTGCTTGTATATTTGTGATTAAACTGCTTCCCTTGGTGCTAGCAAACTCTTTCGGACTTACTCTTTGGTTCTGTTCCAAGCTTTCTGACAATAGGCTTTCATTTTTATTTTGACTTCCACAATTTAAATTTTATGATAGGTCTACTTACGCATCTTTTTAATATTTTCTAAACATGTTTTTCTGTTATGACTATTTTAATCACTGTATGGGGAACTGGGACGGTAGTCTGGTTAGACATACCAAACTGACCAGGACGTCACGTCAGGGTCAGACACAATATACAGACTACGACCACTATTTCTCTTCCATGTAGCGTTCCCTGGAAACAGACTGTTTTCAAAGCAGTCTGGCTGACGATATGTGGATCGACATGATCTCAGTTGTAGTGAGAGTCACGCAGATGAAGCCAATCACAATGAAATCGCCTCTAGGACCACGGTCCACCTTTATCAGAACGTTCAGGATGTGAGAAAAGTTATTAAAACCCACCATGTACCGCCATTATCAGGGGTCACAGAAGCGTAAACGTACTAGTTGTGGATATTAAACAACAACAACCACAATACCTATTTGACTTGGATTGGAAATTGTGTCTGCGCCTAGATACATATTTACCAATATGACACTATTTATGAATATGTTCTTTATCATAACAAAGCTATATCTCCACCTAATGATGCTGGTGAAGTTGAGGGCTAATATTATCTATATTGCAATTCTACATACGGTATGCACCGCACCAACTCAAGAACACAGTGATGTAGAAATAGAAGAATATTATGAGGGCCAACAACAATTCCCTTAAACCAATAGTCTACCGATGATCTGATAGAAAGAGTCATTATTATAATATTATCGGGCACAAAACTTGTCGGAAAATAGGTCCAACGCATTTCTATTGATCACATCCAGCTTATAGGGAAATACGAATTTATTTGTTTGTAGTGCGATTTATTTGACAATCATTTTAGGCATGGGAAGTTGCAAGACCAATCACAATCTTCCCTGGTCGCCTTCTAACCCTGCCGGAAGGGAAAAAGTTGTGAGTCTGTCGAGAGATGCTCTCAACAGTTCGTCGTGACCATCCAATGAAAAGGCATTTGCAATTATTACCAACACATGTACGGGGGCGATGAACTCAATAGAGACAATACAAGAACATAGGAAGGCAATTTGGATTTGGAAAAAGAGAGGAGATGGAGTATACAATTTTGTGAAGAAAACCACTTACTTATATGTAACGCATTCTTTCAACAAGCTCCAAATAGATTTTGCACCTTGATAAAGGAGACGTAAATAAATTTAGACGTTCCGTGTCGCAAGGTCACCGTTGGATGAACACAACTTTTTGTATTCTGAGTTCATAGAAGCTAAGTTTAGCTAAGTAGGAAGTTCCGAACTGACCTCAACAGGGCAGACCCACCGAATAGTGACACCAGATTCGATTGCACCAGCTGAACGCGTCTTGATAAAAAATCGAAGAGAAGACGTGAATAAAATAGCCACACTTTAGGAGCTTTTTAGGGGGCGTGGAGTTATGTCAGTTCAAATTTGTAGCAAATTGATACCACGGTTTCTTAATAAATTTGAAATGCAAATATTTAGAGTTTGCTTTTGAAGCGCTGTTGTAAATAGAACAAAATCTAAATATTTCCCCCCAAAAAGGAAACAATAATAATAACAATAGAGGAAACAATTATTTACCTCCGTTTTAGCTCTCAAATAAGCACGAATATTCATTTCCCTTATCTGTTTAACTGTCTCAGGACGTTCTCGCTAGTTTACAGTTTATCGTTCATCTAAGTTAGAGACGATCTTGATTTTGTTCCACTTTACTAGTGGAGTTAGAAGACTTATGAAATATGTTTTAGTGTTTGTCTGTCATTCCCACAATGGAACTTGTTGGAATACTTAGGGAATATATTTTGTTGTTTGTCTGTCATGCTCACAACGGAATTTGTTCACACATCAATAAATGAGGCGGGTCGGATAGTATCTTGTTCATCTCCTTTTGTCCTACAGCTCTTGCCATACGGTGTCGCAGAGAGGTGGGATGCGTAGATTTCTAACAGAGATATATAGCTCAGACCACCTGATGACCTGCTTCAACCTCCAGGAACCGTACAATAGGTGCAACATGTTGGAAGCAAATGACAAGGCAATCCATGTCGCTAAAAACTGGATGCATACTGTATAACGTGGTGCTTGGACACGGAAAGACGAAGAGAAGACAGTGAAACATTGACTTAAGTAGAATATCATATTTGAAAATACGAACAAAATTTATGATTCATTTGACATTTTCTTTGATAACAGACATAATGTATAAAACCAGGTTCCTTCAAGCTCAAGAAGGTTTTTATTTTCGTGCATCGTGCTTGTTTTACTTAAACTCTTAGCAGCTAAACTTGTTCTCATGATACCTTAGTGGTTTTGACTTGTTCTCATGATACCTTACTGGTTTGGACTTGTTCTCATGATACTTTACTGGTTTAGACTTGCTCTCATGATACCTTGCTGGTTTGGACTTGTTCTCATGATACCTTACTTGGTTTGGACTTGTCTTCATGATACCTAACTGGTTTGGACTTGTTCACATCACACCTTACTGGTTTGGTCACTTGTTCTCATGATACCTTACTGGTTTGTACTTGTTCTCATGATACCTTACTGGTTTGAACTTGTTCTCATGATACCTTACTGGTTTGGACTTGTTCTCATGATACATTACTTTTTCTGGTTTTCACTTGCTCTCATGATACTTTCCTGGTTTGGACTTGTTCACATGATACCTTACTGGTTTGGACTTGTTCACATGATACCTTACTGGTTTGAACTTGTTCTTATGATACCTTACTGGTTTGGACTTGTTCTCATGATACCTTACTGGTTTGGACTTGTTCACATGATACCTTACTGGTTTGGACTTGTTAACATGATACCTTACTGGTTTGAACTTGTTCTTATTATACCTTACTGGTTTGGACTTGTTCACATGATACATTATTGATTTTGAAGTTGTTCTCATTCATCTATTGTGCTAACAGTCTTGTTGTTGCGACTCTTTATCACCGAGGTTTTTCTGATGCAACATTCCTATGATTAAGCTTGTCATTTATACAAGCGTCTGACCATTGTACTTGTACTCGTGTCGTTGATACACTATAGAGCTAGTTATCATGCGACCATTAAACCTTTACGTTTGTCCTTCGTACAGTCCTTTAGCCATCAATCTTCTTGTCTTGCAGACATTGTGCTAACGAACTAGTCAAGTAAAAGTGTTTGTCCTCACGTAGTCACTATGCCACCAAGCTTGTTCTAAAGCAGTCATTATATAATACAGTTTTTCTCTAACGCAGACATTACGCCATAATACGTGTTCTCGTGTGGTTTTTGTTTAATCTAACTGTTCCTTGGCGGTCATTAGGCGATCAAGCCTGCTCTCACGTAGTCAATAATCTAATCATATTTTCGATTGACTGAGTTCGCAATCTATGGTTAGGATGGGATGAAACCGCAATCAGTGAATCAGCAAACCTCATATTGGAGCCATATGTAATAAAACATAGTTCTATCTATCAAGGTACAACGTATGTGGTCAACTAGAGACCAACATGAATTATCAACATTAACATCCATTGTCTTCTGATGAAAGAGAGTGAACACCACCCAGTCAATCGGGAATGCAGTGATACCCGCTCTGCTTAACAATGCATGAACGTGGGGACACCTATTTATTCGTTAATCGATTATTTATTTTATAAATACCTACTTAGTCACTGCTCTTGTACCATGCGGTCTAGAGGCTTACCAGAGAGATCACCAGACTTCTTTTGATAACCCTTTCCCTGGCCTAATTCCATTCATGTCCCCAGTCTCTCCAGACACTGTCACATGTTCTCCTCTCAGCGCACGTTGAGGGATCTTGATCCCTGGCTCTTGGCATTCGATAATTGCCGCCGTATCCGGTCGTTTTTCTTTCTACAAACATGGCCGAACTTTCACAGTTGATACTGCCCCACAAGGCTGCAGAGGTTGGGCTTCCAGATCTTTGTTTATTGTTTGTTTGCAGATGTTATTCATTCTTATCACTTTTCTTGAGTATCTCATTTTTAAGCATTGTAACTGACTTTTTCGGGTTGTGGTCATTACTCATGATTTGTTATGATATTTTATGAATACAATACATAACGTACATATATACTTTTTATTTATACAAATATGCGTATTCACAGTTTGACGTCCAACAGAGCCTGCTGCTATAGATATAGGTCAGGTACTGCCTTCGGCTCTTCTACTTTGGACTTCATTGGATCTTATTTGTCAGTGATGTTGATGTGTCTTAAAATGAAGATTGTTTTCCTTTTCAGGTTTTTAAACTTATTTTCATATGCTTTGGAGCTAGAATTTTGACGTTTGTAGCTGCTAGTTTTTATTTTAGCACAATTATGGAGTTATTTATGTGTTTGGGACAGTTGAGGCTTGAAGTTTGTAACAGTTAAAAAATGTGTTTGTAACAGTAGATAATTAAATTTTATACGTGTGTTTTTATGTATTTGCAACAGCAGGTTATTAAAGTTTATGTGTGTTTCTATGTGTTTGCAACAGTAGATTATTGAACCTTGTAAATATTTTTTGTGCATTTATAACAGTAGAGCGTGCAGCCTAGTCGATAGTGAGCTGGTTTGCTAGACTGGGATTACAACGTTCCAGGGTTCGAATTCACGAACTGACCCTGGTTCGTGCCTGGTGCGACCGCTCTTTCAGTTTACCAAGCTGTAAAAGAGTACCTGACATATGAGTTGGGGGAGGTAAAAACAGCAAGGAAGGGAACTGGCCACCCAACCTCACATAGGCTGCCGTTTAGTACATGAGGATTTATCTTCATCTCCGACGACAATTGCTGTAATGTGACTGACTTTTTCCTTATATAACAGTAGATATTTGAAGTTTTCCCCTACTTTGGATGTGTTTGTAACTAAATATCTACTTAAAAGCTGACCTTTTATCAAACTATTATAATATGGTTGAAGGTAGTCTATAACAGTAAATGCTGTCGGGAATGAAGTGTTTATAGACGTTATTGTACAAAGTCAATAATTGTCATGAGGTAAAGTGACCAGTCCCTTTACCCGGGCAATAATAAATGATACACACTAGCAGATTACAGTGGCTCTTCTTACATCTAGAGGTGCCACTTCAGAAGGTGAACGGGAGGTGAGGGGGTGGGGGTGGGAGGAGGGGAGTGATGGCAGCTGTAGAAGTATTAGACGGTCTGGTCTGTCTTGGTTATAATGTGCTTCAGTTTAACTTCACAAGCACCCATTATTAGAACACTATATATGAATAAAATTAAGATTTTCAATTCTGCCAATAACAGGATGATGACACCGGAACAAACCAATCAGCTCACAGACTGCAGAGCTTTGAAATCACACGAGGCTAGAGGACATGCTGGACTAAGTCTGTAACAAGTGTTCAGTTGTCCTGGAGCCAGTGCTCCGTGTACACATAAACTAGGTACCAATCTTCCATGGTAATAGAAATAGCTACCTACTTTGCATCTTGAACGGAGTCTGAAGACGGTCACTGTTTTCATCATCATCATCATCCGCATCATCGTCTTCTCTCCTCTTTTTTCTCTCTCGTCTGCCTATCTTCTTCATCTTTTTTTTCTTCTTCGTCTTTATTTTTTTCTCTATTCTTCTTCATCTCGTCTCTGTCGCTCTTTTTCTTTACTTTCTCTCTCTTTCTCTATCTCTCTCTCTCTCTCTCTCTCTCTCTCTCTCTCTCACATACACTCGCTCTCTTCAAAATAAAAAAAAACCATTGACATAGACAAGTATGGCTCAGATTTAGACACGGAACATAACATAAACGAAACCTGTTGCAACCAAATAGCCTTTATCAGGGACAAAGATGAACTCAAATGAAAAAGACTATACTTATCTGTGTTCATCTCTGCGGGTATGATTTGTTGGTCTTTTTCATTTGAATTCATCTTTGTCCCTGATGAAAGCTATTTGGCTGTAACAAAAATTTTATATCACAACAGACTCAACCATAACAAACAATCATATCTCAATCTCAATTTAAACGGCGGTGAAACCTTTCTCTACATAGTGATTGTCGCTGATCCTGCCGACCCTTGCTCGGAATGCACTTTTCTGTGTTCATCTATGCGGTTATGGTTTGTTAATGTGAGCGAGGGTCAGCAGGGTCCCAGCGAGGGTCGGCAGGATCCCAGCGAAGGTCGGCAGGATCCCAGCGAGGGTTGTCAGGATCCCAGTGAGGGTCGGCAGGATCTTAGCGAGGGTCGGCAGGATCTTAGCGAGGGTCGGCAGGATCCCAGCGAGGGTCGGCAGGATTCCAGCGAGGGTCGGCAGGATCCCAGCGAGAGTCTGCAGGATTCCAGCGAGGGTCGGCTGGATCCGAGACAGTCACTATGTAGAAAAAGGTATCCCCACCGTTTGTCCATCAGCTCCTGATTCACCAACTGTTTTACAGAATCTTTTTAGGACGTCTGTCTAATCTCTACATTTGATTATGTTTTAGTGGTTTTTCGCACATGTTAGGATGTATTATATAAGGTAGTTTTTGGCACTTTTGCCTCTAGTGCAATTCTAGGCATCTCAGTAGGTTCTCCATAATTGAAATCATAGTGTCGATCTGCACATTGTTGGTCAGGCTGCTGTAACACAAACCGTCTCTAAGTACAGCGCGTACACGTGAGGTTAGGGCTCGTTCCGTATGTGTTGGAACTGACCATAACGTTTATCTGCGGTGTTGACAAAAAAGCCAAAGCAAATAAAATATAGTTTGTTAATACAGCCATTGTAGGCTGCAGATTATCGAAGTTGGTGTAACGATAATATTAACATTTGCGCAATCTGTATACATATACACTTCTCCCATGGCTGAGATCTATCAGAGAATAGGATTTATAGGACTTTGGAATAAATTAAATGCACCACTGCAGTCGACGAGCAGTGCAAAGGCTCGGTTTAAACAAAAATGCCATTCCGATAGAGAGAAAATCCCGGGCCTTACACCATGTTCTCCGGTGTTAAAGGCACGTATTCTAACAGTTTAACCACTACCATAACACAGACTCATAGCTCAATTTCATTTTATATCACAGACTCGACCATAACAGACAATAATATCTCAATCTCATTTTATATTACAGACTCGACCATAACAGACCCTATAGAAATGGAAAAAAAGACTCCAGCCTTTTGTTTATTTTAATTTAAGTGTTGCTGAGTATAGCTTAGTTCCCCATCATTATGATAATCTTGAGATTTGTATGTCTTTCAAGTTTGCTATATAGTCCTTTTTGATCAAACTGTCGTTCAAATTAACACTTAGAGTACCCTGTGGCCGAGTGCTTAGTCCACCCGTCTCTACGCCAAGGGACACGGGTTCGAACCTCGGCTATGTCAGGGCTTGTTTTACATCTGTCTAAAATGTAAAAATAACCACACAAAAAATTAGCCTACATACATCGTGACGACTGGCTGAGTAAGGGGCTCTTATCTCTCTCTATACACTGCAAATCTTGCTGGTAGAGTCATGTCTTGAAAAATGCAGTAGTGATAGAGTTAGTTTTTTTAGTAACTAAACAATTCTGTTCAGTGTTCAATAGGGATACCATGTGTCAACAACAGTACCTTGAACAATCGCACAGTAAGACATATAGAAGAAGGGAACAAATACGACAAGTCAGTAAATAGTCACATGTGGCTATTATAAAAAAGTAACTAAATGAAATACGAGCTTAGAAACCATTCTCGTACTTTCATTGTCCCTAATTTCTCAACATCATCTTCACCAGCATTGATACGCGTGTCCTATCACCTTACCAGTTCATAACAATCTGCAGCATAGAAGTTCTTTGTTCTGCTGTCTCAGCCGCATCAAGTACTTTACGTCAACGTCTTGGCTTAAGTCTCCTGCAAGGGTTTGGTTTTATCCTGCCAGGGTGGGGTTTTATCCTGCCAGGGTGGGGTTTTATCCTGCCAGGGTGGGGTTTTAGTGTACCAAACTGGTGGACAACTTTCGGGGTTGAGTCGCGGCTGTAAGATGGACGTTCAAGAAGTTCACCACGCTAGGTTGGTCAGTTTTCTCGTGGGTTAGTCGAACCGTTTGTGATAATGATCAGCAATTTTTGACCGTCTTTGAGAACATTTATCGACCATATTATGTAACGGTTTACGCGATAAACACTTCTCACCCCAAACAGGAAGCACTTCCATATGAATATCTTTTGAAAAAAACTTTTTCCACTCCCCCTCCTCCCCCTACAAAAAGGATAACAGCATGCTGTTCTTTGATTGGACAGCCTGTAAACACGTGCGTCATTGTGCTTCTGATCTGTGCATATGCATGCAGTTGCAGCTCTTTAGGTTATGAGGAAGTTGGTTAAAACAGGAGAAATACAAGTCCACACACACGGAAAACGGCCGTGTTAAGCTTGTAGCAAATAACTGGTTTCATGAACGATGAGGAGCGCATGGCCGAATGGTTTCGAGGCCTGCTTGCCGACAAGGAGGGCAGCGGTTCGAATTCCCGGTATGACAAATGTTGTTTTTCTGTTGGGGGTGAAATAAACAAACATATCCAGCACACGACGTGTCAACAGCAGTGGCAAAGCGGTCTGTAGTCCTCAACCTTTAAAACCTCTCGACTACCCTGCAATGGGAAAAATGTTGTATGACAGTTTTTTTTTTTTTTTTCATGTACGATATGATTTGAAGATTTACTATATGATTTGAATATCAATCATAGCGTCTGATTAGTATAACGGTAGAGTATTGGTTTATTGGTGGATAAGGTACTTGGTTCTACTTCTGTTACCGGCACGCTTCGGTCAACGCATCTGTAAATGGGTAACTGTATTACCGTTTGAGAAGGAAAGCCAGCGAGAAATGAAATTGGTTACCACACCTTATAAGCGGTTTGTAGCTTAGTAAAATCAATTCTCTAACACTCCATCCTCGGTAACAGTGTCTGTTTGGAGCTACCAACCTTTAGTGGTTTGATGATGAAGAGTGTTAGTTATCAGTCCACTTGTGCTCTGACAGGCACCCTAGGAAGCCTGTCGCCTCTCGAGGTGCGTCGCACCTGACGTCGACATCCCGTGTCGCTAGATAATCGTCTTCACCTCGTCTATCTACCTCCCCCCCCCCCCCACACCCCGGCTGCACTCTTGATCGGAAGCCAGACCGCCGGGCACTGTAAGCCCGCATGGGAAACTGATCAGGGGACACTCACGAAACGATCGAATTTCGCACCTTCCCTCTGAATATGTATTTGGTACATATGCTAGAACCGACCCTTTCTTCGAATGTCCTCGTTCCTCAATCTGAATCTCCCTGATACGCCGGCGGCCAGTCGCAGACATCTCATCTCACAGATAATCTCATTTCCCAGGTGGACATTTTACTCTTTCTCTTGCCTTGGATGTGGCCCACGTTTTGCCCTGGCAGCACAGGGCTGGTAGGATGAAGCCGTGAAACAGTTGCTGCTTTGATACCAGACTAATGTTTGATCAGTGGTGCCAGTAGATAAGTCACTACCGCTGCTTTATAGCATCTATCTCATTCTCTCTGTAACACCTGCCGTCTTCTGAGAAAATGCTGCCCATGTACCTTACCTCCTGAGACTCCGTCAAGATAAGCAGCCCTTGAGTTCACATCACCTTCAGAGATATCGTCTTAGACGTGGTGATACGGATGGCATACACCTCGAAGACGGCGTCCAACGCGGGCTAGTGATTTTTGAATTTTTCTACATCTGCATATACCATGCATCGGTGTTCTGTGAATAACACTTCATATATAGAATTATGACCTCGGTCGTAGGTGGCAGCCTGATAGGCTTCTGAGACAATTGTGTCCATATAAATGTTAAAAATGCAGAGAGGACATCATACTTATATGGCCCATTCCCTCGATACAGAGCTCTAACATTGTCAAGTAACTGGCCATGTATCCCATACTCCTCCATCACCGACCAATATATTTATGTCAACTTTTGGTCGATAAATGCTAAATTGAGATGCTCACTGATTTAGTCGTTTTCTCAGACATCTTTCAAAGGGTAAGTACAGGTGCACTCCTTACCCTTGCGGAAACAGACAGACCGAGCTGAGGTCCAACAATCGGTGGCATTCTCTGTTCAGGACGGTTTGAATATATCTTCTCTGTAAAACTTAACAGCAAAACATACATTTAGGTGTCACAGTTCTGCTTCAAACCCTTTCATTTCCCTATGGGTACTTTTGGAGCTCGCTGCCAACCTTCTGGAACTTTTTGTTCCCTTCACGACGTTGTAAAATTGTCGTTATCCTCCTATCTGCCCACACGCTTGGACTGCCTTGGTTAGAATGCCGTCTTCATCAGCTATCTTGTTCTTTTCACTGCTGTTGAGTACTCGTTTCCTTTATTAAAAATGTATTACTGATTTAATTACACCGAGTTTTGGTTTTCCTCTTATCAGGATCTCAGCGAGGGTCGGCAGGATCTCAGCGAGGGTCGGCAGGATCTCAGCGAGGGTCGGCAGGATCCCAGGGAGGGTCGGCAGGATCTCAGCGAGGGTCGGCAGGATCTCAGCGAGGGTCGGCAGGATCCCAGGGAGGGTCGGCAGGATCTCAGCGAGGGTCGGCAGAATCCCAGGGAGGGTCGGCAGGATCTCAGCGAGGGTCGGCAGGATCTCAGCGAGGATCGGCAGGATCTCAGCGAGGGTCGGCAGGATCTCAGCGAGGGTAGGCAGGATCCCAGCTAATTTCAGTCCTTCCTGACGTTGACATTATCTTTATAAATTCCATTGCAGATTTCTTGTAATCCCAGCCCGACAGCAAACCCTGACCAGACGATATAATCCAAGCGTTAACAGTTCTATGGCAAGGCCGAGTTCAGTAGCAACGATACCTTTACCAAGTGACCCTCCTCCACCTTATCAGACAACTGAGCTGAAAAACCATTCCCAGAAGGGAAGCAGTTTATGGCTAACGACGTGTGGGTGTTGTTTTCACGCTGGTATACCATGCAGGGAAGGAAACTCTAGATCAAATGTTGGACAATTTAATAAAAATTTCAGTTTCGCCACAGAGGCTGGGGAATTAGGATCGGTTCACTTAAGAACGTCTCAGATTCTTTCAGCTCCCAATACATCTGCAGGTCTTCTTAGTTCTGGAACGGTTTTACATGTATTCACTGGGAGACCTATTTCAGGGTACTTAACCTTGATTAGATCACGCCTAAATGCTTATTTTAACGAATATCATGAGTTAGCTCGCTTGCCAAGCGATTTAGCAGCTTCGACGCATGATGATGTTGCAGATTATGATGATGATAGCAGCCCTTGTGATGGGACCAGCTATCTTAGTAATGACAGTGGTTATCAAGATGTTGCAGCGGAAACATCACTAGCTGCAGATATTGGTTTTAAAATGGCTACCAGTGACCTTGATGACCATTCTGAAGGTGTGCCGATAAGTTGTAAGTGTACTACCCCTAACGCAAGAGATGGTGAGACCAACTGTAATATTGATGAAGAGAAGAGTGCGACGAGTCACAATGTAGATGAGAGTGATTATCAGATTCCGATATCCTCACTCAATTATAAATGTCTGAGGGATAAGAGGCAGGAGGAGGTGGAGGAAGAAGAAGACGAAAAAGCAAAAGAAGAAGATGAGGAAGAAGAAGAAAAAGTGGTCGATGTGTACCTTACTCTGCAGTTCCGTTCAGAAGACTCACAATACATGAGTTCGGGAGAGAAAATAATTTGGATAGTGAGATTGAGAGGACGTCTAAATAATTATCTTCTTTGTTTTTTTTTTGCGTGTTTGCTTTTTTGTTTTTCAATCTCTTCTTTCTTGTTCTTGTTCTTCTTTGTCTTCTTCTTCAAATTCTGCTTCTTCTTCTTCTTTTTCTTCTTTTTTAATCACCATCATTGTCCATGCATTTTCACAACGCGTTAGCCACTCGCATCATTCATTTATCAAATAATGAGAATATAGATTGCATAGTGGTTAGATAACTTGCTTCACGTTGCTGAGGTACTCTGTTCAATTCTCCCGTGTCGATACGCTTCATTGTTAGTACTTAATTTACCGACCAGGAAGACATTGCAGTGAGAAATGGAACATGTTATCTCCCCTGAAAATCCTGTTTGCGATTGTGTAGAACGAAATGTCTAACACCTCCAACCCAACAATAGCATATCTCAATCGTCAATCAATCAGAAAGCACAGGCATTCAACAAATACACGCATGTCCACCTATTCTGGACCATCAACTCCAGCTCATCCATTTTTTCCATGTCTCCTTAATGTCTGTCTTATGTTCATTTCTTCATGTGTGTTTTGGTCGGCCTCTTCTTTACTTGTCTTGAGGATTCCCGAATAAGGACTGTTTTGTAATGATTACAATTAGTTTAATAAATGTGTGTCCTTTCCAACGCCAGCATCTTCAACTCACAACACGTGCCACTGATATCTGTCTGACATCTTCTGACTTAATCTACTCAACTCACAACACATACTATTGATATCTGTCTGACATCTTCTGACGTAATCTACTCAACTCATAACACGTGCCACTGATATCTGTCTGACATCTTCTGACGTAATCTACTCAACTCACAACACGTGCCACTGATATCTGTCTGACATCTTCTGACGTAATCTACTCAACTCACAACACGTGCCACTGATATCTGTCTGATAGCTTCTGACGTAATCTACTCAACTCACAACACGTACTATTGATATCTGTCTGACAGCTTCTGGCGTAATCTACTCAACTCACAACACGTACTGCTGATATCTGTCTGATAGCTTCTGACGTAATCTACTCAACTCACAACACGTACTATTGATATCTGTCTGACAGGTTCTTACCTAATCTACTCAACTCACAACACGTACTACTGATAAATGCCTGATACTTTCTAACGTAACGTCTTCTACTCACTGCACGAACCACTAATAACTGTCTGACACATTCTTACGTAACGTCTTCTACTCAAACAATGTACCACTGCTAATTCTCTGGCACTTTAAAAACAGTTCCAAACTATTGATCCTAACATATAATTCCTGCCTCATATTCTGTGCATTCACTCATTTATGGAAGTCTACATTTTTTTGTTTTTTGTTTGTTTTTTGGTAGCTCTCCATTTTTCAGATTCAGACAATAGAATATATTTCACACTAGAGATAGAGATTACGATTTGTATTGTTGTGGTGCATATGCAATTCTTTTAATCCCGTATTTTTTTTCCACCATAAAACTACCTCACGAAATCTATCAATTGAGACCAGTTTATCTTCAGTAATGTCTCACTACCATGTCACACGTTATGTACATTATCTATTACAGTTAATTGACGAATAGACTGGAATAAAGAAATCGAATATGTGGGAATGCAGATTATTGTAGAAGAGATTACAGTAGCATAGTCGATATTTACTTACAAATAAAAATTGTTTGCCCATAGCTCAATAATTCTGCTCTTTAGTTAAACACGATCGCAAGAATCGGTTCCATTCGAAGATAATCCATGTTGAAAGACGTTTATCTTATTACCTTTAATTTGTTTCACAATAGTCACAGTTTACTGATGGCATGTCAAGTTTAACATTTTATTTATTTTCAACAAAAAAACCACACATTGACATGTTTGATCAAAGGAATGGATTCAAACGCGCCGGAAATGTGTTAATTGCATATTTAGTTTCTCATCGCAGAGCGATAGCAGAAAAACCAAGTCATCGACAAAGTTCAGATAAAAAAATTCACCTTGTACTTATTAAATATGGAGTATTGTCTGTAGAAATTGTTTTGTCGCCTAGAAGGAAGCTCAACAATCAAGCTTTTGGTGTGTCAATGGTGGTGTATGCACTGCCCCAAGTAAGAGATACTCCGATCTACGTATTTGTGATTTGTGGTTAGAAGGTCCTGTTAGTCACCTCTTACGATGTTCTCCCAGTGAAACCAATCAGACAAGGTATGCCAGTGTGTTATAAACCATTTCTAAGATGAACTGAAATTTGTTGACAACAAGAAGTCATGGTTTGTCAAGTCTCCCCTCCGTTATCATATTCTCAAAGTGGAGATGCTTGTTGTGGTTCGAAGCTACTCGTCAAGAGTTATTCACTCCATGAACGATTTCTCTTTTGTGGAGGCTTACAGTGGTTTCTTTTGTACATGGCGAAGAGTAAAGAGGGTCAGGTGAAACATTCTTATATAAACATCACGCCACATTCTCGTTCGTCCTTCTAGAATCATGTTGCTTCACAGCAGTCTCGCCAAAAAAAAATGGGGATCGACACCACTGTAATTCCCTTAGTGGTGAGTGAGCTGAGAAGTCCCGCTTTGCACTACAGCTAGGATGATCTATTTTCTTTTCTTAAAAACACATTGGGAAGTATTGGGAAGGGCCACTATAACCCGCTACCAACTAAAACGTCGTCTAGAGATTACTCAACGAGCAGCTTCCAACAACAACACCAGCAACAACAACAATAACAACAACAGCAGCATCAGCATACATGACCAATATACAGAGTTTAGAGGCGTCTTCTCTCTTCTTACATATGAATCTCCAGACGTGGCGAAGACGTTGGACGTGAAGCCTTCTGACTGAAGCTCATCGCGTTGGCGATTAGAGCGAATATGCTCGAAAAGCTGCAGGGAACCGGCGTAGACCGGACACGTAGTCTCTTTCGTGAGCCTCACAGGGCTAGAAGCATAGCATCAGTTGATGGAATTAGAAGAAGAAGAAGAAAGGGATCAGAGTGCCGATTCCCACTCGTCGACCAGGCTTTTGTAATATACCTTGTGTTTAAAGCAGGACGAGGAATGTATGTTTCACCGAACTCTTATCTGGATTAATTGAATGATAACATCAAATATATTCCAAACCTGATATCTTGTGCACATGTGTGTTCATTTCCAGTAGAATCAATATTTGATAAATGAATAATTAAAAAAAGATGTATTGAACTGCTGTTATCTGCAGTTATGTTATCGATCCAGATTGTATTTTTCTATATCTAATTCTCTTTTGCACGTCTATTACCGGAAATGCGGGGCGGGGGAGGGGGTGGTGATGGGCGGGGTAGTGGGGATGAGAGAGATAACAGGAAACACTGTAGCCTGCCACGCATATTGTAGACGCCAATAAGGAGGGTTGGGCATTGTGACAGTTACACAATCCTGTAAAAACTAAATGACGCATAAGCAACCGAGCCAAAAGAATGTCATCTTTCAAGAGAACTAGCCTGCAAGAATAGTGCCAGGGGGAAGAGATTATGTCTACTGGAACCGCCCAGTCAAGTCGTATAAGTATTCCAAAGTAAGTATCTTAGACTTCAATCTGAAGTCGTTCCTTCTATATGAAGTGGAAATATTACCAGATTACAGGGTTTTATAAACATATGCAACCACACGGACTGACAACCACCGACGCAATGCACTTGGCGCAGGACGTACGACTTAAGCTCTCTGCGGCGTTGAGTGGAAAGAAAATTGACTGACTTTCAAGATATCTCTGAATTAGATTCTGGAGCTACAGGAGTTTGACAACACACACATGAAAGATTATGGGAGAGAACATGACAAAGATAAGGGATACAAATGACATATTTGGAAGAAAATATCACTAGATAGGTCACGCATTGCAAAAGCCCGAAGTAAGAATCACCAGACAACCTTTGTTATGGAGCCCCCAGAACAAAATTGGCAAGGCACGGGAAGGACATCGAATACATGTAGAAAAGACATGGAGACCGATAGAAAAAAACGAGGCAAAGCTAGAAAAGACTGGAGAAAAAACAGTAGGACAGGTTCGCTAGGAGACCGTTGGTTGATGACATGTGCACTTCAAGGTGATAAGGGCAACAAAGAAGTCGAAGAAGAAGAGAAAGAAAAAGAAGATGCCATAAACGTCGAAAAAAGACATTGTAGACGTGGTAGCAATCTTAATATGTAATTGGCTGAAAGGAGACAAACGGGACAATCTAAGACAGATGGGCTTTCAGAGCCAACCGAAGTACTCTATACCGTATCTTCCTTCACTGGCAAATGCGATTAAAAAAAGTATGGAAATGAAATGCACCTCTGTTTCTTGGGCCTGGAAAAGGCATTCATTGAGGTTTCTTGGACCAAGATCTGGCACTGCCTGATAAAAAAGCTTTCCAGTTCGCCTGATCTGCGTTATGCAGTTTCTGTAAGACATTCGTAGACTACATCAGGACAGGAAACCAAACGTTAAAAGAGTTCAAGACCACCAGTGACATAAGACAGGGTAACATTATTTCACTTAACCCATTCATACTACTCGTGGATGATGTGATCGAAGCCCGAAAGGAGATGACCAAAAGGTGCTCAGTAGGGTACTGAAAGATGAAACAAGTATATATACATATATATATATATATATATATATATATATATATATATATATATATATATATATAAATATACATATATATATGTATATATATATATATATCGAAGTTGACGTTTGCCAATGCTATTGCTCTAATTACAAATCCAGTGACAGATCTCCAGACTAACCTCCAAATCTAGAGAGTAGCTGAGTAAGAGATTGGTGATCATTAGCAGAAACAAACAAAAGCAACAGCATTCTCAAGAGAAGAGAATGGAAGAGAAGAAACACCACATGTTCTCAACAAAAGAGAAATAAGTAAGGAAACTAGAATGGTAGTATACCCTTCTCCCTGTATACCCCTCCACCTGTATTCTCCCCATGCATACCCTCCTACCTGTATACCTCTCCATCTATATAGCACTTCACCTGTATACCCATCCATCTGTATACTCCTCCATAATGTATACCCCTCCACCTGTATACACCTCCATCTGTATACCCTTCCATCAGTATATCCCTCCATCTGTATACCCTTCCACCTGTATACCTCTCCATCTATATACCACTTCACCTGCATACCCTTCCATCTGTATACTCATCTATAATGTATATCTTCCACTGTATACTCCTCTATCTGTATATCCCTCCCTATGTATACCCCTCCATCAGTATACCTCTCCATCAGTATACCCTCCACCTGTATACTCCTCCATGTGTATATCCCTCCATCTATATCCCACTCCACCTGTATACCCCTACATCTGTATATCCCTCCATCTGTATATCCTTCCACCTGTATATCCCTACATCAGTATACCCCTCCATCTGTATACCCATCCACATGTATACCTCTCCACATGTATACCCCTCCACCTGCATATCCCTCCACCTGTATAAAAAGTACGCCCCAAGAGTCACACATGAGATATCAAATAAAGGTGTTCCAAGGAACAAAAAGACAAAAGGTCAACAATTATACAATACGTCATGAACTCGAACCTAGCCCATACAGACTCGTGTCGTACCATCTCAACTTCGATGGTTTAGCCATGTCTGCAGAAAGAAATAAGATTGCCTACAGTGATAGCCGTTGGAAACAAAAGAGTCAAGGACCCAGACCACGAAGACGACCTGAAGTTCGCTGGAATGACAAAATAAGACAGTCTATATGAGACCAAGGATTAGACTGTTAGCAGTTGGTTTCCTACTGCTGTTCCGAAACTGAACGATCTTGCAACGCTTGTCTGACAGTGTTGTTAATCTGTCCCAGTCCATTAGCTGTTCAAATGAGGCAATGTTTTTGTTTGTTTAGGAAACATAGTCCGTAGTTATTGTCAACGTTATTGGTCACCGAATACTTATCGGAAGAGTGCGTATTAATCTGTTGTGTATAAGATGTCCCCTGAGAAGATGGTTAGTAGGTTGTTAACAACAATCTGGAACATAAACCTAGTTAATATATATGTATATATATATATATATATATATATATATATATATATATATATATATATATATATATATATATATATATAACGTATTTCCTAGTTCTCTACTTAATCTCTTCTACTACTTGCATCTGATATTCCCATCTTTATGAATGGCCATGGACGTTTTCAACTAATATGCAGTTGGATTTATTTATTTGCATTCTAGAAAATGATAGATCTTTGATTGGTAAACCGTAAAGATTTTACATTCGGATTCAGAACATCATGTGCTGCAATTTAACCCCCTATAATTTGCCCTTGACTACTTGGATTCTGTAGATACCTTGCTACGTACTTTTGTATCATGTTGGTATCAGTACATCTCCTTAGAGTCCTTATCGGTTTAGTATAAAGAACAATCAAATATGTGGCTGCTGCGAGTCTACAAAAAATGCCATATTCATTCCATCTAAATGTAGTCCTTTTAGTAGAAGAACTGTTTTCTTCTTCATAACTACTTCTGCTTTTTACGGTAGTAAGTTGAGTGTTCTTGGTGGCTGGTTACTATCACATCTGTACCTTGGTTTCACAGAACGCAGGAGGATGACCACAGAAAGCATTGGGTATAATATTTTCATAGGGTTTGGGGAGAGGGGGGGGGATTAAACACTCACCGCCTAGTGGGACTCCATGGACAAGCACTCTACTGCTGACTCGGGACGTCCCAGTAAAGCGAATAATTAGGTTGTACTGTTTCATTAGCTCTATTGCCTGGTTCATTCGGCTTTAGCAGTATGTTTACTTAAGTTTGCTTTTCATAGCCTTTGGTTGTTCACATCCTACCTGCAGGACACACGGTTTATGTCTCAGCTTGGTCTGCCTATACTCTTCATAGTGTCTGTCTTAGGAGACCCTGTTAGTAGCTATCTTCCACAGTATAGCTCCTAGAGTTAATTGATACAAGTTCCTCTATTACGATAAGGTCGAGATATGTCAGAAGACGGCGGGATTTTGACTCGTGTGAACTTAACTAAACGTCTTTATACTGGTTTAGAAGATTCTGCAGAGTCTGTATACAACCAGTTCCATTTACATCACGAAGAGTGCACCACTTTCTTCAATAGAGCTCTTTTTAATATCGGATATTATGCACGTATCTTTTCAAAGTGACCTTTATGCCTTACTGTGTGTGAATTATTTATCTTTTTTAAAATTTGCCACATTATTTCAAATACACGAAGGGACCTGTTGTATGCACTTACTTGTTCAAAGCTACTGCCCTGACGTTTTGAAATGCGATATATTGTCCGCTGTAAGGCTACTCTCCGAAAATCTACATAATGCCCTTTGTGTGCCGCCTATAAGCCTGTTGTCAGGCTGTCGTTCATTGCGCTTGTCTCAGTGCAAGCTTTGTTGTCGTCAGCCATGTTATAGCTACGTTCCGCTTCTTCTTTTATCTCATCTGTTTCATTTTGCTTGACTTTTTTCTTGTTCTTGTCCTTGTTCTTTTTCTTCTTCTTCTTCTTCGCCTTCTTCTTCTTCTTCTTCTTCTTCTTCCTCTTTTTCATCATCTTCTTCTTATTTGTCTTTTTCTTCCTTTTTTCTGCTCGTTAATACCCTTTCAAACGTCGAGTTGGGTTAAACAAATTGTTTGATGTTATTTTTATTGGAAAGAACTTGTCCAGGAATGATGCTAGGGATGCCCATGTGTGCTTCGCCTGCCAAAAGTATATTGCACACTTTTCTCGTATATGTTCAGCTTTAACCTATCCTAGCCACTGGAACCCTGCTACTTAAGAAATGTAGTCAAAGGTTGACTCAAGTCAGCATTAACACATTCGAACAGTAATAACAACAACAACAAAGACAACAACAATAAGAACAACAACAAGATCACAAAGATAAGTGTTTTTGGACTCGAGAAACATACACGTCTAACTACAGACATGAAACGGAACTAATCCACAGTCCAAATTCGAACTACAGACATGAAACGGAACTAATCCACAGTCCAAATTCGAACTACAGACATGAAACGGAACTAATCCACAGTCCAAATTCTAACTACAGACATGAAACGAAACTAATCCACAGTCCAAATTCGAACTACAGACATGAAACGGAACTAATCCACAGTCCAAATTCTAACTACAGACATGAAACGGAACTAATCCACAGTCCAAATTCGAACTACAGACATGAAACGGAACTAATCCACAGTCCAAATTCTAACTACAGACATGAAACGGAACTAATCCACAGTCCAAATTCGAACTACAGACATGAAACGGAACTAATCCACAGTCCAAATTCTAACTACAGACATGAAACGGAACTAATCCACAGTCCAAATTCTAACTACAGACATGAAACGGAACTAATCCACAGTCCAAATTCGAACTACAGACATGAAACGGAACTAATCCACAGTCCAAATTCGAACTACAGACATGAAACGGAACTAATCGACAGTCCAAATTCGAATTAAAGACATGAAACGGAACTAATCGGCAGTCCAAATTCGAACTACTGACATGAAACGGAACTAATCGACAGTCCAAATCGAACTACAGACAAGATATTGAACTAATCGACAGTCCAAAATCGAATTACAGACAAGAAAGTGAACTAATCTACAGTCCAAATTCGAACTACAGACATGAAACGGAACTAATTGACAGTCCCAAATCTAACTACAGACATGAAAGTGAACTAATAGACATTCTGGAATAGAACTACAGACATGAAAATGAACTAATTTTCATTTTGGAATAAAACTACAAACATGAAAGAAAACTAATAGGCAGGTTAGAATAGAACTACAGACATGAAAGTGAACTAATTGGCAGTCCAAAATCGATCTACAGATATGAAAGTGAACTAATAGGCAGTCTGGAATAGAACTACAAACTTTCATGTGATGGAATAAAAAAAGAGATGACTTCAACTTTTCATCCAGCTGAGAACCAATCGGGTACAGTACTAGCAGAACTGTGATGGCGTTTGTAAAAAATTCAATTTCAAAGACAGAGAACCCAAATCTTCACACAGGACAAAGAAATGGTAGAGCTATCTACAACAATAGATATCTCTGGAGTAGAATATATACATGTATTGAATCCAACTTTTTAAATGACAAGTTCATTATACACATGTACATAATAAGGATAATATTGTCTTGCACATTTGTAAGTAATGGTGTAATGAAATTCATTCACATTAAAACAACAAATAAATAAAACATTACTTGTTCATCCGGAACTAAGGAAAAAAAGTATAGATTTCATAGATTTAATTTTACGTCACCTGAAAGTTGACGTATAGAAACTTATGAACTTCGAATGAAAATAAAAATGAATATAATAAAGTTATAGTAGTTTCAGTAGTATCCGCTATAGACTGTTGTGTGGTGAAACAGCCTGAAAAATCTCATGATGATTGATTAATATTTGACAACGTTATGATATTTTAATGATAAAAATGGAACAAAACAGATAACCCATATTTTCCTTCCAGAATTACACACACTTACCTCAATGACCCGCCGCCAGGTAAGTGAAGCCTTCCGACTGAGTTTGTGCCTCCTCTAACCCAAGTTGCTTACTCCTTCTCGATCTTCTTGCTTCCAGTGATGCTTCTGTTGCTTTCCTTTGAGCATTTTGCAACCGTTCCTTATCAGTGATTGAGAAATACTCTGATGTGAAACGTCCACATAACAGCTGCATCTTTGCAAAGGGGGCTTTCATCGCTTTTGCTCCATCGTTGAAAAGGAGGGTTGCTATGCCAACAGCAATCTTAACAGTCGCTAATCCATGGTACTTGTGTTTGGGGCAATATCGTCATATTGTGCTATTGATAGATTTATTAGCATTCTGGGTGTATTCATCAAGACATTTTTCAACAGATCAGGGTGGGACAAATCTCTGAAAACTGGCTTGATGACATCCATAATGGCCACAGGCAGGTTGTTTCTATGTGTATAATCAATTTCGTTGTTGGCAACAACAGCTTGTTTATATGGGCACAAACTTATTTTACACAGATTGTGGGCAAGCCTCTGGTCTGTGGAGAGCTTGTGAAAATATATCGCCTAAACAGCTTCGCTCATTCCTTTCAAGTTTTTCTTATTGCCCCTAATTGCATTTCCATAATGTTTCTGGATGGAGTCAAAATGTGTCTGTAAGCCTTCCCTTTCCACTAACGTTCTTCCCATCTGACAATTTCCTTCCACATGAAGAAGTCTTGATTTTGCGCAGACGAGTTCCCATTCTTTTTTGCACATGACCTACACTTTCTATCTTCTCAACTAGGATATCACCATATGGCCTTGAGTCATAGACTCGCTTGAAACTGTCCGTGTCTCCATCACCAATAAAGCGAGTGTACCTCAGTTTATATCGTTCAACTGATCTGAAAAATAAGTCTACAGCAATTGTTGCCTCCATACCTCCAGATGAACCACCGTGTGTTGCTGTACATTGAGTTTGATGATTCTGTTGCCACAATTTATACGCCTCTGAATATTTGTCTTTATCTTTCCAATAGTCGCAAGATTTGCACACGTTTGAGAGTGTCCCGAACTTTCCCTGTGACACAACTAATCAGTGTAGTTACTCCTATTTTTGACGAATGTCCACGTGTCATCCAAGTTCCATCTACAGATACATCAATATTACGGCACACTACAGCTGATTCTGTCGCCTCTGCTAACTTGAATTCTGTTTCTGCTGCTTTCTTCATACTAACTGCCTGTGAAGAACAAACAGCACGTTATATCCTACCATTTAACAGTTTATATCTACTCTTCAGGACGGGTGGAGGAAGATTCATCATTCCACAAAATGTCTGCAAATCTGAATGGCCACCACCGACACATCGCAAAGCAAAAACCGCTCTCCTATTGATTGAGTGTACTTGTAAACTGTTGCTGATGTTGACACTAATTTGGGGGTTAGAAGGGAAAGGAGTTTGTTTTTTGCACTTTCTGTTGCTGCACAGAAATTTAAATTTACTGCCGAGTCCACGTCTTTCATGTCCAGTAAGTCTGACTTGGCTGTGACAAAATGCACAAACGAGCTGTGATGTAATCTGGTGACAGAGAATATCCAGGTCAATTGTTGTGATGTAATCTGGTGACAGAGAATATCCTTGTCAATTGTTGTGATGTAATCTGGTGACAGAGAATATCCAGGTCAATTGTTGTGATGTAATCTGGTGACAGAGAATATCCTTGTCAATTGTTGTGATGTAATCTGGTGACAGAGAATATCCTTGTCAATTGTTGTGATGTAATCTGGTGACAGAGAATATCCAGGTCAATTATCCAGTTTCTTTCACCATCATCATCTAGAACGTGTTCTTCCTCGCCTGTTGATGCTTCAAAATCTGTATCCGGATCATTATCATCAAAAACGTCATTAATGTCTTTTATTTTCATCGATGGTCGACTGTGAGTGGGCGTGGCACTACTGATGTCAACTTTAGGGCTCTTACAAGACTTAGTAATAACTGTGTTGTTTGGAACAGCAAAGTCATCAACTACTGTTTCTACAACTGCATGCTGCTCACATTTAATTTCACCTGGATATAACTGTCTGTATTTATTCGTAAACCTATTTTCATGAAACTTGCGCTTCCTGGATTGGTTACAATACTGTTTATCACTTGACATTGTTGAGAATTTCAGTGATCAAACAAAATTTGTCATACAGTATCGAACAAAATGTGTTACCTCATGGGCGTATCCATTTGCAATAGAGTTATCTGACTTGGGGAGCGTTTATTAATTACAAGAAATCTAAGGAGGTACTAATTCTAGCTACACAGGAAACGTGCATAGGTAAATTCACTTTTGTCTGAATGAAAAAAAAAATGTCTGTTCTTCCCATTTCTTCCCAAACGAGGAAGACTTCTTATCTTTGAGAAGCCATAGTTCGGGAACTAATTAACCGATTAAAAAAAAACTAAACAGAAATTTGAAGAAAATTGGTTGATCTTTAATTTGATTCCATTTTTGTCGTGAAATTAAAAAAATCGTATTTTTTTCGAAAATCCTGCTAGTACTGCCCCCTAAATGCATTACTGTGCAATCTACCCAGCTGTATATAGATACCTGTATGTTATAGTTGGAAAAAAAAGAGAAATGAGGAACTGAACTGGTCAGTCCACATGTCAAAAACGTAGAGATCATGAAATGCAGTTTGGAAAACTTCAACCCATGAAGTCACGTTGTTTTTTTTTTTTGTGTGCGTTGCGCTGTGGTTTTTATTTTGCGCCTGTCGGCCCAGTGCGTCCGACTTCAGCATGCATTTTATGTAAGGGTCTGCTTCCACCTGCATTTTCTAAGAGTTTGCTTCCCCGGGGTAACGGCCGGTGCTGTAATGGCGACCATCACCTTCCGGTTGTGAGCCGTGTCACTTAACCACTAGCCCACGCCGTCCCCTGTTTGATATGGTGCCGTGTTTGATATGGAGCAAATTATTTTAATTTCTTAAGTTGTATTTGCAAAATCGTTACAGAAACATGCAACGGTCAGCTATGTTCACAATTACACGCACACACATTACACGCATACACACAAGACGTCAAGTAATCCACCTACGCAACCAATGCCAGGCGTGCTGGCGTACATAACCATAGTTGATTGCAGAGTCTCAGGCAGCATATGAGGGTAAATTGAATCGAGGTGTCTCAGTCCTATGATGCATGGACGGCCCCGGGGATGACTTTATGATAGGTGAAGTCTTTTGCGGCCGCTGGTTTTCAGGAATGAGTGTAGAAGCTGTTGAGCCGAGACGTGCTGGTAACTGAGATGGTTCACATGGCCGGAGAAAGCGATACGGTGCCGACCCAGCGTTGAGGAAATGATCTTCGTCATGAGACCTCAGTGTTGGTGACTATAAATTACCAGTGCACTCCAATGATACGTCGTTGGTTGAACATTTGGAAGGCATCGAACTGCTTTCGATCTACATGGTTTTGGAGCAGTGCAAAGAGATTGGAATGGCACAAGGGCTATGAAGAAGCAGCGTTGTTTCTAGAGAGATTCTCTAATAGATCCAGACTCTGTGCAGATGTTTTATGGATGACGTCTCATGGCTGATTCTGTTACAGCCTTGGTTACTGGGTGCATTACACGTCTGTTTACTGCCCAGTGAGATGACGTCCTCGATGGGACTGGCTTGGCTTTGTTCGTTCCTAATCTCCCGCTACCAAACCCTGAAAGGGCTTAGGTAGCAGAATGTAATCCAGAGAACAGAATGCGTTGTGTCGTTGTTTACAGCTTGACTGCGATATTTGCAATTTTCGGTCCAACACATCCGAGTTCAGCAAACATTTTGTGAGTACCGGGTTAGCATTCCCTCTTTGATCCCTTCTCCTTATCCAGTCTGCCCTGATGCAGCCTGTTATTCAGGATCACCGTGTGGAGGTGTAGAAGGGTCTTGTCAGCTCTGGTTTGCTGGCCCTGATGCTAGCAGTCAGCTATGGGTCGCTGACCACTGCAGCTCAGCATCTTGATCCCCTCGATGGGACTGACGTGGTTTCCGTTTGCAGAGATTTTCGCCGCAGTCTTACCACTGATAAGATTTTGAGTTTTGGTCTTCGCACAGAAAATGTACAGGCCTAGGTGTGAGGACGACTGCTGTCAGCGTTTTAGGCGGTAGGAAAACCCCTGAGAGTCTGAACTTGATAACGACAAACTGAAAAGTCTTTGTCGGGAACGAGGGCAACTGCTATAAGAATAGCAAAACAAATGTGAGTTAATTAAGATGGAAAAAGTTTAAAACATATCGTAATTGTACACTACACGTAACTGAGACCAAGAAACTCCTGACGAGGAACGATCGAAGAGAAGTCCATTTAATTGGCGTCGAGTGGTCGAAACTCGCAGCACAGAATAGGGACAAATGGTGATAGGCACAGGGACAGGTGGAGAGCATTTGTTGCGACCCTATGTTCCTAGGGGAACCACACGGACAAATTACAAAGATTATACATAACAATAAACTAGAAGAAGTCGCATGTGTTGTGAGAAACAAGAGGAGATGTTGGCTGGTGCGGTTTGTCTGCTAGGACAGTTTGT
Source organism: Ariolimax columbianus (assembly GCA_036924085.1). Lineage (NCBI taxonomy): Eukaryota > Metazoa > Mollusca > Gastropoda > Stylommatophora > Arionidae > Ariolimax > Ariolimax columbianus. The sequence continues at coordinate 109,459,734 of JAVGWX010000004.1, forward strand.
ATTTTATATCAGAGGTCAAATAAAATCCTAGTCTGTACAATGCGTCGCGACTGCATGGACAAGCGACCTGTATTTCTGCAAGATCTGAGTGTCAAAGAGAACTGGCTTATGAACCATATTATGTCTCGGAAACTGAGATTTTTCGGCTACATCAAGCGCCATTACGGACTGGATAAAGAAATAGCGACGTTCTGCTAAGAACATTCTACATGATGATGATTATTCCTCAGAGTCTTCAATCATCCTGGTAGACCACAAACATGTTAATAAACTTTGTAGTGGTTACTGATAGTAATACAAGGATAGTGGTCCTTTTCTTTAGCCTCTGGGACCCACAAGATGAATAGTAATAATAATAATAATAATGATAAAATAAGAAACATAAAATAACAATAATAAAGCAAGATTTTGACATTTTCGTTGTTTTTTTGTGTGTGGAAAAACATTACATTCTCAACATCAATATTTGAAACAGCGATTACCTTTAACCTTCACGCATGTTGCATTCAATAAGCATCATTTTATATCATTTGTATGTGTTTCCATCTGCTTTTGATGATTTCATCTCTTCTTTTATGACGTGTTAGCTTTTATGTGCATAATTCGTTGATGCTGAAGAATGTTTTTTGGTCGTTTCTTCCTTGTTTTCGACAGGTGAGGTATCAGGAACCAGAAATGTGCATGTTTTTTTTCTATTATTTACAAACTATTTGCAGGTAGGAGAAATTGTGTCTCATTTCTTGGACAAACTCCATCTTTGACATTCTTCGTCAAACTTTCTTTTCTTTTTCTTTTCCAGGTATGTTTTGGCAGAAATGTTACAAACAGTATCGGTAGCGTGTTAGATAACATCTTTGTTGAAGAGTGGTGTCGCTCGATTACTCTCAGCAATAGGAAGTAGAAGTATCGCAGCTTGTTCGATAAGAGGGAACGTGCACTACCATATAATCTCAGTCTAGTATCGATTATTGCAGTTTCCACCTTGCCTTTGTTAGTATGATAAAGGGTTCCCAATGTGTGGATGCATGACGCCTGGTATCTGCGAAAGCTTCCATGAGGATCCGAGAACCAAATCTACATTTTAAAGAAACGATTTATTTGTTTTATTTTTTCGCTTGTGTTTATATTGGGGTTCGAATGGGGAGTAAAGATTGTGTACCCTGTAACCTGCAAGCCATGTTGTAAGAGACGACTGAAAAGGGCGTAACACAATGTCGGTGTCTCATCTTGTAGAAACTACAAGTCACAAAAAAACGAGAAAAAGAGATTGCCACCAATGAGTCGGGTATTCGGCATTACGATCGTGCAATTGTAATGGTTTTTTGGGGTAAGGGTAGGGTGGGGGTGGGGAGTTGGGGGGGGGAGGGGGTGACCTTATTTCTCTAATCCCCACGACGATGTGCGTTGCACTGTGGTTTTTATTTTGCACCTGTCAGCCCAGTGCATCCGACATCAGCATGCGTTTTATGAAAGGGTCTGCTTCCTCCTGCATTTTCTATGGGTTTGCTTCCCCGGGGTAACGGCCTGTGCTGTAATGGGGATCGAACCGTATGGTCGAATTCTAATGATAAAATTCGGTTTTACAATGAAGACGGTCTAACATACCGCATGGGGAAACCTAAACGAAACGGTTTGAACCCCTTGTAAACGGTCGTCTAAAGGATTAATTCTGCTGTACTTGTATATCTATTTATTTTAATTTTTTTCTTTTACACATTCTCGCTGATTTAATTTATAAATTCATTGTGGGTAATCTACGCTCTTCATTATTTCTTAACATGATTGCTGAAACACTTATGTGATTTTTTCCCTTCTGGATTTTCTCTGTATCTTTTATTCTAATATTCATTTGACTTTATCTACTGTTCTTTTTCTGTGTTGCTCTCGTGTGTTCAGTCCTTTCTAAAAGCCTACATGATGAAACGTCGGTTCACATCTTTCACTGCTCTTGTTTAAAATTGATTTGTGAATTTGTTGGTATTTCGATTGTTATCTGCGTTATTGTAATCACTCGTAAACACAACTTATGGTACACGAGCAATGATTGGGTCAAAGTTTGCTGTTGCTGTATTTCATGCAATTAAAATACATTCACTACTCACTCTCATGTTATTGGCCAAGAAAGATATGAGCGAAACACTATAGTCCCAATATGCTACTGAGAATTGAAATCAGAATATTTACTTTAACTTTTTTTAAACTCAAAAACTTAAAAATGTTTGGCATTTTACTTCATTCTTGCTCCATTAAACAAACTGAATATAAGATGGTCGGGCTGCCGAGTGACTTAGATGCCAGTTGTCTGATCACGGCGGCATTTGTTCAAAACTGGATGAATGCACATTTTTCTTCCTATCGGAGGCAAAAAAGAAATCTAGTCTGTATACTAGACGCGGCTGCATAGGCAAGCGACTTTTATTTAACCTTTAACTCTAATGTGGTCTCATTAAGGAAGTAAAGGCCGAGTTTATTAATGTTTATTTGAAATGTGTTACCTAGAATGCTAGAAATGTGTGCATAGATTTTTATGTTCTCTGGAATATTTCAGCATTTATTATTTTGTTACGATCGTTCGATTGGCGTATTGTTAGAACTCACGTTTGTCACGGCAAAGGTAAGAGCTTCGATCTCCCTTGTCGACAAGCACCAGTAGACTCAGTTGTAAATAGCGAGCTGGCCTACTTGTTAGTAAGCGGAAAGAAACGAGAAAGATAACTAGCCGCCCCAACATCATAAACAACCAAGGGCTATTACAATGAATTCTAGAACACTTCATTCCTGACAGCAGTGCAAACACTACCGAGTCTACTTCATTGCCAGGTGTCCGCCGGCTGGATTTATAGACCTAAGGAAAAAATCCGCTGGCCTGCATTCGCACAGTGTGCAGGCTAGGTTTGTATTGTTACCCTACAGGCTCGGTCTGGATTTTGAATCGAACCTGTGCTTCATTAGTCAAGAGACTGGTTTGCTAGCAGCTCGGCCAGTCGCTGTTCTAAATTCCTAACATCTATTATTAATGACATGGATTACGTAGAATACACGAAACGTGTGAGTATGTTTACACTGTGACTTGTCGTAAGATAACATGTGCTGACTACTATCAATCTGTACACACTATACGTCACACGAAAAAGACTTCCACGTCCTAGGTAGAACGGGAATTAGTAAGAAAAGAGGATTTTAATAATATCATTTCAAATGACGAGGCAGAGTAAGAAGACAGGAGAAGATGAGCGAGGTTCGTGTCTGGGGGCGCTGGTGCCTATATTCTTGAAATGGTTGAGAATCGCTAAGTGAGAGGTTTGTTGGAATGTGGACTGGCATTTCTAAAACGAGGTAGCAATGTGTAGCGACAGCTTCGTCGGTGATTTGTGAGTAGTAGTGTTCGTGATGGCGGCTTCTGTACTTCTAGCTCTATTCCTAGGGTAGAAAGATCTCCAATACTTAAGTGTACACATTTGGCTGAGTAAGGGTGGCCATCTGCTTTTCATAGCCCGATCTGTGATATGTTCCTAAGAATCGAACGAACTGCACTCCAGGTATATCCATAGGTGCTCAGTCTTTCTCAGGAAATTGCGAAGGATGTGGATAATGAATACTGCTGTAGCCCGTGCGTTGCACACATTGCTGCTGCGTCCTTTTGTACGTCCCATTATATGGAACACCGTTTCTTCTTCTTCTGCGTTCGACCTGACAAGATGTTTTGTTACATTGTGCCGATGTATCTGCGCTTTTCGTTCTGACACATCCGATTTCAACACGTAATTTTTGAAATCAGGTTTGCTTCCCCTCTTAGATTCTTGTTGTCTTACTTAGAGCTAGACTGCGCGGGGCAACGGTAGAGCTGTCAGGACTAGACTCCATCTGGGTGGAGGGGGGAAGGGTAGAACTTCCTGGCTAGACTGCGTGGGGGGGGGGGGGGAGAGGGTAGAGCTTTCAGGGCTAGACTGCATAGGAGGGGTGGGGGCCGGTAGAGCTTCCAGGCCTAGACAGGGTGGGGGGAAGGTAGAGCTTCTAGAGCTAGACTGCATGGGGGGGGGGAGACGGTAGAGCTTCCAGGGCTAGACTGAGTGGGGGGAGGGTAGGGCTTTCAGGGCTAGACTGCATGGGGGGGGGCGGTAGAGCTTCCAGGGCTAGACTGGGTGGGGGGAGAGTAGAGCTTCTAGGGCTAGACTGCATGGGGGGGGGGGGAGTGAGACGGTAGAGCTTCGAGGGCTAGACTGGGTGGGGGGAGGGTAGAGCTTCCAGGGCTAGACTGCGTGATGGGGAGGGTAGAGTTTCCAGGGCTAGACTGCATTGGGGGTGGGGGGTAGAGCTTCCAGAGCTAGTCTGCGTGATGGGGAGGGTAGAGCTTCCATGGCTAGACTGCTTGATGGGGAGGTTAGAGCTTCCAGGGCTAGACTGCATGGGGCAAGTGTAGAGCTGTCAGGGCTAGACTGTGTGGGGCATTAGTAGAGCTTCCAGAGCTAGACTGCGTGGCGGGGGGATGAGGTAGAGTTTCCAGGACTAGACTGTCTGGGGCAAAGGTAGACCTTCCAGGGCTAGACTTCCTGGAGCAAGGGTAGAGCTTCTTGGGCTAGACTGCCTGGGGCGAGGGTAAAGCTTCTAGGGCTAGACTTCGTGGGAGAAGGATAGAGCTTCCATGGCTAGACTGCCTGGGGCAAGGGTAGAATTTCCAGGATCGTACGTGGAACTGGATTAGGGTCTTGATATAATCTGATTCGCTGACCCGGATGAAAGCGGCCAGCCATGATTTGGACCCCTTTAATGTCAAAGCTCCACAGTCTGTGAATTGTTGATTCATCTACTGCGGTGCCATCATGCAACATGCGATTATTTATATGGTTCAAAATGTCACTCCCATCCATATGTACTGACCTCATAGTGTGGGCCCGTGAAGCCAGAATCTCAGCAATTGTGTTGCCCTGAACTCCAGCATGGCAAAGACAGTCGATCCACACCAGCATTTGGAGGTTTCAGGTCTCCGCAGATGTCGTTTTTGTTCAGACAATGACACAATTAACATACATCTAATGAAACGTCTAGCAATAGTATAGGCCATACTCTCTCTCTCTCTCTCTCTCTCTCTCTCTCTCTCACACACACACACACACACACACGCACACACACAAACTCGCACGCACGCACGCACGCATGTACGCACGCACACACACACATCGTATACTTGTTGAACACACCTTGCATATATATATATATATATATAAATGTATATATATATGTATATATATATGTATATATATATATATATATATATATATGTATATATATATATATATATATATATATATATATATATATATGTATGTGTATGTCTGTGCTTGTATGAGCGTAAAGCACTCTAAGAATTGAAGAATCTCCAATAATTTATTGCAAACTCTACCGAGGAGTTTTACCTGGCCCAGACAGGAAGCTCAACAAATATCCCTTTGTTGGGAACTGGGAAGAAAAGAATATGGCAATTGCTACTCAATGCACGTCAAAAAAATATTTACAGGAAGTAATGCATGGGGCTAGCAAACTCATGCCGTGGCAACAAATTGTTACAGGAACTACAACTGCAAGAATAGGTACAGCACTTTAACGCATTTTTCCTGAAGGAGACTAACTGCAGTGGTGTCCCTGTGCTTCAGCTGGAGTGAAGAGTATCAAGAAGAAGAATGATATTTCTGCAATAGTCAGTCGAGATAAACATTAATTCCTTTCAAGTGCAATCTCCGCATCGAAGGTCGACTGCAATGGATATCCAGTGTACTCTATCTCTTGCCAAAATGGTGCAATCTGACAGGCTTTTTTCCAGTCCATCTCCTGATGTTATCCATCCACTTAAAACGTTGTCTGCCTCTTGAACGACTGCTTTACACACTATCCTAGAGTATGGCCTTCAACAAAGAGGTATGTTTTGTTAAATGACCAATTTAACGTAACTGCCTAACCCTTATCTCGATCATTCGATTTGCTTTCACCCAAACTTTTTCAATACCTCCACGTTTGTTTTATTCTCTTTCCAAGAAATGTGACCAAATCTTCTAAATACCCACATTTCGAAGGCTTCAATACTCTTTTGTAATTTGTTATTCAGTGTTCATGCTACTGCGCCATAAAGTAGTGACGAATATACGTAACACCTGAGAATTATCATTTTCAAATTCGTATTTATCTGTTTGGATGTCAGTTTGTGTCGCGTATTGTTGAATACCATCTTGGCCATACCTGTTCTTTTTCTGATTTATTTTTCACAGCTGCAGTCTTCCGTTATTTTATGACCTAGATATAGGAGGAACTATGTACCTGTTATAGTAGTTAGTGTTTTATTTTTTCTGCATACATGGTTTCTTGTCACTTTTCCCAAGTATCATAGTCTTTGTTTTCGTTATGTTTAAATGTATAATCCAAACTCTTGACTTAACTTTGTATAATGTTGTCACAAGCTTTTGTAATGCTTGCTCACTTTTTGCCATGAAAATGGTATCATCCAATGATCTAATATTATTCATTGTCACTTCTCCAATAACAAGCCCTGACTTCCCCTCTGCATGTTTGAATATCTGTTATGTGTAGATATTAAAACGAGAAGGGGGTAATACACATCCCTGTTCACTCATCTTTTTACATCTATACTTGGAGATCGTAACTTTCCTGATTTTGCTGTAGCAGTTTGTTCCCAGTACAAATTACTGGGTAGTCTTATGTCTTTACCATTTAGACCTATTTCTTGGAGACATTTAATTAATTTCTTATGTTGGACTAAGTCAAACGCCTTATGGTAGTCTATAAAGCAAATATAAATGTCATTATGCATTTTTATATATTTCTTGGTCATAGTTTTCAAACAGGTAATTGCTTCTCTTGTTCCATTATACTTTTGAAAACCAAATTGTTCTTCCGAAACTTCCTTCTCTACTTTTCCACATATTCTCTCTTGCATTAGGGATGGAAGACTAACGTCTGGTCAGTCAAAATATACTGATCAGACATGTTAGCCTGGTTCAGGCAAAGCATACTGGCCAAGACCCTCACCTCGGCTTCCTTGTAGCATTTCCTAGAAATGGGCTATTTTCATGGCAGCCTGGCTAACGAGGTCAACGTGATACCCGAAGTATTGAGCGACACGCAGGTGAAGCCAAGCATAGCACAACCGCCTGAAGGACCTTGCTCCACCTTTATCAGCACGCTCGGGATTTGAGGAAAGCTACTGCAACCCGCCACTTAACGTTTTTTTCAGGGCGCACAAAAGAATAAACCTACTCAATGTGGGCATTCGCAAACAACAACAACCTCTTGTATTATCTTGAGCAGTATTTTGATTGGTCTAACTTATAAGACCTATTGTTCTAAACATCAACACCTGCCTGAAATGGTATGTGTTTCCCCGTCACTAATCTCCTTGAATAACTACAAATTATAATATAACAGAATCTACACCACCTGCACAGTATCTACGACGTAATTGAATTGACTTGCCTGATTTCTTTGTTGTGAATTCTAGTCTTGTCATTTCTCATCTGCTGAAGTATGGGTTTACTCTTCTTCGTTGTTCGTTCTCAAATCTCGCTACCTAGCCCTGACAATCGCTTTGCAAGTAACAGGATGTTGTTCGGTGAACGGAATAAGCCGTGTCGTAGTTTATAGTTTGACTGCTTTATTTTCACCTTTAGTTCCGACACATCCGACTTCAGCAGACATTTTTGGGTAACCGGTTAGCCTTCCCTCTTCGATCTCTTTTCCTTAGCCAGCCTGACCTGTTGCATCATGTTATTCAGGACACCGCGTAGAGTTGTAGAAAGGTCTTTGTAGCTCTGATTCGCTAGCCCTGACACTAGCAAGGCAGCTTTGGATGGCTGATCGCTGCAGTTCATGCACTACACAGCATCTTGTGTTGGTTTGATACGATTTAAGCTGCTATCCTGGGTTAAATTATTGATTTATTGTTAAAAGAAGTCAGATGGATCGTTTATGTTGTATTTATGTTCAGCATCAGATGGACATGAAACGTGACGTCCTGATGGTTCTTCAACTTAAAAAGCAAAGTGTGTGGTCCATCAATGAGATAAAGAGATGGTGTCAATAAAGCTATTGGTCCAAAACAATATTGCAAGGCTTAAGATCGATCTAAGTTTAAACGTGCGTCTACTTGGCATAATACAATTGCTTTGACTGATTGAAGACCAGAATTACAGATTATAGATTCAATGGTGGTTCCCAACTCTGTTGTAGAAAGGGATCCGCTGAAGACAATGATAATTCGGAGTAGGTTCTTTCTCTTTCCTTCAACACGATTTGAAATTCAAAATACACACATACATTTCTAGTTTTCTATTTAACATACTATGTATAGTAACAGAAGAACACGAATTGTCTCTATAGATATATTTAAGAAGAAAAGGTTTACTCCACTCGAACCTTCATAGATATAAACTATGATTATTCTGCAGAGTGATGAGAAGCTTATTTAAACCTTCCACATGTGTAGTCAGAGGTCTGAAGAGCATTCCTGTAATTCCTTGTATGACCAGGTCACAAACGACGAAGTCACCTGACGGACAGGCCTAGAAAGCATCATCTTCATGCTGTACCGATGCTGTATGTTCTTATTTGACCTTGCAGCCCGCCTGGGAGTGGTGTGGGTCGGGATGTAGAAAAAGAACTTTCTAAAAAGGATATTCTAAAGGAAATGCTTCTTGTTCATGGCGAGAAATGCTTCCTGTTCATGGATGGAAGTGTTTGTCACATAAAGCAGTGCACAACTGGATTTATACATTTTCTCACAAACGATCAGACATAGCTGATGATGGACAATCTGGTCGTCCTTCTCAGATTGCAGCATAAGAATCTGTGTGGTCGAAGACGGAGATGATTCGAGCTGGCAAGCGAGTAACCATAGACAGGGCAACAACTGTAATAGAGTGTTCGCATTGTTTAGCCTAAAGTATAATTCATGATGGCCCCCTTGATTTAAAAAAGCACAACAGCATGCTGTTCATTGATTGTACACATTGTGAGCACGGACGCTAATTTGTAATTGATTTGCACACATGCACGTGAGACCTGGCATCTGCTACCTACAGCAAACAAAAGCTGGATGTTGCTGCCACCTAATAGCCCATTTAGAAACTACCAACTACAATTTCATCTATCCGATGTCAGTTTGTAATCTACTTCTTACCTTCGCAAGATATATTGGCTTTGTACTGGTAACTTACAATTTAATGGATGTTTTCTGTTTAGTGAGATCATGTTTCTGTTCTCTGTTTAGTTAGTTCATTTTTCTGTTCTCTCTTTAGTTAGTCTATGTTTCTGTTTTCTCTTTAGTTAGTCCATTTTTCTGTTCTCTCTTTAGTTAGAATATGTTTTTGTTCTCTCTTTAGTTAGTCCATGTTTCTGTTCTCTACATTTAGTTAGTCCATGTTTCTGTTCTCTCTTTAGTTAGTCCATGTTTCTGTTCTCTCTTTAGTTAGTCCATGTTTCTGTTTTCTCTTTAGTTAGAATATGTTTCTGTTCTCTCTTTAGTTAGTCCATGTTTCTGTTCTCTCTTTAGTTAGTCCATGTTTCTGTTCTCTCTTTAGTTAGTCCATGTTTCTGTTCTCTCTTTAGTTAGTCCATGTTTCTGTTCTCTCTTTAGTTAGTCCATGTTTCTGTTCTCTCTTTAGTTAGTCCATGTTTCTGTTCTCTCTTTAGTTAGTCCATGTTTCTGTTCTCTCTTTAGTTAGTCCATGTTTCTGTTCTCTACATTTAGTTAGTCCATGTTTCTGTTCTCTACATTTAGTTAGCTCATGTTTCTGTTCTCTCTTTAGTTAGTCCATGTTTCTGTTCTCTCTTTAGTTAGTCCATGTTTCTGTTCTCTCTTTAGTTAGTCCATGTTTCTGTTTTCTCTTTAGTTAGAATATGTTTCTGTTCTCTCTTTAGTTAGTCCATGTTTCTGTTCTCTCTTTAGTTAGTCCATGTTTCTGTTCTCTCTTTAGTTAGTCCATGTTTCTGTTCTCTCTTTAGTTAGTCCATGTTTCTGTTCTCTCTTTAGTTAGTCCATGTTTCTGTTCTCTCTTTAGTTATTCCATGTTTCTGTTCTCTCTTTAGTTAGAATATGTTTCTGTTCTCTCTTTAGTTAGTCCATGTTTCTGTTCTCTCTTTGGTTAGTCCATGTTTCTGTTCTCTCTTTAATTAGTCCATGTTTCTGTTCTCTCTTTAGTTAGTCCATGTTTCTGTTCTCTCTTTAGTTAGTCCATGTTTCTGTTCTCTACATTTAGTTAGTCCATGTTTCTGTTCTCTACATTTAGTTAGTCCATGTTTCTGTTCTCTCTTTAGTTAGTCCATGTTTCTGTTCTCTCTTTAGTTAGTCCATGTTTCTGTTCTCTACATTTAGTTAGTCCATGTTTCTGTTCTCTACATTTAGTTAGTCCATGTTTCTGTTTTCTCTTTAGTTAGATCATAATTCTGTTCTCTCTTTAGTTAGTCCATGTTTCTGTTATTTCTTTAGTTAGTCCATGTTTCTATTCTCTCTTTAGTTAGAATATGTTTCTGTTCTCTCTTTAGTTAGTCCATGTTTCTGTTTTCCCTTTAGTTAGATCATAATTCTGTTCTCTCTTTAGTTAGTCCAGGTTTCTGTTCTCTCTTTAGTTAGTCCATGTTTCTGTTCTCTCTTTAGTTTGTCCATGTTTCTGTTCTCTCTTTAGTTAGTCCATGTTTCTGTTCTTTCTTTAGTTAGTCCATGTTTCTGTTCTCTCTTTAGTTAGTCTATGTTTCTGTTCTCTCTTTAGTTAGTCCATGTTTCTGTTCTCTCTTTAGTTAGAATATGTTTCTGTTCTCTCTTTAGTTAGTCCATGTTTCTGTTTTCCCTTTAGTTAGATCATAATTCTGTTCTCTCTTTAGTTAGTCCAGGTTTCTGTTCTCTCTTTAGTTAGTCCATGTTTCTGTTCTCTCTTTAGTTAGTCCATGTTTCTGTTCTCTCTTTAGTTAGTCCATGTTTCTGTTCTCTCTTTAGTTAGTCCATGTTTCTGTTCTCTCTTTAGTTAGTCCATGTTTCTGTTCTCTCTTTAGTTAGTCCATGTTTCTGTTCTCTCTTTAGTTAGTCCATGTTTCTGTTTTCTCTTTAGTTAGAATATGTTTCTGTTCTCTCTTTAGTTAGTCCATGTTTCTGTTCTCTCTTTAGTTAGTCCATGTTTCTGTTCTCTCTTTAGTTAGTCCATGTTTCTGTTCTCTCTTTAGTTAGTCCATGTTTCTGTTCTCTCTTTAGTTAGTCCATGTTTCTGTTCTCTCTTTAGTTAGTCCATGTTTCTGTTCTCTCTTTAGTTAGTCCATGTTTCTGTTCTCTCTTTAGTTAGTCCATGTTTCTGTTCTCTACATTTAGTTAGTCCATGTTTCTGTTCTCTACATTTAGTTAGTCCATGTTTCTGTTCTCTACATTTGGTTAGTCCATGTTTCTGTTCTCTCTTTAGTTAGTCCATGTTTCTGTTCTCTCTTTAGTTAGTCCATGTTTCTGTTTTCTCTTTAGTTAGAATATGTTTCTGTTCTCTCTTTAGTTAGTCCATGTTTCTGTTCTCTCTTTAGTTCGTCCATGTTTCTGTTCTCTCTTTAGTTAGTCCATGTTTCTGTTCTCTCTTTAGTTAGTCCATGTTTCTGTTCTCTCTTTAGTTAGTCCATGTTTCTGTTCTCTCTTTAGTTAGTCCATGTTTCTGTTCTCTCTTTAGTTAGAATATGTTTCTGTTCTCTCTTTAGTTAGTCCATGTTTCTGTTCTCTCTTTGGTTAGTCCATGTTTCTGTTCTCTCTTTAATTAGTCCATGTTTCTGTTCTCTCTTTAGTTAGTCCATGTTTCTGTTCTCTCTTTAGTTAGTCCATGTTTCTGTTCTCTACATTTAGTTAGTCCATGTTTCTGTTCTCTACATTTAGTTAGTCCATGTTTCTGTTCTCTCTTTAGTTAGTCCATGTTTCTGTTCTCTCTTTAGTTAGTCCATGTTTCTGTTCTCTACATTTAGTTAGTCCATGTTTCTGTTCTCTACATTTAGTTAGTCTATGTTTCTGTTTTCTCTTTAGTTAGATCATAATTCTGTTCTCTCTTTAGTTAGTCCATGTTTCTGTTATTTCTTTAGTTAGTCCATGTTTCTATTCTCTCTTTAGTTAGAATATGTTTCTGTTCTCTCTTTAGTTAGTCCATGTTTCTGTTTTCCCTTTAGTTAGATCATAATTCTGTTCTCTCTTTAGTTAGTCCAGGTTTCTGTTCTCTCTTTAGTTAGTCCATGTTTCTGTTCTCTCTTTAGTTAGTCCATGTTTCTGTTCTCTCTTTAGTTAGTCCATGTTTCTGTTCTTTCTTTAGTTAGTCCATGTTTCTGTTCTCTCTTTAGTTAGTCTATGTTTCTGTTCTCTCTTTAGTTAGTCCATGTTTCTGTTCTCTATTTAGTTAGTCCATGTTTCTGTTCTCTCTTTAGTTAGTCTATGTTTCTGTTCTCTCTTTAGTTAGATCATGTTTCTGTTCTCTCTTTAGTTAGATCATGTTTCTGTTCTCTCTTTAGTTAGACCATGTTTATTTTCTAACTGTGCCATGTCCATTTTAACGACGGTTACGCCTATTCGTAGTTTTCTCTTTTCGTTATCTCTTTTAAAGTATTATTTTTCTTTGTTCGTCTTTTTTATTTCTAAAACACTAGATACGCCCTGTCACATTTTACAATTTGATTCACATTCGCTTTTTACAAATCTATTCTATTTGATTAACCGTCTCTTTTCTTTGTCTCTACCTGCGAGTCAGCATTTGATTTGAAATAATATTTGTTTTTCTCCTATGTGTAGAGCCGTCTAAGTCTAATGGAGATTGATGTAGTTTCAGGACATCCGCAGACCCGATGCCACGATCAGGACAACTAAGCAGCCGCCCAGGTCCGTGGCATCGGAGCATAAACATCTGATTGTGTTCACAGTAACAGTGCTACCAAACTGTTGAGAAGTGGAGACAGAATTCAAGACTATAGGAGAGATTTTAAATGCGGAATCAAAAGGGGAATGCACACCTATTATATATATATATATACACACACACACGCACACACACACGCACGCACGCACACACTCAAACACACACGCATGCACACGCACGCACACACACGCACGCAGGAACGCACGCACGCACGCATACAAAACCGTACATGATAATGTGACATTTCATTATATGGGAAGAAAGTCCTGCAATCTACAAAATCTGTTTTTTTTATCAATGTCAGTTGACATTTTTTTCTTCTTGTGTGTGTGTGTGTGGTTGTGTGTGTGTGTGTGTGTCGTTGTGTGTGTGTGTGTGTGTGTGTGTGTGTATGGAAAGGAGAAGGCGAGGGGATTGGGAGAGGGCCGCCGTGCAAGTACTAAGCCTTGTCTAGAGCTCACAATAGGCTGGTCCCTGCATTAGACGTCAGTACTGCCAACTGTTTTTAGGAACAGTCCCACCCGGAAGAGGACAAGCGTCGTGTTATTGATGTACAGGGATATGTGTTATGCAAGCCTTAGGGAGCATTTACTCCCTCGATAGTAACAAATACCCACAGGAACAGTTTCTACACAGCTCATTGTTTGACGAGCGAGGGGGATTCCTGCCAGTACCAGACAGCTAGGTCGACTCGTTAGATCTTTATCCCACCTGATCGAGCTCGCAGGAGGAGGCGGCATTTGTAGCCGAGCAACGTCTCTTTTGTCGATCACTAATTCATCCATTTGTTTTTCTTCCTTTGTTGTGGGTAAGTCCGCATTTATGTTTGTTTGTTCGTTGCAGACTAGTAGAATGTACGATGAAACAGATATAGAGAATGGTAAATTATAAACACAGTTGGCTTGTAGCTACAATGATAATAAGGAGAAGTATATTTATACTCGGATAACATATAACATAACGTGAGCTAATACTTATTCTGGAATCGTGAGTGCATGTTACTCAAACTTCGAGGGAGCAAAGAGTAATCGAGGTCAGGTGAATTATACTAATCAGGATCACACATCAAGTTTCCGTTCGTGCTCATGAAAACATACTGTCCCACATCAGTCTGGTCAACGAGGTGGGGCATAATATTGTAATCCCCGTAGTGGAGAGATGACTGAGGACCGTCGTATGGTATTACAGCCAAGAAGACCCTGGCCTCCTCTTTAATTATATATCTGGATAAAAGAAAGCCAGTATAACCCACAATCAAGGAAACACCATCAAGATTGAACTGATCTTAGTTTATCAGACCGCCGAAACACATCCAGTTTCCAGAAACAGCGATGAGGGCATGAAGTGGAGATTTTGATCAGTATATTTCCCATGTACTTGTACGAAGTCTTCAATCTAGACTAGGACACGAGAACCGAATATCTGTGCAGACGCTGTTTTTCGCTGTCCCCTCATGCCATAGTCACAAATTGTGATTCTTCTGAAGCAATTACAGATAGACACATTTACGATGACTCAGATAGCCACATTGGACTTGAAATAATTGTCTAAATCTCCCCTCTTAAATTGTATTCTCCTTGGTGCTGCTTAACGCTCATCCTGGTGCACTACTTTCACACAGAGTGCTCGCATAGCTATAAAGAGAATCATTACTCAGACACAGACAAAACGAGCTGCACTAATGCAAAGCGGCCAAATTGCTGTAGTCCCGTCTTTTAATTCATGAACAAGGTCAGAAGCAATTTTCTACTAAACTGCATGTCGGATCCAAATGATTTTTGAATGCAGCCTTAGAATATCCATGATGCTAAAACATTATTATTTAGTCCATAGATGTTAAGAAATGTGTACATCGACAAACTCTTTTGATCTTTTAGGACCACTGCAAAGAAATGACATTAAATTTAAGATTTTGCGGTATGTAGCTGAATTTCTTAGCATTTTGTTCATAGGCGTATCTCCTTAATGTCGTGATAGATCAATTGACTGTTTATGTTGCCCTTTATGTACAATCGTAAAAATAGCACCAATATTCAACCGTTAGTACAACCCTTTGGTCACCCTTAGACCCCCAAGGTTGTATTAACTGCGCCGCTAATTTTATGTTGTGTAACACACTTGAATATTGCAATGTATTTGTTGCTATTGTATGTTCACCTAATTGTTTTGATAAACATACTCTAATTCATCCAAGTCTGCTAATCAGTATGTCCGCAAAATATGATATTAATCATTCGTATCTGTCGATTCGAAGAGGATGATAATTGTTAATGGATGGACAAATTGTAATACATCGTGTTTCCAGTACTGTTCTTCTTCCCGGAGCACATATTCAACACACTTCTTCCAGAACTGAAAGGTACTCACGTGTCAGCACTTCAACATCAAATCTCGCAGAGTATTATCGGGAAAACCACCTAAAACCCAACCCTAGCAAAACTCAGGTATGCGCCTATCATCTCAAGAACAGAGAGGCAAACAGAGAACGGCGGATCAGATGGCAAGGACAGGATCTTGAACACTGCCCAGTTCCCAAATACCTGAGTGTAAGGTTGGATCGCACATTATCCTATATGACATACTGTCAGGAGACAAAGCGTAAGATACATGCGAGAAAAAACATTATCCGAAAATTGACTGGCACAACATGGGGTGCTTAGCCATCAGTCTTACGCACATCAGCGATTGCCTTGTGCCTTTCCACAGCGGAATATGCAGCCCCAGTCTGGAAAAACTCCACCCATGCAAAACAAGTTGATACAGCAGTGAACGAGATGAACAGAATAGTGTCGGGGTGCCTTAAATCCACCCCCACAAACAAAATATATCCCTCAATTGGCACTGCACCACCTGATATAAGAAGAGGTGTAGCTGCGGAAATCGAACGACGAAAACAGGAAAGCGACCCTAGACACCCGATGTTTGGCTATCAGGAACAAGCCACAAGACTTAAATCAAGACACAGTTTCTTGAAATCGACAGAGACCATCCAGACAAACCGGAAGGTCGACGCATCAAGAGGTGGCGCGAAACAATGCAGGGTCCATGGATAGAGCTCAAGGAAGAGGCTGCGCCTGGACACCACCTGCCCTATGGTGAATGGAAGGCAATGAACAGCCTTCGAACTGGTGTGTCAAGATGCAGAGTGAACTTGAAGAAATGGGGATACTCAGATGTTCACACATATGAATGCGGCGTAGTTCAGGACGAAGATCATCTGATGGCTTGCCACAACCTCCCTGAAACCTGTGACATGAACAAAATGATGGAGGCGAACGACAAGGCAGTTCAAGTTGCTGAATACTAGACGGATACCGTGTGACATGGTGTTTGGACACGGAAAGTAAGTAAGTAACATCAAACATTTTAAATGTCATGTTCTGTTCGGCAACTTCTCCTTTGACTCAAGTCCACACAAGCTCTAATGTTAATTTTAGTTTCCGGATCGGAACAAGTTGATTTTTTGTCAATCAGTGTCAATATCTCCCATTTTATGACATCTCTGTTGAAATCGTCAAATTTATTTTCCTTCCTTGCTTGATATGAGTGCACAATGAGTCCAGTTCAATCCAACGGTAAAAGGATGGTTTATCCAGACCAAACGCCAATTGCGTTCGTTTCTCTGGTCATGAATATCGCAATATAAATGGCCAATGTTTGATTTCCTGCGGAAGAACTGTTATAGTAAATCGGTAACCTTCTGCATTGTTATAAATGTACACTTCAAACTCATTTTGAAATTGGTATCAATGTAAATTTTGAAGAAGTAACTAAATGCTACAAAAACCACATCTCAAACTATTAATGTGTATTGATTGGCATCCTGTAAGTCTCGAGAGACAATGGACTTCACGCTAGAGAGGGGGGGGGGGAAGGGGAGGTCAGTTGTTATCCTTCCTTTTTCCCGCACACTTTTGGAGTCTGTATCTTGACGCATCTTTTCTTCCCCTTCCTGCAGACCAACACACAAAGCCTGCCTGTAGCCAGGTCTGTCGTTGGCTAGGTCTTCCGTGTTGCAGGTATTCATATCCAACGCCTTCAGGTCACGCTGGTAAACATCTTTGTAGCGGAGGAAGGTTCTACCTATTTTACGTTTGCCCGTGATCAGCTCTCAGTAAAGGATATCTTTTGGTGTTCGCCCCTTCTCCATTCTGCACACGTGACCAATCCACTGCAAGCGGCGCTGGCGGAGGATGGTAGCTAAACTGGCAATCTTTGCACGGTCCAATGCGTCGTTGTTAGTCACTCTGTCACTCCATGAAATACCAAGTATGAATCTCAGACAGCGGATATGAAAAGCATTTAGCCTTTTTTCATGAGAGACATAGTCCATGTTTAGGCTATAGAGCAGGGTACTAATCATACATGATCTGTACACAGTGTAACAGACCCACTGTTGCCCTGGCCGTTATTCTAACTTAGAACATTCTCACACTCATCCACATCATCATGACCACACACTTCAAATAATATAGCACACATCAGATGGCATAATACTCACATAATAAAAATGAGTAGTGGAATTACAAACACAATTCAATACATATCATCTTAACTAATTATTCCTATGTTATATATAAGTTTATATAAATATTAAATAAAGCGGGAATTGTAAGCATGAGCTATTGATGGAATTCCCAACTATCTAAACGCAGTTCTATTGCCTTACAATTACATCACACACACATCGCCTTAACTGCGTCCTCAACACACCTTATCAAATACTCTTCCTCACTCAAATCCCTTCAAGCGGGCGATCTCGACATAACTCGTTCACAATGTGTCCTTGCTTACAAACACACGTTCAGATTATCTATTAATGCAAAACTCACACACCAATTTGAGCGATCCTGTTCTATCACTAACATTCGTCCAACAGTCTATCAATCGCTCCTCTATCTAAGTCGGTGAGTTAAACATACTATTTACATTCAGTCTCTCTCTCTCTCTCTCTCGCTCTCATCTCCCTACGCAGCCTCCTCTCCATCCAGCCTCCTGAGCCAAACTTTCTCTCGAGTTATATACACTCAAGCTAAGTCCGAGCTCGACCAATGGATTTCAGGGAATGACTATATTCAGTCTTATTGGAACGAAACACTTTGCACACCTGTCCCTCATTCTCTCGCAGCAAGCCCCGCTGCTAATCCGTCTGTCAATCACTCTCCCCCTACCCAAATCGGCAGGCCAGCGGTCAGTTTCCACCTGTCCACACTCCTTACCCCAACTCTGTTCTCTTTTGTTGAGACGGTGAGTGACCTTGACATGCATTCAGGTAGCTTTAAGCTTTAACATGTTCAGGTATCAGCATCACCACTGTCCTAAACTCCCCTTGCTCTAGCGGGAACTGTTACAACAGTAACTTGTGTGGAGGTGGTCAGCATGATGTTTCTCCCCACTCTCTGTGAGAGCCTGGCAAGTGCTGATGAGGTCATTCCTAATCGTTTCTGCAACTCCGCATCCAGTGAAAGGTTGTCGATGATGACAGATCCGAGGCAGTTAAAGTGATTTACTACTTTCAAGCCTTTTATCGTTTAAGACAATGTCTGGAGGATCTGCATTCTGAGCTATCACTTTTTTTTTGTGTGGTTGCGCGCTGATGGTAAGTCCAAACAGATGACAAGATTTTGTTAACCTATTAATGATGATCTGTAATTCGGCTTTCGTGTGGGCGACCAAGGCAGCATCGTCTGTGAACAGCATATCCCGAATGATAGTCTCCCTTCTCTTACTTTTTGCTCTCAGTCTGGTTAGAATGAATAGTCTTCCATCTGAACTAGTATGCAGAAAGACCCCATCTGTGGCAGTTGAAAAGGCGTATTTAAGCACGATGGCAAAGAAAATGCCGAATAGAGTCGGAGCCAGGACACAACCTTGTTTAACTACGCTATTAATGTCAAAGACCTCAGATTCCTGACCGTCATGCAGCACATTACCTTTCATGCCCACACAAAAAGACTTAATCATGCTCAGTAGTTTAGTTGGGCAGCCAACTTTAGACAATACTTAAAAAAGACCCTCTCTGTTTACCAGGTCGAATGCCTTGATGAGGTCGATGAAGGCAAGTGGTCTGTGTTCTCTGCATTTCTCTTGCAGCTGTCTCAGTGAAAAGAACATATCAACATTGGACCTTTCTGCGCGAAAATCACACTGAAACTCCAGGTACACCCAGTTGGCCAGCATTCGCAGCATGCTCATGATGATGCGGGCATGCACTTTGCTTACGGTGTTGAAGAGCGAATATTCCCCTGTAATTGTTATAATTTCTCCGTCTCCCTTTTTCTTGTAAAGGGTGATTATGCTGGCGTCTCCATGTCCTGTGATACTTCCCCTTAATCCCTTATACTGGCGTATACGCCTATAACTATTAGACAGTGTCGCATGAATGACGTTGCTGTTTTCCCCATTCGACAAAGTGTCTAATTGGTTCACGAGAAAGGATTTTTCATTCATTGAGCGTATTTGAAGGTCAAAACATCTTTTTTTAAAACAGCACGCCTGTGTATCTTAAAGATGTTAAAATTATGTCCTATTAACTAAGATTCCTTTTAATATAGAATTATGAATAGATTTTTCAAAATACATCACATTTCTTAGAGAAATGGATATTCTAAGACTGCATGCGAACAATCATTTTGATCTCATATGCGGTTTAGTAGAAGATTACTTCGGACCTTGTTTATGAATTAAAGGACGGACTATAACGCTGTATACGTGTTCTCCATTTGTGGTAGATATTATCACGATAATATAGGACTATATTCGTATGCGGTCACGCCTGAATAGACTTTGCCTGTCGATGTCGCCATCTTCGCTAGTAATTGGTCAACTATTGTTATCTGTATGTCAAGACATTTTCACCGACCCAATTATTATCCTTTCTGCTTATCAGTGTAGCTTATCTACCGCGTGGTAGAGGTTCACTTGAACAATGTCAGTCCGATTTTATTTCCGTAAACTTGTCAACTTGCAATCAATTGGTTAGACAAACGTGGGATAATCCTGTTGTGTCTTTTGGACATTAAGTTTCTGGAATCTGCTTCGCAGGGTATGAATATCATTGAATGTATTAACCTGATTCTGACATAGAGATATTCAACCACTATCTAGCACGTGTACAAGCACAAGGGCAATCGTCAATCGTGTGATAACCATCTTGTCGATCGTCGGAAAATATTTTAGCTCCAGCTTTGCTCAACCGCTTTGCAGAAGCTACGCCCATAGATTAATGTGGTTTCCGAGCTGGTCGTGGGACGGTTGACATGATTTTTGCAGTTCGTAAAATCCAAGAAAAATGTCAGACATGGCAAAGGCCTTTGGCACCATCAACACGGACGGACTCTAGAAAATCATGGCGAAATTCGGTGGGCTGGACAAATTCATCCAAGCTGTCCGCCAATTTCATGATGGCATGTCAGCCCGCGTACTGAATGATGGTGAATTCTCTTCAGCATTCTTTGTCATAAATGGAGTTACAGGGCGGTATGCTGGCCCCGAACACTTTTTTGGATTGTATTTGTAACCCTGCTTTATGATGCAACACGTGCCTGTGATACTGGCATACAGATCAGATACTGGACAGACGGGCAGCTGTCCACTCTGAGGCGCCTAAAGATGAAAGAAGCAACTATCTTAGATCTCCTCTTTGTCGGCGACTGCTCAATTGACACGTGCTCAGAACAGAAGATGCAGGCAATTATGAATGAGTTTTTCAACTGCTTGCACTTATTTTGGTCTTACTGTCAAAACCAAGACAACAGAGTTAATTTTTCTACCTGCGCCCGAGGAGCCTTACCACGAACCAAACGGCACTGTACAGGGACATCGACTACAATCAGTTGATAGCTTTACCTACCTTGGCAGTACACTCATCAAAGAAGGAAACATTGACTCTGAGGTTCACAGCAGGATTTCCAAAGCAAGTGCTGCTTTCGGAAGACTACCAGCAAATATTTGGGACCGGCAGGGAATTAGTGTTGCCATCATGATGAGTGTATATCGTGCTGTTGTGTTAATCAGATGTGTACGAATGCGAAACATGGATAGCCTATAGCAGGCATGACTTAGTTGTGTCCATGTAAACTGTCTCCACAGACATCTCAGGATCGGTTAGCAGATCTCAACTCTGAAGCCCTCTGCAGGCTAGACTCTCTGGCATCCATACACTGCTACAGAGAGCCCAGATCAGACGGAAGGAACATGTTGTTCGTGTGTCACATGAGCGCTTCCTTAAACATCTGTTATATGGTTATCTCATGACAGGACAGTGCTCGTGCAGGGGGGAACAAAAGAAAAGATACATAGATACTCTAAAAGTTTTTTTGAAGAGTTTCGCCATTGATATTGCTGACTGAGAGCTGCTTGCTCCGAACCGCTCAGCCTGGCGCACTGCCGTCACACATGATGCTTGCACCACTGAGGTGAGGACCATCACGGAGGCGCAGGAAAAGCGAGCTGTACGAAAGACAGGAATGCAAGACTGCCTAACTATAACTGCTATTCACGTGTGCCTTACGTGTGGTAGAGTTTGTCACGCTCAGATCGGACTGTACAGTCATTTGAGGTCACATCTGAATGAACATGTCTAACGCTATCGCCATCTTCGCTTGTCAAGGGCAACTAACTAGCACCAATGACTTAACCAAATGTCTGCAGTTGCGGTTAATATTATACAACAAGCTGTAAAACCTCGATGTCCTCTTTCCCGTCTCACAGCTCTCTGTAGTCTCTGCTGAGTGCGATGCAACTCTGTGGAGGTCTGCCATGGTGTCTCCCGTACAGAGACTTTCTTCCTATTAAATTGAAGCCGACATTTTGATATACAGTTGATTGGTTTTGAAGTGTTTCCATCTCTAGAAAAGTTGATTAATCTAAGTACAGAATAAAAGTTAGGTATCTTTCTTATTACCTGCGTTTTTCATTATGAAGCCGAGATAGTGCAGTGGTTCGTACACTGTATTTCCAGCAGAACGATCGGGGATCGATCACCAGTTGGTACTTTATTCTAGTGTTTGAGTCTATTAAGATGGACTCACACACCGGTTAACCTCTACCGATGGCACTTTTCCCAACACAGCAGAGTAATAAGCTGCTAAAGCCTAGCCCGCTCAGCAAAAAATCCTCCACCAGCTATTTCCAGCTCAAGCCAGATCTGGGACCTGCACAAGGGTAACCACCTCCGTAGAAGTACAGGTCGACTAAAACTAAGCATCCTCCTCATCATTATCATCGTGTAGCATGTCCTTTGCAGATCATCGCGCTCATGACAGTCGACCTGTAAGACACTTGATCCCTGACCAGCTCACCCGCCTCTGTCACTGTCAACTCCAAAGTCTCTAAAATGTCCCTTGTCTATCTTCTCCTTCGACTGCCACTTTTGTCAGATACCATACCCTTCAGTATCGTTCTTTCGAGGTTATTAGCGCTTTTGATGTGACCGAAGTATGTTAATTTTCTAGACATAATTTTGTTGACTAGCCAGTTTTGCTTTATATCAAGCTCTTGTAGAAGTCCTGCGTTTTGTCTTTTTTCGTATTCAAGGTATTTTGAGCACCCTCCTGTAGTATTTTAGCTCAATGGATTCAATCTTCTTGAACTCGAACGTTCAACTCAAACTGTAACTTTTTTTGTAAGGACATTTTTAAAAAAGTAATCAAAATGCCAGTTATTTTTCGATATAATCTCCTGCAACGTTTATGCACTTATCACAGCGTTTAATTAATGCTTGAAAAGTTTCAGCGTATAAAGATTTGACAGTACGTCTGAACAGGACAACATGTTTCCTTACGTCATCAGTGCAGAAATCCTGACCTCCAAGGAATTCTTTTAGGGGATCCAAACAGGTAGAAATAGCTTGGAACGAGGCCTGGGCTGTAAGGTGGATATGGCAATACCTTCTAGTCGAGTTTCTGCAGATGGCACATGATGCGGTGAGCCGTTTGAGGTCAAAATTTATCTTGCAGGAGCAGGACGCCCTTTGTGATTAAACCAGACCTTTTATTCCGCGGACGGTAATCCGTATGTACTGTTCACTGTTGATAGTGGCATCACCTAATATAACATTTTCGCAGGTTTAGCGAGTTCTTTCAAAAGAAACTTCGTCACAACATGCTTTTCCATGCAAGCACTAACAGTGTTGTCAGCCATTTTTATTGATCGGTCACATGACTGGCCAATGATAAGTGGGCCACCTAGCAGTAATAGGACACAAGTGCCCCTAACTAATGATAGTAGTTCCAGTACGATTTAACCCGTTCAGGTAGATTTAGAACAGAACTTCCCGATTTGATTTTAACGCCCCTCGTGTGTGTGTGTATATATATATATATATATATATATATATATATATATATATATATATATATATATATATATATATATATAAATATTTACACACATATGTAAAGATGTACACATAGGGGATACATCCATGGACAGATCAATACATACACATATATATATATGAACAGAAACATACTTGAACATATTCTTACATGGATAGGTACAGACGTGTGTAATAAATACATGGACAGATGCACATTTGGACACATACCTGATAACTGTCCATCGTTGTCGATGACGACAACCGACATCATCCCTGTTGTGTGTGTTCAGTTCTGTTTTGTTTTGTTTTATTTTTGTGCTGTCTGACATGCTTCAGTGTAGTTATTGCTGGACCTCATGTGGCTTATCAGTCTAATGCAGGTACGGAATGTTCCATTACATGATTTGCTGTATTGTCTGCTGGACCTCTTGTGGCTTATCAGTCCAATGCGGGCAGTGAATGTTCTATTACATGGTTTGCACACAAAGTCTTCTGCTGCCGGTGATGATAGTTTCGCTGCTCGAAAGAAGGAAACGTCCGGATCCGGCGATTGGTTTGCGCTGTCTGCATACATATACCTCCATGGACATAAACATACATAGAAAGATACATAAAATGGATAGATGAATATATGTACTCGAATTATGTATTATATTGATGTTTCATGTTCACTTTGGTGTGGCTGTTTTTTAGACTTGTTTACAATAATCAACAACGTCTATCTACATGTTTCCTCTACTTCCTTGTATTCTTCTTCTTTCTCTAGTTAATGTTGCTGTTTTCTTTATCTTATTTTTTTCTCCTCCTCTTCTTTTTACTCTTCTTCTTCTTCCGCATCTTCTTCTTTTTCTTCCTCCTCTTCTTCCTCTATTTCTTCGTCCTCTTGTTGATGTTTCCGTTAACTTTTTTCTTCTCATTTTCATATTTTTCTTCTTCTTCTTCTTCTTCTTTCTGTTCTTCTTATCCTTATTCGTCTTCTTCATCTTGTTCTTCTTTTTCCTCTTTTTCTTCTTCCTCTTTTTTTCTTAAAACCTTTTTTATCTACGCGCTTTTAGTATGAAGTGGGCCACTTCACTTATATCGGGCAAACAATCTCGTAATAAAAAACACAATACTGCATGAACCACTACTGAAAGAGCATATAAAGAGCTTTGGCGCCGGTTTCTTGTAAGATAATATCTACATTGCTTGTATTTTGACTGATAGGGGCGAAATGAGAAAAACGTTTATAGACGCCAGACGATTAAAACAAATAAAGTAGGCCATATCCTTCCTCCCGAGGCAACGCTCCGGTACCTGAGATTACAGCTCACTTGTCGGAGTGATGGGTACTATCAAGGTCAGGTGAAACATATTGATCGACTGTCTGTGCCTCGTTCACGTCGTCTCTTGATAAAAGGCTGTATCACCGCAATCTGACGTCCAGTGAGGTGGTGATCGACACTGTTTTCCCCACAGTAATGCGGTTACTAGGGAGCTTCTCATTGCCCTCTGGACAGGAGTGCTACGATCCACGTTCTCAAATACGTCTCGTGATGTAAGTGAAGCCACTGTAACCTATTACAAAGCGAGCGTCGTCAAGAATTAAATTAACTCAACACGAGTGCTTCCAACATCAAGAACAACAACAACAATAACAATTTTTTGCCCTCGTCATTTAATTATGTGCCACTTTTTATTTGTTTGTTGTGGTACCTGAGCGGTACATAAGATGAAGAGAATATGGCCACTGTCACCTTCTAAATAACTCATCAAATACTTCTGAAGAGACATGTTCTTGGGACTGGCAATCTCAATCTGTAAAAACTGTTGTGTTTGTAATCGGTCATTGCTAACGCTCTGATACAACCACCCTTTAAAGGAACCAGCTGCAGTTGAAACCTACGTTTTTGATTGGTTTATTGATATTCATGTAATATTTCTTACAATCAATGATAAAGGTTACCAATAAACGATAATGTGTAAAGATTAACACACACGGATACATGTGCAATACAGATGTCATCTAAAACACACACACACACACACGAACGCACGCATGCACGAAAGCACGCCTGCACACATACACGCAAATACATCATCTGAGGTGTCTTCACCTGATCATGGTAGAGGTGCTTGTATCCTCAAATCCGTCACAAACTATGGCGCCAGTAGCATAGCTGGCAACATCGGCTCTTCAGGTTGGGGAAGAGGGTCGGGGATAAGGGATGGGTGGGTGTCAAACCAAAAGGAAGACCAGCTTGCTGCTATAAAATAAGTATGGGGATAGGAAAGGGGGGGGGGCGGGGACAAACCAAGAGGAAGACCAGCTTTTTGCTATGACATAAGTATGGGGATAGGAAAGGGGGGGGGGGACAAACCAAGAGGAAGACCAGCTTTTTTGCTATGAAATAAGTATGGGGATAGGAAAGGGGGGGGGGGGAAGACAAACCAAGAGGAAGACCAACTTTTTGCTATGAAATAAGTATGGGGATAGGAAAGGGGGGGGGGAGGAGGGAAGACAAACCAAGAGGAAGACCAGCTTTTTGCTATGTAAAAAGTATAGGGATAGGTAATGAGGGGTAGAGGGGCGTGGGCGGGGGGGGGGGAGGTTGCAAGAGGGGGACCAGCTCGATGCTTTGTATGGAAATAGGGAATGCCTACAAAGTTGTTGGTTTTAA
Organism: Ariolimax columbianus; assembly: GCA_036924085.1. Classification (NCBI taxonomy): domain Eukaryota; kingdom Metazoa; phylum Mollusca; class Gastropoda; order Stylommatophora; family Arionidae; genus Ariolimax; species Ariolimax columbianus. The sequence goes on from JAVGWX010000004.1 coordinate 109,485,638, forward strand.
GGCTGACAATGCTGTCAGGGATGAAGTGTTTTTCATTGTACCAGATCTCAACTTCTTATGAAAGTGTGTGAGCAGTTCCTTTCCTCGATGCCTGTTTATCTCTATCAGTGCGCCAGCTAATCTATTTATAGTTTAATACCAGGAATCGAATAAAGTACCTTTTGTCTTGAGAAACGAGCTCTCTGTGATTGTTACTCAGACACTCAACAGACTCAGGAAGGATAAACATGTCAAAGACACCTGTTCACTGACACACTACGTTTGAAAAGCCACGCAGAAATAGATTACACATATTTAGTCATCGCGTTAGAGCGCTGATTAATCAACCACAAACACAACTCTTATCGATAGGACGTCAGCCGAAGGACAAATCCAAGATAACAAAGTAGGTATTATTAAATTAGCCTTTCTTGGGAAACATTTCTTTTGTGAAAAACATAACGGAAAGCAAATATGACGGCTGAATCGTTTAAGAGGTTGCGATATGACCAAAAAAATAAGGCTTCAATACCCAGGTGAGATTAGGAAATTTTATATCTCAGTTAAAACAAATGCTTTATATGCATACTCTGCGGCGACAACGCATTGCTGGGACCTGCACAGAAGCATCGGCACCTGTGGAAGTACAGGTCGACTAAGTGGGACCTGCACAGAAGCATCGGCACCTGTGGAAGTACAGGTCGAATAAGTGGGACCTGCACAGAAGCATCGGCACCTGTGGAAGTACAGGTCGACTAAGTGGGACCTACACCGAAGCATCGGCACCTGTGGAAGTACATGTCGACTAAGTGGGACCTGCACAGAAGCATCGGCACCTGTGGAAGTACAGGTCGACTAAGTGGGACCTGCACAGAAGCATCGGCACCTGTGGAAGTACAGGTCGACTAAGTGGGACCTGCACAGAAGCATCGGCACCTGTGGAAGTACAGGTCAACTAAGTGGGATCTGCACAGAAGCATCGGCACCTGTAGAAGTACAGGTCGACTAAGTGGTACCTGCACAGAAGCATCGGCACCTGTGGAAGTACAGGTCGACTAAGTGGGACCTGCACAGAAGCATCGGCACCTGTGGAAGTACAGGTCGACTAAGTGGGACCTGCACAGAAGCATCGGCACCTGTGGAAGTACAGGTCGACTAAGTGGGACCTGCACAGAAGAATCGGCACCTGTGGAAGTACAGGTCGACTAAGTGGTACCTGCACAGAAGCATCGGCACCTGTGGAAGTACAGGTCGACTAAGAACTTTGCGGAGCCCAGCAATGTTAAAATGCATCCCGATTATTATTTAATTGTATGTTTTAGAGGACACCTGCATTGCGTATCTATCTGTGCGTGTTAATCTTTACACATTATTGTTTATTGGTAACCGTTATCGTTGATAACGTTATCAAATTTAAGATGGATATCAATAAACCAATCAAAACCTGATAGCTACCTAATGGTCAGAGGTTCAAATAAAATACACGTCAAGTTATTCTGTTCTGATATATCATTTCAGGTCTGTCCACACATTTGTTTATTCCTTCATGTTTGGTACAAGCTCTCTTCTTAATGAGTGTCTTGTAATGCTATCAGTTATTTTCCGCAATTTGCAACCTATCTCACGCCAGCCGCTACTCCTTACGTCAAGCGATATGTGTGACCTGGGTAATGCCAGCCCCTACTCGTTACGCCAAGCGATACTAATTGTTGTCCAGTTCTATCCCGTACTCCAATATTCTAGATTTTGTTAAATTAATTAAATCATAAGATACAAAAAACACAGCAAAAACACAAATAATAAATAGCAGAACAGAAGACCACTCCATTATCAACATAGAACATAGAACCTCATCAAGTTTGAGAATTCAGATACATTATCTTAGAAGAATCATCACAGACGAGGGCAGAATGTACATTCAGACAGAAACTGGAAGTCAAGCAACAAATTAGGTGATATACGAGCTATCTCTACTGCTAAAGTTAGTGTCAAGTCCAATACAGACAAGAAAAATTATGAACAATATTGTCGTAGCCGCTTTCTGTTACTGTATTTAATCGACGCCATCGATTATAAGACACAGCGAGAATAGAAATAATTCAAAAGATGTGAACTAAGACTAATAATGTGTACACATACAGTTGAATACAAAAAACATTTGCTAAGAATTACGAGTATTTATGTACTATGTGATATTGAATAGTATCTTTACCTTTCCAAGCAATATCATAGCCAACTTCCCATTCAGTCAGAATCTTCTGATCTACTTGGCGATCCAGTAATATCGTCGTTATTAATGTTAAAAAAATGTGTCTGATGCGATTAAATAGGTCTTAGTGTCAGACAGAGACACAGAACAAACACAGCCTCTGGAAAACTAGAAAATAAGACATGAAGGTCTTTATTAGAACTGGGACAAGCAAATGCATCACACATATTATTCAACAAATTATTAACGATTTACCGAACGGAGAGTGGGATCGAGCGATTAGGACACCAGTCGCTTAATCTAGACGTACGTGTTCTAATCAAGAGTTAGTACACCGGTCGCTTAATCTAGAGGTACGTGTTCTAATCGAGAGTTAGGACACCAGTCGCTTAATCTGGAGGTAGATGTTCTAGATTTTTCTAGCAAGTCTCAAATAAAAACCTTACCTACACATTGCACGGTGACTATAAGGGTGAATACGTTTTCATTCATCAACTCTATAAATTCTCAGACGGAATACCGGCAATTGGAGGAACTCAATAAAAAGATCATGTGTATGTTAATGGCGATACATTGAGCTTCTAAAATCAGCTTTTAAATGTTGGGACTTTATTTTTATTTAATCAGTTGGTTCACTGAATTCAGTTGTAAGCTTTTTACCATCTTATTTGAATCATTTAGCATATTTATTTGTGTTGTTTAATGGTCACAATAAGTATGTTTACTCTTTTGTGCGCTTTGAAAAGTGCGTTAGGTGGCGAGTTGTAGTAGTATTCCTCACATTCCGAACGTGCTGATGAAAGTGGACCGTGGTCCTCCAGGCGATTGTGCTATGCTTGGCTTTACATGCGCGATGCTCACTACTACGAGGATCACGTCGATCCACACCTCGTCAGCCAGTCTGTCTTGAAAAACATCCTCTTTTTAGGGAACTCTACATGGAAGAGAGATTCTGGTGTTGGTCAGTATATTGTGCCTGACACGACGTTCTGATATGTATGTTGTACCTTACCCTGACGCGACTTCCTAGTCAGCATGTTGTGTCTGAACCTGACATGATACCTAGTCAGTATGTTGTGCCTGATCCTAACGCGACGTCCTGGTCACTATATTGTCTCTGACCATAACGTGACGTCCTGGTCAGTATGTTCTGATTGATCCTAACGCGACGTCCTGGTCACTATATTGTCTCTGACCATAACGTGACGTCCTGGTCAGTATGTTCTGATTGATCCTAACGCGACGTCCTGGTCACTATATCGTATCTGACCATAACGTGACGTCCTGGTCAATATGTTGTGCCTGATCTAAGTAGCATCTCAGTTCCTCAGTTAGTATAGTTAACTTATTTTTTCTGTTGCTATTGTTTTGTCTAGTTCTTGCTAACATTCTCTATTGCTCAAATCACCGTTTATTGTCTGGTGTTGTTCTTAAGGACAAATTCAGTTGAATCTTTTTGTTCTTTACATTTGTGTAATATTTGCATATGTTTGAATTTAATTTCTTCCAGAACTTTTGGTGTCTTTATTTTGTTTATTAACTGCGCCCTACAGAACAACGCTGAAATGTCAACCTAATTATCACGATACTAGGTCAATAAAACCAGATCTCACAATACACTAACGTCATGTTGTCAGCGGCACAACAATGAAGAAGTCAGACATCTCGGCACAACAATGAAGAAGTCAGACATCTCGACAAAAATGACTTCCCGGGGTAGCAAGTGCTCATTTTATTTACTAGTGTTTTACAGCTGTTTAACATGGTTAGACATTTTATAACTGTTCATGGGGACGGCGTGGCCTAGTAGTTGAGTGGCACGGCTCACAACCAGAAGGTGCTGGGTTCGATCCCCATCACAGCACCGGCCGTTACCCCGGGGAAGCAAACCCTTAGACAATGCAGGAGGAAGCAGACCCTTACATAAAATGAATGCTGAAGTCGGATGCACTGGGCCGACAGGCGCAAAATAAAAACCACAGTGTAACGCACACACGTCTTGGGGAAAAGATAAATAAGGCGAACGCAAAAAAAAAAAAAAAAAAATAACTTCACGATTTACTCTTTGACCTTCCTCCCGTTGGTTAGATTCTTTAAGTTTCTTCTTCTGTATAGATATATTGGTAAATACGGAAAGAATGATCAACACGTCTAATTGCTCAATGGAGAGCAGCAACATACTCCAGTCACATCACCTTGTAATTGGCCTTCCTTAGAATGATGCCCTGATACGGGTTTATGATCTTCATTTCCACCTCTGGGGACGGCGTGGCCTAGTGGTTAAGTGGCACGGCTCACAACCCGAAGGTGCTGGGTTCGATCCCCATCGCTGCACCGGCCGTTACCCCGGGGAAGCAAAACCCTTAGCAAATGCAGGAGGAAGCAGACCCTTACATAAAATGAATGCTGAAGTCGGATGCACTGGGCCGACAGGCGCAAAATAAAAACCACAGTGCAACGCACACCGCCTTGGGGATTGGAGAAATAAGGCGAACGCAAAAAAAAAAAAAAAAAAAAAATTTCCACCTGTAACATTCTTCACCAAGTTCTCACAGTTCGGTCTCTCATTCCCCATCCTTCTGTGGGCCACATCATGGCGGCTCTAATTATGGTCTTAGGTTCTGCCCTTAATATATGACCGATCCAACTAAATCGTCGACCGATTTTTCCAATTTACATTGAAATAAATAGCCCAGGGATAATTAAATTTATCACGCCCGTCATGTGCCATACTTCATTAGGTTGACGATCAATTTTCTCCTCAGCAATCTCTTCTTGGATGGCTTCAACGTTCCAGCTGTTTATTTATTGTTTTCCAAAGTGTCTTGTCGTTCCATCCTTATCTTCGATCTGTAATTTTCGCCCTTTCTTGCTTTCTATCTTTTCGCTAGCACACAATTTTCCAGGTACTCTTGTCAATGTTGTGTTTTAAAAGTAATTGTGCGCATTGAATTCTGCAAACTTTGTATTTTATTTGTATTAACTTATCGTGGTCGCTTTCTTTCTTAAGACAGTGTATGTTGTACTATGATTTGTTTTGCGCCGCCCACTATAACACATTATACTTCAGTAGAAATTTTAAAAATTACAGTTTAATTCCAGTTTTCAATAGGCGAGCGCCCCTGCTGATTTATTAACCGAACAAAAATTAATTTGGGCTACGAGATTTGTCACTAACTTCTTTGACACGACATCCCAACCACCCATCCTTTTTTGTTATTTTAGAAGTGATATTTAACACTGTTTCCTCGCACAATATCCTCAATATATTGGGTGTCTATCCATGACATGCGGACTATATTCCAATATTTCTGCTGATGCTAATGTCATTTACATAGCAAGATGTTAAATAATTTCAATATTTTTGTATAAGATTTTCTGGCATGCCCGGGATCTATTTATCTGTGTATGAATTGCACTTACTTCACCCAGTTGTTAATATATTGCTCCAAACGCCGTTTTTACTTCTAGATGCAGTCCTGGCAAGTATTTTTGGGCATCATGTTTCGGTCCATCTGCAAATTGCCTCTAATTATTTCAGTGGTCTGAAATCGTCGTCCTTTCAAACTGGATTTCAATTTGGGATAAATAAAAAAGGTTTATGCTGACAGGTCCGTTGAGTAGGGTGGCTAGGGTGTCAGGTCAGGTGAGTAGGGTTGCTGAGGTCAGATCAGGTGAATGGGGTCTTTGAGATCAGGTCAGGTGAGTAGCGTTGCTGAGGTCAGATCAGGTGAATGGGGTCTTTGAGATCAGGTCAGGTGAGTAGGGTTGCTGAGGTCAGATCAGGTGAATGGGGTGTTTGAGATCAGGTCAGGTGAGTAGGGTTGCTGAGGTCAGATCAGGTGAATGGGGTGTTTGAGATCAGGTCAGGTGAGTAGGTTGCTGAGGTAAAGATAGGCGAGTAGGATGGTTGAGGAAGAACACTTGTCTTTGTTTTTGGTAACAATTTCCGAGCGAACGGTGTCTTGTGGATGGCATATTCTCAACACGACTAAAGTCTATTTAGATATAAATCGGTATCAAGACCAGGGATTGGGGCTGGCTTGTTGGACGCGGAAGACAGCTTTTCAACTGCTCTGCCGCTCAGATGCTGCGAGCTACGAGGAATTAAAAACATAGAATCATCAGAGTGGAACCTGGGTAGAAGAGAAAAGAACCACATTATCCACCTAAGCTAAACGTAAACGCCTTCTAAAAATACATCTACATGGAGTGAGGCTAGCAACCTCATGAAATAAAACCATCGCTAGCAAATACTCGATTAGAGGCTTCCATTAAGGGGCCAGCTGTAATGGTGACCATTGGATTCATTTAGAGGCGAATCATCATATGACCCAGGGATTGAGCTTTCAGAGGAATCTGTCCCCGGAGCTCACTTACCCTACTCACTTTGGAAGACAATAAATAGATCTGGGGTATCACGATGTAGGACAAAACGTGAAAAAAATGGGATCTATCAGACAACGATAACGTGACGGCGTAGGCTAGTGATTAAGTAGCACGGCTCACAACCCGAAGGTACTAGGGTCGATCCCCATCACAGCACTGGCCGTTACCCCTGGGAAGCAAACCCTTAGAAAATGCAGGAGGAAGCAGACCCTTGCATAAACTGTAAGCTGAAGTCGGATGCACTGGGCCGACAGGCATAAAATAAAAGCTACAGTGTAACGCACACCGCCTTGAGGATAAGAGAAATAAGCCGAACGCAAAAAAAAAAAAAAAAAAAAAGAGACGATACACGTGACTGTTGTGCGCTAAAAGATCCAGGTCATTTGATGATTTGTTCCAACGTTCCGTATGTATGTGACGAGATCCACATGGTTAAGGCGAATGACAATTCAAGTCGCTCAACACCGGATGAAAGCTATTTAAACTTGGACACGGAAAGTAAAGTAAGTATCATAGCTCTAGAAGCAATATCCCAACACTGAGACTGCTAAAGGGAGCCCCACAGCAGACTTAACTTTCTGTCAGATATTAACCAACTTCACCTTACCTGTCCAGTATGTTCTGTTTAGAAACCGCAGCTACTGCTATGTTCAATGTAACCTTCCATCGTTATTTTGTACTAGAATAGAATTGCAATCTCAGTAAACAAGAGGTAAACGAGTAAGGCAGATGAGTTTAGAAGAAAAGCAAGAAATATGTTTCAAGGCTTACGGTGTAAAGGGTTAAGTTTTTGAGGCTTCAGTATACTAAGTCATAGCTTGAATGATGTGGGGTGGTGTTCTCTTTCTCCCCTCCTTTCATTTCCTAACCTGTCCCGATTTACAGATGAGTAAACAGGAACATATTGGCGTATTTGAACCCCGCACCTTTGCAGTGAAAAGCAAGGGCTTTATCACTACGCTAATCAGGTAATATACGAGTTTATAACACATTTTCTTAAGTATTGAAAAAAATGGAAAGTATAAGCGATATATTACTGCTATGATTAAATTCAATATAGTGGCAGTTCAAAATACCGACCGTTCTCACGTAGATGGCACGATAAGGTTAAGAACAAAGATCCAGGAGGTCCGAGGGGCCGTCGTAGAACTTACAATTCAGCCAATTTCGCCGACGAAAGGCAGAATTGTCTTCGCTGCTGAATGAGTAGGTCGTTTTGTGTATGACCAGTGTTTCTCAAAGTGTTGGCGGCTGATTACCTGTGGCTAGAAGCCGTGTAACACTTGAATTCTTAATTACGTGAAGTTGCTTCTCCCAGGTCTTAAATAAATAATGCCATTTTGACCGCTTATAAAATAATCTAAGAAAATATCATTTTTAGAGACAGTGGTATAAATTATCCGGAAAATTGCCCAACAGACCAAAGTCATCCAGTACGTGTTAAAACAGTAGTGGCGGGTGCAGTATGGGGAGCAATTCATTGTTCTGTTGTGCTATTGACAAATCCGTGGGAACCACAGGTAGTGCACGTCACAGGTACGTAACACAAGCTTCTACCTTGTTGATGTTTTTTGTCTGAACTGATTGTGACTGTGCTTTGATTTTTAAATTGTGCACGAGCCTGTCTGTGACATGCGCTACAGTACTCGCCTGATCATCACATATCACCCATGCAGTCCTTATCTTAGTACTTGCCTGGTCATCACATATCATCCACGCAGTCCCTATCTTAACACTTTCGGGCTTCGACGTAAGTCTGCACAATGATATTATTATTAGAGTTGTTATTTAGGTATGTTTTCTACACATATTATGCTGCCGAAGACGGATGTGTAGGACCGAAAGATGAAAATATCGCAGTGAAACTGTAAACTTGCGACATAACGCATTCCGTTCTCTGGACTACATCCCGCTGCTTGAAAAGCCCGGTTCGGGGCTTGGTAGCGGGAGATTGCCAACGAACGCAGAAGAAGAGAAAGAAAATACACATACTATCATGTGATTTAAATTCCATTCGGAGTGTATATGTGGAGCATCTAGTCTAGTCGACAGTGAGCTGGCTTGCCAAGAATGATATTACACCCCACCAGGGATCGAGATCACGGACGGACGGGAAAAAAATTCGGGCGTGATTCTTTCTTTGTGCGACACCTCCTCCAGTCAAACCAGTTGTAAATCGGTACCTGATGTATGAGTTTGGAATAGTTAAAAACAGCAAAGAAGGGAACTCTTCCCCCCCCCCCCCCCCCCACCTCACATAGGCTGCGGCTTAGTCCATGATGAGTTATCTTCATCCAGACGGCAATTGATGTCATGTGACCCACCTAAACCTTAACCCTTACCTTTATATAAATAGTAGTAGTAACCCCTTTCAATCATGACTGACTATAGGATAATAATAATTTGTAGTGGTCAAGAGAATTACACTGATCGTTTTTGTTCTCTTTCTCTTTTGGTCTAGTCGTGTTAATTATCTGTGTTGCAAGAGCTCTTCACCAAGCGTGAGGTGGAACTTCAGGGTACATCTCCACTTAGTTCGGTATGCAGCTTCGTCTTCCCATGAGACTCATGTTCAGTTCCTTCATTTCACGCTTATACACATCTTTGAACCTCAACTGATAACAACTGGCTGTTCTCTTGCAATCCGCCAACTTTTCATAGATGATATCTTTGGGAATGCGACCATATTCCATGCGACGAACATGATCAAGCCATCGTAGTCTTTGCAGTTTAAGGAGAGTGTACATGCTTGAGAGACCGATGAGAAAGTGCATCTCCGCATTTGTCACTTTGTCTCTCCATGTATTTTCAAAAATGGATCGCAAACGCTTAGATGGATAGAATTAAGCCTGCCCATGTTCTCATTTGGTATAGGGTTTCCCCAAGTCTTGCTACCACAAAAGAGCGCGCAGAAGTCACAAACATTGCACACCATGACCTTGGCTTTATTTGTGAGTTTCTGGTTTTCCCAAACACGCTTTGTGAGACGTGCAAAAGATAATGTAAATAATAAACAATCATTGTTATGCTGATGCCACAGTACTGATCGCTGAAAATCAAGAACAGTTACAAGACCTCGTGGAGCAAGTCAGTACGTGGAGTGCAGAGTTAGTTACTGTAGCAGGTAACACGTTTCTAATATCTTGGACATGTAATAATCGATAATAGTAAATGTGAAACGAAATCAAGAGGTGAATAGGTATCATCAATGAAATATTCAACAGAATGAAGAAGATATTCACATCTGGAGAACTAGTAAACAACTGAATAAAAATAAGAATGATCAAATGGTATACATATAGTATGGTATATGTATAGTTTCTATCTTCCGTTCTTTGTTGTTATTGTTTGTATTTTCGTACCACCTTGTAGTTTGTGTTCTCAGTTCATTGTTGGTGTTTTATTCATTGTTGTCACTATCATTTTCATGTCACCATGTAGTTCCTTTTTTCAGCTTATTGATGTCACTGTCATGTCACCATGTGGTTCTTGGCTTCAGCTTATTGATGTCACTGCCATGTCACAATGTGGTTCCTGTCTTCAGCTTATTGATGTCACTGAAATGTCACCGTGTGGTTCCTGTCTTCAGCTTATTGATGTCACTGTCATGTCACCATGTGGTTCCTGTCTTTAGCTTACTGATGTCACTGCCATGTCACCGTGTGGTTCTTGTCTTCAGCTTATTGTCGTTCAATAGAAACCCAAAGGTCACAATGATGACTTCTCTAATGTTGGACTGCAGTGGCTTTTCTTATATCCTAGGACGTACTTAATAATGTGGGCGTAGCCCCTGCTTGCTGTTTTACTTTTGTAGGCTCTCCAGCACGTTGACAGTACTGGGATCTTAATGACGATCTCTATCTCATTGACCAGGATGCTGTAACTCAGTCTGTTACACCGTGTACGGCTTTGTCGTGAGGTGAAGTTTTGGTAAGAATGTTTCACCTGGCAATGAAGCGTACCTTTGTACTCATTCAGTGTATTGAGTTATCTGCCTCTTTTCGTTCAATAATCGTGTTAGATTTGCTTGAAGGGAAATGTCAGCACATTTGATATGGACGGCACTGGTCCATATAGGCAGATATTGTAAATATGTAAACCTCTGCTGAGTCTGTATATAACCAGCTTCATTTACATTTCATTGCTCTTAAAGCTATGCACATCCAATCTATTCTTAAATGCATTAATTATTCCCTGGCCGTAGTCACAGCACTAAAAAGCCAGAAAAATACTGAACTTAATGTCAACTATGCCAGCAGTCCGCACCAAAAAGAGTAGTGGTACAGTGGGTTCCATCCCACTGCAACATCCAAGGCAACGAGGAGGCAGACAGACTAGCAAAAGAAGGTGCAAGACTACCACAACCAGATACTAGTGTGACATACGAAGAGTCCAAACGGCTTATTAGAGCTAGATACATGACCAAATGGGAAACAGAACATACTGGCTACACAAAAAACGATGCCTATTACCAGTTGAACAGAAGAGAGCAGGTCGTGGTCTTCAGACTTCGCACTGGCCACAATAGACTGAGGTACCACCTATTCAACAAATTGAAGATAGGTGGCACTGACGAATGCTCGTGTAGTACATGGAAAATGACCGCTGAGCATTTGCTGCAAAACTGCCCGACATACGAGGACCAGAGAGAGCAGATGTGGCCATCACCAGTGGCAACACTAGACAAGCTCTATGGCAGTGTCGACAGCCTCAGGATGACCGCTGCTTTTTTCGAAAAAATAAAGGTCGCCGTCTGACAGCGTAAGAAGAAGAAGAAGAAGAAGAAGCATTAATTATTCCTGGCTCCACTACTTCCTATGGCAATGCATTTCAAGCATTCACCACTCTCCGGGTAAAATAATATTTCGTAATGTTTAATCTGGAACTTTCTTTACTTAAATTGTATCTGTGTCCTCTTGTTCCTGTAGGTGGCTGTATTTTGAAGAAAAAAAAATTGTTATAGTCTAATTTATCTGTTCCTTTGATTATCTTGTAAACCTGTATTAAGTCACCTCAAATTCTATTTTTTTCTAGACACTAGTGGCCGATTTTTCTGAGTATTTCCTTATAACTATAATTCTGAAATCCCACTATTAGCTTTGTCGCTCTATTTTTTGTATCATACGATAAGGACTCCACATCTGTTAACAGAACTTCAATCTAGATCTAACTAACGCTAGTTTGGCTATCACTTTCTTGCGGCTATGTTTACTATTTCTTTTTATCTATACCTAACATTGCATTTGCCATTTTCACTGCTACCTGGACTTGCTCACTCACCTTACCTGTATGATCTATTATAACCTCTAGATCCTTTTCCTTTTCTATCATTCTAATTTTATTCTCGTTTATTCTGTAATTATGTTTCATATTGAATCTACCCATGTGGAGGACTGTACATTTATCTACATTAAACTCCATTTGCCAGCTCACAGACCATTCTCTAATTTAATCTAAATCCGATCTCAATATATTCACTTCTGCTATAGATGAGACACTACTGCATAATTTTGTGTCATCAGCGAACTTTGGAATCATGGATCCGAAATCAATATCCAGATCGTTTATATATATCAATAACAAAATTGGTCCCAAAACTTCACTTTCCACTTCACACCACTCGGAGTACTCCTTATATATGTCCACTCTCTGCCTTCTTTCCGTTAACCAATTGTCAATCCATTTGGCAACTTCCCCACCTATTCCGTGTGATTTTAACTTTTTAAATAATCTTTGATGAGGTACTCTATCAAAGACCTTTGCAAAATCTAGATAAATAACGTTCACTGGCTCCCCTTTATCTATCATTTAAATAACCTCCTCCATGAATTCTAATAGATTTGTTAAGCATGATCTCCCTCTAGTAAACCCATGCTGACTATTTCTGATTAGATTAAACTTGTGTAAATGCATTACAATGTTTTCTTTGATTATTGACTCTCACAATTTACAGACTATGCTTGTTAAGCTCACCGGTCCATAATTTGCTGGATCTGATTATTTGCCCTTTTTGAAAATGGGGATCACTCCTGCATCTTTCAAATCCCCTGAAACAATCCCTTTTGCAAGTGATTGAGAAAATAATATAGCCAATAGTTTTCTAGTTGGTCTCTATTTTCAAACAGCAATTTTGAATGAATACCATCTTGACCTGGACATTTATCCACTTTGAAATCATCCAATTTTTTAAAAACCATTTCCTCCGTAATACAGATTGATCTTAATCCCACTGTATCCATGTCTCTTTGGAAAATATCTAAAGGCTCTAGGATCTTGGAGCAGTCTTCTTTTGTGTAGACTGTGCCAAAGTACTGATTGGGTAGAATTGCTGTTTCTCTTTTCCCACTTAGTATTTTACCTGTGTTATCTATGAGAGGGCCTTCTTTGTCTTTCGTTCTTTGTTTATTTCTAATATAAGAAAAGACGCTTTTACTATCAGTATTGATCCTACGGGCTTTTTTTTCACAGTCTATTTTTGCTGCGTTAAATGAAAGAAGAAGAAGAAGAAGAAGAATAAGAAGAAAAACGAAAGTACAAATATTTACCAAGATGCGGCTCGCATTCAATGAAAATGCACTCAATGGGCTTTCGAGCTACTTGGAGATTTAGATCTTCACAATAGAAAATGTTTTTTTTAGATCAGTAAATTACACACAAGGAGCAGAGTGACAGCATGACATATTTTCCTCTTTACTGATAGATAAACTGTGTGGAGGCGAGACATGTATGAGCCCCGCTGCAGAGTATATTAAGAAAATAGTTGTGATTACTTGACTGTTAGAGTATTTGTTGGCGAGAAATGGCTGGGATAGAATAAAACGTTTTTTGACAGAAGAAGATGTGACTGATACAGTATTGACGAGAAATGACTGGGATAGAATAAAACGTTTTTTGAGAGAAGAAGATGTGACTGTTGATGAGAAATGACTGGGATAGAATAAAACGTTTTTTGACAGAAGAAGATGTGACTGATAGAGTGTTGACGAGAAATGACTGGGATAGAATAACACGTTTTTGAGAGAAGAAGATGTGACTGATACAGTGTTGACGAGATATGACTGGGATAGAACAACACGTTTTTGAGAGAAATATATGTGATTACTTGACTGATTGTTTAAACTTCAAAACCAAGCCATGAGAATTATAACAGGTGGCATGAAGTCAACGCCAATTGTAGAACTTGAAAAGATTACAAAACTGCAATCCATGACCGATAGAAGAGACTGCAGAGCCCAGCTGCAGTCAGAGAAGCTCCGAAGACTGACCGACCATCCAATGCACCAGAGACTAAACAATTTGGGAAATGGGAAACTAAAGCGGAGAAACTTTGCAGAAATAGCCAAAGCAAAGATGCACGAAGATCCCATAAACGCACTAACAACACCAAAACCCATCACTACTGTACGAAAACCTACCTGGAGGCAGGATATATTTCCAGAGGTGGTAGAAAATATACCAGGTATTGCAAACAAAAACTGCCAGACTGAAAAAGAAAGGAGAGATACTACCCTAAGCTTCATAAAGAAAAGCTACCCAAGCATGGACTAGACCCATGCATACACCGACGGTTCTGTAACAAACACAACACAGAACGGAGGGGCAGGAGCATTCCTGAACCTACCAAATGGCAGAAAAATAACACTGTCATTCGTTACTGGTAAGTACACAAGCAATTTCAGAGCGGAGGCAGAGGCACTGAGGGCGGCAGTGGAAGAAATGGTGACACACAGTGAAAATGAAAGCCATATAGTCCTGCTTACAGATGCTCTCGCCGTAGTCACAGCGCTAAAAAGCCAGAAAAACACTGAGCTTAATGACTTAAGAGCAGCACTCTGCAAACTGTGCCAGCAGTCCGCACCAAAAAGGGTAGTGGTACAGTGGGTCCCATCACACTGCAACATCCAAGGCAACGAGGAGGCAGACAGACTGGCAAAAGAAGGTGCAAGACTACCACAAACAGATACTAGTATGACGTACGAAGAGTCAAAACGGCTTATCAAAGCCAGATACATGACCAAATGGGAAACCGAACATACTGGTTACACCAAAAACGATGCCTATTACCAGTTGAACCGAATAGAGCAGGTCGTTGTCTTCAGACTTCGCACTGGCCACAATAGACTGAGGTACCACCTATTCAACAAATTGAAGATAGGGTGTACCGACGAATGCCCGTGCGATACTGGTAAAATGACCGCTGAACATCTGCTGCAGAACTGCCCGACATACGAGGATCAGAGAGAGCAGATGTGGCCATTACCAGTGGAACTGCAAGACAAGCTCAATGGCAGCGGCGACAGCCTCAGGATGACCGCCGCTTTTTTCGAAAAAATAATGGTTACTGTCTGACTGCGTACGCAGAAGAAGAAGAAGAAGACTGATTGTTTGATAACGAGAAAAAGCTGGGATAAGACATGTTTTTTTAGTGAAATAGATTAGTACGTCTGAACAGTAGAATGGCACGACACTTGCTTATTACAGGTGGAAGTTCCGGTTTCAAATCTCCGTTGCCGGCACTCTTCAGTAGAACCAGCATGAATTGTTACCTAGATTCATTTTAGAAAATAAAGGCAGCGAGAAATGAACTGGTCACTCAAACCCTTAAAACCAACTACAATGAATTGTCTAACATGTCAACCCCAACCGAAGTGTTTACTCGGGAACTACAATTTAGATGTGATTCTTTGAGAGCGATAAAACACTTTTCGTTATCTCACGCAACACTACCTCATTGAAATATTTTCTGTCGATCTCCGACTCTCGCTCTCTCTCTCTCTCACTCTCTCTCTCTCTCTCTCTCTCTCTCTCTCTCTCTCGCACACACGTCTAATTACTTTCAAATATCACACGAAATCAATGCAGTCGACAACAACAACAACAACACGAAACCGCGTGCTGTCAGATGAGTATCGATATAGCTACAGTCTTGGTAACGCTATCAACACTCTATTTATAGATATGATTGCCTTGCACGTCCGCTCTTTTTACGTTGATCATCATCACGTGTCGTGCCGGACAGTGAGTTCACACCTCTCAACAACGTTATGTTCCTTGTAGTGTCTGTCGATCCTGTCTGTAGATGACTTTCCTCACCCCGGTGCTAAATGGTTAAATACTCATTTATATATCTCACTTTCTCTCTCTCTCTCTCTCTCTCTCTCTCTCTCTCTCTCTGCGACCAAAAAGTACTTATGATCAAGTGAAACATACTGATCTAGACCTTCACATCATTTACTCGTTCTTGTTCCCCATGGTGGTGAATTTAGTAAGCACATAGCGTTACACTACATCCACGAAAAACCACTATACTTTCCAAGTATGCCTCGAGAGGCAATAAGAGCCACTGTAACTTATTTTTAAATGAAAGTCGTCTAGATTTTACTCGGCTCACTACAAGTAGCTTCAAACAACAACAACATAAACATCAACAAAGATAACAATACAATAAAAAACGATAACAACAACAACGACATCTACAACAACAACGATATAAACATCAATAATAACAACACAACTATGATATTAACATCAACAGCAGTAACAGACACAACGACAACGGCATCAACAACAATGACAACAACAACATCGATAAAAACAGTAACAGTGACAAGAATACATCAACGACATCAACAACAACATCAATAATAATGATATCAATAACAATATTAACAACAACGACACCGACAAGATCAATAACAACGACAAAAACAGCGACATCAACAAAAACAACAGCGACAGCAACAACAACGACAGCGACGTTAACAAAAAGGACAACAGCAACAGCGACATCAACAACAACGACAACAACAACGACATCAACAACTATAACAAGAACAATAGCGACATCAACAACAACAACATCAACAGCAACAGCGACATCAACAACAACAACAGCGACATAAACAACAACAACAGCAACGACATCAGCAACAACGACAGCGAAATAAACAACGACAACTACAAAAACAATAACAGCGATATCAACAACAATAACAGCGACATAAACACCAACGACGACAGCAACAACATCGACACCAACAACAACAACAACAACAACATCAACATGAACAACAATAACAATAACAACAACAACAGCGACATCAACAACAACATCATCGACATCAACAACAACAACAATAACAACATCAACAACGACAGCGACATTAACAACAGCAACAACAACGACAAACAACAACAACAGCGACATCAACATCAGCGACATCAACAACAACAGCGACATCACGAACAGCAACAACAACAACAGCGACATTAACAACAACAACAGCGACATTAACAACAATAACAGCGACAACAACAACATCAACAACAACAATAGCGACATCAACAACAGCGGCAACAACAACAAACATAAACAACAATAACATCATAGACATCAACAACAGCGACAGCGACATAAACAACAACAACAGCGACAACAACAACATCAATAACAACAACAGCGACATTAACAACAACAACATCGACAACAACAGCGACATCTTAACCACTTTTACTGAATTCTATATTCTTGTGGAATGTTTTTTGGCTGTAGAATTGTAATGGCTCCTCTTACAACCAATGGCTTACTAAAAATCGTAGAAAATAGCACTCATCGCTGTAGTGCTCTGCATAACTTCTAAGCAGACATTCTACAGCAGAGATTTCTGTGCCAATTTTCCCATCTTTTGGCGAGGCTGCTGTAACAGTTCCTGCCGTCAGGTACACGCCGTCATCGCAAGGTCAAAGTTTTTTTATGCTGGTGTACCTGACCTTGACAGTAGCCATTGAACATAAAGGATGAAGTGTTAGAGAGACTATTGTTCAGCTTGTATGCGGTCGGGTGGGTAATTCTTTTCTTCGTTGATTTTATTTTGCTATAACTGTAGGTCATGCGCCCATTTACAAATTGAACTATTACAGCTGGGTCGACTAGAGCGTGGAAGCAGCGGGAGTTGAACTCCATACCTTTGGTATGAAAAGTTAATGTTCTAGTATTACAGTTCGGCAAAGTAAATCCTTGGTGTACTAAGAGCTGGAGTTTTCAGCGTGTTCCAATTCTTCCCGGTTTGGGGAAGAGGAGACTCATTTCTGGTCAGACAAAGAAGACTGATCAGACTATGTAAGTTAGGGTCAGGTCAACGTACTTACCAAGACCCCCACCTTACTTCCATGCAGTAATCCATGGAAACAAGCTGTTTCATCACAGTATGGCTAACGAGCTCGATGTAATCTCTGTTGTAGTGAGCGATACGCAGCTGAAGTCAAGTATAGCACAACAGTCTGAAAGATACATGTCCAATCTTTATCAACACCATTGGGATGTGAGGAAAACAACTGCACCCTGCCACGTAATGTCTTTTCAGGCCACACAAGCGAGTAAACTTATTCATCGTGTGCAATAGCCCAACCCCTTTTTAAACGATTCTCACAGTGACATATTTCGTTACCAGGATGAATGGAAGACCCTGATGAGCTGACAGTGAACACGACAGCCTTTGTCATCTTTTTCCTAATCTTAAGCGTCCTTGGCATTCTCTGGACAGTTTCCTGTAGCTGGATGACAGGGCGGAAGAAGCGACAACGGGTCGGCAACAACGCCAATGCAGACGATCTGGTGTTACAAGTCGCATCACAAATGAATAGGTAAGGCTCAGACTAAAGTAACCATTTTTCTTTTCTACAGTTTTTCTTGAAGATGGAAGAACTCATTACGAGTACCTTGAAACCGATAACAATATTACAATATATACAGGTGCTCTGTCCACTCCCATTACTACCACTCTCCATTTAACCTAGCGGTAAATGGATACCTGACTTACTGTTAAGAACGAACAAAAATGGAACTGGATAGTTCTACCAATAAAGAAACTGTCTTCTCGTACAATGGTATCTCTTAACACTTCATCTCCGATAGCAGTATCTACTATATAATTATCTTTCCCTCTCAAAAATAGGCTGCCTAAGCGAACCGCTTCGACTAGTAATATTATTCCATCAGTATATATAAATGCATCAGCAAACTGGATACTATTACGTAATATTTGGTCTAACCTCGAGGCTGCTTTTCCACTGGACTGGTCTCAGCATCTCCTCCCCATGGTGGTGATGTCTCTGTAGTCTCCTCTCATGTTATCTCCAGTGTGAACCGATGTTTCCTTATTGTTTAATCTTTTATCTAACTTGACGTGACGGTTGTCCGGAAGCGTATCGGATAGATGTCCTTCTGTTTCTCCAACTTGAACCAACTTCCCGATAATCTAGAGAGCTTGTCTACACATATTCCACTATTGGGGCCTTTTAATCTGTCAAATTTGTATGGCTATTGTACAGGTCATTCAAAAGGTTAGACAGGAAAACACCGTTTTAAAAATATTTACTGTTCAATATACGCGACATGCTCAAATGAACCCCGCCCGCGCTGCGCCACGTGGACATACGCCGAGTAGCATGATGATACCACGTGGACATAACGCGAGTAGCATGAGGACGCCACGTGCACATAACGCGAGAAGCATGAGGACGCCACGTGGACATAAGGCGAGTAGCATGAGGACGCCACGTGGACATAACGCGAGTAGCATGAGGACACCACGTGAACATAACGCGAGTAGCATGAGGACGCCACGTGGACATAACGCGAGTAGCATGAGGACGCCACGTGGACATAAGTCGAGTAGCATGATGACGCCACGTGGACATACGCGAGGATGACGCCACATACAAATGTGCAAGTGTTCACTTGTTCATTATTCTCGCATACATAGTTTCGGCTACAGACCGTTGAGAAAATGGCGGATGTGATGCGGAATCCGTCCAGGGTTGATCAGCCAGGGGTGATTCGGTTCTTAACAGCTGAAGAAAGTCGACCGATATGTATTCATCGCACAATGAAAGCAGTGTATTGTGACAAACGTGTGTCGAGGACAACCGTGAAGGACTGAGCATGGATGTTTCGCGAATGATTCAACGAAAGATCTTCCGCGAACAAGTCAGTCGCATTTTGTTAGAACAGAAGAAGCCGAGCTGATATGAAGTTGATGCATCAATATTGGTGGACCGTAGTCGGAGTTTACGTTCGCTAGAAGAGGAATTCACTGTGTATCTTGGGACAATTCAAATGGTGGTTTGGAAGAAACTGAAGTATGGGAAAGTTTGTTCACAATGAGTCCCAACTAAAGGAAGAACGCATGAGGTGGAATTTGAACCACTTGTTGCGTGATTTTTCTCGGCCGGCTTTCGAAGTCTACCCAAGCAGTAAGATGCCTTTGGCGACTTTTTCTAACGAGCCCCGTTGCATGTTTTCTTCATAACAATTGCTTTGTTAAATTCTGCCACACCTGCTGACGTTGCTTTCATATGTTTGTAATAAATCTACTAGGGGCGAGTTTCACTTGAACACGTTTCGTACAGATATTTAGTTCCCCTCGCACATAGTCCCGTGAGCCTTATTCAGGCTGTAGTTTAGGAACTTTTGAGGACGAAGTTCGTGGCTAGAGTTTGCTCGTAAATTGAAAGAAAAAAAAAACAACCAAGTTTCAAATGGTAACCTTACAAGCGGGAAATAAATTATTAAACCATGTCTTTGTATTGTAACTTGCTAAACTGGTTGCTCAAGATGTCAAGAGTATCCCGCATGTGCCATTACGTCACCATGATGGCACGTGCAGGACACTCTTGACATCCTTAGCAACGATATTAAAGAGTTACAACACAAAGGCATAGTTTAAAAAAAAATTATATCCCGATTGTAAGGTTTTCATTTGAAGCCCACTCGTTCATAATGAGAAACAGATGAGAGGGCACATGAAAAGATGAAAATAAAATGGGACGTGAGAAGATGAAAATAAGATGGGACGAGAAGATGACGATGATTTAAAATCGGAGGAGAAGAGGATGAGATGGGACAGGAGGAAATAAGCTGAGACAGTGAGAAAGGAGCAGAAGAAGATGAAAATAAGATGAGACATGACAAGATGAAAATAATTTAAGAGCGGAGGAGAAAATGATTAGATGGAACAGGAGAAGATAAGCTGAGACAGGAACAGAAGAACTTAACTTAACTTAACGTCTTTATACTGGTTTAGAAGACTCTGCATAGTCTGTATACAACCAGTTTCATTATCCTGCTCTAAAAGCTATACACATCCACTTTATTCTGAAATGCATTAATTGTCACTGCCTCCACTATTTCCTGTGGCAATGCATTGCAAGCAATCACCACTCTCTGACTGATAAAATATTTCCCATCTAATCTGGACTTTTCTTTAGTTAATTTGAATCTATGCCCTCTTGTTCTTGTAGGTAGTTGTATTTTGAAAAAAAGTTGTTATAGTCTAATACATCTTTTCGATTGATTATGTTATAAGCCTGTTTTAAGTCACCTCGAATTCTTTTCTTTTCTAGACACTGTAGTCCGGTTATTATAATTTTTTTCTCGTTACTGTAATTCTAAAATCTCACTATCAGCTTTGTCGTTCTCCTTTTTAATCCTTTCCAGCATGTTTATATCCTCTCTACGATAAGGATTCCACACCTGTACACAGTACTCCAATCTAGGTCTAACTAATGCTTTATGCAGTTTGACTATCACTTCCTTGCTCCTATGTTTTATATTTCTTTTTATCAAACCTAACATTGAAATTGCATTTTCCCTGCTACCTGGACTTGCTCACTCCCCTTACCTGTGATCTATTATAACCCATGGGTCCTTTTCCTTTTCTATCTTTCTAATATTGTTCTGAAATTATGTTCCATATTGGATCTACCAATGTGGATGACTGTACATTTATCCACATTTTACATCATTTGCCAGCTCACAGACCATTCTCGAATTTTATCTAAATCCGATCTCAGTTCTGCTTCAGATGAGACACTACTGCATATTTTGTGTCATCCCCGAATTTTGCAACCCACATCCCACATCAATGTCCAAATCGTTTATATATATCAAGAACAATATTGATGCAAAAAAACCGAGCCCTGTAGCACTCCACTTTTTACTTAGGTGACTTCTTATCGTCTTATTTATGCCCACTCTCTTCCTTCTTCCCGTTAACCAATTTTCAATCAATTTGACAACTTCCCCATCTATTCTATCTGATTTTAACTTTTCAAATAATCTTTGATGAGGTACTCTATCAAAGACCTTTGCAAAAGCTAGATAAATAACATCTACTGATTCCCCTTAATCTATCATTTAACCTCCCTCACGAATTTTAATATATTTTTTAAGCACAATCTCCCTTTAGTAAAACCCATACCCATGCTGACTATTTCTGATTTGATTAGCCTTATCTAAATGCATTATCATTGTGTTAGAAATTTAAACTAGTTAGGCCTATGAAGTATGAGACTAAAGATAGGCCTACAATAGGGTGCTATAGAGGATGTAGTCAAAGGGGTAATTTGGTGTCAGGGAAGTGTGAAATACATAGTAGAAAAGCAAACACTAAAATGATAAAGCAGAAGCAAAAAGAGGAAAACCAACAAAATTACAAACTAAAATGTTTTTATGCAAATGTGAGAAGCATAGTAAATAAAAGAGAAGAATTGGAACTGTATGTAGAAGAAGAAAAACCAGATATAATAGGGTTAACAGAATCATGGACATATGAGGAGATTACAGATAGTGAACTTGAAATTGAGGGATATACAATGTTAAGGAAAGATAGGATAATTGGAGACAAGACTAAGGGAGGTGGCGTTTTATTATACTGTATAAATTCTGTTAATATAACGATCAAAGATTATTTATCATGTGGTAACAAAAATGAAAGTGTATGGGGAGAAATAGAAAGTGGGGGTGAAAAAACAGTGATTGGAGTGTGCTATAGATGTCCATCAAGTCAAAAAGAGGAAGATGAGGAGCTGATTAGTAGCATAGCAAAGGCAAGTAAAGGGAAATTATTATTAATGGGAGATTTCAACTATCCAGAAATAAAATGGGATATGGCAGAAGCACTTGTAGAGTCAAAACCTTTTGTTACGTGCATAACTGACAATTTTTTAATTCAACATGTAGAAGCAGCCACCAGAGGCAAAAACATACTCGACCTAGTTTTTACCACAGAGGAAAATATGATTGAAAACGTTACCGTTGGGGAACTGTTTGGCTCAAGTGACCATCAAATCATCCGTTGGGATCTTATTGCAGGGAAAGAAGTAAACATAAACACGCGAACATACGACTACTCTAAGACAGATGTTAAGAGGATGAAAGAGGCAGCGAACCACATAATCTGGAAAGATATTATTGTAGGAACAGATGTTGAACAGGAGTGGGAAAGTTTTAAAACAGTTCTAGAAACGCTAAAAGAGGAATGTGTTCCATGTAGGGAGGTAAACCCCAAGCGTAAAAAGTGGATAACTAGATTTGTAGTGAAATGTAAAAGAGCAAAAAATAAAGCATGGCAAAAATATATAGAGGCAGGTAAATCAAAAGAAACATATGTAAAATATTTGGACAAGCAGAACATATCTCAGAAAGCGAATAAAACAGCAAAAATAGACTTTGAAAAAAAACTTGCTCAGAGGATCAAGACTGACAGTAAAAGCTTCTTTTCTTATGTTAGAAATAAACAAAGAACGAAAGACAAAGTAGGCCCTCTCATAGACAGTACAGGGAAAATAATAAGTGAGAATAGGGAGGCTGCTAATCTGCTTAATCAGTACTTTGGCACAGTCTTCACAAAGGAGGACTGCTCCGAGATCCCAGAGCCTATAGATATTTTTCAAAGAGACATGGATACAGCGGGATTAAGATCAATCTGTATTACAGAGGAAATGGTTTTAAAAAAATTGGAGGGGTTGAAAGTGAATAAATGTCCAGGTCAAGATGGTATTCACCCAAAATTGCTGTATGAAATTAGAAACCAACTAGCAAAACCATTGGCTATATTATGTTCTCAATCACTTACAAAAGGGATTGTTCCACGGGATTGGAAAGATGCAGGAGTGATCCCCTTATTCAAAAAAGGCAAAAAATCAGATCCGGCAAATTATAGACCGGTGAGTTTAACGAGCATAGTCTGTAAATTGTTAGAGTCAATAATCAAAGAAAACATTGTAATGCATTTAGAAAAATGTAATCTAATTAGAAATAGTCAGCATGGGTTTACTAGAGGGAGATCATGCTTAACAAATCTATTAGAATTCATGGAGGAGGTTACTAAAATCATAGATAAAGGGGAGCCAGTGGATGTTATTTATCTAGACTTTGCAAAGGCCTTTGATAGAGTACCTCATCAAAGATTATTTCGAAAGTTAAAATCACATGGAATAGGTGGCGAAGTTGCCAAATGGATTGAAAATTGGTTAACAGGAAGAAGGCAGAGGGTGGGCATAAATAAGGAGTACTCTGAGTGGAGTGAAGTGAAAAGTGGTGTGCCACAGGGCTCGGTTTTGGGACCAATTTTGTTCTTGATATATATAAATGATTTGGACATTGATATGAGATCCATGATTGCAAAATTTGCTGATGACACAAAACTATGCAGTAGTGTCTCATCTAAAGCGGAAGTGGATATATTGATGTCGGATCTAGATAAAATTCGAGAATGGTCTGTAAGCTGGCAAATGGAGTTTAATGTAGATAAATGTACAGTCATCCACATGGGTAGATCCAATATGGAACATAAATACAGAATGGGAGAAAACAATATTAGAAAGATAGATAAGGAAAGGGACCTAGGGGTTATAATAGATCATACAGGAAAGGTGAGTGAGCAAGTTAAGGTAGCAGTGAAAAAGGCAAATGCAATGTTAGGTATGATAAAAAGAAATATTAAACATAGGAGCAAGGAAGTGATCGTCAAACTATATAAAGCTTTAGTTAGACCTAGATTGGAGTACTGTGTACAGGTGTGGAGTCCTTATCATAGAGGGGACATAAACATGCTAGAAAGAATACAAAAAAGAGCGACAAAGATGATAGTTGGATTCCAGAATTACAGTTATGAGGAACGACTCAGAAAAACGGGCCTACAGTGTCTCGAAGAGAGAAGAATTCGTGGTGACTTAATACAGGTTTATAAGATGATCAGAGGAATCGATAAATTAGACTATAACAAGTTTTTTAAAATACAGCCACCTACAATAACACGAGGGCATAGCTACAAGCTGATTAAAGTGAGGTCCAGGTTAGATATTAGGAAATATTTTTTTAGTCAGAGAGTGGTGTCTGCTTGGAATGCATTGCCAGGGGAGGTGGTGGAGGCAGGGACAGTTAATGCGTTTAAGAATAAACTGGATGCGCATAGATTTTAGAGCAAGGTGATGTAAATGTAACTGGTTGTATACAGACTCTGCAGGGTCTTCTAAACCAGTATAAAGACGTTAAGTTAAGTTAAGTTAAGTTATTACAGTGTTTTCTTGTATTATTGACTATCAGGTACTAATTTAGTATATTATCTGCCTCCCTATTCTCACTGATTATTTTTTCTGTGCTGTCTATGAGAGGACCTTACTTTGTCTGTCGTTCTTTGTTTATTTCTAACATTAGAAAAGAAGCTTTTACTAACAATCTTGATCCCCTCAGCAAGCTTTTTTTTCCCAAGTCCATTTTTGCTGTTTTATTCACTTTCTGAGCTATGTTCTGCTTGTCCAAATATTTTAAATGTTTCTTTTGATTTACCTGCCTCTAAATATATTTTCCATGCTTTATTTTTAGCTCTTCTACATTTAACCACAAATCTAGTTATTCACTTTTTACGCTTGGGGTTTAGCTTTCTACATGGAACACATTCTTCTTTCAGCTTTTCTAGAACTGTTTTATAACTCTCCAACTTTTGTTCAAATCTGTTCCTTCGACGATATCTTTGAAGATTAAGTTACACGCTGCCTCTTTCATCTTCTTAACATCTGCCTAAGAGTAGTGGAATGTTGGTGTGTTTATGTTTACTTCTTTCCCTGTTATAAGATTCCAACGGGTGAAGGTAAGATCGGACAAGAGATGATGAGATGGGGCAGGAGAAGAAGTAGATACAATGGGACATGAAAATATGATTGGGCACAGGAGAACATGAAGATGAACTAGGAAAGTAAAAGATGAGCTGGGACAGGAAGACAGAAGGATGAGTTGGGATAGGAGAAAAAGAAGATTAAATGAGGTTGGAGAAGAAGAAGATGAGGTGGGAATGGAATTGAAGATGTGTTAGGACAGGAGAAGATGGACTGGGACAGGAGGAGGAGAAGAAGAGATGGTACAGGAGGAGTGTAGACGAAAAGATGGGACAGGAGAATATGGACTGGGACAGAAGGAGGAGAAGATGAGATGGTACAGGAGGAGTATAGACGAAAAGATAGGACAGAAGAAGATGGACTGGGACAGAAGGAGGAGAAGATGAGATGGTACAGGAGGAGTGCAGAAGACGAGAGATGGGACAGGAGAAGATGTGCTTGGACACAAGAACACAGAAATGAAGATGAGCTGAGACAGATGCTAAAGAAGATTAGCTTGAAAAGGAGAGGAGATAAATTATCTGGTACCAGAGGTGTAGTAAGTCTTTTGGGGGCCCTTGTGAAGAATCGCGATTGTGGGCATCTTCGATTCCAAACGAAAAATACTCACTGTTGAATATAACAAACTGAAAACATATTCACACTGAAGCGGTTTTCGGTTGATGCAGTTGAGTTGTCCTAACGCACTTATTAAAATCGCCGTTTTTCTCTTTCTTAAACGCTGGTCTTCAAAGTGATCTTTAACATCCCAAGGCTCTGGCAGGCTAACAAAAGTATAATTTTGCATGCTCTGCAATTTCAAATCCGATGACTTGACCATGACATGGATTGTACTCTGGGCACCTTTTGAAGATTGTATTATTTTGTGGCGTCTAAACCCCTGAATAAATACCACTCAAGAAAGTAGTCTTCTTAGTTTCAAGACGGTCTTCAAAGCAATTGTTTATTACAGTATCACACCGGCCGACAGCAATTTGATCACGATCTATCAAAACACTAATATGTTGATCACGATCAATGTTTTAAAATTTTTTAAAATTTAATTTAATTTTTGCGTTCGCCTTATTTCTCATAGCCACAAGACGGTGTGCGTTGCACTGTAGATTTTATTTTGCGCCTGTTGGCCTAGTGCATCCGACTTCAGCATGCATTTTATGTAATGGTCTGCCTTCCCCTGCATTTCCTAGGGGTTTGCTTCCTCAGGGTAACGGCCGGTGCTTTGGTGGGGATCGAACCCAGCACCTTCGGGTTGTGAGCCGTGTGACTTAACCACTAGCCACGCCGTCCCCACATCACGATCTATCAAAACACTAATAAATTGTTCACGAACTAACAAAACCCCAATATATTGATGACGAACTATCAAAACACCAATAAATTGTTCACGAACTATCAAAACACCAATAAATGATTCTCAAATTGTCAACCTATAAAGTTTCTGCAACGTTTGATTTTACAGGGACATAACGAAAGAATTGACTACGTTCATAAGTTTTTGTTGTTGTCTTAGGTTGTGTCCACCTCAATTGAAATAAAAGGAGCAGATCTCCTAACGTCAAATATGTCATCCTTAACGCTTCGTGCTAACAATACTGATCAGTTTATTTTTAAATTGAGGAAATGAGGTACTTTTAACAGTACCCTGGTAGTTTTCAAACATGAAAAGACGTTGATAAAAGTTTGTACATTGCAACTGTTCTCACAGCTGTTAAGGCCCGCCAACATGTTCCCTGTGTCCTTGAATGCAAAATTAACCCCGTCGTCATGTTCTCTGTGTTCCATGAATGACAAGTTAGTCTAGTCCCACCATGATGTGACCTGTGTCTCCTTCAATGGCAAGTTAGACTATCGTCACGTTCCCGTGTCTCCTGAATGCTAAGTCAGTCCCAACACCATGTTCCTTGTGTCCCATCAATGTCAAGTTAGTCCCACGATCATATTCCATGTGTCCATGAATGTCAAATTAACCACACCAACATGTTTCCTGTGTCCCATAAATCTCAAGTAAGTGGCGCCACTATTTCCTCTATGTCCTCTGAATGTCAAGTTAGTGGCGCACTATTTCCTCTATGTCCCCTGAATGTCAAGTTAGACGCAGCCAGCATGCATGTGACGCTAATTATTCCGTCAATAACTTGCCTTCTGAAACCTATTTACTTTCCTGTACCATCTTCCATTTCTGCAGTAAATGTTTTGTTCAAGCGCCACTGTTTCAGAAACAGGAAGCAATGTACTTGTATGTGATCAACAGATGTTTCATGAATGAGTACGTTTGTAAGGTGTCCCAAATCGCGATATACTCTTACATAAGACATGTGTAATATACGGACAAAAAACACTACCTTACGTAAGGTCTATGTGCAATATACTGAGACAATCGTGACACTACCCAATGTTCAGGCAGTGTAGCTGGAAACAGACTGCCACAGAAGCGTGATCAGTGATAAAGGGATCGACACTTTGAGGCTGTTTAGAAGTTCATCATTATACTTCAAGTACGAAGAACCAGGCCGACATTCTTCAGCGAGCCGGGTGATATAAGAAGGACCACGTCAAAGGTGAAGTACTCAGCACAAGCTTCTTCTTCTAACAACAACAACAAGAACAACAACAACAACAACAAACTTATTCCCTTACCACATGTATGGAAAACTCTAGTGTATCTGTTTTCTGCTCCCAGCACTTACTTATGGGTTTATATATTAATGTCCCCGTAATGATCGGTGAATGTTGCTAGATTATAGGCTGCTTATCAACTAGGTGGCCGGTCTCTCAGAGCTGCAGCTTCGACCGCCCACTTCACTATATATCTCCTATAAATATGCTGCCTAGTTGGCTTTATTCTTCTATCAGTTTTAGCTTTGCGATATTGATTGCTGCTATTTTCACTTTCCGTGCCTTATTAATTTTCAGAATGTATTTTTACTTTCTGTCAGTATTCACCATGTGCGATTTGTAGAACAAGCTAGAGTGTTAGTTATTCGCTGAACAGACCCGGTTGTCACACATTCCAGTTTACCCTTCTGTGAACTGCTTCCTGACTCTACTTTGAGTTATGGAAGGGAAAGGCGCTAATCATTTAATTGTTCATCACATGTCACGAGAGTGATACCTAGCATATTGTCTACACTTCATATCATACAGCAGCTGGCTTGGACTACCTGAAGTCCCCATACAACAGTAATGATACCTCTAACACGTCATCCCATACGGGTTATCACACGGTCTTTACCTTCGGGTACATTGTCTTCTGATGCTGAACAACTAGTACAATAAACATTTTAGAACACGGTCATTCACCCTCTAGAACACGATCATTCACCCTCTAGAACACGGTCATTCATCCTCTAGAACACGGTCATTCACCCTCTAGAACATGGTCATTCACCCTCTAGAAAATGGCCCTTCAACCTCTAGAACATGGTCATTCACCTTCTAGAACACGGTCATTCACTTTCTAGAACATGGCCCTTCACCCTCTAGAACATGGCCCTTCACCCTCTAGAACATGGCCTTTCACTCTCTAGAACATGGTCATTCACCTTCTAGAACACGGTCATTCACCATCTACAACACGGTCATTCATCCTCTAGAACATGGCCCTTCACCCTCTAGAACATGGTCATTCAACCACTAGAACACGGTCATTCACCTTCCAGAACACGGTCCTTCACCCCTTCTAGAACATGGCCCTTCACCCTCTTGAACATGGCCCTTCACCCTTTAGAACACGGTCATTCAACCTCTAGAACACGGACTTTCACCTTCTAGAACACAGTCATTCACCTTCTAAAACATGGCCCTTCACCCTCTAGAACACGGTCATTTATCTTCTAGAACACGGTCATTCACCTTCTAGAACATGGCCCTTCACCCTTAGAACATGGTCATTCACCTTCTAGAACATGGCCCTTCACCCTCTAGAACATTGTCATTCACCTTCTAGAACATGGCCCTTCACCCTCTCGAACATGGCCCTTCACCCTCTAGAACACGGTCATTCACCTTCCAGAACACAGTCATTCACCCCTTCTAGAACATGGCCCTTCACCCTCTAGAACACAGTCATTCACCTTCTAGAACATGGTCATTCACCCTCTAGAACATGGCCCTTCACCCTCGAGAACATGGTCATTCACCTTTTAGAACACGGTTATTCACCCTCTAGAACACGGTCATTCACCTTCTAGAACACGGTCATTCACCTTCTAGAACACGGTCATTCACCTTCTAGAACATGGCCCTTCACCCTCGAGAACATGGTCATTCACCTTTTAGAACATGGTCATTCACCTTCTAGAACACGGTCATTCACCCTCTACAACACGGTCATTCATCCTCTAGAACATGGCCCTTCACCCTCTAGAACACGGTCATTCAACCTCTAGAACATGGCCCTTCACCCTCTAGAACATGGTCATTCAACCTCTAGAACACGGTCATTCACATTCAGAACACGGTCCTTCACCCCTTCTAGAACATGGCCCTTGACCCTCTAGAACACGGTCATTCAACCTCTAGAACATGGCCCTTCACCCTCTAGAACATGGTCATTCAACCTCTAGAACACGGTCATTCACATTCCAGAACACGGTCCTTCACCCCTTCTAGAACATGGCCCTTCACCCTCTAGAACATGGCCTTTCACCCTCTTGAACATGGCCCTTCACCCTCTAGAACACGGTCATTCAACTTCTAGAACACGGACTTTCACCTTCTAGAACACAGTCATTCACCTTCTAAAACATGGCCCTTCACCCTCTAGAACACGGTCATTCATCCTCTAGAACACGGTCATTCACCCTCTAGAACATGGTCATTCACCCTCTAGAAAATGGCCCTTCAACCTCTAGAACATGGTCATTCACCTTCTAGAACACGGTCACTCACCTTCTAGAACATGGCCCTTCACCCTCTAGAACACGGTCATTCACCTTCTAGAACACGGTCATTCACTTTCTAGAACATGGCCCTTCACCCTCTAGAACATGGCCCTTCACCCTCTAGAACATGGCCTTTCACTCTCTAGAACATGGTCATTCACCTTCTAGAACACGGTCATTCACCATCCACAACACGGTCATTCATCCTCTAGAACATGGCCCTTCACCCTCTAGAACATGGTCATTCAACCACTAGAACACGGTCATTCACCTTCCAGAACACGGTCCTTCACCCCTTCTAGAACATGGCCCTTCACTCTCTAGAACATGGCCTTTCACCCTCTTGAACATGGCCCTTCACCCTTTAGAACACGGTCATTCAACCTCTAGAACACGGACTTTCACCTTCTAGAACACAGTCATTCACCTTCTAAAACATGGCCCTTCACCCTCTAGAACACGGTCATTTATCTTCTAGAACACGGTCATTCACCTTCTAGAACATGGCCCTTCACCCTTAGAACATGGTCATTCACCTTCTAGAACATGGCCCTTCACCCTCTAGAACATTGTCATTCACCTTCTAGAACATGGCCCTTCACCCTCTCGAACATGGCCCTTCACCCTCTAGAACACGGTCATTCACCTTCCAGAACACAGTCATTCACCCCTTCTAGAACATGGCCCTTCACCCTCTAGAACACAGTCATTCACCTTCTAGAACATGGTTATTCACCCTCTAGAACATGGCCCTTCACCCTCGAGAACATGGTCATTCACCTTTTAGAACACGGTTATTCACCCTCTAGAACACGGTCATTCACCTTCTAGAACACGGTCATTCACCTTCTAGAACACGGTCATTCACCTTCTAGAACATGGACCTTCACCCTCGAGAACATGGTCATTCACCTTTTAGAACATGGTCATTCACTTTCTAGAACACGGTCATTCACCCTCTACAACACGGTCATTCATCCTCTAGAACATGGCCCTTCACGCTCTAGAACACGGTCATTCAACCTCTAGAACATGGCCCTTCACCCTCTAGAACATGGTCATTCAACCTCTAGAACACGGTCATTCACATTCAGAACACGGTCCTTCACCCCTTCTAGAACATGGCCCTTGACCCTCTAGAACACGGTCATTCAACCTCTAGAACATGGCCCTTCACCCTCTAGAACATGGTCATTCAACCTCTAGAACACGGTCATTCACATTCCAGAACACGGTCCTTCACCCCTTCTAGAACATGGCCCTTCACCCTCTAGAACATGGCCTTTCACCCTCTTGAACATGGCCCTTCACCCTCTAGAACACGGTCATTCAACTTCTAGAACACGGACTTTCACCTTCTAGAACACAGTCATTCACCTTCTAAAACATGGCCCTTCACCCTCTAGAACACGGTCATTCAACCTCTAGAACATGGCCCTTCACCCTCTAGAACATGGCCTTTCACCCTCTTGAACATGGCCCTTCACCCTCTAGAACACGGTCATTCAACTTCTAGAACACGGACTTTCACCTTCTAGAACACAGTCATTCACCTTCTAAAACATGGCCCTTCACCCTCTAGAACACGGTCATTTATCTTCTAGAACACGATCATTCACTTTCTAGAACATGGCCCTTCACCCTTAGAACATGGTCATTCACCTTTTAGAACATGGCCCTTCACCCTCTAGAACATTGTCATTCACCTTCTAGAACATGGCCCTTCACCTTCTAGAACATGGCCCTTCACCCTCTAGAACACGGTCATTCACCTTCCAGAACACAGTCACTCACCCCTTCTAGAACATGGCCCTTCAGCCTCTAGAACACAGTCATTCACTTTCTATAACACGGTCATTCACCCTCTAGAACACGGTCATTCACCTTCTAGAACACGGTCATTCAACCTCTAGAACATGGCCCTTCACCCTCGAGAACATGGTCATTCACCTTCTAGAACACGGTTATTCACCCTCTAGAACACGGTCATTCACCTTCTAGAACACGGTCATTCACCTTCTAGAACACGGTCATTCACCTTCTAGAACATGGCCCTTCACCCTCGAGAACATGGTCATTCACCTTCTAGAACACGGTCATTCACCCTCTAGAACATGGCCCTTCAACCTCTAGAACACGGTCATTCACCATCTAGAATACGGCCATTCACCCTCTATTGTCCCATGCACCCTATCCACCATTTGTCAGAATGGCATTTCCCCCTTTTCCAAAATTGTCTGACTTAGAAAGTGCATTCCAAAATAATATGCAAATAATACTGACAATATATTATTGTTTCTATATTAGTACATATACATCGACTTCAATTATTTGTCCCGTGTTTCACCAATTTAAAAGAAATAGAAAATGGAGATGGTTTTTAAAAAGTTTAATAAAAGTTATTTAAAAAAAAGAGGGGGACGGCGTAGCCTAGTGGTTAAGTGGCACGGCTCACAACCCGAAAGTACTGGGTTCTTCTTCTTCTTCTTCTTCTTCTTCTTCTTCGTAAGCTATCAAACGTCAATCTGTATTTTTTCGAAAAAAGCAGCGGTCATCCTGAGGCTGTTGGCCAAGCCATAGAACTTGTCTAGTGTTGCCACTGGCGATGGCCACATGTGCTTTCTCTGGTCCTCGTATATCGGGCAGTTTTGCAGCAGATGTTCAGCGGTCATTTTTTCTGTACCACAAGTACATTCGTCAGTGCCATCTATCTTCAGTTTATTGAATAGGTGGTACCTCAGTCTGTTGTGGCCTGTGCGGAGTCTGAAGACCTCGACCTGCTCTCTTCTGTTCAACTGGTAATACGCATCATTTTTTGTGTAGCCAGTATGTTCTGTTTCCCATTTGGCCATGTATCTGGCCCTAATAAGCCTTTTGGACTCTTTGTAGGTCACACTAGAGTATGGTTGTGGTAGTCTTGCACCTTCTTTTGCCAGTCTGTCTGCCTCCTCGTTTCCATGGATGTTACAATGAGATGGAACCCACTGTACCACTAATCTTTTTGGTGCGGACTGCTGACATAGTTGACAGAGTACTGCTCTTAAATCATTAACTTCTGTATTTTTCTGGCTTTTTTGCTGTGACTAAGGCCAGGGCATATGTAAACAGGACTATCTGGCTTGCATTGCTTTCGCCTGTCAGAATTGCTTCGACTGCAGCACTCAGTGCCTCTGCCTCCGCTCTGAAATTTGTTAGGCTCAGGAATACTCCTGCCTCTTCTTTATGTGTAGTGTTTGTTACAGAACGGTCGGTGTATGCATGGGTCCAGTCCATGCTTGGGTAGATTTTCCTTATGTAACTCAGGGTTATGTCTCTTCTATCTTTTTCAGTCTGGCTGTTCTTGTTTCCAATACCTGGTATATTTTTTACCACCTCCGGAATGATATGCTGCTTCCAGGTAGGTTTGCGTACAGTAGGGATGGGCTTTGGTATTGTTACCATGTTCATAGGTTCTTCGCTCATCTTAGCTTTGGCTATTTCTGCAAAGTTTCTCCGCTTTAGTTTCCCATTTTCAAATCTATTTAGTCTCTGGTGCACTGGATGGTCTGTCAGTGTTCTGAGTTTCTCTGCTTGCTGCTGGGCTCTGCAGTCTATTCTGACGGTCATTAATTGCAGATTTGAAATCTTTTCAAGTTCTACAATTGGCGTTGACTTAATGCCTCCAGTTATAACTCTCATGGCTTGGTTTTGAATTTTGCTAATTTTATCAAAGTTCGACTTTGCTGCTGTTGTCCATGCCGCAATGCCATACTCGAGAACTGGTCTCACTCTTCCAGTGTACAGTTTCTTTAGTATGCTTTCGTCTGCTCCCCAGCTTGTGCCTGCAAGTTTCCTCATGATTGCCATTCTTTCTCTGGCCCTCATTCGGTTTCTCTCGATCTGACTTTTCCATGTCATGCGCCGATCAAATGTGACTCCCATGTAGTTTGGGTTGTCGTTTGGCCGCAGATATTTGCCGTTAAGAATTAATTTGGTGTTCTGGGTTTTATTTGAAAGCGAGAATATCGTACATGTTGTTTTTTCCTCATTTATTTTGACCAGCCATGAGTTCGCCCATTCCTCCAAGGATATTATTGCCTGCTGCATCCGATTGTTTGCTATGGTGAGATTTTTTTCAGACGTCCAAATAGCCAGATCGTCTGCAAACATAGAGCTGTGGACTCTTCTTGGTATATTCTCTGTAATGTTGTTTATATACACCAGGAAAAGTATGGGTGACAGTATTCCCCCTTGGGATACTCCCTGCTCAAGTGTCACCTTTTTGCTCATCTGCCCTTGTACTTGAACTCTGGCTGTTCTCTTTTCGAGGTAGTCGCTGATCCATACATTTTCCCACAAACTTCACTTCTTCGTAGCTTGACTTTAAGTCCCTCTTTCCACACCTTGTCAAATGCCTTCTCTAATTCCACCCAAACCGCTACTGTGTGTTTTTTCTTCTGGTAAGCATCCTCTATTTCCTGGTGCATGAGAGTGGATCTGTGCTGTCTAAAACCTGCTTGCTTTGGAATTAGTATGAGTTTTTCTTCCAGATGCCACATCAGTCTGGTGTTTATCATACGCTCCATCAGTTTACCTACACAGTTCCGTTTGGATCTGTTCTATATTTTTCTTTCTTTGGTACTTGTATAAGTACAGCGTCTTTCCACGCCTGTGGTACAATTTCCCTTTTCCAGCTTTGGTTCAGGACTGATAGTAACTTCCTCTTTGCTGTTTGGCACAACCCCATCAGCATTTCGTTTGTTATCCCGTCTTTTCAGGGCGATATCTTTTTCTTTAAAGTTCTAATGGCCTCATCCATTTCATTCATTGTGAGTTTTGCCATCATGTGCTCCTCTGGTGCCATATTGATGTTGTCGTGGCTCTTTTGTTCTTCACTAATGTCTGTATGCATGTCTGTAGGGACATCAATGTGGTTTGCTCGGACATAATGTTCTATAAAGGCGTTTGCTGCTTTTTTCCCAGTAAGCATGTTGTCGCCCTGCTTGACGGTAATTTGTTTATTTGATGGTGTTTCGTCATTCATGGCTCTGACTAACTTCCATAGTTTGTTCCCTTCTTTATCTAAATTGAGGCTTTCTGTTTTGTTTTTCCAGCTGTCTCTTGTTATTTGGTTTAGTGTTCTTTTGTATTTCGCCGTGATGACCTTGAGGGCGATATTTGCCTCCATAGATTTTTCTCTCTCTGCCATGTTCTTAGCATTTGAGACTTCATCTTCCGCTGTCTGCAATTCATCATTCCAATATGGCTTGTAGTTTTTCCTTGCCGCTCTTGGGATGGTTTCAGTGGCTGCTTGCATTATTGCTTTGCTTAGGCTTTCCACCATAGGTTTCATATTGTTATTCCGTGTGTTATTCCGTGCATTGCAAATCTGTCCCAGTCGTCTCGTTTATAGTTCCAACGTGGGAGCAGTTTTATTTCTTGTGGGCCTACTTCCATATCAATTTCTAGCCTAATTGGTACTGGGTTCGATCCCCATCACAGCACCGGCCGTTACCCCAGGGAAGCAAACTCTTAGAAAATGCAGGAGGAAGCAGACCCTTACATAAAATGCATGCTGAAGTCCGATGCACTGGGTCGACAGGCGCAAAATAAAAACCACAGTGCAACGCACACCGCCTTGGGGATTAGAGAAATAAGGCGAACGTAAAAAAAATTAAAAATTAAAAAAAAATCAATATGTTGTTTTTCAAAGCCGCTCCTGCCGAAGTTTATTAACTATTGACGACATGTATTTAGTAGCAGGTTACAGTGGCTTTTCCTTCCGCCCGAAACATACTTGAGAAAGTGGCCTGAGTTCCTCCGGTATGCACTCATTGGCCAAAATGCACCGACCTAGCCTGTAACCAATAGCATGAACACGGTCGTTAGGTGGCTGGTGGGGTAGTGGTGGGGAGGGCAGGGCTTTGTTTAGATTGTAATGTTTGACCTGGCTCTTATTAGCCTTCACTCCTTTTATATTCAGACGTAACTAATTACTGAGCAGACTAAACTGATGTATCTCCACCTCCGTTTGAAACCCTATCTCCCTACTAGTTGAAGATCCCTGCTCAAACACTTTATCCCACATGGCAGTTTCTGTTATCTGACTAAACAGTAGGACCCCACTTTACAGCGTTCCACTTTATGTTGGGCCCATAAAACGGCGGTATATAATTTTGTCAGTACAACTGTAAGCGTTAATGAGAAAGTATTGATACAAATGAAAAGTGCTACATCAGCCGTCTCTATAGTTATCAGGAAATGTGATATCCTTATTGCTAACACCGGAATACAATTACTGGTGCTGTAAATGGAGGATCAAACCGCTACCAAATGCTTTCAATCCGAGCCATCATCCAGACCAAAGTGCACGTCTCATTAAAGCTATGAAGAATAGGAGAGGAGAGAGAACTATTGAAAAAACATTTGTGCTGACGTAAAATTAATACTGAAGTAACATGAATTCTAAAGTAAATTTATACTGAAGTAAAATTTGTACTGAAGCAACATTTATTCTGAAGTAAAATTTGTTCTGAAGTTAAATCTGGTCAGAAATGAAATTTCTACTGAAGTAACATTTTAATTGAAATGTGTACGGAAGTAAAATGTGTACTGAAGTTGTTGTTGCTTACTGGGAAGTCGATGTGAGGATCTTGGCCAGTATATTTTGCCTGACCCTGACTAACATGTCTGATCAGTATATTTTGCCTGACTCTGACTAACATGTCTGATCAGTATATTTTGCCTGACCAGACGAAAGTCTTCCTCCCCTAGCTTAGAGGTAGAAATACTAAGGCGAAGATATTCACAGTGAACGAAGCGGACGTGTATTGGATGAAGGTGAAGTTGGGTATTGGCTGGAAAGAATCCACGATTATTGAGCAAATACAACTACAGTCCAACCAAAATTATGTTTCTAATGTCATCGGAAAAAAACGTTGGGCGTAAACCAGGCACGTATCCCGGATGGACAATATTAAACTCTCGTTACATGCAATTATGTGAGAACCTAGAGGCAAAAGGAAGCGGGGTAGAGCCAGAGTGACTCCGGGTAGGTGCAACTATGGGGCTACGGCACATGCAAGAGCTACAGTTAGTGACGGCAGATCCAACTGGAGAATTTTTTAGTTCTGCCTTAAGTGCGCCTTTGACGCTGACGGACATAGGTAGATAAAGATACGGTCACGACTTGATTAACACACCCTCCCCCCCCCCCCCCTCAGAACAAAACCTGGGGCTTACAAATACAATAGCCATATCACATTAAGTAAACTGTAATTATGAAATTGTTTCTCACCAGTCCAAAAACGCTTTGGACAAAAACTATGTTCATGTAAGTAATGCGTATAGTTAAGTGAGGTTAGATGCAGTAAAGTGATTGGATAAAAATAAATAGCTAAACATAGATCGAAGCTGTGGTGATACTGAAGGTCAAATATTGATAGAAGCTAATTGCAGGTATGAGGTATTAGGCGCACCAAATATATAAACAAAAATAAAACCTACGTTACGGCAACAACGCCTTCGCCAGGGACATAAAACAAATGAAGACACCTAACAAATCACAACATTAACAATGAGAATGCAGTGGGAATGTATGCAATGCGCAAGGTGGCAGCCATTAGCCAGAGAGGGTCGGACAAGAATGTGCAAATCGCGATATTCTGAGTAAAGGCATGGCAGGAAGAAACATGAGGGAGACTAAAGAGGATATGATTGTAACGAGACAACGAATAGTTGCAGTCGTCGAAGATGTGGAGGTGCTGAAGGTTCAAAAACATATACAGGTATTTTTTGTAATGATCAGTGCACTTTCCTCCGTGGCAGACGAACCATATTCAAAACCTTTCCGCAATACGTTGACGTCTACCCAGTTGTACTTGAGACATGGCATGAATTTATGGAAGCTGCCGCGTTGAGGAACGGGTCTGGTGACCCCACCTAGGCAAAAACTGAAACCTTGTAAACTAGATGCCCTACCACATCATCTCTAACGGCAATGCTTGCTATGAGCCACTTTTTTATTCTTTTAATGCGTCACCAAGTTTATTATATTTTCTTCGATAAAGTCAGTTAGTGTTTTATCCACTTAAGCGCGATGTGGGGAGATCAAGTTGTTTGTGCTGAGCCAAGTGTGGTACCTCGGTTGTCGTGTAACGTTGTTGTAGATCATCCTAATGTCATCCATCCACCTGCCTCGTAAACGCCCTCTTGTCACGTAGGGAAATCTACCGACGTAGCAGCCCACCAATTGAAATTGACTAGAAAGAATTCTTGTGTAATGACCAAACCATTACATTTTGTATTCAGAGCAAACCGAATGAGAGCCAGAGAAAGAATGGCAATCATGAGGAAACTTGCTGGCACAAGCTGGGATGCAGACGAAAGCATACTAAAGAAACTGTACACTGAAGAGTGAGACCAGTTCTCGAGTATGGCATTGCGGCATGGACAACAGAAGTAAAGGCGAACTTCGATAAAGTTAGCAAACTCCAAAACCAAGCCATGAGAGTTATAACAGGAGGCATGAAGTCAACGCCAATTGTAGAACTTGAAAAGATTACAAAACTGCAATCCATGGCCGACAGAAGAGACTGAAGAGCCCAGCTGCAATCAGAGAAACTCAGAAGACTGATTGACCATCCAATGCACCAGAGACTAAACAATTTTGGAAATGGGCAGCTAAAGCGGAGAAACTTTGCAGAAATAGCCAAAGCAAAGATGCACGAAGACCCTATGAACGCACTAACCATACCAAAGCCCATCCCTACTGTACGAAAACCTACCTGGAGGCAGCATATATTTCCAGAGGTGGTAGAAAACATACCAGGTATTAGAAACAAAAAACTGCCAGTCTGAAACAGAAAGAAGAGATACTACCCTGAGTTTCATTACGGAAAACTACCCAAGCATGGACTGGACCCATGCATACACCGACGGTTCCGTAACAAATTCAACACAGAACGGAGGGGCAGGAGCATTCCTGAGCCTACCAAATGGCAGAAAAATAACACTGTCATTCGCTACTGGAAAATACACAAGCAATTTCAGAGCGGAGGCAGAGGCACTGAGGGCGGCAGTGGAAGAAATGGTGACAGGTAAAAGGAATGAAAGCCACATAGTCCTCCTGCTTACAGATGCACTGGCCGTAGTCACATCACTGAAAAGCCAGAAAAATACTGAACTTAATGAATTAAGAGCAGTACTCTGTCAACTATGCCAGCAGGCCGCACCAAAAAGAGTAGTGGTGCAGTGGGTTCCATCTCACTGCAACATCCAAGTCAACGAGGAGGCAGA
Source organism: Ariolimax columbianus (assembly GCA_036924085.1). Taxonomy (NCBI): domain Eukaryota; kingdom Metazoa; phylum Mollusca; class Gastropoda; order Stylommatophora; family Arionidae; genus Ariolimax; species Ariolimax columbianus. The sequence goes on from JAVGWX010000004.1 coordinate 109,525,331, forward strand.
CAGACTGGCAAAAGAAGGTGCAAAACTACCACAACCTGATACTAGTATGACATACGAAGAGTCAAAACGGCTTATTAGAGCTAGATACATGACCAAATGGGAAACCGAACATACTGGCTACACCAAAAACGATGCCTATTACCAGTTGAACAGAAGAGAGCAGGTCGTGGTCTTCAGACTTCGCACTGGCCACAATAGACTCAGGTACCACCTATTCAACAAATTGAAGATAAGTGGCACCGACGAATGCTCGTGTGGTACCGGGAAAATGACCGCTGAGCATCTGCTGTCATACGAGGATCAGAGAGAGCAGATGTGGCCATCACCAGTGGCAACACTAGACAAGCTCTATGGCAGTGTCGACAGCCTCAGGATGACGGCTGCTTTTTTGGAAAAAATAATGGTTACTGTCTGACTGCGTACGAAGAAGAAGAAGAAGAAGAAGAAGAAGTATGCTTTTATCTGTATTTTTAAAGGCCTTCATTCAGTCAGACTTTTACGATGATAACGAAAAAAGTCTGAGTCACACCACAAAGTTCGTGAAGAAATAGCTGTCATTATTTGAAAACTAAAGAAGAATACAAATTATTAGTTTGAACTTTCCCACTGAAAACGATTCACCATTTTACTCCAAATCAATCATATGTCCTCACTACAATTGATCCATTTTACAAGAAGTTTGTATCCAGTTGTTTTGCAGTTACAGTTTCACGGCTATGGTGTTACATGATGAGGTTGCTATCCTCACGCCCAACCAACTTCTACATGTTTGGAAGGCTATAGTTGTGCAGTTCTTTAGAACCCAAATACCACTCTGGTGAAATATTATATGATTCTGCTGGATATTCCCAATCTTTCCAATCTTTGGTCCATATTTCTGTTCTGACAGTTCCCCACACATATTATGCCTGTGGCTGACATTGAGTGGAGCAGACATAGTCTCATTGCTTAATTATCATCATAGCTACATTAATCTCAGCGTCACGTTTACTCTAGAGCGGCTCCTGCGAAGTCTACCGTCATTTAGATTATAGGGAGAAAGTGGTCGGACAGCTTGCGGTAAGCTAGCTAGCGAGAGAAACAAGAGTTATTTATTATTCGGTATTATCGAGAAGTTATATTCGGAGAAGTTAGTGGACTCTATAATCTCTATATCATTTGTTATCTTATTTCAAGAGTTTTGTTTCAAATCCAGAAAATTACTTCATATTCGGATGGCTTTTGGCCTGTGTGAATGACGGGGTGGGCAATGCCATACTTTAGAAGAGCTTCTGCAGTAGATGTTAGACAGCATTGTTAGACGTCTTATAAATGCTTTCAATTTAGCAGTAGTCCTTTTCTCGATTCTATCACACAGGGAGACTCTCAAAAACAGCTTATGTAACACATATTTAACAGTTAAAAATAGCCAGTCTGTAAATGCATGCTAATGGTGCTTTGTAACAGCAGACATGTGCAACGAATAACCTACAGGCCGCATTCATTGACGACCATTATTATCCAGCCTGCGAGATCTTTTCAACATCTTATTGAATCGAGCTTGCCAACTACCTACGGACTGCTAAGACTTTTTCTGTAATCAAAGACATAAATTCAGGTTGGAGAATTACAATTAAAACAAATAAATAATCATTTATATCACGTGAATTGTTTCGCCAGTCACGCTTGTGTACACGATGTTGACCTCATTTCAGACGTCTTTTGAGTGTAAACTTGTGGACTTTACAAGGCAAAGCAAGTTAAAGTTGGTTGAGGTGGAGATGGCGCGACAATAAACTGCCAATTAATGCACGAAAACAACAATATTTTAATGCACGAAAACAACACGATTTTAATGCACGAAAACAACAAGATTTTAATGCACGCAAGCATCACTGTCCCACATAACTGTCAGTGTCAAATTAAGCATCATATAATTTATAATTCTAATATGAGTTTATTATATTTAACTTTAACAATATTTTGTAGCACATTGCGATTAATTATTTTAGTTTAATGTTGTTATAATTGTGGCGACGTTCTAAATTGCTAAGAGGACACCATTAAAGATGAGGATACTAGACAATGAATGTCGTGTACTTCAAGAAATGTGGACAAATAATTACCTTATTTTGTCATTCTTAATGCAAACCCTGTTTGTTTGATTTGTTTTGGAACTAAATTTTCGTTGTGAAAGAATGCAAAGGCATCAACATATCAAACATCCTGATTACAATTTCAAAGCTAATCTGAGATGACACAAGATACAAAATACCGCACCCTGATTACAATTTCAAAGCTAATCTGAGATGACACAAGATACAAAATACCGCACCCTGATTACAATTTCAAAGCTAATCTGAGATGACACAAGATACAAAATACCGCACCCTGATTACAATTTCAAAGCTAATCTGAGATGACACAAGATACAAAATACCGCACCCTGATTACAATTTCAAAGCTAATCTGAGATGACACAAGATACAAAATACCGCACCCTGATTACAATTTCAAAGCTAATCTGAGATGACACAAGATACAAAATACCGCACCCTGATTACAATTTCAAAGCTAATATGAGATGACACAAGATACAAAATACCGCACCCTGATTACAATTTCAAAGCTAATCTGAGATGACACAAGATACAAAATGCCGCACCCTGATTACAAATTTCAAAGTTCATCTGAGATGACACAAGATACAAAATACCGCACCCTGATTACAATTTCAAAGTTCATCTGAGATGACACAAGATACAAAATACCGCACCCTGATTACAATTTCAAAGTTCATCTGAGATGACACAAGATACAAAATACCGCACCCTGATTACAAATTTCAAAGTTCATCTGAGATGACACAAGATACAAAATACCGCACCCTGATTACAATTTCAAAGCTCATCTGAGATGACACAAGATACAAAATACCGCACCCTGATTACAATTTCAAAGTTCATCTGAGATGACACAAGATACAAAATACCGCACCCTGATTACAATTTCAAAGCTCATCTGAGATGACACAAGATACAAAATACCGCACCCTGATTACAATTTCAAAGTTCATCTGAGATGACACAAGATACACAATACCGCAATATATGCTTTTTTCACAAACGGAATAATAAGGCTTCCAACATTGTTCGGGTAAGCTTTGTATTCAGGGAAAACATTTGCAAAGCATTCGTAAAAGGACTGACAAAATACTGTGATCAAAATATTGTGTCTTTATACAAGCAACCATGTTGAACATATACGTCTTTCTCGTTGGATTGGACGAGACGTATCGACTGACTGGCCGATGACATTCAGGTAAACATCACTGAACTCGTGTCACTGTTTGAAGTATTTTCAATTGCTTTAGATAAGATCACATAAGACACAGAAAACGCTTAGTTGGTTAATACTTGTCCGTGCAGTCAAAGGTAAATTCAATTGTAGGGAAAAACTGCTTCCTCTTAAACCAATGAAAATTTGAAAGTTACTCCAATGGAAAGAAAACATTTTCCAGATCGTAAATAATATTTTAAATAAATTCTAACTGTAGCAGTAACAGCTAAATGGAATCTCAACGTATAAGGCTCCAGCAATGAGTGAATCAAAGTTGGTGTTGCTGCTAAACTCAGATCTAATTACTCTAGCACGAACATAAATAAAGGAAATGTGTGTGTGTGTTTATGTGTGATTCGCTGCAAGTTACACCATATAAATGTGTGTGTTTGTATGTGTGTGATTTGCTGGCAGTTACACCAAAAAAATGTGTGTGTTTCTGTGTGGATGTGTGTGTGTGATTCACTGCAAGTTGCACAAAGTAAATATTTGTGTGTTATTTGCTGCAAATTGCACAAAGTAAATGTGTGTTTGTGTGTGTTATTCGCTGCAAGTTGACCAAGTAAATGTGTGTGTGTGTTATTCGCTGCAAGTTGACCAAGTAAATGTGTGTGTGTGTTATTCGCTGCAAGTTGCACCAAGTAAATATATGTGTATGTGCGTTATTCGCTGCAAGTTGACCAAGTAAATGTGTATGTGTGTTATTCGCTGCAAGTTGCACCAAGTAAATATATGTGTATGTGCGTTATTCGCTGCAAGTTGACCAAGTAAATATGTATGTGTGTTATTCGCTGCAAGTTGCACCAAGTAAATATATGTGTGTGTGTGTTATTTGCTGAAAGATGCACCAAGTAAATGCGTGTGTGTGTTGTTCGTTGCAAGTTGCACCAAATAAATGTGTGTGTGTGTGTGTGAGTTATTCGTTTCAAGTTACACCAAGTAAATATGTGTGTGTCTTATTCGCTGCAAGTTGTACCAAGTAAATGAGTGTGTATGTGATTCGCTGCAAGTTGCACCAAGTAAATGTGTGTGTGTGTGTGTGTGTGTGTTATTCGTTTCAAGTTACACCAAGTAAATATGTGTGTGTGTTATTCGCTGCAAGTTGTACCAAGTAAATGAGTGTGTGTGTTATTCGTTGCAAGTTGCACCAAGTAAATGTGTGTATGTGCTATGCGTTGCAAGTTGCACCAAGTAAATGTGTGTGTGTTATTCGTTGCAAGTTGTACCAAGTAAATGTGTGTGTGTTATTCGTTGCAAGTTGCACCAAGTAAATGTGTGTGTGATTCGCTGCAAGTTGCGTCAAGTAAAAGTGTGTGTGTGTGTGATTCGCTGCAAGTTGCACCAAGTAAATGTGTGTGTGTGTGTGTGATTCGCTGCAAGTTGCACCAAAGTAAATGTGTGTGTGTGTGATTCGCTGCAGGTTGCACCAAGTAAATGTATGTGTCTGTGTGTGATTCGCTGCAAGTTGCACCAACGTAAATGTGTGTGTATGTGATTCGCTGCAAGTTGCACCAAGTAAATGTGTGTGTGTGTGTGTGTTATTCGTTTCAAGTTACACCAAGTAAATATGTGTGTGTGTTATTTGCTGCAAGTTGTACCAAGTAAATGAGTGTGTGTGTTATTCGTTGCAAGTTGCACCAAGTAAATGTGTGTGTGTGCTATGCGTTGCAAGTTGCACCAAGTAAATGTGTGTGTGTTATTCGTTGCAAGTTGTACCAAGTAAATGTGTGTGTGTTATTCGTTGCAAGTTGCACCAAGTAAATGTGTGTGTGATTCGCTGCAAGTTGCGTCAAGTAAAAGTGTGTGTGTGTGTGATTCGCTGCAAGTTGCACCAAGTAAATGTGTGTGTGTGTGTGATTCGCTGCAAGTTGCACCAAAGTAAATGTGTGTGTGTGTGATTCGCTGCAGGTTGCACCAAGTAAATGTGTGTGTCTGTGTGTGATTCGCTGCAAGTTGCACCAACGTAAATGTGTGTGTATGTGATTCGCTGCAAGTTGCACCAAGTAAATGTGTGTGTGTGTGTGTGTTATTCGTTTCAAGTTACACCAAGTAAATATGTGTGTGTGTTATTTGCTGCAAGTTGTACCAAGTAAATGAGTGTGTGTGTTATTCGTTGCAAGTTGCACCAAGTAAATGTGTGTATGTGCTATTCGTTGCAAGTTGCACCAAGTAAATGTGTGTGTGTTGTTCGTTGCAAGTTGTACCAAGTAAATGTGTGTGTGTTATTCGTTGCAAGTTGCACCAAGTAAATGTGTGTGTGATTCGCTGCAAGTTGCGCCAAGTAAAAGTGTGTGTGTGTGTGATTCGCTGCAAGTTGCACCAAGTAAATGTGTGTGTGTGTGTGTGATTCGCTGCAAGTTGCACCAAAGTAAAGGTGTGTGTGTGATTCGCTGCAGGTTGCACCAAGTAAATGTGTGTGTGTGTGATTCGTTGCAAGTTGCACAAAAGTAAATGTGTGTGTGTGTGATTCGCTGCAAGTTGCACCAAGTAAATGTGTGTGTGTGTGTGTGTGTGTTATTCGTTTCAAGTTACACCAAGTAAATATGTGTGTGTGTTATTCGCTGCAAGTTATACCAAGTAAATGAGTGTGTGTGTTATTCGTTGCAAGTTGCACCAAGTAAATGTGTGTATGTGCTATGCGTTGCAAGTTGCACCAAGTAAATGTGTGTGTGTTATTCGTTGCAAGTTGTACCAAGTAAATGTGTGTGTGTTATTCGTTGCAAGTTGCACCAAGTAAATGTGTGTGTGATTCGCTGCAAGTTGCGTCAAGTAAAAGTGTGTGTGTGTGTGATTCGCTGCAAGTTGCACCAAGTAAATGTGTGTGTGTGTGTGATTCGCTGCAAGTTGCACCAAAGTGAATGTGTGTGTGTGTGATTCGCTGCAGGTTGCACCAAGTAAATGTGTGTGTCTGTGTGTGATTCGCTGCAAGTTGCACCAACGTAAATGTGTGTGTATGTGATTCGCTGCAAGTTGCATCAAGTAAATGTGTGTGTGTGTGTGTGTGTGTTATTCGTTTCAAGTTACACCAAGTAAATATGTGTGTGTGTTATTTGCTGCAAGTTGTACCAAGTAAATGAGTGTGTGTGTTATTCGTTGCAAGTTGCACCAAGTAAATGTGTGTATGTGCTATTCGTTGCAAGTTGCACCAAGTAAATGTGTGTGTGTGTGTGTGTTATTCGTTTCAAGTTACACCAAGTAAATATGTGTGTGTGTTATTTGCTGCAAGTTGTACCAAGTAAATGAGTGTGTGTGTTATTCGTTGCAAGTTGCACCAAGTAAATGTGTGTATGTGCTATTCGTTGCAAGTTGCACCAAGTAAATGTGTGTGTGTTATTCGTTGCAAGTTGTACCAAGTAAATGTGTGTGTGTTATTCGTTGCAAGTTGCACCAAGTAAATGTGTGTGTGATTCGCTGCAAGTTGCGCCAAGTAAAAGTGTGTGTGTGTGTGATTCGCTGCAAGTTGCACCAAGTAAATGTGTGTGTGTGTGTGTGATTCGCTGCAAGTTGCACCAAAGTAAAGGTGTGTGTGTGATTCGCTGCAGGTTGCACCAAGTAAATGTGTGTGTGTGTGATTCGTTGCAAGTTGCACAAAAGTAAATGTGTGTGTGTGTGATTCGCTGCAAGTTGCACCAAGTAAATGTGTGTGTGTGTGTGTGTGTGTGTGTTATTCGTTTCAAGTTACACCAAGTAAATATGTGTGTGTGTTATTCGCTGCAAGTTATACCAAGTAAATGAGTGTGTGTGTTATTCGTTGCAAGTTGCACCAAGTAAATGTGTGTATGTGCTATGCGTTGCAAGTTGCACCAAGTAAATGTGTGTGTGTTATTCGTTGCAAGTTGTACCAAGTAAATGTGTGTGTGTTATTCGTTGCAAGTTGCACCAAGTAAATGTGTGTGTGATTCGCTGCAAGTTGCGTCAAGTAAAAGTGTGTGTGTGTGTGATTCGCTGCAAGTTGCACCAAGTAAATGTGTGTGTGTGTGTGATTCGCTGCAAGTTGCACCAAAGTAAATGTGTGTGTGTGTGATTCGCTGCAGGTTGCACCAAGTAAATGTGTGTGTCTGTGTGTGATTCGCTGCAAGTTGCACCAACGTAAATGTGTGTGTATGTGATTCGCTGCAAGTTGCACCAAGTAAATGTGTGTGTGTGTGTGTGTTATTCGTTTCAAGTTACACCAAGTAAATATGTGTGTGTGTTATTTGCTGCAGGTTGCACCAAGTAAATGTGTGTGTGTGTGATTCGTTGCAAGTTGCACAAAAGTAAATGTGTGTGTGTGTGATTCGCTGCAAGTTGCACCAAGTAAATGTGTGTGTGTGTGTGTGTGTGTGTGTTATTCGTTTCAAGTTACACCAAGTAAATATGTGTGTGTGTTATTCGCTGCAAGTTATACCAAGTAAATGAGTGTGTGTGTTATTCGTTGCAAGTTGCACCAAGTAAATGTGTGTATGTGCTATGCGTTGCAAGTTGCACCAAGTAAATGTGTGTGTGTGATTCGTTGCAAGTTGTACCAAGTAAATGTGTGTGTGTTATTCGTTGCAAGTTGCACCAAGTAAATGTGTGTGTGATTCGCTGCAAGTTGCGTCAAGTAAAAGTGTGTGTGTATGTGATTCGCTGCAAGTTGCACCAAGTAAATGTGTGTGTGTGTGTGTGTGTGTTATTCGTTTCAAGTTACACCAAGTAAATATGTGTGTGTGTTATTTGCTGCAAGTTGTACCAAGTAAATGAGTGTGTGTGTTATTCGTTGCAAGTTGCACCAAGTAAATGTGTGTATGTGCTATTCGTTGCAAGTTGCACCAAGTAAATGTGTGTGTGTGTGTGTGTTATTCGTTTCAAGTTACACCAAGTAAATATGTGTGTGTGTTATTCGTTGCAAGTTGCACCAAGTAAATGTGTGTGTGATTCGCTGCAAGTTGCGTCAAGTAAAAGTGTGTGTGTGTGTGATTCGCTGCAAGTTGCACCAAGTAAATGTGTGTGTGTGTGTGATTCGCTGCAAGTTGCACCAAAGTAAATGTGTGTGTGTGTGATTCGCTGCAGGTTGCACCAAGTAAATGTGTGTGTCTGTGTGTGATTCGCTGCAAGTTCACCAACGTAAATGTGTGTGTATGTGATTCGCTGCAAGTTGCACCAAGTAAATGTGTGTGTGTGTGTGTGTGTGTTATTCGTTTCAAGTTACACCAAGTAAATATGTGTGTGTGTTATTTGCTGCAAGTTGTACCAAGTAAATGAGTGTGTGTGTTATTCGTTGCAAGTTGCACCAAGTAAATGTGTGTATGTGCTATTCGTTGCAAGTTGCACCAAGTAAATGTGTGTGTGTTATTCGTTGCAAGTTGTACCAAGTAAATGTGTGTGTGTTATTCGTTGCAAGTTGCACCAAGTAAATGTGTGTGTGATTCGCTGCAAGTTGCGCCAAGTAAAAGTGTGTGTGTGTGTGATTCGCTGCAAGTTGCACCAAGTAAATGTGTGTGTGTGTGTGATTCGCTGCAAGTTGCACCAAAGTAAAGGTGTGTGTGTGTGATTCGCTGCAGGTTGCACCAAGTAAATGTGTGTGTGTGTGATTCGTTGCAAGTTGTACCAAGTAAATGAGTGTGTGTGTTATTCGTTGCAAGTTGCACCAAGTAAATGTGTGTATGTGCTATTCGTTGCAAGTTGCACCAAGTAAATGTGTGTGTGTTATTCGTTGCAAGTTGTACCAAGTAAATGTGTGTGTGTTATTCGTTGCAAGTTGCACCAAGTAAATGTGTGTGTGATTCGCTGCAAGTTGCACCAAAGTAAAGGTGTGTGTGTGATTCGCTGCAGGTTGCACCAAGTAAATGTGTGTGTGTGTGATTCGTTGCAAGTTGCACAAAAGTAAATGTGTGTGTGTGTGATTCGCTGCAAGTTGCACCAAGTAAATGTGTGTGTGTGTGTGTGTGTGTTATTCGTTTCAAGTTACACCAAGTAAATATGTGTGTGTGTTATTCGCTGCAAGTTATACCAAGTAAATGAGTGTGTGTGTTATTCGTTGCAAGTTGCACCAAGTAAATGTGTGTATGTGCTATGCGTTGCAAGTTGCACCAAGTAAATGTGTGTGTGTTATTCGTTGCAAGTTGTACCAAGTAAATGTGTGTGTGTTATTCGTTGCAAGTTGCACCAAGTAAATATGTGTGTGATTCGCTGCAAGTTGCGTCAAGTAAAAGTGTGTGTGTGTGTGATTCGCTGCAAGTTGCACCAAGTAAATGTGTGTGTGTGTGTGATTCGCTGCAAGTTGCACCAAAGTAAATGTGTGTGTGTGTGATTCGCTGCAGGTTGCACCAAGTAAATGTGTGTGTCTGTGTGTGATTCGCTGCAAGTTGCACCAACGTAAATGTGTGTGTATGTGATTCGCTGCAAGTTGCACCAAGTAAATGTGTGTGTGTGTGTGTGTGTGTTATTCGTTTCAAGTTACACCAAGTAAATATGTGTGTGTGTTATTTGCTGCAAGTTGTACCAAGTAAATGAGTGTGTGTGTTATTCGTTGCAAGTTGCACCAAGTAAATGTGTGTATGTGCTATTCGTTGCAAGTTGCACCAAGTAAATGTGTGTGTGTTATTCGTTGCAAGTTGTACCAAGTAAATGTGTGTGTGTTATTCGTTGCAAGTTGCACCAAGTAAATGTGTGTGTGATTCGCTGCAAGTTGCGCCAAGTAAAAGTGTGTGTGTGTGTGATTCGCTGCAAGTTGCACCAAGTAAATGTGTGTGTGTGTGTGATTCGCTGCAAGTTGCACCAAAGTAAAGGTGTGTGTGTGTGATTCGCTGCAGGTTGCACCAAGTAACTGTGTGTGTGTGTGATTCGCTGCAAGTTGCACAAAAGTAAATGTGTGTGTGTGTGATTCGCTGCAAGTTGCACCAAGTAAATGTGTGTGTGTGTGTGTGTGTGTGTGTGTGTGTTATTCGTTTCAAGTTACACCAAGTAAATATGTGTGTGTGTTATTCGCTGCAAGTTATACCAAGTAAATGAGTGTGTGTGTTATTCGTTGCAAGTTGCACCAAGTAAATGTGTGTATGTGCTATGCGTTGCAAGTTGCACCAAGTAAATGTGTGTGTGTTATTCGTTGCAAGTTGTACCAAGTAAAAGTGTGTGTGTTATTCGTTGCAAGTTGCACCAAGTAAATGTGTGTGTGATTCGCTGCAACTTGCGTCAAGTAAAAGTGTGTGTGTGTGTGATTCGCTGCAAGTTGCACCAAGTAAATGTGTGTGTGTGTGTGATTCGCTGCAAGTTGCACCAAAGTAAATGTGTGTGTGTGTGATTCGCTGCAGGTTGCACCAAGTAAATGTGTGTGTCTGTGTGTGATTCGCTGCAAGTTGCACCAACGTAAATGTGTGTGTATGTGATTCGCTGCAAGTTGCACCAAGTAAATGTGTGTGTGTGTGTGTGTGTGTTATTCGTTTCAAGTTACACCAAGTAAATATGTGTGTGTGTTATTTGCTGCAAGTTGTACCAAGTAAATGAGTGTGTGTGTTATTCGTTGCAAGTTGCACCAAGTAAATGTGTGTATGTGCTATTCGTTGCAAGTTGCACCAAGTAAATGTGTGTGTGTTATTCGTTGCAAGTTGTACCAAGTAAATGTGTGTGTGTTATTCGTTGCAAGTTGCACCAAGTAAATGTGTGTGTGATTCGCTGCAAGTTGCGCCAAGTAAAAGTGTGTGTGTGTGTGATTCGCTGCAAGTTGCACCAAGTAAATGTGTGTGTGTGTGTGATTCGCTGCAAGTTGCACCAAAGTAAAGGTGTGTGTGTGTGATTCGCTGCAGGTTGCACCAAGTAAATGTGTGTGTGTGTGATTCGCTGCAAGTTGCACAAAAGTAAATGTGTGTGTGTGTGATTCGCTGCAAGTTGCACCAAGTAAATGTGTGTGTGTGTGTGTGTGTGTGTTATTCGTTTCAAGTTACACCAAGTAAATATGTGTGTGTGTTATTCGCTGCAAGTTATACCAAGTAAATGAGTGTGTGTGTTATTCGTTGCAAGTTACACCAAGTAAATATGTGTGTGTGTTATTTGCTGCAAGTTGTACCAAGTAAATGAGTGTGTGTGTTATTCGTTGCAAGTTGCACCAAGTAAATGTGTGTATGTGCTATTCGTTGCAAGTTGCACCAAGTAAATGTGTGTGTGTTATTCGTTGCAAGTTGTACCAAGTAAATGTGTGTGTGTTATTCGTTGCAAGTTGCACCAAGTAAATGTGTGTGTGATTCGCTGCAAGTTGCGCCAAGTAAAAGTGTGTGTGTGTGTGATTCGCTGCAAGTTGCACCAAGTAAATGTGTGTGTGTGTGTGATTCGCTGCAAGTTGCACCAAAGTAAAGGTGTGTGTGTGTGATTCGCTGCAGGTTGCACCAAGTAAATGTGTGTGTGTGTGATTCGCTGCAAGTTGCACAAAAGTAAATGTGTGTGTGTGTGATTCGCTGCAAGTTGCACCAAGTAAATGTGTGTGTGTGTGTGTGTGTGTGTGTGTGTTATTCGTTTCAAGTTACACCAAGTAAATATGTGTGTGTGTTATTCGCTGCAAGTTGTATCAAGTAAATGAGTGTGTGTGTTATTCGTTGCAAGTTGCACCAAGTAAATGTGTGTATGTCTTATTCGTTGCAAGTTGCACCAAGTAAATGTGTGTGTGTTATTCGTTGCAAGTTTAACCAAGTAAATGTGTGTGTGTTATTCGTTGCCAGTTGCACCAAGTAAATATGTGTGTGATTCGCTGCAAGTTGCGCCAAGTAAAAGTGTGTGTGTGTGTGATTCGCTGCAAGTTGCACCAAGTAAATGTGTGTGTGTATGTGATTCGCTGCAAGTTGCACCAAAGTAAATGTGTGTGTGTGTGATTCGCTGCAAGTTGCACCAAGTAAATGTGTGTGTGTGTGTGTGATTCGCTGCAAGTTGCACCAAAGTAAATGTGTGTGTGTGTGATTCGCTGCAAGTTGCACCAAGTAAATGTGTGTGTGTGTGATTCGCTGCAAGTTGCACCAAGTAAATGTGTGTGTGATTCGCTGCAAGTTGCACCAAGTAAATGTGTGTGTGTGTGTGATTCGCTGCAAGTTGCACCAAGTAAATGTGTGTGTGTGTGATTCGCTGCAAGTTGCACCAAGTAAATGTGTGTGTGTGTGTGATTCGCTGCAAGTTGCACCAAGTAAATGTGTGTGTGTGTGTGATTCGCTGCAAGTTGCACCAAGTAAATGTGTGTGTGTGTGTGATTCGCTGCAAGTTGCACCAAGTAAATGTGTGTGTGTGTGATTCGCTGCAAGTTGCACCAAGTAAATGTGTGTGTGTGTGTGATTCGCTGCAAGTTGCACCAAGTAAATGTGTGTGTGTGTGTGATTCGCTGCAAGTTGCACCAAGTAAATGTGTGTGTGTGTGATTCGCTGCAAGTTGCACCAAGTAAATGTGTGTGTGATTCGCTGCAAGTTGCACCAAGTAAATGTGTGTGTGTGTGTGATTCGCTGCAAGTTGCACCAAGTAAATGTGTGTGTGTGTGATTCGCTGCAAGTTGCACCAAGTAAATGTGTGTGTGTGTGTGATTCGCTGCAAGTTGCACCAAGTAAATGTGTGTGTGTGTGTGATTCGCTGCAAGTTGCACCAAGTAAATGTGTGTGTGTGTGTGATTCGCTGCAAGTTGCACCAAGTAAATATGTGTGTGTGTGATTCGCTGCAAGTTGCACCAAGTAAATGTGTGTGTGTGTGTGATTCGCTGCAAGTTGCACCAAGTAAATGTGTGTGTGTGTGTGATTCGCTGCAAGTTGCACCAAGTAAATGTGTGTGTGTGTGATTCGCTGCAAGTTGCACCAAGTAAATGTGTGTGTGTGTGATTCGCTGCAAGTTGCACCAAGTAAATGTGTGTGTGTGTGTGATTCGCTGCAAGTTGCACCAAGTAAATGTGTGTGTGTGTTATTTGCTGCAAGTTGTACCAAGTAAATGAGTGTGTGTGTTATTCGTTGCAAGTTGCACCAAGTAAATGTGTGTATGTGCTATTCGTTGCAAGTTGCACCAAGTAAATGTGTGTGTGTTATTCGTTGCAAGTTGTACCAAGTAAATGTGTGTGTGTTATTCGTTGCAAGTTGCACCAAGTAAATGTGTGTGTGATTCGCTGCAAGTTGCGCCAAGTAAAAGTGTGTGTGTGTGTGATTCGCTGCAAGTTGCACCAAGTAAATGTGTGTGTGTGTGTGATTCGCTGCAAGTTGCACCAAAGTAAAGGTGTGTGTGTGTGATTCGCTGCAGGTTGCACCAAGTAAATGTGTGTGTGTGTGATTCGCTGCAAGTTGCACAAAAGTAAATGTGTGTGTGTGTGATTCGCTGCAAGTTGCACCAAGTAAATGTGTGTGTGTGTGTGTGTGTGTGTGTGTTATTCGTTTCAAGTTACACCAAGTAAATATGTGTGTGTGTTATTCGCTGCAAGTTGTATCAAGTAAATGAGTGTGTGTGTTATTCGTTGCAAGTTGCACCAAGTAAATGTGTGTATGTCTTATTCGTTGCAAGTTGCACCAAGTAAATGTGTGTGTGTTATTCGTTGCAAGTTTAACCAAGTAAATGTGTGTGTGTTATTCGTTTCCAGTTGCACCAAGTAAATATGTGTGTGATTCGCTGCAAGTTGCGCCAAGTAAAAGTGTGTGTGTGTGTGATTCGCTGCAAGTTGCACCAAGTAAATGTGTGTGTGTATGTGATTCGCTGCAAGTTGCACCAAAGTAAATGTGTGTGTGTGTGATTCGCTGCAAGTTGCACCAAGTAAATGTGTGTGTGTGTGTGTGATTCGCTGCAAGTTGCACCAAAGTAAATGTGTGTGTGTGTGATTCGCTGCAAGTTGCACCAAGTAAATGTGTGTGTGTGTGATTCGCTGCAAGTTGCACCAAGTAAATGTGTGTGTGATTCGCTGCAAGTTGCACCAAGTAAATGTGTGTGTGTGTGTGATTCGCTGCAAGTTGCACCAAGTAAATGTGTGTGTGTGTGATTCGCTGCAAGTTGCACCAAGTAAATGTGTGTGTGTGTGTGATTCGCTGCAAGTTGCACCAAGTAAATGTGTGTGTGTGTGTGATTCGCTGCAAGTTGCACCAAGTAAATGTGTGTGTGTGTGTGATTCGCTGCAAGTTGCACCAAGTAAATGTGTGTGTGTGTGATTCGCTGCAAGTTGCACCAAGTAAATGTGTGTGTGTGTGTGATTCGCTGCAAGTTGCACCAAGTAAATGTGTGTGTGTGTGTGATTCGCTGCAAGTTGCACCAAGTAAATGTGTGTGTGTGTGATTCGCTGCAAGTTGCACCAAGTAAATGTGTGTGTGTGTGATTCGCTGCAAGTTGCACCAAGTAAATGTGTGTGTGTGTGTGATTCGCTGCAAGTTGCACCAAGTAAATGTGTGTGTGTGTGTGATTCGCTGCAAGTTGCACCAAGTAAATGTGTGTGTGTGTGTGATTCGCTGCAAGTTGCACCAAGTAAATGTGTGTGTGTGTGATTCGCTGCAAGTTGCACCAAGTAAATGTGTGTGTGTGTGATTCGCTGCAAGTTGCACCAAGTAAATGTGTGTGTGTGTGTGATTCGCTGCAAGTTGCACCAAGTAAATGTGTGTGTGTGTGTGATTCGCTGCAAGTTGCACCAAGTAAATGTGTGTGTGTGTGATTCGCTGCAAGTTGCACCAAGTAAATGTGTGTGTGTGTGTGTGATTCGCTGCAAGTTGCACCAAGTAAATGTGTGTGTGTGTGTGATTCGCTGCAAGTTGCACCAAGTAAATGTGTGTGTGTGTGTGATTCGCTGCAAGTTGCACCAAGTAAATGTGTGTGTGTGTGATTCGCTGCAAGTTGCGCCAAGTAAATGTGTGTGTGTGTGTGATTCGCTGCAAGTTGCACCAAGTAAATGTGTGTGTGTGTGTGATTCGCAGCAAGTTGCACCAAGTAAATGTGTGTGTGTGTGTGATTCGCTGCAAGTTGCACCAAGTAAATGTGAGTGCAAAATCGATTAAATTAGCTCCTGTCATCACTACTGTCGTTTCCTGTACAAATTACCATAAGTCGAGAGCACACAACGACCCTCGGTTTCAAGCAAAGACTTTCAAACCAAACATGACGACCTCACGTGTTACTGTGAATTGCGTTGACTATAGAAATGGGAAGACGTCAAAGCACTTTTATGATTAGATGAAATTGCTGTTTTCATGGACATAATTTGAAAACATTTGCAGGAGTTATAAAACAAAAGCTGACTGTGTGATCCGGTGATTCTTGTAAAATGTACAATTTATTTCAGAACAAACTTCGACTATGTGAAGGCTATCTAAGGACAGACAGCACTTATGAATTTCTCACATTCATTTACATGATAAGCTTGCAACATTTACAACTCTCTTGAGTATCATTTTTCGTCACAATGACCATGACCTTTTTACCTCAGGTGTCCTAGACATTAAATTAATAGTAACAACAAAGGAACATGCATTTCTTCTTCTTCTTCTTCTTCTTCGTACGCTGTCAGACGTCAACTTGAATTTGTTCGAAGAAATCAGCTGCCATCCTAAGGCTGTCGACACTGCCATAGAGCTTGTCTAGTGTTGCCACTGGTGATGGCCACATGTGATTTCTCTGGTCCTCGTATATCGGGCAATTTTGCAGCAGATGTTCAGCGGTCATTTTTCCTGCTACCACAGGTGCATTCGTCAGTGCCACCTATCTTCAGTTTATTGAATAGATGGTACCTCAGTCTGTTGTGGCCTGTGCGGAATCTGAAGACCACGACCTGCTCTCTTCTGTTCAACTGGTAATAGTCATCATTTTTGTGTGTAGCCAGTATGTTCGAACATGCATTTCAAATGCTGCCAGTGACGTCGGCGATGCACTATTAAAGATGTCATTGTATTAGTCAAGACCGGATTTTTCAGTTCGGCTGAACAGATTTCTACTTTGTTCCCATGCCTCCCTTAACATTCAGTCAGGTTACCAGGATACACAGCAGGGTCTCGAGTCCTTGAATTGAACTCGTTACCATTCCCATGCAGAACAAGAGCACTGACCACAAAAGTAGGCTGTAGTGTTCTTAATATGACAAATAACGAAAAATAAAATAGTTAAAGCAAGGATTATTTAAACGCAAAAGAAGCATGCAATAGTTATAGTATGTAAACACAAAACGTGAAGTGTTTTTTTTTTGTCAACGCAATACGTGAAGTGTTTTGTCACATAAAAGGTGATAACACACTGCTGAAAACAATACTGAATGGAAAGGTTAAGGGCACGCGTGCCAGTAGTAAAGAACCCTTTAGTGGAACAATTCGAAAGATTGACAGGAACAAGTCTGACCGATTACACCATCGTGCCAACCGTCAGATCACTTTGGAGATCCATTGCAGCCGACTTTCGATTGGAAAATGGCGCAGAAATTGAACTGAAGTGTTGTAGTACAAACCGATGTCAATGGTGGTTGAACACCACAAATCGTATTTTAATGCAGTTTCACCATGTGTGTGTACCCTAGTTCAGTGTCTACTGTTTTGATATACAAAACCCCCTACATTACAAGAACAGTGAAAGGTACTCTTAGTGTGTCGTTTGCTCTCAAATAACAACACATATATAATGCAGATTGTTCCATAGCAGACACTGCTGATGGGGATGAGGTGTTGGGGATTTCATTGTATTAGAACACATCTTATTTTTGACTGAGTTCAATTCATCTCTGCCTGTCCTTCCTGAACAATAAGTCAGGTACCCATTTACTGCTGGTTAGACTGGAACTTGCATATAGCAAGAGATGAACTCAGTACCTTTGCGATTGAAGGCAAGCACTCAACCACTACCCTGATCAGACGTTGATATATTTCCCTCATGCAAACTTGGCCATCTGTCGTCACAATACTGCGTATCCGTTCAATAGATTGAAGAAAGACATGCTATCAAGCTACTCCTCTCACGAAGCCGTTAGAGATAAAGAGCACGTTCTACTGTTCGTTGGTCTTCAACATACGGGCACTTGTTTGTGTGCTAGATTTTAATTTGTCTATATTTCTTTACATTTAAGTACACTATGGTCAATTGTCAATTTGATTACTGCCACTTGATCTGTTCTTGTCAAGTTGTAATACCTGCATGCTGTTTCAGAATTTGTTCATTCTCTGTGTTACAGTAAAATCAGGAAAGTTATGCTCTTCAAGTGGATGTAAAAAGACAAGTGAGACTGGAATGTATATTATCTCATTGTTTTATTTAATATCTACACAGAACAATTATTCAAGAAGATAGCGTTGATGCCAGGACATCATTGGAGGAGTGGCGATGAATAAATAACCTTAGATATGCGGATGATACAGTTCTGATTGCAAAATGTTAACAAGAGTTGCAGCAGCTTATGACAACAATATACACAATGAGTCAAGAGCTTGAACTACACATAAACATAAATAAAACATGATACTTGTGGGAGGTGACAAGAAACCATGTATGCAGCTAACAATAAAAGATCAACTACTGGAACAGGTACATAGTTTCTCCAATCTAGGTCATTTAATAACGGAAGACGGCAGCTGTAAAAAAGAAATAAGGCAGAGAATAGGTTTGGTTAAGATGGTATTCATCAACATGCGACACATACTGACAACCAAACAGATGATAATAATATAATCCCTTAGCTGTGAACTGGCAGTTCTTGACAGCCCAATGCCTCCCCGACGAAAGCACACGTCCTCTTCAATTGTTGTAGTGATGAGGAGAGCTTGTTTAGTAATGTTGGGGTGGGGTGGTAACAGCAGGTTCCGCAGATCAGCCAGCCTTGGGTACAAAGTCAGGAGGTGCTCGACTGACTCCTCGTGGTCATGGCAGAATCTGCAGTTTGGTTCACGTAGTTGTTCTAATCTATTCAGATGTTTGTTGTGAGGGACATGGCCTGTTTTCAGCTTGAAGATCAAACTCTGGTCTCTTCGTTTGAGTTTTTTGGCTGGGTCCTGGGGGTCTGGTTTTGCTTTATTTTTGAAATATACTCGGCCTGTCTTAGATGGGGCCTACTGATCTAGCCACTCCTGTCTATAGTTATTTTTCAGGATTTGCTTGCAGGTTTGTAGGTTGATACTAGATAGTGGCTGTGGTAGCATTGCCCCGTTTCTGGCCAGCTCACTAGCCTGCTCATTTCCTGGGATTATGACATGGACTACTATTTCCGCCCCATAAGAGGTGGACAATTGGTCAAATTAATTTGTAAATATTATTACCATCTGGAGACATTCCGTTTTCCGAATCTTGGAGCGCAGACTGAGTGTGAGAAAACAACGATCTTCTCAGGCTGTATAGTGCCGCTTTCAAAATCTGAGATTATTCGACACAAAGCTTTTTCTTTTGCTATTATTTCTGCTTCGTAATTGGAACAGGTCTCTCCACAAAGGTCATAGATGTAGGGGTGGACATCTTGGTGCAGGTTATAGTTTTAATTACAGCGCCATATCCAGCGTTGGTGGTAGCCCCGGTGGCAGATCCATCTGTGTATACTTGTATGTTTTGTGGATATGAGTCTATAGTTTCAAAAGCGATAGTTTCCAGCAAAGATGGTAGTGTGTTCCTGCCGGCAAAGGGGTCGGAGAGTACAGTTCTTACTGTGGTGGTAGTTGCCTTAGAGCAAGGTGGTTCATCATTGATGGTTCATTCACCATGGCAGTTGTGTTTATCGATATTTTCTTGCGCATATTTGAAGAAAGATCCTTTTTTATTATTATATGCTTTTGGTGCTAATATTCTACCATTTTCCTATTCCCCTCTGTAGTGTCCATTCTTAAGTATTTTTCACGCATTTCCGCGACAGAGCGTACTCGTCTTAGGTTTAGAGGTTCGATGTTAGAGTTAATTTCACATGCATCTGTCGGCGTTGTTTTCATGGCACCACTTATAAACATCAGAGCATGATTTTGTTCACTGTTCAGCTTGTATAAGAGGCTTTTGCTTGCAATGGCTTAGAGGGAGTGAAAAGTAAATCACTGAGCGGACATATCCAATTTGTAACTGGCGTAGTGAATCTTGATCTGCCCCCCATCCGTTAGTAGAGATGTGCTTGATGAGTCTGAGCCTTGTGGATGCTTGTCCAATCAGCTTGTCTAAATAGGGTTTCATAGTGAGTCTACGATCAAGCTCGACTCCGAGTTATCTCGGAGTTTTGTCATAGGTTAATTTCACTCCATTTATTTTGACATTTATATTTTCCTCTTTAATCCTTTTATTTAAGCTGAACAAGCTGAACACAGTTTTCTCTCCATTAATTTCAAGCTTCCGAAACTGGCAATATGTAGAGATGCTTGTCAGTTTCATGTTTTTATTTTTGGTGATGAGTTTCAAATGTTTTCCTTTTGACCAAATGACCAGGTCATCCGCAAAGAGTGCCTTTTAGCAACTTATGACATCTGGAAGGTTGTTTATGTACACAAGAAATAATGTACAACTTAGCGCATATCCATGAGACAGTCATTCTTCCGGGGTCCTTTGTTTGGATGTTGATCCGCTGAATGTTGTTCGGATTGTTCTGTTATGGAAGAAACGTTCTAGCCAGTTGTGCATTCACCCTGATATTTCCATTTTTTGCATCTTGAAGATGAGGCCAGTTCTCCAAACTCGATCGTAGGCTTGTCTTATGGCAATGAATGTTGCCAGCACATTGTTTTTCTCCTGTAAAGCATCACCTACCTCTTGTGTGAATCTTATCAGCTGGAACATTGTCTGTTTTTTTCTTCTGAAGCCTGATTGGTTTGTATTAAGAATCTTGAAGCTTTCTAGCCACCAATATAACCTTTCGTTTGTCATCCTTTCAGCGACCTTGCCTAGGTTTTGAAGTCAGGCAGATCGGACGATAGCTCGTTACTAGGTTTGATGGTTTTTCTTTCTTTAGGACTGGGGTGATGTTGGTTTTTCTCCAGTCTGTTTGTAGCTTGCCTTATCTCCATGTTTTGTTAATGAGGTCACGGATGGTATGGAGCTCATTATTTGAGAGATTTAAGAGCATCTCGTTAGTGAGCCGGTCAGCTTCAGCGGCTTTTCCTTTCTTACATTTTTAGGGCTATCTTAAGTTCTGGAAGTGTGAAATTCTTGTCAAAGATCTCACAGTTAGCTGTAGGTTGTTTTTCCTTCATGTTGGTGAGTGTTTTGATATCCTTGTCCAGATTCTTTTCTTTTTTTCCTTTTTGTTAACATTAGCAAAGTACCTATTAAGGACTTATGATTTCTGAGAATCTCCCGTTATTAATTCTGTGTCTGTTCTAAAGGGTTTGAGATTTTTCTTTCTCTTAACTCCTGAAAGGTTGGATATGAGACACCATGCTTTCTTTCCATCTTTCCGCAAGTCCAACTCTTCACATTTCTTAGTCCATGCTTCTCTTTTTGCTTGTCCGCTCAGCAATTTGACTTTGGCAGTCAGTCTGTTATAACTGGTTTTGTTTGCAGGGGTAGGCTGTTTCTCGACCTGCTGTCTTGCTTTCTTTCTCTCATTGACGGTGGCCTCTAATTCTGTGCTCCAGTATGGTTTGAACTTTGTCCTATATCCTGGTGGGATGGCTTTTTTTGCCGTTCGGAGTAATGCAGTAGTGGTTTTACTATAGACCTCCTCTATATCCTGCGCCATGTCGATATCTGCGAAACTGTGACGTACTTGTCTCCTGAAAAACTGCCAGTCTGTCTTTTTGTAATTCCATGGGATGGATGTTATTTGGTTTCTTACTTTCTGGTGTTGGAGATCTCAAGGAGTATTGGTTTGTGGTCATTTCCGATGTTATCGAGGACTCTAATTGAGCATTACAGGTGCCTATCAGCTGTTACAAGGATGAGGTCAGGTCTGCTTTTGGTTCAACTGGCTCGGTGGAGCAGTATTGGTGGGGTATTGCGTTCTACAACAGGATGAGTGTGGTAGTGTTAGTGTCTACTCCTGTTGCACTCCTAACAGATAAATCATACATTGAAAATGAGAATTGTCAGGTGTTATGTATACTCGTCATTACTTTAGAGTACTTTAGGACGCAGAATCACGGGACACTGAATAACAAATTGGAGAAGAGTACTAAAGACTTTGAAACATGTGATTATCGACAAATGGGTCGCATTTCTTGGAAAGAGAAGAAAACAAATGTCGAGCTATCTGACAGTGGACATTTTTTTTAACGTTCGCCTTATTTCTGTAATCCCCAATGCGGTATGCGTTGCACTGTGGTATTTATTTTGCGCCTGTCGGCCCAGTGCATCCCACTTCAGCATGCATTTTATGTAATGGTCGGCTTCCTCCTACATTTTCTAAGGATTTGCTTCCCCTGGGGTAACGGTCTTGGAAATGTAGATATATATAACAGTAATGTGTATCTCCAGAACATAATAAAATTTAAAAAATAATGAAGTCTTAAAAGAATTATCAATACAAAAAAAAATTTATGAACCAAATCACAATCCTCTAATTAAAATGGTTTGATCATATAGATCATTTGTAGCCGATCGTCGTTGTGGAAACGGCATGCCAACTGAAGTTAAAACACAAAACAACTGCAGCTTCGGCGTTTATTCCCCATTGTTGAGGTCAACTGAGAAATACAGACTGCTTGTCCCTGCAGTTGCAACAATGTGTACATGCTTGTTTTTAATTTTACGTCCGTCAGACAGAAAAAAATCAACTTAAGGTTTACCGAGTTTTTAAACGCATGTCCCGGTGTTCAGAAGACGGACATTCGGTCCAGCGATCTTCGTTTCGAATTAATAATCAAAAAAAAAAGATGAGTAAAAAATCCAATCTTCACCTGGAAGAAAGAGCATATGACCGTATGACCTTTCCTTGATGATTATGTTCTGCCCGAATGAGCCTAACGCTCGTCAGCATATAGTAGATTTCGAATCCATGGTTACAATAAACAGAAGCTACAGGATAACAATTAGGGTAGAACAAAATGCTTGACGTCTCGCTCTTAATATCCTGGTGACTTCCCCTTGATTTCATCTCATTTCCCCACCAGCCTATAAAATTATAGCGAGTCACCAATTATTATTTTGTCTGGTTCATTCTAATCTTCAGCGGCGTAGCAAAGAAGGGAGAACGACAGAGGATTTGATCAGCCCTGAATGCAGTCTATATATAGGTGGAAAGTGGTGGGCACAGTGTTGAAAAGGTATACACAGGTGACAAACAATGTCGTATGTGACAATCGAAGAGTCAGCTCTTACTGACAACAGAAGAATTAGTCCTGGAGACAAAGGAAGATTAGTTACTTGTGATGTTGGATGCATTTACATTCGGTCACAAAGAAAGACAGTGTGGAATCAGCCCTAAATGGCGCAGAAACAATCAACTACGAGTGATAAAGAAAAAAAAATCAATCAATAATGACAAAGGAAGAATCAGTACTGGGTCAAACAGGACAAATCAATTACGCATGACAAATAAAGGATCAGCTTCAAGTAACGAAGCAGAAATGTGTCATGTCTGACATATGGAGAATCCTTCATGGGTTGTAAGCAAAAAATGAGTCCAGACTGACAAAGTAAAAATTCTTCCTGGTCGACAAAGAAAAGTATCTGCATTGTTAACAAAAGAAGTTTATGTCCTTAGTAACAATGAAAGAATCAGTCTTAATTGACGAAGTTAGTCCTAATTAATGAAAGAAAATTCGCCTTTTAATATTTTTTATTGTTCCTTATGCCACTCGTACTTACAAAAGGTTACATATTTTGTTAACGAAGGAAAATGCAACACAGGGTTACAAAATGATAATCAGTCCTGGGTGACAAGGGAAGAAATTCATTTTAGTGACATGTGTGAATCCGCCTCTGGTAACAAAGTAAGAAACTACCATAGGTGACAGACAACGAATCCGCTCTTAATAGCTATGTCTTTCATCTGCTCGGCACGTTAGGATCTGCCTGGAGTGACTTGATGTTGGTTGTGCACAATATTACGTAACATTATATTATAAATCTATTCTAGTTCATGAATTTAGCAATACACAGAATGCAGGAATGAAATAGTTAGTTGTAGGTCTAGTCGCTAGGCGTGTGACAGGGCGGATCTGCCATGAGCTGTACAAACCATCAGTATTCATCTCTCTCGGGACCTAAGGGTCTGCCCGAAGTGACTTGATGCTGCCTGTTCACAATGTTGAATAACAGTTTATTATAAATCTAACTTAAGGGAGACACTTGTGACACTTGTACCTAAGTCCTTTGTTAATTACTAACACAATGACCACCACATCTGATGGCGTCTTTTAGGGCAACAATAAAGTGACTCTGTTTTTTATGTTGAACTTGCTAGCGCCATGTACATCTCTCTTCAGTTTCCTTTCACAACATGCATGAAAGATTGTAATCAGTCTATTCTTTGCTCTCAACGATCAAAACTCGCAGTTGTAATCACTGACTAATACTTATATTTTATCTCAAGAACAAGGCACTCTAGCGACTAGTCCTATCGGAGATTGGCGATAAAGTTGGAGGTTTCATGTACAAACGTGAACGTACAAGAAGCTTTTTCATTTGCAAATCGAAAATAGTAAGGTGTCTATCTACCTTCCCCCAGACTTAGTATGCTGTAGAAAATAGTAAGGTGTCTATCTACCTTCCCCCAGACTTAGTATGCTGTAGAAAATAGAAAGGTGTCTATCTACCTTCCCCCAGACTTAGTATGCTGTAGAAAATAGTAAGGTGTCTATCTACCTTCCCCCAGACTTAGTATGCTGTAGAAAATAGAAAGGTGTCTATCTACCTTCCCCCAGACTTAGTATGCTGTAGAAAATAGAAAGGTGTCTATCTACCTTCCCCCAGACTTAGTATGCTGTAGAAAATAGTAAGGTGTCTATCTACCTTCCCCCAGACTTAGTATGCTGTAGAAAATAGTAAGGTGTCTATCTACCTTCCACCAGACTTAGTATGCTGTAGAAAATAGAAAGGTGTCTATCTACCTTCCCCCATACTTAGTATGCTGTAGAAAATAGTAAGGTGTCTATCTACCTTCCCCCAGACTTAGTATGCTGTAGAAAATAGTAAGGTGTCTATCTACCTTCCCCCAGACTTAGTATGCTGTAGAAAATAGAAAGGTGTCTATCTACCTTCCCCCAGACTTAGTATGCTGTAGAAAATAGTAAGGTGTCTATCTACCTTCCCCCAGACTTAGTATGCTGTAGAAAATAGTAAGGTGTCTATCTACCTTCCCCCAGACTTAGTATGCTGTAGAAAATAGTAAGGTGTCTATCTACCTTCCCCCAGACTTAGTATGCTGTAGAAAATAGTAAGGTGTCTATCTACCTTCCCCCAGACTTAGTATGCTGTAGAAAATAGAAAGGTGTCTATCTACCTTCCCCCAGACTTAGTATGCTGTAGAAAATAACATGTTGATATCACTCTGCTACCTGTCATCAGACGTACACATGCCTGATTGAATGCCAGGTTTACAAGTATTCTAAATAGGAACCCAAACATTGGTACATTAACAATCGAAATTGGTAGCTCTCTGAAGTCGATTAGTTAACCCCTTTTAAAAAGATGAAATAGCGATCGACGAACTCGTAATCCAATAACTGAACACTTTTGAATGCAGACATGATGCAGACATTCACGAGCAAACGTCATGAGTGATAGATAAGAGATTTGGAACCAGTATCAGGAACGAGTTGTGAGAATCATCATTATCAACAGCTTTCGTCGTTTACGGAAGGGGATTGGACACTGATGGGTATGTCCGAATTGTTCTTGATGGCACAGAACAATACTAGAATATCCGTTCTATTGCAGCCATTTTTATTTTTATTTATCAAATATCTCCATTTACACGAGTGAATTTGAGGGCCCCCTATTGGGAAAAAACAAAAGATCATGCACTCTATGCATGTCGTAATAGGGAACTAGGGTAGGGCATGGGGCTAGCAACCTCATCATGCAAAACAAATTGTTACAGAAGGTAACAATGAAAGAGCACCTTCATTTCTATGGGCCAGACTTGCTGAATTAGGTCAACTGTATTTGTAACGCTATGCTCTGATTAAAGTGCAAAATAGCAAGAGATGATAGGTATCTCCAATAATCTCTCATAGCAAGAGATGATGAGATATCTCCAATAATCTCTCATTGCCATGCAGGTAGAAGAACATGAATCCGCAACATCTCAGAAACTGTTTATATATATTTTTCTAGCATCTGTTTATAGAGAATACTAGTCCAAGAGATTTAGATCAGCGAAACGTCTAAACTTCTTGGATCTAACTAAACACGCTCTGCTGGTTTAATGAGCTTACGTAAACAGCTTTGGCGCCAGTCGAGTTGTTTTAAAAAAAAAATAATTCTTTCTAGAAGCGCTTGATTGGCAAGACGGTTAGAACACTTGTTTCTCGCGGCAGTTGGGCTAGAATAGATTTCTCATCTTGGCACACTGTATCCCCAACTAAAAACTGGTAGACAAATAGACGAGGAAATGAGCTGGTCGATTCATTTCATTTAAGAAGACAATGAACTGTCTAACACTTCATCTCCGACAGCAACATCTACTCTATTAGATCACCTATAAATATCTACTTAATATTAGAGATGTAAGACCACTTGTATCCCTTGGTAAAAGTAAGTAGCATGCCCTTTGCATAATGTCGCTTCATACAACCGCCAACCTATTTGGCGTGTATAAGTTTCTTGGCAGTACAGTAGGTTGAGATTATCTTCCGTCCGAGGAGGAGCGTTCACACCGAGAAAAAAAGCCGGTGTCTGCAAAACTGGACATTTAACTTAACTTAACGTATATATACTGGTTCACGATGCTCTGCACAGTATGTATACATCCAATTTATTTTATATTTCATTGACCTAATAACAATGCACTTCGAATATATTCTTCAACGCATTATTTGACCCTGCCTCCACTATTTTTTATGGCAATGCATTCCAAGCATTGACTACTCTCTGACTAAAATAATATTTCCTAACATTTAAACTGTACCTTTCTTAAATTGATGTTTAGCTATGGTTTAGGCGGTTATATTTTGAAGGAAAAACGTGTTACAGTCTAATTTATTAATTTCCGTTGATTATCTTATAAACCTGTATTAAAACACCTCGAATTCTTCTCTTTTATAGACACTGCAGGCCGGTTTTTCGGAGTCGTTCCTCGTAACTGTAATTCTGGAATCCCACTATCAGTTTTGTCGTTCTTCTTTGTATCCTTTCCAGCATGTTTATATCCCGTCTATGATAAGGACTCCACATCTTTACACAGTACTCCAACCTAGGTTTAACTAATGCGTTTCACAGTTTGGCAATGACTTCCTTGCTCCTTTGTTAAATATTTCTTTTTATCATACCTTACATTGCATTTGCTTTTTTCACTGCTACCTGGAATTGCTCCCTGACCTTACCTGTATGATCTATTAAAACCCCTAGGTCACTTTCCTTTTCTGTCTTTCCAATATTGTTCACTGTAATTCTGTAATTATATTTCATATTGGATCTACCCATGTGGATGACTGCACATTTACCTACATTAAATTCTATTTGCCGGGTCTCAGACCATTCCCAAATATTATCTAAATCCCACCTCAATATATCTACTTTAGATGAGACACTCCTGCATAGTTTTATGTCATCTGCGAATTTTACAATCATGGATCCGATATCATTGTTCAAATTGTTTACATATATCTAAAACAAAACTGGTCCCAAAATCGAGCCCTATGGCACTCCACACAGCAGGATTCGAAGACGGTGCGTTGGAATGAAAAAAAAACCGAGCGAGTTTCACTCCTAGGCCACGCTACCTCCGTATCCTCTGGTAAATGGACCAAATTGGATCGCTGGTTTCGGCATGATCCTGTCTACCCACGCGTAAATGGTATCTGACACACAGTTATGGTGTGCAAAGGGACAAAGCAGCGACTGGTTACTCCACTGCAAAAAAGCAGTCATAGCATAATGACTGTCTTACAGTTGATCCCAGATGACAGTGCATGCTATGAAATTACCTTTACCTAAATTGATTTCTTTGCAGAATTTGAAGGTATGTTTACACATGCTGTGATTGTCTATGTTTCAATGTAAAGTATGTTGGAAGGTGATGGCTTGTTTAAAGTAATTTTCTGTAGACCAGATCTATGCAGACTGTTTGTCTTAAAGGCAAAGAAGACTGAACTTAACGTCTTTATACTGGTTTAGAAGACTCCACAGAGTCTGTATGCAACCAGTTTTATTTACATTACCTTTCTCTAAAAGCTATGCGCATCCAATGTATTCTTAAATGCATTAACTGTATCTGCCTCCACAACCTCCCTTGGCAATGCATTCCAAGAATTCACTAGTCTCTGACTAAAAAAATATTTCCTAATATCTAATCTGGACCTCTCTTTAGTTAATTTGTAGATATGCCCTCTTGTTCTTGTAGATGGCTGTGTTTTGAAAAAAAACTTGTTATAGTCTAATTTATTCATTCCTCTGATCATCTTATAAACCTATATGAAGTCACCTCGAATGCTTCTCTATTCTAGACAATGTAGGCCGGTTTTTCTGAGTCTTTCACTGCTACCTGAACTTACTTACTCACC
This sequence comes from Ariolimax columbianus, assembly GCA_036924085.1. NCBI lineage: Eukaryota > Metazoa > Mollusca > Gastropoda > Stylommatophora > Arionidae > Ariolimax > Ariolimax columbianus. Next base: position 109,553,128 of record JAVGWX010000004.1, read on the forward strand.
TTTCCTGTATGCTCTATGATAACCCTTAGGTCCCTTTTCTTATCTATCATTCTAATATTGTTCTCTCCCATTCTGTAATTATGATCCATATTGGATCTACCCATGTGGAGGACTATACATTTATCTATATTAAACTCCATTTGCCTGGTTACAGACCATTCTCGAATTTTATCTAAATCCGACCTCAATATATTCACTTCTGCTTTAGATCAGACACTACTGCATAGTTTTGTGTCATTAGCAAATTTTGCAATCATGGATCCTATATCAATGTCCAAATCGTTTATATATATCAAGACCAAAATGTGTCACAAAAACCGAGCTTGTGGCACTCCACTTGTCACTTCATACCACTTTGAGTACTCCTTATTTATGCCCACTCTCTGCCTTCTTCCCGTTAACCAATTTTCAATCCATTTGGCAACTTTCCCACCTATTGCATGTGATTTTAACTTTAGAAATAATCTTTGATGGTGTACTTTATCAAAGGCCTTGTCAAAATCTAGATAAAGAACATCTCCTGGCTCCCCTTCATCTATCATTTTAGTAACCTCCTCCATGAATTCTAATAGATTTGTTAAGCATGAATGTCCCTCTAGTAAACACATGCTGACTGTTTATAATTAGATTAGATTTGTCTAAATGCATTACAGTGTTTTCTTTGATTATTGACTCTAACAATTTACAGACTATACTCGTTAAACTCACCGGTCTATAATTCACTGAATCAGATTTTTTGCCATTTTTGTATAAGGGGGATCACTCCTGCATCTTTCCAATCCCGTCTAACAATCCCTTTTCCAAGTTATTGAGAACATAATATAGCCAATGGTTTTGTTAGTTGTCTCTAATTTCAAACAGCAATTTTGGATGAATACCATCTTGACCTGGTCATTTTTCCACTTTCAACCGCTCCAATGTTTTGAAAACTATTTTTGAAAAGACGATTGACTTCTATTTATTTTTCAACCACTATAACGTGGTAAAGCGGTTACACCTAATGGTAAACTTGACAGAGTATGGAAGCAAGTACCCCCCTCCCTCCCCCAACTATAAATTGGAGCCTGACTCAGAACCTGGAGCAGATTTGATAAGACTAAGCCAGACAGGAAGGGAGCTGGTAATTCTAATTTTAAAAAGTTGAATCTGAGCAATAATAAAGTTTCCACCACTTTATCCATGAAGGCAGTAGCTACTCCAGATCGACCTTGACATTTTTAGTTGTGGAAATAAAAAGCTCTCGGAAGGTTCGTCCAGCTTTCAAACGATGACTTCACATTTCTAATAATATCTCTTGACACGTCATCTCGAACTGCAGTATCAGCTATTCTTGTTGTTCGAAGTCCCACTTACTGAGTAAACGAAACTCATGACAACATTTCTTTGGTGGCGGATTACAGTGGCTCTTTTTAATCCCGAGGCGTACCTGAGAGGGTAGACCGGAGTGATTCGATTGTTGAGGGGAATACAAGACTCCCTAGTATGCTCACCACCATGGGGATTACATCGTCGATCCTAACTGCATTGAACAGGCTGCTGTAACATAGTTTGCTTTCAGGAATCACAACACGAATATGGAGGTTAGATAGGGAGGTGCGGGGTGGGCGTCGGGGTCTCCATAACTATATTTCACCTGACCCTGATGACATCTTCTAACTAATTGAAAATAGAGGACCATATGTGATCATAGAACATCAGACATCAGGGCCTCAGGGCATGGTTGAACACCAATAAAACGATGCATGCCAGTGGTAGAGAAACCCTATATTAACATGAGTTGAGAGTATTAACGGTTGACAGACCAGCCCTGTCGTGGGTTTTTCATAGTATAACCGATTCTTTCAGTTCACCTAGCTGTAAATGGATACCTGATGATGTAAGTGGTAAATTTTGGAGCCGCCGCGGGAGCTAAGGAGTTCGTGCTCTGCTGTCGGTGCTTTCAGCAATGCAAGGAAGTAAACAAATATGGAGTCACGCAGATGAAATTAAGTCAGCGCTATCCGCAATTTTTCCATTTTCCAATTATCGACTTTGTAAGACGACGTCAAAACGTGTTCTATATACACGAACCGTATAATATCTGATCTTCAACGAAGGATACAGGCCTTGGAGATGATATGTTTTCGAAGACTTTTAAACGTCACGTACAAAGATCGAGCTACAAATGAGGAAATACGAGATAGAATTACAACAGCAATAGGGCCTTTTTGGAGACTAGCTTTTGGAAACTGGGAAAAGAAGGAAACTCACTTGGTACGGTCACATATGGAGATCGAAATGGTCTTGGTACGGTCACATATGGAGATCGAAATGGTCTTGGTACGGTCACATATGGAGATCGAAATGGTCTTGGTACGGTCACATATGGAGATCGAAATGGTCTTGGTACGGTCACATATGGAGATCGAAATGGTCTTGGTACGGTCACATATGGAGATTGAAATGGTCTTGGTACGGTCACATATGGAGATCGAAATGGTCTTGGTACGGTCACATATGGAGATCGAAATGGTCTTGCAAATACGATCCTCCGCGGAAAAGTGCAAGGCAGACGACGAAGAGGCCTTCCCACAAACAGGTGGAAGGACCAATCTCCGACAAGAAGAGCACATGCACTCATGCAGCGGCCGCTGACAGAGCGGGGGGGGGGGGGGGCGTGGGGTTGTGTGGATGTCTTCATGTGTGCCCCAACGACATCACCGGTTACGGGATGACCTGACCTGATAATATCTAGCTCACTTGAAATTCAGTCTCAAGAAAATATTAATTACACGATTTAGTAAATTCTAGAAGAAAAACAATGCTCACCTCAAGTTCTGGATATAACCAAAGACACGTTCCATCTGGCTATTTCAGGACACACTTGTGCCTGTCAGTCTTTGTTTAGCCTTGATGAGGACATGCTTGCAAATGGGCATGGGGATATAACAAACAGTGGAACAGATTCTCTAGGTCTATCTGTTCCACGAGAGGAGCAGAGTGATAACATAGCCCTCCCCAACTCAATCAACTATAAACTGTAAGACGAAAGAAGATTAACAGAAACTGCCAAGTTTATGAAGGAGCTACATGCGATTACCTGAGTGCCAAAGCCGAAGAAGAAAAAGAAGAAGAAGAAGAAGAAGAAGAAGAAGAAGAAAAAGAAGCAGAAGAAGAATAAAGACTAAATGTTTCTTTAGTTTATTGTTTTAGTTATAAGGAGCGGCTGGCCGAGTGGTGGGGGTGTCAGCCTTTGGGTCACTGGAACATGTGTTCAAGATCTCGGTAAGCAAAGGTTTATTTTTTCTATCGGAGATCAAATAAAAATCTAGCGTGCAAAGTGTGTAGCAGCTTCAAGAGCAAGGGTCTTTATTTCTGAGCTTTATAAATTCACACAACAGTGGGAAAAAACCCTTTAATGAGAGTTATAACAGAAAGTTATTTTAGTTTTGAGCCAGCTGACTTGGATTGTTGTGCCTCTACGGTGATGTTCTCCATTATGGATTTCTCCAATTATCATGGCTGCGGATATGATCGTACGATGATAATCATTCACCTTTTTGCTCCAAATTAAGCATATGACCGTCCTTTTACAGTGACGATTCCAACAGCAGTGGCAAATACTATGCACTTGTTAAACCTACGCACATCCCTCTAGATTATTATGAACTATTTTGTTATTTGATTATATATATCCTTTTTCACTCCAGTAGGATTAGTGAGCCACCATTACAGTTGAAGTTGTTGCAGTGAGCCAGCGTTACAGCAAATGTGTTTTCATGTCGACATTGTTTCTGTGTGATAATGGGAAAAAAATGAAACAAAATATAAAAGTTGATTAAGGTTGAGGTTAATCAAAATTTGTGTGATAACATTGTCAATTCCACGCACAACTCTACTTACGATTTGCATTGTAGGGTGTAAGGGCCTATTCTTTCCTTTCAACGGAGAAAGGGGCCGGGACCGCATTTCTTACTCGTTCTGTACACATTTCGAAGTTCATTGGTGTAGTATCTTAAATTGTGTGTATGAAAACTAATGACTAATAGTTTCTACTGTTTATTGCAGTGCCAAGGGACAGAATCCAGATCGGTACTCGGCATCAGAACAGATAATTATCCTTCCCATTGATGAGCTGGGTCAATCTCTTCATGTGCCAACGATCGTGATTACTCCCCCAACACGACAGGACACGCCTACGGAGGTTAGTTCTCTTCAATCAGACTCAAGTATTGGAACTGCTGAAGATCTCATACGGGATGTCAGTGAAGAGATGGACTATTCTGCGGAATTAGCTGCCCAGTCTACTAATGGTGTGCTCAACAGATACAATTATGTTAGAGACTCAATGAGAAATATACTCGATTCGGCTACTTCAGCCGATTCTGAGAATAACATCGCTATAATAGAACGTCAGTCACTTACAAGCAGAGCAGTGCCTCTTACAGTCAAAACAGCACCTGATAGTAGTGGCTTTTCTGGTGCTGCCTGCAGCTCGGAGCACATTAATTATCCATCGGTTGTATTCATTGATGGTAGCAATGTTAATTTTAATGACGATGAAGATAATTTTGATGATTTTAGTATAGACCAAAGCTCTGCTCGACCAAGATTATCGTCGATAGAGCCAGGAACGAAGAAACCAGCTTTTAAATTCTCCAAAGGTAGAAGATCGTGATTCACATAACGATCATGTTTGTTTTAGGTTGATGGATGTCAGGACGATAGTAGGAATAGCTGTACAGATTATACGAGTATGTAGTTGACTGGTGGCCAGTGATAACAGATAAAAGTAACCCCAAAGAAGATAATGAAAGAAAGGCCGTGAACCACAGCCTAGGCAACATGCACCAGATTACTGTAGACCGGTGAAGTGGAGAAACTTTGCTGATGTCTGGAAAGACGCCATCATGATTTCCGATCACTGATCTCTTTGCCAGACGTCGTCGACTATGGATTTAGGAGAAAATGATAGCAGATACTACACTCGAGGACAAACCGTTAGGGCACTTGGTGGTAACCTTAGTCCCGTGGATCATATGTAACCTGGTCAACGTTTTGTATTGTCAGCATTCAAAGAAAAAAAACATTATTTTTAATACTGTATTAAATTGTTATATATCTAAGGTTATTTTTGCCAATTGTACATACCATTGAAATGCTTGTTTAAGTTGTTGTTTGCGAATGCCCATAATGAGTAGGTTACTCTTTTGTGCGCACTGAAAATGACGTTAAGTGGCGGGTTGCAGTAGATTTCCTTACATCCCGAGTGTGCTGATGAAGGTGAACCTCTATGCGGTTGTGATATTCTTGGCTTAATCTGTGTGTCATTCACTACTACGGGAATCACGTAGATCCCTCTCCTCGTTAGCCAGGCTGCCATGAAAACAGTCCGTTTCCAGAGAGGACTACTGAGAATTCGAGGTGAGGGTCTTGGCCAGTATATTTTGCCTGACCCTAACATGTCTGATCAGTATATTTTGCCTGACCCTAACATGTCTGATCAGTGTATTTTGCCTGACCAGACGTTGGCCTTCCTCCCCTATTTGTTTAAGTAATGTTTATTTTAAAAAAAATGATACCCGATCAAGTCAGTAAATTGGCCACAGAGGGGTGTAAATAAATATAACTAAATAAGATACGAACTTAATAATAATTTATTATTTCACCTGTCCCTTATTTCTAAACATAATTTCCACCAACATTGAAACACTTATCCCACTGCCTCTTTATCACTGCACTGAAACAGACAGCATAGAAGTCTGCGGACTGTTGTCTCAACTCTATTTGGCTCCATGTTCAATCTCTTCGTCATTTGCTAAACGTCTCCCGCCAAGTTGGGATCAAGAATTTAGCTGTCGACTAAATCATGCGAACACCATACTACAATTGCTACACTATCTATAGTTATTTCTCGTCTGTCAGATCAAATCATCCACCAAACACTTCACAGATCCTTCGTTTACAATCTTCACAGAACGACCAAGTCAGACGTCCTCAGAAATTTTGAAGCATCCTTGAGAAATGGATCGACCTGGTTATGTACTATTTTACGCGATAAACATTTCTCAAAGGTAAATAAAAATCATTCCCTAATAAATATCATGTTCATAAAGTCTTTTTGCCCCTAATACCACACAGCCGTACTCTATTCTTTGATTGTACATTTTATGAACGCGGTCGTAATATTGTAACTAAGCAGCGCACGTGCAAGAGACACATGGCGTGTGCTACCTACAATAAGCATACAGCTGAATGTTTCTACAAACTAATGACACCGTCAGAAAATAGCAGCTAAATTTGCCCGTTATCCCATATCTTTAATTGACCTATTTACTCACCTACCTCCTTTAAGCTTCTAAGCCTTTAGTCATGTCCCTGGATACAAAGCGCCATCTCTAAAGTAGTCCCTTTAAAGGAAGCATGTAAATAAGCGTTTGCTGTGGCGAATTTAATAACATTAGTTTTAAAGGATAAGACAGACTGATAGTCCCAATCACAACCTTTATCACTAGTGTTTTATTAGATGTCAGATCGGCCCTATTCTCTCCAAGCCACGTATCACTCTAATGACGTCAGTGCAATGGTGTGTGCTGGTTGCTTTATGCTTTTTGAATGGGGCAATTGGTGACTTTTAGCCATGATTATAGATGATTTTAGACGTGAATTGTTGGTTTCCGGTATATATTCCACTCAAATGTTCACTAAAAAGCAATCTATGTTTCGTATCGCGTCTGGTCAGGATATTCGCAGTTGTGTACTTTTGTATCAGTGTTAACGATAATTTTTCTATCCTATCTTCCTTACCACTATCACTCCTTAACTCTCTAAATTAAATACCAACAATTCTTTTCACACAAGTAAAACACTATGCACATCAAATCAAATCACTAGGCTCATTGATCCCATTATACTGTTCATCAATTATTAATGAATTCTAATGTCTCTCAAAAGGTTGGTTATTATCACTTCTCTAACTGACTAAGATTACTTCTAAAGGTTCGTGCAAGTAGCACATGACTTACTGTAGTACTAAACTTTACCCAAGGTTCTCATCACGGGGTCGGAATCTAGCAATTGTTCTATTCACTGTCTATCTCTGTGCGTTGATATAAATGATGTCTATCTACAGTTTGTGAGTCCTCATCTATCTGTCCTCTCAGCTTACACAAAAAATAGATGTCTACTGGACCTCTTGTACCGTCTCACGTAAGACAGATGTCTACTAGACCTCTTGTCTCGTCTCACATAAGGCAGCTGTCTACTGGACCTCTTCTCTCGTCTCACGCAAGACAGATGTCTACTGGACCTATTGCTTCATCTCTACATCAGGCAGTCGGTGACTGCATCTGTGCTCTGTCTGCAGCTGTGCTCGTGTATATGACAGATGATAGCGGTTATGTTACTGTGGTTGTCAGGACGAGGAAAACCAACAAATCACAATGGTCGTCTTAGGACGACAACTTCGTGTTGAAGCAACACGTCTCCGTCTGACGAGAATAAAGTCAGGTCACTCGAACAAGATGTTAGCGACGTCGACTTGAATAGAACATCACACAGACAGATTCTTACATGTGTGTGGTCTCTCGTTGCCTTTCCGTGTTGGTCTGCTTCGGTGGCTTCTAACTCTACTATTTTCACTCACTGGCTAAGTTTCTGTAGCTTTTAACTATCTACTTGTTCTAGACTAAGTGCTACTCACTATACTATCTGGTAGGACACCATTGGTGTCCTGTTTCTGATCTCCCTTCAATTCTATTTCACACCAGCTTATATGCTAAGTTTCCCCCGCTTTAGATAATGACTTTTACTTTCTTGAGTTCATTTCCCACCAACTTTATTTGAACTCGCGTGTCTCAAAGAATGGCTGCCTTATTTTTCAAACACTGACTGACCACTTTTTGACGGATATTCCCAGTTCAAACCGTGAGAACAGAAGGCCGACCTATTTCAGCCCCAACTTGCATTGTTTGATAGCTGAGGACCATGCCTCGTTCAATGAACTGAAACTCTCGGGCCGGGTTCTCAAGTTATGTTTGTGTACCGCGAACGGTATTTTCAGGGCTCGTTGTACCCCTGCAACTCTGTTACATATATCTCCCTAGCCTTAAGAAAAAAAATATATTTGACTCGTCGCATGGAGAAAGGGACACTTTAATTTATTGTCCAATATATAGGGTTATCAATGTTGACCCATTTCTCTGTACCATTTCTCATCATAATAAAACCGAAACCCTTCAGGTGAACTTAAAGTGCTTTACAAACAATCTCTTGCTCCCATCATTCTCCCAACAAATACTCAATCCCCACCTTCTTTAATTCACGTCTTTGTGAACTGATTTTCCTCAGCTGACTTTAATCGACCTTTTTCCACAATCACCCTATAATATAATTGTTAAGTCCCTTTTCTCAGTACAAGGGCTTACTTATTTTAATCTCTTTACCAAGAAAAACAACTTCCAACCTCACTACTTTACATCTGACCATCAACCATTTTGATTAAACAAAACCCTAATAAACACAATAAAAGGTCATTGAAATAATACATATATGTGTGACCTTCGGTAACTATGGGTAATTCATGGCGGTTGTGGTGCCATGACTCCACTGTTAGTCGCCTCATACGACCTGCTCTCAGTGTGGCAGTGGCCATATTCTCGGCTCTGTGTAAGACAGAACGCTCCCGTCTAAAAACGCAGGAGTTGGTTACTGGTCACCTGAAATCCTTCTTATCTAATATGCATTTTAAAAAAATATATGCGTTACATAATTCAAATATGTATATGTACAAATATCGGGTATTTTCCCCATCAATCATTATTCAATAAGAACATCAACATAACACAACTTGTATTCTGAGTGAATTCTCAGCCTACGCACGTGCGCCGTACAAACAGCTAGCGCCACATCCCACAGCTCTCACTGTAGGTGTCATCCTCAATAGCGGGTACAATCCTCCGTTCTCCATGATGCTGAAACATATCAGACCCATCATCTCATTAGGACTGGCTAGCCTTTCCTGGCTACCACCCTCCTATACGCTGTACAAACAGCTAGTGCCACATCATACACCTTGACTGTAGTTGCCATCCGTAATAGCAGGTACAATCCTCCGTTCTCCATGGTGCTGAAACGTATCAGATCCATTATCTCTTTAGGACTGGTTAGCGTTGTCTGGCTACAACCATCTTATACGCTGTACACACAGCATTTCGTTGAAACCAACCAAAGGAATAGGAAGCTTACTTTTTCCTAATACCAAATATTGGCAGGTATATGTCATCCGCTATCTTACAGCAACAACTAATCCATCAATCTTGCATTTTACCGGGTACTCTCCCGTTCTCTTTGATGCTGAAACATATCAGACCCATCATCTCTTTAGGACAGGTTAGCCTGTTTTGGCTACAACTATCAACTACGCTGTACAAACAGCCTTCGTTGAAAACAAATAAAACAAATAGGAAGATTACTCTTCCCCATTATATAATGTACCACTGGCGGTAATAAGTTATCCACTCTCTTACAACAACAATAAATGCATCAACATTACATGCCAATGGATACTCTCCTTCGTTCCATGACGGATAGCAACAATAATAATAAATTCATCAATATTACATTTATCAGCTGAATAAAACAGCTCTAGTTAACAATACAAGAAAAAAACACATTTTCAGCAACCAAATAAAATGGATCCACATATCCACATCCAAAGTATGATTGGATAATTGTACTTAACATACAACAGTTTGTAAATGTCGTGACTTCCAAAACAACAATGTGGTAAACACATCTCATTTTCATCAATCAGAAGGTAAACAAAAATTCAACATCCACGACTTCGAGTCTAACCCCTCAAAGCCTAATCTGTATCCTCCAGAAACCAAATGTGCAACACACATCTCATAATACGTCTTGATCTAATATGTCTCTTTCTTGCATTCACTACCAATTGTAATTCAACCTTTAGTAACAGTATCTTATATCTCTCCACTCTTTTACCATTCTCCCTAAACCCTCGTTACCAATTTTCCATAGCCTTCATAACTGCCATTAATACTTCCTTCTTAGCTAGGATTACAGTGTCCGTCCTGTCTGTCTGGGCGGGAGTACGAGTGGAAGGTGAAGTGGGACACCTATCCTCCACTACCAGCGCATTCTTACCAGCTAATTGTCCATCGTGTCTTTGAATGACATGTTTAGTTTGTAGTCCAGTCTCTACTTCGATTACGTTGTCATCACATAACCTAGCATTGATGGCTTCCATATCAGTACTAGGCTTACCTGTATAGACATTACTTGACCTTTTCTCTACGGACTGCTCGTTTCCTTTTCTTCTTCCTTTATGGACTTCAAATTGCAGTCTTCGCTCCTTCGCTTTCACTGCCGGGTCACTATCACCACTAGACCGGATCCTTCTTTCTCTCTTGGCTGCTCTCGTGTGGGACTCAATTGTTAGACTGTCGCCCGTGGTAATAAACTCGGAACCGATATTCGACCAATATTCTTCTGTACTATCTTCGCTCGAGTCGTCCGTAGGTTGCCATGTCTGCTGTTCCTGTCTTAGTCTCTCCTCCCGATCAGACAATCGTTGCTGTCTTTTTGGAAGTGGGAGGTCACTCTCGTTGTCTGAGTTTATCCTTTCTCTGCTAAGGCGTTTTATATGTTCTGATTTTTCTCTCTCCATCCTTCGTTTGGTGGCTGCTCGCGTATGTTTATATGGAGCATCAGGTTCTAATACTTCCTGTAAGTCCTCTATCTCTCCTTCTTCGTCGTCTGCTGAGTTGAAGTCTATTCCTTCTGTTCTATCGTCCACTTCTTCCGCTAATTCTTTGTATTCATCTACTGAATCTTCATTGTCCGCGAAATAATGGACTATTTCCTTTCTCTTATCATCCCTTTCTATCGCGCTCTGTGACGCACACTGTTTGTGTTATGTTAATAAAGTATCATTTTCGATACAATAGTAATCCCTCCTTGGACTAAATGTCTCCACTTTTGGGGCTACAATTATTCCCCCTGTTCCGGTCAATCTGACTGTGCACGGTCGTTTCATTGTCTCCGCTCTCCAGTGAATTCTTTGTTCATCGTAAATCGTTCTTGGCCTTGTCAATAATTGTGTGGTCAGTATTTTCTCCACCCTCTCCCTTACCTGGGCAGTAGTGTTTCAGTTCATCCATGGTCACTGTTATTCCTTCTCAAATTGTCTCTCCCTCTAGCTTGCGATTTTCTATACTCGTAATTTTCTTCAAGAGTGTATTAATGACTTGTCTGTTTTCCACCTGATATTGTTCTAATGTATTTATTTTGATTGTCAGTGTGTTAATATTATTTTTATATTCACTTATTTTCTCGTCCAGAGCTGTAATTCTGTCTGATGTGTCGCTATTTGGAGTATAGGTACCACTCGTATTACTGCTGCACTGTGTTGGTCCACACAGGATATATTCCTCCAAAATTTCGGAATTATTACCATATATCTGACAGAGATGTGCAATCCAAGACATTTATTACATTTCCCCGATCTGCCTCGTCTGTCAGACATTTTACCAAAATGAACAATTCGTCTGTCTTCGTTTGCGTATAGAAGAAATCATTTTTCTCATACCTTCTCTCGTGACCATGTTTTTGGTGACATATCTGAGATCTATACGTACCCTAATCTAAGCTAGATATCCTGGACACGGCACCATTTAATATAATATATGTAATGTCCTAACAATAACTTTATATCCTAAGTCATGGTATTATTTAATATGTTATATAACAGGGTTAACGTATTCTCTATCCTATCTTCATTACCACTATCACTCCTTAACTGTCTAAATTAAATAATAACAATTCTTTTAACAGAAGTAAAACAAAGCATGTATTTTTCACACAAGTAAAACAATATGCACATCAAATCAAATCACTAGGCTCATTGATCACATTATACTGTTTGTCAATTATTAATGAATTCTAATATCTCTCAAAAGGTTGATTATTATCACTTCTCTATCTGACTAAGATTACTTCTAAAGGTTCGTGCAAGTAGCACAGGTCTTACTCTAGTACTAAACTTTACCCAGGATTCTCATCATGTGGTCGGAATCTAGCAATTGCTCTATTCACTGTCTATCTCTGTGCGTTGATATAAATGATGTCTATCTACAATTTCTCAGTCCTCTTCTATCTGTCCTCCCAGCTTACACAAAAAATGGATGTCTACTGGACCTCTTGTACCGTCTCACGTAAGACAGATGTCTACTTATCCTCTTGTCTCGTCTCACGTAAGGCAGCTGTCTACTGGACCTCTTCTCTCGTCTCACGTGAGGCAGTTGTCTACTGGACCTCTTGTATCGTCTCTACATCAAGCGGTCGATGATTGCATATGTGCTCTATCTGCAGCTGTGCTCGTGTCTATGATAGACGACAGTGGTTGTGTTACTGTGGTTGTCAGGACGAGGAAAACCCACAAATCTCAACGGTCGTCTTAGGACGACAACTTCGTGTTGAAGCAACACGTCTCCGTTTGACGTGAATGAAGTCAGGTCACTCGAACAAGATATTAGCGACGTCGACTTGAACAGAACATCACACACAGACAGATTCTTACATGTGTGTGGTCTGTCGTTGCCTTTCCGTGGTGGGCTACTTCGGTGGCTTCTAACTCTACTATTTTCACTCACTGGCTAAGTTTCTGTAGCTTTTAACTATCTACTTGTTCTAGACTAAGTGCTACTCACTATATTGTCTGGTAGGACACCCTTGATCTGCTGTTTCTGATCTCCCTTCTATTCTGTCTCACTCCAGCTTATATGCTAAGTTTCCATTGCTTTAGACAATGACTTCTACTCTCTTGAGTTCATTTCCCACCAACTTTATTTGAACTCGCGTGTCCCAAAGAAAGGCTGCCTTATTTTCCAAACACTGACTGACCGCTTGTTGACAGGGATTCTAGTTCAAACCGTGAGAACAGAAGGCCGACCTATTTTGGTCAGCCAGCCCCAACTTGCATTGTTTGATTGTTTGATAGTTGACTACCATGCCTCGTTCAATGAACTGCAACTCTCATGCCGGGTTCTCAAGTTATGTTTGGGTACCACGAACGGTATTTTCAGGGCTTCCCTGGCTCTGGCTCGTTGTACACCTGTAACTCTGTTGCACTTTCTTTTCCAAAAATTTATGACGTCACCGTAATAACAACCACTGATTATAGCGAGATATGCGCGTTCTCATGACGTCGTATTCCGCATATGAATTTCAGTCACGAATAAACATAACTGATTCTAAGTTTGCGTTTGCACACATCATCACAATTTGGTTAGACTGTTTCCTGTGGGTTTCAGGTATGCCGAATTATATATCTATGATACAAACGAGTACAAGTTGATGGCCTCAGCGGTTCCATTTCTGCCCCACTGCCTTAAAATGAATGAAATGCTTCGGGAAAAGTCTGCTATCTCTTCTGCCATAAGTCGGCTTGTTCATTGCTTGCCACTGAATCAGGGTAGTTGAAGACGAGAGAGTATGGACGACGCGAGCAACCCTCCTTCATTATAAATAATTCTTGGGCATGTCACTTCGTTTTAATGTTACATTCGTTACACCATTACCCACTAGATGAAGTGCACACAGAAAGTTCGTTTGATATTTGGTGCATGGAACATTTGCACCCTCATGGACCGTGTGCACAAATTTCTCTACCCCGGTGACAGGGTGTGTCATATTTCTTTGTACTATATGCGACATACAATTCAGCGCGCGGAATAACTTATTTAGCCATTTCGAACTCACGCAATCAATTAATGCTGACGAAATGGTCCTCGTCGATTACGGTGACGAACAGCAATCACTCTGGTGGTGTTTAATTATTAAATACATGTATTAATTTTTTTAATTTGTAATTTAATGTTACGAGTTACCACTCGTGTTGGTGTAACTCAACGTTAGTTGATTTGTGCCACTCGAAACCAAAATGGGCAAAGGTCGTGTGTTTCCCGATTAAAAAAAAATAAAATGTCTGTGCTTTTGTTGGAGACACCTTCGTTGGAAACACCTTTGCTGGAGACACCTTATTTGGAGACACCTTTGTTGGAGAACGTTTATTGGAGAATGTTTGTTGAAGACACCTTTGTTGGAGACACCTTTGTTGGAGACACCTTCGTTGGAGACACCTTTGTTGGAGACACATTTTTTGGAGACATCTTTGTTGGATGCACCATTTGTTGAAGAACGTTTGATGAAGACACCGTTGCTAGAGACACCTTTGTTGGAGAGACCTTTGCTGGAGACACCTTTGCTGGAGACACCTTTCCTGGAGACACCTTTGTTAGAGACAACCATTGCTGGAGACACCTTTGCTGGAGACACCTTTCCTGGAGACACCTTTGTTAGAGACAACCTTTGTTGGAGACACCTTTGTTGGAAACCCCATTGTTGGACACACCATTTGTTAGAGACACCTTTGCTGGAGACACCTTTGCTGGAGACACCTTTGTGGCAGACACCTTTGTTGGAGACACTTTTGAAAATAAATAAATAGATGCTGCGGTGGCACTGAAGGTCAAAAGTAAATAAAAACATAAGCGTAATGGCTCAGTGATCGGACCAATACAACAATAAATCGAATCCAATGTTTCGGTTACATGACCTTCATCAGTGTAAATGAAAATAGAAACCAACTTTATTTCGCTCCAACTTTTTTCGACCGCCTCTTCCTTTACACTTTTTCTATTTTTTGTTTAAATATCCATTTCTATAGCCGGTTTCTGCGTATTTGTATGTGTGTGTGTATATATATATATATATATATATGTGTGTATGTGTGTGTGTATATATGTGCGTGTGTATATGTGTGTATATGTGTGCGTGAGTATGTGTGTGTGAGTGAGTGTATATATCTCTTGATATTTGTTTGTTTTCTGTGGTCTGTTTGATTTTCGCCTCTTTTTTTCTTTGACCGAGACCTTGAAGCCTTCACTTAGGTTTGGTTGTTGTTGTTTTCCTTTTGCCTGTCGCCGTCACTGAATCGTTACTTATAGATACTTATATACTTTTATAAACCTTGTCTACCTGTGTACTTTGTAATCACTTTATGTGTTATCATATTGATCACTTTCTGTTTGGTCTACTATTTTTTCATAACTGGCATACCGTAACTCACACGTTCCTGGCCACTTCCTGATAATGGCTTCAAAAACAAACTGTATTGTATCTTGACTTTTGTTGTGATGTGTGAGAATATTTTCGACTGTTCCTTGTCTCTGACAAAGGCTTTGTGGCTGTAACGTGGATTTAATTTTATTTGTTGTTCTGGTGCGGGTGCTGACCCATTACCTATATATGTTATTTTTGGCTAAGAGACTTTTGTTTCAGTTTTGTTGTGATGGGTGACATATTCTTTCTTTTCCGCCTTGACTTCCTTAACTCTAAACCATGTACCCATTTACATCTTGGTTGACAAGGGTCACTTAATCTAGTTTAGGGGGAGGATCGGATATGGCCACTTCCCCTTCATGCATGTCGTTAAAAACAGCAAAATAAAGTTGTGCATCTGGGTAGCAACTTTATCATTTAAAACAACATGCTACATAAACCATTTTAAGAGCAATAAAAGTGCTTTGTCACAGGCTTTCTATGAGGCTAGCTATAGAGGTGGTTCTATGCTCCGGCTGGAATGAAAAATGAACAAAGGACTATGCAGAAACTAGGGTACCGACCCGATCACCTTCCGTGTGATATGCTTACGCGCTAGCTATTCTGCTACTCGCATGGTTATGATAACTAGGTGATATTATTCGATTATAATTATTGTAAGATTATTGCAGGATTATTGTAGAATTATTGCAGGATTATTGTAGGATTATTGCATGGATTACATTTTGTTATAGTTTAAACTAATTTAGAACTTATATTTATAGACTGTCACTTTCTAACAGATGGTATAAAGAGACATTTCACATGCTGAAACCATACTGGCAGAAACAGGGAAAGGACACATGTGCAAGAAGACGACAACGCTGTAAATTGGAGGATAATATCAAGCTCTGGACAAGAAAATAACGTGTTATATCGTGTCGTCAAAGCCAGAGATATGGAACACTGGAGGTCACTGCAGCCGTCCTTCGTGTGGAGATGGCAATTGATCTGAACTTAATGTAAATGATCACTCTTGTCATTTGTGTGAGGGTCTTGTGTCAACATCATATAAGTGACACGTTTTACTGTTCTTTTCTATTAAGATTCGTCCTCACTGCGCTCTGAAAAGACTCAGAGGCACTCAGTTTCTCTCAAAAAAAGGACGAAATATATGAATAATGACTGTTTCATGTAGCTCACTGGTTGAACACAATCCTGCTCTCCTATTTTTGACACACGTATCTGCTGGACTCATGTATGACTTTATGATTTCAAAAGTAGTTTGTAATGTGTCGAGTACCTGATCTTCGATTCCAATATCCTCATCCAATAGGTGGTCTTTGATTAATTACAAAATATAATCCTTTTCCACGTCTAATTGTTCCCACATCAGTTTTTTCATTTCCTCGAGCCTCAACATACACTCACTATCAACCCATGCCCAAGCCAGCTCTCTTGTACCTTACCGTTTCCTCAAGCTTCAACATAAGCTCACTATCAACTCATGCACAACCCAGCTCTCTTTACCTTACCGTTTTCTCAAGCCGCGTAGCGCAGTGGTTAGCGCGATGGCTTCGCATCTGAGTGGTCCTGGGTTCATTCCCCAGTTGAGGCGGGAATGTTTTTTTAGACCGCAACGGCACCCGGGTCGACCCAGCCTTAAATGGGTACCGGTTCAGTCCGGGAAGTAAAAGCGGCGAGGGAAAGGAGATGGCTACCGCCCTCATATAGCCGAGCCTTTGAAATGTGAGATCGCTAACACCTCACACCCCTACGGCAATAATGAAATGGGTTACTTTACTTTACTTTACAGCATATACTCACTATCAATTCATGCCCAGGCCAGCTCTCTTGTACCTTACCAAATAATGATTGAGAGTAAAAAGCGTAAAGGCTTTCTTTAAAGAGGTCTCATATAGCCACAGTAGAGTTGAGGTCACTCCTTCAGTCTTCATGTTCAAACTGTAAGTTCCTGACCTATATGCACCAGTCCTTTCGGTAACGAGTTTGTCTCTAACTTTAGCATAGAAGCCCTAACATGATTTCTCTGCTCACAGTATAGTGATACGTTTTACTATATGCAGATAACTGATAAAGTATATAATACGAATGATTTTCACTGACTGAAAGGACAATAAATGTTAGTTAATTATAGATGGGAACGTGTATATCAAAGAATGTCCGCGTGTGCAAGATTATACAACCCATGGCATATAACACGCCATCATTCACACAGACCAAATGTCTGTATATGACGGGTTCATCGTGTTTTGAATAACTCGTTTTGACAAAGATCGCGGATAGAAGGCGCAGATGATATCAAAGAGCCTTGGATAATGTGTGAATGATAACTGCTGATTTATATCTGTTCATAAATAATGATTAATGTGAATCTTGCCAATGAACCTTACCTGTATTCATTGTGTCTAAGTTAGCAGTGAGATTTTATATTGTTTTCTTGTAATATATCTGCGTTCGCTTTTTTGAATGTACATTCTATATAGAGCAGTTTCAACATAAGACATACCTGAACAAGTTAGATTGGATGCAAACACAGAACGTGGGCCGTATATAATCTTGTGAACAACGGGAAAGACTGTAGGCACGTGAGGTCAAAGTAGAGGTGAAAAACAAACGGACAAAGTAGGAACAATTGGATGAGAAAACAAAGCACAAGAAGAGTTCAAGTGCTCACAGTGCAGACGAAATTGGTGGGAGGTGATCGTTAACACCATCAGGCATGATACATTATGATGATCTGATATTACGTCTGTGATAAACGAGAATAAATGATTGATATGTCGGTGTGTGAATAATGGTGAATTGTGAGTTTTGAGCTCGTGAATTTTGACAATTTGGAGATATATTTTCTTTACATAAACGTTACAAATATACCAGAGACGATTCTCTGTTTTTCTTTGATTCCATTCTCATCCATCGACCTCAGTGTTTGTCCCTTTGTTTAATTTTGCAATTCCTATTACAGGCTCCATTTTGTGTTTGTCATTCGAACATCTATTCGCTCTCTGCGCCATAAATTGACTTAACCTTGAAAGTCCTTTTTCAGGATGTCTATGATTGATTTGTGTAATTATTTTCGGCTTGTTATCAGTTTATGTTATTAAATTTAGCTTTTTAATTGGCTTGCTTCTGCTCTATTTTTATTGTGTCCAATTATTGATAAATTATTTTATTGATCGAAAAAAGTCAGACAAAATATCCTGATCAGACATGTTAGTCAGGGTCAGGCAAAGCATACTCAACAGACATGTTATTCAGGGTCAGGCAAAACATATTGATCAGACATATTAGTCAGGGTCAGGCAAAACATACTGATCAGACATGTTAGCTAGGGTCAGGCAATGCATACTGATTAGACATGTTAGTCAGGGTCAGGCAAAACATACTGATCAGACATGTTAGTCAGTGTCAGGCAAAGCATATTGATCATACATGTTAGTCAGGGTCAGGCAAAACATATTGATCAGACATGTTAGTCAGGGTCAGGCAAAACATATTGATCAGACATGTTAGTCAGTGTCAGGCAAAACATATTGATCATACATGTTAGTCAGGGTCAGGCAAAACATATTGATCAGACATGTTAGTCAGGGTCAGACAATACATACTGATCAGACATGTTAGTCAGTGTCAGGCAAAGCATACTGATCAGACATGTTAGTCAGGGTCAGGCAAAGCATACTGATCAGACATGGTAGCTAGGGTCAGGCAATACATACTGATCAGACATGTTAGTCAGGGTCAGGCAAAACATACTGATCAGACATGTTAGTCAGGGTCTGGGCAAAATATACTGATCAGACATGTTAGTCAGGGTCAGGCAAAGCATACTGATCAGACATGTTAGTCAGTGTCAGACAAAACATACTGATCAGACATGTTAGTCAGGGTCAGGCAAAGCATACTGATCAGACATGTTAGTCAGTGTCAGGCAAAACATACTGATCAGACATGTTAGTCAGTGTCAGGCAAAACATACTGATCAGACATGTTAGTCAGGGTCAGGCAAAGCATACTGATCTAGACTCTCACATCGAGTTTCCCCCATTCCTTCCTTGGAACGGGCTATTTTAAGGACAGTCTGGCTAACGAGGTGAGGAATGTCTGTAGTAGTGAGTGACGCGCAGATGAAGACAAACATAGCACAACCGCATGGAGGACCCCAGTTCATCTACATCAGGACGCTCGCAATGGGAGGAAAGCTACAACAAACCACCACTAAACGTCCCTTACAGTGCGCACACAAGGGTAAACCCACCCTGTGTGGGCTTTTCAACAACAACAAGAAGAACAACAACATTGATAGAACCGATAGTGCTCGACTTCTTCTGTCTCATTTCAGCATCGTATCTCATCTCATCAATTCATCTCATCATTTCTTCTCATCATTTAATCTCACCATTTCATCTCATCATTGTATTTCATTATTTCATCCTATCATTTCATCTCATAATTTCATCTATTTTCATCTCATCATTTAATCTCACCATTTAATCTCACTATTTCATCTCATCATTTCATATGATCATTAAATCTCATCATTTAATCTCATCATTTAATCTCATCATTTCATTCTATCATTTCATCCTATCATTTCATCTCATCATTACATCTCATCATTTTATCTCATCCTTTCATCTCAGCATCTCATTTCATCATCTCGTGTCATCATTTCATATGATCATCTAATCTCTTTCATCTAATTATCTTATCTCATCTCATTTCATCATTTCATCTCCCCATCTCATCTCCCCATACCTCATCATCTCATCTCATTTAATAGGGATCGTTCATCCGCTAAGCCATGCAGAAAAAGGCTGGAGTGGGAAAGGCATGTAAAGGTGGGGAAACTTTATATAACAGGGTTTGACATGGTGGTGGTAGGCTTGGAAGGAATACAATTATCGTATTTTATTGATTGTATTGTTAGTTTACCACATTATCAAATTTTGTATTCGTTATTTGCTGCCAGTGCCAACTACAACAACCATTTAGAGACTAGCTATTCTCATACTTTCAAGGTCTCATGTTGACAGCCTCGAATGTGTCCTGAAGCAAGAAATGCAACTGGTCCTAGGTGTACAAGATATTGCCCTATTGTGAAGATGCAATATATGTCTTCATAGATCCGCTATGGGAAAGGAATTCAGAGGGCGATTTGAAAAAACAAAAACATTTTGCATTTCAGGAGGTAATTTCATTATGTGCATTCATTATTTACACATGAGCTATTCATTTTCTTGAAGCTTGGAATATTGTTTAGGTGAAGTGTCACTATTTTTTAACGTAATCGTCATCCCGGTCGACACACAAACGCCAGCCAACGTCGGAAAAGTTGTTGCATCCCGTCAAGAAAATAATAAGACGTCTTCTGCCGAAACCAGATACGCACACCTGCTTTTGCCCCTCCTAGTCAGAAGCGTAAAGGTGCCTCTTGAGGTGTTCCTTCAGCTTCGGAAAGAGTAAGAAGCCACAAGGGTCATAATGATGTGCCCATGACCCGTCGCTAATAAGAATTTGGCGGATAAAGGCATCGGCTTCCTGTTCATATCGCTTCAAAAGTTCCTGACACAGCTGCTGGTGACGCTGTTTTATTTCCAGTGTCAGCATGCAAACATGGTACTTCATTAATGGGAGACAGCGTGGCCTAGGGTGAAGAGTCCTTTTTCTCAATCCGAACGCACCCGGTTCGAATCACGCTCGTGTCTAGTTTGACAGGAATGGTTTTTTTTTTTGCTTCTCCATGTACGGAAAGTAATGGCAACCTACCGTTCTGCATATTTGCCAACAAACTTATAACAGTCAAATAGTCAAATAGGTTGGTGGTTGTAAGAAGTAACGCTCTGCATATTACATGCTACTTACTTTTTACTTCATCAATACATACTTATTATTCGTTATTATTTTCTAAGGGATTGTTAACATTTTTATGCAAAACCATAATATTTAGCTTGTGGTGTTTGTCATTGTATGACGGCTTCTTCCGGTCGGCCCAGCTGCAAATTTCAGAGCTACACCCAAGACTCCGAAGTTCGTGCACACGGTCGGCGAGTAAAGGGACATATCACATATGGAGGCGCCCTGGAGGGTGGAGAAGAGAAGGTAAGTGGTGACTTGGGTAGGGATTTCACTATTGTTACATTGTTTTTTGCTCACTACTAGCGTTTCGTATTCCAGAAAGTAGCTTTTGTCTGAACTCATGAAACTATCTTTACCTATAACTAACTTATGCTATCTGAGTATAGCTACCTGGTATAACGGTGTGTTTGTTTGTCACTGCTATGGTACATCTATTTGAATCTCCGCTGTAAGTGAATGGTTACCCGGTGTTTTTGTTAAATAAAGAAAGGCTTACTAAAAACTATCCTATCTCATAACTTCATCCTCAACAGCAGTGTTTCTTTTTGAACACTGTAAGTTTATAATATCAGAGATGTTCAACGAAAGAAGGGAAATAACTGTAATTTATTTACAGAGCAAAACAAAGGGAAATAAATGCACAATGTAGGAAAAAGCGAGAACAAGTCTTGTAAAATGATCAGCCTAGAAGACAATATCTTAATTGATGGACAATAAATTAATGAAGTAAATGTTTCTATTTTTACAAGTGTAATTTGTTTAGTGGTAGCAATACTTTTGAGGTAAAGGCGCTTGCTTCTCAAGAAACAAATGCGTGAAATGAGAGTTGGGACCATCGTCTAGTGAAGTTGATTTACTAAAAACTCCAAGATTCTATGTTCACGCTGTGCACGTAAAGAACCCTTCGCAGGTGAAAATCTATAAGCCCCCTATGGGCTAGTAAACCGCATGAATTTAAACGTGCAATATGAGATTATTGTTGTTTTTGTTAATGAATGCCCACAATGTGTTAATTTGCCCTTTTGTGCGCCCTGACAAGGGCGTAAGCTGATGATTTGTAGTAGCTTTCCTCCCACCTCAAAGTAGTCTGATCCCTATGGTTTGGGTGACCAGAAATTAATCTGCTCTACACAAACCTGCAATGCAAAGAACGTACAGATCAGCAGTTTTCGTATGTTATTTCTTGATTCACATCTCGTAACATACTGTGCGACTGTATTTCCCTTTGTACAATTCAACACGATCAAGCCCACAAGTTATACAGGAACAGCGTCAATACGTGCTCACAGCACAATATATCACGTTTTCAGATTCATGAAGCAGTAAGGATGTGACACTCTGGAATGTATACTATTAGAAAAAAGCGTGCTGATGTCGGAAGCAATGATTATTTTTAGATAAATCACACAAGCGCGCACTTCGGTTAAGAAAACAAGAGGAAAGAGGGAGATCAACAATCTAAGTTTTATTATGCAAATTCAGCCCCACAAAAATTGTATTCAATAGTTTTAAAACAGAAGATGCAAGATTGTGCGAACCAAAGAAAGCCTACAGCAGAACAGACTAGAACCAATAAGAATGTCACGTGTTACATCCACACCATCACACAACAACAACAACCACTTTAAGAGCTTAAATGTCGGTCATGCACGAGAATACCATTACCAGGGAGTCTTTATCCCGACCATGTTATAAGTACTTAAGTTACCAAGATTGCTGGCACATAAGTCGCAAGACAAAGACTGGTAAGCTATAAAAGCACAGACAAGGCAAATGGAAAAACAATGGAACTGTAAATAAAACTACAAGACCCCTGAACAAGATACTGCAAAAATTGGTTGTTGTTGTTGTTGAACGCAAACAATAAGTAACATTACCTTTGTATGCGTCCTGGTAATAGACGTTAGGAAGCTAGATAGATGCAATAGCGGTCCTCGCATACCGAGCGTGCTGATGAAGGTAGACCGCGGTCCTGCAGGTGGTTGTGCTATGCTTGGATTCATCTGCATATCGCTCACTGCTTTGGTGATCACGTCGATCTCCAACCTCGTTAGCCACATTACCTCCAACGAGCACTGCGTGAAAGTGAGGAAGTGGTCTTGGTTGGTAAGTTTGTCTGACCCTGACTAACACTATCCGATCAGAATGTATTGCCTGACCCTGACTAACACTATCCGATGAGAATGTATTACCGGACACTGACTAAAATTTTCCGATCAGAATGTATTACCTGACCCTGACTAACATTGTCCGATCAGTATATTTTGCCTGACGCTGACTAACACTGTCCGATCAGTATGTTTTGCCTGACCCTGACTAACACTGTCCGATCAGTATGTTTTGCCTGACCCTGACTAACACTGTCCGATCAGTATGATTTGCCTGACCCTGACTAACACTGTCCGATCAGTATATTTTGCCTGACCCTGACTAACACTGTCCGATCAGTATATTTTGCCTGACCCTGACTAACACTGTCCGATCAGTATATTTTGCCTGACCCTGACTAACACTGTCCGATCAGTATATTTTGCCTGACCCTGACTAACACTGTCCGATCTCTACGTTTTGCCTGACCAGATATTAGTCTTCTCGCTCCTGAAATAAAAGGTTACAACATACAGAAATTCCAACCCATTTTATTATTTCCAACATGTTGTCAGTAACCAAGGTTGAATCACAACCTAATGTAGATCAAATTTGAACTAACTAGTATGTATATATTTATATTTTACATGAATTATGTCACACCAATTGACGGAAGATAAGTCAACGCTATATTTGGATTTAACCTATTGAGCGTACCGGGAATCCTGTATATTTTTTTTTGGGGGGGGGGGGGGGGGGGGGGAGGCAACGTGATTTCATTTCCAATGGTTTCTAAGCCCCGTAACAAGCCCCGTCACAAACGTCTCTGGTCACCCGTCACGACCTCCAAGAAAAGAAACTATGACCTCATTTAAGAACTACAGCGACTTGGAGGTGAGTATGTTCAGAGACGATCAAACGTTTCTGCGGACAAAGATATTTCTGATTGTCTAGTGTGCGAACAAATCTCACAGTCCTTGCTGATGTGTTACATATAGTACACATTAAACTGTTTAGAACTGAATGTAAAAAACACAATTCAATAAGTAACTTTAATAAGTGTGGATGTAGAAATGCTACATGACGATTTCAATTTTATTTTTATTCAACATTATATCTACTCAAAGTATTTAGTTTTATACACATACAGATCTATCAGTATGATGGAAAAATCTATCAGTATGATGGAAAAATCAATCAGTAAGATGGACAAATCAATCAGTATGATGGACAATTCAATCAGTATGATGGACAAATCAATCAGTATGATGGACAAATCAATCAGTATGATGGACAATTCAATTAGTATGATGGACAAATCAATCAGTATGATGGACAAATCAATCAGTATGATGGACAAATCAATCAGTATGATGGACAAATCAATCAGTATGATGGACAAATCAATCAGTATCATGGAAAAATCAGTCATTATGATGGACAAATCAATAGTATGATGGACAAATCAATCAGTATAATGGACAAATCAATCAGTATGATGGACAAATCAATCATTATGATGGAAAAATCAATCAGTAGATGGACAAATCAATCAGTATGATGGACAAATCAATCATTATGATGGAGAAATCAATCAGTATGATGGAAAAATCAATCGGTATGATCAACAGATCAATTGGTTCGATAAAATAAAATTGAGTATATTCTATCGTAAATAAGATATGTGTTGATGAAAAGGGAGTTGCTTCCGTGCATTACACAGCTTCTGCTTCAAGCAATTTTTATGACGCATTGAATTAGGAGACCTAGTGACAACTGGAGAGATTACTGACGACTAAAGCTCAGAAATGCAGAGATTATCGATCTGGATTTGACAATGACGAGCTCGATAAAATAAAATAATACATGAATTGGTGAATGTCGCAAAATAGTGATTGTTAGAAAGGGAATTCATCGCCATGTCCGTGATTATAAAATGATAGTGATAATTTTATTGTTAATGATAACTATGTTGATGCCGATTCAAGGCAAAGGCAAAAGCCGCCGTCTTTCGTTGACGATGATGGCATAATTTATTTTGCTAGCGGTATTTTTAGTAAGGATTAACTGCACTACTTTTTATCCTCACTTTCTCGTCTCGTGCCGCCTGACCCCAGTGGCAAGTCAAGGACAAGACGACTAGGGGGCGACTACGAAATGCTGGGGAGTCCGCATCAAGCACCCGTGAAAAAGTGGGCGTAATCCGGAGTCGAATCCACACCACTTGATCACGAGGAAGACAACTTAACCACTTCGCCACGGAATCCCATAAGCCATGGTTGATGTCGATTGAGATATACATATATATATATATATAGATGGTTATGACGTTGCTTATGATGATGCTGACGATGAAGGTGATGAAGATGACGATAATGATGTTGACACTAAAAATGACTAGTAATGATGATGTTGAGAGTAATGATGACGAAGATCATAAAGACAACAATGATGACATTGGAGGTAATATTGATGAGCATTGCAATATATTGCATCATTTGTGCAAGTCTTGATTTTCGGGAAGAGAAAAACATGGCTACTGCATACTTCAATGGAAATAGTTGCAGACGTTTGATAAGGTAAGGAGAGATGTTCAAATCTGACTGTCAATAAAACAGAAGGAAGATTGCATGTCAGCATTTGTAGACCACACAACGAGAAAGCTGTAACGCAGGTTTCCATTTCAGATGAAAAAATACTATGAAGAAAAACAAACCGCTTATCAGAAACTAGGAAGTACGGCATAGATAAACGACACAAGTCATAAACAAGCACTTGATATGTGTACGTAGTGGTACACATGTAGTATATCATTTCTATCGATATGTAAAGAATTTATTATCCCCTAAAATGTATTTACTAAAACGACAGTTGAAGGATTCAATAAATACATTTTTTTTAAATGTAGATGATAAAAGGCTATATAAATTGCTGCACGAGGTGGAAGTAAAATATATATACCTTTCATTGTCAGCAGAGTGGTGTTTCAAAATGAATGATTACCCCCCTTTTGGTCTTCCGAGAATTTCATGAAAGGTGAATTGATTGTGTTTCTACAGAAGGAGCCAACATTGTTATGAAAAACGAATTGCTATAGAAACCACAAAAACAAGGTGTTAGTGCTTTGATACACTGGTTGCCCTTTGCTTCGTTTGAAACCGGAGAGAAGACTACAATTTGAGCATGTAATAACTGAGACAACTAGCCAAAAATGTACGCAGAACTGCATAAATACAAAACTAAACGTGTTGTCTGTCGAAGCTCAAACATAATAGGTTGCGTGCACAAAGAAATAGATCGAAGATAGGCAGCAGTCTAAGCTTATTAAATATGTGTAAGAAAATAGGAAGGTAGAAACAGTAATAATGACAAAAGCTAATAAGGGTAAGGAAACAGAAAGGAAACAGATAGGAAATTGAAATGCAAAATGATACATGAACGACGATTAAAAAAATAGTAGTAACATTTACATAAAGCAAATATTTGAAAGACTGAAGTTATATATATATATATATATATATATATAAATTGTGAATAAGTAATATGGACCAGCAGTAATAGTAATAATACAAATTATAGTAAAAATGTTAGTACTGGTAGCAGTAATAACTAGTAGTATTGATAATGGTAATAGCAGTAATCACGAACGCTGAAGAATAGTAGCAATTTGGTAATAACATAATAATAATAAAAATAATAGTACTACGATTGGTAGTAGTAAAAGCTGTAGTGTTGGTAGTAGTGATAATAGCAATAGTACACATAGTAGGAATAATAGTAACAATAATAATAGTAGTAGTAGTAGTAGTAGTCTTCGACTAGACTAGTCGATATTGTATATTGTATTGTATTGTAGTATAGTAGTAGTAGTAGAAGTAGTCGTAGTAGTAGTAGTAGTAGAAGTAGTAATAGTAGTAGTAGTAGTAGAAGTAGTCGTAGTAGTAGTAGTAGTAGTAGTAGTAGTAGAAGTAGTAGTAGTAGTAGCAGTTGTAGTAGTAGTAGTAGTAATAGCAATAATAGTTATAGTAGTATTAATAGTAAAAGGAATGACAATAATAATAATACCAGTAAGTTGGATATAATTAACAGTAGTTATAGTGTTAAGAGTAACAGTAATAATAGTACTCGTAGTAAAAGTAGTAATAATAGCAGTAGTATTGTTAGTAATAATAATAATAGTAACAGTATTGGCTGTAGTAATATGAGTAGTTGAGAAATAGCAAACAGTAAAATTCGCTGTAGTAATAGTAGTAGTATTAGTAGTTGGAATAGTAGGTAACATTAATATATTAATAGTAGAGAAACGGAACGTAGTAATGGAAGCAATTGTAGTAGTAAATATGCTGCCGAAGATGGATGTGTCGGACAGAAAGGTGCAAATATCGCAGCCTATCTGTAAACCAGACACACAACGCATTCCGTTCTCCGGACTACATCTAGCTACTTGCAAAGCCCTGTTCAGGACTGAGAACAAACGTGGAAGAAGAAGAAGAAGTAGTAGATATAGTAATTGAAGAAGAAGTAGTCGTAATACTAGTAGTTGTAGTAGTAGCAGTAGTAATAGTAGAAGTAGCAGAGGTATTATTAATAGTAGTAGAACTAGTAGTAGTGGTAGCAGCAGTAGTAGTAGTAGTAGTTGTAGTAGTAGTAGTAGAAGTAGTAGTAATATTAGTAATAATAGCAAAGTATCACTATTTATCATCTATACAAAGTTTTTGAAAAAAACTCCGATATTTGGCCGAATCTCAGACATTATTAACGGTAAGCTAATTTCAGAACAGGCAGGTTTTAGACCAGGAAACTCGTGATGTGGACAGACACTTAACCTCACGCAACATATTCAGGCCGGGTACGAGCGACAGCAGGTGACAGGAGTTTCTTTTGTTGATCTCACGGTGGCATGCGTCACAGTAAACCATCAAATACTGCTGACAAAAATATATAAAGTCCCTAAAATCTGGCGCCTGACCCAGGTAATCAAATGATTTCTACAAAATATACATTTAAATGTGACTTTGAAAAATATAGACAATATATGGCGCAGCCAGAAAAATGGCTTTGCACAAGGAAGTGTCTTCCCTCTTATGCATACAATGTATACACAAATGGTCAACCAGTTAGCCCAGGAACAAGACAATTCATATATGCCTCCGACACTGCTATAGCTACACAAGGAAAGCGTTTTGAGAAAGTGGAGCTCAAGATCACAAAAGCTCTAGACAGAATGGCCGCATACTATGAGGAAAACGACCTCAAATTCAATCCCAGTACAACACAGGCATATGCTTTCCACTTGAAGTACAGAAAAGCAAGAAGAAAACTACATATTAAATGGCAAGGACAGGCATTCAAACATAGCGATGGACCCAGGTACTAAGGCATTGTAATGGATGGCAAATTTTCTTTCAAGGTACTTTGCAACTGTGGTAAATCAAAAAGTAAGTGCAAGAAACAATATAATTCTTTAGGTGACAATCACTGTACGGGGGACATCTCCAGCGGTGGTTCGCACATCAGACCATGCACTATGTCTCTCCGCGGCAGAATAGGCGGCACTAGTATGGAATACATCTATTGACACAAAACAGGTCGATGTGGTAGTAAATGAGAAATGAATTGTGACAGGATGTCTTAAAGCGACGCCAATGGAAAATGTATACGCAAATGATGGTAACGCGCCTTCAGATATTAGAAGACGTGTCTCATCTGAAGATGAAAGACAAAAGCAGTCATGTGATCAGAGACACCCTCTTTTTGGACATGCACCAGAAAGGATACGACTGAAATCGAGGACACGTTTTCTGCGGACTATACAGCCCTCAGAATAGAACTCCGAGAGAAACCACATCGAAAAGCGGCGTCAAAAGAACGGCAAAAGAGGATTGGACGAAGCTTAAAGAACTTGAACAAGGACATGGTTTGCCATATACTTCGGGGAGATCTCTAAATACTTTAATTAAGAACAGGTGTGTCCAGATGTGGGTCTAAACCTGAAAAAGTGGGAATATGCAGAAGCTGAATACTTCGAATGTGGAGCCACAAACAGATACTAGTATGACGTACGAAGAGTCAAAACGGCTTATTAAAGCCAGATACATGACCAAATGGGAAACTGAACATACCGGCTACACCAAAAACGATGCATATTACCAGTTGAACAGAAGAGAGCAGGTCGATGTCTTCAGACTTCGCACTGGCCACAATAGACTGAGGTACCACCTATTCAACAAATTGAAGATAGGTGGTACCGACGAATGCCCGTGGTGTACCGAGAAAATGACCGCTGAGCATCTGCTGCAGAACTGCCTGACATACGAGGATCAGAGAGAGCAGATGTGGCCATCACCAGTGGAACCACAAAACAAGCTCTATGGCAGTGTCGACAGCCTCAGGATGACCGCCGCTTTTTTCGAAAAAATAATGGTTAATGTCTGACTGCGTACGATGAAGAAGAAGAAGAAGAATGTGGAGCCATGCAAGACCCGGAATACCTGATTATGTGTGCCAGTATACAGACATCTTGTACAGTGGAGTACCTGATGGTGGGACATAAAAGAGTACTGCGGGTGGCTATTTTTTGTTGTTGCGCAAAAAAGGCAAAGGCCGCCGTCCAACGTAGACGATGATGGCATAATTAATTTTGCTAGCGCTATTTTTTAGTAAGGATTAGCTGCACTACTTTTTATCCTCACTCTCTCGTCTCGAGTCACCCAATCCCAGGGGACTGAGATACAGGGGACTCCGCATCAAGCACCCATAAAAAAGACGGCGGAGTCGAACCCACACCCTCACTGGTAAAAAATCTGCAAACGCTTTTGTCGATCACTATGCCAGAGCAAACCACATCGAGGTCCCTGCAGATAGGCATACAGACATTAGTGAAGAGCAAAAGGGGCACGACAACATCAGTACGGCACCCGAAGAGCATATGATGGCCAAATTAACAATGAGCGAAATGGAAGAGGCCATGAGAACATTAAAGAAAAGGAAATCTCCCGGAAAAGATGAGATAACAAACGAAATGCTGATGGGGCTGGGCCAAACAGCGAAGAGGAAGCTGCTATCGGTCCTGAACCAAAGCTGGAAAAGGGGAATTGTACCCCAGGCATGGAAAGACGCAGTATTGGTACCAGTACAAAAAAAAAGGAAAGGACAAAACAGATCCAAATGGATACAGGCCTATCAGCCTACTGAGCTGTGTCGGCAAACTGATGGAACGTATGATAAACACCAGACTGATGTGGCATCTGGAAGAAAAACGAATACTAATTCCACAGCAAGCCGGCTTTAGACAGCACAGATCCACTGAGAACCAGATCATCCTCATAGCCCAGGAAATAGAAGGTGCCTACCAGGCACAGAAGCACACAGTTGCGGTTTGGGTGGACCTGGAAAAGGCATTTGACAAAGTCTGGAAAGATGGACTTAGAGTCAAGCTAAGAAGAAGTGATGTCTGTGGGACAATGTACAAGTGGATCAACCACTACCTCAAAAACAGAACGGCCAGAATCCAAGTACAAGGGCAGATGAGCAGAAAGGTGACACTCGAGCAGGGAGTACCCCAAGGGGGAGTACTGTCACCCACACTCTTCCTGGTGTATATAAACGACATTACAGAGAATATACCAAGAAGAGTCCATAGCTCAATGT
Organism: Ariolimax columbianus; assembly: GCA_036924085.1. NCBI lineage: Eukaryota > Metazoa > Mollusca > Gastropoda > Stylommatophora > Arionidae > Ariolimax > Ariolimax columbianus. The sequence goes on from JAVGWX010000004.1 coordinate 109,583,851, forward strand.
TTGCAGACGATCTGGCTATGTGGCCCTCTGAAAAAGAATCTCACCATAGCAAGAAATCGGATGCAGCAGGCCCTAACATCGCTGGAAGATTGGGCGAACTCATGGCTGGTCAAAATAAACGAGGAGAAAACCACATGCACAATATTCTCGCTTTCAATCAAACCCCAAAATACCAAGTTAAGTTTAAATGGCAAATCCCTGCAGCCAAACGACAACCCAAACTATCTGGGAGTCACATTTGATCGGCGCATGAGATGGAAAAGTCAGATCGAGAGAAACCGAATGAGAGCCAGAGAAAAAATTGGCAATCATGAGGAAACTTGCTGGCACAAGCTGGGGAGCAGACGAAAGCATACTAAAGAAACTGTACACTGGAAGAGTGAGACCAGTTCTCGAGTATGGCATTGCGGCATGGACAACAGCAGCAAAGGCGAACTTTGATAAAGTTAGCAAACTTCAAAACCAAGCCATGAGAGTTATAACAGGAGGCATGAAGTCAACGCCAATTGTAGAACTTGAAAAGATTACAAAACTGCAATCCATGACCGATAGAAGAGACTGCAGAGCCCAGCTGCAGTCAGAAAAACTCCGAAGACTGACCGACCATCCAATGCACCAGAGACTAAACAATCTGGGAAATGGGAAACTAAAGCGGAGAAACTTTGCAGAAATAGCCAAAGCAAAGATGCACGAAGATCCCATAAACGCACTAACAACACCAAAACCCATCACTACTGTACGAAAACCTACCTGGAGGCAGGATATATTCCCAGAGATGGTAGAAAATATACCAGATATTGGAAACAAAAACGGCCAGACTGAAAAAGAAAGGAGAGATACTACCCTAAGCTTTATATCGGAAAACTACCCAAGCATGGACTGGACCCATGCATACACCGACGGTTCTGTAACAAACACTACACAGAGCGGAGGGGCAGGAGCATTCCTGAACCTACCAAATGGCAGAAAAATAACACTGTCATTCGCTACTGGGAAGTACACAAGCAATTTCAGAGCGGAGGCTGAGGCACTGAGGGCGGCAGTGGAAGAAATGGTGACATAAAGAAAATGAAAGCCATATAGTCCTGCTAACAGATGCTCTCTCCGTAGTCACAGCGCTAAAAAGCCAGAAAAACACTGAGCTTAATGACTTAAGAGCAGCACTCTGCAAACTGTGCCAGCAGTCCGCACCAAAAAGGGTAGTGGTACAGTGGGTCCCATCACACTGCAACATCCAAGGCAACGAGGAGGCAGACAGACTGGCAAAAGAAAGTGCAAGACTACAACAAACAGATACTAGTATGACGTACGAAGAGTCAAAACGGCTTATCAAAGCCAGATACATGACCAAATGGGAAACCGAACATACTGGTTACACCAAAAACGATGCCTATTACCAGTTGAACCGAAGAGAGCAGGTCGTTGTCTTCAGACTTCGCACTGGCCACAATAGACTGAGGTACCACCTATTCAACAAATTGAAGATAAGTGGTACCGACGAATGCCCGTGCGGTACCGGTAAAATGACCGCTGAACATACGAGGATCAGAGAGAGCAGATGTGGCCATCACCAGTGGAACTGCAAGACAAGCTCTATGGCAGTGGCGACAGCCTCAGGATGACCGCCGCTTTTTTCGAAAAAATAATGGCTACTGTCTGACTGCGTACGAAGAAGAAGAAGAAGAAGAACCCACACCACCTGATCACGAGGCCCGCGGCTTAACCACTTCGCCACGGAATCCCACAAGTAAATAGGAAGTGCAGAAATAAACAGTGATACATCGTTGGATTGTCAGACAGTAACATTTTCTTATGCTAGTAGTAAGTTCAACAATACTAATACTACTACTATTGCTGCCACTAATCCTACATCTATAGCTACTACAACTAAGATCACTACTAAAACTATGAATTATTACTATTTTAACTACCGCTATTAAAACTATAATAACACTGGACAACACTTTTTGAGTTTTTGTGAGTAGCTGAGATTACACCAAGTTATTTTCATTCTGAATATGAATATGGCCCGTTAAAACAGCAGATGAGCTGTAGTTGAAAAAGAAAATTATTCAATAAAGATTTACACATTTGCATGAACACTTCCCATGATAATCCTCGTAGTGGAAAATATTCAGCGTGATGCCGTTTTGACTGTCACTTGTAATGCTATTCTGAAGCTTCTCTCACACGTGTCCTACAATAGTGAGCTAACATTGCTGCATGACATTTGGTTTTGGTATCTTTTGTTAATGGCAGAAATTTCCTGTTGGAACCTTTTCTTTGGCTTGTCAATTACAGCGCTGCGGCCAGACTGGAAAATGAGGGGCAGGTTATTCCGAATCCACCCAAAACTATTAAGACGGAGATGTTCAAAGAAGTGAAAATAATGGAGGTTTTGGAGAGATAGAGGACATGGAATGAAGCATAAAAAAGGGCCAGGCTGGTTGAATGACATAATGGTTGCTATTGTGTCTCCTGGCCTGATATCTCTGTTCTCAGCACCTGTTCTATTGTGCACTGTGCTGAAGTCTTTATTTCTTACATATGTAATGTTGATTCTACAAGACCCCCAAGGGCAATAACCTGTCAGAGCTTAAGAATACCCTGTGCGAACTAAAAGCAAGGAGAATGGTAGTGCTACAGTGGATACCATCACAATATAAGATACCATGACATAATACAGCAGACAGGTTGGCAAAGCAGGCAGCAACACCAGAACAAACATAACAAACAATCCCCTTCCAAGAAAGGAAGACCCTTATCCAAGTCATAAAGAAAGTCGTCCAAACGAGAGACACCTCCTTGATCGAGCAGAACAAGTGGACCTATTCCTCGTGAGAATGGAATCTAAAAAAATGTCTCTATTGTCAATGTGTATATTCTGGCAGCACAGACATTAAAATATACCCCTGCAAGACTGTTATATGCTTAGGGAATTGCGTTATGAGCAATGGTTCATGCAAGATGGATCTTCACACAAAGCTGTCTGGAAGACTAAGAGAACTCTCCACTACAGAGTTATCCAGAGAATTGTACTTCCCGTGTATACGTAGAAAGAAAAAGAACGAGAAGAAGAAGAAGAAAAAGAAGAAGAAGATTAAGCTAACCATGGGAACAAAATGTAGATGGTCTCAAGTTTGACAGGCATGATCACGTAATTAGCTCTTCAGTAAACAAGGACAGTAAAGAGAGACTTAAAGTATGTAAAAAAAAAACTAAAACCAAACAACGGCTGAGTATGTTCCATACAGATTGGCAGCAGAGGCAGTTACCTCTTGAGTTGACATTGGGCTGCCTGAAATATCTATTCTGGAGAAATCAGAGCATCAGTGACTCTGAAGACTGCAGGCAATTGTCCCCAATTGACACTGATCGTCTAATTGACTGATTCTAGTAAGTTATCTGTTCAGGAGTCACTATGTCTTGGAGACCTGTTCTAGCCCAAGAGTGACTCAGATCTGAGAGCGTTGGTAAAACATTAGGGATCGTTCCTTGAGATATGTGAGAGAAATGTGTTGCTATAACATTAGAGATTTGTCCTTGAGACATGTGAGAGAAACGTGTTGCTATAACATTAGAGATTTGTCCTTGAGACATGTGAGAGAAACGTGTTGCTATAACATTAGAGATTTGTCCTTGAGACATGTGAGAGAAACGTGTTGCTATAACATTAGAGATTTGTCCTTGAGACATGTGAGAGAAACGTGTTGCTATAACATTAGATATTTGTCCTTGAGACATGTGAGAGAAACGTGTTGCTATAACATTAGATATTTGTCCTTGAGACATGTGAGAAAAACGTTTTGCTATAACATTAGAGATTTGTCCTTGAGACATGTGAGAGAAATGTGTTGCTTCAACATTAGGGATTGTTCCTTGAGACACGCGAGAGAAATGTGTTGATTTAACATTAGGGATTATTCCTTGAGACATGTGAGAGAAATGTGTTGCTTTAACATTAGGGATCGTTTCTTGAGATATGTGAGATAAACGTGTTGCTATATCCTTAGAGATTTGTCCTTGAGACATGTGAGATAAACGTGTTGCTATATCATTAGAGATTTGTCCTTGAGATATGTGAGATAAACGTGTTGCTATATCCTTAGAGATTTGTCCTTGAGATATGTGAGATAAACGTGTTGCTATATCATTAGAGATTTGTCCTTGAGACATGTGAGCGAGACGTGTTGGTAAAACATTATGGATGGTTCGATGAGATCTCAAGGCAGTCTCGCGAATCTCCTTATTCTACAGTGAAACCTGAATATGAAACTTGGAAAATATGAAACTTTGAGAACAGCAGAAGTCCCAAACCCTTCAAGAGACGAGGCACAGCAAACATGAACTAGTTAGTTAATATTGTGTTCAATTATCAGGAATAGAGTTTTAGAATTGACACAGATAAGAACCTGGGAAAACTTGAAACAGTGTAAAGATAGATCAGTGCTGTCTGCACGGAAATCCTTGATTTATTGGAATATTTATTTATTAATAAAGAACAAGTTGTTTTCAGAATGTATTGATAAATAAATTAACCGTTCATTGTTTTTGCTGCACTTCTAAGAAGAGTGTTGCATCTAGAGTCGTGAGTAAGTAGAAGTGCGCTACAAGTAAGGACGAGATAAAAAGATTGGAAGGAGAGAGATAGAGAAGGAGAAAGTCGTAGTGAGAGAGAGAGAGAGAGAGAGAGAGAGAACGAGAGAGTGAGACAAAGAGAGAATACGGAAAAGAAAAGATAAAGATAAAGAGGAAAATAATTCAAATAGCAAATACGTCCAAAAAAAAAAATTTGCTACATTACAATTGCTTCTTTTATTAAATCATGTAACAGTTCACTACTGGATTGATCGGAGTTAGTGGAGATAATCGATCAACCCGCAAAACCAAACATGATAAATACATAATTACCACAAGCGGACTCCCTAATCCAGAACATAAAACGGTGCTAGATGAAAAAAATGGAAATGTAAAAAAAAGCTGTAGTTGAGGTCAAGTTTTGTATGTGTAAAGTTTAAAACTCCAACAATATATCTCCAATGGCAGTGTCCTCTACAGGACTGTGTGTGGCCATCCTCGCCGTTGACTTTAACTGGGTTCTCATAGATAGTGCTCCAAAAGACGACATGAAATATAATATTTTCAACATACTTTAAGGCGAATACACAGACATGTACGCTTTAAGGAAGGACAAAATAAAAGTATAACATTCTCTCCAAGCCAGTCGCTTCATTGGATCAAGATGTTGAGCAGCGCATGAGCTGTAGTGGTCAGCGACCCATAGCTGACTGCTAGCGTCAGGGCCAGCCAGCCAGAGCTGCCAAGACCCTTCTACACCTCCACGTGGTGATCCTGAATAACAGGCTGCAGCAGGACAGACTGGCTATGCAGAAGGGTTCGAAGAGGGAATGCTAACCCGGTACTAAAAAAATGATTGCTGATGTCGGATGTGTTGGACCGAAAGGTGCAAATATCGCAGCCAAGCTGTAAACTACGACACAACGCATGCCGTTCTCTGGACTACATTCTGCTACGTAAGCCCTTTCAGGGTTTGGTAGTGGGAGATTGAGAACGAACGAAGAAGAAGAAGAAGATGAAGTCGCTCCATGAAACGACCAAGTTGTAGTAGGTTCACTCATATAAACGATAAACTGTACAACCAAGGGTATAATCTGTCACAATCTTCTCCTCACATGAGCCTATTACACCAGACATGAGGAATGCAAAGCAATTGTAAACCAAGAAAATACGGATTAGAGGTGTTAAAGATGTCCTGCATAAATATGGCTTGAAAATAACAATGACCACTCATTTATTACTGGACCTTTCCATGATATATGGCGCTAGACTTGCACAGATGAAATAATGTCGAGGGCAGACTAAGGCAGGCCGCCAATTTTATAAAGAATTTGTGTGTGGTGAATTTCGAGCAAAGGAAAAAGTGCCTCTGATGTTCTAGAACGTAATGGCCAGTAAAAAATTATCAGCATACAGAGTTGGGCTCTTAAGCAAAACAGAAATGCACTTATGCTTCAGAAGAACTGAGAAACCAGAGACCACGATATCCATGGCGCAGGTAATTTATTATATTGTCTTGGCAGCGCTTCTCAATTTGGTAGCACGAGTACCCTGAACGTGTCAAAGATGTGAGGTACTTGTGAACAGATGACATTATTTCAAGTTGATACATTTTCTTATTCATAACCATTCAGCTCCTTGTAAAGCACAGGCCATCTTAACATACATTCACAGTCTGTCTGTCCTGATTTACCCGTTCTAACCGTCTGCAAGTCTTTTTCGTGGTTTTCATGACTGACTTCGGTTATCTTGACCTTGATTTATCCTTCCCTTTGGATTCTAAAACGGCGTCTACATTGTAAAGCTAAATTTAAGAACATAGTACTACAGTATTTAAAAGTATCAACATCTCAATTTAAATCTTTCTATCTTTCTTATCCATCACCCTCTCTCCCCTTCTCTCTCTCATTCTCTCTCTCTTTCACTCTCTCTCCTTCTCTCTCTATTTATCTATTTTTCTGAATCTCGCTCTCTTTAACGTGCTATACATATCACTCTTTCTTTATTTCGCTTCTCTTTCTAAACATCTCCCTCTTTTTCTTTATCTCATCTCTCTCTACGTCTCTCTCTCCATCTCTATTTTTCACATTCGAAGACCGTCCAATAGTTGTGTTGTTTGATTGTTTCTTGAACTAATGCATATGGGAAATGATATGAATCCACATAAGGTTGCAGTCTTTACTTCTCTGGATACACATCGATGATTTGAATCATTTGATATAAACCATGGCATTCTGCAATCTTTAGTTCTTGGATACTCATGGATGGTATGAATCAATTAAATGTTGCAGTATTTGTTTCTCTGGATACTCTTGTCTGATCTGAATTACTTAACTCATGCCATATAGTTTTCCTTGAAGCATATGTTGATGAATCAAATGATATCCACCTATTCCAGTTTTTGGACCATCCTCTTGTGCTCCGTCTACAAGTCCTCATCATGCCTTATCTTATCAGCAAACGATCATCGCCTGGTTCTCTTTACCAGTGCGTCCAAACAAGCAAATGTCCGGTTAGATCGCTGTTCTTTCAGAGAATCCATCCTATTCATCTCCCCTCTCTTTTCCAAATCTACAGCTGTATTTGTTGTTGTCGTGTTCTTTCTTCGTCTTTTTCTTCTTCTTCGTCTTCTTTTTCTTCTTCTTATTCTTCTGTTTCTTCTTCTTCTTCTTTATCTTCTTCTACTACTACTACTACTACTACTACTACTACTATTACTGCCACTGTTACTACTACTACATCCTCTTCTCATTGCTTATTCTTCACTCTCTCGCAGTCCTCCCTGGAAGCGGGATGTTGTCATGGCAGCCTGGGTAACGAGGTGCTGGATCGATGTGATTACCTTAGTAGTGAGCGACAGATAAAGCCAAGTATAGCACAACCGCATGGATGACCTCCGTCTACTTTCATCAGCACGCTCGGGATGTGAAGAAAGCTACCACCTGAATCCTTTAAAATGCTGAGATATAGATGAATATACATCGTCTAATTAAGGAACTCTAGGATATGTCAGCAGTAACAAAATAATAAAAGAACGCTACCAGAGTCCAGTGAGTTAATTTGGAGATTCATTGCAGCTGACTGTTGGTACTTAAATGGAAGCTGATCTTATCGAACTTTTCTGGTTATACATAAACAGCTTAAAATGATATTTGTTTTGCGAGTCTTCCAATTCCGATTTTTTATATTTGCAAGAGTCCTACCACTAATTTATGTTGAGATCATGTAATTCACAATTGTAATTTATATGACTTGAACGGGAATATGGTCTTCCAAGCTTAACAAACTGCCTGAGTGCGCATCCAGACATTTGGATTAACGTAGGTAAATCATAAATGTAAGTCACCCGAGGATTACCGTAGACCGAAAGGTTAGGTAAGTATAGTAACACTGTAACCTGTCATGCATTTCGTAGAGGCGATTAAGCAGAATTTAGCATCAGGCTGGCTACTTCATCCTGTAGAAACTTTAAGACTCAAAATATTCTACAGATTTGATTTCTTGGCATTTATGTAAACGGGGCACGATGCTGAGCATTATATAAGCTGCAGCGGTCAGGAAGTCAAAACTGCCTGCTAGCGTCAGGAACAACGACCCAGAGCTGCCAAGACCATTCTCCAGCTTCACGTGGTGATCCTGGATAACAGACTGAAACAGAGCAGGCTGGGTTGAGAGAAGTGATTGAAGTGGTAAGGCTAACTTGGCATTCAGTTCTCCGGACTACTTCCTGCTACTTGCAAAGCCCTTTTCAGGGCTTGATTGTGTGAGTTTGAGAACGAACGTAGAAGAAGAAGAAGAAGCAAATATATGTTGTAAACCTATGCTCTACGGGAGCTAAATAAGTTTTAATCAATTTATTGATTGATTGATTAATTGATTGAATAATGAAGTGACGAAAGAAGATGTCCAAATTTTCATTCCATGAAACAAAAAGAACAACCCAAAATATTTTATAAAGAGGTACTTATGCAAAATACGTATAATGATTGCATTCAATCAAGCTATTTGTGAAAACAAATGAAAACATCAAATTCATTAAATAAATACGTTTGTAGGCCAACAATAGTTAAGACATGTATATTATAAGCACTGTAAAAACATATACACCAGAATGAAGGTAGCGAATATTGAAAATCCGGAGGCGACCCACGGACAACCGGATAACGGAGGCGCATTACTGCAATGAAAAACATGAGTTACAGGATCTCGCTAAGCAGACGACTCTAACTCAATTTATTCTTTGTATCTTTGTGCATCAGTCACCTGAAAGTCCGTGGTTCGAATTGGATTGTCTATTACTTCAAAACATGTTCTGGTTTTCATGTGTTCTGGTGTACATGTGATCTGGTGCACATGTGATCTGGTCTACGTATATTCTGAGTGTTTATAATTGACTTGTCCCTGGGATTGTTGTCGCTAACAATAAGTACATTCTTATTTTCTTCGTCGTTAGTTCTGAAAGAGACCTTTTGGTGATCTGTGCGGCAATTTACAGCGAAGCTGCGATTTCTGCGCCTTTTGACCATACACGTCCGGATTCAGCACAGTGCATTTTTTGGTCTGGATATGTCTTCCAGTTTTGTATCAACGAAACCATTCTAACAAATGCTTTCCTGGTGACTCGGAATCTAGGAATTTATTTTACCTGTAACACATAAATAGAAATGTTAACACTGAATTTCTCAACCATAACTAGGTTTTATGGATTTCTGAGTACATTTGTTTCCAGTGTGTCTTAACTAGCAATGGTTTTTTCTAATAGTAAACCTGTGAGCCGGCTCGACCCAATAACAATTTGGATAGAACACACGTTATGGATACAAGCTGATAGCATTACAAGACAGTCTCTGTTCTAAAATCCTCTGGGTGAGAGAATTAGGTAGAGTCCAAAACACGCACACAGAAGATAAATAGAGACTGACAGTATTGAGATATGGGGGACGGGGAAAGAATTGGACCGGATGACACAAGATAGGCGGACGTGGATAGAATTTGACCTTATGACACAAGATAAGACGGACGTGGATAGAATTGGACCGGATGACACAAGATAAGACGGACGTGGATAGAATTGGACCGGATGACACAAGATAAGACGGACGTGGATAGAATTGGACCGGATGACACAAGATAAGACGGACGTGGATAGAATTGGACCGGATGACACAAGATAAGGCGGACGTGGATAGAATTGGACCGGATGACACAAGATAAGACGGACGTGGATAGAATTGGACCGGATGACACAAGATAAGACGGACGTGGATAGAATTGGACCGGATGACACAAGATAAGACGGATGTGGATAGAATTGGACCGGATGACACAAGATAAGGCGGACGTGGATAGAATTGGACCGGATGACACAAGATAAGACGGACGTGGATAGAATTGGACCGGATGACACAAGATAAGACGGACGTGGATAGAATTGGACCGGATGACACAAGATAAGACGGATGTGGATAGAATTGGACCGGATGACACAAGATAAGGCGGACGTGGATAGAATTGGACCGGATGACACAAGATAAGACGGACGTGGATAGAATTGGACCAGATGACACAAGATAAGACGGACGTGGATAGAATTGGACCGGATGACACAAGATAAGACGGACGGGGATAGAATTGGAACGGATGACACAAGATAAGACGGACGTGGATATAATTGGATCGGATGACACAAGATAAGACGGACGTGGATAGAATTGGGCCGGATGACACAAGATAAGACGGACGTGGATAGAATTGGACCGGATGACACAAGATAAGACGGACGTGGATAGAATTGGACCGGATGACACAAGATAAGACGGACGTGGATAGAATTGGACCGGATGACACAAGATAAGACGGACGTGAATAGAATTGGACCGGATGACACAAGATAAGACGGACGTGGATATAATTGGACCGGATGACACAAGATAAGACGGATGTGGATAGAATTGGACCGGATGACACAAGATAAGACGGACGTGGATAGAATTGGACCGGATGACACAAGATAAGACGGACGTGGATAGAATTGGACCGGATGACACAAGATAAGACGGACGTGGATAGAATTGGACCGGATGACACAAGATAAGACGGACGTGGATAGAATTGGACCGGATGACACAAGATAAGACGGACGTGGATAGAAATGGAATTGATGTCAAAACACAGGAGAACGTGGATATAATTGGATTGAAGGATAACATACAGATAGACGTGGAAAGAATTGGACAGGATAACACAAAACATGAGGATGTAGATAAAATTGGACAGGATAACACAAGATAAGTGGACGTGGATAGAATTGGACAGGATGACAACAAACAGGTGGACGTGGATAGAATTGGAGAGGATGACAACAAACAGGTGGACGTGGATAGAATTTCAACGGATGACACAAGATAGGCGGACGTGGATAGAATTAAACAGCTTAGTGCCAGACAGGTGGGCGTTGCAAGAATTGGACTGGATAGAATAAGACAGAAGACGTGTTAGAATTGGACTGGATGGAATAAGATAGGTGGTCTTGACGAAGACATGGTCTCCACGTGAAGCAGTAAGGTTACCCTTCCTATTCCAAACCCTCCATCTGAATTCCCATCGTCTGCGCAGAACAATAAGTTCAGATCGTATATTTTAGAGCGGTAATCTTGATTTTTAAAGCTCAGATAAGATCCTACTGAGTAGGCAAACACTTCTAATCTGTGTACCTAGCAAGGAATTTCTAAAAGTATGTAATCCAGACAGGGAGTTATAAGTATTATATTTGTCTGTTAAATTTATAGCTCTTCAAAACTAGAATTAGTTTTCCACTTCCTTCTTGAGCAAACAGGTCTGGTGACAGCTCTAAATATTCACCTCGTCGCTGGCAGAAGCGGCTCGAATATTTTGGTATCGGGGATCTACTTCTTCTTCGCCGCCCACTCAGCGAAGTATTCACTCTTGTATTCCTGATTCGAATATAGGTTAATGTTTCTAGTGCAGTATCCTAGAATTATTATGACAGTGGGGTAATGATTGGGTTAGGAAAGGAGAGAATACACGGTTTATGTCAAATGTTTACCAGTCCTGAAATAATGCAGTGAGACTTCCTTTTAAGAACAATAAATGAACTGCTAACCAAGCTTCTCCCTCTATAGAACCAGGCATTCGTGAAGAAGGTTTTGATCATTTTACTGACGAATAGCTCCAAGTGCATCACAAAGACGAGTGACCTGATCAGAGATAATTCAGCACCGAAGAGTACTTATGCGAATATCAATATTCACCGACCCTTTCTTGGCATCCGCCACTGTGTCTGTCCTTAATAACGGCTTCTAAAGTCACTACACAACACAGGTGGTTTCAAAATTGGGCCATACAGAACCACAGGGTACCGCAAGATGTTGAGTGCAGTAAGCCAAACTAAATTTTACATTTTCGCTTACGTTTATATGTGTTTAGTTTAATCTTGTTTACATATATATGAACAAGGAAGGGGTTAAATGAAAAAGTTTAAATTGCGATATAAATTCGAAATACTGTGCCATTGCTATGTAAGTTGGTTGTATCGTTGCTAAGCGATTCATGAGCGCCCTGCATGTCTTATCAATGAGGATGAAGAGCCACATGACGTAATAAAACATGTTCAAGATGACCGTCGCACTAGTGTCATGTAATAAAGAGAAGCAGCGTTGTGATATCCGTTTTGTGAATTGTGATCGGCTGACACATTTCGAAATTTATCAGTGAAACAAGGTTAGGTACATTCCTGCACCACTATCATTACAGCAAGTGTAAGTGTGAGGGAAGAAGTCCCGAAACGGCGTCAGTTATATGTCTGACGATTATCGACAGTGTCAGGAACACCGAGCAGGGGTACTATAGTCGACTGCAGCAGCTAAACAAGTAATCATTTCAAATAACAGAGTCACTTTGAATGAAATAACTGGACATCATCATAGGCTAAGCACACATCATCCGGCACACTACATCATCCGCGACACTACATCATCCGGCACACTACATCATCCGCGACACTACATCATCCGGCACACTACATCATCCGCGACACTACATCATCCGGCACACTACATCATCCGGCACACTACATCATCCGCGACACTACATCATCCGGCACACTACATCATCCGCGACACTACATCCTCCGGCACACTACATGATCCGGCACACTACATCATCCGCGACACTACATCATCCGGCACACTACATCATCCGCGACACTACATCATCCGCGACACTACATCATCCGCGACACTACATCATCCACGACACTACATCATCCGCGACACTACATCATCCGCGACACTACATCATCTGCGACACTACATCATCCGCGACACTACATCATCCGCGACACTACATCATCCGCGACACTACATCATCCGCGACACTACATCATCCGCGACACTACATCATCCGCGACACTACATCATCCACAGCACTACATCATCCCAACTCATCATCATCCACAATACTATATCACTCACAACACTACACCACCCACAACACTACATCTTCCACGACACTTCATCATCCACAACACCTCATACTCCACAACATTTTACCATGCACGACAATACATCACCCACAACCCAACATCATCCACGACACTTCATCCTCCACAACACTATATCACTCACAACACTACACCATCCACAACACTACATAACCCACGACATTACATCATACACGACACTACATCACCCACGACATTACATCATATACGACACTACATCACCCGCGACATTACATCATCCACAACACTACACCATCCACAACACTACATCACCCACGACATTACATCATACACGACACTACATCACCCGCGACATTACATCATCCACAACACTACATCATTCACAACACTACATCATCCACAACACTACATACTCCACAATATTTCACCATCCACGACACTACATCATCCACGACACTACATCATACACAACACATCATCATCCACAACACTACACTATTCACAACACATCATCATCCACAACACTATATCACTCACAACACTACACCATTCACAACACTACATCATCCACAACACTACACCATCCACAACACTATATCACTCACAACACTACATCATCCACAGCACTACATCATCTACGACACTTCACTATCTACAACCCATCATCACCCACGACACTTCACCATCCACAACACAACATCATCCACAATACGTCAACATTCACGACACTTCACTATCCATAACACGTCATCATCTACGAAACTACATTATCCACGACACTTCACCATCCAGAATACTACATCATCCACAACACATCATCATCAACGACACTATATCATCCAGAACATGTCATCATCCACGACACTTTACTATCGACAACACTTCATCATCCACAGCACGCCATCATCCACAGCACGTCATCATCCACGACTTTACATCATCCGCGACATTACATCACCCACATCACGTCATCATCCACGACACTACAACGTCTGCAATGTGCTCCAATTCCACAAAGTGGCTGCAAGGTGTGTGCCATTGCAGATGCCTCCAGAATTGAAACATACAGATGGTACACCCGTGTCTGACTACAACCACACAAGACCAATATAGTTTTCTTCCTAGGAAACCATGCTATTTGTAGACTCTGGATTACTTGTTTCGAACAAAAATGGAGACTGTCCAAAAATGACCCAATTGTGTGTCACCCGTTCATATTACAATTGGAAGAAATTAACAAGTTGAACGTTTTTATTGGAAGTTGAAACACACTTGTTCAAGAAATCAATATTATACAATCACTGTTAACAGAACAAAAAATAAAGCAGACAGGATTCATTTGACACATTCCCCCGATTGCAGACGCAAGAAAACCTTGTGACAACAGAAAATAGGGAGGGAAATAAAAACTTAGGAAGACGGTGACAGACAATGTTGGATGAAGTGACAAACTAGATAGGGTAACATAATCCGTCTGAAGAGATGGCCCGTTTGATGGACACATGGATGAGAAGGAATCTAAAGTTAATGTGAATTAGCATCACATGGGATGATAAAAACGATGATATTGGTGATGTTGATGATAATGATGGTTATAGGGGTGATGTTGATGATAATGATGGTTATAGGGGTGATGTTGATGATAATGATGGTTATAGGGGTGATGTTGATGATTATGATGGTTATAGGGGTGATGTTGGTGATAATGATGGTTATAGGGGTGATGTTGATGATAATGATGGTTATAGGGGTGATGTTGATGATAATGATGGTTATAGGGGTGATGTTGATGATAATGATGGTTATAGGGGTGATGTTGATGATAATGATGGTTATAGGGGTGATGTTGATGATAATGATGGTTAAAGGGGTGATGTTGATGATAATGATGGTTATAGGGGTGATGATGATGATAATGATGGTTATAGGGGTGATGTTGATGATAATGATGGTTATAGGGGTGATGATAGTAATAGTGACGATAATGATTGAAATAATTATAATGGTGGTTATTAGTGTAATGATAATTATGACAATGATATTAACAGTGATGCTGATGATAATTTGGATAATAGTGATACTGATAATAATAATGGTGGTTATATAGGAAGGGAGGATTTTGATTATAATGATGATAAAGATGATAATGAAAATTATGGGAATAGTAATGATAATGTTAATAATGGTAGTAATTGGGATAGTGATATGTGTAATAGTGATAATGGCGATAACGAAGAAAATGATTATAAGGATGATAATGAGGATACTGATGGTAATGAAGATAATTATTCAAATGATGGTAACTGATAGTAATGACGATAAAGGAGAAAATAATAGTAATGGGGAGAGTAGAGTGGCACAGTGATTTATCATTGGTTCATGTGACAGTGGGGTCCCCGATCTAAAAAAGGTTGAAAACCACTTAGTGCATGCATTGTTTATGATTAAAGAAGAGTCAAAACGGCTTATAAAAGCCAGATACATGACCAAATGGGAAACCGAACATACTGGTTACACCAAAAACGATGCCTATTACCAGTTGAACCGAAGAGAGCAGGTCGTTGTCTTCAGACTTCGCACTGGCCACAATAGACTGAGGTACCACCTATTCAACAAATTGAAGATAGGTGGTACCGACGAATGCCCGTGCGGTACTGGCAAAATGACCGCTGAACATCTGTTGCAGAACTGCCCGACATACGAGGATCAGAGAGAGCAGATGTGGCCATCACCAGTGGAACTGCAAGACAAGCTCTATGGCAGTGGCGACAGCCTCAGGATGACCGCCGCTTTTTTCGAAAAAATAATGGTTACTGTCTGACTGCTTCCGAAGAAGAAGAAGAAGAAGATTAAAGGGGCTGAAACGACAACGATGTTACAGATTCGGTAACCTGATAACTACAAGGGAAAGTCTTAGCAAATAAGTAGCTCGATTAAAACATGTGAGCAGAGACACTTGAATATCTATTTACACTTTAGCTCCAATGTAATGCATTAATCACCAATACAGAGTACCACTTGTAAAGGGATCTGGTCTCATGCATTTGCAACCACTCATCTTTTTGCTCCAATGTCAAACATAAGTTTTAACTGCTGCTAGCCCATTTACAGGAAGCCTGTATCTGACCTTTTCCAGCCAATGATTACAATGGCAATGGTTTTTGCTAGCCCCAATCACAATTGTGTTTAGTTACATTTCTTGTCATATTTGAGCCTACTCATTTCATATCGGGTAACAATTTTATATTAGGCATTCAATATTTATCTTATAGCAGGAACAAATCCATCATAATCCCCGCCGAATCATACTTTGAAGCGTAGATTCGTCACTGAATTTGGCTTATCCTAACCAACTTTTATAAAAGTATGATTCCAGTAATTTGTTGAAGCGTGGATCCGTCACTGAATTTGGCTTATCCTAACCAACTTTTATAAAAGTATGATTCCAGTAATTTGTTGAAGCGTGGATCCGTCACTGAATTTGGCTTATCCTAACCAACTTTAATAAAAGTATGATTCCAGTAATTTGTTGAAGCGTGGATCAGTCACTGAATTTGGCTTATCCTAACCAACTTTTATAAAAGTATGATTCCAGTAATTTGTTGAAGCGTGGATCAATCACTGAATTTGACTTATCCTAACAAGCTTTTATAAACATGATATACGACGGATATACTAACCAGCTTTTATAAAATCATGATATACGATGGAAATACTAACCAGCTTTTATAAAAGCATGATATACGATGGAAATACTAACCAGCTTTTATAAAAACATGATATACGATAGAAATACTAACCAGCTTTTATAAAAGCATGATATACGATGGATATACTAACCAGCTTTTTACGAAAGTCTTATTCTAGTTATTAGTTGAAGCATAACCCATGCACTGCATTTGGCGTATTAAACCGGTTTTAACGGTAAAAGTAAGGATAGTCCCATAGCACACTCTGCCGTCGGGGGTAATGTGTTAGATACTTCATTGTACCAAGTCATAGCTTTGAGAGGTTGGGTAAAACACCAAATTAAGTCTAAACGGCAAATACCTACAGCCAAACGACAACCCAAACTATCTGGGAGTCACATTTGAAATGCGCATGACATGGAAAAGTCACATCGAGAGAAACCGAATGAGAGCCAGACAAAGAATTGCAATCATGAGGAAACTTGCTGGCACAAGCTGGGGAGCAGACGAAAGTATACTAAAGAAACTGTACACTGGAAGAGTTAGACCAGTTCTCGAGTATGGCATTGCGGCATGGACAACAGCAGCAAAGACGAACTTCGATAAAGTTAGCAAACTCCAAAACCAAGCCATGAGAGTTATAACAGGAGGCATGAAGTCAACGCCAATTGTAGAACTTGAAAAGATTACAAAACTGCAATCCATGTCCGACAGAAGAGACTGCAGAGCCCAGCTGCAATCAGAGAAATTCAGAAGACTGACTGACCATCCAATGCACCAGTCACTAAACAATTTCGGAAGTGGGAAACTAAAGCGAAGAAACTTTGCAGAAATAGCCAAAGCAAAAAATGCACGAAAACCCCATGAATGCACTAACAACACCAAAGCCCATCCCTTCAGTACGAAAACCTACCTGGAGGCAGGATATATTTCCAGAGGTGGTAGAAAATATACCAGGTATTAGAAACAAAAACTGCCAGTCTGAAAAAGAAAGAAGAGATACTACTCTGAGTTTCATTACGGAAAACTACCCAAGCACGGACTGGACCCATGCATACACCGACGGTTCCGTAACAAATACAACACAGTACGGAGGGGCAGGAGCTTTCCTGAGCCTACCAAATGGCAGAAAAATAACACTGTCATTCGCTACTGGAAAATACACAAGCGATTTCAGAGCGGAGGCAGAGGCACTGAGGGCGGCAGTGGAAGAAATGGTGACAGGTAAAAGGAATGAAAGCCACATAGTCCTGCTTACAGATGCACTGGCCGTAGTCACAGCACTAAAAAGCCAGAAAAATACTGAACTTAATGATTTAAGAGCAGTACTCTGTAAATTATGCCAGCAGGCCGCACCAAAAAGAGTAGTGGTGCAATGGGTTCCATCTCACTGCAACATCCAAGGCAACGAGGAGGCAGACAGACTGGCAAAAGAAGGTGCAAAACTACCACAACCTGATACTAGTATGACAAACGAAGAGTCAAAACGGCTTATTAGAGCTAGATACATGACCAAATGGGAAACCGAACATATTGGCTACACCAAAAACGATGCCTATTACCAGTTGAACAGAAAAGAGCAGGTCGTGGTCTTCAGACTTTGCACTGGCCACAATAGACTCAGGTACCACCTATTCAACAAATTGAAGATAGGTGGCACCGACGAATGCCCGTGTGGTACCGGGAAAATGACCGCTGAGCATTTGCTGCAAAACTGCCCGACATATGAGGATCAGAGAGAGCAGATGTGGCCATCAACAGTGGCAACACTAGACAAGCTCTATGGCAGTGTCGACAGCCTCTGGATGACAGCTGCTTTTTTCGAAAAAATTGTGGTTACTGTCTGACTGCGTACGACGAAGAAGAAGAAGAAGAAGAAGAGAGGTGGGGTGGTCAGTTCCATTCCTCACTACCTTATTTGTTCCCTAGCCGTCAGCCAGGTACCCATTTACAGCTGGGTCGACCGTAGTTGTCGATAGAGGGAGTTACACCCCGTACCTTGACCATGAAAAGCGAGCGCTCTACCACTGAGCTAATTAACCAGGTTTCATAAAAGCCTAATTTCAGTTCCGGTTCATATAAGTTAAATGTAGATGCGTTTCCCAGTCCCATGCACAACCTTGTTTATTTGCCTCTTATGATATGCACGGAAGGAAACGGTGGTCCTATTCTATATGCTTCGGGACTAGCTCAGTTCAGAATAAAGAATAGTAATGTAGAAAAAGTGAATTGTAGTCACATGGTGTACACTACCCAGGTGTGCAGGGTGTACACTACCCAGATGTACACTACCCAGGTGTACACTACCCAGGTGTACAGGGTGTACACTACCCATGTGTACAACATGTACACTACACAGGTGTACAGGGTTACACTACCCAGGTGTACACTACCCAAGTGTACATGGTGTACACTACCCAGGTGTACACTACCCAGGTGTACACTATCTAGGTGTACACTACCAAGGTGTACACTACCGAGGTGTACAGGGTGTATACTACATAGTTGTACAGGGTGTACACTAACCAGCTGTACAGGGTGTACACTACCCAGGTGTACAGGGTGTACATTAACCAGATGAAGTGATAATTTGTCTCAGATTGTTTGGGGGGGGGGGGGGGGGGGGTTATCAGTTTTCTGTTTCCCTGACTTCACTTTCCTAACAGTAAATAAGGTACCCATTTACGTTTTCGGGGGACTGAAGTCTTGTCCCAAATTGACCGTTCATGAGATATGATCGACTTTCGTTTGTCCGCGACTTTTCTGGACTTTTCATTATCTTGTCCGTGCCGATCAACAGTCAATCAGATTGTAGCTTTTTGTAGATTTCCGCAGCTTATATTTATTTGCGTGTGCTAGCAGTCGCATTTTATCGTATGATTGCCTTCCAACTGCCAAACCACGTATTATTTCATTTGTTTTCTGAAGTAAGTACAGTTGGTCAGTTTGCAGTAGGTTATTTTCATGACGCGGCATGGGTGGCGAAGGTTCATTTGATTTAAGAGATATGAACAACTGAGGAATCGCTTTACTTGAACATTTTGTGTTTCAGAGAAACGTAGGATGGTACAAGAGAACGAGTGCGGGGCAAAGGGTAATATGAATGATTTACTCTCTGAGCGTGACAGAATCATATAGCGTTGCGACTAGTTGCAAGTATTGTATTGCCTGTCGTAAAATGCTGCTAAATATGTGCAGTGTGTTATAATATTCATACGCATGACTCAAATACCGCGTCGGAAAAACAACTATGGAGACCAAAAAGTTTTCATTAGAGACAACGAGCAACATACACACAAAACAATGTTTGCATTGTCCAACACCGCTGTAGCCTGTACATTAAATCAACGTACTGCACTGCTGCTAATATGTGCTATATGGATCTTCCAAGCATCATCACGCCCATATTTGTCAATGTTATTATACCTTTTATTTAGAAGATCAGTTCTCTCGAGACCTTGTCTCATTTGTAGAATACAGTATAGTTAGTCTCAAAAGCAATCACTGCTGTCAAGCATAAAGTGTTAGCAGCTTCGTTGTTCGAGGCGAAAGCTAGGTTCTGAGATGGAATTGTCAGTTCCGTTCTTTGCAGCCTTTCCTTCTCTAACAGCAAAACCAGGTATCAATTTACAGCAGATTCGACAAGAGCGTGCCAGTAACGGGAGTTAAGTACTCACCATTGCTAGCATAAAAAAAAATTAAATTATATTGTGTCTTGTAGTGTGTAAGTAACATTGAGAGCACGGGAATCAAATGTGTCCAGTCGGTTCAATCAGCGCAAGACAAGCGCTGACAATCACAGAATCAAATGTGTCCAGTCGGTTCAATCAGCGCAAGACAAGCGCTGACAATCACAGAATCAAATGTGTCCAGTCGGTTCAATCAACCAAAGACAAGCGCTGATAATCACAGAATCAATTGTATCAGCCCAAGACGAGCGCTGACAATCACAGAATCAAATGTGTCCAGTCGGTTCAATCAACCAAAGACAAGCGGTGACAATCACAGAATCAAATGTGTACAGTCGGTTCAATCAGCCCAAGACGAGTGGTGACAATCACAGAATCAAATGTGTACAGTCGGTTCAATCAGCTCAAGACGAGTGGTGACAATCACAGAATCAAATGTGTCCAGTCGGTTCAATCAACCAAAGACAAGCGGTGACAATCACAGAATCAAATGTGTACAGTCGGTTCAATCAGCCCAAGACGAGCGCTGACAATCACAGAATCAAATGTGTCCAGTCCGTTCAATCAGCCCAAGACGAGCGCTGACAATCACAGAATCAAATGTGTACAGTCGGTTCGATCAGCCCAAGACAAGCGCCGACAATCACAGAATCAAAAGTATCAGCCCAAGACGAGCGCTGACAATCGCAGAATCAAATGTGTCTAGTCGGTTCAATCAGCCCAAGACGAGCGCTGACAATCACATAATCAAATGTGACCAATCGGTTTAATCAGCCCAAGACGTTGGACGTGAATTCGGGGTCATCCTCAGGCTGTTGCTGCTGCTGATGGTGTGGTCGTCTTCCTCTGCTTGTTCCTTTTTCACTGCAAGAATAGCTTCGATAAACAACAACTGTAGTTACAAATACACTATGAAAGCTACCATCCACATATTACATTACGCATACATTATGGAAGCTACCCATTTCACTGCTGACATTACGCGTACATTATGGAAGCTACCCATTTCACTCCTGACATTACGCGTACACTATGGAAGCTACAAATTTCACTCCTGACATTACGCGTACACTATGGAAGCTACCAATTTCACTCCTGACATTATGCGTACACTATGGAAGCACCCATTTCACTCCTGACATTACACGAATACCATGGAAGCTACCTATATCACCACTGGCATTAATCGTATACCATGGAAGCTACCAATGTCACTCATGAGATTACACGTATACCATGGAACTTACCGATATCATCCCTGACATTATACGCATACCATGGGAGCTACCAATGTCACACATGACATAATACTTTAGACACCATTTAAATCTTATAATTTAAGGCCAGCAAATTGTATAAGGATAATCAACACTGCTTCAAAGACAACTATTTCTAGGTTGGTTGGAGTACACGTTTTACAAGGGGCTTGAAATACACGTTTCCTTGCAATCTTTGTGGATTCTCGGCGCTGTATATTTGTATATTCATTAATATAAAAGATGATAGAATATCTGCACTAACTTACGACTATTATTCTAGAACAGATGAACAGAAGTTGATAGATGCAGCAAGCCGCATAGTATAGATAGATATTTTCACTGGCGTAGATGTTCAGAAAGAGTGGGATAAATTCAAGTCTATACTTCGATTACCTGAAAAAGGAATTTGTTCCAAGTGGGAGATTGAACCCAAAAAGAACAAAAATGGATATCTCAATTTAAGTGTATGAGAGCTAAGAATCGAGATAGGACAAACTATATAGATGATGGAAAGTCTAATGAAATATATTTAAAATATTTGTAAATACAAAATAAAATCTTATAAAGTAAATAGATCTGCAAAGATTGATTTTTAAGAAAATAACTTGCTGAAAATATCAAAACTGATAGAAAGAGTTTTGTTTTCTATATTAGACATAAACAGAGAATAAAAGACACTGCAGGCGGGAAGTAGAGAGTACAAGACAAGATAGTACTGGAAATATAATAATAGCAGATTTTGAAGCTGCAAATCTACTTAATCGTTACTTCAACTCAGTCATCACTAAAGAAGACTGCTCCAAGAGGTTACCAAAATTGTGGATGTTGGAGAGCCAGTAGATGTTATTTATCTGGATTTTGCAAAGGCCTTTGATTTATTACATTTTCAAAGATTGTTTCGGAAATTTAAATCACATTTTATAGATGGAGGAGTTAACAATTGGATATAAAATTGGTTAACAGACAGAAGGCAGAGAGTAAGCATAAATACGCAGCAGTCTGATTGGTATGCTGTTTTAAGTGGAGTGCAACAGGAATCGGTTTGGGATCAATTCTGTTCTTGATATATATAAATAATTGGAAAAATGATATTGGATCCATGATAGCAAAATTCGCGGATGATACACAATCATACAGTAGGATCCAGAGGTGGATCTTTTGAGATCATATTTACCTACTATTCATAAATGGTATGTGAGCTGACATATGGAGTTTAATGTAGAAAAATGTACAGTCATTCACATGGAAAGATCAAATATGAAACATAATTACATAATGGGAGTGAAAAATATTATACAGATAGAAAAGAAAAGGGATCTAGGTGTTAAACAAGATCATACGTGAAAGTTGCTAGAGCAATTCCAGGTTCGCTGTGAAAAAGGCTAATGTAATGTTGGGTATGATTAAAAGAAACATTAAACATCGAAACAAGGAAGTGATAGTTAAACCATATAAATCATTGGTGAGGCCTAAATTAGAGTAATGTATTCAGGTGTGGAGTCCTTATCATAGAGGGGATATGTACAGGATAGGAAGGATACAAAGAAAAGACACACACATGATCGTGGGGTTCCCGAATTATAGTTATGAGGAGAGACAGAAACAATGGTCTGCAGTGTCTCGAACAAAGACGAATTCGATGTGACTTTATACAGGTTTATAAATTAATCAATAGAAAGGATCAATTAGACTTTAACAAGTTTTTCGAAGTTCAACCGGCGACAAGAACTAGAGGGCATAGCTTCAGATTATTTAAAGGCAGGTCCAGATTAGATATTCATCATCATCATCAGTCCCATAACCTAGAAGGTTATTGTGGCAACGTTATTGCAGTTTGTGGTACCAGCTTTCGCCATTCAACAACTTTGTGTCTTGGGCAGCTACACAACTGACGGAGCCCATCTCTCTCTCTCTCTCTCCAGGAGGCAGTTCATTATAGTTGTGTCTAAATTTCATACAACAAAGCTGAAACTGTCTTCAGCTAGGGCGAAGGGCGCCAATCTCGTGAAGTTCAGCCGGGTGAACTAGACCGTGAAATATGACACATGTTTAAGCGTAGTGCTATTCGTATAGCCGATATCCATTCCAGAGTAATCGGACGGAAGAAAACACACAAAACGAACGAATTAACGAGTCCAAATGGAAAATAACAACACTTTTCCGTGAACACAAGTGTAAGTCGTCGACTAGTGTGAATTCCTGGCAAATCCATGGTCTGGCGGCATCTATAAGGATCTAACTCAGAAGATCAATGTAGACCCACAGCCAGTTATTTGCTGCTCCTAGATATTAGGAAACATTTTTTTCAATCAGAGTAGTAAATGCTTGGAATGCATTCCCACATGATGTGGTGGAGGCAGGGTCAGTGAATGCATTCAAGAATAGATAGGATGATCACTGTCATTTTTAAACTTGAATACATTGGTTGTATACAGACTATGTAGAGCCTTCTAAACCAGTATAATAAAATTAAGTTAAGTTAATTTAACATCATTTTAAGAGACGGCGTAATTGTGTTAAGTTGATACTTTGATGTTACAAATTCTGGCAAATTGTTGGCTATTTAATTATGCACATAACTGAAAATTAGTTGCAAGTTCTAGCTATGCTTCCAATCCAACTTACATACTGATGTTGCTAATACGAATCACTTGGAACACTGCACACACGAGTGTCATTTCATTTTGCACACACAATCATTATTCAGTTGTCGAATATATTTGTATTAGATTGAACAACTTCACCATGAACGACGAAACCCCGTCAAATAAACAAATTACTATCAAGCAGGGCGAGAACTTGATCACAGGTAAGAAAGCCGCAAACGCCTTTGTCGATCACTATGCCAGAGCAAACCACATCGAGGTCCCTGCAGATAAGCATACAGACATTAGCAAAGAGCTAAAGGGACACGAAAACATGAATACGGCTCCTGAAGAGCACATAATGGCCAAACTAACAATGCGCGAAATGGAAGAGGCTATGAGAACACTAAAGAAAAGGAAATCTCCCGGAAAAGACGGGATAACAAACGAAATGCTGATGGGGCTGGGCCAAACAGCGAAGAAGAAACTGCTATCGGTCCTGAACCAAAGCTGGAAAAGGGGAATTGTACCCCAGGCATGGAAAGATGCAATACTGGTACCAGTACCAAAAACAGGAAAGGACAAAACAGATCCAAATGGATACAGGCCCATAAGCCTACTGAGCTGTGTCGGCAAGCTGATGGAACGGATGATAAACACCAGACTGATGTGGCATCTGGAAGAAAAACGAATACTAATTCCACAGCAAGCCGGCTTTAGACAGCACAGATCCACTGAGGACCAGGTCATCCTCATAGCCCAGGCGATAGAAGATGCCTACCAGGCACAGAAACACACAGTAGCTGTTTGGGTGGATCTGGAAAAGGCATTTGACAAAGTCTGGAAAAATGGACTTAAAGTCAAGCTAAGAAGAAGTGATGTCTGTGGGAAGATGTACAAGTGGATCAACCACTACCTCAAACAAAGAACGGCCAGAGTCCAAGTACAAGGGCAGATGAGTAAAAAGGTGACACTCGAGCAGGGAGTACCCCAAGGGGGAGTATTGTCACCCACACTCTTCCTGGTATATATAAACGATATTACAGAGAATATACCAAGAAGAGTCCATAGCTCAATGTCTGCAGACGATCTGGCTATGTGGACCTCTGAAAAAAATCTCACCATAGCAAGAAATCGGATGCAGACGGCCCTAACATCGCTGTAAGAGTGGGCGAACTCATGGCTGGTCAAAATAAACGAGGAGAAAACCACATGCACAATATTCTCGCTTTCATTAAAACCCCAAAGTACCAAATTAAGTCTAAATGGCAAAATCCTGCAGCCAAACGACAACCCAACCTATCTGGGAGTCACATTTGATCGGCGCATGACATGGAAAAGTCAGATTGAGAGAAACCGAATGAAAGCCAGAGAAAGAATGGCAATCATGAGGAAACTTGCTGGCACAAGCTGGGGAGCAGACGAAGGCATACTAAAGAAACTGTACACTGGAAGAGTGAGACCAGTTCTCGAGTATGGCATTGCGGCATGGACAACAGCAGCGAAGGCGAACTTCGATAAAGTTAACAAACTTCAAAACCAAGCCATGAGAATTATAACAGGTGGCATGAAGTCAACGCCAATTGTAGAACTTGAAAAGATTTCAAAACTGCAATCCATGACCGATAGAAGAGACTGCAGAGCCCAGCTGCAGTCAGAGAAACTCCGAAGACTGACTGACCATCCAATGCACCAGAGACTAAACAATTTGGGAAATGGGAAGCTAAAGCGGAGAAACTTTGCAGAAATAGCCAAAGCAAAGATGCACGAAGATCCCATAAACGCACTAACAACACCAAAACCCATTACTGCTGTACGAAAACCTACCTGGAGGCAGGATATATTTCCAGAGGTGGTAGAAAATATACCAGGTATTGCAAACAAAAACTGCCAGACTGAAAAAGAAATGAGAGATACTACCCTAAGCTTCATAAAGAAAAGCTACCCAAGCATGGACTGGACCCATGCATACACTGACGGTTCTGTAACAAACACTACACAGAACGGAGGGGCAGGAGCATTCCTGAACCTACCAAATGGCAGAAAAATAACACTGTCATTCGCTACTGGGAAGTACACAAGCAATATCAGAGCGGAGGCAGAGGCACTGAGGGCGGCAGTGGAAGAAATGGTGACACACAGTGAAAATGAGAGCCATATAGTCCTGCTGACAGATGCTCTCGCCGTAGTCACAGCGCTAAAAAGCCAGAAAAACACTGAGCTCAATGACTTAAGAGCAGCACTCTGCAAACTGTGCCAGCAGTCCGCACCAAAAAGGGTAGTGGTACAGTGGGTTCCGTCACACTGCAACATCCAAGGCAACGAGGAGGCAGACAGACTGGCAAAAGAAGGTGCAAGACTACCACAAACAGATACCAGTATGACGTACGAAGAGTCAAAACGGCTTATCAAAGCCAGGTACATGACCAAATGGGAAACCGAACATACTGGTTACACCAAAAACGATGCCTATTACCAGTTGAACCGAAGAGAGCAGGTCGTTGTCTTCAGACTTCGCACTGGCCACAACAGACTGAGGTACCACCTATTCAACAAATTGAAGATAGGGTGTACCGACGAATGCCCGTGCGGTACTGGTAAAATGACCGCTGAACATCTGCTGCAGAACTGCCCGACATACGAGGATCAGAGAGAGCAGATGTGGCCATTACCAGTGGAACTGCAAGACAAGCTCTATGGCAGTGGCGAGAGCCTCAGGATGACCGCCGCTTTTTTCGATAAAATAATGGTTACTGTCTGACTGAGTACGCAGAAGAAGAAGAAGAAGAAGAACAACTTCAAACAGAGTGACATTTTCAACCAGTCCCTTACCTTTCTTTTGATCATCTGAGAACAATTATTCCCTCTTTTACTATTGTATCATATGTAAGGTCCTGTTTCTACAACTTTCTTTAAAACCGAAGGTTTATTTCTTTTGTTGATGTGGTTTATATGACGGTCTTCTAATCACGAGGACGTGTGTTTACGTTTGTTAGGTAGAGATACGTTTTTCTTTTCGTTTTTCTATTCGAGGTAACATGTGCCGAGTGTGGCAACTGAACGTGGAAGAGGTCTCTATTTCCCATCCCTATAAATCCTCATGGTAACCGAAGCTGTGGGAATACACACAGTAAAATAAAAGGAAGATGATGGGTTACTACTATCTCAACAGGTTATTGATCGGTATGAATAGTTGGAAGTACAATCCATGAATTGGAAGGTTTTCTATAACAGAAAGATGTATCAGTACTGCTAGTCGCATGTGAAGCATGTTTTTTGCTAGGTAGTGGACTTAACCTCCTCTCTGCCACACAGAGCACATTGTAAATCCACCGGACACCAACGTTGTCTCAGAATCGTAACCAAACAACAATATATTCAGATATATATATATTAGGACAAGATTATCTACTTTAATAATAATTAGGAGACCCGTATACTCTCTTCCTGTGGAATCCAGGCTCTATCATTTGGTAGATAGAGTGGGACTACTACCTCCATTTCATGTTGTAAAAAAGCGAATAAAAAGAGCTGTGAATGGAGCTAGTGGCAAGATAATGTAAAACAAATTACCACAGCAATAACCGTTACATGAATACACAAAGTGCTTTAGCACGGACTTTCTGTAAGGGGGTATCGATAGTAGTGAGTCTATGTTTAGTTTGGAGGAAAATTGAAAAGAAGATATTCTACTCAGTTTGTGTTTTCATGCGACTTAATTATAGCTATTTTCTGATTGACTACCAGGTGTCATTCAAGATCAAACCAGCTTTGTCCGGAGTAGTTTACGGAACAGCTATACAAGTCAAGATCTTTATTATATAATACAAATTTCCTGCCATAGTCGAAGTGGGTACTTGCGACTACTTTTGGTTACATGCAGTATTTGCTTCGCTGAGTGACGTGACCTTCTGTAGATCGATCGATTATTTTGTCAAATGAATTAGAAAATCTTGCTTTGAACACCCGGTGTATATTCCTTGAACTGAAAAGACATGTTATAAGGTCGAGCTAACACAAGGTTTGTCACATGTAATTATTTTTGTTCTGGTAATTTGCTTTGTTCTAACATTAAATGTTTCTGCATTCATGGTAGACACATGCGTGCTCAGTTTCTTTCAGGCAATGGCGAAGGTTATAGATAATGATGGTTTTTGTAGTTCGCTGGCTGTACACAGTCCTGCTTCGTTCACTAAGGGTCCTTCCTTGCTCGCCTGGTGTATTATTGTGTTAGATTATATTAATTTTATTGTTAATGTGAAGTCAGGAGCCAGGGGCCTAGATAAACTCCTTCACAGGACTACGCCAAGTTTGCCAGGTGGACGTTATTAGACAGTCAGACTAGAATGTCGTTGTTGATGTTGTGGTTCGAAGGTACTCGTGCTGAGCTCAGATAAAAGTTAGCAACGTTATTTGGTAGGTTACTGTAGCTTTTCTTACATTTCAAAGCGTATTTGTCGTGTTACTTCATTGAATTGTGCAGAATAACAAAGATGGCGCCGAAACTGGCTGCGGGTCTACATTTCTCTACTGTTTTGGTTCATTATCGATGCCGCCAGACCACGGATTTGCCTGGATTTCACACTAGTCGACGACTTACAATTGTGGTCACGGAAAAGTGGTGTTGTTTTTGGTTTGGACTGGTTAATTCGTTCGTTTAAAAATTTTTTTTATTTCGTCTGATCATACTGGTCTGGACATCGGCTATATGAATAGCACTTCACTTAAACCCATGTCGTATTTCGCGGCCTAGTTCACACGGCTGAAATTCACGAAAATGGCGCGTGAGAAATTTAGACACTACTTTAATGAACTGAACACAGCCGGGGAAAGATGCCAGCCTCACTCACACGCTGAGTGATGTCCCTACGGCCTCTTGTGGTTGTGGAAAAGGTACGATATACAACGTTAGATGTCATTTCCCCCCCCCCCCCCCCCCCGCTGCCTTGAAGGATGCCTGTTTACGGGAAAGGCTTCCGGAGTAAACCTTTAGGAGAAATCTTCGTCCTATGCTATCTCAAGTCGTCTCGATACAAATCTTGCCACTGGCCAAAGGTAACTCAGGACCAGAGAATGAGGTTGACAAAAGGCGCAGTTCCTTCCTCACTTTAATCCAATTCACCGCGCAGGTCACCCGTTTCAGCGGACACAGCAAGAGAAAAAACTGTCCACACGGATGAACATCTGGCCAATGATTTGGTTTGCTTTGGTACATCTGTGATCGATTACTTCTTGCATTCGTCCATTAGATGAAAATATGCTTCCTAAATATTTGAAATCGGTCACTTGCTTGAGTTGTTGCTGTTCTATGTAGATCTAAGTAGTTGTTTCTGTTCTTGCTATTGTCATTAGTTCAGTTTTACTCACGTTGATTCTCATACATATACACAATTTGTTTATTTTCAAGTTGGACTAATATGTTTTTGAAAGAGATAATCTCTGATACACTGTTATTACAGCACACATAAAGCAACAAAGTAAACTGTGTACTGGCATTTCATGTTGTCTTCGTAAAGAAGATTTGAAAAAGATGCATAAATCAACTGTAAGATAAGACTCGTTCAGAATACTAATCGTCACAAGCTGTTGCCGAGGTATGTTAAGATTTTTGTTCGCTTAACTGATAACAGGGAGGCACGTTCAAAGAACAGGCAATTTATATACATTTATCTGTTAATATAATTTACAATTAATTTCGGTTCTACAATGCTCTAAGAAGGAAATTTCGAATATGTATTGATTCTCTTGCTGTTTAATCTATCTATCTTTATCTATCGTTCTATCTATCTATCCATCTATCTATCTATCTATCTATCTATCTATCTATCTATCTATCTATCTATCTATCTATCTATCTATCTATCTATCTATCTATCTATCTATCTATCTATCTATCTATCTATCTATCTATCTATCTATCTATCTATCTATCTATCTATCTATCTATCTATCTGCCTGCCTGCCTGTCTGTCTGGATGTTTGTCTGTATGTTTGTCTATCTACGTATATATATAAATATTTAAAAAAATAAAATATATATATATATATATCTACCTATCTATAAACCTATCTACCTACCTACCTACCTACATGTCTGTCTGTCTATGTCCTTCTAGGTCAGAAATGCAATCGATTTAATTGTTCGTGGTGTGTGTGTGCAAATAACTGTGTGTGTGTGCGTGTGTGTGTGTATGCATGCGTGTAAATATATATATATGTTTTCGCATATGTCCTGCTTGTGCCTTTCAGCGTCAGATTATGAAGAGGTTTCTTGCCCTACTATGTGCTTCTTACACGGAAAGCTTTACAGCTTCTGTTATTTCTGCTATTCATCTTTTTTGACTGTCGGCCCTTGGCGTTAAATCCATTGTATCTGAATAGCATTGCTTTCTGAGAGACAGTATCTGGTGTTTGTCGGGTCACATAGCCAAACCATATGGTTTGTTGTCTCTTGATGAGGTCTAACACCAGTGGTATACCTACTTGTTTCCTAATGACCTCGTTTCTGATTCTATCCACTCTTGTAAATCTAAGCTTTCTGTGTAGGCATTTCAACTCGGCTGTTACAACACTTCTTTTTTTCTTTGCTTGTCAGTGTTCAATGGTGACACTGGAAGCATAATGTCAGTAGGAATAACGTTGTTGCATAGTTTTCTTTTTGTATCCATTGGCCCGTGTTTACATTGTAATATTGGGGACATTTGCCCAATGATTTGACCTACTTTAGTACATATGTCTTCGATTTCAGAGTCTCATCTGCCATCTTCTGAGATTATATTACTCAGTTACGTAACATTTGTCACCAGTTTTTGTTTATTTTAAAAATAAATATATTTGTTTTTGTTAATTTTCTTGCATTCGTCATAACTTCGGTTTTGTCTTTGATGATTTTCATACCGTAATCAGCACAGGCCGCATTAAGATTGTTGATATGTTCCCGCAGTTGTTTTCCTGAGGTTACTGTTATTGCTTGGTCATCAGCAAAGAGATGTTTATTTAAGTGATCACTGAGATTGTTTCATTCACTGATGTTGGATTTTAAAAATATTGCGTCTATTTTAGTCTTAATCTAATTCGACCTGCACTTCTACAGGGGCAGCTGCACCTGTGCAAATTCGAGCTCTGGTGTGAGCTGGATGTAGCTAGGACGAGGATGTCCTGCTTAGCGGGCTAGGCTCGAGCAGCTTATTACTCTGCCGCGTTGAGACAAGTGCTGCAGAGAGTGATTAACCGATGTGTGAGTCCATCTAATTAGACAAACACTAGAGCAAAGTAGACACGCCGCCTGTTAGGCGACATCTATGCTGCTTTCAACAACCACCCAACCATGGCTGGTATTATGCCATGTCACACAGTCGATACTTATGGTATGCTCTCTGTGGGGCAGTGGTGCTACTTTTGTACTTGTCATACACAAAGACCCAAGCCGACCACTCGGGCATATATATATATATATTATAAACTATTTATTGTGTTTGCTCCAATCCTAAGAATTGTTAGAGTGTTTTATCTAAAGCCACGAGTAAGTAGAAGAATGATAGAAGAAGAAAACGTCGAACGAGAGAAAGAAAGTAGAAGAAAGACTAGAAAAGAAGAGGTGAAGTAAAAAACAGAAATAATTCAAATAGTAAATACAGCCAAGAAAGATAGCATGCTACGTAACTTATATTCAAACTTCGAGCCAATGTTTAATTATATCCACCTTTCGAGCCAATGTTTAATTATATTCACCTTTTGAGACAATGTTTAATTATGCGTCTATATATGTGATAAATAG
The DNA here is from genome assembly GCA_036924085.1 of Ariolimax columbianus. Lineage (NCBI taxonomy): Eukaryota > Metazoa > Mollusca > Gastropoda > Stylommatophora > Arionidae > Ariolimax > Ariolimax columbianus. The sequence goes on from JAVGWX010000004.1 coordinate 109,615,910, forward strand.
TAAAGGAGATAGTACACAAACTTGCCGTATACCGTTCTTGGTATGACATTTTTTGGAATTTCCTGCGTTTGTTCTTACTGTACATTGGCTATTCACATAAAGACTTTTACATAGATTGGTCAAATGCTTATTTACTCTAATGTTGTCCACAGTTGGTATCTATTCATTCAATCGAATGCCTTCTCTTGGTCCACGAAAGCAACATTTAATGTCTAATCGCACTCTATTGTTTTCTCCGCTAGTTGTCTGTGCGAAGATTGCATCTGTACGTCTCCTGTTTTTCCCAAATCTCATTTGTGCTTCGCTAAGCGTCGGTTCTATGATTGGGCGAAGTCTTTTTTTCAGTAATTTACCGAATATCTTTCCAGTATGGCTAATCAATGATATTCCTCTACATTTTGTACAGTCCTTTTAGCTGCTTTTTTCCCATATTGTTGCACTTCTCCAGTCTTTTGGTATTTCTTACTTAACCCACACTAGGTTATACATACATACATATATATATATATATGTATACATAAGTGACCGGAGGAGAGTAATTGGATGATAGTTTTCTAGAGCCTCTTTTTCTCCCTTCTTGTGCAAGAGTATTGTCCTTGAGTTGTGCCATACATCATGTGTTCCTCCCGAATGCAGACAAGCAAAACGTAGACTTGTTGAGATGAAACTATGATCTATGGAGCACCACGACAGCAATCTGGTACCCCCAAGGTAAGAAGAAACCGCGGGAAGCCCTCCTATTCGTTGGTCAGACTACCTTGCTGTAAACTGCATCATCCGAGATGCCTCTAAAGGTGCACTTACCGCGCACTAGACTTCCGTGGCTCAAGACAGGGTCAGCTGGAGGCGAAGTTGGGACCCGCAGCTACGCTGAGGAACTGGTCATCAAGTTCAAGATCAAGAAGTTTTATATATATATATATATATATATATATATATATATATATATGTATATAAAACACTGATTAACTTTAAAATGTGTAGTTAACTTATCAAGAACAATAGCATATGGATGCTGGAAGAAAAATAAGTCGCAAATTGGTATGGGATAGTTGAAAGATGTAGTTGTTAGATTCTTAATGTGCCTTCAGGTGCCTTAGCAATGTATTAGGTCTGCGCAGTTCTCATGTCCAAACGGTCAATTTACGGGATCGTGTGACCGGTTATCGATTTTGTCATGACACTATCTGATGAATGATCCAGTTTAATATTGATTTCGTGGATAATTTTGATTACTTTTGTCCCAAAAAACTATATTTATATTTATAGTTACTCGTTTTCAAAAAACACAACAAAAATACACCCACCATCTTGGAATCGAGGGAAAAATGCTCCAAAGACAAAAACTATAAAAATCAGCAGATCACCAGGCCCTTTCAACATACATGTCAATGGAAAATGAATAAAACATTTCCAATGAGGACGAACGATCGGACAGGAAAATCGAAAGCAGTTTTTCAGAAAGCTACTGTCACCACTACTCAAACATCGGCACATCAGTATAGAAACAAAACACAAACTGATAAACACTATCTTCTTACCAACTCTGGGCTTTCAGTGCTTAATGTGGCCCCCGTCCAGAACGCCGGAAAAGAAAATTGCAGCATGTACAATGAGATGTCTTTTGTCTGGCACCATACCTTCCATCACTGTTCTTTCAAGACTGTTTTGTTTCTTGATATGACCATAGTATTTACAATTTTTTTTCAAAATGGTATTGATAAACCAGTTCTCCTTCGTGCTCAACTCTTGCCGAATGTCTACATTTGTGTTTTTGTCTGTCCAGGGTATTCTGAGGATCTTTCTGTAACATTTTAAATCGAAAGATTTGATTCTTTGTCTAGAAATTTTGGTAATCGTCCGTGATTCGCAGCCATAAGCAGCCACAGGAAAATCACAGGCTCTCTAGACTTTTACTTTTGTCGTTTTGTTGGTGCTGTGCCATAATTTCTTCAGGCTGTTCAGTCTCTGCATTGCTATGGCTAGTCTTCTTCTGACTTCTTTTGAGCAGTCGCCATTTTTTGTCAATTCTGGAGATCAGATATTCTTCTTCTTCTTCTTCTGCGTACACAGTCAGACAGTAACCATTATTTTCTCGAAAAAAGCGGCGGTCATCCTGAGACTCTCGCCACTACCATAGAGCTTGTCTTGCAGTTCCACTGGCAATGGCCACATCTGCTCTCTCTGATCCTCGTATGTCGGGCAGTTCTGCAGCAGATGTTCAGTGGTCATTTTACCAGTACCGCACGGGCATTCGTCGGTACACCCTATCTTCAATTTGTTGAATAGGTGGTACCTCAGTCTGTTGTGGCCAGTGCGAAGTCTGAAGACAACGACCTGCTCTCTTCGGTTCAACTGGTAATAGGCATCGTTTTTGGTGTAACCAGTATGTTCGGTTTCCCATTTGGTCATGTATCTGGCTTTGATAAGCCGTTTTGACTCTTCGTACGTCATACTGGTATCTGTTTGTGGTAGCCTTGCACCTTCTTTTGCCAGTCTGTCTGCCTCCTCGTTGCCTTGGATGTTGCAGTGTGACGGAACCCACTGTACCACTACCCTTTTTGGTGCGGACTGCTGGCACAGTTTGCAGAGTGCTGCTCTTAAGTAATTAAGCTCAGTGTTTTTCTGGCTTTTTAGCGCTGTGACTACTTCGAGAGCATCTGTCAGCAGGACTATATGGCTCTCATTTTCACTGTGTGTTACCATTTCTTCCACTGCCGCCCTCAGTGCCTCTGCCTCTGCTCTGAAATTGCTTGTGTACTTACCAGTAGCGAATGACAGTGTTATTTTTCTGCCATTTGATAGGTTCAGGAATGCTCCTGCCCCTCCGTTCTGTGTAGTGTTTGTTACAGAACCGTCGGTGTATGCATGGGTCCAGTCCATGCTTGGGTAGCTTTTCGTTATGAAGCTTAGGGTAGTGTCTCTCCTTTCTTTTTCACTCTGGCAGTTTTTGTTTGCAATACCTGGTATATTTTCTACCACCTCTGGAAATATATCCTGCCTCCAAGTAGGTTTTCGTACAGTAGTGATGGGTTTTGGTGTTGTTAGTGCGTTTATGGGATCTTCGTGCATCTTTGCTTTGGCTATTTCTGCAAAGTTTCTCCGCTTTAGTTTCCCATTTCCCAAATTGTTTAGTCTCTGGTACATTGGATGGTCCGTCAGTCTTCTGAGTTTCTCTGACTGCAGCTGGGCTCTGCAGTCTCTTCTATCGGTCATGGATTGCAGTTTTGTAATCTTTTCAAGTTCTACAATTGGCGTTGGCTTCATGCCACCTGTTATAATTCTCATGGCTTGGTTTTGAAGTTTGTTAACTTTATCGAAGTTCGCCTTCGCTGCGGTTGTCCATGCCGCAATGCCATACTCGAGAACTGGTCTCACTCTTCCAGTGTACAGTTTCTTTAGTATGCCTTCGTCTGCTCCCCAGCTTGTGCCAGCAAGTTTCCTCATGATCGCCATTCTTTCTCTGGCTTTCATTCGGTTTCTCTCAATCTGACTTTTCCATGTCATGCGCCGGTCGAATGTGACTCCCAGATAGGTTGGATTGTCGTTTGGCTGCAGGATTTTGCCATTTAGCCTTAATTTGGTACTTTGGGGTTTTAATGAGAGCGAGAATATTGTGCACGTGGTTTTCTCCTCGTTTATTTTGACCAGCCATGAGTTCGCCCATTCTTCCAGCGATGTTAGGGCCGTCTGCATCCGATTTCTTGCTATGGTGAGATTCTTTTCAGTGGTCCACATAGCCAGATCGTCTGCAAACATTGAGCTATGGACTCTTCTTGGTATATTCTCTGTAATATCGTTTATATATACCAGGAAGAGTGTGGTTGACAATACTCCCCCTTGGGGTACTCCCTGCTCGAGTGTCACCTTTTTGCTCATCTGCCCTTGTACTTGGACTCTGGCCGTTCTTTGTTTGAGGTAGTGGTTGATCCACTTGTACATCTTCCCACAGACATCACTTCTTCTTAGCTTGACTCTAAGTCCATCCTTCCAGACTTTGTCAAATGCCTTTTCCAGATCCACCCAAACAGCTACTGTGTGTTTCTGTGCCTGGTAGGCATCTTCTATCTCCTGGGCTATGAGGATGACCTGGTCCTCAGTGGATCTGTGCTGTCTAAAGCCGGCTTGCTGTGGAATTAGTATTCGTTTTTCTTCCAGATGCCACATCAGTCTGGTGTTTATCATCCGTTCCATCAGCTTGCCGACACAGCTCAGTAGGCTTATGGGCCTGTATCCATTTGGATCTGTTTTGTCCTTTCCTGTTTTTGGTACTGGTACCAGTATTGCATCTTTCCATGCCTGGGGTACAATACCCCTTTTCCAGCTTTGGTTCAGGACTGATAGTAGTTTTTTCTTCGCTGTTTGGCCCAGCCCCATCAGCATTTCGTTTGTTATCCCGTCTTTTCTGGGAGATTTCCTTTTCTTTAGTGTTCTCATAGCCTCTTCCATTTCGCGCATTGTTAGTTTGGCCATCATGTGCTCTTCAGGAGCCGTATTTATGTTTTCGTGTCCCTTTAGCTCTTCGCTAATGTCTGTATGCTTATCTGCAGGGACCTCGATGTGGTTTGCTCTGGCATAGTGATCGACAAAGGCGTTTGCGGCTTTCTTACCTGTGATCAAGTTCTCGCCCTGCAGATCAGATATTCAAAATGCGTGACCTAATTTATTTCCTCCCCACCCACTATAAATTGATGTTAACATTGTGTTTTGTCAGTGGTAATTATCTTTGTTTTATTTATATTTATAAACAGGTTTTGATCTTTATTGTGTCCATATATGACTGAAATTAGCTTCTCTAGCACTTCTGCATTTTTTGATAGTATCACTGTGCCGTCTGCGCATCATAACTCTGGAAATCTCGTACCCGCCAATCGTAAATGTATCAACACTTTGAGATCTCTAGCGGAACTCCTGAAAATCTCTTCTGGCATCTCAAGAGATCTCTCATGGGACCCTGAAGATATCTCGTCAAACCACTGGTGAGATCTCTCACGGGACCCTGAAGATCTCACGCCCAACCCCTGAAGATATCTCGTCAAACCACTGGTGAGATCTCTCATGGGACCCTGAAGATCTCACGCCCAACCCCTGAAGATATTTCGTCAAACCACTGGTGAGATCTCTCATGGGACCCTGAAGATCTCACGCCCAACCCCTGAAGATATTTCGTCAAACCACTGGTGAGATCTCTCATGGGACCCTGAAGATCTCACGCCCAACCCCTGAAGATATCTCGTCAAACCATTGGTGAGATCTCTCATGGGACCCTGAAGATCTCTTGCTGGACCCCTGAAGATATCTCGTCAAACCACTGGTGAGATCTCTCATGGGACCCTGAAGATCTCTCTCTGGACCCTGAAGATATCTCGTCAAACCATTGGTGAGATCTCTCATGGGACCCTGAAGATCTCACGCCCAACCCCTGAAGATATCTCGTCAAACCATTGGTGAGATCTCTCATGGGACCCTGAAGATCTCACGCCCAACCCCTGAAGATATCTCGTCAAACCATTGGTGAGATCTCTCATGGGACCCTGAAGATCTCTCGCTGGACCCCAGAAGATATTTCGTCAAACCATTGGTGAGATCTCTCATGGGGCCCTGAAGATCTCTCGCTGGACCCCTGAAGATATCTCGTCAAACCACTGGTGAGATCTCTCACGGACCCGAACGTGATTTCGTGAAGAATTCCTGGAGATTCCTTATGGAACAATTGGAGATCACTCTGAGAATCCCTGAAGCAATGATTGTTAAATCATGTTAGAACATACCCACAAGCCGAACTGCCTCATTAACATCCATCCATATAAGGCCACTCAATAAGTACTGTCCACTTTCAAAGGACCCACAGCAAGACAAATGTTACTGCAAGGAATCCTAGTAGTTCCTAACACCTTATAACACCCCACTTATCAATTTCGAAACATCGATAATTTTTTTAATACTTACTATTGACAGCGAAATGGTAAGCGTGTAATAAAAGAACAAACAGCCACGCAGAAAGAAATTGATAAGTGAAACAACAAAATTTAAATAACTTTTGACTAAGAAAGTTCGTGCTCCTGGAGACAGGCTGTGATCTGAATAACGAGGTGGAGATCGACAATGTGATACGTAAACTTACTTAGTTACCTCTCTTAGCATTACAGCCAGGAGGACTCCGACTCACTTCTCAGGTATGCGTCGCAATGTAAGAGATGCCACTGTGATCTACAACCAAAGAAAGGTCGTGAAAAGTTACTTCAATTTATCACGAGCAGGTTAGATCCGAATTTGCTTCGATCATCTACCTGGATTATGGGAAGCAAAGAATAGCAGCATTTAACTCCGGAGCGCGAGATTGTTCTTGTTGTTTGCGAATGCCCTCAATGAGTAGGTTGCCCTTTTGTGCGCTCTGAAAAGGGCGTTAAGTGGCAGGTTGTAATAGCTTTCCTTATATCCCGTCGATCGGGGGGACGGCGTGGCCTAGTGGTTAAGTGACAGGGCTCACAACCAGAAGGTGCTGGGTTCGATCCCCATCACAGCACCGGCCGTTACCCCGGGGAAGCAAACCCTTAGAAAATGCAGGAGGAAGCAGACCCTTACATAAAATGCATGCTGAAGTCGGATGCACTGTGCCGACAGGCGAAAAAATAAAAACCACAGTGAAATGCACACCGCCTTGGGGATTAGAAAAGTAAGGCGAACGAAAAAAAAAAAAAATTAAAAAAAAAAAATATTCCGTCGATCACGTCGATCTCTCACCTCGTTAGCCAGGCTGCCATGAAAACAGCCCGTTTCCAGGGAGGGCTGCTAGGAAGCTGAAGTTTAGGGTCTTGGTCAGTATGTTTTGCCCGACCCTGACTAACATGTATGATCAGTATATTTTGTCTGCCGAGACGTTAGTCTTCCTCCCCCGACCATGAGTTCAAAGGCGACTAAAGAGAGTTCTGAATGAAACTGGCAACGATATCTTTTTAAAAAGATTTCTACATTAATCGTCACCGTAAATCGCACACATTTCAAAAGCTAATTCTCCAGGTATATGTTAATTGCTGAAGTGGTTTTGTATCTTGTAAGGGACAAAATGAATGCAAGCAAAATTAACGTTGTTGCTAGATTTAGAAACATATTTCTTAATCATTTAATTTCTTCCCACTTGATATTTATACTGGCGTCTTTAATTGTACGTGCTACAATTTCAAGTAGCTCTATCTGAAAGTGTTCCGTAAAATGGGGCTAGGTGTGTAATGGATATTGCGATTTTAATAAATAATAAATAAAAAAACGCTTTTTTCTATTAACAAATCTTAACGCGCCAATGGGGTCTTCATCAGGTTGACTTTACTGCTCTCATTCTCATGGTTTTGCACTAAGTTGGTTTGAATGTGCGCGGGTGCAGTATTAAAGTACATGGACCCATGGTGTGCGTGACACGATTCGCCTCACATCATTTGAACAGGATATTGGATTGAATGTGTGCAGGAATAAACAAGTAAAGGTTTCACGTATAATGGTTTCAGTTTCATTTTTTTGGGTTAGTTTTAAAAGGAATACATTTCAATCCTAAAATGTCTACAAAATATATAAACGTGACAAGACATGCGCATATTACACGAACTTTTTTTTAAAAACTATCGAGACAGCGTTTCTTTCAATTTTTGCTGTTAACAAGTAGGATTTAGATGGTTGAGTAATAAATGCTGCATGCACTGCAGTCGCCTAGCTGTGAATTATATACATTTTTATTTAACCTTCCATAGAAGACAATTGTGGGTATATAGAAGATTGGGTTATATTTCTTGAAAAGAGAAGAAAACAGATTTTTAGGCATTGAAAAAGTTGGGGTCAAAAGAGAATTAGTGAACGAAATCAGGGTTAGACAATTACGTTATTTTGGTCATATAACAAGACATACATTCTTGTTGAAGACTATACTGGAGGGTAGGGTGGAAGGCAGTCGTTCAAGAAGCAGACGTTTTAAGTGGGTGGATAAAACCAGGAGATGGACTAGAAAAAGCGTCTCCGATTGCACCATCGTGGCAAGAGATAGAGTAAATTGGAGATCCATTGCAGCCGACCTTCGATGCAGAGATGGCACCTGAACTGAACTGAATTATCGAAATTTGAATCTATTTTTTTATCAAAAGGAAATTAGACCAATCACTCCTCCTGTTGGTAACTATTAGGTCTATATTTGAGTCTCAGCATGTCGCTCAGTAAAGAAATGTTTGTGTTTCTTTAAAGTCTTGGATTAAACCGTATGGTTTCAAGTCGCCTTAAGCTTCAACGGTGTCAGTAAATGTTATATCTATATATTCATCATCAGTTCATCTATGTCGTTAGACATCTTGTGGAGGTGTGACCTCCTTTGTTTCATATTATCTTTGGCATTCGAAAATCTGCAGATGACTTACCATGTCAATACAAATATCTGTTACCAACCGTTAGTTTGGTAGCCACTGGAATATACGATCGCCTTTGTAGGACTGGTGGTGGTGGAAGCATAAATTAGATCAAGGTAGACCACCAGCCTGTCAGACGTCATCTACGACGCTCCACTAACTACATAACCAATATCTGATGTTACAGTCTCGCAGTCCTCTTTTTGCGACATATTATCTGTGGCGCTGCCACTAAATGCTAATTGTTATAAAAGATTACAATTTTAAATCAATGAAAAGATGATTGTGGTAGTTATTATATTTACAATTTACTGTTCACGCTGACGTACCATATAAAATGGTTGAGGAAAGGTGAAGTTGGATTGTAACAATATTTTAAAATTTAGAATGAGACAAATGACATAGCTGTAATTGAATGGTGAGCCTATGGCCTTTTAAAGGCCGACGGCGAGAAATGGTGTCTTCGAATCGAATCCCAGCAGTTTCAAGCGTCTCTTTTTCTTCTTCTTCTTCTTCTTCTTCTTCTTCTTCTTCTTCTTCTTCTTTCTCCTTCTTTTCCTTCGGCGTTCAAACCGAAAAAGGACGCTTTGTTACTAGGTATCGTAGTTTACACCGAGGTTGCAATATCTACACCTTTGAGCCAAACACAACTGTGTCTCGACGCATTTTTGGATTCCTTTCCTGTTTTCTTTGTCAGGCGGCACGGGGGCAATATATTTCCAGGGCCCTCACTTGGAGGTGGAAAAAGGTCTTGCTCATCTCTGATTCACTGACCCTGTTTCAAGCAGCAAATGTGAAGCTGTGGTTGTTGTCAACTCACTCAAGGCTGCAACTTCGGTCTCATCCCCTTGTGTCAAGGGATGTAAGATCCTTGCCTAGTCCTGTCTGACATGGACGATTAACGCGGAGAACCTGGATACGCGTTATGCAAGTAAAAAAACAAACACTTGGTAGTTGATAATTGAAAAGAACAGCCTGTTAGCCACTGTCCATGCATACATTATAACGATAATAAAATTCCTACCCAAACATAAAGATCAAATGGAGGCTGTCGCTCCGTTGTCCAAATAGGTAAAATAGGCCAGTCACGTGTTTGTCTGTAAGGCAAAGTAAATGCAAAAAAAACCAATAAAATCAGACAAAGAAAAAAATCTTTAGACCCATAATGTCTAGAAAGAAAGTGATTTCTGCAAGTGGCAGAACAGACACACGAATGGTCAAGAAGTGTGAACGTCAGGTCCTGCGTTTAAAACCTTAGTAAAGCAAATATATTTTATCAGTATAGGATTATATAAAAACCTTGCATGCAGGTATACGTGGAATTTATTCCTCGACCCTATTCAATTTCCCAGGTGGACCTCAACAGTGGGGTTAAACAACGCAACAGTAGTTTGTTTCGAGAGATATTGCTAGCGTTTCACAAGCTGTTCATGTAATGTTTGCCCCCTGATATTCTTGTAGACATATTGCCAGCATGTCACAAGTTATTTATGTAATGTCTGACAGCAGATAAGGCAGGTGCACATATCCTCGTATCACTCCTGCCTCATTTATATGCTTTATATTTCCTTAATGATTGTCAATGAGTTTAAATGATGTTTACTTACTTAATTACTTTCTTTGTCCGGGGCTCCCCATCAGCTATCATGTTTTCAATGTTCGGTCTCGGGGATTATCGCATCGTTCTTCCTAAACACGTTGGCCATATTGCATGTACCCAGAAGGTTTTGGAAGAGCATTACGTGTTCTTGGTTTTGTGTTGCTCCTCATTTGTTTGCCACATAATGTTCGTTGCTATTACTTTATTATAACCTTACTATGGCACTACTCTTTTACATGGAGCTACAATCTTTTTTAATTACCATTGCAAATAAAGGATTCTACACGATAAGCAAAGGAACAAGTTTGCAGACACTAAGGCCTTTCTATGGTAAATCGACAGCACGCAGCTTCTAGCTTACTGAATATGAGATAGCTGGCAGACGCAAAGTCTGGCCAGACACGCTCGGTCAGCGGAAATATCAAGAAAGGTTAACGGACCTGTAGAGCTGTTGACAGGACCAGCCACACCATAATGACAATTCCATAATATGGAAGGAAATGTTAGGATGACTCGCATTTTAGGTGCTGTCTGGGTCTAAATGAGTCAATGTTCCTAACTAGCGAGAAAGGAACTATCACGCCGGAAGTGTCATTCAAAATGGATGAAAGAGTAGGATTCCCTATAATAAGGGGCGTGCGCAAAAGCTAAGATGGACAGAAAAATCATACCTTTACTGGTTTCTAAGAAATTATAGGACACAAATATATAATTTATTTCCTTTTTTTTCTAAGAGATTATAGGACACAAAAATATAATTCCTTTAGCTTTGTTCTAAGAGATTATAGGACAACAGTATATCGTTCCTTTAGCTTTGTTCTAAGAGATTATGATACAAATATCATTCCCTTAGATTTGTTCTAAGAGATTATGGTACACACAAATATCATTCCCTTAGATTTGTCCTATGAGATTATAAAATGCAAATATTTAATTCTTTTAGCTTTGTTCTAAGATATGTAAGTTCTAAATGACTTTTCAGCTATCAATTACATAACAAAATGAAAGTTAAATGTATTCAACTTCTTCGTTGTTCTGTGTAAAATAATAAACATCTATTTTATGTATAATCTTGGCGGTCTGTCTCTGACATTCCTCATCGACATACAGTTTAACCGGCAATTGGGTTGGGAGAGGAAGGGAGTGGGGGTGGGGGGCAGGTTATCACTCTGGTCCTCGTGTGTAGTCAGTAGATCTGGAGAATGTGTTATACCATTTGTTTGTTCTCATCGCATGGACAAATTGGTTGAAGATATAATTATTGTCTTCAGTGGCCTACTCGAAGCAAGATTTCCGTGATTTGACTTCTGATCTCCAAGGCCTGAATTCGAGATCTGATGTAATGGTCCATGTTTCGAAGGCGTAGAAGAATGTTGAAAAAACCAGGGAGTGTATTCTTCTGACGTTTATGAGAAAGTGAAGTCGTTAAATTTACAGACAGGTTTCAAGTGTGCAAACGTTGCTGTTGTCTGCGCTATTCTGACCAGAACTTGTTTTGATCCCTCCTCACTGATCATTGAGCCCAGATACTTAAAGCGATTCACTGCTTTAAGCTCCTGTCTATTCACTTTGGCCACAACGTTTATTCCTTCAGTGTTATTGGTAATTAACTTTTTTCCGTTTAAATCAATCCCATAACACTTTGCTGTTACTTCCAGTCCTAAGAACAATTTCCTAAGTTGCCTCAATCCCCACCAGCCCGTTAGCGTCATCCGCAAAGCCTAGATGTGTATTCGTTATATCCCCTGCGTTGCCAATATGATTTTCAAGAGCATCACTGATAATTCCTTCTAGGAATGTGTTGAAGAGTGTTTGGAAAAAAATACATCTATGTCTCAAGCGAACAGATGTGTGGAACATGTATCCATCCACAAAGACTACGCTTGTTGCCATATCATACAGATTCTTGATAACGCTCCCAATGTTACTGTTGACGTCATTTATCTTCATTTATGCCCATAAAACATCATGCCAGACTCTATTAAACATCATTATAAAGGCATTAAACGCATGGTATAGGTGTTGTTTACGTTCCACGTACTTCTCATTTAGTATTCGTAGATCGAAGATCTGCTCGGTGGTGCTTCTTCCGTTCGAAAACCTGCATGTTCTAAGGCAATGGTGTTCTCGGTTTGAGGTCTCTGTCTGTTGATGGCTAATGAGGCGGACTGTTCTATGGTTTTGACATAGTTTTAGGTTCCATGGCTTGGACAACGGAGAGACCATCGATTTTTACCAGGTGGAATGTAATTTTCCTGTATGCCATATTTTATTTACCAGAGTATCTATCATTGCACCCCCCTACCCGTCTGTATGAGCTTGGTCGGGAGGCCAGCAGCTTCCCTTCTTCAAGATCTTCCCTTCTTCAAGATCTTCCCTTCTTCAAGATCTTCCCTTCTTCAAGATCTTCCTTTCTTCAAGATCTTCCCTTTTTCAAGATCTTCCGCTCTTCTTCAGTTACCGGTTAGCTCTCGTCGTACCTGGGGGGGGGGGGGGGGGGGAGAAATAAGAGGCAATTGCTTTTTCTGACTCACCTGATTGTAGTTTCGAGCAGTATTCCGTCCAACTTGTACGCCCATTTTGGTCATCTTTAAGGTATTTCCCATTTATATTCTGTATAGCTGTACTGTGACCTTATATAGGCCTTCCTAAATCTTTCACAATCTTGTATCCCCTTTTGGCATTATTTGTTCGCAGTTTGAGTTCAGTATCTTTACATTGTTCAGTAATCCAAACCATTTTGTCTCTCTTTTCTTGAGCGTTATTCCTCGCTGTAAACTACGACAAAACGTCATAACGTCCTTTTCAAGACGAACGACGAAGAAGAAGAACGTATATGACATTATATATGTAACTATAGTCTCTTCTTATTTCTCTATTTCTCGTCTCATGTTATTACATATCTCAACATATTTACTTATCATATTTTCTATCAGATGTGTCATAATATTTTTACATTTTTGTATCCTTTATTTTTTGTTTTTTTGTTATCACATTTTTCATAATTTCCTTAGGGTTACATGTGACTTGAATATCCAGGTTCCATTTACAATGATTTTATTAGCCCGATGTCACGGCTTAACCACCGTGACATTGCTGCAGCTATTGGTGGGGATGATATATTCTCGAACTGCAGCAACTACTGGATCGGCGATCACAACATACAGTACAAGTGTACCATCAACCGTAGCGTCTACAGACACAACAACATCAACAACCGATACGTCTACAGATACAACAACATCAACAACCGATACGTCTACCGGCACAACAACATCAACAACCGATACGTCTACCGGCACAACAACATCAACAACCGATACGTCTATAGACACAACAACACCAACAACCGATACGTCTACAGACACAACAAGATCAACAACCGATACGTCTACAGACACAACAACATCAACAACCGATACGTCTACAGACACAACAACCGATACGTCTACAGACACAACAACATCAACAACCGATACGTCTACAGACATAACAACATCAACAACCGATACGTCTACAGACATAACAACATCAACAACCGATACGTCTACAGACACAACAACATCAACAACCGATACGTCTACAGACATAACAACATCAACAACCGATACGTCTACAGACACAACAACATCAACAACCATGGTGTCTACTGACACAACAACATCAACAACCGATACGTCTACAGACATAACAACATCAACAACCGATACGTCTACAGACACAACAACATCAACAACCGATACGTCTACAGACACAACAACATCAACAACCGATACGTCTACAGACATAACAACATCAACAACTCAGCCAGTGACTACACGTAGTACACCTACGTTGATAACTACAACAATAAAGGTAACAATACATTAATTGTGCTCTCTCTTCTTGTCTCTCTCGCTTACTCTCTCTCTCTCTATGTGTTTCTTCAGAGATACTTATGTCTGCATCTACATTCGGACGTACAAACGTGCATTCATACATACAAACATACACACACATACACGCCTACACACATACACACATACACCCATACACACATACACCATACATAGATACACACATACATACACGCATACACACATACACACATATCTACATACATACATACACACATACATACATACATACATACATACATACATACATACAAACATACATACATACTTACATACATACACACATACACACATTCACACATACACATATATACACATACCAACATACATACATACATACATACATACATACATACATACATACATACACACACATACATACATACATACATACTTACATACATACATACATACATAAATACATACTTACTTACACATATACACACATACACACATTCACACATACACATATATACACATAGATACATACATACAAACATACATACATACATACATACATACATACACACACATACATACATACATACATACATACATACATACAAACATATATACATACATACATACATACATATATACATACAAACATACATACATACAAACATACATACATACATACATACATACATACATACACACACACACATACATACATACATACATACAAACATACATACATACATACCTACAAACATACATACATACATACACACATATACACATACATACATACATACTACATTTGTATACTGCTTTATATATTATGAGCGCAAGTTAGGCATTGACTACTGACCTGTCTTTCAAACCAATATTGTTTCTCTAGACAGGCTTTAGTCCTGATTGAATGATGCATGTGCAAAGTCAAACGTTGGAAGATCTTTAGCAGCTGTTAGTTGCTTCTAATGACAAACTCCTAGTTTTACAGTGGCTCTCTTTTCGTCCGTGTGTCATAGAGCCCTGCTGGAAACCGTTCAGGCAATATACGAGAATCAACAAGTAATCTTAATCTAACATATATTGTCAATAAAAAACATTGTAAGGCATGGTTTTTACTCCTCTTTGAACACACGCACACACATATACTCACTCACACACACACACACATACGTATATGCACATTACATTCTGGGGCACTCCATCAGAGGGATATAGATTGAGATGTCAAAACAAGAATACAAAAAGCTGGAGAAGATTTAATTGCATTAAGAAACTTATGGAGATCAAAAGAGTGCCAATAATCAAAACAACTGCATGTTGTTTGACGTGCTGCTCGGGCAGAGAAAGTTAGTAAGAATCAGAGCAACCAAACTACTGTTGAAAAATAGTTAAAGGACAACAGAGTAGTGTTTTTGTACTACTGCATGGGGAACTGAGACGCTAGTCCAGTCAGGCACAACATACTAAATATAAACTGACCAAGACCACACTCTCTTTTCTATGTAGCGTTCCCTGGAAACAGGCTGTTTTCAAGACAGTCTGGCTGACAAGATGTGGATCGATGTGACCCCTGCGGTAGTGAGCCCCATGAAGACGAAGCCAGGCATAGCACAACCGCATGGAGGAAGGCGGTCTACCTATCATCAGTATGCTCGGTATGTGAGAAAGCTACTACAACACGCCACCTATCGTCCTTTTCATGGCATTCAAAAAAGTGAACTTGCTCATTGTGGGCATTAGACAACAAGAACAACAATATTACTGCATGCATGTCTTGCAGACCACGGAAAGGGAACAACGAGATACCATGGAAGGAGAATTGAAATGTCAGCTGAATAAACTCTCAGACACAACAAAATATTCTCCAGTGGATCTCAGCTCACTGTGATATGTCGGAAAATGAGAGGGCAGACACTGATCATAGAGGGCAGACACTTACTCCAGGAAGGGCAGACAAGGAGAATAAGACACATACCCACTAGCATTGCCAGATGTTTTAGCACACATCCAAAATAAATATAAGCAACTGTGTAACAAGAAAACAAACAGCAAACACCCACAAGACCCCCATCAACAGACAACAGAAAACAGTGTACCACAATTTTCCGCCTGAGGACAAGTCATTGCAGGCTAGATTCACATATACATAAAATGAAATTAGCACAGACTGCACAATGCACATGCCGGAAGGAGCCCCAGACAACAGATCACATCTTGCAAAGTTGCCCACTGCATGAAAACTCCCATGAGAAGACCTTGCCGGAAGAAAGAAGAGCTCGAGGTCAACAGTGGAGAACCCTTTAGAACCTACATCTTACATGTCACTTCGTAGAGGCGACCCATCTGATAGAAAAACACGAGCATACGAAGCCGAACGCCTTTAAGAAGATTATAAATTAAGTACAAAACAAAAACATACCTTGTATATCTTCAACTGCAATGTAAAAAGGTCCGTGCTATGCTATAGTTCTGAAACATGGAGGACATGAAACAGAATAACGTTAATGGACTTTCATAAATGGATGCTTCGCAGAATAGAGAGATGGGAGTGGTATGATAAGATCACAAATGTCGAATTGCTGGAAATAATCAGAAATATATAAATGGAAAATGACATGAGGAAAGAACGTTCGCGTTGGAAACCAACTGATCAAATTACAAGGTCGTCTCTGTTCTCAAATATAAAAAAGGCAGAAGAAGTAAGGGCAAGCCAAAACACATATGGAGAAGACAATTAGTAACAAACATAAAAGTGGGAAGAAGGATGTGGACAAAGCTGAAGCGGATAGCCCAAGACAAAATGAATGACGCGTATTGGTTGAAAACTTGTTCTCCACAGAAAGCTGAAAGCCATTTATTGATTTATTTACACATTAACTTATTCTTTAAATTTAATTCAAAGTGCTACATCATTACACAAGTGTCGCAAGTAAATTATAACTATTTAACCCAACTAACTAACCAACAAATAATATGTTTTTTTAAAATTCGCTTCAAAAGTCATTTGTGCAGGAAACAAACATTCGTTAACAAATATAAAAAGCGAGTCTTTCTACATTTTCTGCCGAAAGACAACAAATGTCTGAAAACGTGTAGACGACAGCGCTGAACATATATATACATACTTGAAGTCACTATGACGCATAGCAACACAACAAGGCCTGATCTAAACAAGTACGTCAGTCATAACGCGAGGACTAAAACAGGTGCTGATGTTTACACGATTGTCAATAGATGAAAATACATTTTAAAAGTGGGACCAGGATGCAGCAGTGAATGAGTTGACAGCAGCCAGCGTGGCTTGCAACAGGGTCAACGAACCATAGCTGACCAAGACCATATTTCTCCTTCCCATGACGGCCCTAAAATAGTCTGCAATAGTGACTAGCGTAGTCTGACCAAGGGAAAAGGTTCACAGTGGAAAGGCAAACTTGGTACTAAAAAACGCCATTTGGACTTGGATGTTTCGGGTCAAAAGGCGCAGATATGGCAATCTCTGTAAACTACGACAGAACGACGCAACAGTTTTTGTTCATGACTGTCGTCGAGGAAGGAGAAGAAAAATTTAGAATTTAATCAAAAACCGCCTCTCAGATAAGGAAACTTCAATTGATGAATAAACTGGCTATGCACAGGTTTCAAAGTTTTGAAATCATTCGCTGGTACAAAAGAGAGTTGGTCATGCGAGAACTGAACAAGAATGTGTACAACCAGCGAACTACCAGTCACCATAATTCACACTCGTTTCCATTTACTGAAAACATGCGGGTCTGCCTCTGGTGCATTTACGTTTATTCGTAATAGAACAGAGGAAAACAATTTAGTTTGTAACATTTCATCCGTGACAGTGTTGCATGGTAGGCAACCTCTTTTCCATTTTTTAAGACCCTAGAATGAAGCTCTAAAACCACAAACATGTTATACTAATTGAAGTCTTATTACTAAGCATTAGTTAACTCGTGTTCTGATCTATGTTACAGGCAGTTACATCTGTTGGGGTTCCATTGCTAAGAATTTTTCTCCGCTTTCTGTCTCCAGCCTAACACATTAAAGTTTGTCAACGTCTCCCTAGTTGTCACGCTGAATGTCAAGGAAACCCAGGTAAGTTTCTGTTTCCTTCTTCGGCTAGTTAAATGAATTTCATCCCAAGAGAATTTGAACATGGACAAGAATCACATGCATGAATACACCTAACAATATGCAGGCATACCTAAGATGTATTGCGGGTTAGATCACAATAATACAATCAATACCGCAATAAAACGGGTCATATCCATTATGTTGCTGTCCATTGCATTGAAAGATTTAAAGTCACAATAACTACGTGCGTATTATGCTCGGAATAGCTCTAGATAGGGAAAAACACAATGTACTATCAAATTAAAAATACTTAATTGCAGCAAATTAAAGCAGAACAAATACAACAGACGCCATGTTGTTATCATACAAGGCTTCAGCGAATCTTAATAGTCTCTTATGAGTTCACAACTTAGCTAACTATTTTGCACATACGGCCTATCTCTTGGTTCACTTCGACATTCAAAATACTCTTTTCACTAATCTTAAATACAGGACTCACAGACCATTGAACGATTATTAATACAAGTAATTTCAATATGAAAACAACAAAACAAAATCAGAAATATTCTGAGACTTGGCAGAATGTGACGTGGGAATAGGAGCCATGGAAATGTGGTGAGTAACAATAACGTCGATCGATTCCCTGTATGTGATGTTCCAGCCAAAACCTATTTGAACAAATTGGTGCGAAGAAATACTTACACTTAAATGTATTTTTAAATTCCCAAAAAAAGTGAAATGAATTAAAGCGAATGCAATAAATCGATATTTGCTTGTAATCAGTTAGCCATTGATGTTGGTGTACCTCCAAGTGACGTTGATTTTAAACATCTAGTAGCAAGACTCCAACACAATGAGAGCTTGGCTATTAACGAGCGAAGCTAAATGCAGAGTACAGGCTTTCTACTGCCAGGTATGCTAAATGTCTACAATGAAAAGATTGGAAGTTGAATACCCTATGGCTGCACCTTTTCCCAGGTCTAGTAAACCACAGTTAGAAATCGTACGTCTCCGTCAGTAGAAACTAGTGAGGCCAACACGTAAAATGAAAAAAAAAAAAAAAAATCTAATTTGTTCTTTACGTTGATTATCTTTCAAATCTGGTTTAAATCACCTCGGATTAGTCTCTTTTCTAGACATTGTAGTGAATACCATCTTGCCATGTCCCTTTGACAAATATTTGGGTCCTTGTAGAAGTCATTTGTGCAGACTGTACTCAAATACTTATTGAGTAGGATAGCAGCATCCCTATTCTAACTTCTTATTTTTAATCGCCTATCTTTGAAAGAGAGCTTCTTTGTCTTTCGTTCTCTGTTAATTTCTACATAGGAAATGATAATTTTCCTATCAGTCTTGATCGTCTGAGCAAGTTTATTTCGCAGTCTGTTCTATCTATCTATCTATCTATCTATCTATCTATCTATCTATCTATCTATCTATCTATCTATCTATCTATCTATCTATCTATCTATCTATCTATCTATCTATCTATCTATCTATCTATCTATCTATCTATCTATCTATCTATATATCTATCTATCTATCTGTCTGTGGTCTGTCTGTTGTCTGTCTGTCTATCGGTTTTTCGGTCTGTCTGTCTATATATCTATCTGTCTGTATGTCTGTATATTTATCTGTCTGCATGTATGTATTCTACTAAGTGTCGTGGGATACAAAATAACATGGGCCTAACATCATATTTCCTATGCGCTGCGGGATCTTTACTTTTTTAAAATGTATGTACGTTTGTATGTCTGGCCATCTATTTTATCATTCCATACATCGACATACCTACCTATCCATCTTTCCATCTATGAGAACAAAGTCCTCGAAGTCATAGTCTGTAATGATACGGCAAACAGTCCTAACCCAATCAAGGTCAGCTTGGTGCGAGTGACTCCAGTAGGGGCAGGATGCAGCAACTGTTTTCAGATTTTGCCGTGCATGACAGGTAAGGGGAAATGGTTTGATTACATGTGCACAATCGTTATGGGGGCTAGACTTGGCATAACATAGATACAGAGAGAGAGAAAGAGAGAGAGAGAGAGAGAGAGCGAGAGATAGAGGGAGAGAGATCGAGAGAGATAGAGAGAGATTGAGAGAGAAATGGAGAGAGAGATGAGAGAGAGAGGGAGAGGGAGACGGAGAGCAACACATGTATAGGCAGAGTTATTCAACATAAAGTCATTATGCAATCAACTTCAAAGTGTGTGACTTTCCGCGGTGTATTTGGCGACGCGATTGACACACAAATGCGCGCAAACATAGCACATACATACATCTGTACATACACACACATACACATACATACATACACATACATATATATAAATATATACATACATACATACATACAAAACATACATACAAACATACATACATACAAAACATACATACAAACATATATACATACATACATACATACATACATACATACATACATACATACATACATACATAACATAAATAACATACATACTTCTTCTTCTTCTTCTTCGTACGCAGTCAGACAGTAACCATTATTTTTTCGAAAAAAGCGGCGGTCATTCTGAGGCTGTCGCCACTGCCATAGAGCTTGTCTTGCAGATCCACTGGTGATGGCCACATCTGCTCTATCTGATCCTCGTATGTCGGGCAGTTCTGCAGCAGATGTTCAGGGGTCATTTTACCAGTACCGCACGGGCATTCGTCGGTACCACCTATTTTCAATTTGTTGAATAGGTGGTACCTCAGTCTATTGTGGCCAGTGCGAAGTCTGAAGACAACGACCTGCTCTCTTCGGTTCAACTGGTAATAGGCATCGTTTTTGGTGTAACCAGTATGTTCGGTTTCCCATTTGGTCATGTATCTGGTTTTGATAAGCCGTTTTGACTCTTCTTACGTCATACTAGTATCTGTTTGTGGTAGTCTTGCACCTTCTTTTGCCAGTCTGTCTGCCTCCTCGTTGCCTTGGATGTTGCAGTGTGATGGGACCCACTGTACCACTACCCTTTTTGGTGCGGACTGCTGGCACAGTTTGCAGAGTGCTGATCTTAAGTCATTAAGCTCGGTGTTTTTCTGGCTTTTTAGCGCTGTGACTACGGCGAGAGCATCTGTAAGCAGGACTATATGGCTTTCATTTTCATTGTGTGTCACCATTTCTTCCACTGCCGCCCTCAGTGCCTCTGCCTCCGCTCTGAAATTGCTTGTGTACTTACCAGTAGCGAATGACAGTGTTATTTTTCTGCCATTTGGTAGGTTCAGGAATGCTCCTGCCCCTCCGTTCTGTGTAGTGTTTGTTACAGAACCGTCGGTGTATGCATGGGTCCAGTCAATGCTTGGGTAGCTTTTCGATATGAAGCTTAGGGTAGTATCTCTCCTTTCTTTTTCAGTCTGGCAGTTTTTGTTTCCAATACCTGGTATATTTTCTACCCCCTCTGGAAATATATCCTGCCTCCAGGTAGGTTTTCTTACAGTAGTGATGGGTTTTGGTGTTGTTAGTGCGTTTATGGGATCTTCGTGAATCTTTGCTTTGGCTATTTCTGCAAAGTTTCTCCGCTTTAGTTTCCCATTTCCCAAATAGTTTAGTCTCTGGTGCATTGGATGGTCGGTCAGTCTTCTAGGTTTCTCTGACTGCAGCTGGGCTCTGCAGTCTCTTCTATCGGTCATGGATTGCAGTTTTGTAATCTTTTCAAGTTCTACAATTGGCGTTGACTTCATGCCTCCTGTTATAATTCTCATGGCTTGGTTTTGAAGTTTGCTAACTTTATCGAAGTTCGCCTTCGCTGCTGTTGTCTAACATACATACATACCTAGCATAAATAACATACATAACATACATACGTACATGAATATATATATATATATATATATATATATATATATATATATATATATATATATATATATATATATATATATATATATATATATATATATATATACGAGGTGTGTTCAGAAAGTAATGTACCACATTTGTTTTTCTCAGGAGCTGTTTATTCAAAAGGCATGACGTTTTTACGTTATATACATGGATATGTGCAAATATCTGTATTATTCAACATAATTGCCATCAACTTGTAAAGCCTTATTGCAGCGCGAAACATGTACATGTACTACTAGCCCGTACCACATTTTGTCTTGATTATGTAGCCATTCCTTGGTTGCTTGAATCACTTTTTCACCACGAGTGCATCTTTGAGTGAACCAAACAGATGCAAATCAAAGGGGGAAAAATCGGGACTATGGGGTGAATGGGGTAGTACAGTTCAACACAGTTAGGTTATTTCTTCCCGTTTTGCCAGACTAATGTGAGGGCACGAATTGTCGCGAAGAAGAAGCATGTATGCGGAAACATCTATTTAGTGTTTTCAATGTTCTAATGAAAGCTTGAGAATTGATTGTATTTCATCTTGGCATCACATCATGACCTTTCCAGCTGAAGTTGTTGTCTTGAATTTTTTTTTCCCGGGGATTGCTGCTGACACCACTATATCGACTTTAAAAAAATCTCAGGTTCAAAATGATGTGGCAATGTTTCGTCATCTGTAACAATATAAGCAAAAAAGTTCTGTCTATCAGCATTGAAACGTTCCAACAATTCAGAAGAAATTGTTTTCCTTTGCAATCGGTGGTCATTTGTGAGATTTCGAGGAACTCATCTTGCGCAAATTTGAGAAAATCCGAGTTTTTATAATTGCATTTGAACTACCAATGCTGATTGACAGCTGTAAGGCCAGTTGTTGAATAGTGATTCGCCTGTCAGTAGGAATAATGCCTTCAGCGCATTTCAACATTTCTACGTTAGTGGCTGTGACAGGACATTCACTGCGCGGCCGATCAAGCAGCCTTGTCTACACATCCTGATTCTTTGATTCCCTGAACACAGCGACTAACTGTACACTTGTCGACTACAAAACTTCCGTACACACCACATAGACGCTTGCGAATGATAACAACCGTTTCCTTTTCCGCAACAAGAAATTGTATAACAATTCGTGGCATATAACGCAAGTTGCTAATATGCTCCATTTCAACCCTTTAGTGCAGTCTTATTAATTAAGTCGATTACGGTGCAAATTTGTACACACAATCAACACATGCCATATGTGAAGTGTGCACAATTTCATACTTATATTTCTAATATTAACTGAGAAAAACGATATGGTGCATTACTTTCTGAACGCCCTTCGTATATATATATATATATTAAAGGGAGCTTCACATGAAATTCTTAAATATATTTTTTTGGTAAATGTATTCTGAAAAAGTGAGACACGACTGTATCATTTTTCGACGTAGTCACCATTGCGATGGATACAAGTTACCCAGCGCCTATGAAGTGCATGGATTCCTGCCGAAAAAAAATATTCTTTGTCGCGGATGAAACCACTCATGACCTGTATGAAATCACTAGGCTAGTTCTGGTGATTTCAGCGTATGTGGTAGACATTGAAATTGGAGGTCCTCGGTGCCTGCAGCCGTTCTACTGGCAGTATAATATGCGGTAGAACATTGTCATGTTGCAAAAGGACACCTTTACTCAGAAGTCCACGTCGTTTGGATTCGATTGCTGATCGAAGATGATTCTTGAGAAGATCTGTATACGTGGCACTGATGACAGTGTTCCCTCAGGGCATTTATTGCTCTAAAATAACGCCTCGTTTATCCAAAAAGAGAGTCAGCAATAACTTTCGCTGCAAATTCTTCGCTTTCAATGATGAGGAATAGCGCCATTCCTTGCTCGCTCTCTTCGTTTCAGGTTCATGGTAGTGAATCCAGGTTTCATCTCCAGTA
The DNA here is from genome assembly GCA_036924085.1 of Ariolimax columbianus. Classification (NCBI taxonomy): domain Eukaryota; kingdom Metazoa; phylum Mollusca; class Gastropoda; order Stylommatophora; family Arionidae; genus Ariolimax; species Ariolimax columbianus. The sequence goes on from JAVGWX010000004.1 coordinate 109,639,603, forward strand.
ATAATTCATGCTAGGAACATCACCTTCTTCTTCAAAGTGCCGTAAAAGTTCCTGACATACCAAAACGCGTGGTTGTTTCAATTCTGGAGTCAGCTGCCGTTTGCACTAATTACAGTGGTACTGTAACACATCATGGATTATGTGGTGTGCTGTACCTTGATTGATGTCCAGAAGTATGACAATGTTATTCACGATCAATCAGTGTTTTCCCTTTACGAGACGATCAACTGCTGAAATCGACTCTGGGGTCACAATGAGGTGTGCCTTACCCGTCGTGAACAGTCTGTCGCAGAACTCATACAGTCTAAGAACTTCCTACTCCACTCATACACTCGCAGGAGTGAAAGATTTGTATTACTGTACTGGACCTTCCTTCACCGATGAATTTCTATAGGTTTCACCCCTTCGCTGCTAACAAAAACGGATAACAGAACGCTGCTTCTCCGTGGTGCATTTTAATTGTGAGAAGGACATCTTATAACTGTAATTATAACTGCATACTGTTCGTCTGCAGGCGCAGGACACTCTTGACATCCTTACCAATCATACTAACAAGTTACAATACCAAGACATGGTTTCTTTAACTTGTATCCCACACGTTATTACAGGTTCAGTTATCAAGCAGTTTTTAGTTTGACACACATTTAAAGAGATGACAACGTGCGTTACAATCGGCAGATCTTTATCCCAGACAAAAAACAACAGCGAATTAACCAAAGAGTAACGAAGTAATCAAATGGAAGTCAGAAAGCATAACTAACAAATTATTATACTTTTGATTTAATTGAAATACGAACTGGTAACGCATCGATTGATTATTGATGCTTTGTTCTCAGACTGGTGCCTCAAATTCATACCGAACGTTGGGACTTTGGATATTCGTTATAATGACAAGTACTACCTGGATATAACCTGTGAAGATCCTTACAATTCATCAATTCATTGGAGCCTTGAGGTCAGATTGACTACAAATACACCACCTGTGTTTAATCATAGTGGAATATTTGGTAAGTGTCTGTTCTTGTATGTGTCTATTCCATGGTGTCTTGTGGGCACCTATTTACGGAAAAGGCTTCGGGAGTCAACCCTGAGAAAAAATATGCATCTCGTGCTACCTCCAGTCGTCTCTTCCCTCCAGATTAAGGAAACAGGGGACGAAAATCTTTCTCTCTAATCTATGCAAGGGAAAATTACAGCATCGGATTAATGTTCTTGTGAAGGGGATGCTAATGATGTGGTGCTGCAATGTTCTTGTTGAGATGTAGTTCTGTATTGTTATAGTGTTGATTTGCTGAGTTATATTTGTTGATATGTAGTTCTGTATTGTTTTAGTGTTAATGCTGAGTTATATTTGTTGAGATGTAGTTCTGTATTGTTTTAGTGTTGATGCTGAGTTATATTTGTTGAGATGTAGTTCTGTATTGTTTTAGTGTTGATGCTGAGTTATATTTGTTGAGATCTAGTTCTGTATTGTTTTAGTATTGATGTTGAGTTATATTTGTTGAGATGTAGTTCTGTATTGTTTTAGTGTTGATGCTGAGTTATATTTGTTGAGATGTAGTTCTGTATTGTTTTAGTGTTGATACTGAGTTATATTTGTTGAGATGTAGTTCTGTATTGTTTTAGTGTTGATGCTGAGTTATATTTGCACTTGAATGAATATGGTCCTTCTTTGGGTAGAGTGGAGATTTTGTTATTTCAGGATTTTGCCTGTTTATTTTGATGGCGCCAATGAAATGTTGTTGTGGCTAGTATTGTACTGTGAGTACAACTACCCACCAATAGTATTCCCTTGTCTTTCCAACTGTAATTTGAAATTTACGATGCCATCAGGACCTGGGATCCACACTAATAGTTGTATCATTTAGTAATCTTTCAAACAAAACCTATCAGCCAATTTCTCCATCTTTGTCTAAGTCTTCTTTCGTTATATTTGTCAAGATATGTGTTTGTGTTTGTGTTTGTAACGTAACATGCTAGTTTCCGTAACGTGTTTATTGTCCAATGTCAGTGTCTTCTCCCCACCTCATGTTCCACTTATATCTGTGTGCTTCTTTCCAACAGGTCGGGATTAGTGATCAATACTATTTCAATACCTCTATTTTGCGTCTTTATTGCTTGCACGATACATGAACGATTTCACATCGTGTACTAGTGCTTATTTCAACACAATATGATTGTAATTAGTTGCATTTATTTTCATAATATTTTTGTAATTTCTGCATTCTTAGTCAGAAGTTTGTTTTGTGATCTCTCATCGAGTATACGTATATTAATTTTCTTTCGATTACAATTATGGGACAGAAAAGCCAAATCAAAGCACAGTCCAGATCACCAGGTTGTTTTGCAAGAGACAATTACATCCCATTGTTGTTGGTTGGTGCTCAAGTTGTCTCCTAACGTCCAATCGATTGATCACTTTGGAATACGAACTGAAAATGCTAAAAGACTGCGGAAAAGGCAGCCAACTTACGAACAACATTACATTTCATTTGCTGGGGAAAAAAAAAAGAGCTGATAGAATTTCTAGAAACATTAAAATATCAATGTTAGGTCTAGTAAGTGTAAGACAAAAAGAGACAGCATCAAGTAGACTAATTTAAAGTATACACAGATATCAAGTAGTGTAGACACAAAAGAAAAATATAAAAAAAGTCTTTGCTTTATTGTACATCATAACAAAGTAAATATCATTTTCGAAACAGAATACATCACTGACGAAATAATGCGCCTATATGCAGTCAAAAGTGGAACAACAACAAAATTTGTGGCCTGAAATTCACACTAACAATTTTATGACATAAATCTTTGGTCTCCAAAATCTGAAGTCTGAAATTCACACTGACAATATTAGAACATATAAATCTTTGGTCTCTAAAATTTGGGACTTGAAATAAATACTGACAATATTATAACATATAGATCTTTGGTCTCCATAATTTGAGGCCTGAAATCCACACTGAGAATTTTATCTCATATAAACATTTGGCTCCAATAATTGTGGTCGGAAATCTACATTAATAGTGTTAACACTTTAACAATCATTTGTCTTTCCTATTCTTCCTCTTCACTCCAGCTGGAGTATAGGACTACACTTACGGTTCGCCTACTCTTCTACTTCAAGAAGCCTGAGTAAACGCATTTTGCGTGAGTTTTGCAGAGGTGGTTTCAGTCGCAATTTGATTTGCACGGTAAAATCGCGAGTCCCATCTCTTTAGTTCCCTTTTGCGGTATGCATGGACGTGCACAAGTCATAATCGTTCGTCCACACTAGAGAGCACTGGGTTCGACATAACGTTTATTTTACTTTGGCTGCTATAATTTTTGGTTTGAAATCCATACTAACAATTGTGTCACCAATTATTTTTATTGTATTCACCTGTGTGGTACAATCTATTTTGTTTTTAACAATCGAAGCTGCGACGGTAATGAAGGTCAAAAATCGATAGTGACTTAAATAGTTATGGCTCACTTACTGCACAGGACAGAAACATGAAAACACTTAACAAATCACAACTTAAACTATGAGAATTGAGGTTATAACAAATACAATATGACTTAGCGTTGTGTCCATTAACTAGACACGTGGCTGTGTTACCTGCCCTCATGTCATCCTTTCTCGCTCCACCACCTTTCCGAAAGCAGAATTCTTCATCAAAGAGGGATTCACATGCAATTCTCGTAACCTCATCCATTCTATCATCTGCCGCCAGCGTGGTATGACATGCATTGGTGAAACTGGTATGGAACTGCGGGAGCGTTTCCGCCAACACCTCAACGACATCCGCAATCGCACTGGTTCCCCAATTGCCAGCAACTTCAATGGTCCTGAGAACCGGGGTACGGCTGACGTTAGTGTCACTGGTCTAGCTTCCTGCTTCTCTGACGATCGTCATCGATTGGCCCTTGAGAATAGACTTATCTGTAGTATGGGCTGTCTTCCACCCCATGGCATTAATATCTTCCATACCTTTTCTTAAACTCTCACACTGGCCCCAATCTATTTGTCTTCCTTTGCCCCCCCCCCATTCTTCTATCAGTTCTCACCACACCCCTCCTATATCAATCGCACGCACTCTCGGCTTATATTACCTTCTCTTTGTTCTCCCATCTGGACCACTATTTGGCCACCATTGGCTTATCCGGCGCATTCCCCCACATTTCTTACGCTCTCCTGGCCACTTTGTGTTTGACCGCTCGGATTCAGTTTCAGTCAAGCATCTGGCCCAACCGGTCGCTTAGACAGACTGGCTCTACTATCAGAAACAGATGAGTTGACCATTTGTTCTTATATGTTGATTTGTTAGTTCAGTATTGTTGTCCCTGATGAAGGCCTATTGGTCGTAACGTAGATTTTGTTTGTGTTCTCGTTTCTGTGTGATATCTGACCATACCCATTTTAAAATTTTGATTAAACTCAACCTTAATCAACTTTTACAAGTTTTTTTTCAAGTTTTTCCCATGATGATGACGTGAATGTCTTTGATAGAAAATGAAGAAGAATGTTGCCATTGCATTGTAGCATACATTGATTCACGTTGGCGGGGATGCACCCATGATTCGTCCGTAGTAAAATGCTGTTAATCATAGCTTCTTCTTCATCTGCATAACAATAGAAATGCTGTTAGGACAAGCCCGTTCGGTTCATGTTGTGTTCATCAGTTAATTGGCTGAGTACTCACAGTGAGCACATTTTCCAGAAATTTAATCGATAACGATGTAGGCTAAACCATACGGACACTCTACTGCAGCTGCTTCCCTGTATCGCATGTCAACTCGAATTATCTTCCCCACCAGTCACACTGTCTATATATACTCGCATGTCAACTCGAATCATCTGTCAAATCAAGCAAGACCTAAACCTACCAGCTCAAAAACTAAACCAGTGTCTGCTTTCTTTTGTCAATCTCACCAAGAACTAAACCTACTAGCTCAAGAACTAAAAGCATATCTGCTTTCTCCTGTCAATCTTACTACTGTCAGTTCACGAGCTAAACCTACCAGCTCAAGAACTAAACGCGTGTCTGCTTTCTTCTGTCAATCTCATCACTGTCAGTTCAAGAATTAAATGTGTGTCTGCTTTCTTCTGTCAATCTCACCATTGTCAGTTCACGAGCTAAACCCACCAGTCTAAGAACTAAATGCGCGTCTGCTATCGCCTGTCAAGATCTCAAATGGATGTTTACCCTGTCTTTAAAGGTCAGTTCTTAAGTCTTACCCCTTTTTTGGTCACCTGTGAAAATTATTCACGTGTTCCCACGAACGGCTGACGTTTTGCAAATGGTGGGACCAGTTACTAACATCCCTCTAGACTGAATTCCAATTTGGATTCCAGATGTATAAGAGGGCAACAGTTTCAACATCGTGTCTATCATTTTTTTTTTCTAACGATCTGTCGGCCTGTCCTTCGACCCTTCGTGAGTAAAATTGATTTGGTCAAGGTGACTCTGACGTCCTTCGATTAATAATACTTCATTAGACTGAACAAGGCCATTTACTCGTAGCTGTAAATCTTGGGGCAAGGTTCTTCTTCTTCTTCTTCTTCGTACGCAGTCAGACAGAAACCATTATTTTTTCGAAAAAAGCAGCCGTCATCCTGAGGCTGTCGACACTGCCATAGAGCTTGTCTTGCAGTTCCATTGGTGATGGCCACATCTGCTCTCTCTGATCCTCGTATGTCAGGCAGTTCTGCAGAAGATGTTCAGCGGTCATTTTACCAGTACCGCACGGGCATTCGTCGGTACCACTTATCTTTAATTTGTTGAATAGGTGCTACCTGAGTCTATTGTGGCCAATGCAAAGTCTGAAGACAACGACCTGCTCTCTTCTGTTCAACTGGTAATAGGCATCGTTTTTGGTGTAACCAGTATGTTCGGTTTCCCATTTGGTCATGAATCTGGCTTTGATAAGCCGTTTTGACTCTTCATACGTCATACGGGGCAAGGTTCTAAAGTGTTCTGTTCGAGTTAACTCGAATTGTGTTTAGAGCGTCTCCCCACCTTTCGTACCTATGACTACAGCAATCTAAATTACCTTTTGACCCCTGACTCTGATGACCTTTGGCTCTTGGGATACGTTGATTCTGAATCTGTCACACATTAATGGAGATATGTACATGGATACAAATGTAAATATAGAAAGCTACATAAATGTATATATAGACATAATTATAGATTCAAATAGAGAAAGATAAAGGAGATAATAGAGAGGCAGTGAGAGAGAAAGAGAGAAAATTAGTGGAATATACATGGGAGTGTACGCAAACATGTGACATGTACTAAAACTATAAGGTATCCCTTTTGGAAGTTTCAATTACATTTCAACTAAGACCGGTGTCAATCATTAGAGACGATGCTAGTGATCTTGATATCAACCTTACCTTGATGTATAGGACTATTGAAGTGATTGACAACCGGAGCAGTTGAGTTTTTAGAATTGAAATAGCACTAAATTGTTTGTTCTTACAAACGCTATTATTTACTAGCAAACGAGTTATACTTTCTGTTTCGTGCTCTTTATTTTTTCATATACAGTTTCAGACTCTATTAATAATACACGGCACATTAAATCTGGTGAAGCTATCTATCATGTCTTGGCCATTGATCCGGAAAATAACATCTTGCACTACTCAATGACGCGGACGCCAGAAAACGGAAATTTTAAAATCGGCGAATGTAAGTATATTTCACTAGTGATAGGAAATCTAATACAGGTCAGTGCATCATGAGACAATTTGTTCGTCAGACGTTGTTTTCCCAACTCAACATATGAATAAAGAATGAATATTGCAAATATATGCTGAGACTTTCATCGACAATTGTGGATAAATGGAAAATGTTTTCAAAGTAATGATAAATGTGACTGTAAATGAAAATGTGAAAGTTCTAATGGAGAATGATGTTGTTTTAATATAAGTAGTGACTTTGACAAAATGTGCTAGTAATAAACAGAAATGTCCATTATATTCTTACCAGTTGATGGTGTGATACGGGCCACAAACGACCTGGCTCACGAATGCAGTCAAGTTGTGACGTTTGAGGTGTTTGTCACAGACAATTTCAACCCTATTGTCGGTCCTTTGATTATAAAATTAACTCTCAATGGTAATATCTCTACAAATGTCTTCTCTGCCTCTCTATTTCTTTTTTAAAAATTACTTTCCACAGATCTTAGCTGATTTGCAACATTGAACCCCTATATCAGCACTTAAAATATAAAATTCGGCATAGGGGACAAGTCGGCTATACCACGTGATGTGTACAAACGCAATTTATTATCAGTTAGTTATATATGTAATCCCTTACATGCGCGTACATCCCACCAAATGTCTTGTATTATCCTGTCACTTATCAACAGTTTGACATATAGTATGTGATGTTTCAGTACACCATTAGTGAAGATATATAGGTATATACTAAATGATATTGCAGACGATTCTTACATTGCATAATAACTAAGGCATCATCTGTTCTAGGTTGCATGAGCTCAGGAATTAACAAATAATGACTGTAGCCCACTTTCGAATTTCAAACTCTTCCATATTTTGCACTTAAATCACGTTTACGTTTTCATTTTAGTCTTTTGTTTGCTTCTCTTATCATAACTTCCTTTCTTTAACATTTTCATTTTGTAAAGTATCATAATATGTGTTTATTTTTTTTAACCGCTTCATTTTGTAAATATCATAATAGGTGTTATATTTTTTTCTGAAAAAAGATTGGGTGAACCCATGAATTAGAGCTCGTATGTTTTATCCCATCCTGTAGTGGTATAGGTGCTCTTATAGCTTTATGACTACATGCGCTATGCTGGTGGTAGCATAGTTATCAGAGTGGTTTACATGCGCTATGCTGGTGGTAGCATAGTTATCAGAGTGGTTTACATGCGCTATGCTGGTGGTAGCATAGTTATCAGAGTGGTTTACATGCGCTATGCTGGTGGTAGCATAGTTATCAGAGTGGTTTACATGCGCTATGCTGGTGGTAGCATAGTTATCAGAGTGGTTTACATGCGCTATGCTGGTGGTAGCATAGTTATCAGAGTGGTTTACATGCGCTATGCTGGTGGTAGCATAGTTATCAGAGTGGTTTACATGCGCTATGCTGGTGGTAGCATAGTTATCAGAGTGGTTTTTAAAGTAAGAAAAGTCGAAGAACATCAGACAAGGCCAACAAAATTCACAAATCTGCCGTATATAGAAAAATTGAGTCAACCTAGGATAAAAAATTAAAACTAGACACAACTTGATATCTGTTGACATCAGATTCACTTGCCCACATATGCTTAGCAAAACAATTCAACATAGATTTTCTTTGAGTTATGAAGAAGTCCATTTGATACACCAGTAAGTGCGTTTTAGTTATTGTAAATCCGCTGATCGCGAACGCTTCTTTCAAAAAGACTTTTTTTATTAGCGTTTCAAGGTGACTAAGGATGACCTGCATATATACACTATCGGTGCGGATGTATAAAAGCTCACCTTTCTCGCGATCCCACTCTTTGATGTTTCCATCCCTAATGATAAATGTCAAGCACTCAGTGGAAAGGTCCTTCAAATGGATATGATTGTCCTAACTGAAGCATGCGATAAATATATGAATGGGGATCAAATGCAGTAAAAATTGATGTAATAAAGGTCAACAGAACAGAAAAGACACTCCATTTCCAGATAAACAAAAACACAGAACTTCACCAAGCTAGAGATCAGATATTTATAAAACGTTTTCACAGTCGGTGTCAGAATGGAGGGGAAGCAAGAGTTCAACACGTCCATATTGTGAAATATTAGATACTACTAAACACATTAATGGAGACAAAAAAGCTCATTTAGAAACATTACATTCATCCGAACTCTTTTTTATCAGAGTTAAACATGGACCAAGACTAACACAAAACATGAAATTTGATGCGTAGGGTTAGGGTCACTAAACGAAATAAGAGGAGAAATGAAAAAAATCCGTTTGAAAATGGGAACTGTGCCCTGTAAGAATGTATAAAAAGAGAACGAAGTGGTCGCATCATATGACAAGATGTCTCCATACCTACTGATCATAAGAGCCTGTAACAACAGGTAGCCTTGCTTCAGAGCCAAATGAAGACTGAGAAAAAGATGGATTAGAGGTGTTAAATACTTCAGAAACTTCACTTGCCTTAGTCACTATTCTACTGTGGAGGGGTAGAGGTCGTTGTACTTGAATTCAAGTGTGCAGATAAATGTGTGGTTGGCCTGTTGTGTCTTGGCACGGTGTAGGAATCTCCTCCTTTTCTGGTTTTCACCCAAACCACAATTGCGTAGAAATGTCATTGCCTTTAGAATATTTTGTCCGGGCAACGACTATCAGTCTGCTCTTTTCTGTTTTCAAATGTCAAAGGCTCTTTTATGAGCACAACATAAACATATACCTCCGAGTATATCGTACATCTCCCAAAGGACTAGGGAGCTCTATATACTGCACTTGCGACCACCGGACGCTTGACAGATTACTTAGAAATAACACTCCCACAGATACACACGTCCGCTTTGTTGACAGGAGAGCTTATTACATCCCAGTTGTAGCGAATCACGGATCTACCATTCAAAGACGAGTACGAGCACGTGATAAAGGTTACTATTATTAACCTTACAGTGGCATGCCACATGGTAAATCACCTCTACTTTCAAAGATACACAATGTCACAAATAATTATTGCCTGACCCAGGTAATTAAATGTCTACTGAAGAAAAGCGATTTTACGTGCCATTGACAAATAAAAATAGTCGCTGGAGGAATTTAACAATGGTCTGGAGCAAGGTAACGTCTGGCACCAACGCTATGCAATGTTTACATACTTGATCAACGGGTCAGTCCAAGTACAAAACACTTCATATTTGCAGGCTGTTGCTGTGCAGGCAGAGTGTTACGATGAAGTAAAGCTCAAACTTACGAAAGCCCAGTATAACTCAAGTATATGCATTTCACCTGAAGAACGGAGACGCGAAATGGAAAATCCAGATTAGTTAGCTGAGACATGAACTTGAACATAGCGATACACCTAAGTACCTAGGAATTACAATGGATTGCACATTATCCTAAAAGGAACACTATAAAGCATTGAAACAAAAAAGTAAGCGCAAGAAATAACATGCTGCTAAAGCTAACAAACACGCCATGAAAAGCATCCCCAACGAAGGTTGTGCACGTCGTTCTTCGCATTGTGCTATTCTGCATTAGAAGCAGCCGCGCTAGAATGGAACGAGTTAGCACACACACACTCAATTTTTGGATATAGTCCAGAAGAAGGATGACTGAAATCAAAGAGATGGTTTCCTACAAACGGTATACTTAGCAGAACAGAAAGAAATGACGTCAAAGAAATGGTGAGGAGTTTAAAGAAGAACTTGTGACAGGACAAAATATGCCATACCCTGTGTGGAGAATTCTAACCAGATTAAGAACGTGAATTGAAATGCAGTCGATGATGTCTGCAAATGTGATGTAACTGTAATGTTAGGGTCGTTTTCTAGGTATAATGCTACTTGCATATGGGTTGATAATATTTCTTGCATGTGTTACGAGTTCATCGTGTGTCATATCTTCTTGCACTGTCATGAACATTCCCTATCGTATATATATATATATATATATATATATATATATATATATATATATATATATATATATATATATATATATATATATATATATATATAATATATATATATATATATATATATATATATATATATAAATATATATATATATATATATATATATAAATATATATATATATATATATACACACACACACACACGCACGCACGCACGCACACACACACACACACACATATACATATAATTATTTTTAAAATCAGATTCGAACATAGCCCCAACTATTCTGAACATGGGGGTACTGATACAGGTCAAAGAAGATACTAAGATCTTGGATTCAATATATCAAATCCGTGGTCCACCTGCTTCAAGCAGCACTATAAGCTACATCTTGACTACCAGCCCCAACCAAGCTAAGGCGTTCTTTAACATATCAAGTAAGGTCAATTGTCATTATTTCGTTTTGAGCGTGTCAGATAACATAAATTGTTCATACATTTATTTCAGCTAAGTTAGTTAGTTGTCTTTCCACTTTGCCGTTTAGCGACGTGGGGAGATTGAGTCGTCTATCCTGCGCCAAGTGCCTTGCGTCGGTCAATATGAGCCCTCTTCGTTGCACAATCAGTCTAATGTAATCTATCCACCTACCTCGCGGCCGCCCCCTTGCCCTGTAGCCAGATCTACCAGCATTTTAAGCCATCAGTGGAAGATGATGAGTGTGCATTCTTTATGAGATGACCAAACCAACTTATTTTCTGCCTAGAAATGTATTCGGCACAAGTCGTAGTGCCGACCATACTTCGAATGTCGTCATTCCGCATTCTGTCTCTTCTGGTAACACCGATGACTTTCCTCAAACACTTCATTACACAAGTCGAAATTCTGCTTTCGCATGCCATGAACATAGGCCATGTTTGGCACTTGTAGCACAAAATCGGCTTAAATATACTGTTTATCAGCTATTGCTTTGTTGCCAAACAAATGCTTGGGTGTCTTAGAAATGCGGACAGCTGATAAGTCACCGCGGATGCTTTCTGGCACCTTGTCTCGATTTCCCTGTCGATCCTACAGTCTGCCGAAAAATACTGCCCAAATACTTGAACTCATGGACCTGTTAAAGAGCAATATCATTTAGACTTATCTTGAGTGGCCCAGGAGTTCTACTGATCATCATAGTTTCTGTTTTGTTTTCGCTAATTCGCATTTTGTATTTAGCACAGGTAGTCGCAAACGCGTTCATGTGGTTTTTGCTGTTGTTTACATCGTCGTAGAGCAAGCACTGATCATCTGCAAACAGTAATTCGAATGTCAGATACAATACATTGTTATTGTTGTGGTCAATATATGAAATCAAATACATTTTTATTGTGCTTTTGATAGTATTTCAGAAGATATATTTATATAATATAATTTAAATTTAATTTTCTGGTGTTTTAGTGTATCCTGCAAAATACATTGTTATTGTGCTACTTTTAGTATGTCGTTAAATATCATTTTCTATTGTGGTATGGCAAAAAAATACATTATTATTGTTGTGTTTTTAGTAGGTCCATTAAAGAAATCTGTTATTGTCTGCTTTCAATATGTCTGTAATCTGTAATTTTTGGTATTCAATCAGGCATAATCTGTCTGATACCAGGCAGGTAAAATTTATTTTAATTCATTTCGGTCTTTTGTCTTGGAAAGAAAATTATACAAATAGAAACATTGAACATTAGAGGCCTTTACCGAGCAAATTTTCACATGATTGAGAAAAAATTGGAAAGAACCAAAGTTAACGTAGATAAGCTGGTCAAGGTCAAGTCAACACCCAAACTGGAGGAAGATTCATATATGCAGGAGAGGAAAGAGCGGATATAGCCTTATTTGGTTTCCAATTGACAAACGCATCCACAGCACTGCTTGGATACAATCCAGCCAACCGTCACGTGTTTAACATTTTAAAGAGAAAAAAAGAAACATGTCATTTATACAAAACAAAAGTATAACAACAGCAGAAGAAGAAGAAAAAATAGAGTTCTTTAATTATTTTCAAGAGACTATACACAAAGTAGAGAATATAAACATTATGATACTCGTGGAGGATTTCAACACGAAATTAGAAGAGGAAAGAACAAGAGAAGAAGGAAAAGTGCAGGAACACAACGGTTTGAGACACAAAAATGAAAGTAGAGATAAAACAACGAAATTAATTTTGTATGTAAAAATAACCTCTCCATTGCAAACACACTGTTTAAACAACACAATAGACGACTCTACACATGTATCACCCGATGGGAATCATAGAAACCAAATAGGCTACACTATAATACAACACAGATGGAGATCACATGTATCATCTCCGAAGACACTTCCTAGTGCTGACTGAGATTATCAACTACTAGATAAGATTACAAATTGAAAAGCACTAGACCAATGAGCTATGTCGTCAGCGTTGGACTACAAGAATACAGCATAGAAGCTATAAATACATGTGACGTGCTAATGGGAGTGCGTGGAAGATGCGTATTTCGATAAACTGGCTATACAATGGCAAGAGATTTCATCAACTAACAACAAGATACCAAGAAAACGACACAGGCATCAGTTATTTCACATAATAAAAAACGTGAAACTTACAGAAGGAATGAAAAAGCGAAGACAATTTGGGGCAGAATGTTATAAAACCAAAATACAGAAAGATTACTAGAGAAATAGGAGAGAGATTAGGAAATACAAGAAGGAACACTTATTAGATATACGTGGTTGAATGGAAGAGTTACAAAGACAAGGAAAGGAAAGAGATGCATTGAAAGAAAATAGAACACTAAAGGAAAAGGAGCTTAAACCTACAATAGATTATGTCTGCTCAATTATACAGTCCAAGCCTTAAAGAAAAACAAATCACCAGGATTTGACGATACAACGATCTCATTTATGTAATCGGGAGGAGAAGCCCGTATCACAATTACTCTATGCAACAGTGCAATATCTACGAAAGCACACAGAAGATATGTTTATATTCCACTTCATAAGAAAGGCGACCTAAAGCGATGTACTAGCTATAAAACGGTTGCTTTAATAAGTAATCATGCCAAACTCTTCAACGACTTATTGGGAAAAGGAAACAAAGGACATTTGACGAGAAAGTACACGAAGCAAAGGTAGGTTTCAGTCAGTGCAGAACATGTACAATATTCTCGCTTTATACAAATCCCCAAAATACCAAATTAAGTCTAAATGGCAAATTCCTGCAGCCAAACGACAACCCAAACTATCTGTCAGTCACATTTGATCGGCGCATGACATGGAAAAGTCAGATCGAGAGAAACCGAATGAGAGCCAGAGAAAGAATGACAATCATGAGGAAACTTGCTGGCACAAGCTGGGGAGCAGACGAAAGTATACTAAAGAAACTGTACACTGGAAGAGTGAGACCAGTTCTCGAGTATGGCATTGCGGCATGGACAACAGCAGCAAAGGCGAACTTCGATAAAGTTAGCAAACTTCAAAACCAAGCCATGAGAGTTATAACAGGAGGCATGAAGTCAACGCCGATTGTAGAACTTGAAAAGATTACAAAACTGCAATCCATGACCGATAGAAGAGACTGCAGAGCCCAGCTGCAGTCAGAGAAACTCCGAAGACTGACTGACCATCCAATGCACCAGAGACTAAACAATTTGGGAAATGGGAAACTAAAGCGGAGAAACTTTGCAGAAATAGCCAAAGCAAAGATGCACGAAGATCCCATAAACGCACTAACAACACCAAAGCCCATCACTACTGTACGAAAACCTTCCTGGAAGCAGGATATATTTCCAGAGGTGGTAGAAAATATACCAGGTATTGGAAACAAAAACTGTCAGACTGAAAAAGAAAGGAGAGATACTACCCTAGGCTTTATATCGAAAAACTACCCAAGCATGGACTGGACCCATGCATACACCGACGGTTCTGTAACAAACACTACACAGAATGGAGGGACAGGAGCATTCCTGAACCTACCAAATGGCAGAAAAATAACACTGTCATTCGCTACTGGTAAGCACACACGCAATTTCAGAGCGGAGGCAGAGGCACTGAGGGCGGCAGTGGAAGAAATGGTGACACGTAAAGAAAATTAAAGCCATACAGTCATGCTTACAGATGCTCTGGCCGTAGTCATAGCGCTAAAAAGCCAGAAAAACACTGAGCTTAATGATTTAAGAGCAGTACTCTGTCAACTATGCCAGCAGTCCACACCAAAAAGGGTAGTGGTACAGTGGGTCCCATCACACTGCAACATCCAAGGCAACGAGGAGGCAGACAGACTGGCAAAAGAAGGTGCAAGACTACCACAAACAGATATTAGTATGACGTACGAAGAGTCAAAACGGCTTATTAAAGCCAGATACATGACCAAAAACGATGCCTATTACCAATTTCAACAGAAGAGAGCAGGTCGTTGTCTTCAGACTTCGCACAATAGACTGAGGTACCACCTATTCAACAAATTGAAGATAGGTGATACCAACGAATGCCCGTGTGGTACCGGGAAAATGACCGCTGAGCATCTGCTGCAGAACTGCCCGACATACGAGGATCAGAGAGAGCAGATGTGGCCATCACCAGTGGAACCACAAGACAAGCTCTTTGGCAGTGTTGACAGCCTCAGGATGACCGCCACTTTTTTCGAAAAAATAATGGTTACTGTCTGACTGCGTACGATGAAGACGAAGAAGAAGACAGTGCAGAGACACGAGGGATCACACTCTAAACATAATGGATTTCATATAAAAATGACTGGAGTACAACATAGACATACATACTTGCTTCATAGATTGCACCAACGCTTTTGAGTGTTAGTAACCTCAAATCCTGTGAAACATCATGAGAGACATGGATTCATCTAATTTGCCTGCGACCCAAAGCTGACTGCTAGCGTCCGGGCCAGCGAAACAGAGCTGCCAAGACCCTTCTACACCTCCACGGGGTGATCCTGGATAACAGGCTACAACAGAGCAAACTGGCTAAGAAGAAGGGATCGAAGAGGGAATGCTAACCCGGTACACAAACAATTCTTGCTGAAGTTGGATGTGTTGGACCGAAAGGCGCAATTATCGCATTCAAGCTGTAAACTAAGACACAGCGCATTCCGTTCTCTGGACTACATTCTGTTACTTAGGCCCGTGTCAGCGTTTGGTAGCGGGAGATTGAGAACGAACGAAGCCA
This sequence comes from Ariolimax columbianus, assembly GCA_036924085.1. Classification (NCBI taxonomy): domain Eukaryota; kingdom Metazoa; phylum Mollusca; class Gastropoda; order Stylommatophora; family Arionidae; genus Ariolimax; species Ariolimax columbianus. Next base: position 109,655,385 of record JAVGWX010000004.1, read on the forward strand.
AGCCAAGCCATCTGATTTGCCTAACCAAAACATTACATCAGGAGAAAGAAGCACCGGTCAGAAAAGATGGCGAAACATTAGTCTTGTTTGAAATACAAAAGGAAATTAGACAATGATGCAACGACTCCCATTATCTACCCAACATCTATGCAAACACTATAATTGGAAATGTAAGAAGCGACAAAAATTACATTAAAGTTCTACCATTCTAAATCGGTGGTAACGAAATACCAGAACTCTGAATAACAACAAAAGTTCATTGTTATTTATGCATTATGAATATGTCAAGTTTATTTTGTTTTTTTAGTGCGGATTTTTAATTATGTCAGGTAAAGTCAATTGTCATTGTTATATTTATTAATTTGTCAAGTAAAGCTAGTAGTTATTCTTGTATTTTGTGTGAGAGATGTAACGTGTGTTTGAAATGTGTTTAATTTGTCAAGTAACGGCAATTGTTTTCGTTGCGTTAAAATAAAATGTCAAATCAAGTTACTTGGTACTTTAAAATTTGTATTGTGTCCTGTAAATACAATCCATATAACCGAGTGTGATAACACGACCTGGTTAAAGCCGGTTAACAGTAATAGGTTTTTTACAAATCTTTTGGTTTTGTTTGTTTGTTTAATGTCCACAATGTGCAATAGTTTAACAGACAAGTTTTGAACTAGAATATATGAAGGAAAAGGCAAAATCGAGAGCAAAAGAACATCTGGTACAGAACAGTGAAAATAAAGACTTTGATAGCTGGAATCTCATAGACAGAGCTCAAGAAAACGGCTCACAATATGAATCATTGGGTGGCTTCTGTTGAAGTTATATGTTCTAAGGGGAGTCAAAAGTATCAAGTCCTGGAGCAGTAAGAAGCGAATAGTGGCGCGTGTCACAACCTACCTCTGTTCGGATTCATGAAACAGCAGGGTCGTGCCCCAATGGGACGTGAATTGTTACAAAAATGTTTACTGATACTGAATGCACTGAGCTATAATGGTGCAAAACAAAGTACAATATACTCGTCTTAGAAAAGGGGTTGAATGAGAATATTGTTGTCGGTGTTTTTTCAGGCTACACGGGCTGAGTTGAGGTATCTCTTGATGACGTGTCTTTGGTCGTGGGTTGCAATGGCGCTTCTTACATCCGGGGACATGCTTGAGAGAATGGTAATCTCGGTTGTAGAGCGATGCGAGGCTACTCGGTAAGCTCACTATTTTGTGAAGCACAGTTGACGAGTGTTGTTATAAAGTCTGTATTCAGGAGCACGAACGAGGACGGGACGTGAGGGTCATGTTCTTCTTCTTCGTACGCAGTCAGACATCAACCTTTATTTTTTCGAAAAAAGCAGCGGTCATCCTGAGGCTGTCGACACTGCCATAGAGCTTGTCTAGTGTTGCCACTGGTGATGGCCACATCTGCTCTCTCTGATCCTCGTATGTCGGGCAGTTTTGCAGCAAATGCTCAGCTGTCATTTTCCAGGTACCGCACGGGCATTCGTCAGTGCCACCTATCTTCAATTTGTTGAGTAGGTGGTACCCAAGTCTATTGTGGCCAGTGCGACGTCTGAAGACCACGACCTGCTCTCTTCTGTTCAACTGGTAATGGGCATCGTTTTTTGTGTGTGTCATGTTAAACGTGTTTGTTCTTACTCTGATTTCACTTCGCTCCCATACGAACAAGTAAAATAATGTATACAACAGTGGTTTCTAAACTGTGTGCCGTGGCTGTTAAGTAGGCTTATTTTCTGACTTGGTTAGCTGTGATAAAATTATAGCACACTAAGGATGCTGTGGACCGGAAAAATATGAGAACTACTGGAATAAGGACTAAGCCAAGTGTAACAAATAAATTTGACGTAACTGGTAAATGTGTGTATGTTGCTATCAATCATACCTTCTAATTGCCAAAAATGCTTCAATCCATCCATATATCCTTAGAGAGTTTGTTTATATGAATATATTGTCCGTGTTGATTCCAATCGAGCAAGGAAATATTTCAAACTTTCAAGCAAGTTGTAAAACGCAGTAAAAAGAGAGGTTGTGCATAGGGCTAGCATCCTTATCGTGTAAAGAAAATTGTTTCAAAAATTACCTCGTCCAGAACACATAGCAGACTTCAATGCAAGTCCAATGGCAGTGATGAGTCTATACTTTTAACGATAAAAATTGATAAAGATATGATCTAAGAGGAACCGAAAGCTTAAACCAATTCATCTTTGAGAACTGTGATCCAGAGGAAAAAATTGTGTATGATTAAAGTTATCCAAGAAGCACAGTGGAAGAGCATTTGATTTAACGGGAAATGTATACGCCCGTTATCGACACGCTATTGTAGACCTAAACGATAATGGGCTCCTACATTACTGCTAGGGAAGGAATGACATATGAATAGAATTGACTTCACTCCTTAAATCTGGGGTCTAGTACAATGAAGTCTATAATACTTCATCCCCGACAGCAGTGTCTGGTGTGGGTTACTAGTCAGTTAAGTTGTCCATCCTCTGGCGCCGATGAGCGTCATAGAGAGCTTGAATCGTTTTTCTTGGGTCAAGTGTGGTGTGTGTGCCATTGTAAGTGTGAATGGCATTGCAAGACTACACTAACATCATCTATCCATCTACCATGTGGCTTGACTCGAGAGGTTCATGCTTGTGAGCAGGGGGAGTTGATTTAGTTGCAATCTCTTGCAATTGTCGAACAATCACATTATTTGTCTAGAAATTTGTCAGTACATACGATAGTACAAACCATATTTTTCTTGCCCTCGTTATCGCTACTGTTGGCATCAAGATACTTCCGTAAACATTTAATATCACACGTTAACCATTACCATATTCTTTAAAACCATCATTCTATTTTGTAAATGTTTTACGAAAAGGTAGCAACATAGTGCTAATATCACAACTGGACTACGAACACCCAATTGGAGGCTATAACAGAATCATGATAATGGTGAATGCTGTAGACAACGCCAGCTGCTCTAGTGGTATCAAGACATTGACTGTCGACGTTACGGATGTCAATGAGCCTCCAACAATTATGCCAGATACATGGACTGCAACAGAGAATGAAGGATCGGTATGTTGTTCTCTTGATCTCGTTAAAAAATAAACGTAGATCTTGTTGCTACAGCCACTTGCTCTTGAGTTAGGTCCTCTTTTGACGACTTATTATCGTCAGGTTACTATGGCTCTTCTCACATCCCGATGTGCACTTGAGAAGTCTTCCTGGACCTTTTTTATTATACCTAACATTTCACTGCTATCTGGTCTTGCTCACTGACCTTACCTGTATGATCTATTATAACCCATAGGTCCCTTTCCATCTTTCCAATACTGTTCTCGCCTATTCTGTAAGTATGTAGTATATTGGGTCTACCTGTGTGGTTGACTGTACATTTATTTACATTAAACTCCATTTGTCAGCTTACAGACCATCTCGAATTGTATCTAAATCCGACCTCAATATATCCACTTCCGCTTTAGATGAGACACTTCTGCATAGTTTTGTGTCATCGGCAAATTTTGCAATCAATGTCCAAATCGTTTATATATATATCAAGAAAAAAAATGGGTCTCAAAACCGAGCCCTGGGGCACAACACTTATTACTTTACACCACTCAGAGTACTTCTTATTTATGCCCACCCTCTGCCTTCTTCCCGATAAGCTTTTACTACCAGTCTTCATCCTCTGAGCAAGCTTTTTTTTATTTAAAAGTCCATTTTATTCACTTTCTGAGCTATGTTCTGCTTGTCCAAATATTTTTAATGTGTTTCTTTTGATTTACATGCCTCTATATATTTTTTCAGTGCTTTATTGTTTGCTCTTCTACATTTGACTACAAATCTAGTTATCCCTTTTTTACGCTTGGGGTTTACTTCTCAACATTCTAAAGTCTGCCACCTGTCTTCTTCTGATCCACGAGAAAACCAGTTATTTCCACCTGTTACTTTTATATAGCAAACGGGGGTTATGTTTTAGAGGTTAACTACTAAAATTGAAGGCTACTCTACACTCAGCACGATTAGACATTTGAATGGCAGGGTGTAGAAGTCGTAATTTGAAGAGTCTTCTACGTAATAGAGTTGGGCGAGAAGAGTAGCATAAGGGTTAGGTGAAACATACTGATCAAGACCCCCACTTTTAAACCGAGTGGGATCAAGATGCTGAGCAGCGCATGAGCTGCAGTGGTAAGCGACTCATAGCTGACTGCTAGCGTCAGGGCCAGCGAACCAAAGCTGCCAAGACGCTTCTACACGTCCACGCGGTGATCCTGGATAAAAGGCTGCAGCAGGGCAGACTGGCTAGGGAGAAGGGATCGAAGAGGGAATGCTGAAGTCGGATGTGTTGGAACGAAACGTGCAAATATAGCAGTCAAGCAGCAAACTACGAAACAACGCATTCCGTTCTCTGGACTCCATTCTGCTACTTAGGCACGTAACAGGGTTTGGTAGCGGGAGATTGAGAATGAACAAAGCGAAGCAAAGCCAAGCCAAACCAAGCAAAATCCGAGTCAGACTCCCTGGAAATAGGCTGCGCCACAGATGTATGGCTAGATTGACACGGTAAAGCTCAATATTGGAAACTTGATGAAGAGCCTCGTGTTGCATTTCAGCCAGGACAATTCCGGCTAACTTTCCGAAGAACGACTTTGGATGCAAGAAGAGCCCCTGTAACCCGCAACTAAAGAAACGTCGTCGGGTTGAATTTAACTAGTACCAGTGGCGTCGAAAACATTAACAACAACAGCAACAAACCTAGTAGGGTTAGACTCCACTGCTCACAGCCTCCTACAACATGTTGTCATGGTAGCAGTGACCTTATTCCCGTCCCTGTCTCATTAAGGGATGTCCAGGTAACAATCAAGTTTTTGTTGCTGTTGTGGCTTCTGTAGCAGTTTGTTGTACATGTTGCTGGTTTTAAACATCCCTCTTTGTGTCGTCTTCCGTGGCGAAGTGGTTAAGCCGTCGGCTTCGTGATCAGGTGGTGTGGGCTCGACTCCGGACTCCGCCATCTTTTTTACTGGTGCTTGATGCGGAGTCCCCTGCATCTCGTAGTTGCCCCCTAGTCGTCTTGTCCTTGACTTACCACTGGGGTCCGGCGGCACGAGACGAGAGAGTGAGGATAAAACATAGCGCAGTTAATCCTTACTAAATATAACGCTAGCAAATAAATTATGCCATCATCGTCTTAGATGGACGGCGGCCTTTGCCTTTTTTTGTCGTCTTCAATAGAAAGATTTTAAACTTGCAGTAGTTCTCTCTTCATTGACACAACTCTCCTCCCACCCAACCCCCCAAATATTGGCAGAGGGAACTAGAATTATTAGTGGAAAGCAACTGCTTACTTTGTTAACTTTAAAGACAAATCCAGAGTCCCTGAGCAACTTCCAGTGATCCCTTGTCTAAACTGGCATAAGCCTTTGAATTATTTGTAACACAACATACTATAACGCTAGTTCTGTAGCAGACAATGTGGTTGAAAAATAAGTTCTAGAGACCATATTGTACTTGTCTCCAGTTATCTCAGGGGGTGGGAGCAGTTCACTTTGTCATCGCTTTGTCTACCCTGACGGCGAATAGTATCCATTTCCATTTAGGTTGACTGGATCATTTCCGCACTGGGGATCGAACATAACACAAATAAGCTAATAGTTTTTTTTTTCTTTTTTTAAAGAAAACCTTTCTACTAACAAAGCCTGCGATGCAAAAAAAAAAGCGAGACCAGCATGAGTCCAAAGGTGGTATTAAAATACTCTATTATCTAAGTTATATCACAGTAACATGCGATATATGTGAAGGTCGATAGCTCTTATAATTGATTTTTCACAGCGACCAATATTTTATCGGATTGCAATGCTCACGCCAAACATTTAATGGTATTGCGCTACATGGACCACAACATATTGGGAGAATATATTAACACTGTAACCTGCCAAGCAACAGACCAAAGGTCTCTGCTCTTCAAGGTTTTCGTTAGTTTCCAGGCTGCTTCTGTCTCTTCTTCTTGTCTAATTTTAGCTCATCTCGGAGTATAAGGTCACGACAACAGGTGGCCTCCTTCTCCTTCAGGAAGCATGTGCCAAAGTGATGTGTGCGCATGTGCAGGGGTGATTTCTGTAACGATTTGGTTCACATTATGAGGCTGCTAGCTCCATGCTCAACTCTTCTGTCTTCATCTTCGACATGAATAGAGATGCACTTATGTTATCATTTCTCTTCTACATGTGGCCCCTGAACCTAGTCGAGGAAATCAGTTCTTCGCTCTTGATTCATTTTCTCTGCATTGTAGTGGATCTACTTACGTTCTCACGATGCACTGAAGAAGGTAGACCTGAGTTCTCTTCGCGGTAGTGCAATGCAAGATTTCCAAGCAAGCTCACCCCTACAGAGATCAAAGTGTCAATCCCCATCTCCTTGGCCATACTGCTGCAACGAATTCTGTTTCCGGTTTCACAGCGTGGGCGTGAGGTGACGTCTTGGTTAATGTGTTTCACTTGTCTTGGCACCTATTCTTCATGACACAAGGATAGTGACTATGTCAAGATAACAATGACACCCATACTCCATGGCACAAAGGGATTGACTACGTTAAGTTAGTCTTGCCACCTATACTTGTAGTTAACTTATATGAGTAGTTGGAAAGTCAAGGCTAGGGTCAGGTCAAATATACCGACGAAGACCTCCCCTCACATCACAGACGTGCTCCTGGAAAATGTATATTTCACGGCGGGCCACTCAATGAGGTAGGGATCGACACTGTGACCACAACAAATGTATGTATACTGAGAGCCATTGTATTGAATTAAGTCCATGTTTTTATGTTACCTCCGACTGGAAAAATAAAAAATATGCCTTACCAATTTTGTGGACGCATGTCTATCAGATAAGAAGACCAACATCCAAACTGTTCTGCCACCTGTTATTCACCTTCTTCAATACGCCTCGGAATATGAGAAGAGCCACTGTATACATCAACTAAAAAATATCATCATGATTAGCTCCAAGCAATAACAACATATCTTTGACTTGTATTTGCAGATCTTCATTAAACCAATGTGGAATGTGGATGACCCAGAATCGTATGATACGAAATTTTACAGCATTTTAAATGCCTCTACGCCCAATAGCTTTACAGTAAATGCATTGACAGGTAAATATCACTTTCTGCTAACTCTAATTGTAACCTAGGAAGACAGAACTGCACTACCGTTAACTTGCAACTAGGTCATACAAAGTGACTAAATAATGCCGTATTGTGTATGTGTGTTCTTGTATGTTTTCCTTCTATTAGTCGTTCCTCTCCTGCTACTGAGGCTGTTACAGGCCATTCTTTTGGTATATACCTGCAATCGAATGAGCAGACAAGCAGGTGATTGGTCTGTTAGGTCTTTGTGTGATGTAGTGGCTGCCTCCTCCCTAGCCTTCATGCAGGCCACTATTAGGTAGGGACTTCGTTATCACTGTAATTGTTGCTGAATCAGCAGCTAATATATTGCTCATTGACAGCTTTTATTTCACTTGATCTATCCGTTGCCCGGATGTGGGTCGGGTTTCTTCTTCTTCTGCTGCGTTCATTCTCAATCTCCCGCTACCAAGCTATGAACAGGGCTGTGCAAGTAGCAGAACGTAGTCCAGAGAACGGATTTGCGTTGTGTCGCTAGTTAACAGTTTGACTGTGATATTTGCACCTTCGGCAGAGGTCGGGTTTATTTCACTTAACATGGCCTTGTCCGGATGTGGGTCGGGTTTATTTCACTTGACATGGCCTTGTCCGAATATGGGTCGGGCTTATTTCACTTGACATCGCCGTGTCCGAATGTTTGTCGGGCTTATTTCACTCTATATGGCCGTTGTCCGGATGCGGTCCGAGTTCGTATCCTTCCATTTTTTAACATTAGACCGATAACCTGTTAAACTGAGATTTGGTACATATACTCCACTAGTGGGACCGGCTAATACATAAAATCAGTATGAATTTCTAAATGACGCCCATGATATGCGCACTGCTATATTGCAGCTGCAATCGGTCTCTGCTCACAATTTCAAGCTTTGTTGTGAGAAAAAAAGTATTTTATTTTATTGGATCATGATGTCTTGGGGGAAGAACCTACATGCCTTTCTACAAGGATATTTTGAAAATACCTGGGGTAAAGAAAGTATGGCCGAAATAAAAACAAGGTTAACAAATTGTTTACATGTGAACCACAGCCTACTTAACCTACATGTCTTCTGGCTCACGGGAGAATCTTTTTGAAGCGTCACATTCATTGGCTGAATAAATAACAGAACTCATATTGTGACAAGGTTTATAATCAATCCATGCTCCATACAGAGAAATAAAACAAATTATCGGTACAAAACACAAGAAATCACTGTTGAGAGTAATCCTTTCACGGAAACTTGCTGCTTATTCGTCTCTTTTTTCCCGAACACGCTATTTCAGTTGACACATGCAAGTTTCTCTATTTAGTCGGCCAATTAATGTGACGTTACATAGGGATTTTCCCTATGAGTCAGACGAACTATCTAAAGTAGGCCATGTGTGAACAGTAACAAACGTTTGAAAATATAGTATGGTCGAAATAAAAACTGTTACAAAATCATTTACCAGTGAACAGTAAGATACCTTACATAATTTTGTAAACAAAGCATTTCCGAAATGAAAACTGGGCTAAAAAATCTTCGATTCTGGGCTGCCTATTATTTCAAATTCTTTTAAGCTATTTCGTATATTTGTTTACTCAGTGTTTAAATACATATCTTAGCAATTGCTTTTATTCTACCGTTGTTTGCATATACACATCTTCTGTTATTTAAAATGGTGTATTTCTAGGCGACATATCGTCGATCGGTGATTTGGATGCTGATACTTCGCCGAGGACTCAATCAGTGACCGTATACATTTTGGTAAAAGATAAAGGTGGATTAAATGCTACAGGAAAACTTATAATCAACATTATCGATGTCAATGACAACGCACCAGTTATTACTTCTACAACTAGAACTACAACTGTATCAGAATGCAGTCCTATTGGTGAGTAGTGTTTCAGTGAAATAAAATAACATCAACTCTCACATTCATTTTTAACTCGTATATGAGAAACAGCAGGTCTGTAATTGTCGTTTGAATGATAATGCTTGCGAACAGTACCGTATGCATCTGATCCTGTAACTGTAGTTCTAAATTAATGACTGGACCACACGAAGAGGGCCTCTCTAATAACGTTTTAAAAATAACTTGAAAACCTTGACCGAGATTGGAAGAGGCTTTCTTCAAATTAGTACTTATCGACCTGCCGAAGACGGATGTGTCGGACCGAAAGTTGCAAATATAGCAGTCAAACTGTAAACTAGCGACATAACGCAATCCGTTCTCCGCACTACATCCTGCTACTTGCAAAATCCTGTTCAGGACTTCGTAGCAGGAGATTAAGAACGAACGCAGAAGAAGAAGAAGTATTTATCGAGTAGCGGGTGGGTAAGTAAAGGAGTATCATGCATGAACGAGACGATGGAAAGTTGATTGGGCAAATACAAGTCATGCTGGTTAATGTAACTATGATCCCAGCAGTACTTTCTAGCAATGTGACGTGCGAAGTTGTATTGGGTATCAAGATAAGGGATTATCTATCTGCTCCGACCAATATTTGTGGGCTGATCAAACTACAAAACAGAAGAGTGGACATGTTGAGTAACGAATAGTTCACGTCATTAGGACCAGGACAGCCACATGCCAATATAACCAGGAAAATTCGCAGACGCCGGGGCATATGGCGTTGGCTTAAGGACTACTAGAAATGGCAGAAACTGAAATTGGTCATTCTTCATTTCTGAGTAGTAACGTGCACACTTGTAGGAATATTTAGATTGACAGGCCAGTCGTTGGCTTGAGATATGACCAACAGATTGGACAGCAGACTCTATGAGAACTCAGACTCGATAACTAGACCAAATTCTCAAACGTGCAACCATAAGCTTAGACTAAAAGGAAACAGTTTAGACTAGGAGGAAATATGTAATCAAAATTAGAAACAAAACCACGTAGGCAACATCAAGTCATAAACAGATCGTTGAACGGTTTATGTACGAATGGATATCACTAACACATCTAAAAGTCCAGCTGTGTGTATAAATATATCTCAAGAAACAGATATGAAAGTCTCATGTCACAATAGATATATCGAGTATATCTGAAAACTTTGTGTACGAACATATCTTATGAGTAGTTGTACAAGTGTTGATACAAATTAACCTCACGAAACGTATGAAAGTCTCATGTCCCAATATATCTAATTAGTTGATCTGAGCGCTTCGTGTAGAAATAGATTTCTCGAGTAGATCAGAAAACCTTCTCCCATTGCAGGAATGCTGGAGACGAAACTTCTAGCATTCCAGAAGACTCTGAACTATCCAGGAAATGGATGGAAATGGACTTTGAATTGACAGTTTAGTTAAATTGTGTTATAGTACGAGGCGTGTTCAAATGAAACCGGACCTAACTGCACCAAGTGAACATACGTATGATGCACATGATGACGACATTTCAGATGTACACAGCATATACCAACCGTCAAGTTTGCCAAATGTAATTATCCTCTGACTTGTAGTTTCCTCGGCACACCGTTGAAAACATAGCGGGTGTGATACGGAATCTGTACAGAGTTGATCAGCGAGCGGTGATTTGGTTTCTAACAGGTGAAGGATGTCGACCAGCTGACATTCAATGCAGAATGCAGGCAGTGTATGGTGACAAAAGTGTGTCGAAGACAACAGTGAAGAACTGGACAATGAGGTTTAAAAAATGACGTGATCTTGGGTTAACCCGGTCTGGTGAATGATACAACACGCCTGCTACTCTAACGGTTTGCTATAAAAATGGAGAAATCAGAGGCCAGAACTGTGACAAAATTCTTGATGTTGCAGGAAAAAACACCTACAGAAATACATAGGGAGATGAAACCAGTGTTTGAGGAATTATGTCCTTCGTATGCTTCTGTAAAAGACTGGTGTAGGCAGTTTAAATGTGTCCGTTCCCATGTTGCTGATCTTTCAAGATCAGGAAGACCATCCTCAGAGTGCAGGATGAAAATGCTGTAAAAGGGAAGAAAATCATTGACCAGGATAGGAAAATGACAATTGCAGAGATATCTAGGTCAGCAAAACTGAATGAAAGTACAGTTTTTAGAATTTTACACAACCGACTGAACATGAGAAAAGTGTGTGCCCGCTGGGTCACGCATCTGCTGACGTGTGAACAGAAACAAACGAGGGTTGATTGCTGTGGCCAGTTGCTCAAAATTTTCGGTTGAAAAACATGTTGCCGACCATGGTGACAGTAGATGAGACTTGGGTTCACCATTATGACCCAGAATCCAAAATTTCTAGCATGCAGTGGAAAACACCGGGCTCACCAACACATGTCAAGCCAAGAGCACATAAATCTGCAAGAAAAGTGAAACTGACTGTTTTTTGGGATGTCAAAAGTGTCATATTGAAAGATTATCTGCCTCATGGCAACACGGTTAATGAGCAATATTATGCAGATCTTACCAAACTAAGAGAGACTGACCAAAAAAACGAGGCATAGCGCGCACTCAAACTCTGCTTTTTCTTCAAGACAACGCGTCATCCCATATAGCAAGGCGTGTGCTGCAAACAGCCAACGATTTGGATATTGAAATTCTTCTACGCCCACCATATTCTCCGAATTTAGCTCCTTCATAATTTTTAATCTTTTCCCAAAATTTAAAAAACAGACGAAAGGAAATCATTTTGACAGTGACGAAGATGTCATACCGGCTTGTGATAACTGGTTTAGTTCGAAAAATAGGTTATTTTATTCTGAAGGTCTTTTCAAGGTCACGCAGAAATGGCATAAATGTTTAAATTCAAGATGGTGGTTTCATTGAGAAGGAATAAGAACTTCCAAATTTCAACTTTCTCTCCTTACTCCTTCATGGTCAGTGTAAAGACTTACAAGAAGCCCCTTGTATGTAAGTGAATTTACAGTGAATTTCTAGCAAAAACATGTTAACCTCTTGTATTTTTTTAAATAACATGATTGGACATAATTATTTCCAGTCATTGTAAGAAATAGATTATCGAGAGGGATTTGTATGACTTGAATGCATTGATTTATTTTTAGAGATATGGATAGCGGAAAGTATGATTTAATAAAACCAGACTAGATGTGCACAAATAGCCAACAACAACACACACACATATACACGCGCGCGCGCACGCACGCACGCACGCACGCACACACGTACACAGCAATGGTTGCGGTGAAAGCAGTAGTAGTAGTAGTAGTAGTGTAGTAGTAGTAATGTAGTAGTAGTAGTGTAGTAGTAGTAGTAATGTAGTAGTAGTTGTTCTAGTGCAGTAGGAGTGTAGCATTAGTAGTAGTAATGTAGTAGTAGTTGTTGTAGTGCAGTAGTAGTGTAGTAGTAGTAGTTTAAGTGCAGTAGGAGTGTAGCATTAGTAGTAGTGTAGTAGTAGTAGTAGTAGTAGTAGTGTAGTAGTTATAGTAGTTGTTGTTGTTGTGCAATAGTAATGTAGTAGTAGTGTAATAGTAGTAGTAGTAGTTGTAGTGTAGTAGTAGTGTAGTATTAGTAGTAGTGTAGTAGTAGTATTAGTAGTAGTATTAGTAGTAGTAGTAGTAGTAGTAGTATTAGTAGTAGTAGTAATAGTAGTAGTAGTAGTAGTAGTAGTAGTAGTAGTAGTAGTAGTAGTATAAGCCATAGTTGGAGTTAATAATCAAGTAATGTTTCTTAATTCACCACTATTCGCATGATAGGATTCAATATAACCCGGCTGACCGCTACAGATGCTGACTCCCCCTTTCAAGGCAACGACGCCACCTACTTTGTCATGCAGTCAACCACTTACTTCACTCTGCTGTCTTCAGGAGAAATTATATTAAGTTCTCCAATACAGTCTGGGAATTACAGCAGTGCTACAGTGTATGCAAACGACAAGGTAGAGCAGGCCAATTCTTTTCTGTACATTCTTGTCTTATTTTGCTTATTTAGTTATGGTTAATTCTAGGAGTACAAATAAGTAAGGAAGTAAGTTGCCCATCGCAAGCGAAGATGGCGACATCATCAGACTGTCCTCGTCCTCAAGATGTAACTGGAGCTGAATTTGGATTATAGGGAGAAGAAGCTGCGCTGGACATCAATCTCACTCTCTCGTCCTGAGTTACCGGGAACCAGTGGCAAGACATACAATCTAGACGACTAGTAGTAGCTCATGATGCAGACATTCAGGTCGTACAATCCTTGAGATCAGGGGTCGCTTGAAACTTGTGGGAGTCGATCGTCCACTGTTTCCTTGACGATTTTAGAGGTGAATGTAGTACCTCCCGACAGCAGCAGCCCTTCCTAGACTAGAAGACGCTGCTGCTGACCAGAGCCCACATATGTAGGTCTATGTGAGGGACCATTAACCCAAGGTTGGGGGGGGGGGGATTCCGGTTGTGTCATTCAATGAAAATGGATGCAATTTCCAAGTAGATCGTGCACACCAACCAAGGACGGTGCGCAATATGGAGTACAAATAAATAAGCTTACCATGGCATTTTATGTTAAATAAAATAATGTTATGGTTGCTTTTTACTCCAAACATACACATAAACGTTACATAGCAGAGTGATATAGTGTTTGCTAATCGTGATAAAATGTAATAGGTTTGATCTCTGTTATTGACATCATTCAATTTATCCAGCTCTAAATTGGTACATGGTTTACAGTTACAGAAAGAATGGCAGTTTCTTCTTCTTTCTTCGTCATGCAAAGCATGCTTTGTTATGTTGTGTAGTAGATTACAGTGAAATTGTAATATTTTAACTTTTCGGCCAAACTCATTTGATTTGAGCACTTCTTATTTTTGGGACAAGGCTGTTTCCCTTGTCGATGCCTTTTCTCTCAACACTGATGCAGTCTGTTTCCAGGTCGCCATTTGGAGTCGGATAGGTCTCGGACAGTTATAGTTCGATTACTCTGACGTAAGCAGTCAGATTTGAGCTGCTGACTGCTGTCATCTTGTACAGTACGTGTCTAGCACCATACCAGGTTTAATGACTGTTCTTAAAATGATTCAGTTAACCCAACTGTAAATGGGTACATAGCTATCTGTTAAAGAGCGAATGACAGCGAGGTAGAAAACAAAAAAATGTGTCCAAGTACAGTGAATGTTAAAACAAGTTATCGCCCATTTAAGTGTCTGCCATGAGGCTACCTTTGTCCACAACCTGAATGTTTTCTCATCTGATTGCTTGAACCTTTAATACTAAACATGTGAGTCAGGTGAAACATACTGATTAGCGTCACGTCAAACATATTGATCAAAGGTGAAACACACTGATCTGATTCATGTGTAACATTTTTATCAATCAGGTGAAACATACTGTTCAGATTCAGGTGAAACATACTGATCAGATTCAGGTGAAACATACTGATCAGATTCAGGTGAAATATACTGATCAGATTTAGGTGGACCATATTGATCAGTGCAAGACGAAACATACTCATCATGGTTAGGTGAAACGCACTGATCAGGCTCAGGTCAGGTGAAATACACTGATCAGGGTCATGTGAAACATGCTATCGGATTAATGTAGAACATACTGACCAGGACCAGGTGAAACATACTGATCAGGGTCAGGTCAGGGGAAACACGCTGATCAGGTCCACGTGAAACATGCTGATCGGAGTCTAGGTGAAACGTGTTGATCAAAACATTACCTCAAGTTTTCGTTAGTGTTTTTGGAAACATGCTAACACAGCAGTCAAACAAACTAGGTGGGTATCTCTATAGGGGTGAGTTTACTGAGAAGCCTTGCGTTATACAATAGCCAGGAGGACTCTGGCCCCCTTCTCAAGTACGCCTCAGGATGTAAGAAAAGCCACTATAACCTGGTACCAAAGACAAAGTCATCAGGAAAAAAGTCATTAACGCAGCACGAGCAGATTCTTCTTCTTCTTCGCACGCTGTCAAACGTCAACCTGTATTTTTTCCAAAAAAGCAGCGGTCATCCTGAGGCTGTCGACACTGCCATAGAGCTTGTCTAGTGTTGCCACTGGTGATGGCTACATGTGCTTACTCTGGTCCTCGTATGTCGGGCAGTTTTGCAGCAGATGTTCAGCGGTCATTTTCCCGGTACCACAAGTGCATTCGTCAGTACCACCTATCTTCAGTTTATTGAATAGGTGGTAACTCAGTCTGTTGTGGCCTGTGCGGAGTCTGAAGACCACAACCTGCTCTCTTCTGTTCAACTGGTAATGGGCATCACTTTTTGTGTAACTTCTCAGTCTGAAGATGATGACTTGCTGTTCTCTAGTTAAGTTAAAGTAGCTGTCTTTTTTTTGGAAGCCTGGTTGTTGATCAGCCCAGTTTACTCTGAAGTTAGCTTTAATTATGGTCTTGGTCTCATTATATGTGATACTCAGGTCTGTTTGTGAGGATGTTCCTCCACACTTTGCTAGTTTGTCTGCAGCTTCATTGCCTTCAATATTACTGTGGGATGGGATCCACTGTATGTCCAACCTTGGGTGTTCTGCTGAGAGCGGTGTCAGGGAGAACATACATAGCCCGAGATCATCATCTTTGTGTTGTTCTTTTATTTTTCAATTGCAATATTAATTATTGCTGGGTGTAAATATATATATATATATATATACTTACTGCGCAATCTAATCCAAAATAAAATTATTTTATTTTATAAGAGGTCAAATAAATTTGGGTTGAGAAAACAGAATAAAATAATTAAGTATTAAAAAAAAAACTCTTTTAATTCAAAATGCACTATAAAGAATAAAATAATTCAGTTCCACTAACTTAGTTAGCTTTACTTTTACATCTTGTGTCAATCACTCATTATATTTCATCACAGATATGAAAGTCTGGGGGTGGAGGAGGGGGTTGGGGGGGGGGGGGAGGGGTTGAATACGTATACACAACAAAATACTTCCGAACACGTAACAGCGTTGCACGAAATAAAATAAAATAAATATTTTAAAAACAACAGAGAATTTGAGAATAAATTCAACTCACGATATTGAGATTGTGTTGGCAGACTCTCTATAAGACAGATGGTTAATCGTTCACTTATATTGGTAGGAATATAGACAAAGTAAGTATTACAGTTAAGGATATCAAAATAAGAATACAACAGGCAAGATGACCTGTCGTTTCATGTAAATCAAAAGAAATAACGTCCGATATAAAAATTAAAACAACAACAGCCAAGGAGAAGAAGGTTTTCATAAATGAATGTCTGAAGAGAATAAAGAGATTGAAATGGTGTGATCAGATCAGAATTGTGTAAATACTGGAAAAAAACTAGACAAATAGAAGTGAAACATAGGCTTTGGAAACGGTGCTAGCTTTGGATATGACTACCATTAAGTAAAACATCAGATAACATTATAAGACAGTCTCTGTTCTGGAATCCCCAAGGCAAGAAAAGAAATAGGGAAGACGTTCACAGAGCTTCTTCTTCTTCTTCTTCTTCTTCTTCGTACGCAGTCAGACAGTAACCATTACTTTTTCGAAAAAAGCGGCGGTCATCCTGAGGCTGTCGACACTGCCATAGAGCTTGTCTTGTGGTTCCACTGGTGATAGCCACATCTGCTCTCTCTGATCCTCGTATGTTGGGCAGTTCTGCAGAAGATGTTCAGCGGTCATTTTCCCGGTACCACACGGGCATTCGTCGGTACCACCTATCTTCAATTTGTTGAATAGGTGGTACCTCAGTCTATTGTGGCCAGTGCGAAGTCTGAAGACAACGACCTGCTCTCTTCTGTTCAACTGGTAATAGGCATCGTTTTTGGTGTAACCAGTATGTTCGGTTTCCCATTTGGTCATGTATCTGGCTTTAATAAGCCGTTTTGACTCTTCGTACGTCATATTAGTATCTGTTTGTGGTAGTTTTGCACCTTCTTTTGCCAGTCTGTCTGCCTCCTCGTTGCCTTGGATGTTGCAGTGGGATGGCACCCACTGTACCACTACCCTTTTTGGTGCGGACTGCTGGCATAGTTGACAGAGTACTGCTCTTAAGTCATTAAGCTCAGTGTTTTTCTAGCTTTTTAGCGCTGTGACTACGGCCAGGGCGTCTGTAAGCAGGACTATATGGCTTTCATTTTCTTTATGTGTCACCATTTCTTCCACTGCCGCCCTCAGTGCCTCTGCCTCCGCTCTGAAATTGCTTGTGTACTTACCAGAAGCGAATGACAGTGTTATTTTTCTGCCATTTGGTAGGTTCAGGAATGCTCCTGCCCCTCCGTTCTGTGTAGTGTTTGTTACAGAACCGTCGGTGTATGCATGGGTAGTTTTCCGATATAAAGCTTAGGGTAGTATCTCTCCTTTCTTTTTCAGTCTGGCAGTTTTTGTTTGCAATACCTGGTATATTTTCTACCACCTCTGGAAATATATCCTGTCTCCAGGTAGGTTTTCGTACAGTAGTGATGGGCTTTGGTGTTGTTAGTGCGTTTATGGGATCTTCGTGCATCTTTGCTTTGGCTATTTCTGCAAAGTTTCTCCGCTTTAGTTTCTCATTTCCCAAATTGTTTAGTCTCTGGTGCATTGGATGGTCAGTCAGTCTTCGGAGTTTCTCTGACTGCAGCTGGGCTCTGCAGTCTCTTCTATCGATCATGGATTGCAGTTTTGTAATCTTTTCAAGTTCTACAATTGCCGTTGACTTCATGCCTCCTGTTATAACTCTCATGGCTTGGTTTTAAAGTTTGCTAACTTTATCGAAGTTCGCCTTTGCTGCTGTTGTCCATGCCGCAATGCCATACTCGAGAACTGGTCTCACTCATCCAGTGAATAGTTTCTTTAACATGCTTTCGTCTGCTCCCCAGCTTGTGCCAGCAAGTTTCCTCATGATTGCCATTCTTTCTCTGGCTCTCATTCGGTTTCTCTCGATCTGACTTTTCCTTGTCATGCGCCGATCAAATGTGACTCCCAGATAGTTTGGGTTGTCGTTTGGCTGCAGGAATTTGCCATTGAGACTCAATTTGGTGCTTTGGGGTTTGATTGAAAGCGAGAATATTGTACAGGTGGTTTTATCCTCGTTTATTTTGACCAGCCATGAGTTCGCCTACTCTTCCAGCGATGTTAGGGCCTGCTGCATCCGATTTCTTGATATTGTGAGATTCTTTTCAGAGGTCCACATAGCAAGATCGTCTGCAAACATTGAGCTATGGACTCTTCTTGGTATATTCTCTGTAATGTCGTTTATATACACCAGGAAGAGTGTGGGTGACAGTACTCCCCCTTGTGGTACTCCCTGCTCGAGTGTCACCTTTTTGCTCATCTGCCCTTGTACTTGGACTCTGGCCGTTCTGTTTTTGAGGTAGTGGTTGATCCACTTTTACATTTTCCCACAAACATCACTTCTTCTTAGCTTGACTCTAAGTCCATCTTTCCAGACTTTGTCAAATGCCTTTTCCAGGTCCACCCAGACCGCTACTGTGTGTTTCTGTGCCTGGTAGGCATCTTCTATTTCCTGGGCTATGAGGATGACCTGGTCCTCAGTGGATCTGTGCTGTCTAAAGCCGGCTTGCTGTGGAATTAGTATTCGTTTTTCTTCCAGATGCCACATCAGTCTGGTGTTTATCATACGTTCCATCAGTTTGCCGACACAGCTCAGTAGGCTGATAGGCCTGTATCCATTTGGATCTGTTTTGTCTTTTCCATTTTTTGTTACTGGCACAAGTACTGCGTCTTTCCATGCCTGGGGTACAATACCCCTTTTCCAGCTTTGGTTCAGGACTGATAGCAGTTAACTCTTTGCTGCTTGGCCCAGCCCCATCAGCATTTCGTTTGTTATCCCGTCTTTTCCGGGAGATTTCCTTTTCTTTAATGTTCTCATCTCCTCTTCCATTTCGCTCATTGTTAATTTGGCCATCATATGCTCTTCAGGTGCCGTATTGATGTTGTCGTGCCCCTTTTGCTCTTCACTAATGCCTGTATGCCTATCTACAGGGACCTCGATGTGGTTTGCTCTGGCATAGTTTTCGACAAAAGCGTTTGCGGCTTTTTTACCAGTGAGCAAGTTTTCGCCCTGCTTGATGGTAATTTGTTTGTTTGAAGGGGTTTCGTCATTCAGTTGACAGAGCTGAAACTAATGACTCAGTACAGGATTACTTGACATGTAGTTTGTTGAAGACTTGTCATCAATAGGGAGCTGAATGATTTTGAATGATTACTTACTTAGGGACTCCTCTTCTACCTTGAGGTGTAGTTTTGCCAGAAAGAAAACAGAATGTCAAATCTGTTGTTTTGTTCCTGACACCGTCTTTAGTTCTTTATCCTAAACTGTCAACCAATCGGGCTTGTACAGGGTTGTTCTCTGGGTCTGAATGCCTTGCTTTGGCTCCCAAAGATGTTTGTGGTAGCTATTCCTCATTTATTCTGCCCCCACCTACGAAAAGCCCATAGGTACGATTGCTGTACTATTCTGAATGGGTTGAGTTTCAAGATTTTGACGAATTGTCTAATAACGTACCTTCTTTCTTCTTGTTGCATGGACCACCTTCCTTAAGTACCTCATTTCTGTGGTTTGAGGCCTTTTTTTCTAGTTTATGATCATTGCCCAAAACTTACATCCTAAAGTCTTATACTGTGGAAGACACACCAATAGGACTACTGTACCCTTTTACGCACGTAGTACAAAAACAGGGCTAAGTAGAGTTGTGCATGAGGCTGACAACCACATCCTGTAACACAAAGTGCCACATAAACCACATAAACGAGAGCACGTACACGTTTATCACTGGCTTCCTCGACTCATCTGTCTCCTGACATCAGTAGATTTTATTCTTTATCTCTGGCTTCCTCGACTCGTCTATTTCCTCACATCAGTAGACATTATTGTTTATCACTGGCTTCCTCGACTCATCTGTCTCCTGACATCAGTAGACATTATTCTTTATCTCTGGCTTTCTCGACTCATCTGTTTCCTGACTTTAGTAGACATCATTGTTTATCACTGACTTTCTCGACTCATCTGTCCCCTGACATCAGTAGACATTATTGTTTATCTCTGGCTTCCTCGACTCATGTGTCCCTGACATCAGTAAACATTATTGTTTATCACTGACTTCCTCGACTTATCTGTCCACTGATATCAATAGACATTATTGTTTATCACTGGCTTCCTCGACTCATATGTCCACTGACATCAATACTTATACGTGACTATTGCTGTTTTTTAATCCACGTCTGTGTAAAGTGTCTTTAGCACCATTAATACATTTATTTCAAAGTCTATCTCTCCCTTTTGCATTTCAGTCTAGCGCCATGCGCTCATCTAACGTGTAAGTTTATGGCATCATTATTATTTATCTAAAATATCATATCTTTCCACGAATGGGGTTTTCCCAACATTCTGTCGTTCCTCAATGTCTCGGCTAGTGACTCTGCACCTCATTCCATATGTTGTAATCTTTGTTTGTTTTTGTGTGCCATCGTCAACGTCGTGTCTATCACTGAAAATCGAGTCTTGATATGAATATTCTGTTTGGCCTTTTGTCTTTTAAAAGATAATTTTCATTGAATGTTCGGATGTCAAAATATGTCGACAATTAATGTGTTTGGTTTAAATTGATTGTTTCGTTTTAGTTATTGACTTCTTTCTTCTGTTCTTATGCTTTAGTGAACAAAACATGATTTAAATACGTTATTTGCAACAGTTTTCATTATTTTATGTCATACCACTTAACTGATGTTTTTTTTCTTTCTTATTGATTTATCTAGGGACTGTATCCAAACCCTCTACGTTCAAGTCCTGCTTTTGTTACTGTTGTTGGAGGTGTAAGTTTGACATGTTTATTTTTTGTTGTTCGCTGACCAATGCAATAGCTTACAATATGGGAAATGATAGAGTTGCGAAAAGTGGTCAGATATATGACCCAAAGTATTAGCAATACCAAGTATGTCATGTATTATCAGAAAGTGAATGCAATGGTTTGTATGTTTGACAAGAGCTAGGAACCTGTAACACCAAACAGTATGGCTTTAGAACACGAGGTAGACCAATCAAGTAAAGCTTGGTTACGTAATGAAACATTTGTACGGATTGATGAAAAATAACAATGATCACACAGAGGACAAGCATAAGCAGATAGCAACTTTCCACAAACTCTGTTAGCAAAGGTAAATAGGACGACGTTGGATAGCTTACCACTACAACCACCTACTACAATTTCAAATACGAGGATGGTACGTACGTCAATACAGGAAAGACACAGCTAATGGTAAATAGAATGGAAGAAATCAAAGACAATATTACTATAAACAGACAAAATATTTGAGATAGTTACACAATTCAAACATTTGGGAGAATAGATAAACAATTCAGAATTTAGAACAAGACAGCAGAAGCAACAACAATTCGTATCTGAATTAAATAATTGTTCAAAAATAAGAACACAAAGATTGAAACGAAGATCAAATTAATGGACAGATACGCGGTTGTGAAATATGGACATTGAACGCATAGTTAGCAGGAAGAACCCAAGAAATGGAAATTAGTTCCTTGAATAATCTCAAATGTCAGCGCACTCAATACAATCAAGCAGAATTTTAATCTCTTGTCAGTTATCAAAATAAGAAAACATAAATAGTACGATCATGTAGCAAGATCGAATTGGCTGTCTAGCATGATATACAAGGACACTGTACATGGCAGAAGAGAGGACGCCACGCCATTTAACTTCCTTCACGAAATCCAGTGCAGGATGTAGTGAGATGTGATTTTCCTATGATCTTGGTCACAGAAACAAGACAAGATAAAATACAAGTACAATTATTACATGTGAGAGGATTATACTATGTTAGGAAGAATGTGATTAGAACAATTGAAGGTGTTCCAGATGCTTTTGAATTAACTTCAGGAGAACAACAATGATGTGTCCCTCTGTTGCTCAAAATTTAAATATAATAACAACAGAAGGCGGACAAATTGCAACACCAGAATTCAACATAAGAAAAGAACAAACCAACTCATTAAACCAACCGCTCTTTGCAGTCCACCAATGTAAAATATACTAGGACAAAGATAAACTGCTAAATGATAGGAATGCATGTGGTACAGTTTGTGAGAGAAACAGTTTAAAGATTAGCACATCAAAGAGGAAAAGTAACAAGAATAGCAGAACAGGCTCACCTAACCTTTATGTAATCAATATAAGACTGAAGTTCAAATGTCGGCGGGAGTATTTTTAGAGGGAATAGAACCTTAATATGGAAATTTAAACCAGATGCCAGGAAGACTCTTCTACGACGTATCAACTGTGGCCACTGTTTAAAGATCAGAACATCAGCTTGGGGACGAAGCGGAAAGACAGTATATTTATACAATCTTCCTGTGAATCCAATGTCAAACATGATCTAAACCAAAGCACAAGAAAGGAACACGACAACGTGTGATAAGTAATGGACAAGAAAAGCAGTTTTTGTCGCCTTGGAGAGATAACACGAGAATTGATGATGTAAGAAAAGTGGTGAGCACTACTGCTTGTACTGAATACATTTACGGACAGAAAATACAATGATTCGGTCATCTCATGAGGATAGAACTTAGTCAACTACACACTTGCACAATCATAAACAGATATGGTCACTGGGTACGATGAAAATCATGTGACAGATTGATAGATGACTTAAGAGAAATCTCAGATCAACATGGGCTTACAAGCAACCAACTAGCCAAATAAAGACAATTGAAGCTCCACACAAAATCGAAATAGACGGGAAAAATTAGTAAGATAATGATTTTAAATTAATGTGTTGCCTTTATGCTTTTGTTAGGTACAATGTTTTTATGAAACATATTGTGTGCACAATTGGAAGAGGGGCGTGCAGTTTTTGTTGTTTTTTGTTTTGCTTCTTAAAGAAAGTGTTTAGCCAATGTTGGCAAAAGTGGGCTGTTCATACAGTACTACTGACCTCTCCATCCCTTTTACAACGTGGGCTTACAGAATTTGCCTCCCCTGTAGTTCCTTGACATCACAGGCATACAACAGCTATCCCAACATCCCTTTTTCCCATTCCTCCTCATCTTGAAGAAGCTTTGTTACTCCTTTCGTTTCATAATGTGGACTTACAAAATCTCACAAAAGCAAAAACAAATTTGCTACCCTTGTTTTATCGCAACATGGTATTACAACAGCCCACATAACCTAAAAAATAGTTTCCCACCCTTGTCCTTTGTCATAGTGAGTTTACAACAGCAAATCCAGGTAGGAGTGAAAAGGTAAATGCAATGTTAGGTATGATAAAAGAAATATTAAACATAGGAGCAATGAAGTGATAGCCAAACTGTATGAAGCATTAGTTAGACCCAGATTGGAGTACTGTGTACAGGTGTGGAGTCCTTATCGTAAAGGAGACATAAACTTTCTGGAAAGGATACCAAAAAAAAAAAAGAGCGAAAACGTTGATAGTGAGATTCCAAAATTACAGTTTTGAGGAAAGACTCAGAAAAACCGGCCTACAGTGTCTAGAAAAGAGAAGAAATTCGAGTTGATTTAATACAGGCTTATTAGATATTCAAAGGAACGAATTTCTTCAAAATACAACCACCTACAAGAACAAAAGGGCATAGCTACAAATTAACTAAAGAAAGGTTCTGATTAGATATTAGGAAATATTTGTCTCGTCAAAGAGCGGTGAATGCTTGGAATGCATTGCCACAGGAAGTAGTGGAAGCAGGGACAGTTAATGCATTTATGAATAGATTGGATGCGCACTGTTTTAGAGCAAGGAAATGTAAATGAAACTGGTTGTATACAGACTGCAGTGTCTTCTAAACCAGTATAAAGACGTTAAGTTAAGTTAACAGTAAACTCAATCTTAAAATTGGCTTGCTACTCTTATCAATTGACAACATACCCTTACGATACTTTTATCTTTATAGAAGAAGCTTCAGCTGATACAATGATGATACAGTCTACTTCTTCATTGTCCGACCTGAAAAGAATGTTTGTGAAGCTGATTCGAAGTTCACAATGAGGCTTCGATATATGAGTCTTTCAATCCGTCACATCCGGTTTCAGAAAAGCACATTTTCAGACCGGATTTGCTTTCTTTCTCCTGTCCCTAATTCTCTCTGCCAGGGTGCACAAATGCAGCATGTTTTCAGGGCCGCTATTTTAAGGTGCAGTAGGTATCGGACAGCTCTGATTCAATTAACCTCTCGACAGCAGTCAGCTATGAACACATCACTGCTGTCAGCTAGTTCATTGTGTCTTTATCCCCAACCAAAACAGTAGCAGTAAAGAATAGCAGATATAAGGTTAACTGTGATAGTATATCTATCTTTACTGTGTTTTTCTCGTTGCTGTAGTTTTCTTGAAGAATTTATAGAGCGAGGTAAATATGCCGCTTTGTCTGACATATACTGCACATTTTACTTGCACTATTTTTGTTCTACCAATTGTAGAAGAGTACCTAGACCGTTTTGAGGTAGGAACCTGTGTCCCCAGAGTCAGAGACCAGTATGCTAAAGCACTCTGCCATCCACTCCGTCAGTACTGGTAAAGAGCAGCGCTTCCCAAACATCTCAGTTTGACGAACTGGTTGTGATGTATTCACTGCAGCAGGGTTCGGTGCCCGATTAATTGATCATTCTTCGTTTCAATCAACTTAAAATGTGCAAAAATGTGTTTGTACATGTAAAATGTTTTGTTTTTTTCTCAACAGACAATCGTATTTTTTTCCAAAGATTTTTTTAACGGGAGACAAGAGCAAGGAAATGTCTACATTTTGTTTCCAATCTCTTGAGCTCATGAACGGACCTGCGACGTAGGCTCGCGGACGGGCATAAGTCCACGGCCACCACTTTGGGAAACATTGGTGCAGAGAATGTCAAGAACTACATGACAATATATATTAATCGCATGCTTCAGTCAGACTTACTCTGCTGTTTTGTTTGTTTGGTTATAGTGTGCCTTGTTTATTTTCTTTCTATTTCCAGCCATGTCCAACAACAACAATAAAAACAACAACAACAACAACAGCTAAGACTACACCCACTACAACAGCAGCGTTGACGTCGACTAAATCAATCACAGTCTCTGTAAGGACTTTACCGCAGCTTATCTTTAACTTGATGATGATTGTGTAGCTTGGCTAACATCAGATACACATCACATACCTTCCTTTTACACCTAGAGCGATAAAGGCGAGCCAACCATGAGTCCAAACACTTAAAAAAAAATCTCGAATAATTAAGTTCCTTGTCTGTCATATTAGCTATTTTGCTTTAGTGACTCTTAAACAACTCTTATCATCAGAACCTTCATGACTGCCTGGTTTTTGTCATATTGATTGATTGATTCGTTGTGATTGATGATTAATTCATTCATTCACGCATTATATTTATTTCTTTGATTCATTCATTATATTTTTTAAATATATTTATTCGATCGATCGATTGATTCGTGCCATCGCTCCAATGGATGCATAGGGCCACTGTTACTGCAGGTCCCTTTACCATGGTCTTATATCTGAGTAGAGGCAGTTAAGAAAGAAACCCTGGCCCAACGATTCAACACCAACCTCAAAACTAAATTGCTGTTCCAGGTGACGGTTTAGTTCAAACCTGAAACTCTTCTAAGGATATAAACATAAAACAAAGATGTGTTCACAAGAAAAACAAGAAAAAGAAAAAAACAAGAAGAAGAAGAAGAGGAAGGAATATATGTAGTGAGGTATCATTATATTTATTAAATTTTAATGATAAATGTCCCGGTGAAACCGTTTCCCGGGCTTATCAAGAAAAAACAAACTTTAAGCGATTGCTCGACTTCATCGCCTCGGGTTTTCCCATCTGTCGAGAGCATCGCACAAAGCACGAACTCCGCAGCTCCAGCGATGAACCCAGGGATCTCCGGACAAAATAAATTGACATCATGGACCGACCGTCGACGCTCAAGTTCGAACCCCGACCGTCTGAATACGAAGCAAACGGCTTGACCACTTCGCCACAGAGAGTTAGCCGGGAATAAATCCGGATGAAAATGCAGAAAAACAAAATTTCAATGACATGCTGCACAATAGTTTCTGGTAACGCTGCAAGGGGGTTTATGCAAGCTCTTGGTAAATTGTCAGGCTCATTGTATCCTATCAAGTTTGTGGCCACTGTGCTAGAATATATTTCAAACTAACTCGTCATCATTTGTGAAAATATTGGAAGAGCTGACGTAACTTTGGACTGTCAAATACACCTTTCTTAATTTCACTTTGACTAAGTCTTGGAGGAACAATAATGCTGCTCTGTTTTAATCCATGGCTTTCGTTGTTGTCCCGGTTCTCGGTTTTACAATCACAACGCACAGGGAATGAATTCCCCAATTTGTCCAATTTGCAGACAGGAGTAGTTTTGTTGATACGATTGCTTCTCCTCGCGTAGAAAGTAATTTCAACCTACCTTATTTAAAATATGTCAAGAAACTTTTTAACAGTTTAATAGGTTAGAAGTTGTAAGAGCGATGTTCTGCGACGGACATGCTACATAATTTGTAATTACATATTCCAGGGAAAACTGATAGAAACAAAAATAGAGGGCATTTAGTGAACAAGAGGGACCGAATATTAATATAAAAAGGCAAAAGTCATTATACTAAATGTAAAATCAATTAAAATAGGGAGCAACGAACTAAAATATTCTGATACATTCACATTCCTGCTAAGCATATTATGATACATTTATATTCCTGATAAGCATATTCTGATACATTTACATTCCTGCTAAGCATATTCTGATACATTTATATTCTTGATAAGCATATTCTGATACATTTACATTCCTGATAAGCATATTCTGATACATTTACATTCCTAGTAAGCATAGCTGTGTCCAAAAGCGGAGTAGACAAAGACATCAAAAGCAGAATTAATAAAGGCAATATAGCCTTTGTCAGCATAAAAAAAGCGTGAAATCTTCGCAGTACAGCAAAAACAACAAGCCAAGACTATAGAGTTGCGTACTTTCTGTGTTTTTTATGGTGAGGTTTTAGAGAGACAAAGACAAATCCAAATTGCTATCTTTTCACACAATCTGTCTAAGGAAGATTCACATAATTGTCCAACCAAACACCATCGCCAACCGCGAACTGCATGCCCGGTTAAATAAATAGGACACGCGCACCATCATAATCGGTCTCCACAGGAGAGAACTTGACACAATCTTCAGAACTGTCATGGTATGGACGTCAGTATGTGGCAACTTGGCGAAGAGCCGTAAACGCAGAAGGGGATATCATGAATCAGAGCTCGATAATCTCAGACCGAATGACGTGAATGGAGTATGTTGCTGTCCTTGAAAAAGCCACAACTAATGATGGTCACAGTTTTGGCGGTCATCTAAGAAAATATAGAAGCTGACAGACTTGAACGGTTTCTCCCCAGGAACCCCACAACATTTCTTCTTTGATAATTATCTTGATCTTTGTTTATCTTTGCTGTCATTTTGTGCCATTCTGTGCCATTTTAATTTCATGATGAAAAAAATTGATCTGAATATCTGATTATTTTCCAGGCAAGTAATGTAGAATACAACTTTATGACAGAAAACATGCCATGGATGATGATCTCGGCTCTGCTGTGCACGTGTTTTCTAGGACTTGCCATATTCATGTCCTGTAGATACGCCCGACCATCGTGCAGTAATCCCACTAATACACACAAAAGGTATGATTTTTTCTTCTACTATCCAAGCACATATATTCTCCTTAGGCAGCGATTTCTTCCATGGCTTGACTATGTTTGTCGCATGGAAGATATTCTCTATGGAGAGTTGGCGGAATACAAAATAACAAACAGCTGGGTGAGGTTCCAAATGTGTTAGCCGGACATGAAGGCACTGGATAAAGGTTGGATTTCCTTGAAAGACGAAGCTGCATACTGGACCAAGTGATGTAGATGCACCTTGAAGAGTCACCTCAGACTGGATGAAAAGAAGCTCTTGCAAAAAGACGAAGTGAAACGATAATGCAGCAGTGAAAAATAAACAAAAAAACTCTGTATAGCGCTACTACAAGAAACTTGTATCATGCTATAGTCAATCATGACTGAAAGGGGGTCTACTGTACTCTATTCTCCTACTACAAAACAATGTTTTAGCCGCTAACTTCTACATAGTCTTTATTGTTCACTCTCAAATAATCACATTGAGAAATTTATTCACAGAGCTGGTGTCTACCTGTGGATTTATTGTCCTGAGGAATAAAGACGATTGACCTTCGGGCCAGTATGGAGTGCGCATGTCAAACTTAAAACAAAACAAAAACATATTGAGGTTTGGAGCTCGTGCTCTTTAATTAAAAAGCCTGGTAGTCAAATAGAGTACCCATGCTCTCCAGAACTACATCTATTGCCCGTTTTTACACTTTTTTGTTGGGTTCGGCCAGTGCATTCGACTTCGGCATGCATTTTATGTAAGGGTCTGCTTCCTCATGCCTTTTCTAATGGTTTTCTTCCCCCGGGTAATGGTCGATGATGTGATGCGGAGCGAACCCAGCACATACCGGTTGTGAGCCGTATCACATAACCACTAGTTCTAACCATCCCCTATTGCCACTATAACTTAGCAGTTCAACTCGAGCTCCTCTCGTGGCCTTACGGATCATCACTCAGTTGGGTTGGAAAGAGGTTTGCTGTTACTTGTTTCCCCTGATAGAGTCGACATACCTGGAGAATGATGTAGGGTTTTAAAGGGGACATACAACAAAACGGTCAAGTTATTTCCTATCGCAGACTCTGCGTAGAGAGTAAAGTGTTGGAGACATCATTGTACTTGGTCTCACATTCCGCAAAGGGGTCAGTTCCTTTTTCAAGCTGGCATGCCTATTCTAACTATGAGTCAAATACTCATTTACAGCTGGGTAGCATGGAACGTATTGTTACTGGTAATTTAACCCGGAACCTTATCCGTAAGAAATGCGCCCACCACTACTCGGATGATCATATAATACACTAGGTAATGACAAACGTAATGTTAGTACCCTATCAGATTCTGCTGTCATGGATGAAGTGTTAAAGACTTCATTTCACGAGCTCATCATTTCGTTAGCTATTGCTGACCTGCACGACTGTATTAATTACGTGTTTGAAGTTGAAGATAATAGTGCACATTTATTCATTTTTATATGTAGAAAAATGAAATTCAAATTTCCAGACACAATTATTTAAATAGGGAAATCTATCATCTCTCTCTCTCTCTCTCTCTCCCTCTTTCTTTCTCTTTCTCTCTTTATCTATCTCTCTCTATCTCTCTCTCTGCGAAATCAAGTATCCATTGTCATGACACGCTGGATATAATATATTTAAATATCATTGTTATGTTTAAAATGTATTATTGAAACTTTAATTATATGTGCACTTGTGGCACTAACAGCTCTGTACCATAACACTTGTAGATATGCCCAATATTCACTAATGGAAGACGTAGTTTGTAGATCTGCCCAATATTCACTAATGGAAGACGTGGTTTGTAGATCTGCCCAATATTCACTAATGGAAGACGTGGCTTGAAGATCTGCCCAATATTCACTAATGGAAGACGTGGTTTGTAGATCTGCCCAATATTCACTAATGGAAGACGTGGTTTGTAGATCTGCCCAATATTCACTAATGGAAGACGGGGCTTGTAGATCTGCCCAATATTCACTAATGGAAGACGTGGCTTGCAGATATGCCCAATATTCACTAATGAAAGACGTGGTTTGCAGATATGCCCAATATTCACTAATGGAAGACGTGGCTTGCAGATATGCCCAATATTCACTAATGAAAGACGTGGTTTGCAGATATGCCCAATATTCACTAATGGAAGACGTGGCTTGCAGATATGCCCAATATTCACTAATGGAAGACGTGGCTTGCAGATATGCCCAATATTCACTAATGGAAGACATGGCTTGCAGATATGCCCAATATTCACTAATGGAAGACGTAGCTTGTAGATACGCCCAATATTCACTAATGGAAGACGTGGCGTGTAGATGTTCTCCAATATTCACTAATGGAAGACGTAGCTTGTAGATACGCCCAATATTCACTAACGGAAGACGTGGCTTGTAGATACGCCCAATATTCACCAATGGAAGACGTGGCACGTAGTTGCACTATGTATTCTGCATGAGAAGGTGTATAGCCGTATTGATAACCCACACCTGACTCGTGTATTATAAAGTCACTGCTGTGGATGTATTTAGCACTTTTGTTGATAGCAACCCCGATTATGGACGACAGAAACATTTAAACCAATGAATCAAAACCTTTTTCAGTTCCCTATCGAGCAAACATTTTCAACAGATACACCCCAAATCCCTCTGTCCTGGGCTTTCCGTACCAGTTATGTTCATGTCTTTCCTATTTACTTGTATGTTTGCCTTGAACACTCTTCTTTGTGTGGGGTTTTGGGCTACATGCACTTCTCTTTCTCTTTAGATTTCAGAACATAGCATTTCATGTAATGGCGTTGGTTTCGTTTCGTTTCTGTCTGGGTGTAGTAAATGTGTCATACTTATATTGGTCTTTATTGACTGCAAGAGCACATCGTGCTTTGGTGCTGGCTTCCGGCAAGAAGTCCAA
Organism: Ariolimax columbianus; assembly: GCA_036924085.1. Classification (NCBI taxonomy): domain Eukaryota; kingdom Metazoa; phylum Mollusca; class Gastropoda; order Stylommatophora; family Arionidae; genus Ariolimax; species Ariolimax columbianus. The sequence goes on from JAVGWX010000004.1 coordinate 109,685,981, forward strand.
TGCAGTATCTGTCCCATGCGTCTATCTGAGCGAATGGGGATATCTTGTTCTTAGCAAAGCCCATTGCGTTTTCGTTTTGGTTATTGTTCAAAGGTTTGCTGAACCACAGTTAGTACAGTCGGCAAATTCAGCAGAACCTAAAGTCCCACATGCATCAACGAAAGCACTACCATCAACACACAAAGCACCTCTACCTCGACAACCCAGTGGGTTGATGTAAGTATATTATTTGTCTTCTTCGTATTGCTATTTTGAATCATTGCGTTACTACGATATTGTCATCATGGTCTGTTATTTACCAATTTATACTAAACGTTGAGGCCGCCACTCAAATACACATCCATCTATTGTCACCTTTTATGATAAAATCGACGGGGCACAGCGATCTCCTTCTTCCCTCTATGTGGTCTAAGGAAACATTTGAAGGCACATTGAAACCCCAAATTCACATTTTGAGTTTTCAGGACTTTTTTTTGTATGTTTAAGTTATTCTTCGCCGAACGATTTCAGGTGTCAACTTTAATATATCGAAAGGAAGCAGGATACTAGTATGACGTACGAAGAGTCAAAACGGCTTATCAAAGCCAGATACATGACCAAATGGGAAACCGAACATACTGGTTACACCAAAAACGATGCCTATTACCAGTTGAACCGAAGAGAGCAGGTCGTTGTCTTCAGACTTCGCACTGGCCACAACAGACTGAGGTACCACCTATTCAACAAATTGAAGATAGGTGGTACCGACGAATGCCCGTGCGGTACCGGTAAAATGACCGCTGAACATCTGCTGCAGAACTGCCCGACATACGAGGATCAGAGAGAGCAGATGTGGCCATCACCAGTGGAACTGCAAGACAAGCTCTATGGCAGTGGTGACAGCCTCAGGATGACCGCCGCTTTTTTCGAAAAAAATATGGTTACTGTCTGACTGCGTACGAAGAAGAAGAAGAAGAAGAAGAAAGGAAGCAGTAGTTAGTCTGAATCTATTGGTATTTGTATACGAGTAGAGTTTGTCCAGTAACCGCTTGGAATTTGTACATATGTGCGTTATATGTTTATCATTGGTTGGGAATCTTTGAAGTAGACGTTTAGCAATCATTTTATCAGTTTATTTTTTTTAGGTTATTTAATTTCAGAACCATACTTTTCTCATTCAAATTTTTTGGGTCTGTGTTCTGATTTGTCCCAGGGCTTGATTAAAATGTACAGCACATATTATTTATCGGAAAGTTGGTACTCGTACGCATGTCTAGACGTCAAATACTATCTTTTTATCATTACAGTGATGGTTCTGATCAAAGACCTCCACTATTTAACTTTTGGTCTTCAGGTAAGTAACATTGATATCATCATCATTGCTAGCAGCATTTTCGCCATTAAAGATTTTAGAATTTGAAAAGAAATGTCGAGCTACTTCATTCGAGATGAGTATTAGGTTATTAAATATAACACAGAAGAGAAACTACGAACAAGGATTGGACAAGATAGAAATTTGTAATTACAAAACAGTGAGTGACTTTGGTTGGACAATTAAGTATGAACAGCGATTGGATGAGAGCAGGTATTAACTTAACTTAACATAACGTCTTTATGCTGGTTTAGAAGACTCCGCAGAGTATGTATACAGCCAGTTACATTTCCATTATCCTGCTTTAAAAGCTTTCTATTACACCAGCGAGGCCGAAAGGGGGATCCTGCAGTTTATGCAGCCCAGGGTCTCCATATTCAACGCCCAGGCGTGCGCCCTGAGAGGCTACTCATAGGGTGGCACGCATGGTCTGCCTATGAATGGACACCCGTTTCTGTCAACAATATTGCCATCTGAACTTTTTCCAATGTCAAACGTGTACCTTATCAAATTCACAAGAGTAGTAAGGGGTGAGCTAGTGGTTAAGTGACGCGGCTCACAACTCGAGTGTGATGGATTCGCTCCCCAATCACAGCACTGGCCGTTACCCCGGGAAGCCAACCCGTAGAAAATGCGGGAGGAAGCAAACCTTCACATAAAATAAATGTCGAAGTCGGATGCATTGGGTCGACAGGAGCAAAATAAAAACATAGTGCAACGCACACCGCCTTGGGTAATAGAGAAATAAGGAGAACGCAACAGAAATATAAAGATATGGAGGCAGTAGATGTAGTTCTGGAGAGCTACAAAAAATAAAATTAAAAAACAATTTAAAAATTGTAAATTCACAAGAAAAGAAAAATTGCACTGTGTGAATTGAAATGTGTAAGAAAAGTAATAGATATTTTCACGTGAAATATCATGAAAAATGTGAGATAAAAAATATAATGAGAACAAATTCTTCTATAGAATACACTTCAAGACAGGAAATAATATGGTTCGTCATCTCGAAAGTATACAACTTAGTGAACTACCACTGCCCGCTTACAACACAGGAAGCTCTGGCTACAAGGCACGAGGAAGACCACATGATATATATCCATATGTCGATATTATCGAAATCCTACAATGATCGATTCAGCACACTAGACCCAAGAAAGGCAACTTTAGCTCATCACAAGTAGATGGGAAAATGAAGTGATGACGAGTATGGGGGAGAAGATCATAGCAAAGATGAAGTTCTTATAGAAGTAACATTTAATGTTGTATTTGTTCCAGGCATTTGGAATTAGCACAGACAACAACAAAAGCCAGCAAAGACTATCGCAGGCGACACGACGAATCCAGTGAATGGCGGATGTTCAAATCTTCGACTGACCGTGGGGGCGTTGTCATCGGCAGTATTTTGTGACTGGACAGTTCATCAAATCACTTAGAATACAGCAGCTGCATCTTTTCTTTTTCTCTTGTCTCCCGTTCACGGTATATAACTTTAAGGATTGCATGATTTCCATTGTCGCCCTTTCGTAAAAAGCTTATGCTTTTTTAACCGTTTTAAATTACGTTTTACATTAGTTTCTCACATATTTGCTTTACGACATCTCTCTAACATATTTGCTTTACGTCAGTGTCTCACGTGGCTGCTTTACGTCTGTGTCTTAGATATTTGTTTTACGACATCCCATTCAGATACTTGCTTTACCTCAGTGTTTCACATATGTGCTTTGCGACATGACTCGCACATACTTGCTTTACGATATCTCTCTCACATACTTGCTTTACGATATCTCTCTCACATTCTTGCTTTACGACATCTCTCTCATATATTTACTTTACGACAGCCCTCTCACATATTTGCTTTACGGCAGTGCCTCCTCTATTTGCTTCTTAATGTCAGTCTTACACATTTACTTCACGCCTGTTTTACTGACAACTGTTTATTACCGAGACCGGAATGAGGAGCAAATAGTAATAACAATGTAACATATCAGGCTTCTTGTAAGAAATACCATTGGAGGGTTGAACATAGAGCAACCTAGTCCCTACTGCAGAACAGAACAAGAGGAGTGACTTTTTTAAATGTTTTGCTACTGTACCAATTTGTTAGCTCGTTTTTCGTTTAATTTTCGTTCGTTCCGTCCTTCATTCACTTTCACACAGCCAAATCACTGACTCCAACAAAGTCACGATAGTGTCTGTCTATGTTGGGATAGTTTACGTTTCTTTCAGTTCTGTTCCATGTGCCCCGGTACAGCAGTCTACAGTTTGAACTTGTTAGTCGTTGCCCCTTTAGCCTTTGATTGTCCTCAGTCTAGATACATGGCAGCAATTTGTTGCAACACCGATCACAGTAATTATGCAAATCTACGTTTCAAATGATTGTATTTGTTTTCTTAGCAGCCTTACCACCACGTTGATCAATACGAAGCATAGGAACACATCTGTTCATGTGCTTTTTTATATGAAGGCTTCATTAAAGCACCTTTTAAAATTCTTGAGAAAGTCACTTTTCTAATAATTCGTTTACCACGATGATAATGCTAGCTTCATCAACATAAACAAGACTCCGATGTCATCTTAACGATATGCTTGAAAGATCACAGTTGTTATGTTCTTTTCTCAACTGGAACTACTTGCGTGGTCACCCCGTTTGAGGAACCAATAACTTTGTGATATCGAGTGCTACAAGTATGTGATAAAAATTAATAATTGACTATATACATGAACTAAAAATATACATGAACTAAAAATATACATGAACTAAAAATATACATGAACTAAAAATATACATGACCTAAATATATACATGAACTAAAAATATACATGAACTAAAAATATATATGAATTACAAATATACATAAACTAAAAATATATTTGAACTAAAAATATGTATGAACTAAAAATATACATGAACTAAAAATATATAAGAACTAAAAATATACATGAACTAAAAATATACATGAACTAAAAATATATATGAACTAAAAATATTATGACCTAAATATATACATGAACTAAAAATATACATGAACTAAAAATATATATGAATTAAAAATATACATAAACTAAAAATATATTTGAACTAAAAATATGTATGAACTAAAAATATACATGAACTAAAAATGTATATGAACTAAAAATATACATGAACTAAAAATATACATGAACTAAAAATATACATGAACTAAAAATATATATGAATTAAAAATATACATAAACTAAAAATATATTTGAACTAAAAATATGTATGAACTAAAAATATACATGAACTAAAAATATATATATGAACTAAAAATATACATGAACTAAAAATATACATGAACTAAAAATATACATGAACTAAAAATATACATGAACTAAAATACACTTAAACTAAAAATATATATGAACTAAAAATATATATGAGCTAATGCGAAGTTCTATCTATCTGTATGTCTGTCTATATATCTACTTATCCGCCTAACCTGTATGTCTTTCTGTCTGTCGCGCTGTCTATTTATTCTCCTCTTTGGTTGATTAAATAATGTATGCCTTGACCATACCGATTTTAAAATGTTAATTAAATTTAAGTTGAATCAAATTTAAACAATTTTCTTTTCTCATTTATTTTCTTTCATTAAATAATATATACATCTTGTTTATATTGAATTATCCGTCCATACTAATAAAAACAATCAAATGACAAGTGTTTTGTTTGTTTGTCATATTAGAGGCAGTTGAATCTGCGCTTGTTTTAATTTGTTTGTTCGATGTTGAATATTGCCAGATTTTGTGTAATATGGATCTTTGATACTTGATAAGAATCAACGCCGGACTACTCATCTAGTGTGACAGGATTGCTGAGCAAACCGGAACATTCATTACAACAACTTCCGGTATGAGAATCAAGATTGAGACAATAGTTTCAGCTCTGAGCTGACCTTATGGGACTTCATTAGACATTGAATCTGACCTTTGTTTACAGATGCCCTGGTCGTGGTCACAGCACTAAAAAGCCAGAAAAATACAGAACTGAATGATTTAAGAGCAGTACTCTGTCAACTATGTCAGCAGTCCGCACCAAAAAGAGTAGTGGTACAGTGGGTTCCATCCCACTATAACATTCAATGCAACTAGGAGGCAGACAGGCTGGCAAAAGAAGGTGCAAGATTACCACAACCAGATTCTAGTGTGACCTACGAAGAGTTCAAAAGGTTTATTAGAGCCAGATACATGTCCAAATGGGAAACAGAACATACTGGCTACACAAAAAATGATGCCTATTACCAGTTGAACAGAAGAAAGCAGGTCGTGGTCTTCAGACTCCGCACAGGCCCCAACAGACTGAGGTACCATCTATTCAATAAATGTAAGATAGGTGGCACTGACGAATGCACCTGTGGTACAGGGAAAATGACCGCTGAACATCTGCTGCAAAATTGCCCGACATACGAGGACCAGAGAACGCATCTTTCAAATGTCTGCCCTATCAAATGTCGATGGTACGTGACATGCCTACCATGTTTGTAACGAGTAACGGGGAATCAGGGTTCGATTCCGGAGATTGAGCATGAGAAACGGCTACCACATCCAAGGAAGGCAGCAGGCGCGCAACTTACACTCTCCCGGCACGGGGAGGTAGTGACGAAAAATAACAATACGGGACTCTTTCGAGGTCCGGTAATTGGAATGAGTACACTTGAAACCCTTTAATAAGAATCTATTGAAGGGCAGGTCTGGTGCCAGCAGCCACGGTAATTCCAGCTCCAATAGCGTATATTAAAGTTTTTGCAGTTAAAAAGCTCGTAGTTGGATCTGCTCAGACTGAAAAGAGAAGACTAAATCTCAGATAACGTAGACGCATTCAACCATAACCTAAGAACCAACATCCTGCAGATAGCTATAAAGCACATACCCAACAAAAACATGTCAGCTAACTTAATACAATCCACAGGAAAAGAAAACCAATACGGTAAAAAGAACAAAATACCTGTACCCTGGTGGAATGAGGAATGCACTAACCAAATAAAAAAAAGACAAAAAAAAGCTCTAAAGAAATACAGGAAATACAAAACGGAAGACAACCAAACATTTTATCAAACAATTAAAAAAGAAACAGAGAAAGTAATAGAAAAAGCGGTACTTGTGCGTTAATTCGCCCATTCTGAAATTCTGTGACCACACGGGCTTCCGTGCAGAAATGGTTGTGTGTCTGGCTGTTAGGGTGCAGTTTGGTTGGGTACAGTTTTGTTGTTTTGTGTGGGCCCAAAGAGGAACATTAATGCTGGTTTGTGAGTTGTGTGGGCAATTGATGAATTTGCACAGACCCCACGGAGGTTGCTGTTCCATTTTATGGCAGCATTATTGGCAGTTCCTGGCTCTGATTTGCAGAAAGCAATGCTAGTCATCTCTTTACTCAGTGCATGAAGAGAATAGTTTCCCTAAAGGACAGACGTGTGCCCTCTAACCACGTGCCAGAACGAACAGGAATGTCCTGCTGACATATGCGACATCTCTAACGATCTTGGTGAACTGTGAGAGACATAACAAGCCATGACATGTTTTTTTGGCACACAGTCGGACGGTGTGTGTGGGTCGTCTTTCCTGCGAAAGCTGCACACAATTTATTTTCTTGCGGTGCAGGACGTCCATCTTCCACGTGCGGTGTTGGATCTGAGAGGACATGGGTGTACAGCGCGACTTGAAAAGTGTAGTGCTTCCTGTGGCTACATTCTACTGGGTTTGACCCATTATAATCCGTGGGTGAATTAACGCACAAGTACCCGTGTGGCGATAAACTCGGTAGATTACTCTAGCTTGGCCACAGTGTCTGTGCCACCCGTGCCTTGCACATGTTGATCGGTGGTCGCCGCTTATGGAGTCAATGGGGAAATACGTTGATTGATGATGTAGCGGACCCACACTACACTTAGCTCATCTGTTATGTAGCAAGTGGTTGTGACAAGTTCACGAACGCTACAGTGTGTATATGTGTAGGTGTGTAGATATGTAAGTATGGGTATAGATATATGTGGGCATTTTAAGTTACACGTATGTATGTATATATAGGTTTATATATGTATATCCCTTCTGTGGGCCTCCTTACCACTATATACGTATACTTAATATAATTATACTACTACTACATCAACCTTATTTATCTATAATTATTTAATCAAGTATCTACCTTTCTATTTGGGGGGGGGGGGGGGGGGGGTATATATATATATATTTAAATACCAGACTAGGTACAAACAGATACACACATGCATCCAAGCACTGGTTTATGCGTCTTAGTATCGTCCAAATTGACTACGGTCTAGGGCGGAATAGGCGCGCCTCCACCAGTAGAAACTAATGAGGCAAACACATACAATTTTTTTTTTAATTTTAAAAAAGGCGCAGGTGGGCGGTTCGGCTCGCGCCGGTTCACTGCCCGTTGTCTCCTGCCCTACCGTCTGCCGTCTCTCTCCCACGGGTGCTCTTCGCTGATCGTCCCGGGTGACCGGCGCGTTTACTTTGAAAAAATTGTATTGTTCAAAGCAGGCCTCGGCTGCCTCAATAATGGTGCATGGAATAATGGAATAGGACCTCGGTTCTATTTTGTTGGTTTTCAGAACTGGAGGTAATGATTAACAGGGACAAACGGGGGCATTCGTATTGCGGCGTTAGAGGTGAAATTCTTGGATCGCCGCAAGACGAGCTACTGCGAAAGCATTTGTCAAAAATGTTTTCATTAATCAAGAACGAAAGTCAGAGGAGCCACCAACTAAAGACTTAGTACCTGGTCGGGGTGTCGAAAACAGTAGAGCAGCCACCTCACTGTGAACTGTCGAGACTCAACCAATGACCATGACAGCTGTCCGCACACCAGGCGAACAACATCTCTGTGACATTACCAGGCTTGTCCTCTGGCTAAATGCACGTCGGCTACGATATCTACCTCTGTACGTTATCAGCCATATAACTATCATGCTGGACGCAGAAGAGATGCAGACCAGCGGACATTGCACACCTGCCCCACTGTGTCAACACCCCAGGTGGCGGGGAATGCTAGGCGTACCATCCCTGCATAGAAGCCAAGAAAATAAAGGGAGAAAGAGATACCCCACTCACATGCAAATGCTACGCTTCTGGCAGGACGTGACGATCCTGGGATACAGACACACTGGACTGCCTCTCTTCCGGGTAAACCAGTCCATCTCATATATCATCTCATATATCATCTCACATATCATCATTGCACCCTATAGGCACGAGTAGTGAAGACTCGATAGTCTGGTAAGACAACTTCCATAAGAGAGACAACTCTGAACATAAACAACTGTTGCCTTGCAGATAAGCTGGGGACAGCCAAAGGCTAAGGAGGGCATCCCTACAGAAACGCCTGTTGAAATCGGATGCACGGGGCCGCAAGCCTAACAAAACAGTGCAACGTAAATCGCAGCATGATGGCAGTACAACCTATTAGAATAACGCATGGCGCTCATCCGGCGGAGTCCCGCCAGGCAGCGATAGTGCCGGGCCTCACGCCTCGAAGGGGCCCACCCTTGAATACTGGTGGTCACCCACCCATGTGTCGTGGAGTCAAGGCACATGGCTTTGGGGCAACTTCTATTGGCCAAAACCTCAAGACCCTCAAAATACTACAGTGGAATGCGGAGGGAGTCATTAACAAAAAACTTTCCCTAACACATCACCTGCATGAAGGTAAGATTGACGTGGCATGTATCCAGGAAACGCACCTCAACAATAACCATAAATTCTCAATCAGAGGATACCAGACCTTCCGTCTAGATAGAGAAGGCCACAAAGGAGGGGTCCTGATACTGACCAGAAACTGCATACCGAGTAGCGCGGTATCTGTCAATCACACCGGACAAGCAGAAATTGTAGGAGTTGACATAATGGCTCAAGAGACGAAGCTCCGCATTTTCAATCTGTACGGACCACCAAATAGAGACCTATCGCTCTCGAGTATGGAGGTCAGAGACTCCAACTACATAGTAGTTGGAGATTTCAACAGCCACTCGGAGAGATGGGGATACTCTGACACAGACAGCAGAGGTGACGAAGTGGAAGATTGGGAGATAGATGCAAATCTCTCCCTAATCAATAGGCCGGAGGATAGCCCTAGCTTCTATTCAAGAACATGGCATACCACCTCGACTCCAGATTTGGCCTTCTCCACACAGGACATACACCATAAAATAGACCGCCAGGTGCTAAACCAACTGGCAGGTAGCGACCACAGGCCGATCAGGCTAACCATTGACATGGAAGTAGGCCCACAGGAAACAAAACCGCTCCCACGTTGGAATTACAAACGAGCCGACTGGGACAGATTTGCAATCCTGACAGATGGGCTGTGTGAAACCATCAACACACGAAACACCAAAATGAAGCCCATGGTAGAGAGCCTAAGCAAGGCAATAATGCAAGTCGCCACTGAAACCATCCCAAGAGGAGCTAGGAAAAACTATAAGCCCTACTGGAATGATGAGTTGCAGAAAGTGGAAGATGCAGTAACAAATGCTAGGAACATGGCAGAGCGAGAAAAATCCATGGAGGCAAACATCGCCCTCAAAGCCGCCTCGGCGAAGTACAAACACACTCTCAAGCAAACAGCAAGAGAAAGCTGGAAAAATAAAACGGAAAGTCTAAACCTGGACAAAGACGGGAACAAGCTATGGAAGCTAGTCAGAGCCATGAACGACGAAACCTCGTCAAATAAACAAATTACTATCAAGCAGGGCGAGAACTTGATCACAGGTAAGAAAGCCGCAAACGCCTTTGTCGATCACTATGCCAGAGCAAACCACATCGAGGTCCCTGCAGATAAGCATACAGACATTAGCGAAGAGCTAAAGGGACACGAAAACATGAATACGGCTCCTGAAGAGCACATGATGGCCAAACTAACAATGCGCGAAATGGAAGAGGCTATGAGAACACTAACGAAAAGGAAATCTCCCGGAAAAGACGGGATAACAAACGAAATGCTGATGGGGCTGGGCCAAACAGCGAAGAAGAAACTGCTATCGGTCCTGAACCAAAGCTGGAAAAGGGGAATTGTACCACAGGCATGGAAAGACGCAATACTGGTACCAGTACCAAAAACAGGAAAGGACAAAACAGATCCAAATGGATACAGGCCCATAAGGCTACTGAGCTGTGTCGGCAAGCTGATGGAACGGATGATAAACACCAGACTGATGTGGCATCTGGAAGAAAAACGAATACTAATTCCACAGCAAGCCGGCTTTAGACAGCACAGATCCACTGAGGACCAGGTCATCCTCATAGCCCAGGAGATAGAAGATGCCAACCAGGCACAGAAACACACAGTAGCTGTTTGGGTGGATCTGGAAAAGGCATTTGACAAAGTCTGGAAAGATGGACTTAGAGTCAAGCTAAGAAGAAGCGATGTCTGTGGGAAGATGTACAAGTGGATCAACCACTACCTCAAACAAAGAACGGCCAGAGTCCAAGTACAAGGGCAGATGAGCAAAAAGGTGACACTCGAGCAGGGAGTACCCCAAGGGCGAGTATTGTCACCCACACTCTTCCTGGTATATATAAACGATATTACAGAGAATATACCAAGAAGAGTCCATAGCTCAATGTTTGCAGACGATCTGGCTATGTGGACCTCTGAAAAGAATCTCACCATAGCAAGAAATCGGATGCAGAGGGCCCTAACATCGCTGGAAGAGTGGGCGAACTCATGGCTGGTCAAAATAAACGAGGAGAAAACCACATGCACAATATTCTCGCTTTCATTAAAACCCCAAAGTACCAAATTAAGTCTAAATGGCAAAATCCTGCAGCCAAACGACAACCCAACCTATCTGGGAGTCACATTTGATCGGCGCATGACATGGAAAAGTCAGATTGAGGAAAACCGAATGAAAGCCAGAGAAAGAATGGCAATCATGAGGAAACTTGCTGGCACAAGCTGGGGAGCAGACCACAACAGACTGAGGTACCACCTATTCAACAAATTGAAGATAAGGTGTACCGACGAATGCCCGTGCGGTACTGGTAAAATGACCGCTGAACATCTGCTGCAGAACTGCCCGACATACGAGGATCAGAGAGAGCAGATGTGGCCATTACCAGTGGAACTGCAAGACAAGCTCTATGGCAGTAGTGACAGCCTCAGGATGACCGCCGCTTTTTTCGAAAAAGTAATGGTTACTGTCTGACTGCGTACGCAGAAGAAGAAGAAGACACTTGGTCATTGACTGACTAATAGCTCTCTCTTTATTCGTTGGGACTAATAGGGAACGGGTGCTGGTATTAGACCCTCGGAAGACAGGTCAGTTTTACCCTACTAATGATAGGGCGTTGCTACGGTAATCCTGCTCAATTCGAGAGGAATCACAGGTCTCAGACTCTTGGTCCACGTGCTTGGCTGTCAAGCCAATGGTGCGTGGCTACCATCTGAGGGTTTACGGCCGAACGCCTCTAAGCCAGAATCCCGCCCTGAATCTCAGCACCACTGCGACGGGAGGCAACGATATAGTTGGGACCTGGGACTCGCGTCTCAGCCCGACCCGTTCGAGCCGCAGAAAGAGATCTCTGCCGTCCCGCCGATCAAAGCGGACGGGGAGCTGCTCGATATTCACTCCATACGACGTTGAGGTGTGAAACCACTAGTAGAAGACTTAGTTCTCGGTCGGGGTGTCGTAAGCAGTAGAGCGGCCACCTCACTGCGAACTGTTGAGACTCAGCCCTTGATCGTGAGATATGTTCGCACACCAGGCGAACAACATCTTCGTGCCATGACCAGGCTTGTCCGCTGGTTAAATGCACTCCTGCCTCGCTCTTTATCTCTGTCTGCTATCAGGCATCCCAATGGACGCAGAAGAGATGCAGGCCAGCGGGCATTGCACCTCTGCCCTATTGTGACAACTTCCAAGGTGGCGGGGAATGCTAGGTGTACCATCACTGCAGAGGAGCCGAGAGAATAAAGGGAGCAAGGAGATACCCCACTCACATGCATATGCTACGTTTCTGGCAGGACGTGACGATCCTGGGACACAGACACACTGGACTGCGTCTCTTCCGGGATACTTGAAAAACTAGTACATACAGTCCATCATATCATCACCACACCCTATAGACACGAGTGGTGAAGACTCGTTAGTCCTGCAAGGCAACTTCTCTAAGAGAGACAACTCTGACCACAAACAACTGCTGCCTTGCAGATAGGCTGGGGACAGCCAAAGGCTAAGGAGGGCATCCCTACAGAAACGCCTGTTGAAATCGGATGTACTGGCTTAACGAAACAGTGCAACGTATATCGCTGTATGATGACAGCTGCGGTTCAAAAACGCATGTAAGCGGAACATGGAGGATCTGGGTATGGATCTGACATCTTGGAAAGACATAGCTGCAGTCCGATCTAAAAGGAGATGCAACCTGAAGAGCCAACTCAGGCTGTGCGAAAATATGCTCATGCAACACAGGGAAGTGAAGAGACAACGCCGAAAGGAAAACAAAAACCAAACACTCAGTAAAAAGTTGCTACTCCAAGGTCCCGTCAACCTATAGTCAGACATGACTGAAAAAGGGCTACTGATTGAGTGATTGCTCACGCAGGAAGAGAGACTCAAACCGGTCTCGCAAGGTATGAGACAAACGCTGTATGGAGATAAAACAGCCCCACAAACAACAGGTGTCATTTGTAAGAGAAATCGAGACCTTGATCTGAAGATGAACGAAGAGGTAGAGTAGTCCTGAACAACATCAAGCCACGAAAATGGCTGAAAAAATAATAATAAAACCGTAAGATTGGTCTAATGAACTGTTTGTTGTAAGAACAACATTAATAATAATAGTAATAATATAAATGATAATACAATTTCTAATTTGAAACCGGGAATTTCAACCTTTTAGTTGCAATCTTTCGTATAGAAATCAAATTTATTTATGTAGTCATCTGGCTACCCTCATGACGTTAGAGAGTTTCTGTTTATTTCCTGCCACGAATTTATATTCAAATATTCGATATATGTGTACTAAACAGTCAATATACCGGTAAAGTGTAACGAATTCTCGTTTTCAGTATGTCTACTAACCCTATTGTGCAATATGTTGTTGTAAGAGGTGATTTAATTACAAAACTGAAATGGTCAATTGGTTCTGTTATAGCACAGGCTTGCCATTCCTGTAGCGCTGTGGTCCACATGTATTATAAAGACAACCTGACACAGGAGTACCTCAGAGACCTCGACAGAATGCACAAAATTATTTTAGAGGTAAGAATGAAATAATTCATTCTTTGACATTTAATATCAGTTGTTTGTTCAAATATTTCACGTACATCTACAAATACAAATTATGAAAAGCTGACCTATAAGTTGAATTTAATTTGCATCACCTACAAAATTAATAATTGTTACTAATTATTATTATGATAATAAAAATTTCCAGTTTTACAATTTGTCAATCAGGTAGACTGAGTAAACATATTATTACAAATTCAATAATATTATAATGCAGCCTTAATAAATAAAACTAAAAATATACTTGTACTATTATTAGCGACCTCCAGTCCAAATCCACTGCACATCAGGTTATGACATAAGACTTGTGTTGTTCAGTATTTTCCCTCAACACATAATGTCTGCTGTCTCCAGCTTTATTGGTTGTTGCTTTACTTTGCTACGGATCTGTTCTAGCAGTAATTACAGAGAATTGGTCAGGGTCTATGTCTAACACTAATTTAACTAATTAGTAGTCTAATTACATAGGATTGGTCAGCAAGTCAGAGTCACTATGTCTAGCACTGATAACAGAGAGTTGGTCATGATCCATGCCTATTATCTAACACTATAACAGAGAGTTGATATGAATGTATTATTGATTGATTGTCTTTTTGTTTTCATTGAAATGTTTGAATGTTGTAGTAATGGTGATAGCTGTGTATGTTATTACATTTAGCAAACATGTCTTAAAGTTAATGAAATATTTACATGTTAATGGTGGATATTTCCTAACAAATATGTTTATGCTTGTACATTCTACCAGGCAAAAGATGAAGAAAGTCTGAGAAAGCTTTCAGAACTTCTAACGTCTGAGAGCATTGGCCATAAGATGTGGATAGAGCAGCCAGAGAACTTCCCAACATGCATTGCAGTGAAGCCATATAGAAAAGACGATGTCCAGAAGTTTTTCAAGCAATTCAAGCTACTTAGATAGTCAACAGAAAAATGTTGCTGTGATAACCAGGACCACATCACTGCACTTTGGGCATACCCATAGGCACTGTCTCTTTAAGCAGATAGGAAACAGTGGACCCATCGTTCCTATAGCTGGATGATTGTACACACTCATTCTCCGTCCTCTTAAATGCTCAACATTGCATGACCAACATCTGACTTCGAACTCATGCAACCTGTGTATAGCTAATTCATCTGTTGCAGTGTCATCATGTTACATATGGGATGTTACATATGGTTTGAGTTTCTATATTGGGGACATAGAAATAGTGTGACCAGAGCTAACAGTAGAATGACTGGATAAGAGATCTGCAGGTTGAATGTGTCAGATGTGAACATATTGGTGTTGATGTTTGTTATTGAGTTTTATGGTATAAACCTGGGTTGTGTAGACTTCTTGTTCTCTTTATGAACCATAAGACCTCCCCAGTAGTCAAACCCTTTACAGAAAACCTGTGCCTGATCACATACTACATTGTTGCAGTGATGATTTCCTTAGTTGTTTTACAAGCTAAAGTTGCAAGCCTCATTTATGTAGAGTGGGTTGTTGTGAAAACCACTTGTACTGAGTTAATTCAATTCTTGATGTTGCTCTTCTGACATCCTGAAGTGTACTTGGGAAGGTGGACTGGGTTCCTACTGACCGATGTGCAATGTGAGATTCTTCTGTAAACTTACCGCTATGGCAATTAGTGTCAATCCCAATCTTGTTTGCCAGACTTCTGAGACATAGCATGTTTCCAGCAACCACAATGAGAACATGAGGCGAGGTCTTTATTAGTATGTTTCACATGAACCTGTTGCTACTCCTGTCTGTGTAAAACTTCTACTGCTTATTGTCATCTTGTTGCTTTTTATGAAGTATATGGCTGCTGCTGCTGTTGGTCCCGTTTTAGGAAATCTATAGCGAAGCATATATTACACTGCCACAGTGGTGATTTCTGTCATTTTTAAAAAGCTACATGTTGAGGTTGCTAGACTGATGCATGCATATTGTCTACGTACAACTTTTACTGCTTATTCTCATCTTTTCACTGCTTGATGTTGTCTTTTCACTGTCTGTTGTTGTTTTTTCATTGCTTATGAAGCAAATAAATAGTTATCACTGCCGACTGCATATCTGGGGAAAGTTGTGGAGCTGGTCTATTGAAAAGTTCTTCCAAATATCCTGTCCTTCTCTTCATCTGTTCATTTGATTGCTAATCAAATTTCCTTCCTATTCTTAAATATAACCATTTACATGCTTTTTTTCCCTGTTAGTGTCTTTTGTACTGTTGTACCTGTCTTTTATATTACCTTTGGCGACAACTTTCTCTGCCTCTCTTGCCAATTTCATCATAAAATTGATCTTATCACTTCTGGTGCTTTCTTTTGTCTTTGTTAGCTTCAGTGTATATTTCCTGATTCTTGGCTTTAGTATTTCTGATTTTGCTTGTTCAGAAATGTCATCTTCATTTTTCTTTCCTTTATCCTTGCTAATCTATCTGTTGTTATCAGTGCTATGTGTTGGCATTCTCTTTTCCCAAGAACTTCTCCACAATTCTCTGCCCATATATTTTTGATCGATCTAACCCCTAGATACCTTTCCTTTTCTATCATTCTAATATTGTTCACTCCCATTCTGTAATTATGTTCCATAATTGATCTACCCATGTGGATGACTGTACATTTATCTACTTTAAACTCTATTTGCCAGCTCTCATACCATTCCCAAATTTTATCTAAATCCCTCATTAATATATCCACCTCTGCTTTAGATGAGACACTTCTGCATAATTTGGTGTCATTTGCAAATTTTTGCAATCATGGATCCAATATCATTGTCTAAATAATTTATATATATCAAGAACAAAATTGGTCCCAAAACCTAGCACTGTGGCACTCCACTTTTTACTTCACACCACTCAGAGTACTCCTTATTTATTCCCATTCTTTGCCTCTTCCCATTAACCAATTCTCTATACATTTGGCAATTTTGCCACCTATTCCATGTGGTTTTAACTTCTTAAACAATCTTTGGTCACATACTTTGGTCACATCAAGAGACACAATGGTCTCAAGAGAACAGTGAAGGAAGGTATGGTGCCAGGCAGGAGAGGAAGGGGTAGACCAAGAAGATGATGGTACCAAGATATCCAGGAATGCCTGGGTATGACTGTGGCGGATGCTGGAGTTTTGGTAAAGGAACGAGTTTCTTTCAGACAAACTGTGATGGGAGCGACGTTCTATAAAGGACATGATATATGAACAATCTTTGATGAGGTACTCTATCAAAGGCCTTTGCAAAATCTTGATAATAAACATCCACTGGCTTCCCTCCATCTATCATTTTAGTAACCTCCTCCTTGAATTCTAATAGATTTGTTAAGCACGATCTCCCTTTAGTGAACCCATGATGACAATTTCCATTTAGATTAAATTTGGCTCAATTTATTACAATGTTTCCTTTGAGTATTAACTCCAACATTTTGCAGACAATGCTTGTTAATCTCATCATAGTTTGCTAGATCTAATTTTTTGCCCTGCAAGTGTGTAAATAAATTAATCTTTTTGCATATAATAATTACATGCTTTGGTTATAGAAATCTTAATTTTGGAATCCAACATTGTCTGCTTAATATAAATTTAATATTGACAAAGAACATTTGATAAGGGGAAATATATAGTATCATTAAATAGTTATGAGAAAATAAATTGTATCCTAAATATATTGAATTAATATTTAGCCATCAGTCAATCAATAACATTTCAGTTTCTAGAGAATTATAGACCTTCGGCAAACAACTGACATACCATCTTATCATGAGCCAATAGTGTCAGCTCATCCCACAACTTTACTGTTTTCTTAATGATTTATTAGATCTCTCCTCTCCAGATTTGCTGTGGCTTGCCATCCTGCAGTAGGGAACTAAAATCATAAACTGCTTTGTAATGCTATCAGGATGATGCCCTAATGTGTGACCTATCCAGCACCATTGACGGTCTTGCATATCTTGTTCTATCACCAGATGTACAGCTCTGAATAGATTGGTAATAGCAATCTTGTTGTACCTTCTCAGTAGTTCAATCCAATGCAGGCAATCATTGACAAAGGTCTGTAACTTCTTTGTCAAGGCATTGGAAGATAGTCATGTTTCAGCGCCTAATAAGTAAAATAAAGTATCCCATAGCATTACTGCCGTAGGGATGTGAGGTGTTAGCGATCTCACATTTCAAAGGCTCGGCTATATGAGGGCATTAGCCATCTCCTCTCCCTCGCCGCTTTTACTTACTGGACCGAACCGGTACCCATTTAAGGCTGGGTCGACCCGGGAGCCATTGCGGTCTGAAAAAAAACATTACCGCCTCAACTGGGGAATGAACCCAGGACCACTCAGATGCGAAGCCAGCGCGCTAACAACACCTAATAACAACACAATATTCTTATATGTCAATTTATTCTTGATTTATTTTTCGTTTATTTTGGTATATATCAGCTGTATGTATATGTAGAATTTGATATTATTTAGCCATTGCGTAATGAAAATAAATTATTTAAAATTATTACATGTACTTGAAATTTGTGTGTGCTTTGTTTGTAAATGTATTACACATTATGTTACTTTATCTATTTTAAATACATGTTCACATACACATAATGACCATGGGATATCATATTGTAAAACAACCAATCTATATAGCTCAACTTAAATCAGTCAAAACTTACTGGACAAGACCCTCACCTTAGCTTCATCGTAGCATTCCCGGAAACGGGCTGTTTCATGGCAGCCTGGCTAACAAAGTGAGGGATTGATGTGATCCTAGTGGTAGTGAACCACATGCAGATGAGGCCAAGCAAAGCATAACCGCCGGGAGGACTTCGGACAACCTTCATCAGCACGTTCGGGATATCAGGAAAGCTACTGCAACCTGCCTTTTCAGTGCGCACAAAAGAGTAACCCACTCATTGTGGGCATTCGCAAACAACAAAAACAAATCAATCATATCTTGGCCTGATTGACTTCTGTGTTTGATTTTTCATATCTTAATCTTGCAGCTGTGTCTTCCTACATGTGCACAAATTAATTAAATTCATTAGATGAGTTGTTTTCCCCAAAACTGCACAGATCTATAAGAGAAGATTTAAACAATGGTCAAGTTCATCACTGGATCTTGTCTGGTGGTGTAAATGTCAAATATGTGATCACAAGAATAAGAAGTAATTATTTTCTCAAAACAGTTCAAACATTGTCACATTTCCACAACTGTCATTTATATTCTATAGTTTGACATGTCTTTGGTGATGCTTACAATACGATTACAGCCAAATTTCATTGGTCACACACTGTCTGAACAGTTATTATCAGGATTATTCTTATTCAGTGTTGGTCCAGAAAGGGACGCTGTGTTGTTTACAGCGAGGCTGCCCCTTTTTGCTCAACACACCCATGTTTTAGCTGACATTTTTGGATACTAGATTTACTTTCCAACTTCAATCCTTATTCTATTAGCCAGACTAATCTAGTGCAGCCTGTTTTCTAGGGCCGTCGCTTATATGCAAGTAGGGTCTTGGTCAGATCTTGCTCGCTGACCCTGATGTGCTGCTGTCAGCTCTTTCACTGTCTGTTTGCCTCCATATCACTGTTTATTCAACCCATTAAGCTCCATTTTTGTGTATTGCCTTTTGTTTGTATAGGGGACATAAAGATACTTAACTAAAGAATTGCACTTAACATGCAGTGAGAGATTGTAGGTGTGGTTATTTGAGGGATAACCTATATGGTGGCCAGAGAAGCATGTGGCAGACCAGAAAGCTCATGAGGAAAATTGCAATTGTTTGAAAGATAAACTGTATCATGGCTAGAAACGACTCAGACATGAAGTCAAGTTTATATTAAAGTGAATTTAAATGTAAAATAAGAAGAACATTTAGAACAATTAAATAGTTATCAATGCAAAGGTAAAAAATATCCACCCACAACATCAACTTGTCCTAAGAAGGGAACCAGCTATAACCAAGAATGTATAGTCTGTGGACCACTGGGTCACCTACTCAGGCTCAATTAAAGATAGGGATAGTTGTCTCTCAATTAATCTATCTCTCTTTATGGCTTTGATAAGGTCTTCTTTTTCTGAAAGGGGATTGTTTGTTCTTATGTTGCTCCCTCTTTTTATAACTTGTCTGCTCTCTTGTATCCTGGAATGCCACATTGTGATGGCATGCACTGTACTACTACCCTTCTTTTGACTTTTTGTTCACCTAAGGCTAATTAAAGCTCTGCAGTTTATCTAACAGGCGTATTCAACTGCAACCGGACCCAGTGGCTTTATTATAAACATATGAAAGTTACATCATCTGGTGTGACAGAATTAAATATAGCAATTGTTATGGAGCAAACACGCCACAGGGTTAGTTAGAATAAGTCGTCATAGACATTCAGACATGCATCCACTGCTTGGGTAAACGGTGAATGCCGTCTGAAAAAAAGACTGGTTGCTCTTTGAACCACTTGGTCACTGAGGCCATGACGTCTGCATCAGAGTCGAATCTTTGTCCCTTCATAAATTTTTTTAAGAGTCCAAACAAATTTAAGTCACAAAGGGACATATTGGGTCTATAGGATGGGTGTAGTAGTACTTCCCAACTTTTCTGTGCGAACGCTTTCTGAACAATGTTCGTGACATGTGGACGCTCATTGTTGTGAAACAGAATCACACCACACGAGAACATGACGGATCATTTATTCTTGATTGCTGTATGCAGCTTGTTTAGTGTGTCATTGTAGCAGATGGCATGGATGTTCACGCCAGGCTCTTTAAAGTCTACCAACAAAAGTCTCATGGTAAAAAAAAACCTGTCAGCATAACCTTTCCCAATGGAAATGTGTGACGAATTTCTTTGTAAAAAAACATGATTAAGATGTGTTCTGTTTTCTAGAATCAACTTCACTGCACTTTGAGCATACCCATAGGTGCTCAGTCTGTCAGCAAATGGGAAAGAGTATAGGTACTGATGGTTCCTGTAGCTTATTGTTTGTACACACTCCTGCTCTGTCCTCTCGTGTGTCCCGGCCGACCCTTGCTTGATTTCAAAGTTTTACATTATGTGGTTTGCTAATTCATCTATTGCTGTATCATGATCTAACAGGTAGTCATTGACACCAACTGTCCTTCATCTATGACCAGGCCATATCATGCCAGCCTCAAACACCCCTGAACGATTAACATGTCTTCTTTCCAATATCGAGGAGGTCAGAGCAGCGATTAATCAACTATCACATGGGATGACTCAAAGGTGAGGACCTGATATCAGCTGAGATCTACAAAGGAGGCAGCTGTACCCTAACACAGAGACCAACTGAGTTTTATAAAACAATATGGACCACAGAGACTGTCCCACAAGAACTGAAGAATACTACCATAATCCATTTATACAAGCGAAAGGGATACCGCCAATCTCGGATCAACTACAGATGAATCTCCCTCCTATCAAATGATGGCAAGATACTGGCACGAGTTCTCCTCATCCGATTGATTGATGACCGAGAGAATGATCTTCTTTCAGAGAGCTAATGCAGCTTCAGATCGGGTGGCGAACTGTGAATATGATATCTGCGGCTCAGCAACTCCAGGACAAATGTCAAGAGTAGCATCGTGGGCTGTACATGTCTTTCATAGACCCGACATAGGCTTTTGACACCCTCAACATAGATTGACTTTGGAGAATCTGGGCAAAATTTGGATGTCCAAGCAGATTCACTAAGACCGTCAAACAATTCCACGAAGGTATGAATGCTCATGTGCTGAGTGATAGGGAAACGTCAAATCCCTTTCCTGGCAAGCAGGGCTGTGTACTAGCCCCAACGCTCTTGAGTATAATGTTTGAGCAATGCTCATCGATAGCTCTCGGGGTTGCATTGATAACATAATAGAGATGCAATGCAGGACTATTGGAAAACGTTTCAGTCATAGGCGACTGCAGGCTCACATCAAGTTAAAGGACACAACTAAATGAACTTACGTTTTGCTGATGAATGTGCCCTGACAGTCAACACAGAAAGAGACATGCAGACATATGTGGGCACGTTCTCTAAAGACTGACATGTTTGGTTTCACTATTAATAACAAAGAAAAAAACAACCAAAGTAATGTTTAACTCTGCCCCGAGTCAATGAGCGCCTTCAATCAGCTTATCTTGGCACCACTCTCTCTAGGGAAACTACCATTGACGCTGAGATCAGCAACATAATCTTCAATTCCTTTGATAGGCTACGTAACAGTGTGTCAGATCGGAAGGGTCTTAGCCTTAATACAAAACTCAAAGTCTACCAAGCCATTGTGCTCATCACCCTTATTCATGCCAGTGAGACTTGGACTGCGTACAGCAGGTATGCTAGAAAAATAAACCAACATCCATAGGAACTGTCTCCGTAGATTTTTGAGAATACAATGACAAGATAGGGTACGAGACACCGAGATTCTCACAAATGCAAAATTGCTGAGTATCCAAACACTTGCAGAAGACTCAGATCAGGTGGGTAGGCCACGTCCGGCGTATGTCAGATAACTGCATCTACAAACAACATATGTATGGCGAGATGTAAGAGAGCATGCGTCTGGTTGGTGGGCAAAAGAAGCGCTTCAAAGACTTCCTCAAAATGTCTTTTACACGCTTCAACATCGATTTAAACTCATGCAAGTGCTTGGCGCCAGGCATGACCTTCAGAGGCGCCTCCACAATTAAAGGGACGCAGGAACTTCGAGGTACGGATAAAACGTACTGTATGAAAAGATAAAACGACATTCACATGTCCAACCTTGACCTTAAAGTGCAGTCTGTGTAGAAAGGGATTTCTGTGTCAGAATTGTACTACCAGCCATCTCCGAAATCACAGGTGAGGTGCAACACAACATATCTGATTGATGTTGTAATCATCGCTTACGATAGACGGCTATTAGTAATTACAATTAGGTTATTTCTAGGACTTCCAAATTTCACACCTTATCATAATTAGTGTGACAATAAAGGGGAACAATCACGTGATATAGAAATAAGGAGAAAGCAATTGCGAACGTTATTAAAGGGAAATTAGAATAAAACACTGAATGTGAACAATTTATTTGGTTATCTTCCCTGCTATATTTGCGGCCATTAATTTCTTAGCTGATTCGAATGCTGTCATATGAAAGGATCGGTTAGCTGGTCATCTGTCACACAAATGTACATGTTTGTCTAGTTGGTATAAATTAAGAGTTCTGTACCACATAATATTGAGGTGCCTGTTGACTGACAGAAGTGTGTAAGGGATAGTACCTCAGCCATCTCCTAAATGGCCAGGATCATATTCGGTTCCCCCACTTCTTTCACGTATGGCTCATAGAGTCTGCCTGTGCACAGCAGCGCCACTCCTCTGACAAAGGCTTTCGCTAACCGGCTAAACTACGTGAATGAACAGACAAAAGGGGAAGTCCACCGCTGACCAGGCACACGGCTGCTGGCGAATCAGACGGAGTACCGACATAGTCGGCAACGCCTTCGAAGGCAGGAGCCTGATTGGCCTGGTATCGGGCTAAGAGCGCACCGGGGACCGAGACCGGTAAGCGGCCAGAACAACGTTCAGAAAGAAAAGGAAACTACTGAACGCTAACATGCCAAAAAAACTCATGACAGTGTATACATACAGAACTCAAAGATCTTATGGTGAAGCCCTCGGGCCAGGCAGATCATCGACACCAACTGAGGAAGAGGACACTTTCGGAACCAGTACAAGTAATAGAGATGATGGCCAAGAGCTTGACTGCACTAAAATGGAGAACTCAGAAGACGGAATAAATAACTATGTTAAGAATGGGCACCTGGAACGTCAGGAGCCTATACCACGGGAAGTTATTCATGGTTGGGCAGGAGAGGGAGAGAACCGGGATTGACATCATGGGAATATCGGAGAACAGATGGGCAGGTCATGGACACATTTTCTTTGGGAGGGACAGAAGTGGTCACAGTGAGGTCGATTTCCTCCTGTCCAGGAGGCCAGCACCTTCGTTACTTGAGTATTACTCGATAAGCGACGAGGTAATTGCGATTAGGGTTAAAAAAATAAACCTCACAGTAATACAGGTTTACACACTGACATCAGCATAAGATGATTGTGACATTTAGGATCTCTAAAACACTTTGCAAGACGCATTAGATAAGACAGAAAAACAAGGCACCCTTATCATCATGGTGGATTTTAACACGAAAGTAGGGGCAGAAAGAACAGCAGAAGAAAGAAGTGTACGAGGATCCTTTGATCTTGGACACAAGAACGAAAGAGGAGAGAAAATAGTTGAGTTCTGTATGAAGAATAACCTCACTATTGCCAGCACTCTATTTAAGCATCATCCGAGGCGATTGTACACATGGACCTCCCCCGATGGCAAACACAGAGATCAGATTGATTACATCCCAGTACAGCACAGATGGCGGTTCAGTGTGTTGTCAACAAAGACGCTTCCAGAAGCGGACTGCGACACGGCTAAGACTACGATAAAACTACGAAGGGTGAACACAAGTGCACAACCAATATGTTTCCATGTCCAAGCAATACAATATCAATATAACGTCGAAATACAAAACAAGCTTGAAGCCCTAATGGCAACGCAAGAAAACTTGTCTACTGTAGAATTGGTGTCACAAGTGAGAGAAGCACATCTCAACAGCATTATTCCTAAGATAGTGCGTAAGAAACAGAACTATATTACAGAGGAGACACCGCGACTCGTAGAGGCAAGAATAAACTGAGACAGGCAGGAACAGAACGAAATATCGACAAATACAGAAATCGCACAAGAGAAATCAGGAGAAAGATTAGACAGCAAATAATAGACACATGTAACAAAATAGAGGTACTCCAGGGGCAGGGAAAGGAACGTGAATCGTTCAAGGAGATTATATCTCTGACTGGAGAATTCCGGTCATCTCTGCAGGCAATAAATGACAGAAACGAGGCAGCTATGACAGAAGGCAAAGACATTCAAGAAAGATTGGTGGAATACTGCGGAGAGATGAAAGGGGCAACACCAAAAAAAACCGAAGACATGCTAAGAAACAACGAAAAGGAAGAATCAGAACCAACATTGAGCGAAGTTCGAGCAGCGATTAAGGCGCGTGATACAGGGAAAACCCCAGGCTCCGATGATGTACCCGCTGAACTGATACAAGCGGGAGGAGAGGCAAGCATCCGCATATACCATGGCGGTCTGTAATAAGATCTGGCGCAACACAGAATGGCCCAAAGCATGGAAACGATCTGTGTACATCCCCATACCTAAGAAAGGGAATCTAAAGTTATGCACAAACTATTGCATTATTGCTTTGGTAACCCACACTTGCAAGATTTTATTGCGTATCATTATGAAAAAAATAGAAAGAAAGCTATGAAATAAACGAAACGCAAGCAGGGTTCAGACCAGGATGACACACGGGATACGATATCTTCAACATGAGAAACATCATTGAGAAAAGGAAAGAATTCAATACCAACTTGTATGTCTGTTTTATAATCTACACATAGGCCTTTGACTGCGGAAAACATTAGCAAATGTGGAACATTATGAAAGATATGGGCTTCCCAACACATCTGGTTCAACTAATAGAAACCCTGTACAGGGAGCAGCAAGCAGCCGTCAGAATACATGGTGAAACCTCAGATTGGCTCGAGATACACAAGGAAATATGATAGGGCTGCATTCTTTCAACATACCTGTTCAGCATATATGCGAATTGAAGGAATGTAAAGGCAGCTCTAAATTCTAAAGAATTCGATCCTTTCACAATAGGAGGAAAGGGCATAGAACAAATAATTACATCAGTCCAGAAACACAGCGAAGCCCAGAATCTCTACCTGAATACAAAGAAAACTAACATAATGCCAACTGACAAGACAAAACTCCAACCTAAATTCGAGATCGCTGGCGCAGAGATTGAAAAGGTTTCACATTCTGAATATCTGGGATCAATACTAAACAACAATGGCGACTATACAAAGGAAGTAAGAAGACGACTATGGCAATGCAGAAGATAAGGAGTATGCAGAACTTATGGCATAATTCAAACAAGGAGATTAAAACTAAAGATCCCAAGAACATTATTTTTTCCTGTCGTAACCTATGCATGTGCAAAATAGACAATCACAAAAGCAAAAGGAGCGGAGATCGGTGCTTTTGAAACACCGTGCTACAGATGAGTCCTGCAAATTCCGTCGACAAAGAAAGAAACAAATCCATCCGGCAAGACCTGAATGTAGAGGAGGATTGGCTGATAAATGATGTAATGATACGAAAACTAAAGTTTTTTAGATACGTCAAACGACACAACGGACTGAAGAGAGTGGTAATGGAAGGCATGGTCACTGGGAAGACAGGCAGGGACCGACCGAGAAGACGGACTCAAAGACATCCTGGAGACGCTGTATTTGACATTGGAGCAAGCCGGAAGACTGGCGGAAGACATAGTTTCCTACAGACAGGCTGTTATGAGAGCGACGTTCTCCAACGGACATGCTACATGATGATGATGATCTTGAATACACCTACTTACCAATGACTGGCTAATTGTGTTGATGGTTTGCCGACATCAATTGTGTTAACAGTCTGCCGACATCAATTGTGTTAACAGTCTGCCGACAACAATTGTGTTAATAGTCTGCCAACATCAATTGTGTTAACAGTCTGCCGACATCAATTGTGTTAACAATCTGCCGACATCAATTGTGTTAACAATCTGCCGACATCAATTGTGTTAACGGTCTGCCGACATCAATTGCGTTGATGATTTGCCGACATCAATTGTGTTGATGGTTTGCCGACATCAATTGTGTTGATGGTTTGCCGACATCAATTGTGTTGATGGTCTGCCGACATCAATTGTGTTGATGATCTGCCGACATCAATTGTGTTGATGGTTTGCCGACATCAATTGTGTTGATGGTTTGCCGACATCAATTGTTTTTGTAGAATCTTTTTCTTGCCCCCGTTCTGCTGTTTCCATTAGTGGAGTAAATCAAAAATAACATTATTCCGAATGTGGATCCTTCTGGCGGAATACATCAGATGTGAATATATGGATGTTGTTGATCATTCTGGGAATTATGGTGTAGTCTTCTCAGCAAGGATGTAGATTATGGTAGTGTTAGAGCACCCGCTATTTGTGACAAAAGTGCGGTGTTCAGCTCCCGTTACGCTCCAATATACCAAGCAGTGAATGTATACCAGACTTAATGTCAGGGAATATAGAAACGACGAGAATAGGAAATGGCCGTCCGACCTGTTGGACAAGCTGTAACCGCGTGCAATTAAGTCTTAACACTTAGTAGTATCTAGTATGGAAAACCTTTACGTCTGAACAGAGTAGTCTATGTTAGGTCAGGTCAGGTCATCCCGTAACCGGTGAGGTCGTTGGGGCACACATGAAGACATCCCCACAACTCCACGCCATCCCTCTCTGTCAAATGCCGCTGCCTGTGACTCTTCTGGTCGGAGACTGGTCCATTCTTTTATGTTGTCCTCCAATCTCTTTTTGGGCCGGCCTCTTCGTCGTCTGCCATGCATCTTCCCGTGGAGGATTGTGTTTGCAAGACCATTTGATCTCGATATGTGACCGTACCATATAAGTTACCTTCTTTTGACAGTTGCCAAGAGATCTTCGAAAGGCCCTATTGCCGTTGTAATTCTATTTCGAATTTCCTCGTTTGTAACTCGATCCTTGTTCGTGACGTTTAAAAGTTTTCGGAAACATCTCATCTCCAAGATCTGTATCCTTTGTTGAAGGTCAGCTATAACTGTCCATGTCTCACACCCATAGAGAAATATTGACAGGACCAGTGTACGCATTAATCTGATTTTCGTGCATAGTGCTAACCGTTTATCTTGCCAGATTTTGTTAAGCCGTGCAAGCGCCGCTATTGTCTGTGCTATTCTGGCCAATACTTCACATTTTGATCCTTCATCACTGACAATCGACCCAAGATATTTCTTCTTCTTCTTCTGCGTACACAGTCAGACAGTAACCATTATTTTTTCGAAAAAAGCGGCGGTCATCCTGAGACTCTCGCCACTACCATAAAGCTTGTCTTGCAGTTCCACTGGCAATGGCCACATCTGCTCTCTCTGATCCCCGTATGTCGGGCAGTTCTGCAGCAGATGTTCAGTGGTCATTTTACCAGTACCGCACGGGCATTCGTCGGTACACCCTATCTTCAATTTGTTGAATAGGTGGTACCTCAGTATATTGTTTGTTACAGAACCGTCGGTGTATGCATGACCCAAGATATTTAAAACGGTCAACTACTTCGAGTTCTTGACCGTTAGCTTTTATCTTGCTGTTGAAGCCCGTAGCGTTGTTTGTCATTAGTTTTGTCTTTCCAAATTTTATCTCCATACCATAGTCAAGAGCTGTTTCATCGAGCCTTCTGACCCATTCCTGGAGTTCTGCTTCTGAACCAGCAAATCCGTCAATATCATCTGCAAAACGAAGGTTGGTAATCGTTCGGCCCCCTATCTTGACAGTACCAACGTGACCTCCAAGTGCCTCACTCATAATTCCTTCCAGGAATATATTGAAAAGAGTTAGAGAGAGTGTACACCCCTGTCTCACACCAACTGATGTGCGAAACCAGTCTCCTCGTCTCCCATTCACAAGAACTGCACTAGACGCCTTGTTATACAGGTGTTCAAGGACCGTTATAATATTTCCGTTGATATTATACATCCTCATGGTTGCCCAAAGCGCTTTATGCCATACCCTATCAAACGCCTTCTTAAAATCCACAAACACATGATACAGTGTTTGCTGCTGTTCTAGATATTTCTCGCTTAGCAGCCGTAAATTAAATATCTGTTCTGTAGTGCTTCTTCCCTGTCTGAACCCTGCATGCTCCTCGGCAATAATGTTCTCTGCTTGGGGTTTCAATCGGTCGAGGATTAATTTAAGCATGACCTTGCTAGGGTGGCTAATGAGGCTTATTGTTCTGTAATTTTGGCACAGCTTTAGGTTTCCAGACTTATGTAGCGGTATAACTATAGATTTCGTCCATAAGTCCGGCCAGTTTCCTGTCGATCATATTTTGTTACAGATGTGTGTCAGGCCTTCCACCACTACCTCTCCACCTGCTTGTAAGAGCTCTGCTGGTATATTGTCCACGCCGGCCGCCTTCCCTCTTTTCAATGTCTTTACCGCTGCAATTACCTCTTCCTTCGTTATCAGTTGGTTATCCTCTATATTTGTTGGAGTTGGGGGGAATGTTTTCTTAGGTTTTTTTCGCCCTTCATAGTTGTATAGATCGGAACAGTTCTCTGTCCATCTTGCCAGTACATCATTTCCCTCAATGAGACACTTGACGTTTTTATCATGAATCATAAGGTTCCTGCTTTGTCTTGGTGTTACCAGTTCTTTGACCACCGTGTATGCTCCTTTAGCATCATTTCTATTTAATCTCTCTTCGATGTTTGCGCATTGCTCACATATCCACGCTTCTTTCGCCTCTCTTATCTTTTTGTTGTATGGCTTTCTTGACCTCTTTACAACTGCCGACCTCCTCCGGTGGGTGATTGTGTTTTTTTAGTCTATGTAGGCATATTATAACATTTTGATAAGAACATATGTCACATTATTGCAAATATTGATTCCATTTGTATTCCATTGGAAGGTCGACGTTGAACATCAGTTTAACATTTAAAATCTATGGAATGGAGATGAGCTACTTCGCGCAAAACCTTGGACTGTCGTGCAAGGATAATATTTTAAATATACTGGAATTCTTCTTCTTCTTCTTCTTCTTCTTCTTCTTCTTCTTCTTCTTCTTCTTCTTCTTCGTACGCAGTCAGACAGGAACCCTTATTTTTTCGAAAAAAGCGGCGGTCATCCTGAGGCTGTCGACACTGCCATAGAGCTTGTCTTGCAGTTCCACTGGTGATGGCCACATCTGCTCTCTCTGATCCTCGTATGTCGGGCAGTTCTGCAGCAGATGTTCAGCGGTCATTTTGCCAGTACCGCACGGGCATTCGTCGGTACCACCTATCTTCCATTTGTTGAATAGGTGGTACCTCAGTCTATTGTGGCCAGTGCGAAGTCTGAAGACAACGACCTGCTCTTTACGGTTCAACTGGTAATAGGCATGGTTTTTGGTGTAACCAGTATGTTCGGTTTCCCATTTGGTCATGTATCTGGCATACTGGAATTCAATTAGCCAGACCCGTGCCCGATGTCAGGCAAAAGTTATCTTGTTCTGCAGATCTATCTGGTCGGCCCTTAGAGTATGCGGTCCCATGTCTTCCTGATTTGCCTTTCGGATTCACATCTAGCTGTTACTATAATTTCGACATAATTTGTAATGGCGGTGACAGTCCGCCTGAGAGAGACTGCCATGTTTTAGAGCAAACGACATTTCATTACGAGAGTTCAAAGATCGAATGCATCACCTGTACGTGTTAGCACATGATGTTAGGTACATATTTTTTTTAAACACGTCAAAGCCATGCCTGTACTAAATGTTATATGGATGACATATCTAATCCACGTAAACTGTGTGAAAAATGGAAAGGCGAATTTTCTTTTAATGTTCCAATTACTTTTTACGGCAAAAAGTAAACTTCGACCATGAATTTACAATATAGCAATAGACACAGTCGAATAAATTACTAAAATAATAAATGGAAGACATGTTATCTCTGTATACAAACTTAGCTTGAAGAGATCCACAATGGCGTCTACCCTCTTGCCTATGCGATATATGTAGCATGACTGACCTTTAGCCATGACTCAGAATCACATTGACGTATTCATTGCAAAATGTGTACTGATGACGTTAGGTCTTAATTTCTCCATTAGACCACTTCCGTTTTTGCACTTAGAATATATACTCAACGAAAAAAGTTACTTACCATGTAATGTTTTTCATCATATCATTTTTATTTATCGTCCAAAAACAACGAAATGTGGGGAGAAAAAACTTTATTCCATTGTTTGAAACTGACAAAACTTAAAAGAGATTTTCATGTCACATTTGATTGTCTCCGTAACGTCTGCGAACATGGCGGTCATTGACAAAAAAAAAATATAACGCTCAGTACCGAAGCTGCTGTACATTCTGCTGTGTATGCTGTCGTTGCTAAAGTCGATGTTTCAGATTGTACCAGACGTACTCAATTTGTGACAGGTCAGGTGAAATGATTGGCCAGAGCAAGATTTCAATGTTTCTGGCTTGGAGTTCATCCTGCACGACTCTTGCAACATCAGGACGGGCATTGTCCTGCTGAAGCGCAATGTCTGATGCATGGTTCAGCACAAAATGCACGATGTGGTTCCTCACGACTTCATCACCGTAAAGCAAGCCGGTCAAAACACCGTTTGGCTTGGCTTGGTTTCGTTCATTCTCAATCTCCCGCTACCAAACACTGAAAGGGCTTAAGTGGCAGAATGTAGTCCAGAGAACGGAATGCGATGTGTCGTAGTTTACAGCTTCACTGCGATATTTGCACCTTTCGGTCCAACACATCCGACTTCAGCAAGCATTTTTTGAGTACCGTGTTAGCATTCCCTCTTCGATCCCTTCTTCTTAGTCAGTCTGCCCTGCTGCAACCTGTTATCCAGGATCACCGCGTGGAGGTGTAGAAAGGTCTTGGCAGCTTTTGTTTCGCTGGCCCTGACGCTAGCAGTCAGCTATGGGTCGCTGACCACTGCAGCTCATCGTTTAAGAGAACAAGGTCTATCCAATGAATGGTGCAGATGTCTTCCCAGATCATAATCTTACCTCCACCACGGCGAGCGCGCTCTTGAATGTAGTTGTTGGCGTAGCGCTATGGAAGAATCAGCTCTGAAGCTGAGCATTAACGCCGCAGAGTACGCAGACACCGAGCTGAACCTTGGGCCTCACTTGATGTACAGAGTAATAGCACGGCTTAGACAAGTAACTGGGAGAAGACGACACTAGCCGCTTCTATTTTTTTAGTAACGTTATTGTTTACATGATCTGTGGAAAATCCTGAGGGAAACGGGGTTTCCTGTGCATATTATTCATCTAATTGAAACATTAAACCAAGATCAACAAGCCGCTGTCCGAGTATCTGGGCAAACATCAGATTGGTTTGCAGTACAAAAGGGAGTAAGTCAGGGAGGCATGAACAAAGCCTTGGCAGTTGGACACGCTAGTGGCCGTTTCACGCAACGGGCCTTTGATGCCTAAGCGAACGTCATTATTATTATAGTTTACATCTTAACCGCAACATGCGGAAGTAGGATCTTCTATGGTTACCTCCGTTTCAAAATAAATTTAATGGTATACAAAAAATTAAATTAAATATTACAACGTATCTCAAAGCAGAAGTTTGTTTCACAAACTGAAATACAATTTTGTAATTTCAAATAGTAGTTATTCTCTCTTGAATGGTAAAGAAAGACAAATGTTGTTTTGTTGTTTTTATTAAAAGTGTTTGCCTCTCTGTATTCTACTGGCGGAGGTACGCTCTTTCCACCCCGGACCGTAGTCTTTTAGGTCATATCAGGACGCACTACCCAGTATCTGGATGCCTGGGTTGGGTGCGTCTGTATGTACCTATGCTAGTTAGGGCGCTCTCAGAAGCCAACCCAACCAAAGAGTGTGATTGTTGGACAGAGTAACAAGAAACAGAGTGTGGGGTAAGAAGGGAGAGGAGAATTGAGTAGAGACCGAGAGACACATGTCGACAAAGGAATGTTTTTTATTTTTACGTGTTTGCCTAACTAGTTTCTATTGGCGGAGACGCGCCTATTACATCCTAGACCGTAGTCAATTTGGGCGATATTAAGACGCATAAACCAGTGCTTGGATGTATGTGTGCATCTGTATGTACCTATGCAAGGTTTGTGCACTCGTATAAGCCATCCTAACCAAAGTGCAATGGAAAGGTCTCACTGAGGGCGCGTGTGAAAGTTGTGCAAGATTGTGACTGTTAGACAGAGTCAAATGAAACAGATTGAGGTGAGAAGAGAGAAGAAGCAGAGAGTCTCAGTCCCACAACGGAAAACAATATAGAAAATACAAAACAGCTCAACTTGTAGGGGATATAAATGGGAATGGTGTAAATAAAAATATTAATATAAACCTAGTACATCATATATTTAGAGTGTGATTTGAAATATATTAAAATATCTTTTCACACACACGCACGTACGCACGCACGCACGCGCGCACACACACACACACACACAGACACCAAAACACAATCTCGTGCATTATAAAGAAGGTTTTATTTTTACGTGGACAGTTATTAATTTATTGTCAGTGTAATAAAAACATGTCATATATGCCTTTGTTGTAAGGCCTTCATTGTCCTTGTGACGAGGAGAACATTGGCTTTATGACCACAGGTCACGACTAGACTGTGTGACTATTACTTCATTGAATATCCTGTGCTGAGTGCTACGCAAGGTAAGACAGTAAAGTGCTTATATTAAAAACTTGAATATTTCTTCATGTTTTGTTCGAAGACTGGGTAATAATTAGATATAAGCAGAAGTATGTCAACTATCTTTCTATATGTATTCTGGAACAAATAATCTATGAATGCTTAATCTCATTGTGCAAGTCCTACTTTGATACTGACTTTTCCAAGCACATAAATTAGTTACCATGTACGCGCTATTTATTTGTATGTTTTAAAAAGGTGAAGGTCAGTCCCATGGCAACAGTTGCAGTCGGGGATAAAGATAACTCTTTATGTACTAAGCCGCAGCTTATCTGAGGTGGGGTGGCCAGTTCCTTTATTTGCTGTTCATACCTTCCCCAACTCATTCGTCAGGTACCCATATTTGCATCTGGGTTGACTAGATTACTTTTTTCGGTCCGTCCGTGTTTTCTAAACCTGGCGCACTGTATTCCCAATCTTAGCAAGCCAGCTGACTGTCGACTATGCTACACGTGGATAATAGATGGACGGAGAATTATGTGTGTGTTGTAGCAATAAGAATAGTACCACTGACACGCTGTTCTGTTCTGTCCATATATGCCGCTGAACTGCAGTTAAATCCATAAGTGCTTAGTATCCTTTGCAAACTGCGAATAGTGTGGAATTAATTGTTTTAGTAGTCAGCTGTTTATACATACATTACCTCGTAGTCAGTTGTTTATACATACCCTGCATCGTAGTCAGTTGTTTATAACATATCCTGCCTCGTCTACTGTTGCGTTCCTCAGATCTTGAATCGCGCTTTATGTCGACAGAAGTGACTAACAGCGCGGTCTAACAACTACGGGGTAGAAAACTGAGCAGAGAATAGTTCCACTACCCCATTGAGAGTATGTTGTAAGAAATAATAAACAGTGCCGTATTACTACTATTGAGTAGATCACTCGCTGTGCATGACAGACATTAGGATAGGGCCACTGTTTCAATGCAATCATGTCATAATGGACAACTTACAGTGCTGTCCAACTTTTCCAGGGCGTACAATCTTATGTGGTCCATATACATGGTTGTAAGTTGTGCTCGAGTAATGAAACGCCAGTGGCAACACTGTTTTGTGGGTTCTTCAACAGTATGAATTACTAATTTAATTTCTCCTCCCCTCTCTCTCTCTCTCTCTCTCTCTCTCTCTTTCTCTCTCTCTCTCTTGTAGCTTGGCTCTTTTGTCACCTGGAAGTCAGTGGTTATATAACGTGCTGCATATTATTACTGCACTTTCTGTTTTGTTGTAGGGTGTACATGTTTTACGAAAGGTAGGGACTCGTCTCTCAAAACGAAAAAAGGTGGGCGATCGAGTCTCGCAGTTTTCAAGCGGTCTCATGGGAAGTGGAAACCAGAGTGCCTGCATCCTGAGTTATCTCCAGTCGTCTTGACATATGTCTTGCCACTGGCCCAAGGTAGCTCTGAACCAGAGAGTGAGGTTGATGACCAACGCAGTGTCTTCCTCACTGTAATCCAAATACAGCTCCAAAACTACATCATCAAGACAACACCGTCTGATGGTGTCGCCACCTTCGCTTAAGATAGACAACTCACTTGAACTAATTTAACTCTTGAATTATGTCATTATAGCCCGAGTGGTCTCCCGGGGTCTTTGCGTATGACAAGGACAAGAAAAAGCCCACTGCCCCACAGAGAGCATTTCGTAAAAGGCGACTAACTGTGTGACACAGCATAACACCGGCCATGGTTAGGTGGTTTGTTTAGAGCAACATAGATGTCGCCTAACAGACTGCGGGTCTACTTTGCTCTAGTGTTTGAGTCTATTAAGTTGCACTCGCACATTGGTTTACCACCCTCCGTAAGCGCTTGTCCCAACGCAACGGAGTATTAAGCTGCTCGAGCCTACCCCGTTAAGCAGGAAACTCTTCTCCTGGCTACATCCAGCTCATGCCAGACCTGGGACCTGCACAGGGGCAACTGCCCCTGCAACAGTACAGGTGAACTAAGAACCAAGAAGAAGAATTATGTCAGTTCGATCTGTCGATGGTGATACCGTTGATGGGTCTACAGGTGTTTTGTAGCTTGTGAGTGGAGCTGTATAGCGAGTTAGTGATTATTGGGCTGCCAGACAATATCTATTTCCTTTTTATAAATATGGTGCGTTGTTTCACTTGTATGTTTTCAGGCAGTTACAGAAGTTTGGTTAGTGTGCAGAGTCCAATTTGTTAATGTATTTGTTAAGTCAGATATGTTCAGCCCTAAGTTTAAAGACTTTTCTCTGCTCACTGCGTTAGTTTGTTGATGTCACTTTTGTTTGGGTGTGTCACTACTTTATACATGTCACACTCAGTAGATCCTTCCGCCCATCGGTATAGCCATTCGCTTTGAGGTTGCTTTAAGGGTTTTTGCACTTATGTCTGCGTGTTAAGCTTGTGTTTATTTGAATCACTCCTACTCCAAATTATGGTAGTCTGTCTGGCAATTTGTGTATTTGTTTATGAAGGCTTTTGCTGTCCATGCTGTAAATTCTTGTATTACCTGTATTGTGGTGCTTATTGCTACGATAGCTGTCTAGTGGTTATTACAGGATTTTCTACACGGTTTGTATAGTTCGAATATATTGCCATTTAAAAAAAAAAATTGTAAATTACGTTCGCCTTATTTTTTTAATCCCCAAAGCGGTGTGCGTTGCACTGTGGTTTTTATTTTGCGCCTGTCGGCCCAGTGCATCCGACTTCAGCATGAATTTTATGAAAGGGTCTGCTTCCTCCTGCATTTTCTAAGGGTTTGCTTCCCCGGGGTAACGGCCGGTGCTGTGGTGGGGATCGAACCCAGCACCTTCGGATTGTGAGCAGTGTCACTTAATCACTAGGACACGTCGTCCCCATATTGCCATTTGATTACTTTACTAAAACTCCAAGTTCAGCGTTTAAAATGCTCTTAAAGACAGCGCCGTCTGTACATACATGCATCATAGCGTTAGGATAGCTGTTCATTGTCGTCGAGGTTGCTGACTTTAGTAATATTACGTTGGTTCCTCTTGTCATTATACTGTCCAAACTTAGGGTTGTTGCTATATGTGATTTTTACTCCTTTCCTGGATGAGCGGGTTGCCATTTTGATTTTGAGGTGATTTTGTTCCGCTAGGGGCATTGCAACTTGAAATCGGAATTTTCGTTTTAATCTGTAAATTTATTTCCTGTTTACGCAAGCTGTATTTTTAGCAGAACTTGTCTCATTCTTCTATATCATTCTATAACCTCAAGTACTGCCCGTTTACATCTTACGTCTTAGGACCGACTAAATAATTTAGTTCTCAGTCTCTCTATATAAGTTACGCATGGCGACCGACTAACAATTTAAGTCCCAGTCTGTCTGTATAAGTCATCCTGGGGACTAATTAACACTTGAAGTCTCCGTCTCCCTATATAAGTCATGCTGGGGACCGACTAACAGAATTTAAGTCTCGGTCTCTCTATATAAGTCATGCTGGGGACCGACTAACACAATTTAAGTCTCGGTCCTCTATATAAGTCATGCTGGGGACCGACTAACACAATTTAAGTCTCGGTCTCTCTATATAAGTCATGCTGGGGACCGACTAACACAATTTAAGCCTCGGTCTCTCTATATAATGTCATGCTGGGGACCGACTAACACAATTTAAGTCTCGGTCTCTCTATATAAGTCATGCATGTTATGTGTCACTACTTCAGTTCTAATACATTTACGTTTTTCTCGTTCGCCTAATTTCCTAAGACCGTGAAAGCAGTTCCCGTTGACGCCATGACGATCCGATTGTATCTCACTTCAGTAGCTTTTGATTGCATTTGATTTATTTCCAACATGGGGTGCCACCTTGTCGTTTCGTTTGTTTTTATTGTTGTTTATTCTGATTTGTTGTTTCTCGTTCGCCTTGCTTTCTAAGACATATTGTGTTGCACTGTGTTTTGCGCCTCACTGCCCAACTGATCTGATTTTAGCAACACATTTTTGATGACTTCCATCTCATAGTGGTTCAACCTCGCTAGTTTATGAATCCTAACACACGCAAGTTTCGTTTCTAAGCCGTAGCATCAGTATCGCCCCCACCTCCACCCACTCCCTTCCACTTAGCTGACCTTCAGCCATTATGATGCTATTATATTTGTTATTAATCCTACCGTATAATGATTTTGGAAAACATTTCACATACTTCAGCTTGCTACAGGACCAGTCTCAACTGATTGGACTCATACATTTACTTGTCAATTCAAATCCCGTGGAGGAATCTTGGGTGTAGATACCATAGACTTACACAAAGAACTCTACAGTGGCGTCGTTAGGAACAGAGATGGGGTGGGCGACAAGCACATGATGTCCATGGACATTAGTTATAAAAGGAGTAATTGCATGTGAATATATATATATATATATATATATATATATATATATATATATATATACACACACAAGGTGGCTTCAAATGAAAACCATAAAAGTGGGATTATACATTGGACAAAAACATGCCTTTGTATTAAAATTTGTTAAAATGGTTGTTAATGATGTCAAGAATGCCACGTGCCAAGTACGGTCCCAACAAAGAACATGACATCAGAATAATAGTTAAAACATGGCCGCCTCGTTATTTATATGCTCCAAAAGAGTAGCAGCGTCCTGTTATCGTTTTTTAGCAGCGTTCTGTTATCGGTTTGTTTTTTAAGGGGTGAAACCTATAAAAATTCATCGGTGAAAGAAGTTACAGTATGGTGAAGCATGACTTTCACTCGCAGTCAGTGGACGATTTTCCTTAACTGGGCCATCACCAACTGTAATCGTTTCTGGCGTCACTACTCGATTTGCCTGACCCAGTCGTGAACAGTCAGTCACAGAACTCACGTGGTTTTTGGAACGTCCTACTTCACTCATGCACTTGATGATATGTTACTGTTGTCTCTTACGCCGGATGTCTGAGGCTGGCGTTCTGTAATTATACAAGATGCTCGTCTGACTGAGAGATCATCGATGTACTGAGAGAGAAAGGTCGCCACACAGAAAGCCCGACTGCAAAGACCGTCCGCCTCAACCATCACTGCCATTCTACCGTCACCAACACCTCCGTGAGGTAGAGTATGCAGATTCAGAATAGGACTCCACATCCACATTGAGATCCATATACAGAAAAGTCTTCCACACAAATCTGATGCGGTCGCTATCTTCGTTCTCGATGAGCAACAACTAGTTGCAATCACTTCAGATGATGGAGTGTTTAATTTAACGTCTTAACTTAACGTCTTAACTTAACGTCTTAACTTAACGTCTTTTACTGGTTCAGAAGACTCTGTAGAGTTTGTACAACCAGTTTCTTCTACATTCACTTTCTTAACATTTTCTATGTCAATTCAACCTATTCTTAAATGCATTAATGTCCACTATTTTCTCAGGCAATACATTTCATGCATTTACCGCTCTCTGACTAAAAATATATTTCCTGGTATGTAATCGCTTGGTACGGCCACATATCGAGATCAAACGGTTTTGCAAATACGAACGATTCTGCACGGAAAGGTGCAACGTGAACGATGAAGAGTTCGTCCGAAAAAGGGATGGGAGGACAACATAAAAAAATGAATCAGTCTCCGACTAGAGGAGGCACAAGCAGCGGTTTTGATAGAGAGGTGTGGCGTGGGTGTCTTCATGTGTGCCCCAATGACCTCACCGGTTACGAGATGACTTTACATGAATCTGAATGTTTCTTTAATTAATTTGCGCCTGTGCCCACTTTTAAATTCGAATTGATCTTTTTCGTTGATTATCTTATGAAACTGTATTAAATCACCTCGAATTCTTCTCTTTACTTGACACTGTAGAACGGTTTATCCGATTCTTTCCTCATAACTGTAATTGTGGTATTCCACTATCAGTTGTGTCGATCTTCTTTGTATCCTTCGAGCATGTTTATGTCTCCTCTACAATAAGGATTCCACACCTGTACAGCTGCTCACTCACTTTACCTGTAAGATCTATTATGATCCCGAGGTCCATTTCTATTTCTATAATTCTAATTTTCTTCTCGCCCATTCTGTAATTATGCTCCATATTGGATCTACTCATGTGGCTGGCTATACAATTTATCAACATTAAATTCCATTTGCCAGCTCTCAAACCATTCCCGAATTTGATTAAAATCCGACCTCAATATATCTCCTTCTGCTCTAGATGAAATACTTCTGCAAAGTTTTATATCATCTGCGAATTTTGCAATTCTGGGTCCGATATAATTGTCCAAATTATATATATATAAATATCGAAAACAAAACTGGTTCCAAAATTGATCTCTGTGACACTTTACTTTTTAACTCGCACAACTCAGAATACTCCTTATTTACGCTCATTCTCTGCCTTCTTCCCGTCAACTAATTTTCAATAGATTTGGCAACTCCGCCACCTATTCCATATGTTTTTTAACTTCCTAAACAATCTTAAATGAGGTACCTTATCAAAGGCCTTAACAAAATCTAGATAAATAACATTCCCCTCCGTTTTTAATTTTAGTAACCTCCTTCGTGAATTCTAATAGATTTGTTAAGCACGACGTCCCTTTAGTAAACCCATGCTGACTAAATTAAATTTGTCTAAATGCATTACTTTGTTTTCTTGGATTTTTTTTTACCGTTTACAGACTACGCTCGTTATACTCACTGGTCTATAATTTGCAGGGTATAATTTGTTGCCCTTTTCAAACAAACGGATCACTCCCACATCTTTCCTATCCCCTGGAACAATCCACTTCGCGAAGGATTGAGAACATAATATAGCCAATGGTTTTGCTAACAAGTCGCTAATTTCAAATATAAATTTTGAAAGAATACCATTTTGTCCTGGAGATTTATCCACTCTCAACCCCTCCAATTTAAATAAAAAACATTTCCCCCGTTACACAGATGAATCTGAATCCTACTGTCTCCATGTCCCTTTGTAAGATATCTATGGGCTCTGGGATCTTGGAGCAGTCTTCTTTTATGTAGACTGTGGCAAATACTGGTTGAGTAGATTATTTTCACTAATAATGTTTCATGTGCTATCTTTAAGATGGCCTAATTTGTCTTTCGTTCTCTGTTCATTTCTAACATAAGAAAAGAAGCTTTTTGCTATCAGTTTTGATCTCTTGAGAACGTTTCTTTCGAAGTAAATGTTTGCACTCTTATTCACTTAAAAGTTTTGCTGGTTGAAATATTTAAAATAGATTTCACTTGATTTACCAGCCATTATATATTTTGTCCATGCTTTATAAAAATTTGTTCAACATTTAACTACAGATCTAGCTTTCCACTTTTTATGCTTGGAGTTAACTTTCCTGTATGGAACACATTCCTGTTTTAGATTCTCTAAAACTATTTTGAAACTCTCCCCATCTTGTTCAACATTTGTTGCACTGACAGTATATTTCCAGATTATGTGGCAAGCTGCTTCTTTAATCTTTTTAACATCTGTCTAGTAGTAGTCGAATATTCGTAAAGTGCATCCCTACATTTGGTTTACAATAACCAGCATTTAGTGAATTCTGAAGCCAATTCTATGGGGAGCCTGTCGTAACTCATTGACCGGATTCGTAACATCTGGTATCGTCAACCCGTGTCTCTGAAAATTTGCCTTTATGGGGACTATACACCTTTCATTCGGTTGCCGTCTCGCCCAGAATCCGGGCTGTCGGGAACTGAAAGCTCGAAGAAGAATCTCATCAGGCAGTATTCTTGATAGTTGACCAAACCATTACACTTTCTGTCATGACATGTTTTCACTATAGGGGATAGAACTGTCTCTTTTGCGAATGCCCTCGTTCATCAATCTGTTTTGCCTGGAGCACCGCCGGTCATCCGCAGGCATTCACTTTCGCACGAGGAGAGTTTGCTCTCTCGTGCTTTGGATGTGTCCCTTATTTGGCTCCGATAGCACAGGTTTAGCATGATGATGCCGTGAATCAGTTGCGTCTTCATTGCCAGACTAATGTGGATATATTTGAGTAGTGGCGCAAGTTGATAAGTCACACCCGCTGCTCTCTGGCATCTGGTCTTAATTTATCTATCGCATCTGTTGCATCCAGAGAAAATGCTGCCAATGTACCTGATTGTCTGTATGTACAGGAGCGCAACTTTTTCAGTGCTCAAGAAAAAGTGCCCCATTGTTCTGTCCACACTCAGTGTTGTCTTAGTTGTGCAGATACGCCTACCACGCTTATCGCAGATTAGGTCCAACGCGGCAAAGTGACTTTTGGAGTTTCTGTTAGTCTGTAATTGTGAAAGCATTTCATATATATAATTATTATCTGTATCATGTGCCGCAGTCTGAAAGGCCTCTGATTCAGTGTTGTCAATATACATGTAAGAAAGTTGTGGGGACAGCGCACATCCCTGCTGCACAAGCGTTAGTGATTGTAAAAGCCTCTGTGACACAGTCCTACAAGAAGACCACACTTTCGTTACATCGGTGCAGAGTCATCACTTTGCCTAGTAACTGGCTCCGTATCACCACTCTGTCAATATTGTTGACAGTTGTCTTTTGGTTGATAGATGTTAAGTTGATATACTTGCCGTATTCAATAGTTTTTTTTTGCCCATCTACCGTAAACATAAGTGCACACCTTGCCCTTGCTGAAACCTAACTGAGCTCAAGTCCAGGAATCGGTGGCACTCTATGTTCGAGAAGTTTCGCACGCATCCTGCGTATGATTTAACAGTGAAATGCTTCTGTAGGTGTCACAGCTCTGCTCCAACAGCTTTCATTTCGATTTGAGTTCATTCGTCTGAGACCCTTCATTCCCTTCAACTTTGTAAATAGTCCATTCGTCTGAGACCCTTCGTTCCCTTCAGCGTTGTAAATAGCTCATTCGTCTGAGACCCATCATTCCCTTCAGCTTTGTAAATAGTCCATTCGTCTGAGACCCTTCGTTCCCTTCAGCGTTGTAAATAGTCCATTCGTCTGAGACCCTTCGTTCCCTTCAGCGTTGTAAATAGCTCATTTGTCTGAGACCCGTCGTTCCCTTCAGCGTTGTAAATAGTCATTTGTCTGAGAATGTTAGTTCCCTTCAGCGTTGTAAATAGTCAATACGTCTGAGAATGTTCGTTCCCTTCAGCGTTGTAAATAGTCCATGCGTCTGAGACCGTTCGTTCCCTTCAGCGTTGTAAATAGTCCATGCGTCTGAGACCGTTCGTTCCCTTCAGCGTTGTAAATAGTCCATTCAGCCACATCAGTTCTGTCCGTCCACACAGTTGTATTTGCCTCTTTAGGAAAATCGTCTTCACCCACTTATTTGTTCTTTAGACTATGTATGTGTACTCTTCCCATCTCCTGAATTAGTATGCACGGCTCTAGGTTGTCCGCGATTTGGGGAAAGACTCAGATCGTGGGGCCCAGATGACTTCCCGGTTACAGTTCCGATTTAGGGAAGAAAAGTTGTGACTTTCAGGACATTGTTCGTGAGCCGATTTATTTCTCCCTGCTCCCTTGCTGAAGTCACCTATCATAGCCAGGTCGTTTCTCTCATCCACGCCGCAAAATGACACCTGACAGGTTATGAAAATAACTCCCGCCTCTCATCAGTGTTGTTTTTATCCTTGCATAGGGCGTACACTTTCACCAATGCTGTTATTCTTTCGTCTATTGGCAAACACATCAATCTCGCTCTGATGTTGTACGCTCGTATCATTTTCGCTTTCTCTGAGTTGACAAGGAAGCCCACACCGTGTTGGGTTTTCCCCATTGTACCTACATCGCTCGACGTCAGACCATTATTGACGTTGCTGTTCTGCCCTTTACTTAGCACATCAGCCAGCCTCGATTTGATCATAAAGCCTAACAACTCTGGTTAGTGTAGTGGTTGATCATTCGCTTTTCAACTTCAATGATCGATACGCTCTAGTCAATCCAGCTGTAAATGGGTACCTAGCATACGACTAGGGAATTAAAGAGGGCGAGGAAAGAAACTGACTACGCCTACCTCACACAAGTTATGGCTTAGTATACTATAGTGTCTAACAACTTCATTCGAATATAGTAGTGTAACTACTATGGGACTAACCTTTGCCTTTGTTAACACATTTGCCGTCTGTTGTGTCCAACCAACTGGCATTCAGTGCAGCAATGTTAGTAAATAGTCTAATACTTATATGTGTAAGACGGGACGATGAGGCTAATATCTGGTCAGGCAAAACACACTGATCAGACAATGTTAGCCAGTTTCAAGAGATATATACAGTCCAAGACCCTCACCTGACCTCCTCGTTGGTCGTCCTCGAAACGGGCTATTGTCGAGGACAACAGTCTGGCTAACAAGATGAGGTTCAACGTGATTCCCGTAGTAGTGAGCGACACGCAGATAAAGCCAAGCATAGCACAACCACCCGGAGGACCTCGGTCCACCTTCAATAGCACGATCAAGATGTTAGAACAGCTACGACAACCCGCCACTCAACGCCCTTTTTAGGGCGCACAAAAAGAGTAGCCTACTCATTGTGGGCATTCGCAAACAACAACATGTGTAAGGCATTCGTCTACGTATATTCACCATTATCTTGTAGATTTGTTAGATTAGTCTGTCTCATTTGTATTTTCTTTTGTTCCTAATTTAATTATGACGTAGTTTGCTGTTTCAGTTTTACGCCCAAGTAAAAGTCACAAAATTTGTATTTTGTTAATGTTCACACCCACATACATATAAATCTTTATAATACGCACGCGCATACACATTTGTGGGAAAACGCACGCGCAAAGAAATTTGTGGGAATACGTGCGTGCATGTGTCCTTTTTAATTTCCATATGTCCGTTATGTTGTAGTTACGCCGCTGAAACTATATCTTATTTGGCAGCACGAAACAGTTTAACGCTACAGACTGTCTAGCTAGTGGTATCTTTAACACGCTTACTGTGAACTGAAGACAAAGCTGCGATTCCATACTGTGTCTGAGCTCTTCATGTCGCAACTCAGAACTGACAATTCAATATACTGGACAATATAATTACAAATTTTGACATTTAGCTAGGACGAAACTTGACACTTGAGTCCCTGACGAAATTTGTCCATCACTTGGAGATCAATGTTGTCTGTAGCTTTGCAGTTGACAAAAAAGATGTGCGAGTTTCTCGTTTTCTTACAAAAAAATGTTTTTAAGCGGGGTTTTTAACGTTTTATAAATGTATATGGGCCGCAAACGGATTTGTCACTCCTCGTTGTTTTTCGAAACTACTTCTGCTGGTTAACTCTTGATTAAGCTTGTTTTGTAGCAGGTTACAGTGGCTTACTGATTGAAGACTACTGATCTAATCGTTCTCATCTCAACAGTGGGAAGGCGTGGGCTAGTGGTTAAGTGACACGCCTCACAATCCGAAGATGCTGGATTCGATTCCCATCACAACACCGGCCGTTTCCCCGGGGAAGCAGACCATTAGAAAAATGCAGGAGGAAGCAGACCCTTACAAAAAAAAGAATGCTGAAGTCGGATGCACTGTGCCGACAGCAGCAAAATAAAAACCACAGTGCAACGCACACCGCCTTTGAGATTAGAGAAATAAGGCCAACGCAATTTAAAAAATCTTTACAGTTTAGATTACATATCCAGCCTACCTCAGGTAGAAGGTTCTCCAACTCACAACCTCGCACATGTCATCAAACACGCAGACCAGATTTTTACTGAGTGTGACGTAACCTTCTGGATTCTGATGAAAGTTCAAGAAACAATACACTATATACTATACATGAATAAAGGAGTGAATATCTCACTGTGTCCAGGATGAGCCGATAAGACATCAGAAAAAGATATTCTTCTCTTTTGTCCTGCGTCCTGAAAAGTTCCTTTATTACGTTGTGTCGTAGTTTACAGCAAGGTTGCAATATTTGTGTTTTTCTTTCAGATAC
This sequence comes from Ariolimax columbianus, assembly GCA_036924085.1. NCBI lineage: Eukaryota > Metazoa > Mollusca > Gastropoda > Stylommatophora > Arionidae > Ariolimax > Ariolimax columbianus. The sequence goes on from JAVGWX010000004.1 coordinate 109,730,833, forward strand.
ATCCAGTTTCAACACGACATACGTTTACGCCCTGATTCACTTTCAATCTCCGATCTTTATTCTCTCAGCAAGGCTGCATGTATTCAGCCTGTTTCCAGGGCTGCCATTTAGAGGCAAAATACAAGCTTCGACTGAACTAGTTTGATGACCTTGACGTAATCGGTCAGCTATGAGTCGTTGATTATTGTCATCTCGTTAACTTCAAACCACAGAGTTTTGTCGCCCCTCATCTACCATTAGTTGTAGATATATTTTCAGTCTACAATTTTAAAGTTTCTACTGTGATAAGGTAGCTGACCACATGCCTAATCATTCTTAGTCACCACTTACGACATGCCTGCCTGGCTAGTTCTACTATTCCGTGTTTCCCATTCAGGTCTCGATAAAACACATGGGCATACCAGAGTAAGGCCTTAAGACTCATGTTAGCATAGTACTGCAGCTATCGCTGATTCCATTTATAATATCCCATCGGCCTTGACTTTCGTATCCCCTATTCTTCACTTGGTGATATTTTAATATATAGATTCTTCTTAAATGGATTGACCTCTATCTGTATTATGTTTGTTTTGTTTTTTTATGTTTTATTTGTTTGCCTTATTTCTATATTCCCCAAGCCGGTGTGCGTTGTACTATGTTTTTATTTTGCGCCTGTTGGCCCAGTGCATCCGACTTCGGCATCCATTTCTGTTTCCTCCTGCATGTTCGAAGGGCTTGCTTCCCCTGGATAACGTCCAGTGCTGTGATGGGGATCGAAATCAGCACCTTCGGATTGTGAGACGTGTCACTCAACCCCTAGCCCAAGCCGTCCCCGCCTCTACCTGTGAAGTGCTCTGTGTTCTACAATTTCACTATTCTATACTGAAATTCCGAGACTGAATAAACCAACTAAACATTCTAATATAATACATGACTTAATGGCATATAAACGTTCTAATATAGCATCAGATGGACATAATATTATAAATATAAGATACATATAAAATAGCCATTGCAACATAAATATCTTTTGAAACCAACTAAACATTATATTATAAATATCAGATGACCACCGTTTAATAAATATCAAATAAACATAATAATATAAATGAAGGAAAACCGCCAAAATATAAATACAAAATAAACATAATAATATAAATATAAGATAACCGCCATACTATAAATAACAACTCAACATTAAACTATAGATATTCGATAACTGTTCTAGCTCAAGTACCACATACACATATGCATACCAATCAATTAAAATATAAAACTATACACATCAGACACATAAACATATAAACAGATACATAAACATCCTAATGTAATGCCTACCAGGCATTATCATACAGGTTATAGTGACTGTGCCTGGTATCAAGTAGTGGATTTTCTGTTGTTCACCACTTTTGTTGAGCAGATAAACACTAGTGGATAGGAAGCTTGCAACAATCATAAAAGTAGCAGGAAAGACGTAGAGCTGGAAAGGATCATACATAACAGACAGACTTGGTATGTGTTTACTGAAGGCCTATGTTCCACAGGGAACTGACAGGTCTTAATTGATTGGTAGAGTCGTTTTTTCCCTAGTTGGTTCCAATTCAACGTATAAATGGCTACATTTTTATATCTCTTGCTGACACAATGTACCCAAATGTCTCCAATGTTTTTTCCTTAACATCCAACTGCTTTGATTATTGCAGTGTTCTTTGTTAACAAAATGGAGTTTGTTATTACGTCTGACGTTCTGTAGGACACGTGATGAGGAAATGGCGTAGCGGCGGATACGGGCACGCCATGAGGAAATCATAGACCGTTGGTCAATCTTAGGCGACATTTTGGCGGTATAGGGGTTTGGCACGCACATTCAGTGGTTGGTATTCATCATCAATTTTATCAATACCTTTTCAGATTATTGTGGAGCACAGGGCCTCTACAAATGCAACTCATGTCAAATGCCTATATCGGTTGAAGTTTTTGATGCTGACAGTTTCTGCACCATGAACCAGCTAGTCCGTCCCTCTCCAGTCGTTATAATAGGTAAAAGTGTTACTGTCAGCTGCATCGCACCGTCTCAGGACCCTATCAACACTCAGCCGATAGTTGGTACTGGTTTGAGCTTTTAAGCTAATCAGCTGCACATGTGCGTCTATACAGTAAGACAATATTGTTACTAGGTACGAGTAAAACCACGTATAACCACAATACTGAAACGAGCTTACAATTACCATCACAACACACAAGAGAAGTACAGCGAACTCCGAACAACGATTCACGTTACAGGTGGGCGGAAACAAACAAACAAAATTACGTCATTCCGTTCTGAGTGTTATCTGCCTTCTTCCATGCTGTTTCCGTTTGTTCGGTCCCTGATAAAGATCTTTTAGTAGAGCTATCAGCACTACGTTGTGTTTTGTTAATCAGAATCAATACCCCTGAACTCCGCTCAGACCTGTAGGTGATTTTCCCATTTACAAACTTCTTGACATGACTGATGTCCTTTACGTGGACTCTACTTCTCCTATTTTAACCAAGCTACCCAAACGAGCTGACATCTTGCACACGTTCTCTATTAGTGCGATTTGTTAATCTAACAAATTTTGACGGGTCTTCAAATGCAAAATCTTGTTTCTTTAATATGAAATGTAAATGCTGATACACAAATTCGTTAAAGAAATTCAATATTTTAACAAAATTAGTCTAGCAATCCCAACAACGAGATGGCTTAACATAAACACAAGCTTTGTTACTTTAACCAATTAATTGGTATTGCTTATGAGCAAGAAAACTCATGCGAGTAAAGAGTGTTTAGAGTTAGGTGAACATACTGATCAAGTCTTAACCTCGAATCTTCGCTCATGCTCAAGAAGACAGGCAGTGTCATAGCAGTCTGGCCAACGAAGTCGAGATCCACACTGTAATTCCAATTGTGGTTAGGTTAATGTGGAGGCTCTCATCGCACTACAGCTAGGAAGACCTAGGTGTACGCTTTCAACTACGCCTCGGTATGCAAAAAAGCAACTATAACCCTTGTCGTCTTGGAGTAATTGAATCAGCTTTTTATTCTGTACATCAAACCACCTCCACCCACACACCCCCAACCACCCCCCCCCCCACTCCCACACCCCCAACCACCTCCATAGAAAAAAGTCTATGTTACTCAGGTTTTTAATCCGAGTCCAGTTTTGCGAAAGTGTATGCACTATACTAAGTGTATACACTACTACTCCGTTGTTCTAAAGCGCCCCTTCTTCGCTTGACTTTTTTGAAACTCTTGCAGTCAAAGTCTAATTTAACATCTGATATCACGAAACTCCGGAAGGATCTAGAGGTGCTTTGCACTTTCAGAAAATATCAAAGTATGTGCGTAGTTGTCGCTCATGCAATTAGTTGGTTGTTAACACTCATGGAATGTAATAATATTCCCAGGCTGTGGCAAGACTGAATTAAATCAAATAAATAAATTTGAAAAGATAGACAACGATTGCTCGAGAATCCCGGAGACTTCTGCCCCCACGCTCAACAATCAATAAGACACGGCCGAGCTTGGTTTCCTGATGTGTTCATCATTGCGTTATTAATATGCCAGCTGTTTTTATTTGTATTGTTTTTTTGTTTGTGTCCCGATGAAGACCTGTTGGACGAAACGGAGGTTAGGTTCATGTTCTTGTTTCATTCGGTATTTGAGCCATAATCGTCTATGTATGTGTTGCTTAATTTCACTATATATATATATATTGCAGTTTTATGACACTTTAGTTATTTTCTTGTTTTACACTACTATAGTTATTCTTTTAATTTATACCACTATAGTTATTTTGTTGTTTTTTGTCCCTGTGATTATTATTTTTTTTTTTGTTTGTTCCATTGCCACTACTTTGTTGTTTTGGTCCATTGCTGTTATTTTGTTGTTTTGTTCCGCTGCGGTGATTTTGATGTTTCAGTCCCCTATAATTATTTCGTTGCATTATGCCACTAGAGTTATTTTGTTATTTTATGCCACTTTCACCACAGTTTCACCACAGTTTCACTATTGTTTGTATTCAATAACGGCATTTGTAGTGTAGATAGTAGCGAAATTACAAAGACAGCGTGTAGCTAGTTCCTCGCAAGTTATCGGTTAGCTAGTTCCTCGCAAGTCATCGGTTAGCTAGTTCCTCGCAAGTCATCGGTTATCTAGTTCCTCGCAAGTCATCGGTTAGCTAGTTCCTCGCAAGTCATCGGTTAGCTAGTTCCTCGCAAGTCATCGGTTAGCTAGGATTATCACGTCATCGTCGTGATCGTGATGCAAAACGGACTTACTAGGATGACACACGTGGTCTAGGTTCAGCGTTACCTGTACCACCAGAAGGAGTACATTGTATCCGATGGTGGTAGTTAATACCCATTGTATGGTGTAGGAAGTAGCATTTCAATGGATCCAGTGTGTACCAAGTGATCGGTTAGCAAGATTTTACGGATAACCATCGATTGTGCCGTGATTTCGCTTCATAGCTGATCGTGAATTGGAAGACACAATTGGACGGCTTTCACTGTTACCCGTACGATAATATGATATCGCAACAAACATGGCTGAGACGGGCCTCCAATCGAGTAGAGGAGACTCGTTAGTCCCATAGGTAACGCTTCTAGGAGAAGGAAAACTCTGATGAGAAACCACACGTAAGAGTCATCGCGGAAGCTACTGAGACCGTGCGTCGATGTTATCCAGGAAATGGCGCAAAGGAAAGTGAATGTATAAGGGGAGACAATAGGAGAGAGAGAACAAATAGATCTTGAAGGAGGAAATATCGAAGAAAGTCAGATAGACTTGGGTTTAAAAATGTACGAATAGGCCACTGGAATTACCGCAACGCCACCCAACGCGAAGTGATTCTCCAAAAATTGGTTTACAGTTTCGACATATTCATGATCCAGGAGACCTGCTTGAAGGAGAATGCTACCATCAAGTGTCCAGGATACAGGTGCTACAGTAATCATTGCAGGCTCGGCAAGCGGGGACTGGCGATGTATTTGAAGCAAGAACTTCCCCATACATGGATAGATACTAGCACCTGGAAAATCGAGGATGTCGAGCTACAAGGGATTGTAGTAACAATCAACCACCAGGAATGGAGAATCTACAATGGCTTAAAGTGGGAGTTTCTGTCGGACTTGTCAGAGTCGCAGACCAAAAACGTGCCTCATTGCATTTGATTTTAATGCCAGGTCAAAGAAGTGGGAAAGGCCACTGAAAATAGGGAAGATATCGCCTTGACCCAGGCATTAGTCCACATAAACTTCACTGTCGTAAATGATGGACGTCCAACTAGACTAGCATCTCGACCGGGAGATACGGACGGGGCATCGACCTAGCACTTATATCCAGTGATGTTGCTCCATCCACACGATGGGACGTATTAGGGACACAAGAGAGTGACCACCTGCCATGTGTCGTCCTTATGCCCAGAGGAAAACACATCAGACACCGGAAAGCCAATCAGGTGTTCAGATACACGTACGAATAGGATGATGTAGTAAACAAGCTTCGCTAGACGATCGGACGCAGGACCACTAGATTCCCTTTTGCCCAGCCACCCTGATGGAATCAAGCTGTCAATACGGCCTGGAGAGAAAAGGAGGCGGCAACAAAGGGTTGGCGTAAAGTCAGAAAGAGAGCTGGCAATAATGTCGACGCGTTGAACGAGAAATTAGGAGATAAAACGCAAAGCTACCAATTCCTTTAAAGCGTTAGCTAGAGAGTGCAACACTGAGCTATGGGGAGAGTTCATTACAGGAGTGTGAAATGATAATACCCTACAGAAGTTCTGGCACATGCATCAAAAGATGAATGGACAAACTACAAGCCAACTTATCTCCAACATTCAAGACACCACAGGAAGTCTCCTGAAGACAAAGAGAAATGTCTGAGCTGTTTCAGTCGATATGTTGCTCAGACTGACAAAGGCGACAGAGATACTCATCAGGAAACTCGGAAAGGCATCTTAGACGCAGCCATCAGGGAAGAGGTTTATGTAGACTTTATCACTAAGGCCTTAGTACCAGCAAAAACACTGCCCCAGGTCCTTATGGAGTACAGTATTGCCACATCAGGCAGTTGGATGAGACAGAGATAAGAAATATGGTAAGGAGTTCAACAACACTATTGAGAAGTCATCTGCGCCTGAAGACTGGCTTCATAGCCAGCTATGCTCACTGCCTAAACCTGGTAAGAACTCGACGCTCCTCAGCAACTATCGAATAATCACCATACAAAATGTATATTGAAAATTGCTCGAGAAGATAGTGGCCAGGAAAATAATGGCCTACCTTAAACGGGAGCAGATTCTACCCGATACGCTGGGCAGCTATAGAACAGCGAAGGAGACCTGGGGTAATGGTGATATTTTCGCCTATGATGTATATAAAGGTTTTCAGTCAACGCAAGAAACAGTCGCGGTGGCACTCGACCTGGAAGACGCATTCAACCGTGTCGATTTTCGGACGTTAATTACATGTCTGAAGCAGAGTGCTTGTGGCTGGTTAGTTGTATATCATTTGCCCTGATGGAAAGAACCGAGGCGAATATGTCCAGGCGGCCTCAATGGTCTCAGCTCTCACCGGTGCTGTTCAACATATACGCAGTAAAAGTGGCCAATATTCAACCCACAGAGACAAGGCGAACGTTGACATTTGCCGATGACATTCTAACGTACAGGACTGGCACAGATAGGCAAGAGCTGATCAAGGACATCCAGGAAACCTTTGCAAGCAATCTCACAGTGGTGCGGCGACTCAAGCTAAAAGATCAATCTGAACAAGACCTGCATGGTGTAGTCCTCTTTGAATAATTCCATAGTAACGGCTGAACTCCCGCGCCTTACTTTTGATGGTTGCAACATTGACAGGTGTGACAGGTTGAAATACATTTGATCACAATCTTTCTTATAACTGCCATGTTAACCACATCGTACAAATATGCAAGAGATGGTTAGCAGCACTCAAGATCGAGGCTGCTGCCGACTTGGAACAATGCCTCCTGTTCATCCTATTTCGCCAGGTCGTGTTTTCTGTCATCGATTTTGGACTAGGCATCCTCACACTATCAAGAACACAGTGGAAGGTTGGAACGCATCCAGAATGATAGTATGCGACTGGTTCTGGACTGTACAAGAGACAACCCTATTGTGATGATGCGGTACATGTTGGTATTGTTGTCGGTGACATCCAGACATAAACTGGCACAAGTAAAAGCCTATATGCGTGTCACCACAGACATGCGGCACCCTCTGCTCAGCAGTATCTCAGACATCAAGGGGTCAAGAATCAAGAGGGGGTCGTCATGAATGGCACATGCTGAGACAACAATCGGACACGTCACTCCAACTGAGACGATAGCAGCAGGGGGAAAATGGGCCCACACTGGTGATAGAATGATAGAGTACCAGAGAGTCATCATAACTTTAGGCAAGGAATGCAGAGAATGGACCAACGGGAGAGCAGAGCACGAGGTGAATCAGCTGATAACTGAGAACACGCAGGAGAGTGACGCAGTCATATACACCGATGGATCAGTGCTGCGCAGTAGGACATCAGGCTGGTCCTTCTCGGCTAGAGTGAGAGGACAGGTAGTTGCCGAGTGCAGTAGATCATACATGTCAACAACCTCCAGTTTGAGAAGAAAGAAGGAAGCAGTGACCTCAGCGCTGAGATGGATATCTGAGACTTCTATAACAAGGGCAGTCATCGTGACCGACGCGAAAAACGTACCTCAGAAGGTACAGCTTAGGTACGAGTGGATAGCAGCTGTTGAGGCCTTAAACCTCCAGAGGTTGACATGGATCTACTGTCCTGCTCATGCCGGGGTTCAGGCAATGAAAGAGCTGACATCATGGCTTCACAAGCTCCCATCATGGGCACATTAGTGATAGATACACGTGGCATTTTGAAATCAATCAATGCTCGCTTGCTAGATGAGGACACCGCAATAGATGACGCAGAAATCCACAGACTGCAAAGTTTCATCATTTAACGAGGTTCGAGCAGAGTATGGTGCATGAGAGGACGGAGCAGGAGAGTGTGCAACCAGCGAGCTACAGGGAACATCAGCATTCATACCTTACTCCATTTGATGAGAGAGACTGAGCACCTATGGGTATGACCGGAGTGCAGTGACGTTGATTCTTAGAAATAGAACCAGAATCCATTATAGTTATTTCGTTATTTTATTCCACTATCGATATTTTGTTGTTTTATACCATTATCGATATTTGGTTGTTTCGTACCACTATCGATATTTGGTTGTTTCATACCACTATCGATATTTGGTTGTTTCATGCCACTATCGATATTTGTTTTTTTTATACCACTATCGATACTTGGTTGTTTCATACCACTATCGATATTTGGTTGTTTCATACCACTATCGATATTTGGTTGTTTCATACCACTATCGATATTTGGTTGTTTCATACCACTATCGATATTTGTTTTTTTATACCACTATCGATATTTGGTTGTTTCATACCACTACAGCCCCCCATTAACACTCTCCCACTCCTTATCTAATCCTCCAATCTTTGCTCCAAGTTTTGAGAAAACTTACAGCACATAAATATTTGTTAAGCCAGTCCTGCATTAAATAAGCTCAAGCCTTCAATATATCTACGTCCCAACAGGATGCACGGCTGTTTATGAAGCAGTCTCCAGAATTGATGGTGGTGAAGAAGAGCGGGCCGGCACCAGACGGATGGACTTCATAAGCCACTGGCCCCCAGCTATATGTTTCCGGCACCATGGCGCCCGTTTACTCTTTTGCGTGAGAGCTTGACTTGTTTCTCTAGAATGGTACAACGCTCTCCCATTACCTAATAATTGTCCTTGCATTTCTGAATTCCTGTAATATTGTTAAATGTTTTTTCCTGTCCACTGTGCTACAAGCTCTATCCTGGTTGATAAATATAATAACATGTGTGTTACAGGGTCTGAACGGGGATCTGTGATTAATGACAATATAACCTTCCAAGCATGTAGTAAGAAGTGTCTAGGAAGAGTTGGCAAAGGAATAGACTATAACACTCCATTGAAAGTTAAAACAAGAAGAAAAATAAATTGTCATCTACACCCGAGGGTAAAAGAAGAGAGAACAAGTAAGTTAATAGTATACATGTTTTTTTTAGATTTTTGTCAAATTATATTGCTCTTTCGCTTAATTTGTCTTTTTCTTAACTTACATTGTAAATTGTGCCAGTCGTATTGCATGTAGTCTTGAATGTGTTCTAAGCATGAAAAACACACGGAAACCATTACCATAAGGGGCATCCACTTCCCTATCAGATATATACTGCTCTAAAGGATTTCTGCTGATGTAAATTACATACGCTGCCTTAAGGTACATTTATTACTCAAAGGAATTTCCCCTACACTAACCGCATGCGCTGTCCGAAGTGCACCCACATCTGTGAACGACATCGTCTTCTATAAATTGCATCTGCTGTCCTACGGAACAACTACTGTCATAAGAAAACATCCACAGTCCCAAGGGACATCCACAGTTCCAATGGACATCCACAGTTCCAATGGACATCGACTGCCTTTATAAGGAACAAATGTTGCACTATACTACATCCACAGTCCTAAGGGACATCAGCTACCTTTATATGGAACATATGTTGCCTTATACTACATCCACAGCCCTAAGGGACATCAGCTACCTTTATATGGAACATATGTTGCACTATACTACATCCACAGCCCTAAGGGACATCAGCTGCCTTTATAAGGAACCTATGTTGCACTATACTACATCCACAGCCCTAAGGGACATCAGTTGCCTTTATAAGGAACCTATGTTGCACTATACTACATCCACAGTCCTAAGGGACATCAGCTGCCTTTATAAGGAACCTATGTTGCACTATACTACATCCACAGTCCTAAGGAACATCAGCTGCCTTTATAAGGAACCTATGTTGCACTATACTACATCCACAGCCCTAATGGACATCAGCTACCTTTATATGGAACAAATGTTGCACTATACTACATCCACAGCCCTAAGGACATCGACTGCCCTAAGGAACATATGTTGCACTATACTACATCCACAGTCCTAAGGGACATCGACTGCCCTAAGGAACACGCACTCGTTACCCGGTGGTGTGGTTGGTCTTCCTAGCTGAAAGGTACGAGGTTTGTTCTAAAGGTATCCGACCCTTAGGCCGAAACATACAATTACTCATGCTTCATTTGTTTCCGCAGAAAAAAAAATGTTTGTCAGATACTGTTTGAACACGCCTTGTTACTTTACCCAATTAATTGGTATTGCTTATGATCAAGAAAACTCATGCGAGTAAAGAGTGTTTAGTCAGGTGAACATACTGATCAAGTCTTAACCTCGAATCTTCGCTCATGCTCAAGAAGACAGGCAGTGTCATAGCAGTCTGGCCAACGAAGTGTGGAGATCCACACTGAAATTCCAATTGTGGTTAGGTTAATGTGGAGGCTCTCATCGCACTACAGCTAGGAAGACCTAGGTGTACGCTTTCAACTACGCCTCGGTATGCAAAAAAGCAACTATAACCCTTGTCGTCTTGGAGTAATTGAATCAGCTTTTTATTCTATACATCAAACCACCTCCACCCACACACACCCCACCCCCCCCCCCCACTCACACACCCCCAACCACCTCCATAGAAAAAAGTCTATATGTTACTCAGGTTTTTAATCCGAGTCCAGTTTTGCGAAAATTGTGGTTTCCTAAGTTCTTGACCATCAGGTTCTTTATTAATACTGCAATATACCAAACCAAATACAAATTAAGAATCACTCCAGAAACTAGAGGGCCACTCTCCAACGTTAATGCTTTCAGCAAATATAAAACGGTTCTGCTGTACTCAGCTACCCATCTGTTCGTTAACGGTATTAGTAACTAACGCCTGTCTCGTTATAGTATTTCCCTTGTCTTGTGCAGACTTGACAAATATTATTTTAAAGGCCAGAAAGGTGGCGGAATGAAATCAGATTAGGAGATATGTCACTGTAAAAATTCAAACCGAAGGTCGGATTACTTTACGAACTAAGAAATGCGGATTATTTTGTTGTATCTCGTTCCAGGACTACATCGTGCAAAACTTCAGTTTACCCTATGGAAAAAGTAATCGATACGTTCACATTTAGAGACTCAAAAGGATATTGGAAATACACATGCCAGGTGTCTCAAATTGTTTCGTCGTATTTACCCTTTATAATCTTGTACCAGCTAAGACTTCAGGCGGTGTCGTCATCAATATATTTTACATAATCCTTATTTATTCTTCTCTCTGTCAAAATCCTATAAACTTTCCTACCTCTGTCCACATTCTGTAAAGTCGCCTCTATTTGCCATGCCACATCACATTACAACATCCTATAAAGTCGCCTCTATTTGCCATGACACATCACATTACAACATCCTGTAAAGTCGCCTCTATTTGCCATGACACATCACATTACACCATCCTGTACACAGATGGAACAACAACTACATTGGTGGAAGAAGAGCTTAACGAATGGAACAACAACTACATGGGTGGAAGAAGAGCTTAACGAATGGAACAACAACTACATGGGTGGAAGAAGAGCTTAACGAATGGAACAACAACTACATGGGTGGAAGAAGAACTACATTGGTGGAACAACAACTAAATGGGTGGAACAATACTTACTTCTTCTTCTTCTTCTTCTTCTTCTTCTTCATCGTACGCTGTTTACAGCGATGTTTACGTTGCACTGTTTTATTTTGTTAAGCCTGAGGCTCAGTGCATCCGATTTCAACAGGCGTTTCTGTAGGGTTGCCCTTCTTAGCCTTTGGCTGTCCCCAGCCTAACTGCAAGGCAGCAGTTGTTTTTGGTCAGAGTTGTCACTCTTATGAAGTTGTCTTGCAGGACTATCGAGTCTTCCCTACTCGTGTCTATAGGGTTTGGCAATGATATGATGGACTATGTATTAGTTTGTACTATCCCGGAAGAGAGGCAGTCCAGTGTGACTTTGTCCCAGGATCGTCACGTCCTGTCAGAAACGTAGCATATGCATGTGAGTGAGGTATCTCTTTCGTCCCTTTATTTTCTCGGCTCATCTGCAGTGATGGTATGCCTAGCATTCCCCGCCACCCGGGAGGTTGTCACAATAGGGCAGGAGGTGCAATGTCCGCAGGACTGCATCTCTTCTGCGTCCATTGGGATGACTGATAGCAGACAGAGGCAAAGAGCGAGGCAGGAGGGCATTTTACCAGGTGCCTTTCTGCGGCTCGACCGGGCCGGGCTGAGACGCAAGCCCTAGCCATGTCGTAGCCTCCCATCACAGCGGTGCTGAGATTTAGGGCGGGATTCTGGCTTAGAGGCGTTCGGCCGTAATCCCTCAGATGGTAGCTTATCAGCCAAGCACGTGGACCAAATGTCAGCGACCTGTGATTCCTCTCGAAATAGTGCATTTGACCAGGGGACAAGCCTGGTCATTGCACGGAGATGTTGTTCGCCTGGTGTGCGGACATATCTCATGGTCAAGAGTTGAGTCTCAGCAGTTCGCAGTGAGGTAGCTGATCTACTGCTTAGGGCACCCCGACCGAGAACTAAGTCTTCTAAAAATGGTTTCATACCTCATCGCCGTATGGGGTGAATGTCGAGCAGCTTCCCGCCCGCTTTGATCGGCGGATGGCAGAGACCTCATTCTGTCGCTCGACCGGGCGGGGCTGGAGCGGGAGCCCCAGGTCCCCACCATGTCGAAACCTCCCTTTGCAAACGTGCTGAGCTTTTGGGCGGGATTTTGGCTTAGAGGCGCTCGGCCGTAATCCCTCACCTTGTAGCCTCGCGCCGTTGGCCTATCAGCCTAGTACGTGAACCAAATGTCTGCGGCTCCTCTCGAGTTGAGCAGGATTACCGTAGCAACGCCCTGTCATTAGTAGGGTAAAACTGACCTGTCTTCCGAGGGTCTATTTCCAGCACCCGTTCAATATTAGACCGGACGTATCAATAGAGAGCTTTTTAGTTTGTCAATGGCCAAGTTTCTGGAATCTGCGATTTCTGCAGGGTTAAGACCAGATTACCATAGCAGACGCTCTTTCATTAGGGGGTTAAGAGACTGACCTGTCTTTCGTGGGTCTAATACCAGCACATGTTCACTATTAGACCCCACGAAGGTGCTCTCGATTTGACAGTCATTCTACAGTATTGGCGTGTTAAGTCAATTTAAGCCGCAGGCTCCACTTCTGGTAGTGCTCTTCCGTCAATTCCTTTATCAAACACTGAATGCAGCCCAAGCGAGCCACAGAGGGCATAACCCCAGATTTCCGAGGGTCTAAATCCAGCACCCGTTCCATATTAGTTAGACCCAAGGAAAGTGGTCTCAGCATGTCAGTCATTTCAGTGTTGGCCATGTTGAGTCAAATTAAGCCGCAGGCTCCACTCCTGGTGGTACCCTTCCGTCAATTACTTTAAGTTTCAGCTTTGCAACCATACTTCCCCCGGAACCCAAACACTTTGGTTTCCCGGAAGCTGCCCGCAGAGTCATCGAAGCAACTCCTGCCTATCGCTAGTCGGCATCGTTTATGGTCAGAACTACGACGGTATCTGATCGTCTTCGCGCCTCTGACTTTCGTTCTTGATTAATGAAAATATTCTTGACAAATGCTTTCGCAGTAGCTCGTCTTGCGGCGATCCAAGAATTTCACCTCTAACGCCGCAATACTTCTTCTTCTTCTTCTGCGTACACAGTCAGACAGTAACCATTATTTTCTCGAAAAAAGCGGCGGTCATCCTGAGACTCTCGCCACTACCATACAGCTTGTCTTGCAGTTCCACTGGTGATGGCCACATCTGCTCTCTCTGGTCCTCGTATGTCGGGCAGTTCTGCAGCAGATGTTCAGTGGTCATTTTACCAGTACCGCACGGGCATTCGTCGGTACACCCTATCTTCAGTTTGTTGAATAGGTGGTACCTCAGTCTGTTGTGGCCAGTGCGAAGTCTGAAGACAACGACCTGCTCTCTTCGGTTCAACTGGTAATAGGCATCGTTTTTGGTGTAACCAGTATGTTCGGTTTCCCATTTGGACATGTATCTGGCTTTGATAAGCCGTTTTGACTCTTCGTACGTCATACTGGTATCTGTTTGTGGTAGCCTTGCACCTTCTTTTGCCAGTCTGTCTGACTCCTCGTTGCCTAGGATGTTGCAGTGTGACGGAACCCACTGTTCCACCACCCTTTTTGGTGCGGACTGCTGGCACAGTTTGCAGAGTGCTGCTCTTAAGTCATTAAGCTCAGTGTTCTTCTGGCTTTTCAGCGCTGTGACTACTTCGAGAGCATCTGTCAGCAAGACTATATGGCTCTCATTTTCACTGTGTGTCACCATTTCTTCCACTGCGCCCTCAGTGCCTCTGCCTCTGCTCTGAAATTGCTTGTGTACTTACCAGTAGCGAATGACAGTGTTATATTTCTGCCATTTGGTAGGTTCAGGAATGCTCCTGCCCCTCCGTTCTGTGTAGTGTTTGTTACAGAACCGTCGGTGTATGCATGGGTCCAGTCCATGCTTGGGTAGCTTTTCGTTATGAAGCTTAGGGTAGTGTCTCTCCTTTCTTTTTCACTCTGGCAGTTTTTGTTTGCAATACCTGGTATATTTTCTACCACCTCTGGAAATATATCCTGCCTCCAAGTAGGTTTTCGTACAGTAGTGATGGGTTTTGGTGTTGTTAGTGCGTTTATGGGATCTTCGTGCATCTTTGCTTTGGCTATTTCTGCAAAGTTTCTCCGCTTTAGTTTCCCATTTCCCAAATTGTTTAGTCTCTGGTACATTGGATGGTCCGTCAGTCTTCGGAGTTTCTCTGACTGCAGCTGGGCTCTGCAGTCTCTTCTATCGGTCATGGATTGCAGTTTTGTAATCTTTTCAAGTTCTACAATTGGCGTTGACTTCATGCCACCTGTTATAATTCTCATGGCTTGGTTTTGAAGTTTGTTAACTTTATCGAAGTTCGCCTTCGCTGCTGTTGTCCATGCCGCAATGCCATACTCGAGAACTGGTCTCACTCTTCCAGTGTACAGTTTCTTTAGTATGCCTTCGTCTGCTCCCCAGCTTGTGCCAGCAAGTTTCCTCATGATCGCCATTCTTTCTCTGGCTTTCATTCGGTTTCTCTCAATCTGACTTTTCCATGTCATGCGCCGATCAAATGTGACTCCCAGATAGGTTGGGTTGTCGTTTGGCTGCAGGATGTTGCCATTTAGGCTTAATTTGGTACTTTGGGGTTTTAATGAGAGCGAGAATATTGTGCACGTGGTTTTCTCCTCGTTTATTTTGACCAGCCATGAGTTCGCCCACTCTTCCAGCGATGTTAGGGCCGTTTGCATCCGATTTCTTGCTATGGTGAGATTCTTTTCAGAGGTCCACATAGCCAGATCGTCTGCAAACATTGAGCTATGGACTCTTCTTGGTATATTCTCTGTAATATCGTTTATATATACCAGAAAGAGTGTGGGTGACAGTACTCCCCCTTGGGGTACTCCCTGCTCGAGTGTCACCTTTTTGCTCATCTGCCCTTGTACTTGGACTCTGGCCGTTCTTTGTTTGAGGTAGTGGTTGATCCACTTGTACATCTTCCCACAGACATCACTTCTTCTTAGCTTGACTCTAAGTCCATCCTTCCAGACTTTGTCAAGTGCCTTTTCCAGATCCACCCAAACAGCTACTGTGTGTTTCTGTGCCTGGTAGGCATCTTCTATCTCCTGGGCTATGAGGATGACCTGGTCCTCAGTGGATCTGTGCTGTCTAAAGCCGGCTTGCTGTGGAATTAGTATTCGTTTTTCTTCCAGATGCCACATCAGTCTGGTGTTTATCATCCGTTCCATCAGCTTGCCGACACAGCTCAGTAGGCTTATGGGCCTGTATCCATTCGGATCTGTTTTATCCTTTCCTGTTTTTGGAACTGGTACCAGTATTGCATCTTTCCATGCCTGGGGTACAATACCCCTTTTCCAGCTTTGGTTCAGGACTGATAGTAGTTTTTTCTTCGCTGTTTGGCCCAGCCCCATCAGCATTTCGTTTGTTATCCCGTCTTTTCCGGGAGATTTCCTTTTCTTTAGTGTTCTCATAGCCTCTTCCATTTCGCGCATGGTTAGTTTGGCCATCATGTGCTCTTCAGGAGCCGTATTTATGTTTTCGTGTCCCTTTAGCTGTTCGCTAATGTCTGTATGCTTATCTGCAGGGACCTCGATGTGGTTTGCTCTGGCATAGTGATCGACAAAGGCGTTTGCGGCTTTCTTACCTGTGATCAGGTTCTCGCCCTGCTTGATAGTAATTTGTTTATTTGACGGGGTTTCGTCATTCATGGCTCTGACTAGCTTCCATAGCTTGTTCCCTTCTTTGTCCAGGTTTAAACTTTCCGTTTTATTTTTCCAACTTTCTCTTGCTGTTTGCTTGAGAGTGTGTTTGTACTTCGCCGTGGCGGCTTTGAGGGCGATGTTTGCCTCCATGGATTTTTCTCGTTCTGCCACGTTCCTAGCATTTGTTACTGCATCTTCCACTTTCTGTAACTCATCATTCCAGTAGGGCTTATAGTTTTTCCTAGCTCCTCTTGGGATGGTTTCAGTGGCGGCTTGCATTATTGCCTTGCTTAGGCTCTCTACCATGGGCTTCATTTTGGTGTTTCGTGTGTTGATGGTTTCACACAGCCCATCTGTCAGGATTGCAAATCTGTCCCAGTCGGCTCGTTTGTAATTCCAACGTGGGAGCGGTTTTGTTTCCTGTGGGCCTACTTTCATGTCAATGGTTAGCCTGATCGGCCTGTGGTCGCTACCTGCCAGTTGGTTTAGCACCTGGCGGTCTATTTTATAGTGTATGTCCTGTGTGGAGAAGGCTAAATCTGGAGTCGAGGTGGTATGCCATGTTCTTGAATAGAAGCTAGGGCTATCCTCCGGCCTATTGATTAGGGAGAGATTTGCATCTATCTCCCAATCTTCCACTTCGTCACCTCTGCTGTCTGTGTCAGAGTAGCCCCATCTCTCCGAGTGGCTGTTGAAATCTCCAACTACTATGCAGTTGGAGTCTCTGACCTCCATACTCGAGAGCGATAGGTCTCTGTTTGGTGGTCCGTACAGATTGAAAATGCGGAGCTTCGTCTCTTGAGCCATTATGTCAACTCCTACAATTTCTACTTGTCCGGTGTGATTGACAGGTACCGCGCTACTCGGTATGCTGTTTCTGGTCAGTATCAGGACCCCTCCTTTGTGGCCTTCTCTATCTAGACGGAAGGTCTGGTATCCTCTGATTGAGAATTTATGGTTATTGTTGAGGTGCGTTTCCTGGATACATGCCACGTCAATCTTACCTTCATGCAGGTGGTGTGTTAGGGAAAGTTTTTTGTTAATGACTCCCTCCGCATTCCACTGTAATATTTTGAGGGTCTTGAGGTTTTGGCCAATAGACGTTGACCCATAGCCATGTGCCTTGACTCCACGACACATGGGTGGGTGACCACCAGTAGTCAAGGGTGGGCCCCTTCGAGGCGTGAGGCCCGGCGCTATCGCTGCCTGGCGGGTTTCCTCAGGATGAGCGCCATACGTTTTTCGAATAGGTTGTACTGCCATCATACTGTGATTTACGTTGCACTGTTTTGTTAGGCTTGCGGCCCCGTGCATCCGATTTCAACAGGCGTTTCTGTAGGGATGCCCTCCTTAGCCTTTGGCTGTCCCCAGCCTATCTGCAAGGCAGCAGTTGTTTACGATCAGAGTTTTCTCTCCTATGGAAGTTGTCTTACCAGACTATCGAGTCTTCACTACTCGTGTCTATAGGGTGCAATGATGATATGTGATATATGAGATGGACTGGTTTACCCGGAAGAGAGGCAGTCCAGTGTGTCTGTATCCCAGGATCGTCACGTCCTGCCAGAAACGTAGCATTTGCATTTGAGTGGGGTGTCTCTTTTTCCCTTTATTTTCTTGGCTTCTATGCAGGGATGGTACGCCTAGCATTCCCCGCCACCTGGGGTGTTGACACAGTGGGGCAGGTGTGCAATGTCCGCTGGTCTGCATCTCTTCTGCGTCCAGTATGATAGTTATATGGCTAATAACGTACAGAGGTAGATATCGTAGCCGGAGTGCATTCAGCCATAGGACAAGCCGGGTAATGTCACAGAGATGTTGTTCGCCTGGTGTGCGGACAACTCTCATGGTCGGTGGTTGAGTCTTGACAGTTCACAGTGAGGTGGCTGCTCTACTGTTTTCGACACCCCGACCAGGTACTAAGTCTTTGGTTGGTGTTTTTTCGCACCCCATCGCCGTATAGGGTGAGTATCAAGCAGTTGTCCGCCCGCTTTGACTTGCGGGCGGCAAGGGCCTCTTACTGTGGCTCTACCTGATAGGGCTGGGGCGCAAGCCCCAGGTCCCGAGCATGTAGGAGCCTCCCATTGCAGTGGTGCTGAGATTTTGGGCGGGATTGCGGCTTACAAGGGTTCGGCCGCAATCCCCCACATGGTAGCCTCGCGCCCTTGGCTTATCAGCCTGGTACGTGAACCAAAGTGTCTGCGGCTCCTCTCGATTTGAGCTGGTTTTCCGTAGCAACGCCCAGTCATTCGTAGGGTAAAACTGACCTGTCTTCAGATGATCTATTTCCAGCACCCGTTCACTATTTGGTCAGACGAATTTATTGAGGGCTTTTGTTTGTCAATGACCAGGTATTTGAAATCTGCGGTTTCTGCAGAGTTAAAACACGATTTCCGTAGCGTTCTTTCATTTGAGTGTTTGAGAGCTGATTTGTCATCCGTGAGTCTAATACCAGCGTACGTTCATTATTAGACCCAAACGGCAGTGCTCTCGATTTGTCAGTTGTTCTACAGTATTGGCGTGTTCAGTCAAATTAAGCCGCAGGTTCCACACCTGGTGGTGCCCTTCCGTCAATTCCCTTAGCGAGACAATCAAGTTTCTTAGAGGGTAACCCCAAAATTTTCGAGGGTCTAATTCCAGCACATGTTCTCTATTAGACCCCGCGAGGGTGTACTTTTTGATAGTCATTCTGCAGTATTGGCGTTGTAAGTTAACTTAGGTCTCAGGCTCCACTCCTGATAGTGCTCTTCCGTCAATTCCTTTATCACACACTGGATGCAGACAGAACCGAGCCACAGGGGCATAACCCCAGATTTCTGGGGGTCTAAGTCCAGCACCAGTTCCATATTAGACCCCAGAAGAGTGGTCTCGGCATGTCACTCATTTCAGTGTTGGCCGTGTTGAGTCAAATTAAGCCGCAGGCTCCACTCCTGGTGGTGCCCTTCCGTCAATTCCTTTAAGTTTCAGCTTTGCAACCATACTTCCCCCGGAACCCAAACACTTTGGTTTCCCGGAAGCTGCCCGCAGAGTCATCGAAGCAACTCCTGCGGATCGCTAGTCGGCATCGTTTATCGTCAGAACTACGACGGTATCTGATCGTCTTCGCGCCTCTGACTTTCGTTCTTGATTAATGAAAACATTCTTGACAAATGCTTTCGCAGTAGCTCGTCTTGCGGCGATCCAAGAATTTCACCTCTAACGCCGCAATACGAATGCCCCCGTTTGTCCCTGTTAATCATTACCTCCAGTTCCGAAAACCAACAAAATAGAACCGAGGTCCTATTCCATTATTCCATGCACCAATTTTCAGGAAGCCGAGGCCTGCTTTGAACACTCTAATTTTTTCAAAGTAAACGCGCCGGCCACCCAGGAAGCTCAGCGAAGAGCACCCGTGGGAGAGAGCCGGCAGACGGTAGGGCAGGAGACAACGGTCAGTGAACCGGCGCGAGCCGGACCACCCGCCTCCGCCTGAGATCCAACTACGAGCTTTTTAACTGCAACAACTTTAATAGATTTAATAGATCCTCGTTAAAGGGTTTAAAGTGTACTCATTCCAATTACGGGGCCTCGAAAGAGTCCCGTATTGTTATTTTTCGTCACTACCTCCCCGTGCAGGGAGTGGGTAAGTTGCGCGCCTGCTGCCATCCTTGGATGTGGTAGCCGTTTCTCATGCTCCCTCTCTGGAATCGAACCCTGATTCCCCGTTACCCGTTACAAACATGGTAGGCATGTCACGTACCATCGACATTTGATAGGGCAGACATTTGAAAGATGCGTCGCCGGCACATGAGGCCATGTGATCAGCACAAAGTTATCCAGGGTCACCAGTGAGGACGCCGCAACCCCGCGAGGGGAAACGACGATTGGTTTTGAACTAATAAAAGCGTTCTTTCTGCGAGGGTCGGAGCTTGGTAAGCATGTATTTGCTCTAGAATTGCCACAGTTATCCAAGTAGGATCGTGTCATCTAAGGAACCTCTACTGATTTAATGAGCCATTCGCGGTTTCACCGTGAGACAGTGTGAACTTAGACATGCATGGCTTAATCTTTGAGACAATCATATCACTACTGGCAGGATCAACCAGATATCTGTCGGAAGCGTACGTATTGCACACACCGGTCGGCGGAGGACGGTTGTGTGAAAAGCCTCACTGGGACGGCCGCAGGGACCGACTGATGAACGGACGGACGGTTGTTCCCTCCGTCCCTCACTCCGTTGACCTAGGACCGCCTGATAGGGGCCCCTACACACACCAGACGACCGACCGACCGGGCTCGCTCGAGGAGGGATGGCAGCGCTCTGTGCAGAACTGATCCCGACGACCCCGGCGATGAATTTCACTGGGACTAGAGACAATTTGGCCTGCCGGCCTGCCCTTCTTCCGAGGGTTGGTCCCCGTGAGAACACAGGGCCTTCAGGCACGATTCCTGCTTTCCATTTGCCGGTCACAAGCTCTTTGCGAGAGTCTGACCACCAGCGAGAAGAACTGTCGAGCTCTGCTATAAGCCTTAGATAAATCACCACCGACTGACAACGTTTCTCGATACGGACCAGAGCAGCGCACCTCGGCGGAGGAGACGCCAAAAAAAAAACCGCATCCCGATACCTCTACGGGGAAAAGCGAGCAAGCGTTTTCCGCAAGCCCGCGCTATCGCTCCGCCTGGCGGGACTGAGATCGCTTTACGAACACTGGTTGAAATTGAATCGCGGCGGATAACAACTACCCCAGATGAACAATACTTACATTGGTGGAACAATAACTACGTGGGTGGAACAAGAACTACACGGGTGGAACAATAACTGCGTGAGTGGAACAATAACTACACGGGTGGAACAACAACTACGTGGGCGGAACAAAAACTACACGTGTGGATCAACAACTACACGGGTGGAACAACAACTACACGGGTGGAACAACAACTACACGGGTGGAACAACAACTACGCTAAGGGAACAACAACTACGCGAGTGGAACAACAACTACACGAGTGGAACAACAACTACACGAGTGGAACAACTACTACACGGGTGGAACAACAGCTACATGAGTGGAACAACAAATACTTGAGTGGAAGAACATGATGAGTGTGCATCAGATGGAAACCTAATTTGTTTTCTTCAAAATATTTTTTAGTGGCCGACAACTGTATCACTTTTCAACGGGTTTCATTTTCGTTTGATGCAAGTCCCCCACTGTCTATAAAATGCCTGGATTCATATAGAAAATCAAGCTATTTTTGTGGCGTATCTAGAGCCACTCGTACACTACGTCATTGTTTCACGTCATCCTGGAGTCAGCTGTCTTATCACTCACTTTTTAGTTTAACCTTTACTGACCTCCAAAAGTGCCACTATTTAAATTCACAATAGTCTTGTTATTTTTCATCACAAAAGGCTCAACTTCTGAAACAACTGCCTGACCAGATTGAGAACCGAATGTCACTTAACTCACGCCATTACGGAACTTGGTAATCCATTCGCAGACTTGCTGCACTGACTGACAAATCCCACTACTGTGCCTTCGTTCGCCAGTGATATTCGAAAATGTTCAGCTATGTGGTGAAACTGATGGAAAGACTGATAAATAAAAGCCTCACCTGGTATCTTGAGACCAACTCGTTACTCGCCTCAACACAGACAGGATACAGGCAGCACAGAAGCACAGAGGACCAATTACCATATCTAACACAGGACATAGAAAACGCCTTTCAAGAGAAAAAGAAAGTGCTAGCCATCTTTCTTGATCTCCCTCCTGCCTTCGACACTGTCTGGAGAGTAGGCCTGAAGCTGAAAATCCTCCAAGCAAGAGTTACCAACAGTATGTTCTCATGGCTTAAAAGTTACCTCTTCCAAAGATCTTCCATGGTTAAATTGGACAACTTTACCATCAAGTCAGGCTGAGAGAGGCAGTGCCACAATGAAGCGCTCTCTTCTTGATATTCATAAACGACATAACGAAATGCTGACATCAGCATGTATCAAACAGCTTACACGCAGAGGACTTTGCTGTATGGACAGCTACAGAACATGCAATAATAGCCTCATACTTGCTCCAAAAGAGCGGAGGGGGGGGGGGGGCGCTGAAAATAAACCACACCAAAACCTCCACCACTCTCTTTTCACTCTCCCCCAAAAAGGAAACAATTACAATAAAGATAGGAAATCAACAAATACCCCAGTTGGACACACCCACATTCCATGGAGTCACATTTAACCGAGACTTACCTGGAAGTCAAATATAGAGAGAATCTAGACAAGAGCCATGAAAAAACTTTCAGTGATGACCAAACTGGCTGGTACATCATGTGGGGGCCAACAAAAAAATTCTCATGGACGTCTACACTGGTGCAATCAGACTAATCATGGAATATGGCTCTAGGATTTGATCAACAGCGGCCAAAACAAACACAAGAAAACTAGACCGAGTTCAAAATATGGGTCCCAGAATTACCCTTGGGGCATTGAAAAGCACTCCAATTACAGAACTGGGGAAAACAGCAAATATTGAGCTTCTTAATTTAAGGAGAAAAAATAAATTCCTTACTTAGTTTGAAAAACTAAAAACGTTACCTGATCATCATTTGCACCAAGAGTTTCAAGAGAAAACAAAAAACAGACTACTAAGGAAAATCCCCAACCATCTGTCCAGAGAAATCCATAGAAAACACGCAGACATCAATAAAGCTGAAACCAGAAAGTGTGAAGCACTCATTGTAGAACCCTGGACACGGACACGAAGATAGAACCGGTTCAAAATAATCTTGGAGGTTCCAGGGTTAAGGAAGAAACGTGAACAGTCGGCAACAGAGCAAAACATCCACATTCTACAGGAGCTCAAGAGACAGTACTCTAGCAACTCTTTGACACACGTGTACACGGATGGATCTGCCTCGGTGGGTGATAAAAGGGGAGGCAGTGGAATCTACATCGAACACTTCAATGGCGACATAGAAAAACACTCCATACCAGCAGGATAAACTTGTACTAATTTCAGAGCTGAAGCATGAGCTGTTCATGCAGCAAATCAGATTCTTATTAGCCAAAACATAAACACAAAGTAAACTGTCATTCTAATAGACTCCAGGAGTGTACTCCAAGCGATCTCAGCCACAAAGAAGATAGACTATCGTATGAAATAAAATACAACGTAGGATTGCTGTCTCAAACAAACAGATTGTCCCACAATGGATTCTGGCCCACTGTGGGATTCCAGGAAACAAGAAAGCAGGTGAGATCGCAAAAGCCGGAAGTGGCAGCAAGCAGATTCTCCATCCGCAGAGCTATAAAGAAACAAAGACACTCATCAAACGATCCATGAAGACATAATTGAGAGAACAGTACAACGAATGCAAGCCAGAAAATGACAGCTTAGACAAATTTGGCAGAGATGGGCAGACAAAGATCTTCAGAGTCAGAACGGGATTTGCAGACTCAAGGCCCACCTCTACAGAATGGGTCTCAGAGACATTGTCACGTGCGATTATGAAGCACCCACGTAAATACCAGAACATATTCTGCAAGAATGACCCACCTATGCAGACTAAAGAGAGGCAGTCTGGCCTGGGGAGCGACCATGCTAGAAAAGCTGTGGGGGACCGGCGAAGACCTGAAACGCAGTTTCCTTTGTGAACCTCACCGGACTAGAACCACAGCATTAGTTGATCGATGAAGAAGAATAAGGAACTTGTTAATCCATTCGCAGACTTGCTACACTGAATGACATACACCCCACTACTGTGCGCCAACGATATTCGAAAAGTTTCACCAATCCCAGCACCAAAAAAACAAAAAAACGGAATACATAATGCTGCTAGTTTTTCCTGCTTGTCACAAGAGGTGCGGCTATCTTTAAACGACTTCTACGATGTCATGTGGCACCTGTAAATGTTGTTGCTTAGATGTTTGCCTCACTAGTTTCTACTGGCGGAGGCGCGCCATTTTCCACCCCAGACCGTAGTCTATTGGGCAATATCAGGACGCATACACCAGTGCTTGGATGAATGCGTGCGTCTGCATGTACCTATGCTAGGTTTGTGCGCCCTCAGAAGCTAGCCCAACCAAAGTGCAATGGAAGGGCCTCACCATGAGGGCGCGTGTGAAAGTTGTGCAAGAGTGTAACTGTGGGACAGAGTCAAATGAAACAGAGTGAGATAAGAGAAGAGAGAAGGGGAAGAGTGGCCCCCAGGGTGAGCCTCCTCCATCCCTCGGCCATGATCGCCGCCTGTAAAACACCCTTGAAGTTGTTAACAACGCGACTGCAACTTACATAACCATGAGACGTTTCAAATTTGTATAACAATTTTATTTAAAGTTTTCATTGGACGACCGCTTAAACAACGATCCAAATCAAGAGGTGTGTCTGCAATTAAAGTTCAGGAGCATTTTATCGATGTAATAGTATACTATGTTGGCTCGGATTGCAGGTTATTTCAGGGGAAAATGTTTTCTAAAGGGATGCGCAATATTTTAGTCATGAAAGCCTAATGTTGTCTTATGTCTCGCTAAATCAATCAATGAAAACTATATCCGTCTTT
This sequence comes from Ariolimax columbianus, assembly GCA_036924085.1. Taxonomy (NCBI): domain Eukaryota; kingdom Metazoa; phylum Mollusca; class Gastropoda; order Stylommatophora; family Arionidae; genus Ariolimax; species Ariolimax columbianus. The sequence continues at coordinate 109,755,665 of JAVGWX010000004.1, forward strand.
GCGGAGCATAGATCTACAACTAAAACACGCCAAGTTGATGTGTATGCTCACCGCTCTCATCTCCAACATTTGCCACGTTTTTTAAAGTTTCCCTCATGATTTTCTCGAGCTCTTCTTGTCAAGTGTGTCTTAGACGGCCTCTATGTATGTTGCCTTTCCAGTTCCAGAACAGCGGCTGTCTTGGATTGTCATTCTTCCCTTAACGCAAAACATGTCATATTCATTGCAACGACTTTTCTTTTTCTCCTGTTCTACCACCACCTGCCCAGCTGCTTTCCATAAGTCAACACAAACAGCCATATCTTACCATATCAACCACTCTATTCTACGTAGACTTCTGCTTATGATCGACTGCACCCTCTTTGTTAGTGTTTAAGTTGGTCTCCAAGTCTCCGTTGCATAGAGTAATACTTCCTTAACACTAGGGTTGACAAATATGATCCTTGTTAGATTTGATTTCTCAGAAATTTCTCTTATCTGTATGTCTAGATTCTTCATAATGTCACCCAACTTTAACAATGAAACTGGACAAAAACGGCAAGCTTCCCAATTTTCGAGAAAAGGGAGGACTAATTCAACTCAGTATACGGTACTTAACTATCTTTTTTTAATATTAGGTATGTTTTTACTCGGCCATTGTGTCAGTACATCAAATATATATATATTTTCTATTTTTTTAATTTTACGTGTTTGCCTCACATTACTTTTTACTAGCGGAGGCACGCCTATTCCACCCTAGACTGGAGTGAATTTGGGCGATATTAACCAGTGCTTGTATATATGTGAGCGTCTATATGTTTTATATATATATATATATATATATATATATATATATATATATTGCTAACCAAAAAACAAGATAATATAATTAATTTACAAGAATAATTGTTTCACAATATCATCAAAAGAAAAGAACTACTAAACTAAACAATATCATTTACTAAACTAAAACAGATGATTCAAGCATGAGCTGTTGGTGTCGCGTCCGTAACTAAAGTACCCAGGTGCACATGCTACACCCGTTCTGAGAGAATGTTGTTCCCTAAGGATTCTTAGGGTTCACTCCCTTTTTCCTGTTCTGATATTGGGCTTACCACACTCTTTTCGACTCGAGACTTTGGGATTAGTATCAATTCACAAAACTCTTTTTGACATGTTCTTTGGGATTTGTATTCCGGTGTTCATCAAACCCCTTTCTACATAGATATTGAGCCTTTTCGACTCTTACTTTGGGACTTGTATCCCTAGGTTCAAAGGCAAAGGCCGTCGTCCATCGTAGACGATGATGGCATAATTAATTTTGCTAGCGCTATTTTTAGTAAGGATTAACTGCGCTACTTTTCATCCTCACTCTCTCGTCTCGTGGCGCCCGACCCCAGTGGCAAGTCAAGGACAAGACGACTAGGTTCACCAGACATTTTTCAATACGTACTTTGGAATTTGTATCCCTGAGTACATACGATCCCTTTCGACACAAACATTGGGTTTACAAGACCCTTTTCGACTCGTACTTTAGGATTTGTATACCTGGGTTCACCCGACCCTTTCGACATAGACATCGGGCTTGTCAGACGATTTTCGACACGTACCACGACAAATCTTCCCACTCGCAAGTGATCAGATCTCTTTCTCTTATTGTTTTCAGGGTGTCCATCATTCCCACCTTTGAGCGAAATGCAAGACTCTAGGTTATAATTGGATAACCACACCGTAAACCCTTTCTCTTCCAAATGCTGAATCTCACATCTACATTGTCCTTTATAGACCATTTTCTTTAGCACTGGAAACCCAAAATGACTGGCGAGTGGTCCTCCCCACTTGGCTGGTTAGCTATCAATGTCATTTGGTCCCATCCATCTAGAATATTATTTACTGAAATATCTTCAGGTCACTTTCACTCCAAATGTGACAGCCTGGCGTGCGAGTTCTTGTCGTCAACCTACCTGTACCACTTATGTCTGGTACCAGTCCGATACTAATAATGGTAAATCTACCCCCTACCCCCAAATCCAGACACATTTTCCACATATAGTGAACAATTAACCTCTCGCTTCAGGTCGCGTGATAGCGGGACCGACCTGTGCTGGCTAACTAATATTTCGAAAAATTTTTACTCTCCGAGAATACAGTAACCAGCCCCAATTTTTGTCTATTCCAAACTGTTATTCTCCACAGGGAACTGTTACATAACTGTTACGCTGTTACTAAGGCGCTTTGCATGTGCTGCCTATTTAATGGAAATAAAATAAAGTCCAACACATAGATTACACAAATCTTTAACTCCAATTTAAAGTCTGTTCTCCTGAACGGAGAATCATGAAGAACAACAGAAAGAACAGCGAAGTAGATACATGCTTCTAATAAATGGGTTCCTATGCAGAATATAGAGAATCAAACGGTATGGTAAGATCATTAATGTGAAACTGTTGGTAAGAGTCAGGTATTTCTGTGGGCATGACGTCAGGAGAAGGTGGTATTGTATAAGACATTCATTACGGAAATCATCTGACAGCAATAGAGACAATCTCTGCTGTGAAAATATCTGCCAAGAGAAATAGAGGGAAAAAACATTTAAAAAAACAAACTAGTAAAAGTTGATTAAGGTTGAGCTTAATCAAAATTTAAAAATGGGTATGGTCAGATACCGATAGAGGCAGAATAAAACAACTTGGAGAATTAAGGTCGAGTTAAGCATAATGGAAACAGGGGAGACGTTAACAGAGCCTGAAACGGATAGCCCAGAGCGGGACTGCTATGCATATATTTCTTGAGGACCTATGCTCCATGGGGAGCTGAAAAATTTTGAAAATGTATTATTTGCCCTTTTGGGCAGCCAAAATGCTACTTTCAATTAAAAGGTAATGCTTCTCTGTTAAACGACTCCGCTAATCCACGGGGAACAGTACCCTTCATGTCAAATAAGCGGAGTCTTACTGCAGTTTATGTGACACTTTACGTACATAAAGGGTTTACCTGTCCCAAAAACAACGCTAGGTAGTCGTCTATTACTGCTTGTATAAGATATTGAAGTGGACCAATTGTTTCCTCCACTGTAAACGACCCTTCCCCCCTCTTCTGGTATCCACGCAGGTAAATACAAGCTATAACAGCACAGGCACACATGTCCCTTATCAGACACTGTTTTCATGAAGTTAAAGAGCCTTCAATGTAGAAGTTCTTATTTTATTTGAAGTGGGGGTGAAAAGTTATCTCTCTTCTTCACTGTCTTGTACTCCCTAAATCATTTAAAACTGGGTAAACTTGAGCGTGACAAGATAGGGGGACTAAACTCTATCTTTTTCCGGAAAGCTCTGAATTTGTCAGCGATGAACAGGACAGCTACGCAATAGGAGAAAATGATACGAGTGGACAATGAACAAAGAATTGAAGAAGAGAACTGATGCTTTTGAAATGTGGGAATACATCAGAAAATATATCCTCTAAAGAAAATATAACAAATAAGGAAGGACTGAATATATTAGGGATTATAAGACAATTAATGAATGCAGTCAGTTATCATATTTTGGTAACATTTATAAGAACAGGACACTTTGTTGAAAACAATACTGGAAGGAAAGGAGACAGGCTAAGGTGTCGGAGGAAAGTAACGTTGAATGTGGGGAGACAGGCTAACGAGTCAGAGGTAAGTAACGCTGAACGCGGGGAGACAGGCTAACGAGTCGGAGGTAAGTAACACTGAACGCGGGGAGACAGGCTAACGAGTCGGAGGAAAACAATACTGGAAGGAAAGGAGACAGGCTAACGTGTCGGAGGAAAACAGTACTGGAAGGAAAGCAGACAGGCTAACGCGTCGGAGGAAAACAATACTAGAAGGAAAGGAGACAGTCTGACGTGTCGGAGGAAAGTAACTCTGAGCGTAGGAAGACAGGCTAACGCGTCGGAAAAAAACTATACTAGAAGGAAAGGAGACAGGCTAACGAGTAGGAAGAAAACAGTACTGGAAGGAAAGGAGACAGGCTAACGTGTCGGAGGAAAACAATACTAGAAGGAAAGGAGACAGGCTAAGGTGTCGGAGGAAAGTAACGTTGAATGTGGGGAGACAGGCTAACGAGTCAGAGGTAAGTAACGCTGAACACGGGGAGACAGGCTAACGAGTCGGAGGTAAGTAACGCTGAACGCGGGGAGACAGGCTAACGAGTCAGAGGTAAGTAACGCTGAACACGGGGAGACAGGCTAACGAGTCGGAGGAAAACAATACTGGAAGGAAAGGAGACAGGCTAACGTGTCGGAGGAAAACAGTACTGGAAGGAAAGCAGACAGGCTAACGTGTCGGAGGAAAACAATACTAGAAGGAAAGGAGACAGGCTAACGTGTCGGAGGAAAACAATACTAGAAGGAAAGGAGACAGGCTAACGTGTCGGAGGAAAACAATACTAGAAGGAAAGGAGACAGGCTAACGCGTCGGAGGTGAGTAATGCTGAACGTGGGGGAGACAGGCTAACGTTCCGGAGGTAAGTAAAGTTGAATGTGGGGAGACAGGCTAACGTATCGGAGGTAAGTAACGTTGAACGTGGGGAAGACACGCTAACGTGTCGGAGGTAAGTAACGTTGCATGTGGGGGAGACAGGCTAACGTGCCGGAGGTAAGTAATGCTGAATGTGGGATGTTGGCCTTAAAATGTGAACAGGGAAAAGCTTGCAGGGTTCAATTACCGCTGAAACAGACACACTTAAGCCGATCTTCGATGCGGAGATGACACTTGGATTGAACCGGTATAAGGTTTCCAGCAGTGATATCTTACCATTCTAGAGTAGAAGACATCCCAGTTTATGGTACTGCACACACATCCATTCACATTGGACAAAACCCAGCTGAGTGTGAAGTTACCTACTGAGGTTTTAGAAAACTCAAGAACAATGGCCAGATATAACTCACGACTAAATGAGAGTTTCCAAGTCAACGATAGAATGATGCGTATTTCCAGCTCGACAGAGCAGATCGGGTGATACTCTTTAAACTTCGCATAGGGTCGAAAGATGCAGGAGTGAATTAGCAACTCATAGATGGATAAGCATCAGGTTCAACGAACCAGAGCTCGCCAGGACCTTAATCCACTTCTAAGCATGACTCTTTAAACATGCTGCACTAGTACAAATGTAGTCTGGCCAGGAGAATGGGATCGCAGTGGGACATCAAACTCGGACCCATGAAACGCCAGCCGAAACAGCATGTGTGTGGATGAAAGGCTAAAGTATTGCAGGATCGATATAAATGACGACACAACGTCACGGCATTGACAACAGCAGCAAAAGCGAACTTCGATAAAATTAGCAAACTCCAAAACCAAACCATGAGAGTTATAACAGGAGGCATGAGGTCAACGCCAATTGTAGAACTTGAAAAGATTACAAAACTGCAATCCATGACCGACAGAAGAGACTGCAGAGCCCAGCAGCAATCATAGAAACTCAGAAGACTGACTGACCATCCAATGCACCAGAGACTAAACAATTTCGGAAATGGGAAACTAAAGCGGAGAAACTTTGCAGAAATAGCCAAAGCAAAGATGCACGAAGATCCCATGAACGCACTAACAACTCCACAGCCCATCCCTACTGTACGAAAACCTACCTGGAGGCAGCATATATTTCCAGAGGTGGTAGAAAATATACCAGGTATTGGAAAAAAAAACTGCTAGACTGAAAAAGAAAGGAGAGATACTACCCTGAGTTACATAACGGAAAACTACCCAAGCATAGACTGGACCCATGCATACACCGACGGTTCTGTAACAAACACAACACAGAACGGAGGGGCAGGAGCATTTCTGAACCTACCAAATGGCAGAAAAATAACACTGTCATTCGTTACTGGAAAATGCATAAGCAATTTCAGAGCAGAGGCAGAGGCACTGAGGGCGGCAGTGGAAGAAATGGTGACAGGTAAAAGGAATGAAAGCCATATAGTCCTGCTTACAGATGCTCTGGCTGTAGTCACAGCACTAAAAAGCCAGAAAAATACTGGACTTAATGATTTAAGAGCATTACTCTGTCAATTATGCCAGCAGGCCGCACCAAAAAGGGTAGTGGGGCAGTGGGTTCCATCCCACTGCAACATCCAAGGCAACGAGGAGGCAGACAGACTGGCAAAAGAAGGTGCAAAACTACCACAAACAGATACTAGTATGACACACGAAGAGTCAAAACGGCTTATTAGAGCTAGATACATGACCAAATGGGAAACCGAACATAATGGCTGCACAAAAAACGATGCCTATTACCAGTTGAACAGAAGAGAGCAGGTCGTGGTCTTCAGACTTCGCACTGGCCACAATAGACTGAGGTACCACCTATTCAACAAATTGAAGATAGGTGGCACTGACGAATGCCCGTGTGGTACCGCGAAAATGACCGCTGAGCATTTGCTGCAAAACTGCCCGACATACGAGGATCAGAGAGAGCAGATGTGGCCATCACCAGTGGCAACCCAAGACAAGCTCTATGGCAGTGTCGACAGCCTCAGGATGACCGCTGCTTTTTTCGAAAAAATAATGGTTGTTGGTCTGACTGCGTACGATGAAGAAGAAGACAGTTTCCTTTTCAGGACGAACATCGAAGAAGAAGATGAAGAAATTTCACACAGGCTACGACAGACTGAGATACCATCTGCTCCTAAACACGCACAAGATTAACTTTAATGATGAAGGTTTCAGTTGCTCTGATCAAATGATTGCAGATTATCTGCTGCAAAAGTGTCCTGTTTTTTTTCTTTGTCGTTGGTTCTGAAACTGCCGCTTCCAAGTCCTGAAAATGGCTTTACAAGTAGCAAGATGTAGTTCGAAGAACCGAATGCGTTGTGTCGTAGATTACAGTTTGGCTGCGATATTTGCACATTTCTGTCCGACTTATCCTACTTCCGCAGGACATTTTTGGTTACCGTGTTAGCCTTCTCTCTTCCATCTCTTCTCCTTAACCAGTCTGGGTACCGTGTTAGCCTTCTCTCTTCTATCTCTTCTCCTTAACCAGTCTGGGTACCGTGTTAGCCTTCTCTCTTCTATCTCTTCTCCTTAACCAGTCTGGGTACCGTGTTAGCCTTCTCTCTTCTATCTCTTCTCCTTAACCAGTCTGGGTACCGTGTTAGCCTTCTCTCTTCTATCTCTTCTCCTTAACCAGTCTGGGTACCGTGTTAGCCTTCCCGCTTCCATCTCTTCTCCTTAACCAATATTCCCTGTTTCAGCTTGTCTTACAGGATCACCACCTGGAGGTGGTGAATGGTCTTGAAGCAGCCACTGCTTACAAAGAGGGATGGCGTGGGTTTGTAAGGATATTTTCGCTTGTGCCCCAACGACCTCATCGGTTACGGATTGACCTGGCCTAACCTGACACCGATCCACCTAAAAAGAACAATATAAAGAAAGTTAAAGTCATGTACTTAAAAGAGAAGCGCCAAAACGTGTCTTTAAATAAATAATAGTTTGTACCGACAAATGTTGTTTTAAAATAGATTTACTTTACTGGTCTCTTGTGATGCGAGTGGACGTCTCCTCTCTTGCTGCCTTTCTTTGACAAACAGTAAATGTGGCACCCTATTACAGCTAGGTGACTGAGTCTATGGAGACGGGATTGAACCCTTATTGGTCTCAATCACTCTCTAGTCTACCAACCTGTAAATAGTTAATTGATTTACTATTTAATGAAAAAGAAACTGCCAATGAAGGGAACTGGTCTAAACATATTGGCTGAAGTCTCTTACACTTTCTCTCCGACAACAATAATGGCTACGGGAACACACTTTCTCTCCGACGACAATAATGGCTACGGGAACACACTTTCTCTCCGACAACAATAATGACTACGGGAACACACTTTCTCTCCGACGACAATAATGGCTACGGGAATACACTTTCTCTCCGACGACAATAATGGCTACGGGAACACACTTTCTCTCCGACAACAATAATGACTACGGGAACACACTTTCTCTCCGACGACAATAATGGCTACGGGAACACACTATCTCTCCGACAACAATAATGGCTACGGGAACACACTTTCTCTCCGACGACAATAATGGCTACTGGGATACAAACGTCCTTTCCCTCTTGACTCTTCCATGACAAACACGTTCTTGAATCTTCAACCAATCCGACTAAATGCAAAAGTTGGACATTCTCTTTTTTTCTCCATATGGAATTGGGCGTGTGTGCGAAGGGGTTAGCTAGGTCGAGGATTCGGTTTCAGACGATACATCGGGACTTTTGTCCCGGTATCTATCTCTTCCCACGCCTCTCCATGCCCCAGCAGTTAATCCCATTACAATGCTCTCATGATGATACCACAGCCAGCATTTATTTCGATTTTTTTTCCCATTACTGTGAAAACTTGCCCTGAATACCTTGCTAGCTCCAGAAATGAAAATGAGAGAAAAGAACAAGAAAAAGAAAAGTCAATTCTTCCCAGTCTGGAGATGTTTACAGGTCACATCATCGATTTGCTTAAGAGAAGTTCATCTCGTGTTTGAGCGAGCCCGCTCGCGAATCTGGTCCAGGTCTATTTCTAATCTATTGTATTTTCGTGGAAATTTGTTGGGACTATTCATCCGTCTTTGTTCTAAACGTGGGGTTAGTAGGTCAGGAGACTTATTGAAGCATGTTTTTTTGTGAAAAGACAACTTGAATATATCGACAAAGACGGAGGGTACCATGCCTTTTTGATAATAGAAGCTGGGGCAAATCGACAAATACTGGCTTGTCACAGCAGGATTGATGGAATAGAAATATGGGTGGATATGTTGAAACACATACGTAGAGTGAGATTTGCGTTGTTTCTTCTTGTGGGTAGGGTTTATTTGTGTGTGTATGTACTTATGCGTATGTAGGGGTGAGTATGTTTGTATGTGCGCCTGTATGCGTGTGTATGGATGGATGTGTCAATTAAAATAAATTCATCTCCGCGTCGAGTAAGTCTTCTTCTTCGTCTGTCCTGTGCCATACACTCCAGCTGTGTCATCGTCTTCCTTGTTTGCTTGACATTTGTCTTGAGCTCTTTACTTCGTGTGTATTTTTGTAGAGATTATTGTTAGAAACCACATTGTGCTGAGTTCATTTTAATTATTAACGAATTTTCTTTCTTTTGTGGTGGGCAAAAGAATGCTCCCTTTACATCTTGAGACGTACTTTGAAAAGAATGTTCCCTTTACATCCTGAGACGTACTTTGAAAAGAATGTTCCCTTTACATCCTGAGACGTACTTTGATAATGTGAACCCAGGTGCTCCTAGCTGCTATGCAATGCCAGACTGCTCAGTAAGCTCGCCACTATGGGGATTGCAGTCTTAATCCCCACCTCGTTGGTCAGACGTGTGTGATACAATCTGCTTCCAGAGACCCTACGAGGAAGTCAGGCGGGGTCTTACTCAGTATTATTTACCTGACCCTGATGTTACTTTCCGCTCGATGTGTTTTAGTCTGCCTCTACATCATCTTACTCTGGGGACTCCAGTACAGAGACTGTCTTGCAATATAATCAGATGGTTTCTTCATTATGCCAAAGCGTTTGTGTGTGTGAGCTAATGTCATCATCTCCATGTCGTTCCTTACGACGCACAGGCGGCCTTCTGGTGCATCATGGGTAGGATCAACGATAAGAAACACTGTTTCTTGCTATGGGTGTATTTTATCCCGATAAAACACAACATAAATCTTAACGTGTTTTTGTGGTTGCGATCATTACGGCATAAGATAAGTATCCAAACCCTTCGTCTATCCACTCATATGTAAAAACCCTCACAGAAGAAAGCAAACAATGTCTTCTAGAAATCAATCTCGAAATCTTGCTAGATAATTCTGGTTTTCTTGAGGCGGGACAGGTTACATAAGTTCTCCGCAATAGAAATCATCAGCTTAATAGTTTTAATGTATTATCATAGGAGACACTCGCTCGAGTGTTGACGGGGCATGAAATGGCAGCAAAGAATAGTAACACTGTAAACTAGTGAACATGTTCAAAGATGGTTGGTCATGAGGCTGGCTATTTGATTCAATAACATTTTAAGCCACAACATGTTCAACAAACATGCACAAGTCAACTAACAATGAAAATACAGCGCAACGATCCAAAACAGAAAAACAGTCCAATGTCAAATGAACTAATGAAACGATGTTGGACAAATAGCCTGAGAACATCTATCATTCCTGGAAGCTATACCGGTATATACGAGGCGTGTTCAGATAAACCGTATAAACTGCAACAAGTGAACATACGAAATTGTGCATACTTGACGGTTGGTATGTGCTGATGACACCAGAAGTGACGTCATCATACGCATTGTACATATGTTCAGGTGTCGCAGTTTGTTCTTGTTTCATTTGAACACGACTCAAAAATAAACTAATTTTACCACGTCTTTCTTTAACCACATTCAAAATGACGTACGGAAGTATACAAAGAACAAGAAGATACGGGAAGAAGTCAAATCCTATTGTCGGATATTCTGTTAATCAAAACATAGCATGACCACTTGTTAACTTCCATTCGAACATTGCGCAATATCTTCATTGCTTCTGGGTGTTATTCTGTTTTATTCTGTTCTGTAGAAACATAGCCATAGGAGCTCGGCCTGTCTCAGGCAATGGAGAAGAATGTGGATACGGACTGTTCGTGTAGCTCGCTGGTTGAAAACACTCCAATTAATCTTATCCCTAATCCATCCTACACATTGCTCTCATGACCAATCCATCCTATAAATTAATCCCATCACCAGTCCATCCTATTAATTAATCTCATCCGCAATCCATACTATTCATTAATCTGATAACTAATCCTTCATATGCATTTATATCATCACCATTCTATATTATAAATTCATCTCATTATCAATTCATCTTATACATTTATCTCACCAACATTCCATCCTATACATTAATCTCTGCATCACCATATACATGAATTGCTTCAGCAATCCATTCTATGCATTAATATCATCACCAATCCATTCTATACATTAATCGTTTCACCAATTCATTCTATTCATTAATCTCATCCCCAATCCGTTATATACATTAACATCTTCACCAATCCATTCTATACATTAATCGTTTCACTAATCTATTCTATACATTACTTTCATCACCAATCCATTCTATACATTAATATCATCAGCAAAACATCCTTTACATTCACAGCATCACATTAAAATTAATCTCATCACCAATCAATAACATACATTAATCTCATAACAATTCATTCCAATGAATTAATCTCATCACCAGTCCATCCCATATCCCATACCTTACATTAATTTTCTTCCACCATCGTCACAAATTCGTCACGTAATCTTCACAATTAGTCTTTCCCGTATCTCTCTTCAGACGTCAACTTTAATCGATTTATCATTTCTCACCATCCAAAAATCCAGGCAATTCCACAACTCACATAACTTTTCATAACCAACTCGTCCCAAATCCATTTCTTACCTATCTCCATCCCTCATAATTGAAAATCTAAAATCACCCACCCAACTGTCCTCATTCCTAATCTCTCGCCAACTCTCTCACCATCCAGCATTATCTCTCCATTTTCCATGTCTCGCACACCAGATCTATCGCTTTATCCATCACCTGTTCTCTAATTCTCACCTGTCGTCATCCGTTATTTTTGCCATCCCTACTCTGACACCATCCATTATCAGGCACATTATAAAAGTCGATCAGATGAATTTGCTGAAGAAAAGAATTACTTTTGGCTACCTATCATCAGGCAATCCTGCGATTGAATACTAGCATTTCAGTATTCCAGTATCCATTGATATCCGTCATCCGTTATTTTTACCATTCATACTCTGCACTTATCCATCATCACCTCTTCATTCCTTTACTTTTGCTTTGCACTATGGCACCATTGTTCGTCTGTCACAATGGCACCATTGTTCGTCTGTCACTATGGCACTATTGTTCGTCTGTCACTATGGCACCATTGTTCGTCTGACACAATGGCACCATTGTTCGTCTGATACAATGGCACCATTGTTTGCCTGACACAATGGCACTATTGTTCGTCTGTCCCTATGGCACCATTGCTCGTCTGTCACTATGGCACCATTGTTCGTCTGTCACTATGGCACTATTGTTCGTCTGTCATAATGGCACCATTGTTCATCTGTCCCAACGACACCATTGTTCGTCTGTCACTATGGTACCATTGTTCGTCTGTCACAATGTCACCATTGTTCGTCTGTCACAATGGCACCATTGTTCGTCTGTCACAACGACACCATTGTTCGTCTGTAACTATGGCACCATTGTTCGTCTGTCACAATGACACCATTGTTCGTCTGTCACAACGACACCATTGTTCGTCTGTCACTATGGCACCATTGTTCGTCTGTCACAATGTCACCATTGTTCGTCTGTCACTATGGCACTATTGTTCGTCTGTCACTATGGCACCATTGTGCGTCTGTCACAATGTCACCATTGTTCGTCTGTCACTATGCCTTATCCACACTAATGAACATCACCTTTGAATCCCTTATCTCCCGCTACTTTTCATCTTTCACCATCCATCATCACCCTTCTGTTTCTGATCGTTCTCCATCTCTCAAACTTCTTAATCCCTCATCCCCCCCCCCCAATCTTTAATCACTAAATCTTCGCTCCTTACTATCCATAATTGATAACGAAATCATCCCTCATCTCTCCCCATTCTTCATGGTTAGTTCATTGCACATCACTACTCACCATCAACATATCATTAAACATCCTCCTATAACCCACCAATGGGCAAAAGCCATACAATTACTAACCCATTTCACATCACACATCTCACATTACCACCAGCAGATTATCAAACACGCCTTCACCAACCCCCATCTCACATCCCACATCACCACCAGCCCATCATAAACACCCATCCATCCCCACACCATCCCACAATGCACATCCCCACCAACCCATTATCAAACACCTCTCTATCACCACCGAATCCCACATCTCACATCCCCACCAACTCATCATCAATCACGCCTCCATCCCTACCCCATCCCACATCTCACACCCTCCCCCCCTCACCCCCCACCCAGCCTATCATCAAACACACCTTCGTCATCATCGAATCCCACATCTGACATCCCCACCAGCCCATCATCAAACACGCCTCCATCACCACTCCATCTCGTATCACACAAAAAGAATCTCGGCCCGTCTATAGTCTCAGCCTCCATTTCTCCTGATCTGACGAAATAGATGAATAGCCCTGCTGTTTATTTCGGCCGTCTGTCTGACTTCCTATCCTATTTTGGCAACGCACATCAATCACTCCAGGCGCCACATATTGGATGACCAAAAGCAGTGGCCGTTCTGTTATTTTGCTCTTCTTCCATCTCATTTATTCATTTGTCAATTTGTTTTGCCTTTTATCTATAAAATACAGAGGACTCCATTCAATTTAAGATGTTTGAATCACAGTCTGACGTTCACCCTCACGTAACTATTGATGTGGATGCAAAGAGTAATCAGGGCCAGGTGGAAAATATTGAACAAAATCTCGTTAATGCTCCAGGAAACAGGCTCTGTCTCAGCAATCTGACCGAGAACAATAGGGCGACACTGTAACCTACAATAGTGGTGAGCTTACTGAAAAGCGTCCCTTTTTACTACAGCTAGGATGGTCCTGATCGACTTTCTCAACTGTGCCTCGGGTATATAAGAAAATAAACAATAGCAGCAACAGGAAAAAATACAGCAACAATAACAGCAACAAGAACAAGAACAGCAGAAACAACAACAACAGCAATAGTAAGAAAGAGAACAATAACATCAACAGCAATATACACAACAACAGCAACAACAAGAAGAACAACAATAGCTACAACAACAGAAACAGTAGCAATGACAATAAACTCAACAATTGCAACAACAGCAATAGCAAGAACAACAACAAGATCAAGAGCAACAATAGCAACAAAAACAGCAGCAACAACAAGAGCAACAGCAGCAATAGCAACAAAAACAACAACAAGATCAAGACCAGCAGAGCAACAAGATCTAGAATAGCAGCAGCAAGAACAACAACAAGATCAAAAACAGCAGCAGCAACATCAACAACAACAAGATCAAAAACAGCAGCAGCAACATCAACAACAACAAGATCAAAAACAGCAGCAGCAACATCAACAACAACAAGATCAAAAACAGCAGCAGCAACATCAACAACAACAAGATCAAAAACAGCAGCAGCAACATCAACAACAACAAGATCAAAAACAGCAGCAGCAACATCAACAACAACAAGATCAAAAACAGCAGCAGCAACATCAACAACAACAAGATCAAAAACAGCAGCAGCAACATCAACAACAACAAGATCAAAAACAGCAGCAGCAACATCAACAACAACAAGATCAAAAACAGCAGCAGCAACATCAACAACAACAAGATCAAAAACAGCAGCAGCAACATCAACAACAACAAGACCAAGAACAGCAGCAACAACATCAACAACAACAAGACCAAGAACAGCAGAGCAACAAGATCAAGAACAGCAGCAGCTGCAAATAGAACAACAACAAGATCTAAAACAGCAGCAGCAACATCAACAACAACAAGACCAAGAACAGCAGCAGCTGCAAATAGAACAACAACAAGATCTAAAACAGCAGCAGCAACATCAACAACAACAAGACCAAGAACAGCAGCAGCTGCAAATAGAACAACAACAAGATCTAAAACAGCAGCAGCAACATCAACAACAACAAGACCAAGAACAGCAGCAGCTGCAAAAAGAACAACAACAAGATCTAAAACAGCAGCAGCAACATCAACAACAACAAGACCAAGAACAGCAGCAACAACATCAACAACAACAAGACCAAGAACAGCAGCAACAACAAGAGCAACAGCAGCAATAGCAACAAAAACAACAACAAGATCAAGACCAGCAGCAACAACAAGAACAACAACAAGACCAAGAACAGCAGCAACAACAAGAGCAACAGCAGCAATAGGAACAAAAACAACAACAAGATCAAGACCAGCAGCAACAACAAGAACAACAACAAGACCAAGAACAGCAGCAACAACAAGAGCAACAGCCGCAATAGCAACAAAGACAACAACAAGATCAAGACCAGCAGACTTTCCTTTCTGACGGTGCTTGTAACCGCTAAAGTGTCATTATGTAAAGTCCTGTTATACAGCGTTTCTCCCCATCATCTCTAGCAGGTGTCAACAGTGATTCTGATTCAAAAAGTTACTTGAAAAATGGCTCAAATGTAGTTTTAAATTAGAACAATATCAGTCATGTACTTAGGTTTCCAGCTATAAACGCATTAGTCCAGGATTGTCTACCGAAGGCGGATGTGTTGGACCAAAAGGTGCAAACATCGCAGTCAAGCTGTAAACTCAACGCTTTCCGTTCTCCTGGCTACATCTTGCAAATTACATAGCCGTGTTCAGGGCTTGGTAGCGGGAGATTGAGAACGAACGCAGCAGAAGAAGAAAAAGAAGTCCAGGATGGGACCAATTAACACAACAGAACACGAAACAGTGTCCTGAGCTAAACTTAAAAATCATCATAAAGCGTTCATTAAATGTTCGTTTAAACAAATCAGTTAGAATCACACCACCAGCACAGAGTGGCCTAATGGTAAAGCGTTCACCTATCGCGCCAAATGTACTGGGTTAGATTTCCGTTTTTTGGCATTCTCCTGTCCACACAACCGGTAAACGGGTACATGTATTGCTGCTACTGAATGAAAAACGGGGCAACACCCTCATAAATATATTGAGGCTAGGTAGGAAAGGCTCGATAATCTAGTAGGATGGCCCGTTAACTTAACTTAACTGAATTTAACTTAACGTCTGTATACTGGTTTAGAAGATTGCAGAGTCTGTATACAGCCAGTTTCTTTTATATTTCCTTGATTTAAAAACTATGCACATCCAATCTATTCTCGATTGCATTAATTGACCCTGCCTTTACTATTTTCTGTGGCAATGTATTCCAACTATTCATCACTCTCTGATTACACAAATATTTCCTGCTGGCTTGTCTTCGTTCATTCTCAATCTCCCACTACCAAACACTGAAAGGGCTTAAGTACCAGAATGTAGTCCAGAGAACGGAATGCGTTGTGTCGTAGTTTACAGCTTGACTGCGTTATTTGCACCTTTCGGTCCAACACATCCGACTTCAGAAAGCTTTTTTGAGTACCGGGTTAGCCTTCCCTCTTCGACCCCTTCTCCTTAGCCAGTCTGATCTGCTGCAGCCTGTTATCCAGGTTGACCGCGTGGAGGCATCGAAGGGTCTTGGCAGCTTTGGTTCGCTGGCCCTGACACTAGCAGTCAGCTATGAGTCGTTGACCACTGCAGCTCATGCGCTACTCAGCATCTTGATCCAAAATATTTCCTAATATCTAATATGGTCCTTTTTGAACAGATTTAGTCCCAAAACTGAGTCATGTGGCACTCTACTTTTGACTTCACACAACCCAGAGTACTCTTTATTTATGCATATTCTCTGCGTTCTTTGTGTTAACCAATTTGCAACCCATTTGGCAACCTCGCCACCTATTCTATGTGATTCTGACTTCCTAAATAATCATTGATGAGGTACTTTTTCAATGGCTTTTGCAAAATCTAGACAAATTACATCCACTTCCTCCCCTCCATCTATCATTTTTGCAACCTCTTCCATGAATTCTAATACATTTGTTAAGCACGATCTCCCCCTAGTAAACCCATGCTGACTATTTATAATAAGATTACATTTTTTTCTAAATGCATTTCAATGTTTTCTTTCATAACTGACTCTGCCAATTTACAGACTATGTTCGTTAAACTCACCGGTCTATAATTTGCTGGATCTGATTTCTTTTTCTCCATTTTTAATTCCCTGAAACAATCCCTTTCACAAGTGATTGAGAACATACTATAGCTAATGGTTAGGAGAGACACACGCTTTACTAGAAAGAACTGCTGTCTAGCATGTAGAATGGGAACAGTCAAAATGCTAAAGTAGCAGCCCCGAACCAACCTGTTCATTAAATAGACGAATACATGACTCTGTTAAAGCCATTTATATGGATGTCCGATGAGAATAATATTAAGAAATACAATGAAATCGATAACACTTCATCCCAGACAACATTGCATGCTATGTGACCACCATTACAACCATTATAGTAGACTTGCTTCCAGGCTGGTGATTGTGTATAAATGTGTGTGTGGGTGAGAAGGGGGGTGGAGGGGGGGGGGGAGTTAGGGTTTGACGGTCTGTCGGTCTGTGGGTCTGTCTGTCTGTATGTATGTATGTATGTTTTTTATATTAATGTATGTATGTATGTATATATGTATGTATGTTTTTTTATATTAATGTATGTATGTATGTGTGTATGTATCTATGTATGTATTTTGTACGTTTTTTATATTAATGTATGTATGTATGTATGTGTGTGTGTGTGTATGTATGTGTGTGTGTGTGTGTGGATGTTGGTGTGGGTGGGTTGGGTGGTTGGGTGAGTTGTTTTTGGTGGGTTTGAGTGGGTGGTTTTTGGTTGGGATTGTTGAATGGATGGATGGATAGAAATATGGACCGATGGATGGATGGATAGACCATTCTAGTCGTCGTATCTTGTAATTTGCAATAAACGTTTGTATCCTGTAACCTTATAATTTATATTACGTGGGCTTGGATGGATGGATGGGTGAATGCCTGATTGGCTGAATGGATGGATGGAAAGATTGAAAAATGAAAAGGGCGTTAAGTGGCAGGTTGCAGTAGCTTTCCTCACTTCCCGCGGGTGCTGATGAAGGTCGACCGGAGTCAAGTCGGTTGTGCTATGCTTGGCTTCATCTGCGTTCGCTCACTACCACAGTGATCACGTCGATCCATCACCTTGTTAGCCAGACTGCCATGAAAACAGCCCGTTTCCGGAAAGAGCTACGAGGAAGCCAAGGTGAGGGTCTTGCCCAGTATGTTTTGTCTGAACCTGACTAACATGTCTGATCAGTATATTTTACCTGACTAATTGTTAGTCTTCCTTCCCACGAAAAGAAGTATGCACCCAAAATGGATGTAGGGATTTCTTACAAAAGGACCCCTTAGAGAGGGAAGAGTAATCAGGATCAGATAATACATACTTTTCAACACCTCACAGGTCCTCGTTCGTGCTACAAAATGAGTCAGTATGACAGCAACTTGGCCAGCGAGGTGGAGGACCGGCTCTGTAACCCACGTCGTAGGGAAAGTACTGAAGAACCTTACATTGTCCTACAGCCAAGACGGCCCCAGTTACATTCTCAAGTACAACTAGATATATAAGAAGAGCCACTGTAACCCACACAAGGGAATCACCATCAAGAGTTAAGCCAGCTCAGCGCGAGCAGATTGGAACAACACAACAACCGTAACCTTGACGCGTGTTGTAGACTGCAATTAATGAAACTTACAGACAAAGCTTGCCCCCCTTGGTGCGCAAAAGGATGGCTATTGAGAATGCGACTACTGCAGAATGCTTGAATACAGTCTACCAGTATTACGACCAGCTGTAGTGCTGTCCATGTGCTTCAGCTGGAGCGTAAAGATCACCAATGATAGGAACGGCGATAGTATTATTTCCACCTCATTTAATAGTATATGGAGATGCACACAGGCGATGTGGGACATTCTAAATAGCAGAACAGTTGGAACCCAGGCAACGACTTGATGTTTTGACTGGTTTAATAAGTTCTACTTGGACACGACAACCTGCTATAATAATGATTTTCAGAAAGGCAAACTTAGTATACGGCTGGCAGTCTCATCGTATACTTGGTCTATAATTGAAACTGTTATCAAAGTCAAGGGAGTCTCCTTGCAGACAACGGTGTCGGGGATAACGTGTTAGACAATTTCGCACTAGGCCTCGATGTTCTTCTTGTTCTTCATCATCGTACTCTTCCAGATTCCAACGTGTGTTCTTAAAGAATTCAGTGGTAAGCCTGCGACTATTTATATCTCTACAGGGCTTGTCCGGGAATGGATCTAGTGATGGATGTATGTGATTTCTATGTTTCCCGTTTGTTCAACACCTTTGTAATAGATGTTGAGCAGTCAATTGGCAGGGCCGCAGACACATTGGTCAATACTACCTATTCTTGGCTTGTTCAATACATAATATCTCAACCTGTTATTTGCTGTGACGAGTCAAAAGATTAGCATACGCTCATCCCTTTTGAGATTGTTATATGGGTCAATTGGTTGCTTTTTCCTTATCTACACCTAGTAAATATCTTTGCCTCTTTATAAGTTATATCTATACCATGTTGTAGCAACTTTTCACCTTCTCTTGACAGTCTGTCAGCCTCTTCATTGTCAACAATATTGCAATGAGGTGAAATTAACTGTATAGCGGGAAGCATGTGTGTAGTTGGATTGGTTCTGTTTGGGATGTTCCACTTGAACCGGTTCTATAATTTAAAGAATATCGCTCTCAGTTTCTTTTGGTCTGTATCTTTCTTTAGGTGTTTTCGAGTACTGCAACCACTATCAGTGCGTCTGTGAAGAGTACCACTTGTCTCTTTGTATTTTCATCTATCATTAGAACGCATGCTGCAGTTCTCAGGACCTCTTCCTCTGCTCTGATGTTACTTGAACATGTTCCAGCCGTCACTGATCTCATTCTTTGTGTACCTGTTTTTAAACTCGGAAGGATTTCTTCACGTCCGTTTATTGCCGATCCATCTGATTGCACGTATGCCTTATATGTACACGGGTCCAGCTGTTGCTTGGACTATTGTTTCTCTATGCGTTTTACAGTTAAGACTATTTTTTTCTGTTTCTGTCTGGCTGGTTGGTTTTCATGGTTCCGGGAATGTCTTCTATCAGCTCTGGAAAACTGTTTTGATTCAAGCGGGAAGCATGTGTGTAGTTGGATTGGTTCTGTTTGGGATGTTCCACTTATGGGATCTGTTCTTTAAGGTGTTTTTACTAACGCTACAAATTTCAATCCGTTTGAGTCTCCCCCCCCCCCCCCCCCCCCCCTCAAAGCTCATTTATTCTCTGGTAATTTTGGATGTCTATCAGCCTTCAGAATATCTCACATTTTTTTGGGTCGTGCTGGCTATCCCGTCTCTTTTGTTTTCTATTTCTTGCAGGTTCGTAATATTAAATAATTCTTCTGCAGATTTGGCCCTCATGCTCACTTTTTAGGAAATGCAATGGTAAGTTCCCGTCGCAGCTGCCCTTTCTCATTAAACAGTAAGCAAGTTATCAATGTACAGCTTAGTTGACGGGTGTGTCGATTGGATCGAAATCTATATCTTGAAATTGGCGTGCTTCTTCAAAACGAGGCAAAATAATCCGCTTACAACTAATACGATTTACAAAAATCGTTTCTATAATCCATTATTAGAAGAGCCTATGAAATACTTTGACGCATGTTTCGAATATATTTATGTTCTGTGTCCATCTTCTTACCTATGATCTCTGGCATTTTGAATTCAGTCTGATTTCCGTCCGTCTCCTGCCTTCTCTCTCGTGCTTCCGACACACGCATGACCTCGACCTATATTTATGTGGTCACCGGTGGCCTACATAGTTGAGAGATACTGGTGGGAGAGTGGCTATCGGGTGCAATAGACATGAGGTGGGAGAGGAAATGTGTGACACACACACACACACACACACACATACACATAAACACACACACATACATGTATATATCACACACACACACCACACAGATAAATAGACAGACAAGCAGATGGACTGACAGACAGTTAGAGATAGATAGATAGATAGATAGATAGATAGATAGATAGATAGATAGATAGATAGATAGATAGATAGATAGATAGATAGATAGATAGATAGATAGATAGATAGATAGATATATAGATAGATAGATAGATAGACAGACAGACAGACAAATAAATTATTAGATAGGTATATATATTTATATATATATATAGATAGATAGATAGAAATAGATAGATAGTTAGATAGATAGATAGATAGATAGATAGATAGATAGATAGATAGATAGATAGATAGATAGATAGATAGATAGATAGATAGTCAAGGATGCATGTGTGGTGTGAACATTTGGATACGCGTGTGCAGTTACTGAGTTCTGGTTTGTAAATGTATGTATCTATGTCTTCTGTGTACGCTGTATGTTTGTGAGTGTGCAAATGGTGTGTGTCGTTGATGTGTTTAGATGGTTTGTGTAGTTTGTGATTGTGTATAGTTGATGTGTGGAGGTGATGTGTAGAAGTAGGTGTGTAGTTGGTATTTGTATTTAGTGTGTACTTGGTGTGTGTAGTTGGTATGTGTAGTTGCTGTGTGCAGTTGGTGTGTGTAGTTGATATGTGTAGTTGGTGTGTGTGGTTGCTGTGTGTAGTTTGTGTGTATAATCGGTGTGTGTATGGTATGTGTAGTTGGTGTGTGTAGTTGGTGTGTGTAGTTGATGTGCCTAGTTGATATGTGTAGTTGGTGTGCGTAGTTGGTGTATGTAGTTGGTATGTGTAGTTGATGTGTGTCGTTGGTGTGTATAGTTGGTGTATGCAGTTGGTTTGTGTAGTTGGTGTGTGTAGTGTGCATGTGTAGTTGATGTGTGTAGTTGGTGTGTGTAGTTGGTGTGTGTAGTTGATGTGTATAGTTGGTGTGTGTAGTTAGTGTGTGTAGTTGTTATGTGTAGTTGGTGTGTGTAGTTGATTATGCAGTTAGTGTGGTAGTTGGTATGTGTAGTTGGTGTGTGTAGTTGAAATGTGTAGTTGGTATGTGTAGTTGGTATGTGTAGTTGGTGTGTGTAGTTGGTGTGTGTAGTTGATGTGCCTAGTTGATATGTGTAGTTGGTGTGTGTAGTTGGTGTATGTAGTTGGTATGTGTAGTTGATGTGTGTCGTTGGTGTGTATAGTTGGTGTGTACAGTTTGTTTGTGTAGTTGGTGTGTGCAGTTTGCATGTGTAGTTGATGTGTGTAGTTTGTGTGTGTAGTTGGTGTGTGTAGTTGATGTGTGTAGTTGGTGTGTGTAGTTAGTGTGTGTAGTTGTTATGTGTAGTTGGTGTGTAGTTGATGTATGCAGTTAGTGTGGGTAGTTGGTTAGTGCAGTTGGAATGTGTAGTTGGTATGTGTAGTTGGTATGTGTAGTTGGTATGTGTAGTTGGTGTGTGCAGTTGGTATGTGTAGTTGGTATGTGTAGTTGGTATGTGTAGTTGGTATGTGTAGTTGGTATGTGTGGTTGGAATGTGTAGTTGGTATGTGTAGTTGGTATGTGTAGTTCGTGTGTGTAGTTGGCATGTGTAGTTGGTATGTGTAGTTGGTATGTGTAGTTGGAATGTGTAGTTGATGTATACAGCTGGTGTATAGTTGGTGTTTGCAATCGATGTGCAGTTATTGTGCATAATTGCCATGTATAGATGGTATATGTAGTTGTGTATTTTTTGTTTGTGTGTATAGTAACATCTTGTAGTTGATGTGTAATTTGGTGTGTAGTTGGTACGTACAGTTGATGTGTTAGTATGTGTGTATAGTTGATGTGTACAGTTGTTGTGTGTCTGTACTTGTTTATGTGTGTATGTGGTGTTTGTGTACATGTTCATTTGATGTGAGATATTTACATGTATTGATGTGTGTGCGTGCGTGTGTGTGAACAACGTGTATAATTGATATATGATAGTATGACGTTTATTTGCGCATGTTATGTATGTGTGTGTGGTTGAGATTCATATAGATGGTTTTCGTTTATGTGCAAGGTCTAGTACCTGCTAAGTGTGTATATAAATAGATATGTGGTTTATATGCGTGTAGTTTACAATTGTCCATGAGTGTGATTTTGATGTTGGATTGGTGTGTCAGTTATGTGTACATGTATGCGTGTGTGTGTGTGTGTATGTATGTGTGTGTGTGTGTAATTTACATGTGTGTTTTTGTATGCAATTGCTGTGCAACAGTAGGAAACTATGTGTATGTGTGTTCACGTTACGCTTGGCGTGGGTGTGTGATTTATATGTGTGTACATATTATGTGTCCTAATATGCTATGCAATATACACATTCGAGTATAAGTAGCTTACATGTGTGAGATGGTAATCAGTCCCCTTTCAACTCCCAGTGAAGCACGGGGCTAACACCACAGTGGACCCTTTTATTGGACGTCTGTGTCCGAGCAATGGTAGTTTGCAGTTATTGAATGCCTACAATGAGCATGATTACTCTTTTGTGAGTTCTAAAAAGGACGTAAAGTGGCGGATTGTCGTAGCTTTCCTGACATTCCGAGCGTGCTGATAAAGGTGGACCAGGGTCCTCCAGACGGTTGTGCTATACTTGGCATCATCTGCGTTTCGCTCACTACTACGAGGATCACGTCGATCCATCACCTTGTTAGCCAGGCTGCTATGAAAATAGCCAGTTTCCAGGAAATTCTATGGTGAAGCCAAGGTGAGGGTCTTGGCCAGTATGTTATGCCTGACCCTGACTAACATATCGGATCAGTATGTTTTGCCTGACCCTGACTAACATGTCGGATCAGTATGTTTTGCCTGAACCTGACTAACATGTCGGATCAGTATATTTTGCCTGACCCTGACTAACATGTAGGATCAGTATGTTTTGCCCAGACGTTTATGACCAGACGTTAGTTTTTCTTCCCTAGCAGTGGAAGTTTCAATAACAATGATTTTACATGATGAAGTTGCTTGTCGCAATGGCAACTTTCTTTAGTTCACTTTTACAACTTGCTTTGAAGGTTGTAGTTGTTTTCTTCACGGACGTTACATTTATGTTTTTGCGTGAATTTTGACATTTCTTGTGTGTAATCATTAGTTCATAATTGTATGTGTATGTCTAGACAATAAAACACTTGCGTGGCGAACGAGCATTAGGATAATTCACCAGTACATACCCTTAGCTAGTTGAATATATGATATCGAAATCTGTTGCCGTCAGAAGATTACATACAACGGGTTAGTTTCTGTTGATCCGGCTTATTTGTTTATGCTAAAACAATTTCAACAAAGCACATTAAACGTGCAGTGTTTGAATAATCATTTCTGTTGTTTACGTTTCAATTTGCGGCTGCTTTGACAACTTCTGCCAGTGTGTATTATGTTTCTACTTCAGTTGTTGTTTCTAGGTCTGTGTTGTAGCTTATTGCATTATATTTCAGTGACAATGATGCCATTGTCTGGAATTTCCGATGACCTCAATTTAGTTCCTGAATTAGAGTCTTTATAGTGCTAAAAAAACCTGCACTAAGACTCCATAATAAAAGTGCATAACAATTAATGAGATTATCTCAGTTAATCCGGAATGTTTGGAAACTTTTAAGAAATTATTTTTTTCCAATGTAAAACTGCTACCCTACATTACATACTTGAGATCTATGTAACCTCAGCAAGGTGTCATGGCAAATCTCTAACTTTATGTATGATGGGAAGACAATATCAGAGAGTGACAGAAAAGTCCATAGCTAGAACAAATAATCTGACACACAACCGAGTGGAGTGGCAGGAACGCTCCAGTAATCTACATTATTGGTACCCCAATAACCTTTCAGGTTTGGGGACTGATGATGATGATGATGATGATCAAGTTATAATATTGAGACTGAGAACAGGAAACTTCAGACTTAAAAATAATCAATTACAAAAATAACAAATTTAGAGTACTCAGACATGTGCCCATATGGGGAGACATGTTCTCCAGATCTGCCTGCTCTACAAATAGAGCAGAGTGACAGCATGATCATTCCCAGCCCAATTGTGGGATGAACTGTATGGGGATGAGAGAAACCAGAGAAGCACTACCGAGTTTATGAGGGAAATAGATGCGATTATTTTAGAGCATACGTCGAAGAAGATTACATAGACTGGAATGTCCCTATTGTATATATCAAACTGCTAAGAATTGAGTGCTGAATACAATCGAATCATGACAATTGATGTGTCCGCATGTGCATTTGTGTAGTGAAGATTGCAGTTGTACATACGCATTTATCTCTTTAACTCGCAAGTACAATTATTCAGCTATATACACATAGCGATTAATTTTCTTAATGGATTTAATGAGTTAAAAAGCAGTTTGACCTAAGAACTAAGAAGAGTAGTTGCCAGTGAAGGACCCATGTTTCAGTAACTAAAGTGCCATTATGGTGTATCCGGTAATGAAAAGACAGACAGGCTTGTGGAAAGGGATGGAGAATGTGAACAAGAAGACAGTGAAATCACATACCTTGAGAAAAAGAGAGCTATCCTTGTCTTGTTAGAAGATACCAGAAACAATCTGACGACGACCACCACACTCTCGATCGACATGGACAGATCACTACTCCTCAACTCAGGTAAATGTATATGTGTGGACTGTGCAAACAAACTGCAAAGCATGTCTTACAGGACTGCTCTCTGTATAGCCAGTTGAGGGAGACTCATCAGCCAAATGACAAATCGAAACTGAAAGTTGTACGGAGCTAAAGTTGAGCTTCAGAAAACGGTCGAGTTCATAACGAGAGTGCAAATCAATGAGTGAACGCAAGAAGAAGAAGCCGAAGAAGAAGAAGAAGAAGAAGAAGACGATGTGAAAACATCAACGTCAGCTAACGTGTATTATTGTGGATGTGAATAAAATAACTGGGCAGCTGGTGGTAGATCAGGAGATAAGAGAAGACGTTGACTTAGGATATGGTATACTATGTGTAAAGGGGCGAATGATCATTGAACTGTCGCTGTTTTGAAACTCGAAAAGTAAGAGATACGGGGACTGTCCTAAACACACTTTATGATGAGAGAGTGAGAAAACCGTATGGGAGGCAGTACAGATGTAGCAGATTGTTGGAGATGAGAGCAAAACACAGACAGAATTGGCGAGTGCAAGAGACATATGCTCCACAAGGGACGATAGGACGTTTAATTGATTTTGATTAATTGATTGTTTTCATGTAGCACTGCGCTTAAACCTTGTTTGTATTTCAATCATTATCGGTATTAAGTCACGATATAAAAATATGAAGTCCATCAAAACGTTGATAATTTGCAACTACAATGTAAAGCCGGTTCTGTTTGCATGACTGAAACAGGACAATAAAGAAAGACAAATACAACGAAAACAAATTTGTCTTCTATAAATAAGTGTCTGCGCAAAATCGAGATATTGACGTGGTATGACTAAATCACTAATGTGGGGCTGCTGAAGAGCTCCGGTCTGACATCAGTGGAATGTGACGTGAATAGGAGCGATGGCGCTAGACAGTTACCACAATACGGAAAACTGTTGATATTACGAGACAGTTTCTGTTGTGGAATCCTCGAGGTAAGAGAGAGATAGGCAGATAGAGGCATATATGGAGGATGTAGTTTGAAACAAACATAAAGTACACATGAAAGGTATAAATAGAAATGGAACACGTGAACTGTGACAGAAAGACTTGCCGGGGATTTGTTCCTGACCTCTTACGACATACTAACAGTGTGGCAGGGAACAACCGTGTGCGAATCAAAGGAGCGTTTACTTAGTAGGTAGATTGAGGACCACTTCACCATACTATGCATGTCTTCGAAGATCAATGAAAATAGTTCTTCGTGGGTCTAGCAACTTTATCACATAAAACAGCACTAAATAAAACTAAATTGTAACGAGCATATTTGCAATCGAGAGGGCAACAATAGCAACAACTCCAAGTGGCTAAAAAAAAGAGAAGGAAGTTGCCTGTCCTTTACAGAACGTCGATTGTGACAACCGCCAACCTATTTGGCTGTTATTTGATTCTTGGCAAGTTTGCAGTATGGTAGGTTATCATACTTGAGCGACATAGAAAGCACTATAGTTGTTATAAGGTTATGAAGATCCTTTGTACCTTTCAACTTATTTTCTAAGGTGGGGTGCGCTGTACTGTGATTTGCACCTTACGGCCTAGCACAACCGACTTCAGTACGCTTTAAAAAATGGGTTTCTTTTTCACAGGGGCACTGCCATGCTGAATCCGAACAGATGTCTGTTTGGTTTGTGAGCCCTGCTAATCACCGCTTTGCTAGACAGGCTTGAAATTCTTTTGATGATGGAATAGAAAATGTCAATTGTAATGAAGAAAAACAGACAGACATACAAATATACAGACATAAAGGTACACAGCCTGATTTCGGGTCCGAAGAAGACGAAGAAGAAGAGGGAATAATGTAAGAAGAAGAAGAGGAAGAAGTAGAGAGAGTAATAAAAGAAGAGAAGAAGAAGAGGGAGTAATGTAAGAAGAAGAAGAGGAGGAAGAAGTAGAGTAATAAAAGAAGAAGAAGAAGAAGAGGGAGTAATGTAAGAAGAAGAAGGGGAGGAAGAAGAGAGAGCAATAAAAGAAGAGAAAAAGAAGAGGGAGTAATGTAAGAAGAAGAAGAGGAGGAAGAAGTAGAGTAATAAAAGAATAGAAGAAGAAGAGGGAGTAATGTAAGAAGAAGAAGGGGAAGAAGTA
This sequence comes from Ariolimax columbianus, assembly GCA_036924085.1. NCBI lineage: Eukaryota > Metazoa > Mollusca > Gastropoda > Stylommatophora > Arionidae > Ariolimax > Ariolimax columbianus. The sequence goes on from JAVGWX010000004.1 coordinate 109,783,052, forward strand.
GAGAGAGTAATAAAAGAAGAGAAGAAGAAGAAGACGAAAAAGAAGAAGTAAAGAGAGTAATAAAAGAAGAGAAGAAGAAGAAGAGAAAAAAAAGAAGTAGAAGAAGGGGTAATTCAAAAAGAATGAGATGAAGAAGAGGGGTGTGGGGGGGGGGCGGGGGGCATGGCTAAGTTTGTTTGTATGTCGGTCAGTCTATTCTTAGTCGTTAGGTTGATCGGTCTGTCTTTCTATCAATGTTTATGTTCCTCAATCCACCCGTCGATCCATCCATCCATCTGAATAGGTTATAAATGTATATCCATCTATCTTTGATCCATCCACCAATCTTGAAATGGTTGTGTCTATCAGTATGTGTATCTGTCATTCTATTGTTCTCTCATCTGTCCTCCCCTTTGTTACTTACTTTTCTGGATAAATATCAATTTTAACTTCTATTATCTCCTAACAAAATCAAATATACAGTACTATTATATTTATTATTCACAAAAAGGTCGCATGACAACACAACCAACGGTTTATTAATTTTTACTTTTCCCAACTACCAGCTTATCTCCCCTTCTTCATATCACTAACTTCTAGTAATAAGTCATTTGTATAGAAAAATAGTCAACATAGACAGAAAAAAAAAACAACGGCAAATATTTCTTTGTTGTGCGCTGCCCTAAGAAACATTTCAGTGATAAACATGTCGCACTGCTTTGGGCTTGATAGAAATATTAGATTTCTATAGTTGCGTGTACTAGTAACTCATACTGAGGAGAAGTCAGCAAACAAAATGGTAGAGGACCAGAGAGATTAGGTTTTAGTAGAATAAAAATGGTAGAAATTCAATATATAGAAAGAATGGTTTATAGAACGGTTTCAAAACACGGCCTGCAGGCGATTTGGGGTGATGTGCAGGCTGCTGCACCTCATTTCGGGGTCCACTACATTGCTCACGTTAGTTCAGAAAGAGTTCTGTGTGTGAGAGGTGGCTATAGGGATACTGCTGCTCTGAGTTTTTGGTAGGCGACTAACAGTACGATCTGATCATGGGGCTTCACACTCACGGCCCGAGAAACATTCAAGGGTACAAAAGATGGTGATAACACAGAGGTGTTACTAGGTGAAGGAATTCAAAGTCAAGATTACTTTGTGGCAGAAAACAGTTGGTTGTTGGTAGTTTAGCCAACTTCTACACTTTGAATTCCTTCCGGAAAGTTAAAATCAATCTCTTAACGGAATATGCTGTCTATTATAGACAGCAGGGGAGGAATCAAAGAGGAGTTAACTGCACGAAGGGCAGCAGCAGGTAGACTGTTCCATGCAATAAACAGAGGTTTCCTCAGTAGAAGAGAAATAAGCAGGAAAACAAAGATGGATGTATACCGCTCGACCTATGTGCCTGTCCTGACATATGGATGTGAGTCATGGGCAATGACAACAGCCCAAGAAAGGCAATTACAAACTTCAGAAATGAGGTATCTAAGAAAGGCGGTTCAGGTTACGAAAAGGGACAAGATCCGTAGCCAGACAATAGGTAGCAATCTTGAAGTTCAACCCCTGCAGACACGAGTGGAGCAGTCCCAACTACAGTGGTTTGGCCATGTCTGTAGAATGGAAGAAGATCGGATACCAAAGTCAAGGACGCAGACACCGAGGACGTCCCAAAGTACGTTGGGAAGACAACATACGACAGTCCCTAAGTGATAGAGGGCTGGATTGGAAAGAGACCAGGAAAAAGACGGCGGGTAGAGCATGGTGGCGCTCTCTTTGGCAAACCTCTACACCTCACGGTAGAAGAGGAGCGACTAAGTAAGTAAAAGGAATATGCAGATATGACGACGCACAATTTGTTTCCAGATTTAAAGACATTGAAAGGCCGTTTGCTCTGGATTTTGAGAGCATTTCAGACAGCATGCAGATATAATTTGTGGAGCTCAGTGAGACATTGTCTTGAGACAGACATAATTAGGCATTAGCCTTCCAGATTTCTCCAAGTTTCTGTTTTAAAATGGATCTTCAGAGTTGATTTCTGCAGCTAAAAAGACTGGTCATGTTTGGGATCACCTATATTGTACCAGAGCCCATCGATTTAATGGAGCTTTGTCGCAGACGGTAAATGGGTCTGCTCTATTTTAGTGTAGTCTACTCTCACTCTAAACAAATTCAAGTAACACTAAATACAAACACAATACAACATATTATTTATTCGAGTAACACTGCCAATTATAAACTCTCTAACAACTTAAATTCTTTCTCTCACAAGCTTAACTAAAACACTCCTACCACTAAAACTAACCTATAGATACTGTTATTGCCCGGTTCTTTTTCCTCTCCTAATCTGGTCTGCTGCGATCGAACTTGGTTGCGATTGCCGCTGATGGTAAAGTTTGTAGGTTCTACACCCAAGTTTGAGGTCCATGATCTTGTTCCTCTTTGACGGTGGCAGATCAAAGAGATCTCGATGTGATCAGGATAGACTGCATCAAATGTTATATATGAGATCACTGGAGAACTGCCTCTGGCTGCGACTGACGACTTACATTCACTTGATCAAGGTGATGTCGACGTGATCAGTGGGACTGCGTCAATATGATGAATGGGATGACTGGAAGACTGCCTCTTTATGCTACTGACGATTTGTAATTACGACCACTACATAATATGAGGGTAGTTACTTTGCTTGCTGCGTGTCTATCTCAACTGCCTAGCCGTCGCCTAAATCTCAACTCAAATCTCCCTCGACTGCATATTTTCGTCGCATGCCCTCCACTGAGCGCCTCTTTCCAAAGTACCTCTGTCTCTGAAGTGAAGTGTTCCTCTGTGGTTCTCAACTTAAATCTACCTCACTCCGTCGTCTGCTCTCAACTGCGCGTCTCTTTTGAATATGTTCTCATGTAATGCCTCTCACGTTTCTCCGGGATTAATATTCGATATGCCTCCCTAGATCACGTGATATCTAAAATGGCTCCCGTTTTTGTCCGTCTGCTTGCCATTATGCCCCCATCCTGTTTGCATGGTTTCCAGACGAAGCGGGTTTGTCGAAGGCAACAAGTCTCCCCGTCTACTACCACTATCGCTCCAGTTGTGGACACATAGCCTGTAACTTATGTCAGGTTACGTATGGTTCGTTTTGGTTACTCAGCTTTTGGCAAGACTGAGCTCAGCTGCACTGACTCAAATCCCACGAAGAAGAAAGAAAAAAGATGGTTTTCTAAGCTCTTTCAATCTTCCTCTCAACTGCTACATATTAAAACATGTCTAAGCTCCTACCTATTTTTTGTCTCTACAGCTAAGATCGGTTACAATATATATGAACATTTGTTATCGTCAAATAAGCTAAACAAGACAGTATTGAGGTCAAAACTCACAGATTAGCATGTGGCAGCAACATTTACACTAGCATCATCGCAGGGTATTAGACCAAACATTAATGTGCTGGTTGAAGCAAAGCGTCGCCAATCAAAGAGCTACCAGTTGATTTCAATTATTTCCTCTAGTTTGTAATTACTGAGCAAGGACATTTATTTGGCTTTGTTTTCCACAAATATACATTTAGGATTAAATGTTTTGGATTCTACAATATGATGTATTAAATGACATACAGGTTTTACGGCTGTCGGTCCGCGAACAATCAACCTTTCTTTCTTGCGACCTACGGAATGCTTTGAACTTGAAACTCTTGTGTCGAAGGCAGTCAGAATAGTTTCTATAAAAGCTTTGTGAAGAACGTAGAAGAAAATAGGGCCACTACCACACTGAGCTCATTTGGTAAAAGACGGCTAACAGTAACCGTCTACACATCTAGTGCTAGTTGACTATCCACTACTGAGATTTGCCTTCCCCGGAATTTAAAATTAAAATAAATAATAAGAAAGATCGAGGATTGTTCCTTAAAGACCTTTATTTTGACGAGGACGTTGTCATTAAAAATGTCCGGAATACCTATTGATCAGGAAGGACGCTAGACTTCATACACGCAAGGACATGCTCAGTAGAAGACAAGTCTTTTCTTAAGGGCCTGATATGAAAGAGAACAAAAGAAAGATAGAAGCCCTATTTGAAAGAAAATTAAATTGACAACAGAGTCGTGGTAGACTTACAAAGTAGAATATTATGGCGTCTTGAATAAACAATCACTTGTACTTAAATACTTTGATACAGCCTTCATATAAGGAGGGAGGTCAGCTGTAGTTGTCACTCCGTGCTCCATTTGGAATGAAACTGAATTGTATTATGTACATCAGTAACAGTGAAATTCAAAAACATTCATGTAGATTTCATTGCACATTTTTCACTTTCGCCGTCTCTTCCCACATTTCTCTCACATCTTCGCTTCATCTGTCTGTCTTCTTATCATTCTGCTCATACACCCATGCTGTATCCTTAATTTTGTATAAGTGTATGTGTGTAAATTGTTGTCTGTTTTGTATGTGCACGTGTGTACATATTCGTCTGTTTTGTAAATGTGTATGTATGTACGCATGTCTGTTTTATATATATGTATGTACATTTTTTTCTATTTTGTATGTGTTCCTAAATAGTACCCAAACTACACCTGCAAGTGCTGACATTGGTCAATATCTCATTACAATGATAACATGTGTTTATCGGCGTATCTAAGTAAAAGCCTTCATCTAAGACGACAGCGATAACCTATCTTATCAGCTGGCATTACTGTACTGTAATACGACGTATTTCCCATTGGTGGGGTAGTCGACTTGTAACAGTATGTCTGAGTGGTAATGATCACCATTGTCTGAATTACCACCATTGTCTGAATGGCTTCCATTGTCTAATTGGTAAAAACCACCATCGTCTGAATGACACCATTGTCTGAATAACTGCCATTGTCTTGAAGGTAATGAGTACCATTGTCTACTACATTACTATCACATTGATAAAGACCCCCATTGTCTGAATGGTAATAACCACTATTGTCTGAATGGTAATAACCACCATTGTCTGAATGACAACCATTGTCTGATTGGTAGGCAATGACCACAATGGTCTGAATGACTGCCATTGTCTTAAAGGTAATTAGTGCCATTGTCTATTACATTACTGTCACATTGATAGAGACCCCCATTGTTTGAATGGTAATGTCGACCTTTGTCTTTATGATCGTTATTCCCTTACTGACCATCACTGTCCAAACGACCAGCATTGACCACCATTATTTAAACGACCAGCATTGACCACCATTATTTTGACGACCAGCATTGACCACCATTATTTTAACGACCAGCATTGACCACCATTATTTAAACGACCAGCATTGACCACCATTATTTTAACGACCAGCATTGACCACCATTATTTTAACGACCAGCATTGACCACCATTATTTTAACGACCAGCATTGACCACCATTATTTTAACGACCAGCATTGACCACCATTATTTTAACGACCAGCATTGACCACCATTATTTTAACGACCAGCATTGACCACCATTAATTAAAACGACCTCATCGATAAAATATACCCCATAATTTGCATAGCACACCCAAGATCCTTAGAAGCGTCGCAGCAGAAATGGAACGAGAAAAACAGGAGCAGTACCCAAGACACAGAATGTTTGGACATCAGGTACAGAGTACAAGACTCAAATCTAGACATAGCTTCCTAAAATCAACACAGCCCATATAGATATGCCCTAATAGCAGCTGTATCGAGAAATTGTGCGAATTGATGCAGAGATGGAACTTTGGGAGGAACCTGCCCCTGGACATTATCTACTATACACAACATGGCAGTCGCTGAACAGACTACGAACTGGTGTATCACAGTGCAAGAGGAATATGAAGAGATGGGTATACACAGATGATGACACATGTGACTGTGGAGCTATGCAGGACCCAAACTACTTGATGACTTAACCTAATTTAACTTCATTATAGTGGTCTTGAAGGCTCTTTGGTTAGTATACAAACTGCCCCAACATCCAGGAAACGTGCAATAGGTGCAACATACTGGATACAAATGATAAGGCAATCTATGTCCCTGAATACTGGATGCGTGCTGTATGACGTGGTGCTTGCACACAGAAAGCGAGAAGACGTATTGTTTCGTGAGCTTTTATCTTAACTGTTTGGTCGGAAAGTATTGGATTATGTGAATGGTGGAGTGACCAGTGTCTTTAGTTAAAATTTCTTCTACCGTTGAACACTTAGATAAATGTTATGTTAGAACATCCGGATCATGTTTGTCTTCCCTGTGTGTATCATATAAGATGCTTGGTATTGCTAAGAAATACAGTATGTTGCCCGACTAGTGCTGGCAAATGTACAAGGTTAATTTTAACAAAAATCCCCACCAAAATAGTAGACAAAATGTTAGACAACAAGATTTTGGCTCGCGCATGCAGTCTAAAAGACATGTATTCCAACAGTGCAACCACCTACACGCCGACCTTTAATTTTTAAAAAACACTGTTCAATAATTATGGCACTATTTAAAATTCTTGATTTCTAAGTCCGTTGGACACTCCACGTGCACTGAGTTGTGCAATATCATTTCACATCTTCGAGTTGTCGCTCGTTCTGTGCTAGGGAATGAGCCACATCTCAACTGGTTTCAGGCTGGGGTAGAAAGGAAATTCCAAGACGGCCTTCACATATTATTTGTAGTAGCGTTTCTGTTCAATGCTTTCTTTTTTTTTTTTTTTTTTTCTTGTGCTCTACTTCTACGTCTTCTTCATATACTTCCTCGTCGTTTTCCTATTTTTCCATTTCTATTACTCTTCTTCTTCTTCATCTTTCTCATCATCTTTCTCGTCTTCTTCTTTATTTCTGAAACATAATAACTCTCTTTTACATCTGTGCATAGTCAGTGTCGCTCTCTCTATCTTTCTTCCCTTCACTCTCTGTCAAGGATTCCATCCACCCCCACCACCAGGACAATACAGACCAAAAGCACTACTTTCAGTACCAGGACAACTATAGGCCAATAAGAATACTCTCAGTACCAGGACAAATATAGGCCAATAACACTACTCTCAGTACCAGTACAACTATAGGCCAATAACACTACTATCAGTACCAGTACAACTATAGGCCAATAACACTACTCTCAGTAACAGGACAACTATAGGCTAATAACACTACTATCAGTACCAGTACAACTATAGGCCAATAACACTACTCTCAGTACCAGGACAACTAAAGGCCAATAACACTACTCTCAGTACCAGTACAACTATAGGCCAATAACACTACTCTCAGTACCAGGACAACTAAAGGCCAATAACACTACTCTCAGTACCAGTACAACTATAGGCCAATAACACCTCTCGCAGTAACAGGTCAACTATAGGCCAATAACACTACTCTCAGTACCAGGACAACTATAGGCTAATAACACTACTATCAGTACCAGGACAACTACAGGCCAATAACACTACTCTCAGTACCAGGACAAATATAGATCAAAAACACTACTCTCAGTACCAGCACAACTTTAGGCCAATAACACTACTCTCGGTACCAGGACACATATAGACCAATAACACTACTCTCAGTACCAGGACAACTATAGGCCAATAACACTACTCTCAGTACCAGGACAACTGTAGGCCAAAAACACTACTCTCAGTACCAGGACAACTATAGGCCAATAACAATACTCTCAGTACTAGGACAACTATAGGCCAATAACACTACTCTAAGTACAAGGACAACTATAGGCCAATAACACTACTCTCAGTACCAGGCAAGGTATTCGCACAAGTGCTGTTAACTCAACTAAAACCACTGCTGATCTCCAAACAACGCCCACAACAATCGGGATTTACACCAGGTCGATCAACGGTGGACGCCATCCTCGCGCTTCGCATCCTGTCAGAGCTGCCCCGTGCATTCGTTCGCCCCCTCTGCGCTGCCTACGTGGACTTAAAGGCCGCATTTGACTCGATGGACAGATCCGCTATGTGGAAAGCAATGTAGGGCATTGGCACTCCTGTCCCGCTACTAAATTTGATAAAGGAGTTGCACACAGACACCGGCGCCAGAATACGCCTCAGAGGCACACTCTCGGAAAGGTTCTCTACAACCACAGGTGTCAGACACGGCTGCGTACTCGCTCCAGATATCTTCTGCCGGGCCGTCCACTGGCTCCTGCACCACGCCAGCACCCACCTACATGTAATTACTATTGATCAGACACTTTTCACAGACCTTGTTTGCGCTGATGATATAGTCCTGCTCGGTTGATATCGTGTATCACTGCAGCTGTCCTTTGAGAACCTGGACAGCACCATACGAAATATGAGCCTGTCAATATCTTGGGCAAAGACCAAAATCCAGAGTCTTGGCTCTGACAAACGGCCTCAGGACATATTAGTCAATGGTCACACTGTGGAGGGTGCCAATGATCTCTCCTACCTCGGCAGCACGATTTCACCAGACTGCCGCAGTAACTCCGACATACACAAGGGGATTGGTCTAACGGCTTCGGCGATGAATTATCTCCGCCGGGTGTGGAAGAACAGTAGGCTCTCCGTGAGCAGAAAACTGCGCATCTACCAGTCGTGAGTGATCCCGGTACTCGTGTATGGCTCCGAGACCTGGAACCTGAAAAAAGAGACACCTCGAGACTTGAGGCCTTCCATTTGCGAAATCAGCGACGTATCCTTGGCGTTCGTTGGTACGATCTCGTCCGGAATGTAGATGTATCCGCAAAAACACGTCTCCCTCCTGCCTCGGTCATTCTGGAACGTCGCCGCATTTCTCTGTTCGGTCATTTTGTCCGACTGGACAAGGAGGTCCCAGCTCACCAGATCCTTCAAAAGACAGTCAACAGTGCAAACGGTCTCCACCCTGCTGGCTGGAAGCGCCGGAGAGGTCGTCCCCAAAACACTTGGCTCCAACAGGTAGCAGCCTCCCCATCTGCCTTAGAGGATGCCTGGCAGCACGCAGTTACAACGGGACATGGTGGTATTCATCCGACGCAACGGGCCTCAGACGCCAAAGCGAACATTATTTTTATTATTATTCTTTGACTTAACTTACTCTACTTTTTATTTGTTTAGAAGACTTTGCAGAGTCTGCATGCAACCAGATTCATATACATTTCCTTCCTCTAAAATCTATGTGCATCCAATCTAGTCTTGAATGCATTAACTGTCCCTGCATCCACTAATTCATGTGGCAATGCATTTCAAAGCATTCACCACTCTGAGATTTAAAAAGATATTTCCTAATATCTAATATTGACCTTTGTTTAATTAATGTGTATCTGTGCATTTTGTTCTTGTAGGTGGTTGTATTTTCAGAAATTGTTATAGTCTAATTCATGTTTTTCGTTGATTATCTTATAAACCTGTTTTAAGTCACCTAGAATTCATCTCTTTTCTAGACAGTGTAGGCCGATTTTTCTGAGTTTTTCCTCATCACTGTAATTCTGATATCTCACTATTAGCTTTGTTGCTCTTCCTTAGATCCTTTCCAACATGTTTATGTCCCCTCTACGATAAAATATCCACACCTGTACACAGTACCCAAATCTAGGTCTAACAAACGCTTTATACAGTTTTGACAAAAACTTTCTTGATCTTATGTTTAATATTCCTTTTTATCATACCTAACATTGCATTTGCCTTTTTTACTGCTATCTGGACTTGCCCACTCACTTTATCTGCATGCTCTATAGTTTCCTTTCCATTTCTATCATTCTAATGTTGTTCACTTCCATTCTATAAGTATGTTCCATATTGGATCTACCCACGTGGATGACTGTATATCTATCTACATTAAACCTCATTTGCCAGCTCTCAGACCATTCTCGAATTTCATCTAAATCCAATCAATGCACCTGCGCCTTAGATGAGACGTTACTGCATAGTTATGTGTCATCTGCGAATTTTAGAATCTGCGAATTTTAGAATCCTGAATCCGATATCATTGTCCAAATAATTTATATACGAGGCGTGTTCAAATGAAACCGGACCTAACTGTACCAAGTGAACATACGTGCGATGCGCAGGATGACGTCACTTCTGATGTGAACCAACCGTTTAGTTTGCAAAATGTCATTATCCTCCAACTCATAGTTTGCTCAGAAATTATGTCGGGTGTGATACTGAATTTCCCCAAAATGAATCAGCGAGCGGTGATTCGTTTTCTAACAGCTGAAGAATGTCGACCAGTTGACATTTATCGCAACATGCAGGTAGTGTATGGTGACAAAAGTGTGTCGAAGACTACAGTGACGAACTGGACAACGGTGTTGAAAGAAGGACGCGAGTTAACGAAAGATCTTCCGAGACCAGGTCAGGCGCAAATTCTTGCGTCAGAAGATGCCATCGCCAAAATTGATGCAGCAGTTCGGGGGACCGTCGACAGAGCTTACGTTCTCCACACTTTTGTCCCCATACACTGCCTGCATTCTGCGATGAATGTCAACTGGTCGACATCCTTCAGCTGTTCGAAACCGAATTACCGCTCGTTGATCAACGCTGTACGGTACCGTATCACACCCGCCATGTTTTCAATGGTCTGCGGAGGAAACTATGAGTCGGAGGATAAAGAACTTGGCGGTTGGTATGCGCTGTTTACATCAGAAATAGTGTCATCATGCGCATGGTACGTATGTTCCCTTGATGCAGTTAGGTCCGGTTTCATTTGAACACGCCTCGTATATCAAGAACAAACTAGTTTCCAAAACCGAGCTCTGTGGCACCTCCACTCTGTCAACAGAGCACGAACGTCATAGCTCCTGCGGTGAATCCAGAATGTTCCGCTGATTTCGGTAGGTACGCATTTACAGCAGGATCGACTGGTTGAAGCGGCCATACTATTTTAAAAATAACTTCGAAACTACGATAAGTCTGCCCTTAAAAACTGCCATGATTTGAACCTTGAATGATGGGTGTGTAAAGCGAGCTCACAAATCGCCATAATAACAATGAACATGTGAAATAAAATACTTGCGAAAAACGACCTCGGTTACTATAAGATGTAGAAACAGAGAAATACGACATAAGTTGTGAACGATGTCAAACACGGGGTGTATTCACAGACTTCATTGATTTTAGCATTTCAAATTTGCCTCCAAAACTAACCACTCAATAGTAGGACTACATGGCAAAAGACAAACCACGGAAAAATGGATTGACTGTTTAAATAATCACTACAGAGAAATAAACTGCAAATAATGGTCTCACAAAAAATAAACTAATCGCAACTACACTTCACTAACGATATAAGTGGACTTGATGATATCAGGGACGATTTGTGACAAGCACGATTGTGGACCAAACACTCGAGTATAAACTACGACACACTTGCTAGCTGGGATAGCCATTGACGGAGAAAATTGGGTTAATATACTTGGTTAATCTTTCACATTGTCACCTTTACGGCTTAATTTTTTCAGTGTCATTTTGATTGGAGATTTTTAAAAAACTGTTTGGTGTCTTTAATACAACGTGTAATGCAGTTCTGTATGTTATGTTGTCATTGTCTGAAGCTACTGGCACAGAGTTTTTCACTCTAGACAGACGTTCACTGGCAACGGTTTGCAGAGACTCATTTTGCCATATTTCTTTCGATGATTAGTAATTATTAGTATATAAATATATATATATATATATATATATATATATATATATATATATATATATATATAAACACGAGGCATACTCAAACGAAACCGAAGTTAACCGCAATAATTGAACATACGTATGATGCGTACGATGACGTCAATGCTGATGTAAACAGCAGATACCAACCGTCATGTTTGCAAAATTGCATTATCCTCCGACTCATAGTTTTCCCAGCAGACCGTTGAAAACATGGCTGACCACTAAACTGGCTTTCGCAAAGTCCTTTGAGTATCTAAAATACCTCCACGCAACCCTTGATCTATATAACTTGTTTTTATCAAGTTTACTAAACGTGTCTTCAATCAGTATTTTAGTCATACAACATGTCTTCCTACACGCTTTATTAAAATAAAAATTGTTCTAATGTATCACAATAGCCATCATACGTTGATCCATCGTCCAGCATTCGAACCACCAAACTTATCATCTTGTGTCTTTTAAACCATTAAATATGTCTTTATGTGGTCACCAATATTGTTTATGTTTAAGACCCTTCCTCTAGCTTATACTTATCAGCCATGGGAAGTTGCTTTTCTCCTGAACGGTATCATTGCGTGAGCTACTGGACTACATCGAGCGTAACTTCGAAACGAGACGTAATCAGGACATTTCGGCGACAAATGATTTGAGGACATTAGCGCGTACGAGGAGTGCTGCCAGGAGTGACAAGGAGGATGGCCGAGCGGATGGATGGATGGGTGTCAATGGTGGACAGGATCTGGGGATATCATATTTGCTGTCAGAGTAATTGAGATGTGATTATACGAACCAGGAAGACAGATGTTTTGACGCGGTCTGATAGATCTTGGAGTTATCAGTTTGAAAGCAGGAACTACTTCGTTAACAGACATATGGCTGATACGGAGGCAGACAGATGAATGATAAGAAAAGACATTGAGAGAAAGAGGAAGCGAGAGAGGGTGTAGGGCAGACTGATATATTCAAATGTTGCCAGGTAAAGGAAAATATACATTATTGAGAGAACGAGAGATGCGGAGAGAGATACGGAGATACAGACTGATACCGAAAATTGATATTAGTTCATTAGCAACACTCACATCCTTATCGACCCCATCTTTGTTATCATCCTTACCATCAACATCATCGGCGGCAGCATCAACCTTATCATCATCTATCAGAATCAACATCGTCATAATCGTCTATCAGCATCACTATAAACATCATCACCACACTCCTCCTCATCATCATCAGTATAGGAATCCAAATCAACATCATCACCAGAATCATCATCAACATCATCATCACCAGAATCATCATCAACATCCCCAGAAACAAAATTATCACCAGCAAAAAACATCATCATCATCAACTACAGCATAACATCATCATCATAATCAGCATAAGCATAAACATCATCATCAGCTGAATCAAAATCATCATCAGCATAACATCATCATAAGAACCAGCATCCACATAAATATTGTCATAAAAATAAACATTATCGTCATATTTCATCAGACTCATCATTAGAATAAACATCATCATCAGAATCATAATCATCATTAGCCTAAACATCATCATCATAATCAGAATCATAATCATCATACTCATCGCAGTCATCATAATATCATCATCAACACCACCCACTTTATGATCATTATCGTCAGCAACATCCTCATCACCAACATCATCCTCGTCCTCAGCTTTATCATCATCATCATCAACACCGTCACAAACATCGCAACCAGTAACAGTAGTATCATCGTCACCAGCATCAACATCATCAACACAATCTTTATTATCATTAACATCTATACCATCATTGGCATCAAAATAATCTTTATCATCAACGTCATTATCATCATAAACGTCATCAAAGTTATCATCATAATTATCATCACCATCATCATCATCATTATCAACACCAGAATCATCACAACCATAATCAGTATCAGTGTTTTTCATCAAAATTATCAACATCATCAGGATCATTAACATCATCAACAGGATCAGCATCATCAGGATTTTCATCAGTGTAATAATAATTATCATCCGCGTCATCATCAGGAGCAACGTCATCGGCATCATCATCAGAAGCATCATCATCATCATCAGGAACAACATCATCATCATCAGAAGCAACATCATCGAATATATCATGATCTCCAGAATAATCATTATCATTATCATAATCTGTATCATAATCATCATCAGCATTATTATGAGACTCTTCATCAGAATAACACATTGAAAATTATTATCATCATAATTTTTATCATCATCATTATCATAATCACCATCATCATGAGCATTATCATCATCATCATCATCATCATTATCAGTATTTTCATCGTCATAGTTTCAAGCATCATCATGATCAAAAGTATTTTTATCATCATCATCATCAGAAACATTACCGTCATTACTCATCAGCATCATCATTATCGACATCATCAGAGGCATTACATCCATCATCATCATTATAATCATCATGATGAAATGATTATTTTCATGAACATCATCAACACCATCATCACCATCTACTATAACATCATGAACATGAACATTAGTATAATTACTATCACTATCATCATCGTCACCAGAATCATCATCAATTTCATCATCACAAGAATTTTCATCAATGTCCTCAGAAACAGAATCATCATCATCAGCATAACATAGTCATCATCAGAATCAAAATCAGCATCAGGATAAATATCATCATCAAAATCATCAAAAGCATAAACATCATCATCAGAACCAGAATTATTGTATCAGCTGAATCAAAATCATCATCAGCAAAAACATATTCAGAATTTAAATCGTCATCAGCATAACATCATCATCAGAATCATCATCAGCATAAACATTATCATCACCATAAACATTATTGTGATCATAATCAGAATCATCATTACTATAGACATCATCATCGTCAGAATCATCATTAGCATAACCATCATTATCATCAGAATCATAACCATCATTTTCATGAGAATCATGATCGTCATTAGTATAACGATTACCATCATCAGAATCATCATTGGCCTACACATCATCATCATCAGAATCATAGTCATCATCATCATCGCAGCCATCATAATAATTATCATCAATACACCCATTTCATGATCATTATCGTCAGCAACATCATCATCACCAAGATCGTCCTCATCATCAGCTTTATCATCATCATCTACACCGTCACAAACATCGCAATCGTTAACAGTAAATATAATGTCACCAGCATCAACATCATCATCAACAAAATCTTTATTATCATTAACATCTATACCATCATTGGCATCAACATAATCGTTGTCATCAACGTCATTATTATCATAAACGTCATCAAAATCATCATCATAATCACCCTCATCCTTATCATCATCAACACTAGAATCATTATCACCATAATCAGTATCAGAATTTTTCATTACAATTTTATCATCAGAATCATTAACATCATCAATAGCATCCTCACCACCAGAATAATCATTATCAGCGTGACAGTCATAATCATCATCCGCATTATTATGAGACTCATCATCAGGATCATCACATTCTAAAATCTTATCATCATAATTTCCATCATCATCAGTATCATAATCACCATCATCATGAGCATTATCATCATCATCACTATCACTTTCAGCATCATCATCCTCAGAAACATTATCGTCATAATCATCATCATCATTATCAACATCATCAGAAGCATTATATTTATAATCATCATGAAATGATTATTTTCATGAACATGATCCCCACCATCATCACCATCTACGTTAACATCATGAACATCATCTGCAATATGATTATTATCACTATCATCTTCGTCATCGTCATCAGCATCATCATCATCAGAAGTATTTTCATCATCATCATCATCATAATCATTATTGTTGTAATGATCCGCATCATCCTTTTCAACATCATGAGAAGCATTATATTCATCATCATCATCCTCTTGAAAATGATTATGAACATTACATCATCACCACCATCATCATCATCATCTACATTTTCATCATGAACATTGCCATCATCAGTATCATCAACCTATTCGTTAACATCATGATCATCGAAAATATTTTCATGAGACAAAGGATCACATTTGCACATGAAGAAGAAAATTATAATTCTCTTTCTTCGTGAAATTGTTCACAACATAGGGAACGAGACAAGTTATAAACTTTCAACTGGACTTCAAAAACGACCAGTTTGGTCGTGAATGACGCGCCATCACCGAATCGATCACAAATCAATTTTATTTTTTTATCTATGCAACTTCGTGGCATAAGTGGAAAGAAAATAAATAACTTTCAATGTATGTCTGCAAAAAGTTCCAGTTTAAGACACCAGCTATTGATCATTCTCTGTGGAAATTAACCCTTTTGCTTCCTGAATTGTGCGAACAATGATAGAGCTTCCAACAAGTATGCCGTGGCACTGCTGTATAATAAGGCAAATCAAGGACCAGAATAATTGTCTTTCAGAACGTATCTATGTTTAAAACCTTGAGCTCGAATGAAATTCACTGCTGAAAAAACACGTTTCCCCAAGCAAGAGATATCTATATATTTTCCACACAATGATTGGTAGTGGATAGCGCAATACAGAAATATGGACTGAGAATCTGCAAACTTCAGAAACTTTCTTGATTTGGTTTGGTTTGGCTTGGCTTTGTTCGTTCTCAATCTCCCGCTACCAAACCCGGACATGGGTCTAAGTAGCAGAATGTAGTCCAGAAAACGGAATGCGTTGTGTAGTTTAAAGCTTGACTGTGATATTTGCACCCTTCGGTCCAACACATCCGACTTCAAGCAAGCATTTTGTGAGTACCGGGTTAGCATTCCCTCTTCGATACCTTCTCCTTAGCCAGTCTGCTCTGTTGCAGCCTGTTATCCAGGATCACCGCGTGGAGGTGTAGGAGGATCTTGGCAGCTCTGGTTCGCTGGCCTTGACGCCAGCAGTCAGTTATGGATCGCTGACCGCTGCAGCTCATGCGATGCTCAGCATCTTGATCCCTGATGATTTGTTCCACCAAACATTGCATCAAATTAACCAAGTTCTCTATTCTATCGTCACGCATTGTAGTTCATTCCTCTTCAGGTTATATTCTGACACAGCTTTGTGCACTTTTTAAAGATGTCTTCTCCGGTTTCTGTTGTTTTATATTTGATGTGCTCATGCTAACTTTTGAGTGACATTAAAATCACTTTCATTTCTACCGATGATTCCTTGCAGTTGTGAAGTGTCACACATTTCAACTGATTCATCAAGTGTGAGAAACAGCCTCAGAAAACTGCCTACTTTTCCTAAATTAAATAAATTATATTGCTTCATACATCTACATTTCTACTGATTCATCAAGTGTGAGAAACAACCTCAGAAAACTGCCTACTTTTCCTAAATTAAATAAATTATATTGCTTCATACATCTACATTTCTACCAGCAGCAGCATTTGGTCCAAGACTGACGATTTTGAACAAATTTCTTCTCTTGGATATCTCTTTCCAATGTTCATATCATCTGCACGTTGATGAAAGCTATGTCGACGAATGACTTGCCTATTTTCGCTAACACATGATAACAAATAAACTGGTATACACGTAATGTACCTGGTCTTGGTTGAAGCTTTATTGTCAGCAGTAGCGAAGAGTGATGATAATTTAGTGTAAGCTGAGTCATGAACATAAAAGGGCACACTTAACGATGTCGAATAAAATGTTGAAAAGTACTTTGTATTGTGCTGAATTAGGTAGTTGAAACCTATGCTGTCGGCGTACTTCTGTACAGTTGTCTACGTTTTCTTGTAAATCAGTTCTAAGCGTCTTTGTTTCATTTCTGAAGAAAAAAAATTATCACCTTTTTCTTTAACACGTGATCTTCAGCCCACTTACAAGAACGTTCATAAATAGTAGCCAGTGGTTAGCGTTCTGGCTTCGCATCTGAGTGGTCCTGGGTTCATTCCCCAGTTGAGGCGGTAATGTTTTTTTCAGACCGCAATGGCTCCCGGGTCGACCCAGCCTTAAATGGGTACCGGTTCAGTCCGGGAAGTAAAATCGGCGAGGGAGAGGAGATGGCTACCGCCCTCATATAGCCGAGCCTTTGAAATGTGAGATCGCTAACACCTCACACCCCTACGGCAGTAATGCTATGGGATACTTTACTTTACTTTACTTTTTTAAATATAATTACGCAGTTTAAATTTTTTTTAATGTACTCATTGAACGTTCTATAGTAGCCGGCTCCATATGTTCATACACTGTTTTGAGACCGTTATCTACAGTTAAAATCGATAATTCAATGCAAGACTTTGCTTTGTTTTCTGGGCTGTAAATATTTGCAAGTTCATTCTGTAGTGCTATAAAGTTAAACACCTTATAGTATTCATTTTTAAGTTTTCGAAACTGACTCAGTAAATAATTTTCTGAACTGCGGAAAATTTTCATAGTTTAAGTTTCCAATAAAAGCAACTTGGTCAAAGTTGTAGAATACTTCCTTCACGCAACTAAAAAATTGCAATTCTTCTTCTTCTTCTTCTTCTTCTGCGTACACAGTCAGACAGTAACCATTATTTTTTCGAAAAAAGCAGCGGTCATCCTGAGACTCTCGCCACTACCATACAGCTTGTCTTGCAGTTCCACTGGCAATGGCCACATCTGCTCTCTCTGATCCTCGTATGTCGGGCAGTTCTGCAGCAGATGTTCAGTGGTCATTTTACCAGTACCGCACGGGCATTCGTCGGTACACCCTATCTTCAGTTTGTTGAATAGGTGGTACCTCAGTCTGTTGTGGCCAGTGCGAAGTCTGAAGACAACGACCTGCTCTCTTCGGTTCAACTGGTAATAGGCATCGTTTTTGGTGTAACCAGTATGTTCGGTTTCCCATTTGGACATGTATCTGGCTTTGATAAGCCGTTTTGACTCTTCGTACGTCATACTGGTATCTGTTTGTGGTAGCCTTGCACCTTCTTTTGCCAGTCTGTCTGCCTCCTCGTTGCCTTGGATGTTGCAGTGTGACGGAACCCACTGCACCACCACCCTTTTTGGTGCGGACTGCTGGCACAGTTTGCAGAGTGCTGCTCTTAAGTCATTAAGCTCAGTGTTCTTCTGGCTTTTTAGCGCTGTGACTACTTCGAGAGCATCTGTCAGCAAGACTATATGGCTCTCATTTTCACTGTGTGTTACCATTTCTTCCACTGCCGCCCTCAGTGCCTCTGCCTCTGCTCTGAAATTGCTTGTGTACTTACCAGTAGCGAATGACAGTGTTATTTTTCTGCCATTTGGTAGGTTCAGGAATGCTCCTGCCCCTCCGTTCTGTGTAGTGTTTGTTACAGAACCGTCGGTGTATGCATGGGTCCAGTCCATGCTTGGGTAGCTTTTCGTTATGAAGCTTAGGGTAGTGTCTCTCCTTTCTTTCTCACTCTGGCAGTTTTTGTTTGCAATACCTGGTATATTTTCTACCACCCCTGGAAATATACCCTGCCTCCAAGTAGGTTTTCGTACAGTAGTGATGGGTTTTGGTGTTGTTAGTGCGTTTATGGGATCTTCGTGCATCTTTGCTTTGGCTATTTCTGCAAAGTTTCTCCGCTTCAGTTTCCCATTTCCCAGATTGTTTAGTCTCTGGTACATTGGATGGTCCGTCAGTCTTCGGAGTTTCTCTGACTGCAGCTGGGCTCTGCAGTCTCTTCTATCGGTCATGGATTGCAGTCTTGTAATCTTTTCAAGTTCTACAATTGGCGTTGACTTCATGCCACCTGTTATAATTCTCATGGCTTGGTTTTGAAGTTTGTTAACTTTATCGAAGTTCGCCTTCGCTGCTGTTGTCCATGCCGCAATGCCATACTCGAGAACTGGTCTCACTCTTCCAGTGTACAGTTTCTTTAGTATGCTTTCGTCTGCTCCCCAGCTTGTGCCAGCAAGTTTCCTCATGATCGCCATTCTTTCTCTGGCTTTCATTCGGTTTCTCTCAATCTGATATTTCCATGTCATGCGCCGATCAAATGTGACTCCCAGATAGGTTGGATTGTCGTTTGGCTGCAGGATTTTGCCATTTAGGCTTAATTTGGTACTTTGGGGTTTTAATGAGAGCGAGAATATTGTGCACGTGGTTTTCTCCTCGTTTATTTTGACCAGCCATGAGTTCGCCCACTCTTCCAGCGATGTTAGGGCCGTTTGCATCCGATTTCTTGCTATGGTGAGATTCTTTTCAGAGGTCCACATAGCCAGATCGTCTGCAAACATTGAGCTATGGACTCTTCTTGGTATATTCTCTGTAATATCGTTTATATATACCAGAAAGAGTGTGGGTGACAGTACTCCCCCTTGGGGTACTCCCTGCTCGAGTGTCACCTTTTTGCTCATCTGCCCTTGTACTTGGACTCTGGCCGTTCTTTGTTTGAGGTAGTGGTTGATCCACTTGTACATCTTCCCACAGACATCACTTCTTCTCAGCTTGACTCTAAGTCCGTCCTTCCAGACTTTGTCAAATGCCTTTTCCAGATCCACCCAAACAGCTACTGTGTGCTTCTGTGCCTGGTAGGCATCTTCTATCTCCTGGGCTATGAGGATGACCTGGTCCTCAGTGGATCTGTGCTGTCTAAAGCCGGCTTGCTGTGGAATTAGAATTCGTTTTTCTTCCAGATGCCACATCAGTCTGGTGTTTATCATCCGTTCCATCAGCTTGCCGACACAGCTCAGTAGGCTTATGGGCCTGTATCCATTCGGATCTGTTTTATCCTTTCCTGTTTTTGGTACTGGTACCAGTATTGCATCCTTCCATGCCTGGGGTACAATACCCCTTTTCCAGTTTTGGTTCAGGACTGATAGTAGTTTTTTCTTCGCTGTTTGGCCCAGCCCCATCAGCATTTCGTTTGTTATCCCGTCTTTTCCGGGAGATTTCCTTTTCTTTAGTGTTCTCATAGCCTCTTCCATTTCGCGCATGGTTAGTTTGGCCATCATGTGCTCTTCAGGAGCCGTATTTATGTTTTCGTGTCCCTTTAGCTCTTCGCTAATGTCTGTATGCTTATCTGCAGGGACCTCGATGTGGTTTGCTCTGGCATAGTGATCGACAAAGGCGTTTGCGGCTTTCTTACCTGTGATCAAGTTCTCGCCCTGCTTGATAGTAATTGTTTTATTTGACGGGGTTTCGTCATTCATGGCTCTGACTAGCTTCCATAGCTTGTTCCCTTCTTTGTCCAGGTTTAAACTTTCCGTTTTATTTTTCCAACTTTCTCTTGCTGTTTGCTTGAGAGTGTGTTTGTACTTCGCCGTGGCGGCTTTGAGGGCAATGTTTGCCTCCATGGATTTTTCTCGTTCTGCCACGTTCCTAGCATTTGTTACTGCATCTTCCACTTTCTGTAACTCATCATTCCAGTAGGGCTTATAGTTTTTCCAAATTGCAATTCAAATAGCTATCACAAAACTATTCTAAACCGTACTGAAATAAAATTTGAAACATATTTTCAGAGCTTTGAATTAAACACTTCCAGGCTAATTTGTCGCTAGTTGACTTCGATAAAAAATAGCGCCCTAATGACCGTCTCCTAGCTACCTTTTGACCTGATTCCTACACTTTGTTAAGCTGGTGGAAATCATCCTACCAACAGAAACTGATAAATTCATTTCTCCTCTTCGCGCACTTCTTAACATGTCACTACGCTTTAACAAAAATGACCATTGCAATTTCAATTTTTAATTCATTTAACATCTGTCTTATGCAAAGGGGTATCTTCTCTAATTCTTCAAAACCGTTTGATAAAGCTGGGCCTATCCTGTCTATTCTAGCAATTCGTTACTGAGTGTCAGTTTCCTTCTTCATAAACAAAAGCATGTTAAGAAAGCAAACTGAGCTGCATTGATAATAATATATTTATTTAATAAAAACTGTTTTTCAGTTAGTTCGAGTTGGATAATATTTTAGCGGATCTTAGTTTGAAAACCCGTGCTCCACGTGATAAGATGATTAGTCCCATGAGCAACTTCCTTTAGTGGCAGTTCTCCACATGCTTAGACGAATACAGTAACCCAATTCTTCACAACCTGGTTACCAGTTTTCAGATTAGGTGAACTATTTGAAGAAACCATGTGTCACAGTGATCTATGGTGTGTGTGTGTGTGTGTGTGTATGTGTGTGTGTGTGTGTGTGACAAGCAAGGTGAAAGCCACTGTCACACTGTATGCAAGGCGAAGGATATGGCTAAAAGAGCGGTCTAGCCCTCTAGAGTAGAAGTATCTAATAATAATAATAGCTGTCCATCGTTGTCAATGAAGACAGCCGACATAATCCTTGTCACATATTTCCCTGTTGGGTGTGGGTGCGCATGTGGCTGAACAGGCCAATGCGAGCACGAAAACATCTGCTACATATCGGGCACACGAGGTTTGTAGAAGGAGATGGTGTTCCCGCTGCTCGGGATTTCCGCGTCTCGCGTCTGCTCTGGGATTTCACGACACGGTCGTCTTCACCGGCAGCTACATCCGATTTGACTGCGCTTCTTCAGTCAGATCTGTTTTGCGCAAGACATTCTCAGGTGTCGATGTCTATCTGGCAGCTTTTTAGTGAGTCCTTCAGACCGTCTTTAAAACGTTTCTTTGGGCGCCCTCTCTCGCGCCATCTCTCTCTCAGCTCGGCGTAGAGAAGCTTCTTTGGGAGCCGCTCGTCTGACATACGGACGAGGTGTCCGGCCCATTCTGGTCGTGCTTTTTCTAGCAGTGCGTGGATGCTGGGCATGTTAGCCCTCGAGAGAACCTCGATGTCAGTGACACAATCTTGCCATCGGATGTGGAATATTCGCCTCAGGCAACCTGTGTGGAAGTGGTTTAACCTCCTTGCATGTCCAGAGTATACAGTCCAGCTTTCGCAAGCGTATATTAGGGTTGGAATGATGGTTGCACGGTATACTTTGAGTTTGGTCTTGACGCTGATACCACGACGTGCCCAGACCATCGAGCGCATTTTACCAAAGGCTGTGCTGGCCTTTGCTATTCTGCTTGTCACCTCATCGTCTAGGCTGACAGATCTCGTGTGAATTTGTCCACGGCATTCAACATCTGCCCGCTGACTATAGTCTCTGGTTTTGTGTACGGCATGCTTGGTGCTGGTTGGTACATGACCTCTGTTTTTTGGGCATTTATGGTCAGGCCAAAATTTTCGCATGCGGCAGAGAACTGGTCCATTCCAATCTGCATGTTCAGTTCTGAGCTGCTCATTAGAGCGCAGTCGTCAGCAAATACAAGTTCCCTGAGAAGTATCTACAACTCATGTAATTGCACACTTTACTATTCTCTTAATTGTTGACAGACTACATAGTGTTAAGTAGCCTTGGGAGTTTGAAAGGAATCAGCAAATACAATAATATCTAATCGATGATAACTTCGATAATGATATGCATCCCGGAGCTGTTGTGGGACACGCACTGCTGCATGACGTCACACAATGGCAGCTTAAAGGTCAGCAAGCCTTACAAAGACAGAGTACACGTACCTACTGCTGGATAAGGTAAACTTAAACAAGCAAACACCTGCTGGCTGGGCATTCCATAGCTTCACCTTTCCTAGGCACAGAAAATCGCGGAAGGAATTCACCAACAATTTTATTAACACTGTATAATATTAGTGCGACAGGTACATCAGGTGCATCCACCTCAACTACACCTCATCCAGCCCACCTACACCTCATCCACCTTACCTACACCTCATCCAGCCCACCTACACCTCATCCACCTTACTTACACCTCATCCACCACACCTACACCTCATCCACCACACCTACACCTCATCCAGCCCACCTACACCTCATCCAGCTTACGTACACCTCATCCACCTCACCAACACCTCATCCATCTCACCTACACCTCATCCACCACACCTACACCTCATCCAGCCCACCTACACCTCATCCAGCTTACGTACACCTCATCCACCTCACCTACACCTCATCCAGCCCACCTACACCTCATCCAGCCCACCTACACCTCATCCACCACACCTACACCTCATCCAGCCCACCTACACCTCATCCAGCCCACCTACACCTCATCCACCACACCTACACTTCATCCAGCCCACCTACACCTCATCCAGCTTACGTACACCTCATCCACCTCACCAACACCTCATCCATCTCACTTACACCTCATACACCACCTACACTTCATGCTGCTCACCTACACATAATCCATCTCACCTACACCTCATACACCTCACCTACATCTCATCCATCTCATTTAAACCTCATACACCACCTACACCTCATCCATCTCACTTACATCTCGTCCCTCCTCAACACCTCATCCACCTCACCTACACCTCATCCACCCCACCTACACCTCATCCCTCCTCAACACCTCATCTTCCTCATCCCACATCAACACCTAATCCACCAACACTTCATCCACCTCACTTACACCTCATCCCTTATCAATACCTTATCCCATCTCAACACCTCATCCACCTCACTTACATCTCATCCCTTCTCAACTCCTCATCCATCTCTTCTACTTCTCATCCCTCCTCAAAACCTCATCCCGCCTCAACACCTTAGCCACCTCACCTACACCTCATCCCTTCCCAACACTTCATCCCTCCTCAGCACTTCATCCCTCCTCAACACTTCATCCCTCCTCAACACCTCATACACCACACATACACCTCATCCACCTCTCCTACACCTTATCCACCTCACCTAAACCTCTCATCCACCACACCTTCACCTCATCATCCACACCTGCACCTCATACACCTCACCTACGCCTGATCCACGACACCTACGCCTCATCCACCACACCTACGCCTCATCCACCACACCTACGCCTCATTCATCTTACCTACACATCACCTACGGGTCGATGAGGCTAACGTACATGAGAAATATTCTGGCTAAGACCTTCACCTGACCTCATCGTTGGTCGTCCTGGAAACGGGATGTTGTCGAGGACAACAGTCTTGCTAACAAGGTGAGGTTCGATGAGATACTTGTAGTAGTGAGTGACAGTCAGATGAAGGCAGGCATTGCCCAACCGTCTGGAGGACCCCGGTCGACTTCATTAGCACGCCCGGGACGTCATGAAAGCTACTACATTCTGCCACAGGTTCCGTCCTTTTCAGGGCGCACAAAAGAGTTACCAACTTATTGTGGGCATTATCAACCAACCAACCAATCAACCAACCTCACCTACACCTCATCCACAACTCATCTATCTCACCTGCACCTCATCCCATACCTACCACGTCCTCCACCCCACCTGCAACCCATACTCCTCACATACACCTCATCCACCTTGCCTACACCTCATCCACCTCATCCGAATCACCTACACCTCACCCACCTCACTTACACCTCATACCTCTCCTCAACATTTTATCCACTTCACCTACACCTCACCCACCTCACCTACACCTCATCCCTCTCCTCAACACTTCACCTACACTTCATCCACCTCAGCTACACCTCATCAACCTCACCTACACCTCACCCACCTCACTTACACCTCATACCTCTCCTCAACATTTTATCCACTTCACCTACACCTCACCCACCTCACCTACACCTCACCCCTCTCCTCAACACTTCACCTACACTTCATCCACCTCAGCTACACCTCATCAACCTCACCTACACCTCATCCACCTCACCTACATCTCACCCGTCTTACCTACACCTCATCCCCCTTCTCAACACTTCATCAACTTCACCTACACTTCACCCACCTCACCTACACCTCATCCCTCTCTTCAACACTTCATCAACTTCACCTACACTTCACCCACCTCACCTACACCTCATCCCTCTCTTCAACACTTCATCAACTTCCCCTACACTTCACCCACCTCACCTACACTTCACCCACCTCACCTACACTTCACCCACCTCACCTACACTTCATTATATACCTCTGCAGCTGTTCCTTAACCTCGACACCATGGACTCGTCTCTCTATGTCTCACCCCTTACTAATATGCTCTACCCATAACCCCGTTCCCAATCGTAACCGTCAATACATTCCATCACAGAAACAGGCAGACATATAAATCCACATATAACCACAAATACCACCACATATTCCTCCGCACATATGATAACTGATCCCACATTACATACATGCACATGTAAGACGCGCGTGCTACCACCAACAGAATCTCACATACTATCATACACCACAACACAACAATACAATACGTATTTCTACACATAAAACCACTGATACCACAACCAATACTACAACACATACCTCCATGCTGACCACCTTAATACTACAACATACGACCACATACCATCATACACACTATCATACATTCCTCCACACATACAACCATGCTCACAACATACCACCACAGATACCACCACACAACCTGTCACCCATACTTCCAAACATACCACTGTACAATATACCACCAAAAATACCAAGACAAATACCACAGCATTTACCTCGAGAAACTGTAACACATATCTCAATACGTACAAGCATTCATTCAATAACATACTATCACATTAACCACGACACATGCCTCCACATATACCTCTATATCCATCACACAATTCTTCCAAAACAACTACATATTTCCAACGAAGACCTCTAAAACCACTTCACATATCTCCACATATACCTCCAAAAATACTAAAGATACTTACAAAATCAACACACACACCTCTATGCAAACCTCCACATTTACCTTCAGGCATACCTCTACAAACTTCCAAGCGTACTTCCGACCAAAACTCCACTCCTGCTTCTTTACAAGCCTCCACACATACCTCAATACATGGCTCCACATATACCTCCACACATGCTTCCAAAAACTCCACACATAACTCTAGACATATTTTCACACATACCTCCATATCTGCCAAATATACCTCGACACATATCTCAATTACCCTCAACCCCCACCACCCTCTCCCTAAACCTCCAGACAAACCTCCATACATACTTTCATAACCACTACACGTACCTCTAAACATATCCTCTCACATACTGTACAGACCACCACGAATACCTCCACACATTTTTCTTTACAATTCACTTCACATACCTCCATACATTCCTTTATACAAATCTCCACACATACCCACATAACCACGATACATAACTGTACAAATCTCCACACATACCTCCACAATCACCATACACACCTCCACACATACTTCAGCACATACTTCCACACAAACCACTACACACACCTCCATAACCACCACACATCCATCCATCCACATTAGCTATACAAAACTACATATATATCTCCATAATCTCTATACAAACTGCCACACAAACCTCCAAACCTCCACACATCCATCCATCCACATAGCTATACAAAATAACATATATTTCTCCATAATCTCTATACAAACTGCCACACAAACCTCCAAACCTCCACACATCCATCCATCCACATAGCTATACAAAACAACATATATACCTCCATAATCTCTATACAAACTGCCACACAAACCTCCAAACCTATACACATCCATCCATCCACATAGCTACACAAAACAACATATATATCTCCATAATCTCTATACAAACTGCCACACAAACCTCCAAACCTACACACATCCATCCATCCACATAGCTATACAAAACAACATACATATCTCCATAATCTCTATACAAATTGCCACACAAACCTCCAAACCTACACACATCCATCCATCCACATAGCTATACAAAACAACATATATATCTCCATAATCTCTATACAAACTGCCACACAAACCTCCAAACCTACACACATCCATCCATCCACATAGCTATACAAAACAACATATATATCTCCATAATCTCTATACAAACTGCCACACAAACCTCCAAACCTACACACATCCATCCATCCATATAGCTATACAAAACAACATATATATATCCATAATCTCTATACAAACTGCCACACAAACCTCCAAAACTACACACATACATCCACAGATAACTCTTAAACAACCACATATACCTCTATAACCACACATACTTCTACACACACATCCACACATAACTCGTTATAAACTACCACACATACCTCTATAACCTCCACACATACTTCTACACACACATCCACACATAACTCGTTATAAACTACCACACATACCTCCATAGCCTCCTCATATACCTCCACACAAACCATTGGGTATGACTATGGCCGAGACAGGAGTTTTGGCAAGGAAAAGAGTTTCTTTCAGACAGACTGTGATGGAAGCGACGTTCTATAAAGGACATGCTACATGATGATACCTCTACCCATACATCTCCACATACGTCCACACATATCTCTATAACCACCGCATATACCTCCACACTCACACATCATCGTTACCCTCTATACTTGAAAAGCCCTCACAGTCGAGGCCAGCCGGGGTCAGACACAGGGAGACGGCTACTTTCGACACTTCTCGCTGTTTGTTGGCTGGCTCACACACTACCCGCCCTCGCCTGCCAGCACGTCGACCAGATAGCCACTGCCCGGCAAGCTACACATCAAAGGTCGAGGCTGATCGTCGACGAGACGCTGGGTAGGGGAGAAAATAGGGCGAGGGCAGGAAAGGTATTTATCGATTGTGGAAATCGATAAGTGGGACGCGCTCATTAGACACAATCAATGACTGTCGGGTCTGGCAGAGATTGCAAAATGTAGCCAGGATATGGAAGAGTTCTGAGGCACCGACATGTTTGTTCGTCTTCTGCTTCTTCGACTGATCCTCGGCAAAATTAATTCTTCACTCTTTCCCTTCAATTTGAGAATTGTATTGTTGTTGCTATATGGTTATGCTTGCCTCATTACGGCGGGGAAGGATCTTTTCAACCACAGATGAAAATCTTTTGGTTATATCTTAGCATGCTTACAATTTTGATGGTGGGACAGCCGAAAAGGGCTGAATTTTTGTACCTGTCCGTTTACCTTTTTTTTTTCTTCATTATAATGTGGATGTGGACAACATGTTGGCTATATTACATCGTGTTTGGGTTTTATAAAAATTGTTGACACTGTTCTTGCATAGCACCTTGTACATTCTGTTGTTCTGTAATTCTGTAGTTGTTATTTTCGTTTTTTATTTACTCCTTGAATTTTAGACCAGAGAAAGACTAATATTCGCGCAAGCACTTCAAATGCACTTGTTGCGGGATGCCAGGCTTGATGTGTTGTATTTTAAAAATTGTTTAATATTGCGTGGCGTGACTGTTTGTTAGTCTCAATTATATTACTCTAACTATGGTTATTAACAAAAAAAAAGACACGAAGTCTACTATAGATATAAAAATACAGGGCAAAATACTATAAAACGTAAACAGGTTGTCTTATCCGGGAAATATAATGACGGAAAATGGAAGATTTGAAAACGGAAATTAGACAGAGAATTGGAATGGACAAATCTATTTTAACCAACTTGAATCGCATGATGACATTCAAACAAGTCACGCACAAGTTAAAATTAAGATTATGATCAGATGTTATGTACACTCATCTTTACTCTATGACGTTTAAACATGACTAAAGAACACACGATTAGAGAGAGCAATTTTTGCATTTGAAGCAAAAATATTTCACATCTCGTGGAAAATCACAGAACATGAATAGGGAAGTCTTGGAGAAATTAGGAGTGAAAAAATGACGATAATGGCGATCTTGATAATAATGACGATGATCATGTTGAGAATATTCATGATAATGATTATTTTTTTTTTACGTTCGCCTTATTTATCTATTACCCAAAAGGCAGTGTACGTTGCACTGTGGTTTTTATTTTGCCCCTGTCGGCCCAGCAGCCATTCAGCATCCTTCAGGATCCATTTTATATAAGGGTTTGCTTCCCCGGGGTAACGGCCAGTGCTGTGATTGGGATCGAACCCAGCACCTTCGTTTGTGAGTTGTGTCACTTAACCACTAGCCTACACCGTCCCCTATTGATGAAAATAGTTACAATATTTATGATAGTGATGATATTGATGTTGATGATGATAATAATTATGATGATAATATAATATATACAGCTGTGAGCTTGTATCTCATGACAGCATAATGCCTCACAGAAAGAAGCACACGTTTTTCCCAGTTGGTGACGTAATCTGGAAGATGGGTAATGCTTGTATTACTGTCCTATTAGGGTTTTGATTTCGAATTTAAGGGGAGAATGCATGGAATCATATTCAGAATCTAATGAAAGGGAGGCAGCTCAGCATGCTAGACATGCAACGTCCTGACAGAACATACATCTTGTTCGGTTGTCTCATGACTTTGAAGTCACCACTTTGTCACCACTTTCTTAGTGAGGGTCTCTCTGGCATTCCACGCAACCTGGGAGATCGTTACAAAGGGGCAGAGATGCAATGTCCGCTGGTCTGAATTACTTCGTCCCCGACGGAGATAGGTGAGCCGATGACAAACAGCAAAGAGAAAGACATGAATGCATTTGACTCATGAGGTGGCGGTGGATTGGTGCAGCCCAGAGCATATACCACTCGCCGATAGGTTATGCAGCTATACCTATAGGACTACGCTGTCTCCTCAGCATTTTAATCTGATTTCTCTCTAATAATATGTCCTGCTAGAATGACCCCGGTGGAAATACAACTTCCATCGCCATAGCTCCTGTGATCGTTGTAACGCGCAATCTCTCCAACCAATTGATGAATGAAATAAATCAATATATTTTGGTCCCATCAGCAAACATGACGACTTCGCTTACAACAACACTGGAAGGAACGACGGAGGGTAAGAATGCCAGAGGTAAACAACGCTTCAAGTTGGAGGATAATATGAAGATTGCACGATCAAAGCAAGAAACAGAGAATGTTGGAGATCCATTACAGCTGACCGTATCTGTGATGGTTGTACCAGAACTGAACTAAATTATGCATGTGTTAATCATGAACAGAACATTGTTAGATACGAAAAGGTGTTTTTTTTTGTTTTTTTTTAAGGATCGAAAGTCTTGTGTGTTGATATCATTGAAATGAATTGTATTTGTCCCTGTTGACTGATAGAAGTGTTGGAAATAACACTTGATTCTTTTGACTCATTGATTCTCTTCCTATCTTCCTTTCACTTTCATACTTTTTTTGGTTTGTTTTTGCGTTCACCTTATTTCTCTAATCCCCAAGGCGGTGTGTTTTTATTTTGCGCCTGTCGGTCCAGTGCATCCGACTTCAGCATGCATTTTATGTAAGGGTCTGCTTCCTCCTGCATTTTCTAAGGGTTTGCTTCCCCGGGGTAACGGCCAGTGCTGTGATGGGGATCGAACCCAGCACCTTCGCGTTGTGAGCCGTGCCACTTAACCACTAGGCCACGCCGTCCCCACTTTCGTATTTGTTTTCTTAACTTTCCCCAATATCACCCTATCATTCTAAATTTCCAAACTTCATAAGCTTTTTCCAACTATTTGTTCGTTGACCATGTTTCTCTGCTTTGTAGTAATGACGAGCAAGCAAATACCTGAGTACTATTACTTGTAATATGTAAGCCAATTGTTTAGATGTCAATATTTGTCTCATTTTGTTGAAAGCATCTTTGACCATTCCTATGTTGTTCCTGGTTTTAATTTCTCAGCAAAAAGTATTTATAATTTTCTAAGAATAGTGTTAATACTTCACAGAATCAAAATTACTATAACTATCTTGAGTTATACTGCTGTAATGGAACACCTTCCCCTACATCACTTTTTAGCTTGTAATTTAAAGCCTAGACAACAATCACTAGTTATTTGTAACTTCAACGCTAAATTGAAACATGAGTAGAAACAAAACAAAAACATCTTTCATAAGAGTTGCCTTAAAATGTACCATAGCTATTTCATCGTTGGTGGTATGTGACTTGTTTGAAGCTAGGTCGCTATCGCTGAGAGAAAAGCAGATCGGGCGTGAAACCATGTGGTGTTCGAATTTTGCAAGTTTCAAGCGTCCCCTAGTCTTCCTGGCGATCAGATCTATACGCTTAAACTTTCGGAGACGGACAGTGAAATCTGATGTCCCCAATACATGCTGTGCACGTTAAAGAACTCTTAAGAGTTGAAAATCGAGAAGAGCAGGCTGTTAGCCGCTGTAGAATTAAACATTCTGAAGATAATGAAAATCCTCCCCAAAAGTGTCCCATATGAGACCACGCTGAGGCCTTCCTTCCATCATGCAAAAACACAAGAGGCCAATCTTCTGGCTGGCTGCACAGTCGAGTGCAAGTAAATGCAGACACGTCTGCTTCTTCCAGGGTAGAAGGGGAGAAGCTAAGTGAAGAGAGAGAGACTCGTTTGAAAGTTTTGCATTGTCTGTCGTAGGCATGATTGCTTGATAATGCTAATAATAATAATGTTTGTGTAGGCGTCAAAGGCCCGTTTCGTCGGTTGACCACTACCATGTCCAACGTCTGAGGCTATGTTGATGCGTAGCGGGTCGACCGAAATCCCTACAGACTCCCCAGGTGGAGCCGTGCACTCCGCAGCCTTGGGATGAGGGCCGCGAAGAGTGTGTTAGACCAATGTTTGTGTCAAGCTTTCCGTGTCAGTCCGTCTCAAACTCCTTGTTTTCACGTGTCCCGCCGCCGAGGCTTCTGGCTGTGTCCTTCTTCTTCTTCTTCTTCGTACGCAGTCAGACAGTAACCATTATTTTTTCGAAAAAAGCGGCGGTCATCCTGAGGCTGTCGCCACTGCCATAGAGCTTTTCTTGCAGTTCCACTGGTGATGGCCACATCTGCTCTCTCTGATCCTCGTATGTCGGGCAGTTCTGCAGCAGATGTTCAGCGGTCATTTTACCGGTACCGCACGGGCATTCGTCGGTACCACCTATCTTCAATTTGTTGAATAGGTGGTACCTCAGTCTATTGTGGCCAGTGCGAAGTCTGAAGACAACGACCTGCTCTCTTCGGTTCAACTGGTAATAGGCATCGTTTTTGGTGTAACCAGTATGTTCGGTTTCCCATTTGGTCATGTATCTGGCTTTGATAAGCCGTTTTGACTCTTCGTACGTCATACTAGTATATGTTTGTGGTAGTCTTGCACCTTCTTTTGCCAGTCTGTCTGCCTCCTCGTTGCCTTGGATGTTGCAGTGTGATGGGACCCACTGTACCACTACCCTTTTTGGTGCGGACTGCTGGCACAGTTTGCAGAGTGCTGTTTTTAAGTCATTAAGCTCAGTGTTTTTCTGGCTTTTTAGCGCTGTGACTACGGCGAGAGCATCTGTAAGCAGGACTATATGGCTTTCATTTTCATTGTGTGTCACCATTTCTTCCACTGCCGCCCTCAGTGCCTCTGCCTCCACTCTGAAATTGCTTGTGTACTTACCAGTAGCGAATGACAGTGTTATTTGTCTGCCATTTGGTAGGTTCAGGAATGCTCCTGCCCCTCCGTTCTGTGTAGTGTTTGTTACAGAACCGTCGGTGTATGCATGGGTCCAGTCCATGCTTGGGTAGCTTTTCGATATGAAGCTTAGTGGCTGTGTCCACCTGTTGGTCACCGTAACCGTTGCTGTGCTGAGAATAGTAGGTTGGGAGGGGTATCGTGTAACCTCCGTTGGAAGGAGAGGCGGGCAGGAGGAAATGGGCTTCAGTCCGCCCAGAAAAGTCCTTGAGTAGTGATAATCTGGACTGAATTCTGGTGTGCAGCTAATCGGAACGTTGAATTCCGTCAAGGACTGGTTTTCCACAGCTTGAGTCAGGCATGAAATGTAGCATAACAAACAGGATAACCGATCGAAAGCACAACAGATCCACTTACTAGAGTAAACATTAATAATGATTTCTGATTAAATAAATTAAAATGAAATAATACAACCAAGAAGATATGTTCAAAATCACAACTGGTCGGTGCTAAATTGGATGGGTCACGTCTTTAGAAGAGAGCCTGATATCATCACCAGAGTCGCCAAGCCATGAACCCCAGTGGGAAAGCGAAAGATAAGCCAATCTAAATCAGCTTGGCGAGCTATTATACAGTCGAAAGCAAAACTAGAGTTTGGGCACCGTGTGACGGACGACGGCAGACCAGATGAAGTGCATGTGTTTGTAGCTTCGGTTGAATACTTCATTATTTACCAGATGAAGTGCATGTTTGTCGCTACGATGAAACGTTTCACGATTTAAGAGGTGAAGTGCATGTGTTTGTTGCTACCGTTAAACGTGTCAATATTTTCCAGGTGAAGTGCATGTGTTTGTGGCTACCGTTAAACATATAAATATTTACCAGGTGAAGTGCATGTGTTTGTGGCTACTGTTAAACATGTCAATATTTACTAAGGAACTAAGAATACGACATAGATAAGACAAAATTTCCAACACTTGTAATGATACACGGTGGTAGGACAGAAGTGTGTAAGGAATAGTACCTCACGGTGAGAGGCAGCTACATCCTTGATGGCCAGAATCCTATTTGGTTCCCCCACTTCTGTCTAGCTCACGTATGGCTCCTAGAGTCTGCCTGTGTAGTGCAGCGCCATCCCTCGGGCAGCGGCTTTGAGTGGCCGGCTAAACTACCTGAGTGAAACGACAAGAAGGGGTGTCCACCCCTGACAAGTACACACAGCTGCTGGTGGAAAAGCGGAAGATCGACCTGTGGGAAAACGACTCTAAAAGCGGGAGCTGGAAACGCCTGGTATCGGGCTAACGGCGCACCAGAGATCATAGTTGGTAAGCAGCCAGAACAACGTTCAGAAAGCAATGGCAAACTACTGGATGTAAAATGCCAAGAAACTTATGACAGTCGAGAAAAACGAAACTCAAAGATCTGATGGTGAGGCCCTCAGGCCAGGCAGATCATCGACGCCAACTGGGGAAGAGGCTGATTTCAGAGTCAGTACAAGTAATAGAGATGACGGCCTAAAGCCTGACTACATTACAGTGGACAACTCTGAAATGGGACTAAAAACAAAACTAAGAATAGGCACATGGAACGTCAGGAGCTTATACCAGGGCAAGTTGTTAATGATTGGAAGAGAAATGGAGAGAACCAAGATAGAGATTCTTGGAGTCTCTGAGCACAGATGGGCCGGTCAAGGGCACTGTACGAGCTCCTCAGGAGAAACATTCATATACTCTGGGATGGACAAGGGCGGAAAAAAACGGGGTCGGCTTTATTCTGTAAAAAAGACGGCACCTTAACTACTCGGTTACAATCCAGTCAACGACCGCATAATTGTAATCAGACTAAAGAAAAAGACTATAAATTTAACAATAATTCAAGTGTATGCACCAACATCAGCAACAGACGATTGTGAAATGGATGATTTCTATAACACCTTGCAAGAAACGATGGAAAAAGTTGAAAAAAGAGATACCTTGATCATCATTGGCGATTTCAGTGCGAAAGTCGGAGAGGAAAGAGCCTAAGAGGAGAGAAGTGTTCGAGGACCTTTCGGTTTGGGTCACAGAAATGAGCGAGAAGAAAAACTGGTGGAATTCTGCACGGAAAACAACCTCTCCATTACCAACATTTTCTTCAAACAACATCCACGAAGACTGTACACGTGGACCTCCCCGGATGGCAACAGCAGAAACCAAATAGACTACATCCTAGTGCAACAAAAATGGAGATCAAGTGTGCTGGCAACAAAAACGCTGCCAGGAGCAGACTGCGATACGGACCACGAATTACTGTTTGCAGTTTTCCAAACAAGACTACGTAGGATCAACAAAGGTGGCCAGCCAATACGCTTCGATGTATCAGCAATATCTACTGAATACAACATCAAAGTAGAAAACAAATTTGAGGCGTTGCTTGCGGTACAGGAAGAGATGACATCTGAGGACTTGACATCGTACGCAAGAAATATTTTGATCTCGACAGCGAAAGAAATGATTCCCAAGATGTCGCACAAGACACAGAGCTATATAACAGAGGAAACACAGAAACTCATTGCAGAAAGGCAACAATTAAAACAAATGGGAAGTAAGGGTACCAACACAGCATATAAAAACTGCGCAAGAAAAGCTAGAAGAGAAATAAGAAAAGATAAAAGAAGATACATAGTAGACACGTGTAAGGATATAGATAACTTACAGCAGCAGGTCAGAGAGAGAGATGCATTTAAAGCAATAAGAACACTGACAAGGGAGTTCCGTCCGGTTCCACAGGTCATAAATGACAAAGAGGATACCACATTAACAGAAACCAAGGACATACTGAATAGATGGAGAGAGTACTGCAGAACCATGTATGGAGATAGCACAAAGCGCTCAGTTACAATCATACCAAAGGATGAGAAAGAACCTGAACCAACATTGGAAGAAGTACGCTCTGCAATTAAAAGCCTGAAAAAGGGAAAGTCCCCAGGATGCGATAATATCCTAGCAGAGTTGAGCATAGAAGAGAACTGGTTTATCAATTCCATTCTGGCTAGAAAATGCAAGTACTTTGGTCACATCAAGAGACACACTGGTCTTGAGAGAACGGTGATGGAAGGTATGGTGCCAGGCAAAAGAGGAAGGGGTAGACCAAGAAGACGATGACACCAAGATATCCAGGAATGCCTGAGTATGACTGTGGTGGAGGCTGGTGTTTTGGCAAGGGAACGAGTTTCTTTCAGACAGACTGTGATGGGAGCGACGTTCTACAAAGGACATGCTACACGATGATGATGATGTAATGATACAACTTTTAATAGTAGATTAAAACACATATAGACAATGGCTCAGTGATCGCACTAGGACATAAACAAAAGAACATATACGTTACAATCACAACGTCTTCGTCAGGGAGAAATAATGAGCGAAAACTAACAAATCACAATAATAAACTAGACATGAAGTAAAACGAATCGTTAGAATGTATTCCATAATATTTAAATGTTAATCCTTTAACTTTTCCATTCCATTTTGTCTCATTCTCTCTCTCTTTCTCTTTCTCTCTCTCTCTCTCTCTCTCTCTCTCTCTCCCTCTCTCATTATTACTGATTATTCAATATTTTTCTTCACGTGTTGTTATTGATTTTCAGCCTTCAGTTCTTGCGCATCTTCAATCTATTCATTTCTATATTATATGAATAGTTATTTGTTAATAAACAAAGGAGGTTGCGTGTCCTAGGGGTGAATCGTCACTTTCACAATCTCAACGCACCCGGTTCGTATCTCGTGTCCAGTTTGACAGACATGGTTTTTTTTCGTTCCTCCACGTACGGATAATAATGGCAACCTACCGAGAAGTAGCACACTTGCCGAGAAACTTATAGCAGCCAAATAGCTCAGAATCGTGATTTTCTCAATCTCCGAAAATCAAGCCCTGAACAGGGTTTTACAAGTAGTAGGATGTAGTCCGGAAAACGGAATGCATTGTGTCGCTAGTTTACAGCTTGACTGCAATATTTTACCTTTCGGTCCAAATACATCCGCCATCGTCAGCATTATTGTGATTTATATTGCATAGAATCATACACATGTATAAATAGGAGTTTCCTAATAAACGATATATTTTTAATATGATTAATATTACATAGAATCGACAATCGAATCAATCAAAAAACTTATCCTAAAAAATACTCGTCAAGTTTTCCTTTCATGAGCCATCTGAGCCAATGCTGTCCACGTCTTGTTTGTTGCCTTTACATGTGTTTCCAGTTCCCTCTTCCATGATTGTCTTGGTCTTCCTCTACTTTTCTTGCCCTTTGGATTATAGAACAGAGCTTCTCTAGTCATGTTATCCACTAGTTTCCGTAATGTATGGCCTATCCATCGTCATCGCCCACTCCGTATTTCTTGCTCCACTGGTATGTGTCCCGTATTTCCTATCTGTCCCAAGTTGGTGATATTTACCATTTCCAACCTTGTATTTTGCGCATGCAGCCATTAACGGAAGTCTGTACCGTTATCATAAGTACCTGTGTTGTTCTCTGTGTTTCAGAGCCATATAATATGAATAGAACGGATTTTACGTTGGAGTTTTAATTTCCTTTGACTTCAATAAATTCCTCAATGCAATGGAAGCTCTTCTCGCTTTCTGTATTATTAACTGAATATCGTTTTCTGTACCTAATAAATGACACATTTTTAATGTGATAAAATTGTATACAATCAGAGAATTATAAATAGTAATTTCTTAATAAAAGTGAGTTTGAATTGACGCTAATAGTGCATAGAATCACAAATATAATTAGGGATTTTTTTCATAAACAATGCATTATAAATCTGGCTAACATTGCATATAATCTGAAACAATAAATTAAGATTATTTAGGATACATGCAATCTGATATAAGACCAATACCGTATAATACCTCAGCTGTTAAAGATGATTTATAAGTTAATATTCTATCTGTAATAGGATTCACATGACAGCAATATGTTATCCGGTATGATGGATCGATACTCTGCACTCTGTGCATACCCACAGAGTCAGTCGCTTTCAGGAAATGGCGATGTGCATTGATACTGACTATGTTAGTAGCTCCATGGCTACACACACTCGTGATTCTTTTTCATATACGTCCATTACCTGTATGTGTCATAAGGGATGTGAATATTATACAGTTATTGTTAAATTGATTCCAGTATCCTTATGCAGTAGGTGGTCAATGATTATTTCAGTCTCTTCCATTACTCACACCTAGCGTCCTCAACATGTGAGTTATATTATGTTACGATATCAGCTCTTTTATTGGTCTGTTCTTGTTGTCATTGCTGTATTTACTCATACTGAAGCAAATTAATTCTAGATGACGTAACTTTGATAGCGGGTTGCAGTGGTTCTTCATATTTCCAGATGTGTGCTTGAGAAGTCAGGTTAGGATGCTCCTGGATGTAGTGCTATGTGAAGTGTATCAGTATGCTCACTACCGCGTGATTACAGTGCTGATTCCCACATCCCTGGACACATTGCTGAGACACAGCTTATTTCCAGGTGTTTGTACGAGGATTTGGTTGTGGGGTTTGATCATTATGTTTCACCTGGCCCTGATCACTTTTCGATCTCTTTCATTGCCATACATTCTACATGAATATATCTGAACTTCGCTGATGACACAGTTGTCATCAACCGGGACGTCAAAAAAGAGGAGAAAAACCGGAATGAGTTCACAAGAGCAAGCGTTGCAGTTGGCCTACAAATCAATAGAAAGAAAACCCAGTTCATGTTCAACACTTTCTGCCCAAAAGGAGATATGCGCCTTGGAGCTTGTTCCGTCGAGAACATAAATGCGTATCTCTACTTGGGCTAAAAGGTCACGAACTCCCATTTACTAAATCGGGAGATCTCACGAAGGATAACAGCATGCTGGCTCAGCTTCAATTGTATTAAACCCATACTGCAACAAATGCGAAACATTAACGCTAGGGCTCACACCTTCAATAGTTTGGTTATTCCAGCCATGGTATATGGCTGCGAGGTGTGGAACCTACGGAAAGCTGATGCAGATAGACTACACATTGCCCAACGAGTGATAGAGCGAAGAACATTGAAGCTCTCCATTCGAGACCAAATCCTAAATAACTTTACGTAACGTCTTCATACTGGTTTAAAAAGCACTGCAGAGTCTGTATACAACCAGTCTCATTTACATTACTTTGCTCTAAAAGCTATGCGCATCCAATTTATTCTTAAATTTATTAATTGCCCCTGCCTCCACTACTTCCTGTGGCAATGCATTCCAAGCATTCATCACTCTCTGACTAAAAAAATATGTCCTAATATCTAATCTGGACCTCTCTTTAGTTAATATGTAGCTAGCTAGCTATGCGATCTTGTTTTTGTAGGTGGTTGTATTTTGAAGAAAAAACTTTTAAAGTCTAAATTATCCGTTCCTTTGATTGTTTTATAAACCTGTATTAAGTCACCCAAAATTCTTCTCTTTTCTAGACACTATAGGTCTGTTTTTCTGAGTTTTTCATCATAACTGTAATTCTGGAATCTCACTATCAGCTTTGTCGCTCCTTTTTGTATCCTTACCAGCATGTTTATATCCCCTCTATGATAAGGACTCCACACCTGTACACAGTACTCCAATTTAGGTCTAACTAAAGCTTTATACAGTTTGACTATCACTTCCTTGTTCCTATGTTTAATATTTCTTGTTATCATTCCTAACATTGCATTTGTTTTTTTCACTGCTACTTGGACTTGCTCACTCACCTTACCTGTATGAACTATTATAACCCTGAGGTCCATTTCCTTATCCATCTTTCTAAAATTGTTGTCGCCAATTCTGTAATTATGTTCCAAATTGGATCTACACATGTAGATGACCGTACATTTATCTACATTAGATCAGACGTCGAACTTCCTTCTTTGATATCATAGATGTCACGCTGTTATATAGATATATATATATATATATATATATATATAGCGAGATATAGATGGACCTGCCATGGATTGTGCATACCGGATTACAGATGGACACGCAGAATGACGTAGTCGAGGCCATAAGACTTAAGCCGCCCTCGCGAGCGACAGAAGTTGATGTGGAGAGATGACATAATGGAGGCCTTGGGCTCAATATGGCACACCAATGCAAAAGAGCCAAAAGAGTTTAATCAACGTTTGGCTATCTGGCATCAGACACACGTGCCTGATTGAATACTAGGATTTTTAGATTTAGAGATTTAAATATCATAGCAGAAGCTAAAAGGTCCTTTATGTTTTAAGGACTCTATGTCCGATATCCCCGAACGTGATAATCACGATGCGTATTAAAGAGGAGTATTATAGTTTCTCACATTAGAGCTTAAGTGACTAACTCGATCATCGCTTTCATAGGGGAAGCTTGTTGCCATGTGCGCTCAGCTCTGGTAGGAAGCTCTACCAGACAATCCCAGCCTCAGTTAACATCACCCATAACATATCCATCGGTATGTACGAGATGGTTGTGTCAAAGGTTTACCTCTCTGCATTCTACTGACGGAGGCACAACTCTTTCGACCCCGGATAGTAGTCTT
Organism: Ariolimax columbianus; assembly: GCA_036924085.1. Classification (NCBI taxonomy): domain Eukaryota; kingdom Metazoa; phylum Mollusca; class Gastropoda; order Stylommatophora; family Arionidae; genus Ariolimax; species Ariolimax columbianus. Next base: position 109,823,441 of record JAVGWX010000004.1, read on the forward strand.
TTAGGCGATATCAGGACGTATTAACCAGTGCTTCGATGCGTGTGTGCGTCTGTATGTACCAATGTTAGTTAGGGCGATCTCAGAGGTCAACGCGCAACCAAAATGCAATGGAAAAGCTGCGCCTTGAGGGCCCGTGTAAGGAGTGTAAAAGTATGATTATTTGCCGTTGATGGTTGCCATGAGTTTTCTACCTCTTGTAGGCAGTGTTTAATACTACTGTTTGGTGCATATTTTAGGAAAAATGTATGTATTATTCTGTGCTTTCGGTGCCAATGTTCTGTCACAAAATAAAGGAATAATACATGTTCTCTTGGATTTGACAGTGAGGAAGGTCTAAACTTTATCTTCAAGATCTATCAACAAGAAATACAAAAAACCTTTCATTGCAGTATTTATTAATTTAGCTGATGTCCGCCGGAGAGGGCGCACGGATATTCATTAATTTATAGAGTTGGTATATTTTACACCGGACGTACAATTTAGGCTTTTCTGGGGTCTTAAACCCGTGCCATCTTCATCAAAATACCAGACACAAAAGTCATCGACCATCGGCTCCTTCGTCTTCTTTTTCTTGTCCATTCTCACTGCATTCATAACGTGCAACAAATGACCTCCTGAGGGAAGTCTGTGCAAAAGAACTATGTGTACTATGCCTGTGTTGGTATGCGCAGCAATTTGTTTTACACGATGAGAGGCTGCTAGCCACATACACAACTCTCTTTAGTTGCATTTTATGACATGCATGAAGGTGCAGTGGCTCTTTCTTCCCCACTCATGGAATCACAAACTGTAACTGATGTTTCCTTCCGTTCTGTCACAAGTTAGTGTTTGACTCGGCAACCCCTTCTCAAGGAACAAAAAGTCCATCAAACAAACTGGATAGCCCCTGAAACTTTGCTCTAACCGGACGTCGCCGTGTGTCCCCAGCATTTGGGGTCAGCAGTCTCTTGCTCACACACAAGTCGTAATAAATCGCATTTTTTTGCAAACGGCTGACCAAACTAATGAATGTGAGATATACCTGGGTTTGAGATTACCCGAGTTGTTCAGGGAGAAAGTTCTATATATAGGATTGGAGGCTTTCCTAGTGGTTTTTAGAAAGAGGAATATACTAGGGTGTGAGACTATCCATGTGGTTTATAGATAGAGTTATATACTAGGGTTAGAGGCTATCCTAGTGGTATACAGAGAGAGGTTAATACTAGGGTTTAAGACCATCTAAGTGGTTCATAAAAAGATGTATATACGAGAGTTTGAGAATATCCTATTTGTTTATGGATAGAGGTATATAATAGGCTTTGTGACTATCTATGTGGTTTACAGAGAGAGGTATATACTAGGCTTTGAGACTATCTATGTGGTTTACAGAGAGAGGTATATACTAGGCTTTGAGACTATCTATGTGGTTTACAGAGAGAGGTATATACTAGGCTTTGAGACTATCTATGTGATTTACAGAGAGAGGTATATACTAGGCTTTGAGACTATCTATGTGGTTTACAGAGAGAGGTATATACTAGGCTTTGAGACTATCTATGTGGTTTACAGAGAGAGGTAAAATCTAGGCTTTGAGACTATCTATGTGGTTTACAGAGAGAGGTATATACTAGGCTTTGAGACTATCTATGTGATTTACAGAGAGAGGTATATACTAGGCTTTGAGACTATCTATGTGGTTTACAGAGAGAGGTATATACTAGGCTTTGAGACTATCTACGTGGTTTACAGAGAGAGGTATATACTAGCCTTTGAGACTATCTATGTGGTTTACAGAGAGAGGTATATACTAGGCTTTGAGACTATCTATGTGGTTTACAGAGAGAGGTATATACTAGCCTTTGAGACTATCTATGTGGTTTACAGAGAGAGGTATATACTAGGCTTTGAGACTATCTATGTGATTTACAGAGAGAGGTATATACTAGGCTTTGAGACTATCTATGTGGTTTACAGAGAGAGGTATATACTAGGCTTTGAGACTATCTATGTGGTTTACAGAGAGAGGTATATACTAGCCTTTGAGACTATCTATGTGGTTTACAGAGAGAGGTATATACTAGGCTTTGAGACTATCTATGTGATTTACAGAGAGAGGTATATACTAGGCTTTGAGACTATCTATGTGGTTTACAGAGAGAGGTATATACTAGGCTTTGAGACTATCTATGTGGTTTACAGAGAGAGGTATATACTAGGCTTTGAGCATATCTATGTGGTTTACAGAGAGAGGTATATACTAGGCTTTGAGACTATCTATGTGGTTTACAGAGAGAGGTATATACTAGGCTTTGAGACTATCTATGTGGTTTACAGAGAGAGGTATATACTAGGCTTTGAGACTATCTATGTGGTTTACAGAGAGAGGTATATACTAGGCTTTGAGACTATCTATGTGGTTTACAGAGAGAGGTATATACTAGGCTTTGAGACTATCTATGTGGTTTACAGAGAGAGGTATATACTAGGCTTTGAGACTATCTATGTGGTTTACAGAGAGAGGTATATACTAGGCTTTGAGACTATCTATGTGGTTTACAGAGAGAGGTATATACTAGGCTTTGAGACTATCTATGTGGTTTACAAAGAGAGGTATATACTAGGCTTTGAGACTATCTATGTGGTTTACAGAGAGAGGTATATACTAGGCTTTGAGACTATCTATGTGGTTTACAGAGAGAGGTATATACTAGGCTTTGAGACTATCTATGTGGTTTACAGAGAGAGGTATATACTAGGCTTTGAGACTATCTATGTGGTTTACAGAGAGAGGTATATACTAGGCTTTGAGACTATCTATGTGGTTTACAGAGAGAGTTATATACTAGGCTTTGAGACTATCTATGTGGTTTACAGAGAGAGGTAAAATCTAGGCTTTGAGACTATCTATGTGGTTTACAGAGAGAGGTATATACTAGGCTTTGAGACTATCTATGTGGTTTACAGAGAGAGGTATATACTAGGCTTTGAGACTATCTATGTGGTTTACAGAGAGAGGTATATACTAGGCTTTGAGACTATCTATGTGGTTTACAAAGAGAGGTAAAATCTAGGCTTTGAGACTATCTATGTGGTTTACAGAGAGAGGTATGTACTAGGCTTTGAGACTATCTATGTGGTTTACAAAGAGAGGTAAAATCTAGGCTTTGAGACTATCTATGTGGTTTACAGAGAGAGGTATATACTAGGCTTTGAGACTATCTATGTGGTTTACAGAGAGAGGTATATACTAGGCTTTGAGACTATCTATGTGGTTTACAGAGAGAGGTATATAAGCCCATTCCTGTATTAGAAGTTCGTCTGAAAAGGAAAATGACGAATATTGTCTTCAAAGTGCTACTCGGGTTGACAAATAAATTACTTTCGCAGCCTCCTGGACACGTTTTAAAATGCGAGTAAAGAGAGTTGTGCATGGGATTCTCTCCAAAAAAGTTGTTGTTGGAAGCCACTTGCACTGAGTTAATTTGTACTCTTGTTGACGTTTCCTTAGTGATGTGTTCGAATGGCTCATTGCATCCCAAAGTGTACTTGACATGGTTGGCCGTTATCATCCTGGCTGTTGTGTAATGAGCTCATGACTTTGAGAATCACAGTGTCGGACGAAGCCTCGTAGGTTGGCCACACCCTGTAATGCACCCTGTTTTTCAGAAGCCTTATGAGAAGGTGAGAGGGCGGGAGGGGGGGTGGGGGTGGGGGGGTCTTGATTAGTATGTTTCATCTTATTTATCGCTTCTAAAAGAAGAGAAAAAACACAATTACAAAAATAATTACAAGAACGTAGGATTCAACAAAACACGTTACAACAGCAGGGTTATATAAAAAGAAATTTGACAAACACGCCATAATAAAGCCAATAGGATGTATAAAATGAGACGAGGCGAGATCAAAAGCTGCCATTATTCGATGCTAACATTTCCGTCAGTGAATATTATCTTGAAAATATAAACGTACGCCAGAGTGTTGGGAAGCACGAGTGTTAGAGAGCCAGAGTATTCGGGAGCTAGAGTGTTGGAAAGCCCGAGTGTTAGGGAACCCGAGTGTTGGGTAGCCCGAGTGTTCGGGAGCTAGAGTGTTGGGAAGCCCGAGTGTTGGGGAACCCGAGTGTTCGGGAGCTAGAGTGTTGGGATGCCCGAGTGTGGGGAACCCCAATGTTGGAGAGCCCGAGTGTTCGGGAGCTAGAGTGTTGGGAAGCCCGAGTGTTGGGGAACCCGAGTGTTGGAGAGTCTGAGTGTTCGGGAAGCCCGAGTGTTGGGGAACCCGAGTGTTCGGAAGCTAGAGTGTTGGGAAGCCCGAGTGTTGGGGAGCCACAATGTTGGAGTGAACGAGTGTTGGGGAGCTAGAGTGTTGGGGAGACCTAATGTTGGGACGCCCGAGTGGGAGAAAAAAATAATAACACTGTAACCTGCCAGGTATAATGTAAGAGGCGACTGAGAAGGGTTGAGTCATTGCCTTCTTTAGAACATCTAGTTGACCAAGGTTGAGCATAGGGTTAGCTACCTACCTTATTTGTATCCACTTTAAGCCACAAAAACCTCAAAAAGTATGAACAGGTAACGGTTGATGTATTGTCATGACCTAGCTGGAGACATTTGGTACACGGGGAGCTGACAACTTGTTTTTTTAGTGATGATTCTTATTTTTCTTCGGCGTTCATCCAGGAAAGGACGTTGTGATGTTGTGTGGTAGTTTAGAGGGCATCTTTTTTTTTAGGTATACCTCTTCGACCACTAATCTCTTAGTCAGGCTGCTTGGTTGCAGTCTGTTTCTATGGTCGCCACTTTGAGACGGAGTAGGGGTTTGGTCAGCTATCATTCGCTGATCCTGATGGAATCAGCTGGTGGTTGTCAGCTCACTGACTACGTGACTGTCAGCTCCTGCACTGTTTGGCTGTCAGCTTCTTCACCGTGTGGCTGTCAGTTCCTGCACTGTGTGACTGTCAGTTCCTGCACTATGTGGCTGTCAGTTCCTGCACCGTGTGGCTATCAGTGTCTGCACTGTGTGGCTGTCAGCTCCTGCACTCTGTGGAGGTCAGTTCATGCACTGTGGGGCTGTCAGTGCCTGCACTGTGTGGCTGTCAGCTCCTGCACTGTGTGGCTCTTAGTTCCTGCACTGTGTGGCGGTCAGTTTCTGCACTGTGTGGCTGTCACTTCCTACACTGGGTGGCTGTAGTTCCTTCTCTGTCTGGCTGTCAGTGCCGTCCACTGTGTGGATGTAGTTTCTTCTATGTCTGGATGTCCGTTGCTTCCTTGTATGACTGTCAGTTCTATCATCGTGTAGCTGTTAGTTTCTTCGCTGTGTGGATTTATGTTCTTTCGCTGTGCTGCGTCTTCGCTTTTGAATTGATTGTTGATTGAATATAAAACAAACGCGACCATTGCGAGCTACTTAATATCTGGACAACGTTTCTCTGGTGGTGGTTACAGTAGCTTTTCTTACATCCCGAAATGTATCCGATAAGGAGGGTCGTGGTCCTCATGGTCCCTGTCCTTAGTACAGTATGATGCTTCCCAGTAAATACGCCTATATTGCTATTAAAGTGTCTTATAAACGCTTCCTGTACGGGGCCAGTTGCAGATGTGACGCTGCCCCCCGCCACTCCCCCCCCCCCCAATCCAGTAAATGGAAGTAGAAAGAGAAAGAAGGATTATTCTCCGCCTTGATATCGGAAATAGGTAGACAATATTTCGCAACAATGTGATAATTTCGTGTTCTTACGGACCACTTGTATAAAAGATAAATCACCTTGTCTAGACACAGCTGAATAATGGGGGTTCTTTTACTGAGGAGTAAAGAATATGCCCACTACCCCTTCAAACATGTCGTAAATGATGATTGAAGAGAGTTGTGCATAGTGAATGTAACTTCATGGGGTAAAACAAATTCCTGCAGAAACCCCCACTGCAGAAAAACGCATCGTACTTTGGCGCAGGCTTCCTAAATTGTGTGGTGCCTTTTTACTCTAGCTGGACAGACAATGTTTAAGAAACCAAGCCGAATTAGACAAGCAGACATGTCTTCTTTGTTAGTATTTTGTTTTTAAATGATATCTTAAGGAACGCTGTGCCGCAAATGACTATTGGACACTGATGTCTGCACATTAATCCAACATATCCGCTTTGGATTAGTACCAAATTACTTGCATTTCAGTAGGTGTTTTCCTTCTCCGAAATGAACTACCTCTTTCGGATTACAGGCGTCCTCTGCTCAGAACATTCTAGTATTAGGTGTGACAAACTCACACCTCTCCCTTTCTCGTGTTAGAAGGAGCGTAGACCAATTGTTTGAGACAGGCGGCACCCGCACCACTAAAACATCTCAGATATCAAGAGATAAAGAGTCAAATAAGGAAAGTCATGGATGCCACAGGCAGAGAGAGAGAGAGAGAGAGAGAGAGATAAAGAGAGAGAGAGAGAGAGAGCAATTGGTAGATGACCACAGTTGAGACATTATTTAAGGAAAAGAATTGGTCAACAGTGGCGATAGTTGGTTGGTTGGTTTCTGATGCTTACAATGGGTTGATGACCCTTTTGTGCCCCCTAAAAAGGACGGAACTTGTGGCAGATTGCAGTAGCCTTCCTGACATCACGAGCATGCTAATGAAGTGGACTTGGGTCCTCCAGGTGGTTGTGCAATCCTTGGCTTTATCTGTGTGTCACTCACTACTACGGAGATCACATCGAACCTCACATTGTTAGCCAGACTGTTGTCATCGACAACAGCCCGTTTCCAGGACAATCAAAGTGGAGGTCAGGTGAGGGTCTTGGCCAGAATATTTCTCCTGGTCCTGGCTAACATTGTCTGATCAGTGTGTTTTGCATGGCCAGACGTTAGCCTCATCGTCCCACAGTGCTAAAGAATGTCAGATTACCATAGAGTCATAATTTCCTTATGTAGCGAATAAAAAGATTAGAGTAACGGGAGGGCAGAGTTCAAGGGTAACCAATAAATGAAAACATGCAGTACTTCGATGTCATAGTATGTACCAAGTGATCGGTGCTATCTCTGCTATAGTGAGAGAACATGTCGATACTGAGCTGCTTTGGGCACTCAGATCAACTGCCTCTCGTACGGCAATGAAGATGGAAGCAGTGGTTGAAGCTCTGAGATGGATATATGAGTCATCTTTAGCAGGGACAGTCTTCGTGTCAGACTCTAAATCCTTATTACGGAAGGTACAGTAGGGGTGCTAAGACATGAGTAGGTGGCATCTGTGACGATCTCGAAGCTGCAAGAGCTGGTGTTGAGCTACTATCTTATTCATAATGGGATTCATTACAACTGAAAAGCTGGCATCCTGGCTTTGCACGTGCCGTGTATGGGTACACAAAATATGGATAAGAGTGCAATTTGAAAACTATTAGTGAACGCCTCTTGTATAACACCACAGTATATAAATCGGCAAATTCACAGACTGCAGATCTTTGAAATCATTCATCCGAGGTGTTCGCAAGAGAGTACGGAGAAGAAGTGTTTACAAACAGCGAGCTACAGGAATCCTGAGTGTCTACATGATTCGCCATTTCGTGAGAGTGAGACTGAAAACTTATGGATATACCAGGACAGCAGTAAAGTGGATTTTTTTTTAAAAAGCAGCTGAAGCATAAATTCCTGAAGATGACCAGAGTTTTTGTGTCAAGTGCTGTTGCATATAATTTGGAACAATTTAGTTTGCATGAATAGCTAGCTAACTGATCGGGCATGTTAGTCAGGTAAAATATACTCGTCAAGACCCACCTCACTTCCACTTAGGTCTCCCTATAAACGGCATTTTTCTGGGATATAGGATTAATTTAAAGCGGAAACTTTCCACTGACCCTGATTGCTCATTACTGCCGCCTTGATCAGTATAGAAAGTTTCCACTGATCCTGATTGCTCATTACTGCCGCCTTGATCAGTATAGAAAGTTTCCACTGACCCTGATTGCTCATTACTACCGCCTTGATCAGTATAGAAAGTTTCCAATGACCCTGATTGCTCATTACTGCCGCCTTGATCAGTATAGAAAGTTTCCACTGACCCTGATTGCTCATTACTGCCGCCTTGATCAGTATAGAAAGTTTCCACTGACCCTGATTGCTCATTACTGCCGCCTTGATCAGTATAGAGAGTTTCCACTGACGCTGATTGCTCATTACTGCCGCCGTGATCAAGATGTTTCACATGACCATGATTACTGGTCGCTCCCAACTTGGTCATTCATTATCTTTCCACTGACCCTAATTACTCATTGCTGATGTCCTGATCAGCACGTTTCACCTGTTCTTGATTACCCTTCTCTTCCATCTTGATCAGCACGTTTCACCTGACCTTGATTACCCTTCTCTTCCATCTTGACCAGCACGTTTCACCTGACCTTAATTACCCTTCTCTTTCATCTTGATCAGTATGTTTTACCTAACCTCGATTACTAATCGCTGCCACTTTAATCAGTATGTTTCACATGACCCTGATTTGTCTCTTTTCATGCTGTTGTATTCAAGCTTTTTCTTATCAATATTGTGACGTTATCCTCCTACTTATCATGTTGTTCACCTGTGGAATATTTTCAGTATTGCTTCCATCAAGGTGTTATGTCTTCTGATGTGACCAAAATATATGAACTGTCTTACTCTCATTAGCTTCATCATATGCACCCCTATCGTCTTTAAAACGTCCTTGATTGTTGTAAAAATTGATTAAGGAAAGTTGCGGGTTGTTTAGAAACCTCACCTATGCAAAAGCATTGTTATTCAAGTCACCTGTGTAGGTCTTCAGGTACTGGCTTCCCATAAAGTGGCCAGCTCAAGTGGTGAACATCGTTTCACACGGAGTCAGTAAGGGAGCAAACAAAGATGAGGAAGAATAAGATAAACAGAAGAGGAAGAACATCTAGAATAAAAACAAGAAGCAGCAGACGAGGAAGAAGAAGAATGGATGAAGATTTAAGAAAAAAGAAAGAAGGAGAGGAGAAAGATGAAGAAGAAGAAAAAAGGAAAAACAGGAGGATGACCAGCAGACGAAGAAAAGGCGGACTATGACTGGACGTAAAAGGAGAAAAAGAAGAAGAAGAAAAAGAAGAGGAAGAAGAAAAAGGAAGAGGAAGAAGAAGAAAAAGAAGAAGAAAAAGAAGGAGAAGAAGAAGAAGAAGAAAAAGAAGAAGAAGAAGAAGAAGAAGAAGAAGAAGAAGAAGAAGAAGGAGAAGAAGGAGCAGGCCGTATTGTTGACAATACTGGCGCAGACGATATTTTGACAGTCATCAGTTCGGATCTAAACAAATGCCACGATTACAGATCATGGAAATAGATTATTTTAGGCTGTGGAGTTTTTACCTCCGAAACGATCAACAAATCTCTTCCACTCTGTTTCTCTCCATCTCACTGTCACGCTCTGTCCCTACCTCTGTCTATTTTATTCTTTGTTTTTTTTGTCTTCGTCTGTCGTCCTGCCGCTCCCACTGCCTCGAACTCGCCATATATTCCTCTCTTGCTATTTCTGCCTCTCTCTGTCACTTTATGTCTTTGTATCTCTTTCGTTTCCTCTGTTTCCCATCATATTCTTCTGTTTGTCTTCTTCTTCTTTCTTTCTATCGTTTTTAACTTCTCTACATTTCTCTCTCTCTCGCTTTCTCTTTCTCTCTTTCTATCTCTGTCTCTTTTCCACTCCTCTTGGCTGTCTTTATTTTCACTTACTTATTCTCTACATCTCTCTTTTTGTATTCCCATCTATGCGTTTATGTTCTCATCTCCCTCTCAATGTATGTCTCTCCAAGTCCATGCACTTCCTCCTTCCCTTTTTCGTCCCTCCCTCTCTGACAATAGCTTTATCACCACTATCTCTCTTTCTCTCTATTACTTTCAATGTCTCTTGTTGTTTCAGTTTCTCATTCAGTTATATATTTTCTCTTTGTTTGTGTGTGTGAATCTTCTTCTTCTTCTTCGTCGTACGCAGTCAGACAGTAACCATTATTTTTTCGAAAAAGGCAGCGGTCATCCTGAGCTGTCGACACAGCTATAGAGCTTGTCTAGTGTTGCCACTGGTGATGGCCACATCTGCTCTCTCTGATCCTCGTATGTCGGGCAGTTTTGCAGCAGATGCTCAGCGGTCATTTTCCCGGTACCACACGGGCATTCGTCGGTGCCACCTATCTTCAATTTGTTGAATAGGTGGTACCTCAGTCTATTGTGGCCAGTGCGAAGTCTGAAGACCACGACCTGCTCTCTTTTGTTCAACTGGTAATAGGCATCGTTTTTGGTGTAGCCAGTATGTTCGGTTTCCAATTTGGTAATGTATCTAGCTCTAATAAGCCGTTTTGACTTTTCGTATGTTATACTAGTATCTGGTTGTGGTAGTTTTGCACCTTCTTTTACCGGTCTGTCTGCCTCCTCGTTGCCTTGAATGTTGCAGTGAGATGGAACCCACTGCACCACTACCCTTTTTGGTGCGGACTGCTGGCATAGTTGACAGAGTACTGCTCTTAAATCATTAAGTTCAGTATTTTTCTGGCTTTTTAGTGATGTGACTGTGTGTGTGAATGATTTGCCTCTCTGTATTCTACTGGCGGATGCACGGTCTTTCCACCTTGAACCGTAGTCTTTTAGGCGATATCAGGATGTATTAACCAGTGCTTGTATGCGTGTGTGCGTCTGTATATACATACCTATGCTAGTTATGGCGATCTCAGTGGTCAACCCCAACCAAAGTGCAATGGAAGGGTCTCACCCCGAGGGCGCGTGTTAGAGTTGTGTAAGAGTGTGATTGTTGATTTTCTATTTGTGTTTCCGTATTTGTCTGTTTTCTTATTTTCTCACTTTCCTTCCTCATCTCTCTATTTTCTCTTATTCTCACCTTCCGCCTTTGTTTGTTTTTCTCCATTGTCTTCTCTCTATCTGTTTCCCTCTCTCTACTTCTGACTCTTTTCTTCTACTGTTTGACTGTCTGTCAAAAACAAATGTACTTCTCTCTTTTCCACATCATTTGCCTATCTATGCCTATCATTCTTCCATGTGTTTCACTGAATCTTCCATGTGTTTCACTGTTTTCCTCTCCATATCATATATTTATGTCCTATGCACATTCACTACTTCCAAAAAACAAAAGAATAACGTCCTGCGAAATAGCATGGGACGTGTACACAGTGTGACTTGGCTTTACTGACTCACGCCTTTCCTTCCATGGAATTTAGCAGTTTCCATTTATGTTTCTTGTGGCGTACAGCTTTTACATAAATGGACACGGTGCCCAATGTCCAAAGCTCCTTAGTTGTCTCAAGCAATATGCGTGACAGGTTACATACTTAATATTCTCTGATCCCCTTTTAGGCTCTCTCAGCGCGGACGTTTCTAATTACATTGTATTGTATTTTCCGCTTACCATTGTCTGTTTTATACTGCTATAATATATATTTCATGTCGTTATTTAACATTCAATTGGATTAGTTTTTTCGCCAGTATTTCTCCTATATCAACATTTAACTTGTCCACTTTCTAGTTTAATCACTCGTATGTTGCCAGGGCCCGATTTGGAAGTAAGGAATAGTAACACTGTAGCTTGCCAAGGACGTCGTTAAAGGCATCAAATGAGGCCACCCTATCCTTTATGGAATGAAGTGTAGCTCTGATCAAGACACATATGTCTCGCCAATGTCGTGATCCTTAAAACAGACTGTATCACAGACATCTGGCCAACAAGGTGGGGATTGCAGCTGGTGGTCTTCACAATGATGAGCTTACTAAGGAATACTTCACAATGATGAGCTTACTGAGGAATAATTCACAATGATGAGCTTACTGAGGAATACTTCACAATGATGAGCTTACTGAGGAATACTTCACAATGATGAGCTTACTGTGGAATACTTCACAATGATGAGCTTACTGAGGAATACTTCACAATGATGAGCTTACTGAGGAATACTTCACAATGATGAGCTTACTGAGGAATACTTCACAATGATGAGCTTACTGAGGAATACTTCACAATGATGAGCTTACTGAGGAATACTTCACAATGATGAGCTTACTGAGGAATACTTCACAATGATGAGCTTACTGAGGAATACTTCACAATGAGGAGCTTACTGAGGAATACTTCACAATGATGAGCTTACTGAGGAATACTTCACAATACACTTTAGCTAGAAGGACCTATAACTATATTCTCAAATACACTTCGGGATGTAATAAGAATCACTGCAACTGGTGACCAAAATGGAAGGGTCATCACAAGAGTAAATTATTATGCAAGAGTGACTTCCAGCAACAACAGTAATAACAACAACAATAAGAAAAGCAGAAATAATAACAGCTATAACAACAGTAAAAGCTACCACAATAATAACAACAATGGAAACCATTATAACTCCAACGATGATAACAACAACAACAACCACTATAACAACACCAATCACATCAATAATAACAATGACAAAAACAACAACCGCTACAACAACACCAATCACATCAATAACAATACCTATGACAACAACAATAGCAACAACAATAGAAACAAATATAACAACAATGACAACAACCACTATAGCATCAACAATGACATCAATAATAACAACTATGACAACAACAATCACATCAATAATAACAACTATGACAACAACCACTATAACAACAATAAACACAACTTTAACAACAACAATAACAATAAATACGACAACAACAATAACAACAATAACAACAGCCACTATAACAACATCAACAACAAAAACAACCACTAAAACAACAACAATCACATCAATAACAACGACTATAACAACACAAATAAACACAACTATGACAACAACAATAACAACAAATACGACAACAACCACAAAAACAACAACAATGACATCAATAACAACAACTATGACTACAACTATAACAACAACAATCACATCAATAACAACAACTATGACTACAACTATGACAACAACCATCACACCTATAACAACAACTGTGAGTACAACTATGACAACAATCACACCAATAACAACAACTGTGAATACAACTATGACAACAATCACATCAATAACAACAACTATAACAACAACAATCACATCAATAACAACAACTATGACTACAACCTTAACAACAATCACATCAATAACAGCAACTATAACAACAACAACTATAACAACAACAATGACATCAATAACAACAACTATGACTACAACTATGACAAGAACAACAATTACTTCATGTACGGGTCCTTAATTTCGCAGTCCATTACGTATCTAAACAATATGAAGGAAACGTGTTAAATCCCTCTCATAGAAACTATTAACCAAAAGAAAAGACAAGAAATCATCTAGACACCATTGTGGAAGCAGAGCCAATGTGTCATATATGGGTTAATGCTCTAATTCTCAAACTCGTTAAACAACTTTCATATCTAAGAGTTTTAAAGTGCTTGCTTCTCACGGCAACGCTGCGCCGCTCTATCCTCGTATCGACACGCTTCATTCATCTCAGTTGTAAATGATTTCATTCATGCCCGTTCTCGCTCCAACGTGAAGAATAGACCACCAATTCAGGTGGCTCCTTTACAAGTAAGCCTGCTTCGAAGTATCTAAAATCACTCATCTTTTCGTTCCAATGTGAAACGTAGATTTTAACTGCAGCTGGTCGCTTTACTGGAAGGATGTATCAAGGCTTATGCAGTAGCTGTGGATTGTTGTTCGAATCTATTCGTGCTGAGTTAATTCTTAACGACGTATCTTTAGTATCATGTTACAGTGGCTCTTCTTGCATCCCGCTGCGCACTAGAAAAATGGCTCTCCTAGATATAGTGCAATACGAGGCCCCTCAGTTAGCTCACTACTATGAGGATTACAGTGTCGAACCCCACCTCGTTGGCCAAACTGTTGTTGTACATCCTATTACTAGGATCAGGAATGTTACAGCGACTCTTCTCAAATCGCAAGGCATGCTTGAGACAATGGGTACACCTGCAGTAGTGCAATATGAGGCTACTCAGCAGCTCACGCTATAGGGATCACTATGTCAATCCCCACTCGTTGGCCAGACTGTTGTGAAACAGCTTGTTTCCAGGGAGAACTGCTTGGAAGTGAGGTAATGTCTTGATCGGTGTGTGTGACCTGATTTTGACTAATATAGTCTTATTAGCACGTTTCACTTGACCCTAACATAGCCTGATGAGCACGTATCACCTGACCCTGACTAACATAGCCTGATCAGCATGTTTCACCTGACTTGACTAACATAGCCTGATCAGCGTTGTTTCACCTGGACTTGACTAATATAGTCTTATTAGCACGTTTCACCTGACCCTAACATAGCCTGATGAGCATGTATCACCTGACCCTGACTAACATAGCCTGATCAGCATGTTTCACCTGATCCTAACATAGCCTGATCAGCATGTTTCACCTGACCTGACTAACATAGACTGATTAGCATGTTTCACCTGACCCTAACATAGCCTAATCAGCATGTTTCACCTGACTTGACTAACATAGCCTGATCAGCGTTGTTTCACCTGGACTTGACTAATATAGTCTTATTAGCACGTTTCACCTGACCCTAACATAGCCTGATGAGCATGTATCACCTGACCCTGACTAACATAGCCTGATCAGCATGTTTCACCTGACCTGACTAACATAGACTGATTAGCATGTTTCACCTGACCCTAACATAGCCTAATCAGCATGTTTCACCTGATCTGACTAACATAGCCTGATCAGCGTTGTTTCACCTGGACTTGTCTAACATAGTCTGATCAGTTTTGTTTCATCTGGCCCTGACTAACATAGTCTGATCGGCGTGTTTCACGTGACCTGACTAACAAAGCCTAATCAGCATGTTTCACCTGACCTTGATTAACGTAGTCTGATCGGGGCGTGTTTCACCTGGCCCTTGACTAACATAGCCTGATCAGTTTTGTTTCATCTGACCCTTACTAACATAGTCTGATCAGTATGTTAGACTCCCCACCCCACCCCACCCGCTCCACTTGACGTACAGCAACATAACTGTTCAAGCTGCCTTAATTGCATGATTGAACGGAGTACTTCAGCCGTAGGAAGTCGACTCTAACCACCTCCGACATAAGAAGTCAACACTCCAACCACCTCAGTCGGTTATATATATATATATATACTCGTTCATATAATGTCATGCCCCTTACCGATAATGATGTATTTGCTTATCCAGTCTTTGAGAGATACTGATATTACTCTGTCAACAACTGTACAACAAAGAGAATAACAGCAAGCAAAAAAAAACAAGATGGAAAATAAGAAGAAAACACAAAATATTTCAAAAATGATTAAATTTAATATCAAATATTTGACTGGCTGATACATTTTCCTAGAAAAGTTATCATTCCAGCGTCTACTTTTGTAGATTTCCTAGTTAAGTGCATGGTAGTATGAGAAGAACACTTTACGTATCTCAATTGGCTTGACTTTGATTGCGTCCTATTCAGACCTGCTTTCAGTTATAGAAATCCATAACTTTTTCTGTGCTTCTTACTGTTAATATTCTTCTTGTTGGTCGTATATTTGTGTATCTGAAGAGAAAGTGGAACATGAGTACATCAGCAGAAGAATAAAGAGAAATAATACAAGTATTTGATATAATATTAATATGTAGTGTAGGTAGAAGTAGTAATAGTAGGGGAAAAAATAAATGACAAAAATGTAAAAGTTTATTAAAGTTGAGTTTAATCAACATTTTAAAATGGGTATGGTCAGATACCGCACCGAGACGAAAACATCAGGGACAACAAATAACAACAATACTAAACTAACAAATCAACTAATAAGGAAAAAATGGTCTGCTTATCTGATAGTAGACCCAGTCTGTCCAAGCGACTGGTTGGGTCGGATGCTTGACTGAAAATGAACGGCGGAGGTCAAATAGGGTGGCCAGGAGAACGTAAAAGGTGAGGGGGAATGTGCCGGATTAGCCAGTGATGGCCAAATATGGAAAAAGCCAAATAGTGATCCAAGTTGGAGAACAAAAAGAAGGCGATATAAGCCGAGAGGGGGTGAGATTAATATAGGAGAGGGAGGGGAGGACTGATAGAAGAAATGGGGGAGGGTCAAAGGAAGACAAATAGATGGTGGCCAGTATAAAATTTTAAGGAAAGGTATGGAAGATATTAATGCCATGCGGTTGGAGGCAACCCATGCTGGAGATAAGTCTATTCTCAAGGACGAATCGATGACGATCTTCAGAGAAGCAAGAAACTAGACCAGTGACACTAACGTCAGCCCTACCCCGGTGCTCAGGACCATTGAAGTGGCTGGGAATTGAGGAACCCGTGCGGTTACGGATATCATTGAGGCGTTGGCGGAAACGCTCAAGCAGTTCCATACCAGTTTCCCCAATTTATGTCATACCACACTGGTGGCAGATGATAGAATAGATGAGGTTACGGAAATTGCATGTGAATCCCTCTTTGATGAAAAATGCTGCTTTGGGAAAGGTGATGGAGCGAGAAAGGATGACATAAGGTAGTAGTAATAGTAGTAGTAGTTGCAGTAGAGTAGTAGTAGTTGTTGTTATTGTTGTTTAATGCCCACAATGTGTAAGCTTACTTTTTTGTGCGCCATGAAAAGGCCGCTAAGTGGTAGGTTGCAGTAGCTTCCCTCACATACCGAGCGTGCTAAAGTAAATAAACCTCGGTCCTTGCCGGCGGGTGTGCTATTCTTTGCTTCATCTGCGTGACGCTCACTACTATGGGGATCACATCGATCTAACACTCGTCAGCCAGCTCTGAAAACAGCTGTATTCGGGGAACATGGAAGAGAGATAGTAGTATTGGTCAGTATATTGTACCTGACCCTGACGCGACGTTCTGGTCAGTATATTGTGTCTGACCCTGACGCGACGTTCTGGTCAGTATATTGTGTCTGACCATGACGCGACGTTCTGGTCAGTATATTGTGTCTGACCCTGACGCGACGTTCTGGTCAGTATATTGTGTCTGACCATGACGCGACGTTCTGGTCAGTATATTGTGTCTGACCATGACGCGACGTTCTGGTCAGTATATTGTGTCTGACCATGACGCGACGTTCTGGTCAGTATATTGTGTCTGACCCTGACGCAACGTTCTGGTCAGTATATTGTACCTGACCCTGACGCGACGTTCTGGTCAGTATATTGTGTCTGACCCTGACGCGACGTTCTGGTCAGTATATTGTGTCTGACCCTGACGCAACGTTCTGGTCAGTATATTGTACCTGACCCTGACGCGACGTTCTGGTCAGTATATTGTGTCTGACCCTGACGCTACGTTCTGGTCAGTATATTGTGTCTGACCCTGACGCGACGTTCTGGTCAGTATATTGTGTCTGACCATGACGCGACGTTCTGGTCAGTATATTGTGTCTGACCCTGACGCGACGTTCTGGTCAGTATATTGTGTCTGACCCTGACGCGACGTTCTGGTCAGTATATTGTTTCTGACCCTGACGCAACGTTCTGGTCAGTATATTGTACCTGACCCTGACGCGACGTTCTCGTCAGTATATTGTGTCTGACCCTGACGCGACGTTCTGGTCAGTATATTGTGTCTGACCCTGACGCGACGTTCTGGTGAGTATATTGTGTCTGACCCTGACGCGACGTTCTGGTCAGTATATTGTACCTGACTCTGACGCGACGTTCTGGTCAGTATATTGTGTCTGACCCTGACGCGACGTTCTGGTCAGTATATTATGTCTCACCCTGACGCGACGTTCTGGTCAGTATATTGTGTCTGACCCTGACGCGACGTTCTGGTCAGTATATTGTGTATGACCCTGACGCGACGTTCTGGTCAGTAGATTGTGTCTGACCCTGACGCGACGTTCTCATCAGTATATTGTCTCTGACTCTGACGCGACGTTCTGGTCAGTATATTGTGTCTGACCCTGACGCGACGTTCTGGTCAGTATATTGTGTCTGAACGAATTAGCGTCTCAGTTCCCCTAGCAGCATTAGTAGTCGTAGTAGTTGTAGTGGAAGAGGTTATAGTAGTAGCAGTAGGAGTAGTAGCAGTGGTGTTTGTAGTATTAGAAGCATTTGTAGTGGAAGTGGCAGTAGTAGTAGTAATGGTTGTAGGGGTAGTAGCACAAGTAGAGGCAGTTGTGGTAGAATTAGTAGTAGCAGTACTAGTAATAGTAGTACCAGTAGTAGTTGTAGTAATAGTAGTAGTAGTAGATGCAGGAGTAAGTGTATAAGGGGCAGCAGTACTAGTATTGGATGTAGTAGAGGAGCAGTAGTAGTAGCATTAGCTGTAGTAGAGGAGCAGTAGTAGCATTAGCTGTAGTAGAGGACCAGTAGAAGTACCATTAGTTGTAGTAGAGGAGCAGTAGAAGTACCATTAGTTGTAGTAGAGGAGCAGTAGTAGCATTAGCTGTGGTAGAGCCGCAGCAGTCGTAGCATTAGATGTAGTAGAGGCGCAACAGTAGTAGCATTAGCTGTAGTAGATGATATAGTGGAGAAGCAAGCAAAATATTTCAACAACATAGTGAAGAAGAAAAGTAAGAGCTTGACGTGGCCTTTGGTGTCGAAGAAAAGGACGCAAATTAAAACGTAAGAAAAAGAACAAGAAGTAAAATACTCTTATGATGTAAATGCACAAATGCAGCACACAACAAAGAAATAGACGAAGGGCAAGAACAAGAATTAAAAGAAGTGACAGAAGAAAGGTTATGAGGTTGATGTTGAATTTGAAAAATCTTGAAAAAGAAGTCAAAGAAGAAAAATAAACAAGAAAAAAAGATCTTGTGAAGATGAATAAGATGATGACTGTGTTATGATGTTGATGGTGGGGAGGAGGTAGAATAGGAAGATAAAGACGAGGAATAATAAAACGAAAATTATGAAGGATGGCAGAAAAGAGAATATTAATATGATCTTGAAAAGGAAGGAGTTGATGAAGAAGAAGAATATTAATCTTAAGAGTGAGTAGAACAAATTTAAAACGAGAGATATAAAGTTAGATCTTGAATAAGTGTGAGGATATAGAAGAAGAAGAATGAAAACAAAAAGAAAGAAGAAAACGTAGTTTTTCCCTGCTTCGTGCCACAGTTCGATCATTCATGTGGCGAGTAGCATCCGGGTTGGACAAGCAGAACTTCAACAAGTACTGATTTAAATGTTCATCTACAAATTTTGACCATCTCGCAATAATCTGCTGTCAGGGCATCTGAATATGAAGGACTAGAAGATGGTAGATTAGTATTAGAGAGCAGGAAAGGTTGAGGCTGAATGCTAATGACGTGCTGATTTCGCGATGCCCTATTTCGTTCATCGTAGGTCCAGCCCTGCAATTGGCTTACCCTACCCTGCTTTTTGGAGAGCCTGTTACCGGTCATTTACAGTGCGGTTTCATAGTTATGATTTTGTCTTGGCGAGGCTGCTTTGCCTCGATACAAAATTAAAGTGTTTTCATTCAAATTAAAAAGCCTTAACAAAGTAGAAAATAGCCGTTCGTCTAGACACTGCCTTCCTTCCACTCACGTATGTATACAAAAGCCTTAAAATGTATTTTCGTTAATATATATTGAGTGTACAATTACGGCAATCTTATAACAGCTATAACGGAAAAAATAAAAACGAAAGCAAGTTCAAACTTGGACTGGCTGTTTGGTAAGCCCAGCCTTCCCGAGAGCATTGTCTTAGACTTGCCTTGCTCACTATGTTTCGTTATTTCTTGTTTGCCTTGTAAAGTACTTTTCAGCTTCGTATTCTTTTTATTTTGTGAATAATGGGCATCACATCAATTACTGAACACTGCTGCATATTAGCCTAGGTTAACCCATGCTAGTCACTATTGAGCATAACATAAGCGGCTGCTTATGTTTGTGACAGCCTTGTGACTTTCCTTTCAACTTGTATCTGCTATTATGTATTCACTTATTTTACATTGTAATGGCGGGAGACACTAATATATCAATTATAATCACTTTCACATTTGCATAACGTAATTGGAAACAACGTTGCAAATGGCACAGCGTTTGTATATAATCTGACATACGAGGGTGATAAAATAATTACGTAGAATGGCCGTAACTACGAAACAAAGAACTAAAACTTCAAAATATGCAGCCAATGCAAAAATGTCCGTGAGTGCAAAGCGACGTAAATCGAATCAACGTAAATCGGAAAGATCCATTATGTCGTAGGCCGGGGATAAAAAGAACAATCATAAAAGCTACTATGGAGAGTTGTGTGTGGAACTAGAAAGCTGTCGTGCGTGGTATAGTTATCTGGTTTTGAAAGAAAGCTGTAAAAAAATACAACATGTATGACACGCGAATAAAAGAGTATGAAGGAAGCCATATCTGAGAGGTAAGAGCTTGCCTCTCCAAAAATTAAAGCGTAAAACAGTGGGTTTCCAAATCTCACAAATATTAAACGTCCCCTGGTCTTAATAAAGACGAGATCAGTGTCTAGTCCTATTGGAGACTAATGTTAAACTCGGAAGTCCTGTGTACACTGTGCGCGTAAAAGAACCGTTAGTAATTTAAATAAGAAGACAATCGCTATATAATCAAAATCTCGTTAACCAATGACGAAAGGAAGACGACACAGACCTATGCAAGGTTGTGTGTGAAACTATCAACTTCTCGTAAAAAATAAGAAGAAGAAAGTCACCACAGTAAGAACACACAAAGTATGTGGCTCATTTAGGAGGCCAGCTGGGGTGATGGGCCATACTCATAAATGTCATGGTTATAGTAGTCCCATATCATACATTGCTGTCACAGATGGAGTGGTAGATACGTCATTGTACTAGATCTCTGCTCTTTCTGAGGACCAGTTCTCTTATTCGTCGCTTTGAATTCCTCAACGTCAATTTCATTTGTATCTACCGACGGGTAGACTGGAGCGTTTCGAGAAAACTTTGCTTCAAAGACGCTAAATGGGTAACCGTAAACCCCTAGCGAGGTGCGGGTGGCCGAACAGTTTTAAGGTTAGTATCTTGAACAAAGGAACACAGTTCAAAACCCCGTGTAGGGTCTAAGTAGTTTTCTTTGATACAATTTGATCCTAAACTGCACACTCCGTTGCGACTGCAGTGTGACCTGTCCTTATTTCTCATCGCTATAAACAACAATTGGAATAAATGCCATGTTAAAGTCATATTTAGGAGCGCTTCACTAAACTGTAAATATTGATTTTTAATCGCGAGGACATTGGTTGAAATCATCGGCAAGATAGGTTTGTCTTTCTATCAGAGATAAAATAGCTGTTCTAGATAATATGTTGCGACTGCAGTGATATACGGCCTTTATTCCTCAGCTCTATAACTCCTCCTGTGAACCTCATCAAATGGAGTAAACAACGCAGTGACCGTCTCTCATTTTTAGTTGGTAGATTCTTATAACCGTAGGTAGTTTGTAACACACTTTCTACAAACTGCTTCTCTGGTTAACATGTTATAATCTTTACTGCACCAGTTGTCATCTTTTTTTAAAGGCCTACTCGCCAGCTCTTTAACGCCGTTTTCATGTCTACCCTAGCCGAAATCTGGTATCCATTTACAGATGGGTAAATTGGAGCATCACCCGAGTGGTACACAGGGAGAAAAGAAAAGGTACGCTGTAATTTTTGTTGCGTGCGTAAAAGGCGGATAAAGAGGGGTTTAATTGGGGATAGCACACTCATCATGTAAAAAGCATTGCTGTTATAATCAGTCACTACAAAGCTCGATATAACGTTCTTATAAATGGCAAGGTACAGTTAAAGCCTATGCTTCAGATTGGAGCTAAAAGGTGAATGATTGCAAATGATTGAGGGCAGGATTCCTTTAAATTGGGTCAGCTGCAGTGGTGGCGTGTGATGATGATGATAATGATGATGATGAGATTAAAGCGTGTCGCGACCGAAGATTGATCCCGGTACTTTTGCCGAAAGAGATGAGCGTTCTAACAGCAGTGCCAGCCAGACACCGCCCATCCACACACAAAAAACGGTAGTGCTACATGCACGACATCTCCAAAGAGCAGATGCATTATATATGGCGACGGTTTGCTAAATGAAGGGCATATGTAGCGGTAACTCGTACTCCAATTCTAAAGAAAAGAAGATAGAGTGGATTGTGAAAGACATTCACTAAGATATTTCTCCATCGCACGCTTACTTTAAAATAATCATATGCAGTAACGGACAGAGATCTGGACAAAGAACACGGCAAAAACCAATTCAACATGAAGGTCGAGATATATAGGACACACCTTCAGATAGAAACTTCAATAATAAAACGAGACATACTTGATTGGAACTCACAGAGGAATAGGCGACTAGAAAGACTAGGAAGACCTGTAGGAATGAACAAAACAATAGCCAATACGGTTGGGGATTGTGGAGAGAAAGTGGAGATAGAAACGATTTTCATAGGGAAATACTGGCAATATAGCCGTAGTTTCGTAATCGATAGGGGAATTCACGAATAAGCTAACAGGATGCGGAGAGGCAACGGTGAAATTGTACATCTCGGTGGATGAAGTATCTTGGGTGACCCAGTTGTAAATAGTTACATGGCTAACTCTTAAGGAATGAATGGTAATGATGAAGGGAACTGGTAATTCCACGTCCTAAACAAGGTGTGGGCTCGCACAATGATGTCTCTCAAACTTCATCCCTGACGGCAGTATCTGCTACATGACTTCCTTTACGTTGTTGTGTCTGTTAGGACAATATCATTTTAAAAAATTACCGAAATAAAAATTGAAAGTCCTTTTTAAATGGTAGAAAACAACAATCATTTAAATAAGTTATTAATACAACAATGCCATTTATACACACCTGGAAGCCAAGACTTTATGTCGTATGCAGGTGAAACATAGTGATCAAGAACATGTCGACAGGATCATCTTCGAGCTTGTGACACAGGCTGTAGTAAAGCAGTTTAGCTCAAGGTTTGTGAGTCGATTTACGGCAGGTATGTTGTACACAAAAAGAGACGAGACGGCAAAAGCATTAACAGTAACCTACATAACGCGTAGCGCAGTGGTTAGCGAGTAGGCTTCGCATCTGAGTGGTCCTGGGCTCATTCCCCAGTTGAGGTGGAAAATGTTTTATCAGACCACAACGGTCGACCCAGCCTTAAATGGATACCGGTTCAATCCGTGAAGTAAAAGCGGTGAGGAGATGAGATGGCTATCGTATAGCCGAGCCTTTTTTTTTTACATCTACTGCTTTTACAATTATTATCACTATTACACTGTCTCTAACAACTTCATTCCCCGATAGATAAACAGACATATGTGTGCACAGAAATAACACAAAAAAAGAATTAATAAACCCAATAAGAGCGAGATATAAAAAAAGATGGGGAAAAGAGAACAATGCGAAAAGAGAAAAACTGAAAGAGAGAAATGAACATGTCAATCAACGGATGGTTAAGGAAGTTTAAGCAATTCTCAAACTAAAACCGATGCAGAGCAGAAGATAATGGCGATGATCCTGATACCGTCTTCCTTTTGATGTTTTAGACTTGGTTTTAACTATTGAAGTGGTTGACGATAGTAGAGCCGAAGTGATAAGAAATATCTTGTGGGTGTTAGTGGAAGCGCGCCTGGGTTCGAGGCATATCTACCCAGCGTATTTCATATTGCAGATGTGGCAAATAATAACTTAGTTTCAGTTACGTGATTTATTCCTAGAGCAACGAAATCTCTGACACTTTATCCTCGACAGCAAGATCTGCTTTGAGCATACCTTACCTAAAGGGAAAGTGGTGCACATTTGAAGCACATTTCTTCCATTAATAAAAAAGACACCTCATTTTTTTGAACATATTTGAAAGACAAAGAACGGCAGGATATGCTAGAGTTTACCGTGAGAACCCGCCAAATATCTTGGCAAAATGAGAACGATAGAGGAATAGAAAACACTAGGGAGGCTAACATAATTGTGTAGAAGAGATTCGGCAATAGAATAAAGAAATAAAACTGGAGACATGACATTGTGATGATCCCCAATTGCTGACTCTAGCCTATGGGACAAATGGTGAAGACACAAAATGCACAATTTAATGCCAGATGCTTTTATGAGATCTGATTCTCGGGTCATGACGGGTTTTACGGCGTTTAAAAAGTTGGAGTTCCAGCTTCACATTCACCTATATTGGGAATATTTCCTATGAATAGGGTTGATGAAGTGTATATATAGATCAGTCAATGATCACCTGGCGAAGAAGTTATGTCCAATCGATTAGCAAATTGTGGGAGTTTGAGAGTGAGTACTTAACAAGAATGTAGACCAACATGTTACATGAGCAGTCATCACATACACCATTCACAATTTGTTGAGAGACCTGTTGATAATGAAGTCTGAAAGCTGGATGTAAATATACTAGTATATATATAAATATATATATTTATAGATGTTTATAAGTGTCCTCTTAAAAGAATTGATATACGGCAATATACAAGATTATGGGTAGAAATCAAGTTGTGAAAATACTTGATTAACTACACCAAATTGCGCCATTTTCTAAGAAACGTATCTTCTTTGAAAGCTTTATGATGTCAATTCGAATACTTTTAATGAAAGCAGTGGTCAGCCCAAGGTTACTGTTATCTCCATAAAGCGTGTCTTTTCCTGTGCGCTTTCAGACATCCGATTGGATAAATCTGAAGAAGACAGTGGTCAACTGGAGGTTATGGTCGTCTCCGTAAAGATGTAGACCGTTGCGCCAAGCAGCAATGTAAGAGAAGTGTCAAAATAAGAAGAAAATGTGGCGTCTAGTTGACGTAATCCATTGACTCCAGTATTTCTTTGCAGCCAGTCGCTCCCGTCACCTGGAGGTCCTTGGTTCGAATTCGAATTACCAATTACTGAACTTTATTTTCTGATGTAGGTTTGTTCATATTTCCCGAGTGGTATTAATCTTCTGGACTTTGCTATTGTTGTTCCTGTCATTCAAATGAATTGTTTATTTACCGGCCCTTACTAGAGTTACACTTTCTTGTGTCACTTATTTCTGCGGTTCTAAAACCACTGCTTCAGACAGCACAGATAACATGTGTTAACAAGGAATTTGATATTACTGTCTTTTGATTTCACTCTCTCGTGTTATCTGTAGGAACACAGCTATATCGCGTGTGTCAGGGTCAGATATTAAGTACTGAACAAGATCCCAACCCCTCTCCTCCCCCCCCCCCCCCCCCCCCCCATCCGAGCTTGACTCTTACACTATGGACATGAAACTAGTTTTGTTACAGCAGCCCTGTCAACCAGATGAGGCGGACGACTGTAATCCCCATAGTGATGAGCTAGTTGAAAAGCCTAGCATTGCACTCCTCCCATTAGGCTCTCGATCGATATATCTCAGAACGCCCCATCACTCTCAGGATATAAGAAGAGCCACTCCAACATGCTAATAGAGAACATTCTTCACAAATGAAGAACTTGAGATCAACTATTACTCAATGATGGTATTTAATTGGTTGTGACATGACTATTACTCGAATTTATCGTTTCCCCGGTTGGCCTCAAATGACACACTTTAGATAGAAAAGACATCACAAATATTGTACTCACTTTGTTTTTGTTCATTTTGTTATTCAAATTGTACACAAATAGTCAATTATATATATATAGTAATATTTGTTCATGTGTGTTGTTTATAAACTGTAAATGTGTAATATAGGATGACCAGATTTTCAAAACACAAAATAGTGACATTTCGACATTTTCCTGACATAAAAAAACCGGACCAAAACGGGAAACATGTGGTTAGCTCTATATAAAAATTCAATAGTACGCAATTAGTAAATAGCATATTTGAACAAGTTTTTTTCCACATGGATCATTGCAACCTGCCGTCGATCTCACCTTCCTCGGGGAGGGGGGGGGGAGTGGAGAGCTTTGAGACAGTCCTGGGAATATTCGCATCGGTTCCGATGTTCAAGATCCCAAGCGAAGTACAACTATTCTCTCAATCCTGTGTTACTTCCACACTGCTTCTATCAGCTCCCCAAGGTCCCGAAATCTAGCCTGTTATGTGAATCCTCTAGATCTAGAGCTACTACGACTGTTCCAGCCTGAACTGGTTTGCCCTCGTGTACACCATATTGCAAATGTCCCAGCATTAATTAACACATATCTTTTTGGTTGGTCAGTAGCTGTGATTGGTATCAGGTAGAATATGCTCATTTTTGGGCTATTGAGGTAATAAAATATGTTCTATACTCGGCACATGATTATGAAGTTTGCAAACAATTGTTATGAATCTTTTGTTTTAACTGTGATGCTAACCAGAGGTTAGCCACGTTGATTCCCATATATCCGCACATTATATGTCCAAGAGCCACATTTGAGATGCGAGTTTCAGCTTGGCTACAGCTAATTGATTCTGTGTAGTTCCCCTTAGAGCATAGGGTTGCAATAAGGTTGTAACTGTTCGTACATTTCTTACACCATCAAGTTGAGTTCTTCACATCCGAAACCAGTTGATGGGTGCTTCTCTGTCGCTTATCTTCACAACTGGTGTTCTATGGTCTTCCAAATCGTGCCTAATACATGTGTGGTTATACTGTAACGTTTCTTCTTGAGAACATATCCTATCCATCTCATCTTCACTCATCCGCCAGCTAGCATCTACTGATGCCTTGTATTTTGCTTCAGATATGTGTTTGTTATTACACACTACATGTGTGTTCATCTGGCCCGAAAGGGGTACACAAAATAATTAAACTGTAACCAGTCAGGTTTGTCATAAGAGGCAATAAAGAGGATTGGGCATTCGGTCGGCTACTCATTTTGAGTATATGATGAGCGTAGTGTCGGAGCACTTGGTTTTCACAACGCAGGTACGTGGTTCAAGTTTCTTTACTGGCACGCTCCAGCCAACCCAGCTGTAATTAGCAAAAGAAAGGTGGCGTGAAAACTATCTGGCCATTTCATCTCATAACAACATGTGGCCTAGTACAACGAAGACCCTAACACTTCATCCTCAATAGCAGTGTCTGTTATGGGATTACCTTTTTTAACCCATCTTCTAGAAACTATAAACCAGTAACAACAAAAATAAAAAGTGACCTTGAAGTTAAAATCCAGAGTAGAAATAGAGCGTCTCCGGAAAAAGTTATTACAGCCGACCGTATAATATAACGTTTTCAGTTTCTGGCGATGCTCTAGACACTGTATGGGACGTCTTCAAACCAAACTGTGGGATTTATTTAACATTAGTATTGAATAAGCTGCTTTATTTTTCTGTTAGAATGATGCAGTTTTGTATTGGGCATAAAGAGCTGAAAGCAAATATTTTATTGTTAATTCTAGCGTTAAAAAATAGTGGATTGTACTTCTGCTGGTACCTTTGGAATTGATTCTTCCTAATTAATTTAAGTAATTGTGAGAACTAAGCGTTATGATTAAAACAAAGAGCGACATAACGTAAGATTATCCAACCATCAAATGATATTGCAACCGAATCAATTATAACTGCGAGCATATAGCACAAGAAAATCCTGTTACAATACAAGAGCAATACACGTGCCAAATGAACAGAATCGCTGCAAAAACACGGACGTACAACATCCGAATCAATTCAATTGACCTAAGAAAGACAACGTCAGTTTTTTTAAAGTTGTTTAGCTGTGCAAGTGCAAGGAAAAATGTAAAAGTTAAGTAATTTCTAGTTTTTGAGCCATTGTGACAGAATCACTGCCACTTACAGACTCAGCTGGTGTATCCACAATTAGTCTCAATACTATTTCAATGAGACGCTTATTAAATAAACGAATTATTTATCCATGGAACAACGCGTACAACAAACCCGTGCTCAGGTGTTTGCTGGTCTGTGATAGCTTTGTAGCGCTTCAATAAAATATGAAATAAATAATATAATTAATCTTAGTTGGTGAGCTGATATATCAATATAATCTTACACATTTAAACAGAGCCAATTCTTGTGAAATCAAAAGAGTTTTTATTGGTGTCTTATACTGTAATAACCACATTTATATTCGTTATCAAAATGGTCGTTTCTATCAAAGCTCAAATAATCGCATCATTTTCCTTTACACAGTATTTAGTCTGCCTCGTGCATCCTTTGTCGGCATATAGTTTGTTCCTCAAATAACTACATCAATTTTCCAAATCAACTTGCCCGACTACCTCAAACATTCCTCATCAGTACATAGTTTGTTCCTCAAATAACCACATCTAAAATCGAAATAAATTTTACCGACTCCCGCATAGATCCTTTGTCTGCATATAGTTTGTTCCTCAAATAACCACATCTATAATCCAAATAAATTTTACCGACTCCCGCATAGATCTTTTGTCTGCACATAGTTTATTCCTCAAATAACCGCATCTATTTTCCTAATAAACTTGGTGGTCTGCCTCATACATCCCTCGTCAGCATATAGCTTATCCTCTAATAATCACTACTGTTGTAGTCACAGATGTCACACGTTGAACTGAGAATGAGGCACCACGAACAGCTCCCATAGCAATCATGGAAAAACAAAGAGCCTGCTAGAGATAAAACAGCTTTCCTACAGATTCACTTTCAGTCAGTCACAAAGACCGTTAGAAACCACAAAAGATGGGAGTGAAAAAATGTTCACCGGTTGAGCACCTCTGATTTAATACCTTGCTTGATCTCGCAATAGACAAACTGTATTCTTGGCAAATAAGATAACCTTACTGTATTTAACAACATCGATTGGTATCCAGATCTTTGGAGCCCCTTATGTATCAGAACACTTTAATAATACGTATACGTAGCTTGTTCAGTGGGCGCTCTAGAACAACAACAAAACGACACCTACTGTTTGCCACAAAGCCTTCGTCAGGGAAAAAGAGCGAATGAAAACAAATCAGAAAACAGATCTAACATTTGTAGTTAGTTACCTGACAAACTTGGAAATTACCTGGAACGTGCGAGTCGTGGTATGCAAATTCATCAAAATGATTACAAGTAGACACAATTCGGACTAAAGCGTGAACAAATCACACACAAATGAGATGAGAAAAAAAAAGCAAACAAAATAGCCAGGTACACCCAACATAGAAATATAGGTAAAGGACATTTAGACACATACATAAAACAGGAATACGGAAATGTATTAGTGAACAACAATAATAAGTGAGATATCAAGTATAGAAATGAAAGTGTGTGAGGGGGAAGGTGAGCGGGGGAGGTGGTGGGAGGGGGGGGGTTGATGAGAAAGAACGAAACTAGTGAATGAGCACGGAAACCCACGAAATCGTATGGAATGTATTAAAATCATGGGGTCTGAGGTATCCTATAAGGAAGTTCAAACCATTCTAAAGCTTAGTTCCCGTGTCGATCATAGTATGAGCTGTAGTCGATCGCAGTAAAAAAAAACATAAGAGAAAAGAAATTAAACCAAAGATATAAGCAGTAGTGAAAGAGAAGGAATAATTATTTACAGTTTTGCAAAATGTTATCAAATTTAAATAATATGGTAGTCGTATCTTGTTGTTCCATATATAACAGGGGATTTACTTGTGTGTTAACGAAAGTTTGGAAGAGGAGAAGGGACAAGAAACAGAGTCACACGCCAAGCATATCGTAGAAGGTGACAAAGTGGGGTTAAACAAGAGGTCAGCTGCATCCTTCTACAAAAAGTATTTGCCACAAGAAACGGAAACAACGGTGTACATACTTTGGTTGTTGCTGTTGAATGCCCACAATGAGTTCTTTGTTCTTAGTCGACATGTACTTCTACAAGGTAGATGCCCATATGCAGGTCTCATCTCTGGTATGAGCTGGTTGTAGCCGGGAGAAAGATTTTCTGCTTAGGCTCAAGCAGCTTAATACTCCGCAGCGTTAGGACAAGCTCTTATGGAGGGTGGTTAACCGATGTGCGAGTCCATCTTAATAGACTCAGACACTAGAACAAATTAGACCTGCAGCCTGTTAGGCGCCATCTATGCTGCTCTAAAACGACTTAACCATGGCCGGTGTTATGCCATGTCACACAGTTAGTAGATGTACTCTTTTGTGCACTCTGGAAAGGACGTTCAGCGGCGGTTTGTTGTAGCTTTCCTGCCATCCCGAGCGTGCTGACGAAGGTGGACCGGGGCCATCCAGACGTTTGTACTATGCTTGGTTTCATCTGCGTGTCGCTCACTACTACGCGGGTACATCGACATATCACCGTGTTAGCCAGGCTGTAATGAAAACTAGTGAGGGTCTTGACCAGTATATTTTGCCTTATCCTGACTAATATGTCTCATCAATATATTTTGCCTGACCAGTCGTTAACTCTCTTTCCTGCATCCTATTGTAAGAGAGAGGAAACTAAACCGACGGTGGGGTGAGGTCTCGGTCTCCCTTTAAGGTAGTATGTTTCGAATCACTTAAATGCGCTCTCACTACGGTGATTTCCCAGACAGTGTCTCAAGTGACCATCTGCTATTCCCACGCACAACCATCTTAGGTCGCTTTTTACAAGATACTTTGAAATGAACAATGGGTCTATTAATGTCTCTCCAGCTAGCACTTTAGTAAATACTGTAATAATAAATCAGTACATAATAATTAGTCTTCGAAGGTTTTTTTAATTTCTGATATTAATCAGTATTTAAAAACATTTAAGGGTTAACGTTTAATTATACAAGCGCACCTCCCCTCCAGTCCCCCAACTCTCGTGTTCTAATTGACCCCCACATCCTTTGCGCTGGCTCTGGTGACATTTGCTGTAAATTGATACAGGAAATGACTGTTGAGATACCGATAGACAACCTAAGAAAAAGCCGTTTGTCTTTAGAAGACTAATAAGAATGCTTGGATGAAAGTCAATGGCTGAAAGACGTTTCCTTTTCAAATTAGAAAATAATTAGTTTTTGGCGCCAGTGATTTATTTGTAGTTTTGTTTTGTGTTTAATTATTTTTGTTTTGCTTTGAACGTTTGCATAGAATGAAAAACTAGATGAAAGGAAATACAGACAAAACATGTGGGGTAGTTGTTGTTTCGAATGCCCACAATGAGTACGTTACTCTTATGACGGGTTCCAGTAGCTTTCCTCACATCCCGAGCATGCTGATGAAGGTGGACCGGGATCCTCTGGGCGGTTGTGCTATTATTGTCCTCATCTGCGTCTCGCTAACTACTACGGAGATCACGTCGAACCTCACCTTGTCCTCGACAACAGTCCGTTTCCAGGACGAGCAACAAGGAGGTCAAATGAGGGTCTTGGCCAGTATATTTCTCCTGACCCTGGCTAACATTCTCTGATCTGTGTATTTTGCCTGACCAGACGTTAGCCTCATCGTCCCAAACATATGGGGAAGCAAAGGCTTACATAAACAGTACAGGAACCATGCTGACCAAGGAGTTTGAGACTGTCTCCCCACAGTGATTAGCATTCTTCTGCCTCTTTTTCTTCTTCTTCTTCTTCTTCTTCTTCTTCTTCTTCTTCTTCTTCCGTTCTGTGGTGGTAACGTTTGTGCACCCTACTATACATATGGAAAGACGCAACTGGATGAAATTGTCCATAGACTTTGCAACCCATGTCAAATAATACAAAAGTGCTAACTAAGCCATCTCCACAATAGTCCGGTAAAAAGGAAAGGAAGTCCCATAGCGAACACTGCTGTTAGGAGTTAAGTGTATATGGTTTCAATATACTGGACAGATGGAAAGAAAATAAATGTAAAGGCAGCCCAAAAGCGAGCGCTGCTATTTTAGAGTTGCGTATAAATGACTTCAATGTACTAGACGAATGGATAGTTAATAAACGTAAAGAGAGCCTAGTAGTGAACGTTTCTAAGGGAAGTTGAGTGTAAATTATTTCAATGTACTGGACAGATAGAAAGATAATAAATGGGAAAGATAAATGTAAAGGGAACCCCCCCCCCCCCCACCCCACACCCCCCATAGACACTGATGTCTGTTATGAAGTGTTAGTGACTTCAAATTATTCTATGCCCCAGTTTGTCTTTGAGGTAAATTGTCAGTTCCATTACTCGCTACCTACCATATTCAAAAGCAAGCCACTCTTTTTTAAAAAAAATTATATTTTTTTTTACATTCGCCTTATTTCTCCATTTCCCAGACGGTGTACATTGCACTATGTTTTTATTTTGCACCTGTCGGCCCGGTGCATCCGACTTCGGCATGCATTTTATGTAGGGTTCTGCTTCCACCTGCATTTTCTAAGGGCTTGCTTCCCCGGGGTAACGTCCGCTGCTGTGATGGGGATCGAACATAGCATCTAAGAGCTGTGAGCCGTGTCATTTAACCACTAGGCCACGCCGTCCCCAGGTCCAGTTTAAGAAATATGGGAATTTGTTGTCGGTACGATCGGTCCTGCATGAACGGAAAGTAATTATAATCTACAGGACTTTACACCTGCAAGACACCTGTAACAGCCAAATAGGTTGGCAGTTGTAAGAAGCGACGTTCTGCAAGGTTGATACTTCAGACAAATACATGGTGTGGATAAAGTCAAGAAATCTCGCAATTGACTGTTACTTTATCATGGTTCTGCCTGTGTCTGCAGGCATCACCAGGAAGAAGATGTGGACAATAATGTACCCAAATATGCAATCCTCTCTCCAACCAGTTCCGGTCGGCAAAAGACTTCTTGGTCCCGAATCTCCAAATACATTTTCCATCGATTCAGTCGAGGAGGATCAAGACGAACCAATGTCGTGTTATCTGCAGCCACAGGCGTCTATTGATGATCCATACGTCTGCCACAGCGCGCCATCTGCGCCACACGTTCTCAGCCGCGAAGTTCTGAACGATCTTGTTCGCGACAGAGTTGCCACGGTTGTTTCTTCAGTAAAATATTTAAGATCACGCTGCTAGTCCATGAACAACTCTCTTTAGTGGCCTCTTACGACATGCATGGAGAAACAGTGAGATTATTCATTCCTCCACAATTAGAAACTATTCTATCCGCTTAGCTTGACTTGGCTTCGTTCGTTCTCAATCTCCCACTACCAAACCCTGAAAGGGCTTAAGTAGCAGAATGTAGTCTAGAGAATAGACTGCGTTTTGTCGTAGTTTACAGCTTGACTGCGATATTTGTACCTTTCTGTCCAACACATCCAACTTCAGCAAAGATTTATTGAGTACCGGGTTAGCATTCCCTCTTCGATCGCTTCTCCTTAGCCAGCCTGCCCTGCTGCAGTCTGTTATCCAGGATCAACGCGTGGAGGTGTATAAGGGTCTTGGCAGCTCTAGTTCTCTGGCCCTGACGCTAGCAGTCAACTATGGGTCGCTGACCAGTCCAGCTCATGCGCTGCTCAGTTCTGGTTCTCTGGCCCTGACGCTAACAGTCAGCTATGAGTCGCTGACTGCTACAGCTCATGCGCTGCTCAGTTCTGGTTCTCTGGCCCTGACGCTAGCAGTCAGCTATGAGTCGCTGACCGCTACAGCTCATGCGCTGCTCAGTTCTGGTTCTCTGACCCTGACGCTAGCAGT
Organism: Ariolimax columbianus; assembly: GCA_036924085.1. Lineage (NCBI taxonomy): Eukaryota > Metazoa > Mollusca > Gastropoda > Stylommatophora > Arionidae > Ariolimax > Ariolimax columbianus. The sequence goes on from JAVGWX010000004.1 coordinate 109,856,794, forward strand.
CAGATATGGGTGCTGACCACTGTAGCTCATGCGCTGCTTAGCTCTAGTTCTCTAGCACTGACGATAGCAGTCAGCCATGGGTCGCTGACCACTGCAGCTCATGTGCTGCTCAGCATCTTGCTGAATCCACTTGATGACATCTTGTTGCGACTCCCACAAGTTATTCCCTTATTTATTCATATGCATTTATGGGAATTGTTTATAGCGTTTTCATTTAAACCAAAAACGCTGCTTCAAATTATACAGCAGTATTTTGGTTCATATGAATGTGTGATTGCATAAACAATGGGTTGGTGAGTATTCTATCCTGGAATGGTTGGATAGTACTGTTTGTCACCTCTTTCAGCTTGGAAGTATATCTGGTGTCCTATCTGTTAAACACATATCTCTCCTGAAAGTCATCCTTGTAATTATACCACGAATAAATATTCAAAGAACATTTATTTCCATTACTAAGGTCCACTGGGATGATTGATAGAACTGAGGCATAAAGGCCGATTGCCCCTGCAGACGTCACCCACTGCAAAGGTTATATTGTTATTTAATGTACGACAGAACAAAATATACCTACTTTGCCGTATCGTGGTTCTGAACACAATAATCCGCGGTGAGAAGATTGACATTCAAACTGCTCGGCCAGCTGCATTGCTATAGAAAAAAAGTAAAATACAACTATGAAATAAATAGTAGACACACACACACATATATATATATATATATATATATATATATATATATATATATAGAGAGAGAGAGAGAGAGAGAGAGAGAAAGAAAGACTGACACACATGAGATGAAGCAATGGGTAGATATACCTTTCTTTTTTTAAAAATTTTGGTAGATTCTAAGATCATTGTTAGTCACGTACGATGTTTTGCCAGATTACCCTCAAGGTGACACATCTGAGGTTATTGATTCCTGGTACATTTCTTTCATGGAGAATTTGTGTTTCAAAATCAGAGATCTCCTAGTAATGTGTGTCAGCTAATCATATTAATGTTACTGTGGTTACTTTGATGTTCTTGTAATCTTAGACTTCTTTATCAACCTGTGTCTTCTTTGCTTCGCAATCTTCATCGTTATCTTTTTAATCTTTGTCATTTTCTTAATCTCCTTTTTCTACATTTTCTTTTTCTTCTTCTTCTGTTCTTCTTTTTCTTTTTCTTCCACATCCTCTTTATTCTTTTCATCCTTTTTTACATTGTGTATATATATATACATAAAATCGTACGTCCATAACTCGTGATTGCTTAGACCCTTTCAACCCGATCATTTTTTTCGCACATAATAGCAAATATACAAACTTTAAGAACTATATAGTGTAGATTTGTGTTTGAGACCGTTCAAACAACACATTTCTCCCAACTCAATGCGCCTATGTATACCACGTCCTAAACGTCCATCATTCCACCATCTTTTCCACAGTCAACCTGCCAAAATCCCAAATTCGTCTCCAGTACTTAAAAGTCTAAGACATACATACATGTTAAAGTCGATCGTTTACTAACTAATTTGGAATCAATTTCTCGCAGACTGATGTCGACAAATTAAATGTCAGTTGATATGCCATGCATGCGCAATTTGACCAAGAAAATTGGGTAATGATATGTATGTATATATAGTATCTAAGAAATCAAGGGATCAAGAATCAAGAGAGGGTCGTCATGGATGGCACAGGGTGAGACAACAATCGGACACGTCACTCCAGCTGAGACGATAGCTAAAGGGGAAGGACAGGTCCACACTGGTGATAGAATGATAGAATGATAAAATGATAGAATGATAGAATGATAGAGTACCAGAGAGTTATTATAAACTTAGGCAAGGAATGCAGAGAACCGAGCAATGAGAGATCAGAGCACGAGGTAAATCAGCTGATAACTGAGAACACCCAGGAGAGTGACGCTGTCATATACACCGACGGATCAGTCGTGTGCAGTGGGACATCAGGCTGGTGTTTCTCGGCTAGAGTGAGAGGAGAGGTCGTTGCTGAGCGCAGTAGGGCATACATGTTAACAACCTCCAATATGATAATGGAGACGGCAGCAGTGACTTCAGCACTGAAACATATATCTGAAACTTCTATTACAAAGGCAGTCATCGTGACAGACGCGAAAGCCGTTTTTCAGAAAGTACAGAAGGGATGGCTTAGGTGGATAGCTGTTGTTGAGGCCTCAAACCTCCAGGCGTTGACCTGGTTCTACTGTCCTGCTTATGCCGGGGTTCAGGGCAATGAAAGAGCCGACATATTGGTTTCATAAGCTCTCATCATGGGCGCATTAGTGATGCATAGAAGTGACATTTTGAAATCAATCAATGACCGCCTCCTGGATGAGGATACCAAAATAGATGAAGCATCAATCCACAGATTGCAAATTTTCACCTTTAAACGAGGTTCGAGCGGAGTTGGGCGCATGAGAGGACGGCGCAGGAGAGGACGGCGCATGAGAGGACGGCGTAGGAGAGGAGAATGTACTTCTTCCTCTTCTTCTTCGTTCGTTCTCAATCTTCTACTACCAAACCCTGAAAGGGCTTAAGTAGCAGAATGTAGTCCAGAGAACGGAATGCGTTGTGTTGTAGTTTACAGCTTAGCTGCGATATTTGCACCGTTTGGTCCAACACATCCAACTTCAGCAATCATTTTTTGAGTACCGGCTTAGCATTCCCTCCTCGATCCCTTCTTCTTAGCCAGTCTGCCCTGACGCTAGCAGTCAGCTATGGGTCGCTGAATACTGCAGCACCTGCGCTGCTCAGCATCTTGATCCCAGGAGAGTGTACAACCAGCGAACTACAGGGACCATCAGCATCCATAACTTAAGCCATTTAACGAGAGAAACTAAGCACCTATGGGTATGTCCGGAGTGCAGTGACGTCGATTCCTAGAAACAGAAACAGATATATATATATATATATATATATATATATATATATATATATATATATATATATATATATATGTATATATATATATATATATGTATGTATATATATATATATATATATATACATATATAAACAACATATATACAACACGATTTTCGTCCCGACACTGTGCTAACAATGTTAAAACAGAACACTAACATGAAATAAAAAACGTTAAATCTTAACAGCGCATATGTAATGCCTGGGAAAAATATTGGGCGTAACAAGGAGAGACATGGTCAGAAATGATGACATCAGGAGGCTAGTGGGAACAACATCAATATTGGACTACATTAAAAGACAGCAATTAAAATGGTTTGGTCACGTAACAAGTCTACCACCACACAGCAGCCCCCTCCCCCTTCCGCACCCCCACCTTCCCCCGAAACAAGCAATGCTATTTAGATACAACGGATTCAAATATAAAGGCAGATCAAAAAAAGGTCGCTTACTGAAATATATGAGGCAGTGAATGCCATCGTGCATGAGGCACACATACGGGCTCGTTCTGGAGATCTCTTCATGACCTGACTCTGAAAGGCATAACAGGATACACGAAGAGAAAAAAGAATATATATATATATATATATATATATATATATATATATATATATAGCCATAACTCGGGATCAAGATGCTGAGCAGCGCATGAGCTGCAGTGATCAGCGACCCATAGCTGACTGCTAGCGTCAGGGACAGCGAACCATAACTGCCAAGAGCCTTCTACACCTCCACGCGGTGATCCTGGAAAACAGGCTGCAGCAGGGCAGACTGGCTAAGGAGAAGGGATAAAAGAGGGAATGCTAACCCGGTACTCAAAAAATGCTTGCAGAAGTCGGATGTGAATGACCGAAAGGTGTAAATATAGCAGCCAAGCTGTAAACTACAACACAACGCATTCCGTTCTCTGGACCATATTCTGCTACTTACCCTTTCAGGGTTTGGTAGTTGGAGATTGAGAACGAACGAAGAAGACCCATAACTCTTGTAAGAAACAACATAGGAATGTGATGTACGTCGGGCTGATCTACAAATTTGTCATTTACATATCAGTGACAATTTCAGCTCGATATGTTTTTTCGTTCGCGAGTTATGGCGTCTGCAGACAAATATACATACAGGTATACAAATATGTTCAGTATTAGTTTTTCCATCCCAAACGTCTCGCAACACTTCAGTTATTTTAGTAGGAGGATCAACCTTCAATTACTACGCCTACTCTCCGCCGCTGTAATAACATTTTTAAAGGTTTTTTTTTCTCTTTACATCTTTGCATCTCTTTTGATATTTTTTTTTTTTTTTTTTTTGGTGGAACGTAATTTGTGATTTGTACATATTTTCGTCTCATTTTGCCTGTGTGCAATAATATTGACCATTTTTTGTTCGGTCAACTATTTAATAACTGCTATGCAGTGGGTACTATTTCCTGGCATATCCGTGTATGGCGGCAAATTGAAAGTGATCGTTCTGCATCATATATTTCTTTTTATAGTAATTTCTTAGTTGTTTTCGTTCGTTCGTTGTACCTGACCAAGCCTTTGCAGCCGTGAAGTATGTGTTGTTCTAGGATTTTTTGGCTGGTGATTTTTTGCTGTTGTTTGTTTTGTTTTTGCGTTCGCCTATTTCTCTAATCCCCAAGGCGGTGTGCGTTGCACTATAGTTTTTATTTTGCGCCTGTCGGCCCAGTGCATCCGACTTCAGCATCCATTTTATGTAAGGGTCTGCTTCCTCCTGCATTTTTTAAGGGTTTGCTTCCCCGGGGTAACAGCCGGTGCTGTGATGGGGATCGAACCCAGCACCTCCCGGTTGTGAGCCGTGTCACTTAACCACTAGCCCACTCCGTCCCCTCGGCTAGTGATTTAACTGAGGCATTACCAAAATACGCTTTTCTCAAGCTTTGATCTTCAGTACCGCTGCAGCTTCAATCCGTTTATTGTTATCACTTCTACTACTATACTACTGGTACTACTTCTTCTACTACTACTACTACTACTACTACTACTACAACTATTATCACTACTACATCTACTACTACAACTACTACTACTACTATTACTACTGCTACTACTGCTATTACTAATAGTACTACTACTACTACTAATTCTGGTGCCGCTACTATTACTACTTCTACACCTGCATCTGCTGCTACTACTACTACTACTACTACTACTACTAACTACTACTACTACTACTACTACTACTACTACTATTGCTAGTACTATTACTTCTGCTGCTGCTGCTACTGCTACTGCTACTACTACTACTACTATTACTACTATTATTACTTCTGCTACTACTGTTGCGACTACTGCTGCTAGTATTACTACAGCTACTACTACTACGGCTGCTACTACTTCTATTACAACTGCTGCTACTGTTACTAATACGTCTACTACTACTTTACTACCTCTACTTCTACTACTTCTACTACTACTACTACTACTACTAGTAGTACTATACTACATTTACTATTGCTACATCTGCTACAACTACATTTACAAATGCTGCAACCGTGTCTAGTTTGGCAGACAATGGTTTTTTGGGTTTTTTGTGTGTACGATAGCTCCTCCACGTACGGAAGGCAATGGCAACCTACCGTACTGTATACCTGCCAAAAAACTTATAACAGCCAAACAGGTTGGCGGTTGTAAGAAGCGACGTTCTGAAAAGGACATGATACTTCCATTTTTACTGCAATTACTTCTACATTTACTACTATTACTATATTTGCTTCTAGTATTATTATAGTAAATAATGCCACTACTACAACTACTTTACTACTATTAGATGGATCTAAAAGCTACCGTCCCAACTCATTAACATTATTCCTTGGAAAATTAGCATTAATAATGGTAAATGCACGCTTTTTCTGGCTCCTTGAGAGTTCAGAAATCCTTTTACGTGAACAAACAGGCTTCAGAAAAGGTGGTTGCACAGAAGACCAGCTTTTCAGGTTAACACAGAAAATTCAAGATGGGTTCCAAAAAAAAGAAACATATAGTAGCAATCTTCTTCGACTTGCAACAGGCCTTTGGTAGAGTTTGAAGAAAATGTCTCTTGATGAAGATGACTGACGTCTGGATCAGCGGAAAGCTGTACAACTGGATAAAATATTGCTTCATTGACCGAACAATCCAGACAAAGATGAACAATGCAGTCTCCTCTAAAGAAGTCATAGAGGAATGCTTACCACAGGACTCTGCTTTGAGCTGCACTATTTTTCTCATCTTCGTCAATGACCTGGCCAAGCACATTAAAACTCAAACAGCCATGTAGGCTGATGTAGAAAGTGCAGCACGAAGACTAAATGGAGACCTGAGAAGACTGCATAAGTATTGCCAAATGTGGAAACTGAAGATAAACTGTAAAAAGACTGTTTACACTATCTTTGCCAATAGCCACAAAGTAGCCAAGAACAATATCAGTCTCAGATTCGGCAAGCAGAAATTGCCCAGACATGAAGAGCCTACATATCTTGCAGTCACTCTGGACCAACAGCTCAGCCTCAAGAAACATGCACAAAATGTTAAAAATAAAGTGCCAAGGCTGCTACAGTTATTGAAGAGGCTCCCTGGTACAGCATGGGAATGAGACAAGGACACTCTGAGAGTCTTTTATCTTGGATATGTACGCTCTGCGTCAGAATACAGCAGTGCATTCCTGACAACTTGCTCACAGACTAATATAGAGTCCCTAGACAGGGTGCATATGTTCAAATAGAGGCAGAAATAACAGCAATGGAAGTAGCTCTGTACCACTTGATGACTGTATTTTATGCTTTTCCATTAAAAGCCAAAAGCATCTCACCTTTACAGACTCATTATCTGCTCTTCAAGCTCTGGAAGATGGTGGTCACTGTAGGCCTTAAGTTACCCACATATTCCTAGATGCCAACCAACTTCTCACATCACATGAGCTCAGAATAGTTATACAATGGATCTCTGGTCACTCAAATACACCTAGCAATGACAAGGCAAATAGACTGGCTAAGAAGGGAGCAAGTCAAGAATAATACACACCAACAACCTTACAGGCAGCCAAACAACTACTGAAAACTGCGAACAAAAAGGCCTGTCTGAATAGATGGTGCTAGGGGAAATACTGGGAGAGAAATCTACAAACATATGGCCATCCCAAAACCCAAAGACGACAACAACCTCCTGAAAAGGAGAAACCAATGCACCATTTTCCGACTTCGCACTCAACAGATACAACTTAACATCCACTTGTACAGAATACTTCGAAAACATACTCAAGCGTGCCGGCTGTGCACACATCCCTATGAAACTGTTTAACATCATATTTTGGAATGTCCGGCCCATGCAAGTGTTAGGAAAGAGCTTCTTCCTCTGTCTAGACAAATGGAACACTTTGTACGAAACTGAACAACAGCTTTCAAACACTTGCAGATACCACTATAAGGAATTGGGCCAAAGGGTAGGGGCCTATAGGCCTGTGGATTAATAACCAACCAACCTAACCAACCAACTACTATTATTAACGCTACTAATTCTACGTCTTGGTCTTCATCCTTTTTCTATTTATTTTTCTTCTTTTTTCTATTATTCCCACTGCATTTTTTTTATTTTTCTTATTCCTTTATTTCTTCTTTTTATTCTTCATCTTCTTAATCATCTTCTTCTTCGTCTTCTTCTTGTCATAATCATTGTTTGTTATCTCTTGCGTCTAGCTCTTTGTTCTTGTTTTTTTTTCACTCTAGTTTCAATTTTTTAAAATTACAATTCTATTTTAACTTCTTCGCTTTTCAAAATTCAGTTTTAAAAAATACACATTAGTAATGTGATATCACAACTTCAGGTTAACGATATGGCGTCACAGTTTAAGACTTGTCTAGGCAATATGCTGGGGGATTGTCACATGTACTTATTTCTCTATTATTCGCATATTGGGGACAGTTTTAACATTAAACTTTCCGGCTGTCATGTCAGTGCTACGGTGCGACTCATCGGTACTTCCTGCCTTGGGCGTGTTTAAGAGATGGTGTTGCACTTTGTTTTCCATGTGTTTCTTTTTAATTTGAAGATTATCACTTCTTCATTTTATAGGGCCCAGACACATCATACGAAGTGACTAAGGAAGGTTGGACATAGCACATGTTACACCATCCATTGCGAACTTTGAGCGCCCAACATTTCTAAAAAATATAGACAAGTCAACGGAAAGTAATATTGCAGCGCTGCCATCCAAGACAGAAGTAGGTCTCTACAATCCTGGCTGCCCCTGTCCCGAGATAACGGAATGCTCGTCTCTTCTGGAAGAGTTCGCAAAGATCTAAGTCGACACACACCATAAAACTACTAGACGCTAGGGCTTCATTCCCAGATATTAGAGTTAAACACCGGCCCGCTGAAGGTACAAGAGAGATCGCCCCCGAACCTCATATATCCGACAGTTGGTAGACTACCCTTCAGCTCTGGATGAGGCCTGGTAACAAGCTGCAGCACGTGGTCATGGCAGTGTTCGAACAAGGCAATGACCCACTGACACCTAAGCAAAGATCATTATTATTAGTTAGGCTACATCTTTTCCACTGTTTCACCTCTCTTCTCTTCACCTTTGAGATCTAACCCAGAGCATTTCTGGCTAAAACAGTATATCTTCCTGAACTTCTTCAATTGTATTACCCTTTTAGTCGTCTTATTGTGGGTTTTTGTTGTTGTTGTTTAAAAGTGTATTTATTATCATTTCTTATGTTCGGTTAACACAAACTACATACTACTTCTTCTCTTGTTTCCCCCTTTTTGCCAAGCAGAAGTCACCACTGCAGTTGGTCGCCTTGTCGAATGCCTGCGAAATACCACTTTCTGTGTTCTTGTAGTGGTTGTCAGCAAATTGTGCTACGTGTTGATGTTGCTGGCACCATGTATAACACTCTTCAGTCACCTTTTACAACAGTTTGAAAGGCTGCGGTGGCTCTCTTCTTTGCTTCTTCTTATTCATTCACATGGACAATACAATTAGCAGCTGCTAACTTAGCCTGATTACTGAAGATATAGAGCACTCACTTTTCAAGACAAATGTACAGGGTTCAACTTCCAGTACCAGAACGCTTTAATTGACCCAACTGTATAGAGACTCATTTGTAAATAGGTACCTAACCTACAGTTAGGGAAAGAAAGGCAGCGAGGAAGGAAACTAAACACCCCACCTCATACAGGCTGTATCTTAGTGCAATGACTTTCTGTTTGAGACTTTAGTAAGAAGGTGGTTAATGACCGAGCTGTATAAGGGGCTCATTTACAACTTGGCGCACGGTTAAGAAAAGAAAGGCAGCGAGGAAGGGAACTGGCCACCCCACTTAAAAAAAGCTGTATCTTAGTGCAATGGCTGCATCCCTGACGGCAGTTTCTTCTTTGGTACTTTATAAAGACGTCGGTTAATAACCCAGGGAAAAGAGCTGACATAACTGTTTTATAGGAAAGGAAACGTGGAAGACATCTGGAGCAGGTGGCATAGGAGAGAGAACTTGAAACGTTCTTTTTGAAGACCTATGTTCGACGGGAAGCAGAATGTTTGAAGATTATCGATTTTTGTTTATCTCTTAGTCAATCAACGAAAACCCTTTAGCTCCCTGTCCAACACAGGTCTTTACCTAATGCAGACTACGTCTTCTTGTCCTGTGTCATCTGTTCCAGCTTAGTCCAAATTGTCCCTGTTTACTGTATGTTTGTCCAACAGCATACATTTCCTATGTGGTGTAGCCTTGACTGATCTCCGCTAGTTCTTACATCTGAGCAACAAAATGTTCTTTACCACTTTGGTCGTTATCGTGAATGGAGTGAAACATTAGCTCTCTAACTTCAATGAAACGCTCGTACATCGTACATCTCAAATAATCTATGACAGCTATATTGAACTCCTGGCCTTCATGTGACACACATGCTTACACTAGCAAGAACAGGTGTGGCGGACGAGCATCTTGTGCCGTAAAACCAGATTGATGCATCTGGTAGTTCTGACGTGAGTCTGTAAAAAGAAGAAGAAGAAAGTGAGGAAGAAGAAGCAGAAGATGAAAAAGAAGAGGAGTAACAAAGAGAAGAACAAGTAGAAGAAGAGCAACAACGGGAATAAAAGCTAGAAAAACAGGGAGAAGAAGATCAAAAAGAAACCCAAGACGAAGATACAAGAACATTTAGAAAAAGAAGACAGAGAAGAAGAAGAGAAAGGAAAAGGAGAAAAAACATAAAGGATGAGGAACAATAAAAATGACTAAAAAGAAAAACAACAATAACAACAACAAATAAAAATTAGAAAAAACAGGAGGAAGAAGAATGAACATTTACACACAAAAGAAGAAAAAGAAGGTAAGGAAGGAGAAGAAGAAGTAGAAGTAGAAGAAGAAGAAGAAGAAGAAGAAAAAGAAGAAGAAGAAGAAGAAGAAGGAGGAGGAGGAGAAGGATACGAAGAAAAAACAACAGCAGCAATAACAAAAACAACAGTATCAAAAACAACAGAAATATCAGCAAAAGGAATATGAAATGCAGGAGGTCTTATAATTTGAAAGACAATTTTAGAACCGTCTCTTCTCACACTATGAATACAAGTGTGAATTCATCGCTTAAAAATCCCGAACAAAAACAGCAAGAAACAGAAGATGACAAGAAAGAAAACCCCACATTTAAAGAAAACATCAATGAGATCGTTTAAAAAACCCCCTTCCCAGGTATTGAGCCTAGCAGCTATGCGACGTAAAGCTAACCAGCTATCCAACGTTGAATTCATTGACCTCATCACCTTTGTGAGACCAGAACACAAACGTCTGTAATGAGTTAATCGTTACGTGACACAGTTCCCATCTAACGCAGACTCCCACACCTGCTGTCTTAAAGGTCATATTTTGACCTGGACTGCCTCTCCTGGTAATCTAGAACAGGCATGTTGAAATATTTGTGTTTGTCAGCGGGCCGCATGGTTCCAGATATGGTTCCCGTGACTTCTAACTAGGACAGACAGAACGTGTCCACCAAACAAGTACATCAATCAAAACGAGTTAGCACCCGGTGGAACATAGGTCCTCAACAAATACGTGGCAAGTCTTCATATGTTGACCATCCTATACATAATGGCGTTTGTGTGCTCTCAAGTTTCCGCAAAATGATGTCCTCAACCTCATGATCAACCCTCCTTAGTGGTCTCTTACAACTTGCATGTCAGGTTACAGTGTAACTGTTCTTTGTTTCACTCCTAGATCCCGGTAATTATCTATGTTGTAAAAGACGTTTCTGTTTATTTAAGAATCGATACCTTTGCGCTCCGGGCAAACCTGCGTGATCAGGCTCAGACAGAAAGTAGCGAAAGGTGTAGATGACGAAGGTTCATAGCTAGCTGATTGTACGCAACCAAGTTGGAAACGGCTGATATACTTCGTTAATCAAAACCACAGCCGAATAAACCACCCAAATAACACGGGGTAGATGATTTGATGTATGGCTACTAAAAGATTTTATAGAGTTAAAATCACATAGAATAGGTGGGGTAATTGCAAGATGGATTGAAAATTGGTTAACCGGAAGAAGGCAGAGATTGGACATAAATAAGGAGTACTCCGAGTGGTGTGAAGTAAAATGTGGAGTGCCACTGGCTCAGTTTTTGGACCAATTTTTGTTCTTGATATATATAAACGATTTGGACATTGAAATCGGATCAATGATTGCAAAATTCGCTGATGACACAAAACTATACAGTAGTGTCTCATCTAAAGCAGAAGTGGATATATTGTGGTCGGATGTAGATCAAATTCGAGAATGGTCTGTAAGGTGGCAAATGGAGTTTTATGTAGGTAAATGTATAGTCATCCACATGAGTAGATCAAATATGGAACATAATTCCAGAATGGGGGAGAACAATATTAGAGTGATAGAAAAGGAAAGGGACCTAGTGGTTATCTTCTTCTTCTTCTTCGTTCGTTCTCAATCTCCCACTACCAAAACCTGAAAGGGCTTAAGTAGCAGAGAACGGAATGCGTTGTGCCGTAGTTTACAGCTTGGCTGCGATATTTGCACCTTTCGGTCCAACACATACGACTTCAGCAAGCATTTTTTGAGTACCGGGTTAGCATTCCCTCTTCGATCCCCTCTCCTTAGCCAGTCTGCCCTGCTGCAGTCTGTTATCCAGGATCACCGCGTGGAGGTGTAGAAGAGTCTTGGCAGCTATGATTCCCTGGCCCTGACGATAGCAGTCAGCTATGGTTCGCTGACCACTGCAGCTCATGCGCTGCTCAGCATCTTGATCCCCCTAGTGGTTATAATAGATCATACAGAAAAAGTAAGTGAGCAAGTCCAGGTAGCAGTGAAAAAGGCAAATACAATGTCAGGTATGATAAAAAGAAAAGTTAAACATAGGAGCTAGGAAGTGATAGTCAAACTGTATAAAGCTTTAGTTAGACCAAGATTGGAGTACTGTGTACAGGTGTGGAGCCATTATCGCAGAGGAGATTTAACACGCGGTACGCTGGAAAGAAAACAACTGATGAAGCAGAGACTTCTCCGAACAAGCTTTGAGAAAATGCTCTCCAGTTGTGTCCGTCCCACAACCAGGTGTTGGTGACTAGGTAATGCAAGCGCACTTCAAAGAAATGTTGGCTGCTTACACGGAAGGTCTTGTGGGGAACAAAAACAACGTTTGTACAGTGCGAGGCGCTGGCAGGTTAAACGGTCATTTTTCTTCACCTGTTTAAATCTTCCGGGTGGATCTCAGCATTGGGAAAGACATCTATGAGAGTATGTGAGTTGGTGGATGAGTGAGTAGTGATCGAGTGGATGAGTGAGTGGATGAGATGAGTGAGCGAGTGGATTAGTGAGTGAGCGAGTGAATGAGTGAGTGAATGAGTGAGTGGATGCGTGAGTGAGCGAGTGGATGAGTGAGTGAGCGAGTGAGTGAGTGAGCGAGTGGATGAGTGAGTGGATGAGATGAGTGAGCGAGTGGATTAGTGAGTGAGCGAGTGTATGAGTGAGTGAATGAGTGAGTGGATGCGTGAGAGAGTTTGCGAGTGGATGAGTGAGTGAGTGAGTGAGCGAGTGGATGAGTGAGTGAATGAGCGACTGGTTGAGTGAGTAAGTGCATGAGTAAGTGAGGTAGCGAGTGGATTAGTGAGTAAGTAGGTGAGTGAGTGAGTGAGCGAGTAGATGAGTGAGTGAATGAGCGAGTGAGTGGATGAGTGAGTGAGTGGTTGCGTGAGTGGATGAGTGAGTGAGTGGATGAGTGAGTGGGCAAGTGGATGGGTGAGTGGATGAGTGAGTGAGTGCATGAGTGAGCGAGTGGAGGCGTGAGTGGGGGAATAAGTCAGGTTATGAGTAAGTGAGTTAATGAATGAATGAGTGAAGTTGTTGTTCTTGTGTATTGCCTTGGAGGTTGTGCTTAATGTCATCTGAGCAACGCTCACTACTACAGGGATCACGTCCATCTACATCTCGTCAGTCAGACTGCCTTTAAAACAGCCTGTTTTCATGGAACGATACATGAGAAAAAAAAGTAGTATTAGTCATTATATTGTTCCTGACACGTTGCTGGAAGTGTCGGTCAGTACGCCTGTACTTGACCGGACTAACGTCTCAGTTAGGATAACTTGGTCTCTTCAGGACAGTTGGTAGTGACCGTCATTTGCGTGTCATTTGATATGCTCGTCCTACCACTTGACATTGAATTGTTAGAAAGGGTGAGTAAAGACTAATAGCACAGTAACCTGCCAGATTGGTCGGGTAACTCTGATGTGAAGTACGGATCAACGCTGAAGTTTTCCCCCTTTAAAGTAAATCTGTTTTCAAGAGTTTCTAATTATTCAACTTTTAGCTTCAATGTGAAGCATAGGGGTTATCGTTATTTGTGAATGCCCACAATGAGTAGGTTACTCTTTTGTGCGCCATGAAAAAGACATTAAGTGGCGCGTTGCAGTAGCTTTCCTGACAACCAGAGTGTGCTGGTGAAGGTGGACCGGAGTCATCCAGACGGCTGTGCTATGATTGTCTTTATCTGCGTGTCACTCACTACTACTAAAACTACTATCTCATTTCATTAGCTAGGCTGCCATGAAAACAGCCTGTTTCCTGGGAGGGCTACTTGGAGGCCGATGTGAGGGTCTTGGCCAGTATGTCTTGCCTGACCCTGACTAACATGTCTGATCAGTATATTTTTCCTGACCAGGCGTTAGTCTTCCTCCCCATGCATAGAGGTTAATTGCAGTTAATCCCTTTACATAAAGTAAAGGAGGACTGAGTGATCTGGAGGTAAGACACCGGCTACGGGTACTGGATATTGCAGGTTCAACTCACGGTAGACACCGAGATTTTTTCGCGTGGACTTTCTTGTATTTCCCCGGTTTTCTGTGTATTAGAGATCGGGCACCCGTGTCCAGTGTCGCTCACGTTAAAAATCCCTAAGCAGTTTAAACGTGAAAAGAGTAGGCTTAATGGGCCGATGTCCTGGACAAATTCAAAATTATGTTTCAAATCTACTACAGGATCCTCGCCATTTCTACGGAGTTAATGCATTGTGCTGAGATTGTACAAAACAAATATGGAGAAGAACAGAGCACTTATGTGTTAAACCGTGTTCAACGACGTTGATTCATCGACTGCACTAAAACTAAACATAAAGTGTATATATACGAACTTTAAAAGTAGATGATAGAAACGACAATATCGTTTTTTTTGCTTTATGAGATTGCAAACGTCAAGCATATCCATTTGCAGTGGCCTTTTACGACATGTTAGTAAGATGGCAGTGATAATATTTTTTCCACCCCTGGTACCTACACCTCATCCGAAAAGAGGAGGAATAAGTAGAATAAAATTACAAAACCGACAGTCACAATGTTACAAAGACTCAAAGAGGAAAGAAGTCAATCCTATGTTTTTACTAAGTGCGTTGCAGCTCTGATGATGAACATAGTATGTATCTTTCTTTTTCATATGCCCTGCCATAACGGAAAGAACTGAGTATGAGCTGGAAAAGCGCGCCAGCCTCGTCAAATATAATGCCACAAAGCGTTGCCGATCAAGTCCTTCGACATCCACTTGTTCTTTAAGCGTCCCAGAATTTCAAATATTTTATTTTCCCATTCAATTGGTCGTGCCATCTCAGCTTTTCAGGTGCGCTTTGTTTTTCAATGCAGTTGGTCATGCCCTCTCGGCACTTCAGATGGTCTCTGTCCCATAGACAGTTGGTCATGTCCTCTCGGCACTTAAGATGGGCTCTGTCCCAAAGTCAGTTGGTCATGCCCTCTCGGCACTTAAGATGGGCTCTGTCCCAAAGTCAGTTGGTCCTGCCCTCTCGGCACTTCAGATGGTCTCTGTCCCAAAGTCAGTTGGTCATGCCCTCTCGGCACTTCAGAGGGTCTCTGTCCCAAAGTCAGTTGGTCATGCCCTCTCGGCACTTCAGATGATTCTGTTCTCAAGCCAGTTGATCATGTCCATCTCAGCATTTCCGATGGTTCTGTTCCTTGGCCAGTTGACCATTTTTAACTGCATACTGCATAAAGGCTAGCAGGATCATATCGCAGATACTGAAATACTGTCCTGAGCCAACATGCAAAGTATTCTTGCACTTTTGCGAAAAAATTCCAATTAAGACGGCCTGACCATGGTGCCAGAATTTCAATCGAAAGGTTTCCAAAGAGGCTTATGTATTGTGAACTGAGTAAGGAGGAACGATCATGGGGACGTTCAGAAAAGTGTTTCAAGAAAAGTCGGAACGAGTCCTTAAATTGCTGTCAAAAAGACATTAACACCAGGGAGAACCTGGCTCAAAATAGCTCATGGAAGTGTGAGGTCACAGACGGTGTTGAATTCAGCGAGGATTTCCGTATCAAGACAGCCCAGTATAGACGTGCAATCAGGCAGTCAAGAGCAGAGAAAATATCAAATACAACTGCAGACTACGTTTGCCAGTCGTGTCACACCTTTCTTGACTTGAATTGGCTTGATCAGTCATGAGAGCACACACATACTCAAAATTGCATTTATGACATGTGATGATGTTGTTGTTGATGGACTATTAATATTACTATTATTGCCAGACATTCAAGCCATTTTGATGTATTTGCGGAAGGAGATATGTGATGATAGAACAAATTAGACGGTTGCAAAAATTATATCACTTTTGCAAGATAGACTTTCTGGCCTGACTTTCACACATTATTTGTTTCTGCGGGATTAGATACGAAGTTTAAACTTAACTGGTATGCAAAATTAAAAGATGCATCAACATTTTATGGATCAGAAAGATGGACCACAAGACATAAACAATGTGTATGACAACAGTTTGCAAGATAAACATGAGAATACATCCAGTAAACGCAGTAGGATCACAACGTTTGATATTTGGTACTCGTAGGAGTATGCGCAAATTATGCAACAGCCAGTTAGAAACTGGAATGACAAACCTTTCTGAACAACAACTGTTTTCCAATGAGCCGTGTGCTCTCATCTTGTCCACTTTTATTTTCAGCTGAAGTATTCAGTAGTCATCTAATGTGAATGTATGTTCCTCACTGCCACCAACACATTCTCAGATAACATTTTGACAGAGAATATTGAGAGACTGATTTTTTTTTTATTGAATGAATAATTCAGGTAGCGATGACTATTGAAATGAATTTATTTTAAATGTTTAATGGTTTTGTTTGTTTTGAATACCCACAATGAATAGGTTTACTCTTTTGTGCGCCCTGAAAAGGACGTTAAGTGACCGGTTGCAGTAGCTTTCCTCACATCTCGAGAGTGCTGGTGATGGTGGACATGAGTCCTCCAGGCGGTTGTACTATTCTTGGCTTCATCTGCGTGTCGCTCGCTACTACGGGGATCATGTTTATTCCTCAACTCGTTAGCCAGACTAGCTTGAAAACAACCCGTTTCCAGGGAGGGCTGCGAGGAAGCCGAGGTGAGAGTCCTGACCAGTATATTTTGCCTGACCCTGACTAACATGTCTGATCAGTATGTTATGCCTGACAAGACGATAGTCTTCCTCCCACATGTTGAATGGTCACTTAGTTTTATTAAATAGTTTTTGTAACCAAGTAACACCGTGACACGTCCTATGTATTTGCTGATTACTTTATAATCTAGGTAATGTCGGTAGACGTATCGAATTTAACTTTTTATATCAAACGGTTCTCAAAATCCCCCAACCGTTTTAATATTCTGTCGAATTGTTAAACGACTCTATTCGTATTCGGTTGAATAGTTAAATGACTATTCGTATTTGACCTAGTAGTAAAAATCTCTATTCGGTTCATTCCTTCTTCTTATATCTCAGAGTGGTGAAAATGCAAACATGGGCCCACCTCACTGTAGTGCAATTCATTCTTCACATTAGACTTACACATACTACGAAGGTAGTGTCGATCTTCACCTCGTTGACCAGGCTGCTGCAACACAACATATCTACAAATGCATGACATAGACTAGCGATATCAGTCTAGGTCAGAGTGTTTTACCTGCAACTTACACTAGCCTTTAACTGATAGAATGTTACACAGAGAATTGAGCATAACAAATTGCAATAGGCCTGTTCTGTCATCTCCCGTAACGGACCAAGGCATTCACACGCGAGGCAGGTGTTTTGTTGGTCCCTTTAAAAAAATAAAACCGTACTTCAAAGCAGTACGGATTTCCAAAACATTATCTGACCTCAGTTTTAAGAGTATTCGGCAATTTGTAGAAAACACATAACTAAAATGAAGGTGCGACGATATTAACTGTCAACAGTCGATAAAAAACATATTTAACTAAAGGCTCAGAGGCGACACTCGTAAAATTACAGGAAACTCAGAGACAAAGAACAGGCGAAAATGTAATTTGTGAGATGGCAGCCATATTTCCCAGAGTTAATTCGTTCATATATCATGCCTTCCTGTTTGGCTTACTTCTTCTTAATTGGCATGCTGTGTTTCAAACATTCCTGGCCATTCTATAGCAAATATGGCTGTATTCTTTCTTACACCTAAATAGGTTGTCATGTTTTTTGTTTGTGTTTGTTTAAATTGTTAACAGTGTTGGGTTGCTCTTTGTCCCTGGCGAAAGGGACAAGAAGCTGAAAGGGGTGTATCGTTTTATTTCTGTCCAGCTACAGTCTCTGAACCTTCACATAAATATGTTTATATTGACTAGAATATACACCACTGTGTTTCTGGGAGATCACTATGGACTGCGCTTATTTCAGCAAAAAAGGTATTGGAACGAATAAATATGGTTCTTGAGTTCAATGGCTGTACATATACCAATTATGTCTCCACAAAGCCGGTAACTATAACAACATAGACTTGACTACTTGTGTGTGTGAGTATGTTCGTGTGTGTGCGTATGTGTGTGTGTGAGTGTGTGTGTGTGTGCGTGTGTGTGTCTCAGTAGTATTTATTACAAAGTTAATACAAAACTAAGGAAAGTTTTTGTCTCGGTATTTATTTATATTTCGTTTTGGTCATTTCTTGTTTAGCCTACTCCATCTTAAATGGCAAACCATAATCAAATAACACGTTTCCTGGCCACTTCCGCTTCTGCGTAAGTAAATAACGTCCAGATGATCACGTGCAATCTATATTCAACGCTGTTGTTGCGAATTATGATATGTTTATTTCTGCATTCTTCTTTGTCTCTGACGAATGTCTTCTGATCTTATCGATGGGTCCGCTTTTGGTCTAGTCTGGTTTGATCTCTTCAGCTATTTATTGTCAATGCTGCGTCCTCATAATCATCAATATGTAGCATGTACTTTGTTGAACGCCGCTCCCATCACATCCCAGCTAAAATAAACTCGTTCCCTGGCCAAATCTCCAGCATCCGACAAAGTCATGACCAGGCATTCCCTGATATCTTGGTGCCATCGTCGTCTCGGTCTCAGATCAGGTTAGGTCTACCCCTTCCTCTTTTGCTCGGAAACATACCTTCCATCACTGTCCTCTTAAGACCATTGTGTCTCTTGATGTGAGCAAAGTATTTAAATTTTCTGGTCATGATTGAATTGATAAACCAGTTCTCCTCTAATTGCAACTCTTCCCAAGTGTCTATATTTGTCCTTCTCTCAATCCAGGGTATTTTGAGGATCTTTCTGTAACATTTTGATTCGAAGGACTCGATTCTCTTTCTAGATGATTTGGTAATCGTCCATGCTTGGCAGCCATATTCTACCACGGGAAGGACACGTGCTTAGGCATTGTTTTTAAGATTGATTATCTTCTTTCTCCATCCAACCAACCCACCCCCTCGCACCCGAAGGTAGTAAATATTAACAGCTATCAATTAAACAAATGTTTATTCCAGTTGTATACAAAAGATCGGATGGTCGAATAGTTTGAATGTCGACCTGTAACCACCAGGGCAAGCGTTCAAATCATCGGTGAAACAAAAGATTTGTGTTGGTGTTTTTCAAATCAGAGGTTAAACGAAAACCTAGTCTGTATATTGCATGATGACCGCAGGGACAGTCGACCTTTATTCCTTAGCCCTACATATCTTCCTGTTGGACCTCATCAGCTGCCATAAACACTGTGTGACAGTTTTTATTTAGTTTTTATTAAATGTTTAGAGTTTCTTCTCAGCACTCCTTCATCACCAGTACGTCCCTGCTGAAATCCGTGCCAGTGTGATATTTAAGGTGTGATGTTTAAGTTGTGATATTTAACACGTAATTTCAAGTTAAACCTACCTGCAACCCCCTCACCTCTCCCCGTTTAAAAACCCATGTTAAAAACCCATCATTTCTCAAACTCTTCACTCAGTAACTCTTCCATAACATTCTATTTATCTTTCCGCCCGTCACTACCACCTCTAAACCTACCTTTTCATCTCTTTCTCCAACCCGCCTAATCCCTTTCCATTTCCTCACTTATAAGCCCACTCCACATTCTCCTCTTTTCGTTCATCTCTCTCAGTGATCCAAGACAGAAGTCCGTGCTCTGTGTCAAGAAGGCAAATCACTCAATGCAGAGAAAACCAGAAAGAATATCGTCTGCAGATGGACTTCATTCTTATACACCTTCAGCACAGAAAATTGCTAATTTTATCAAGTGAAAATACAAAAATGTAAGTCCTATACAATTTTGCTTTTTTCAGTCCAGGGATAGGGGTGAGGTGTCAAGATGACCCAAACAGTCATGGGTACATATTGTACCAAAGTACTCAAAAAACGTCATCTTTGAGATCGAAAGGAAACTGCACCGGAAAGGGTGCTGCAATGTGACAGTGAAAATGGCATTACATTTTATGTGGCAAATGTTTTCTTGTGTGTCGGACATAATTAAATTGACTCGACAACACTAGATGAACTTCTCTCTAGTAAAAGCGATGACAAGGGACTCAAGAGTGCTTAAAATAAGGATGTTCCCTATCTATTTCTGTTTATAAAATAAAGTTCCGAAAAATCCCAGTGAGTATCATAAACAAATATTTATATTACCAGAATATGTTGGCCTAAATCAAGCATGTATATTATTCATGAGTGTGTAGTGTACGCGATATATTTCGGTATTCAAAAGGTTGTTGAGATCAGTGTGACGTATAGAATTGTATAAGAACTCAAATAACAAACTAGCAACCAAACAAGTTAATTTTCAGCTTTATTACAATATAATATATGTAAGCATTTATATATATATGTGTGTGTGTGTGTGTGTTTGTGTGCACAAAATAACTTGTTATATTTCATTTTGACCCTACCATATGCGTCTCGAACAGTCTTGCTCGGCACTTGCCACCCAGACAGCATCACATTGCACACGAGAGTCAGGCAGTCCTGGCATGTCCATATAACCATCACAAACTAAAATCCATTATGTTTTGCAATAAGAAATCTCAACTTACAACAATATCCCTTATACATATATACATACATACATACATACATACTTACATATATACATACTTACATATATACATATATATATATATATATATATATATATACATATATATATATATACATATGTATATACATATATATATATATTTATATGTATATATATATATATATATATATATATATATATCACTGGAGCCCGTTTCCTTGAAATGGTGAGAGCCTGCATGCCTCAATGATCCCCGTAACCAAGTCAGCGGAAGCGAACGCTTTCAGAATAGTCATCCACGCGGGACAGGTCATTTGGGAAGGAATAGACTAAACACAAACTGGTAGACACAAATCTATATCAAAATAATGTTGATTATGGAAACATTTGCAACAATACAGAAGTAAAGGGCGTTGGGAAAGGAAGGGCCTAGGAAAAGGAAGCCCATAGGGAAAGGAAGGGCCTTGGGAAAGGAAGGGCCTTGGGAAAGGAAGGATCTTGGGAAAGGAAGGGCTTTCGGAAATGTGAAGAACAACGTAAGGGATTAAATCGCAAGGAAGCGCCATTACTGACTGCCCTTCTGAATACCAAGTATTCACATAATGGACACAATCAGTTACGATGGGGCTGATAACAGACGAAATGATAATTGATTTTGAAAACCAGGAAACTGATGCCTAACATACACAGAAAGTGGCACTGATGCTTCCTAAAGAAACACAAAGTGCGCTCATAAAGTGGAAGGCTATTACCAATATAATCATCAGCGCAAAAATTAGAACTAAGAAGAACAACATCAATATCGATACCATTCAGTGTTGTGGCCCAAATTAACTAGACCATAAAGATGATAAGAAGCATAAGTTTCACAGTGAGTTTGAAGAGGTCCGTGACACGCTGAGAAGAACGATCTCTTTATATTAATGGGATACCTCAATGCCAAAGTTGTAGCAGACAGCCTGGGTTACGAAAAGATTATGGGAAGACAAGGAATGGGACATATCAGCGAAAATGGAGAAATAATTGCAGAGCTATGTGTACAATCATCATCATCATCAAGTAGCATGTCCTTTGTAGAAAGTCGCTCCCATCACAGTCTGTCTGAAAGAAACTTGTTCTCTTGCCAAAACTCCAGCCTCCGCCACAGTCATACCCAGGCATTCCTGGATATATTGGTGCCATCGTCTTCTTGGTCTACCCCTTCCTCTTTTGCCTGGCACCATACATTCCATCACCATTCTCTCAAGACTGTTGTGTCTCTTGATGTGACCAAAGTATTTACATTTTCTAGCCAAAATGGAATTGATAAACCAGTTCTCCTCTATGCTCAACTCTTGCCGAATGTCTACATTTGTTTTGTTTTTTCTCTCTTCAGTGTATTTTGAGGATCTTTCTGTAACATTTAGACTCGAAAGATTCGATTCTTTGTCTAAATGTGTACTATACAAGATGATAGTTGGAGAAAGTATGTTTCCATCCAAGAAGATACATAAGGCCACATATAGATCACCAGATCAGGTGATGGAAAAACAGATTGACTACACCTGTGTCATTCAAGCGTTCAGAAGTACATTGCAAGATGTAAGAGTAAAGCTAGATGCAGACGCTGACTTTGACCACCTCAATTTGCTGGGAATCTTGCAGCAGTAAACTAGCAAAGTAACCCGTCCAGTGAGCAAGGAGAACGTACACCTTTTACAAGACCATGAAAGGAAGACATAATTTAGCATACAATTTAATAACACATAATAAGTACTACATGCGTTGTATGAGAACGAAAAGATGGACATTAATAGAAAGAGGGACCACTCTAAAGAGATGGGGAATAAGACATGTGAAGAAACTGTAGGATTTAAGAGAACCCAATACAACGGATCACAACAGAGACGTAACATGAAATTGAAGACCGTAAATAGAATAAAGCGAAACTCAACAGTTGGCGAGCCCGAATTTCCAAAGAAGAAGCACAGAGAAACTTTACTGTTACAGACAAAGAGGTCAAGACATGTATATGGAAAAATAGAAAAGGAATATATTGAAAAGCTGGCAACTGAGGAAGAAGAGGCAGCAAAGAGAGGAAATATGAAGAGAAAATGACAAATAGATTTAAACATATTAAAGATAGATACGGCAAGATACTGAATTCGGAAGAACAACAGAAACGATGGGATGAGTTTTGAAAAGAAAGTCTAAACAGACATCCACCACAAGAAACATCCTACCAGCAGCGGAGACCCTGAATTTTGGTTGTAGCCCACCAAATGACCATAACAAAACTCAAGAAAGAGAAAACGGCAGGACCAGAAGGAATAACAGCAGAAGCTATTATGGTAGATACAGATAAGGTGACAGATACATCGCAAAGATTATTACAGAAGGTAATAGAAGAAGAGAGAGTGCCCACATAATGGAAAAAAGGACATCTGATTAAACTGCTAGAAAAGAGGGGGAGACCTTGCAGACTCCAGCAACAATTAGGTGTCGCAACAGAATCATCTTGGACATATTAAAAGCGGAAGTAGACAAAGTGCTGCTTAAAGTCCAGGAAGGATTTCGTCAGGCAAGATCCTGTACAGATCATACTGCTGCTCTAAGCATCAAAGTAGAACAAAATATGGAATGGAAATTATCGGAGAGAAACCAAGGTCATACAACAAATTCTCCACTCATTTGTTTACAGATGCCTACGATGAATAATGGAAATAAAATGGCAGAACATGGTGAGGAATGAAAAGTTATGGGAAAGGAGCCAAGAACAGCTACAGAGGTAGACCCAAAAATACACGGACAAGAGAATGTGATAAGGAACTAAGATTACATTATTCTACCTGGAGAAAGGCAGAAATAGTGGCCCAGGACCGTGTATGCTGGTGGGACGTTGTCAATGACCTATGCACGAGGGGAGCAACAGGCTTTGATTGATATATAAATATAAATATATATATATATATATATACACACACACACACACAATGCAATTTGTTATTTTATCCCTTTTTTTTTTTTAGACATTGTTATTAAAGTGCATTACATTTGTGCTATATTTTTGATTTAATGTCATGTATTCCTTTTTGAATTGTTGTTTAGTGATCTGTATTCATATTGAAACTCTTTATTTTTTAGTCTGTTTCTGTTTAACATTTGAGTTGCAGAAATTTTCACAACGTTTGATGCTCATGGAAAATGTACAAGATTCAGTTCTCAATTTCAATACGTTACACTTCCTCCACATGTAATAGTTACATGACATTCAGTCACAAAATAAGGGAAGAAAAGCACTGAGATTATTAGAATTATGTTTCTATTATTTCCTCTTCGGTGGCAAAGTCTGCTTTATCATTATTTACTTTTCTAATAAACATTATCTCTCGTTCTGTTAGGTGTTTGTATTTGGAAAAAAAAACTTGTTATAGTCTAATTCATCAGTTCCTTTGATTATCTTATAAACCTGTATAAAGTCATCTCGAATTCTTCTCTTTTCTAGACACTGTAAGCCGGTTTTTCTGAATCTTTCCTCTTTTCTCTTATTCTAGAATCCCGCTATCAGCTTTGTCGCTCCTTTTTGTATCCTGTCCAGCAAGTTTATATCACTCTACGATAAGGACTCCACACCTGTACACAGTACTCCAATCTAGGTCTAACTAATGCTTTATACAGTTTGACTATCACTTCCTTGCTCCTATGTTTAGTGTTTCTTTTTATCATACTTAACATTGCATTTGCCCTTTTCACTACTACCTGGATTTGCTCACTCACTTTACCTTTTTCATCTATTATAACCCCTAGGTCTCTTTCCTTTTCTATTATTCTAATATTGTTCTCGCCCATTTTTTAATTATGTTCTATATGTGGTCTACCCATGTGGATGATTGTACATTTGTCTGCATTAAACTTCATTTACCAACTCGCAGACCATTCCAGAATGTTATGTAAATCCGACCACAATATATCCATTTCCGCTTTAGATGAGACTCTACTGCATAGTTTTGTGTCATCAGCGAATTTTGCAATCATAAATCAATATCAATGTCCAAATCGTTTATATATATTAAGAATAAAATTGGTCTCTAAACTGAGCCCTGCCGCACTCCGCTCTTTACCTCACACCACTCGAAGTACGCCTTATTTAAGCCCACTCTCTGCCTTCTTCTCGTTAACCAATTTTCAATCCATTTGGCAACTACCCACCTATTCCATGTGATTTTCACATTCTAAATAATCTTTGATGAGGTACTCTTTAAAAGGCCTTAGCAAAATCAAGATAAATAACATCTACAGGCTCCCCTTTATCTATCATTTTAGTAACCTTCTCCATGAATTCTAATAAATTTGTTAAGCACGATCTCTCTTTAGTAAACCCATGCTGACTATTTTTGATTATATTAAACTTGTCTAAATGCGTTAAAATGTTTTCTTTGATTATTGACTCTAACAATTTACAGACTATGCTTGTTAAACTCACAGGTCTATAATTTGCTGGATCTGATTTTCTGCACGTTTTAAGTATGGAGATCACTTCTGCATCTTTCTAATCCCCTGGAACAAAGCCTTTTGCAAGTGATTGAGAATATAATATAGGCAATGTTTTTGCTAATTGGTCTCTAATTTTAAAAATCAATTTTGGATTAATACCATCTTGATCTGGACATTTATCAATTTTCAACCTCTCCAATTTTTTAAACCAATTTCCTCTGTAATACAGATTGATCTTAATCCATCTGTATCCATGTCTCTTTGGAAAATATCTATAGTCTCTGCGATCTTGGAGCAGTCTTCTTTTGTGTAGACTGGGCCAAGTAGGCTAGCTGCCTCGCTATTCTCACTTATTATTTTTCCTGTGCTCTCAATGAGAACGCCTACTTTGTCTTTCGTTCTTTGTTTATTTCTAACATAAGAAGAGAAACTTTTACTATCAGTCTTGATCCTCTGAGCAAGTGTTTTTTAAAGTCTATTTTTGCTGCATCTTTCACTTTCTGGGCTATGTTTTGCCTGTCGAAATATTTTTTAAATGTTTCTTTCGATTTATCTGCCTATATATATATTTTCCATGCTTTACTTTTAGCTCTTCTACATTTAACTACAAATCTAATTATCCACTTTTTACGCTTGGGGTTTACCTCCATCTATGGAACACATTTCTCTTTTAGCTTTTCTAGAACTGTTTTGAAACTCTCTCATTCTGGTCAACATCTGTTCCTCCGACAATATTTTTCAATTAATGTGGCTTGCTGCCTTTGTCATGCTCTTAACATCTGCCTTAGAGTAGTCGTATGTTCGCGTGTTTATGTTTACCTCTTTCCCTGATTTAAGATCCTAACTGATGATCTGATGGTCACTTGAACCAAAAAGGTCCCCAACGGTAATGTTTTCAATCAAACCTCTTTGTTTGCTTCCTATATTTCTTTCAAGCGTCATTATTTATTCAGTTTTTTACTCAAACCTTAATACTTGCCCATTCTTCGTATAGCCTCTACAATTAATTCCTCCATTTCTGTTTAGCTCCATTTTTTAAATATATCTGTCAAACCTCATTACCGCTTCCTACATTACGTCCCACTTGACTGGTGACCCCTGGTGGGAATAATATGGCATACCTCTACCTTTAAATCATGTTGTGAAAATGAAAGAAAGAAGGCTATGATTGGGTTTAGGAACAGTGTTATGTAAAACAATTGATGATAACTCTGCCATTACAATCACGTTCTGTAGTGGGGTGAGCTGTAATGATGCTCATTTGCTTCACGTGGAGTGAAAAGGCGAAATGTATGCATGAATGATGTTTCTGTTTAATCTCAATTGTATTCAGACAACACAGGTCAACGGCGGAACAACTAACACATTGAAGATGACTTCTAGGCAAAGAAACGCACACTGATGACTGGATAAAGATGGAGAACCTGTTTGATAATGTGTGGATCTGGGGATAAAGGAAAAATACACTTCTCTAAAATGAAATGTGTAGGCGGGTGTAGAAATGGATAGGTCACACTGAACAAAAGAGACACTTTAGTCAATGTTAAGAAATTAAAATGAAACAGGGAATTACACGGGTCAATATGCTAGTACTTACACTGTTCGTCATCTTTATAAACCCATATAGTCGGTCAAACACCACATAGGAAACTCTGCCCGTTATACTCTGATGATCTAGCTTTATTTTTATCCCAAGAAGACATCAAAACGGCATTTCAAGCCATCTTTTAAAAATAAAAACCCTGGACAATAGCTTCAAATTTAAACTTTGAAAAAAAACTGAAAGAATTCAAAATCAAATCTGAAAGGATTATCACAGGAGCAATGAAATCAACAGCAATAAAATAATGACGAACAGAAAAGCTTACAGATGTATTAACAAATTCAAACGGGGCCCAAATTATTCAGCGAATTAAAAACTGGAAGGACGTAATCGAGGCAGATTTCTAAGAAACAGCTTTGCACAAAAAGCAAATGTATTTACCGCCTTCACTCCACACCTAGCATAGAGCGTATCATGACAAACTTCAGATTTCCACCATGTAAGAGAACACAATTCCCAGAGCTGACAGGGAACATTGCAGAATTTAGAGAAAAAGACGTCCAAATAGTTGCACAGATAAAATATTAAGCCTTGGAATATATTATAAATACATTTTCAGCCACATAATGGACCCATAAATGCACAGGCGGATCACCAATAGTAACTGTGCAATGGAGATGGGGTGACGGGTGGGCGATAGTTCCACAATATTATAAAATGGACAAGTAATCCAAAAGTCAGTGGCCACTGATAAATTCTTAAATATGATTAAAGCTGGGGCTTATACACTAATAACAGGTGCAACATCATTCTTAACAAAGAAGGAGTAGGTCAGGGACCAAATAGTTTTCCTCACAATAAAGATCGGTCTCAGAAATAACAGCAGCAACGAAAAAGACATCCTGTCATACACAATCATGAATACCAGCTGCAGTTTAACAGGATGAGAATACAATCGATCCCTACATATTGTCAGAGAGTTGGAAATTCGGAGGCAGATAAACTATTCCAAAACTCCACATGAAGACAGGGCTATATCAGAAGAAATAATACGATAGCTATTAACGCTGGATACAAATGGCGTAGAGAACATAAAGACGTCTGATACAGCAGTAGCATACTACACCTTGCCGACAAGGAACCAAGCGACGATGTTCAACAGGTCTTTGTATACTAACAAAATAATATGTTTAACATATAACAAAATTGGTCACACAGACATATGCTCATGGGAAGAAAACAAACAAATAGTATTACATGTTAACTGTGCTAATCGGCCCCACCAGAGGAGCATGGTGAAAACACGGCCCTAAACAAAACACAATTGAAGGACAAACTGTATGAGAACTCTTGAAACCTGTGACCGAATGCAAGTTTAGTAGTAGTATAGACAGATTTATTTGAAAGCGAACAATGAGGGGCAGGGGTGGGGGGGGGGGGGGGGGAATAAAGAAGAAGAAAAAGTATACTCCATCTACCTGTTCTTGTTCAATATTATTGATTTCCTAAATTCGTGTTACACCAATTGTTGGTGTTCTCCTACATTTCTATATCTTTGAGACCTCTATATTCTTTATTAAAGACCTGTATTTTTTTAAGTTCGTTCCTGTAATTGCAAACGTAATTTTTGTTTCATTATTTTCCTTCTACCTCTTGTCCACACTCTATCGTTGTCTTTGGAGCATCATATCTTACTGTGTTATGTACTTTCTATTTACACTTATGTCTGTCCATCATCAACGTAATGAATTGTCTGTATCCAGTTCTGTCAGTCCATCGTCAGTATTATGATCTGTTTCCACGTCTGCCAGTCTATTGTCAATATTTAAACTGTTTCACCTTCTGTACTTCCATCGGTAGTATTATTAACCAATTCCACTTCTGTCTGACCATCGTCAGGGTTATAGACCAATTTTGTCTGTTTTCACTGTTGTCATTCATTCGTCAGCGTTTCTGTTTTTCTCAATGTTTTTCCAGTTCATATAAATATATGTTCAAGTACACTACAGCCAGGAGGATTCAGGTTCGTTATCTCAAGTAATCATAGTGATGTAAGAAGGGCCACTGTAACCCGCTTGCGAAAGATACATCGCCAAGAATTGAATTTACTCAATAAGAGTGGTCTCTACAATATCTTGTCACATAACCATAGCATTGGAGTGTGCGTGCTTCTACAGCTGTCAGTAGATCTGTATATAGACAGATAATCCTCTGGATTGTATTTCGTATGTTAATATTTGAGATACGATCCTTGCATGTTATTCCAAAGACCTGCCTGAAGCATCTCGACTCCTTGGTTTAGCCTTTTCCCTTCTATTTCATCATTTAATGTCCATTATTTCATACATTTCTGTAATTCTAAACCTCACCGTGTGTGACAATTTTACCCCAATATCGATCAGTATAACTTGTTGCACGCTATCGAAGAGGAAACTCCCAGTCCCCTCTCTGACACACACACACACGCACACACACACAGGGATAATGGGTGACTGTAGGTGGGAGAGGGTGGGGGTTGTTGGTGAGTGAGGGTTGGGTGGATGGTTTGGTTGAGGGTGGAGACGTTACCAACTTAATTGGCAATGGTACAGTTAAAATGCAAGAATGCCATAGTGGCGTCACGTTTTAACAATGAAATACTCAACACAAGATATCAATAAAAGACAGTACAGGAGCTGGGTATAAAACAGATTCATGAAGCTAAGGAAAAAAAACGCAAACAAGTCACAGATAAGAATGAGGAGGGGGAGGGGGGGGGGGCGGTTTAGGTTACGAAAAAAAAACTGCTCAACTAACCATACCAGGTCCTTCCCTTCTCCTCTCGTCCGCGTTCACGTGCATATTTTATGCATGTAGCCAATGGCATGCCACTTCGCCGCGAGCTCCACACTATCTGGGTCACCGGCACACCAGGGGGGGAAAAATTGGGTCAAAGCAACTCTTCGATTCAGGGAGGTAACAAAAAAAATGCGACTCCCTCCCTCCCCCATGAACAAAACAACGTACTGTAAGACCCTGTGCTGTCATCTGTGTGAGCGATATCAACTGAGATAATAACGGACACCCGACTTTGAGCGCACAATCAGCGTTCAGTGAATGAGCTGGTTCAGTTGCTAGAATGTTGTTGCGAGTCCAATGGCTTAAAGTGTCGCCGTGCTACTGAACGTTTCGGAATAGGGTAAGTGTCATTTGTTCTGTTGTTCCTGCTGGGCCAGTATTCACACATTCACAGCTGCATGTCGATGTGCTTTTTATTGACAACACAAGTGTCGTGTAGCGTGAAATTAGATGCACAGAATTAGGGATACACTGATTAGGGGATAGTGCAAATGCGCCGGAAACGAATAGTTAGTGTATGATTTACATAAAATGCTATATCCATTCAGTCTATCGAATGTTCCTATAAGTATTTGTTATGTTTCATTTGCTTTTATTTTTTAAACAAAACATGTTTGCTTGCGTTGAGTGTGATTGTTCAGTGGATACTTTGAATATGCTGTGGGTTATACATTACCACCGTCGCATAACCGTTTTACACATCAAATACACTGCGTTCATATGAGCCAGAAAAGTGTCCAGATTGAAATATGCTTTCTGATATAGTATAATTCAATTGTATTTTTTAAAACTGCAACAGTCATTATAAAATAATGCACAACAAGGCACTATTTAAACCACTAGACTAGTCACAATATTAGCCCCGACTAACATAACATATCATATTTACCACGTTTGGCTTGAGCAGGCCGGCTGCAAGTTTTCTATCCAGTTCGCTAATGAAACCAGCGACACTATAAAGACTCATCGCAAAGACTGGTGTAACAAGTTAGTACGGAAACAACTGTTTCTGATTTAAATTGATCAAGTTCATCTTTGACTTTTCCTTGTTCGATTTCATGGCAATACTCGACCGATCACGAATGGTTGAATAGATCTGCTGACGGACACAGAATGAATACGAAATCAAATAAATACTACCTTCCTTCCCTACACAATTTACAAATTTGTAGAAATAATGTAAACTAAATGTACAACTATTTTAATAACAGATGTCTTCATGCATTTTTCAGCGTCATCGTTGGTTCTCATATTGTTGGTTTGCCGATTTCCCTAATAAACATGTCTATCTCATGCATCCCTTGTAACTATAGACTACAACATTTCAAAGACTACGTCTGCATTTCCTTCATAAACTTGTCTGTCTGTCTTAGGCTTATCTCGTCACCTACACACTATATCACTCCTATAACCACATCCACGCGTGGCGATATGTCTTCATTACCGGACGTTTATACCTCAAATAGCCATATGTATTTTCCCTCATAAACTTGACGGTCTGGCCTCGCCACCACACAATGTATACCTACAATAACCACATCTATTAACCCTATACTATACCCCTCACATTACAACACCTATTAGGTAGACGCCTCTCCAATAATAGTATTGCACACCCACCATCTACGCAATCTATGTCCCCGGATATTTTTTAAATAAGCTTCTGTGAATGATGGAAAGCATGAGATAAAATATGATATAGGTACCAAAGAGAATGAAAATCAACAAAATATTTCTCCTAAACTTGGCAATCTGTGGATTTCAACATGTCGACTTATATCTGATGCCCCAATTGTGTGCATGCTGTCGCTCATCTCCTATTGCGGAACCGACAGTCCACGGGGAATTTGTTCTCCGATTTGTGTATTCACCTCACTGATATTGGTCTGAATATGTATCGCCAAGGGGACACGAAGATACGGTCGAAAGATTGTGCTATTGTGCCGGGATAATCGTAACACAAAGAAGCCGAAAATACTCTGGTGTTGGATAATTCACTGGTGGCATTCAACTTATGAATGCAAAGATTGGCACTGAAGTGTTTTAATTCGGTTAATGTTATTTTAGAACTTCACCATCGACATGGATTGTTTGTATCGTGTGTATACGGAGTACTGGTTTTTTGTTTGTTTTATAGCTATAGCAGTGGTTCTCAAGCTCTAATCCACAAAGAGTAATGTAGAGGTCAATGTGAAGTCCTGTAGGTGTCTACGAACAGTTCTGTAGAGATCTACGCATCGAGGTGGCGCAGTGGCGAGTGCACTGGCTACCTAGCCGAAACATAAAGGTTCTGTCCCCAGTTGTCGCAGGATGTTTTCGGATCGCAAAAAGGGTCCTGGAGTTGAACCAGCCTCAAATTTTGTAAAAATGGTGGTTACAAAATAATGGGCCTCAAACATTGGCTACCGGAATAATCTGGGAAATAAAAGGCGGCCAGCGTGATGTTGTCCCACATCATCCCTGCTGGTCAAGGAAAATATGGGTCTAGCATCAAGTTTCTAATATGCCACACGTGCGCGTTAACGGGATCTATACTTTATTTCATGAATAGTCATGTAGGAGTCCACACAGAGTCATGTTTGAGTTCACATAGAGTTTTGTAGAGATCCACAAAGAGTTATGTGGGGTCAAAGGTGAGTCGTGTTGGAGTCCACGAAGAGGTATATAGAATTTCATGAAACGTCATATATAAGTCCTCGAGGAGTTCTGTAGATTTTCACGAAGAGTTCTGTAGAAGTCCAGGAAGAGTCATGGTAGGAGTCAGCGAAAGGTTCTGCAGGAGTCCGTAAAAGTCTTGCAGTTTTCCGCGGAGATGTAGGAGTCTACGAAACAAATCTGGAATTTGATCTAGGTTGTCGTGTAAAGGTTTTTAATTTCACCACTCGTGACGAGATAAGTAAGCACATCT
Source organism: Ariolimax columbianus (assembly GCA_036924085.1). Classification (NCBI taxonomy): domain Eukaryota; kingdom Metazoa; phylum Mollusca; class Gastropoda; order Stylommatophora; family Arionidae; genus Ariolimax; species Ariolimax columbianus. The sequence goes on from JAVGWX010000004.1 coordinate 109,889,275, forward strand.
TGTGTAATTATATTCAGATTCAGGAGGCTTGGCAATCTCGCTAATGTTAGAAACCACTGTGGTATATATTTATTGTTTTTCTTTTGTTTAAAAGTTTGCATTTCTGGATTCTACTGACGCAGGCACGCCGCTTTCAACCCCAGAACGTAGTCGGTTAGGTCATATCAGGGTGGATTGGCCAGCGTTTGGATGCGTGTGTGTATTTTTTTGCAATATGTTGCAGATATGATTGGTTAAAGATCTTTAACTAATGAGAACACTAAGCTACATATTTCAACCTGAAACGCGTGGAACCGAAAGTTGTGATAACGGATTGCATAAGTTTGATAGTTGTTATTTACCTTGTTGTTCCATTGTGAGGTTAGCCTTGTTTCAAATCAATTGGTATCATTTACATGTATCTCCAATGTGAAGCATATGTTTTTACTGCAACTGGTCCCTTACAAGAAGCCTGTATACGAAATTTTAGAGTTGCTGAATATAATTGTAATGGTTTGTTTTCCACTGATGAGGCTACCAGTCAAGATCACAAAACCCTCTTTTGTCGTGCGAGGTCTCAGATTTGTATGATGGCAGATCCATTTGTCACTGCCTTTTTTTTTCTAACAGCAAGCCAAAAACAATTTACAACTAGGTCCACTGAATCGTATCGGTAACCGAAATCGATCCAGATACATTTGCTGTGAAAAACAATAGCTTTACTACCGCCTTACTCAGATATTATGTGAGAGATTAGCTACCTTAAACACAAGGCCCAGCCCGTCATTTAGGGTATTATAGCCCTCAACATGTCGTGCCCACATTTACGATAATGATTGCAATACTGGTGTACATGAATATTGGTATTGGATCGGGCAAATTGGTGCCTGGTGGTCAATAGCTATCCTTGTGTTCTGCGAATCCGTGCCGTCCCGTGTCTTTCCTGATTTCTTCTTCTTCGTTCGTTCTCAATCTCCCGCTACCAAACCCTGAGAGGGCTTAAGTAGCAGAATGTAGTCCAGAGAACGGAATGCGTTGTGTCGTAGTTTACAGCTTGGCTGCTATATTTGCACTTTTCGGTCCAACACATCCGACTTCAGCAAGCATTTTCTGAGCACCGGGTTAGCATTCTCTCTTCGATCCCTTCTCCTTGCCCTACTGCAGCCTGTTATCCAGGATCACCGCGTGGAGGTGTAGAAGGGTCTTGGCAGCTATGGTTCGCTGGCCCTGACGATAACAGTCAGCTATGGGTCGCTGACCACTGCAGCTTATGCGTGCGCTGCTCAGCATCTTGATCCCCTTTCCTGATTTGACTATTAGTAAAACGTTGTGGCTTACTATGCGTGTGGAACGTTTAGCTCTAAGGTATCCAGCTTCCAGACATTTTCTTGTTGATATTTAGCTTACTTAGCAGTATAGAAACTACCCTCTGCATTTGGCAGTTCTGCCAACGGGTAAACTGTCATTGTATGAGTTCTTTCTTCAGGGCGTTTCCCACCATCACCTCATGGAAGTATGTCGCATCGATAGTGGGTGGTAATTGTGAAAGCCTAAAAAGGAATTGGTCTAATTAACCTTGTTCTTTATAGATCCTTGATGGAGAATTGATATCGCGATCCGTGACCATCACGCCTGATGGTGTATTTGTGAACAGCAATACCCCCCATGTTCTTAGTTTCCACTTCTATCTTTCTTCACCAAGTGGACAGTAGTTAGCCTATCTTTAACCTTTCCTCTGGGGTCCAATGCATGGCGGTTCTGGTGATGGTATTAGTTTCTCTCCTTAAGACGTGTTCAATCCAATTCCCGTGAAGATATGCGCGTGTCTTCATGATTGCTACTGGAAAGCAGTTCTTATTTGGTGATGCTCTTTGGACAAACTGTTCATCTAATAGTCTAAATAATATCATGTCAGGAACAGCGTATATACTGGAACATATTTCTTCACACACCTACATGACCTGTTTAAAGCTATTGATGCAGTAACAGGGGTCTCCGTGAATCTGGGGACCAGGTGACGCTCTCATTCAATTCTAGTTGTTAGTTCACTAGTGTATTTTAGATTAATGTGTGTATTACAGCACGAGATTGACTGTGAGCATCGCCTGAATGTATTCGTTCCAAAGAGCTAACAGATGAAGACTTCATTATTAGCCTGTGAGAAGTCTTGTCATCAATCTTCTTCTGCTTCTTCTTCGTTCGTTCTGAAGGGCACGTGTTATTACGTTGTGTAATAGCTCGACTGACGCACACTCGGTTTCAGAACGTCACATATTTGAGACCTCCTTTTTCGCCTCTATTCGATCGTTATTTTCCGAACCAGGCTGCATGGATGCAGACTGTTTCCATGGCTCACATTTGGAAACCAAATATGGTATTTGTCAGCTTCGGTTCTTTGGCCCCATACGCAGCTATAAGTGGTTGACTATTGTCAGTCCGCTCACTTCGTCTTCAGCACATCCAACCGCCCCAATCCCCCTTACGACAAATAACACAAACTTTTAAACAAATGAATTTTTAAAACCTGATACACGACATATATGCCATTACAGGCGTAGTCGAGGGGTTTTAAAGGCTACGGACTACAGGCCGCTTCGCCACAGCCGTCGCCACGTCGTTTGTTTATTTCATCCCCAACAGAAAAAAAACATATGCCATATCGGGGATTCGAACCGCTGCCCTCCTTGTCGACAGGCAGGCCTTGAAACCATTCGGCTACCCACTCTTCAATATGATATATAAAATATATACTAGATACTAATTCAAAATCATAGTTTTTGCAGTGGAACCGAAAATTTGAAAGAAACTGAAAACAAATGCAGTGAAACTTAGTCATAAAGTTATAAGCAGCAATTTGTAACATCCATTATTAGTGTGTATACAAATGGATTGACTCTGAAATTTGCGACAAGCTGAGATATCAGCCTCCAGCCATAGTTCATTATGTGGATTTTCTGTTCTTGTGTTGGCGAGGCTTGCAGCAATGATAAGAGTTGACATCCTGACTTCAAAGCACCCGTATTACATTGAATGTGGATAGGGGTTATATTTTGAAGTCGATAAATGACCGCCTCTGGGATGATGACATTGTAATTGATGAATTGCCGATCGATAGATTGCAACATGTTGGAATTAGACGTGTTCCAACAGGGAGTGGTGCTTGAGAGGTTGGAGTAGGATATTGTACAGCCAGCGAGCTAGAGGAACCATCAGTATCCACATCATCTGACATGTTCCTGAAGTAAATTGATCACCTAAGGGTTTGCCTAGAGTGCAGTGACGTCGATCCTTATCAGAGCAGAACAGAATTAGTGTGTCAAACGCTTGTCTTTTAGAATGCACGCATGTCGAAGGGAAATATTTTGCGCTTATCAGGAAGTACTGTACTGCGATGTAGAAGGTAGATAGATTGACATGATCGTGTACTAACATAGATACACATAGTTTTTTCGAAACCAAAAATAATAGTTATTACAATATAAACAATTTCAATTTAATAACAGATTAAAGTTAGCACGTCTTTTAGTGGGGAGGACAGAAGAGGCGCAGTGAACTAAACGATTTTTAGATGAGATTTTTAAAACAGAGAAATAAATATCGTCCGTGCTTTCGTCCTCTTCTGAGTATACAAAAAATCACTCAGTCAATCAATCAATCAACCAATCAATCAATCAAAAATCAATTAATCAAAGTCTTTCAGGTCTACGTGAAGCGCAGCTCTTCAACAAATACACGCCAAGTTCTGCTGACCAGGACCATCCATTCCTACTCTGTTCATCCATTCCTACTCTATCCATATCTTCTGTGTCCCCTTTATGTTAGTTTCGAGGTCTCTTCTCCACGTGTGTTGTGGTCTGTCTCTGAGTCTCTTGACTTGATGATTCCAGAACTAAGACTGTCTTACAATGCAACATGCTGGTTTCCCTAAAGTATGTCCTACCAAACACCTGCACCTTCTCCTCACATCATGTTCCACTGATATGGGTCTGGTTCTTTCCAATAGCCCCAGATTAGTATTGTACCGCATCATTTTGACCCACTTGTGAAAGTATGTACCATCTTCGTTGGTTTTTTTTTGTGGTTTTTTTTTCCAAGTTTCAAAGCAACACGATAGAATGGCCTTTTATTTATAGTTTACGATCTCTATTTTTGGGCTGCTTAATTTCTTTTGCTTTCCCTGAGTAACATTTTTTGTATTCTTATATTGATATCTTTAGCTGTACCTCCTACCTTGTCCGAATTGCTACCAAGAATCTACATCTTGTAGGAGTGTGTCATCCCCCAACACAAACTGACTGTCGTTAGTTTTTCTCTGTGTATTATCAGTCCCAATTTATATGACCTCATTAAGTAAACTTATTTGATTTGATTGCGGTTATGGAGCAGACGAGTCAAGTCATCATTATAATCCTGATCCACACAATGTGTTGTTATATACCATTGAATTCCAATTATGTGGGTTGATGTTGTTTGTCTTCCTATTTCAGCCAATAGCTAGCAGAAATAGTGGTATTGATAGTACACATCCCCGTCTTCATCACCAGTTCTTATCTCTAATATCTCAGAAACCTGACGTAGATGTAGATCTGTACAGTTCATTCTTCATAGGTTTCCTCAATCATGCTAGTCAATTTAACGGGCACTTCACATTATATGAACATCATCTCTAAATTAGCTTCTAAATACTTGTTCATAGCCTTTATTGAGCTCTCTAGTGTGATCCTGTTCAATATTTTCTCAGGCATGAATAATACCATTGTTCCTCTATAATGTGTACACTGTTGCGGGCATCCCTTCTTTGGTAACATGATTTTCCTTTCCTTTCCGTCTTACTGATTTTTCCTTTTTTTCAAATTTTCACAAGGTAATTTGGATAATATCTCGGTTGAAATGTCAATGTCTGCTTTGGTTGCTTAAACTGATATAACATCTGGGCCAGTGGCTGTACTATTTCCTAGTGGAAAAATGTCTTTTATCATTTATTTTGTATTTTGTTTCTCGCAATTAACTCGCCGTTCCGTTTTCGTAGGATATTGTGCAGTTGGTCTATTTACATGTTCTTTTAAATGTTTTACACGTTTCCTCATCTTCTGATCTATGGTGTTAATCAAATTTCTGTCCATACATTTAATAAAGTTGTTTAAGTGGGTATTTTGTCATGTTAGTTTCTCTGTGCAGTTGTATAGGACTTTCATATTTTCCTTTGCTGCAGCTTCCTCTACCTCGCTTGTCAACTCATCAATACCTTTTCTCTTGCTTCGTCTCGTTGACTTCAGTGTATTTTTTCTTAGCCTTAGTTCTAGTATTGCTGGTTTTGCTTTAATCCAAACCTGCTTTCTGCATAAAGGATGCAGGGTGGACATAAGCAGAACAGGATCAGGTGGCACAGAATAGCAGTCTATTTCTTGAATACCTGTGATTCACTTGAAGCTGACGTTTTCATCAAAATTAACTCCCCACATTTATATCGTTTTTTCTCGTGATAACCATATCAATAATGGTCGGCTTTCATGGAACCCTGCCATATTTGTACAATTTCTATCCAAGTTCCTGTCCTAATATTTTGTTTATATGTACAATTTCTACTGAAGTTCTTGTCTGAATATTTGGTTAATTTGTACAATTTCTACTGAAATTCCTGACCTAATATTTGGTTTATTTGTACAATTTATATCCAAGTTCTTGTCCTAATATTTGGTTCATTTATACAATTTATATCCAAGTTCTTGTCCTAATATTTGGTTCATTTATACAATTTATATCCAAGTTCTTGTCCTAATATTTGGTTCATTTATACAATTTATATCCAAGTTCTTGTCCTAATATTTGGTTCATTTATACAATTTATTTCCAAGTTCTTGTCCTAATATTTGGTTCATTTATACAATTTATATCCAAGTTCTTGTCCTAATATTTGGTTCATTTATACAATTTATATCCAAGTTCTTGTCCTAATATTTGGTTCATTTGTACAATTTATATCCAAGTTCTTGTCCTAATATTTAGTTCATTTATACAATTTATATCCAAGTTCTTGTCCTAATATTTGGTTCATTTATACAATTTATATCCAAGTTCATGTCCTAATATTTGGTTCATTTGTACAATTTATATCCAAGTTCTTGTCCCAATATTTGGTTCATTTGTACAATTTATATCCAAGTTCTTGTCCTAATATTTGGTTCATTTATACAATTTATATCCAAGTTCTTGTCCTAATATTTGGTTCATTTATACAATTTATATCCACGTTCTTGTCCTAATATTTGGTTCATTTATACAATTTATATCCAAGTTCTTGTCCTAATATTTGGTTCATTTATACAATTTATATCCAAGTTCTTGTCCTAATATTTGGTTCATTTATACAATTTATATCCAAGTTCTTGTCCTAATATTTGGTTCATTTATACAATTTATATCCAAGTTCTTGTCCTAATATTTGGTTCATTTATACAATTTATATCCAAGTTCTTGTCCTAATATTTGGTTCATTTATACAATTTATATCCAAGTTCTTGTCCTAATATTTGGTTCATTTATACAATTTATATCCAAGTTCTTGTCCTAATATTTGGTTCATTTATACAATTTATATCCAAGTTCTTGTCCTAATATTTGGTTCATTTATACAATTTATATCCAAGTTCTTGTCCTAATATTTGGTTCATTTATACAATTTATATCCAAGTTCTTGTCCTAATATTTGGTTCATTTATACAATTTATATCCAAGTTCTTGTCCTAATATTTGGTTCATTTATACAATTTATATCCAAGTTCTTGTCCTAATATTTGGTTCATTTATACAATTTATATCCAAGTTCATGTCCTAATATTTGGTTCATTTATACAATTTATATCCAAGTTCTTGTCCTAATATTTGGTTCATTTATACAATTTATATCCAAGTTCATGTCCTAATATTTGGTTCATTTATACAATTTCTACTGACGTTCATGACCTAATATTTGGTTCATTTATACAATTTATATCCAAGTTCTTGTCCTAATATTTGGTTCATTTATACAATTTATATCCAAGTTCTTGTCCTAATATTTGGTTCATTTATACAATTTATATCCAAGTTCTTGTCCTAATATTTGGTTCATTTATACAATTTATATCCAAGTTCTTGTCCTAATATTTTGTTTATTTATACAATTTATATCCAAGTTCTTGTCCTAATATTTTGTTTATTTATACAATTTATATCCAAGTTCTTGTCCTAATATTTGGTTTATTTGTATAATTTTAATTTAAGTTCTTATTCTAACACTGAGTTTTATGTATAATTTAGTTTACGCTCTTATTTTAATATTTTGTTTACATGCGCAGTTATAATTTCAGTTCTTTTTCTATTATTTTGTTTCTTTGTATTATTTTAATTTAAGTCTTTATTTTAATATTTGATTTATTTGTAAAGTTAAGATTTATGTTCATTCAAATAATTTGTTTATGTGTAGAATTTTAATTTAGGCTCTTACTGTAATATTTTGTTTATATGTGCAGTTAATATTTAAGTTTTTATTCTAATAGTTTGTTTCTTTGTACAATTAATATTTAAGTTCCTCTCCTAATTGTTTTTTATTTGTATAATTTTATATGAACTTCTTATTCTAATATTTTGTTTATATATGCAATTAATATTTAAGTTTTTATTCCAATATTTTGTTTCTGTGTATAATTTAATTTAAGTTCTTATTTTAATATTTTGTTCATTTGTGTAATTAATATTTAAGTTCATTCTATTTTGTTGATTTGTACAGTTAATATTCAAGTTCATTTTATTTTGTTGATTTGTACAGTTAATATATAAGTTCATTTTAATATTTTATTTATTTGTATAATTTTAATTTAGGTTCTTATTCTAATATTTTATTTATTTGTATTATTATAATTTAAGTTCTTATTGTAATATTTTGTTTATTTGTAGAATGTTAATTAAGTTCTTATTCTAATATTTTGTTTATTTGTAGAATGTTAATTAAGTACTTATTCTAATATTTTGTTTATGTGTAGAATGTTAATTAAGTTCTTATTCTACTATTTTGTTTATTTGTATAACAATAATTTAAGTTCTTATTCAAATTTTTAGTTTATTTGTATTATTTTAATTTAAGTTCTTATTCTAATATTTTGCGTATTTGTGAAATTAATATTTAAGTTTTTATTCTTTTTTTTTACAGTTAATATTGAAGTTCTTATTCTAATATTTTGTTACTTTGTATAGCTTTAATTTTTCATTTTATATCTTTATATACGCCAAAAAAAGATTGTGCTCTACAGTAGCAACTTCATCATGCTCAACGATTACAATTAAAACCAGAAACAACATAAACTGAAATACATGTTGCCTGACAATAGGCTAGCCATACGCTTTACTTGGAGCGAAGAGGCAAAGCATCTTACTAAAAATGTTTACAAATATATTTGGTTTACTTCTTAGTCAAATGTATTTTAATGCAAACAAAATTTTTCTCAATCCAACACTGTCGTCCGTACAGATTTCCCCGAGTAAATAAATAGTAAAGTGCCCATTTACACCGATTGGGACATATTGAAAATATCGTGTTAGGCCCGTATTTTCTTGACCAACAGTTTACTAGGGATGATGTGGTAGAATCACAACTTTTGAGACTGAATCGACCTAGTTCACGTATCAAACAAATGATTTAAAATTCACGTTTGATTTTAAAAAAAATATTACTTGAATTAAATTGGATTTGATTTGTTGTCTATGTTGTTGTATTTTTACTTCGCTATTGTAGTTCGCTAATTTACGATTGTGATTGATAATTGCATATCAGTTTCATTGATTGCCGTTGTAAACTTATAAATCTTAATTTATATTTTTTAAATAAATTGTCCTGCGTGGGCGTCCATTCGCGACTCCAGACTGGCTCGGTTCCCTACAGGACTCTTCGTCGATCCCTCTACGGTAAAAGTTTGGAACCACTGCGTTTTCTATGAGGTGTGATCACCATTTATCTGCCTTTACTTATCTTACAGTAGGACTGGTATCCATTTACAGCTTGGTCGACTGTTGAATGTCATCACCGGATATATTGAGAAACTCTTATCAAACGCTCGAATTAGAGTTCTGAAACGATTAGATGGTTAGAGGGCAACAGCTTGGGACCATGTGTTTCACGAGGATCAGAACAGCTCAGTAAACTTGTCCACATCAAAGGCCAATTGCAATTGGTCTCCAACTTGTTTGATCTCTTGCATTTACTCTAGAACCTTCCAAGTTTTAATAATCCTATCTTTTAATATTTTCCATCCAATTAATATAATAATCCTGCACGTTTGCCGTTTACTTTTCACTTCAGTATAAAACTAACTTTTTATGTTCGTTTACAATGTTTTGCAGAGGCTGTATACATCAAGTTTATTTTATTCAACGTGGTATAACAATAACTATGTGCATCCGATCTATTTTGAATTCATTTACTGACCCTGCCTGCAGTATTTCCGTGGTAATGCATTCCAAGCATTCACCACTCTCTGAAAAATATCTTTCCTAAATATCTAATTTGGCATATCTTGAAACAATTTGAAGCTGTGCCACCCTATTATAATAGCTTGCTGTACTTTGAAAAACTTGTTATAGTCTAATTTATTTTTTCCCTCATCTTATAAACCTGCATTCAATCACCTCAAATTCTTCTCTTTTCTAGACACAGTGTTCTGTTTTTTTTTTACTCAAAACTATAATTCTGGAATCTCACTATCAGCTTGGTCACTCTTTTTTGTTTCCCTTCCAGCATATTTATATCCCCTCTGCGATAAGGACTCCACACCTGTACACAGTACACCAATCTAGGTCTAACCAATGCTTTATTCAGTTTGACTATCACTTCCTTGCTCCTGTGTTTAATATTTCTTTTTATCATACCTAACATTGTATTTGCCTTATTCGCCGCTACCCGGACTTGCTCAGTCACCTGTATGATCTATTATATCTCATTGTTCTATTTCTATTTTCTATCTACCTAATATTGTTATCTTCCATTCTGTAATTAAGTTTCAAATTGGACCTACCCATGTGGATGGCTGTATATTTATCGACATTAAACTCCATTGTTCTCTCCCAGTCTGTAATTACGTTCCATATTGGATCTACCCGGGATCAAAATGCTGAGATGCCGTGGTCAGCGACCCATAGCTGACTGCTAGCGTCAGGGCCAGCGAACCATAGCTGCCAAGACCCATCTACACCTCCACACGGTGATCCTGGATAACAGGCTGCAGCAGGGCAGACTGGCTAAGGAGAAGGGATCGAAGAGGGAATGCTAACCCGGTACTCAAAAAATGCTTGCTGAAGTCGGATGTGTTGGACCAAAAGGTACAAATATCGCAGCCAAGCTGTAAACTACAACACAGCTCATTCCGTTCTCTGGACTACGTTCTGCTACTTATCCTTTCAGGGTTTGGTAGTGGGAGATTGAGAACGAACGAAGAAGAAGAAGAAGGATGATCTACCCATGTGGATGGATGTACATTTATCTACATTAAACTCCGTTTGCCAGCTCTCAAACTATTCTTGTATTTTATCTAAATTCGACCTCAATATACCCACCTCTGCTGTAGATGAAACATGTCTGCATAGTTTTGTGTCATCAGTGAATTTAGCAATAATAAATCAGATATCATTATCGAAATAATTCATATATATCAACAACAAAATTGGCACTTCACCTTTTATCTCGTACCACTCATTGTACTTCTTATTTATGCCCACTCTCTGCCTTCATCTATTTCATTGACGTTTTACGCCTTTTCACAAACGGTAACTTAAACACGAATATATTAACTGTTTGACGCTTACATCTATATTCATTATCTTTTCATTCGTATTTGTTCTATGGTGTCCTGGCCGTATTTCTTGTATTATCTGTCACTGAAGGAATATATGATTGGGACGTGTTCTTGATCATCTAATTGATTGTTGTTATTGTTGTTTGAAGCCACTTCTGCTGATTGGAGCTAACTCTTCACGGCGTTGCATTGGTAGGTGATTACAGTGGCTATTCTTTCATGCTTTATGAGATAAACTGGGGTCCTTCTGGCTGTACAGCAATGCCAGACGCTTCAGTAAGCTCATTAATTTTCTTATTAAAGTGTAGATCCCCACCTTGTTGCTCAGACTGCTGCTGTTTCCAGGAGTATGAACGAGGAAGTTAGGTCGGGGTCTTGATCAGTATGTTTCAGATCATCCTGATTACCCTTCACTCCCTCATCCGCGGTACGATGATTAATAAGGATACGGCCACTGTAACGTACCAAGCATCTCGTAGAAAAAGACAAAACAGTGGTGAGGCATGGTACTAGCAACCTTATAATGATAATCCATTGCAATTTATACTACAACTGCAAGGGGTTGTCACAGTGAAATGAGACCAGTTAATGGGGGTCCTAACTTATCGTGGTGCGAAAAAATGGACTATTGCTGCACTCTAGTGCTTCGTGTGTAACAATATGACGACATTCAGCTAGGCCTGATATAGGTTGGTGCTTGACTGGTGGCTCTTAAGTTGAAATACTACAACAAAGAGAAAAGTAATCTGTTCTTTGTAGTCAAGCTCAAGAATGGAGATAATCATAATCACATAATCATACGTGGGTTAAAGTCAGTGAAAGAAAATGAGAGAGGCGTGTACCCACACACATACATACACACACACATACAACATACACACACACACATACATACATACATACATACATACATACATACATACATACATACATACATACATACATACATACACATAGATACACGCATACACTCACGCACATGTTAGCAGATTATCATCTCCTTGGTTTGTCATTGCAAAGAGCGTAGGCGATGATGGAGCTGCATAACGTCATGTCCAGCATTTTGTGTTTCAGTTTTGTTGTTGACCGTCTTCTACACCGTATTGTTCAACCGTACATATTTGTTTATCTTCTTCTTTCTCTCTGTTTTCTATTCTCTCTTTCTCTATCTTTCTCTTTCTCTCTTTTTAAATAGTGCTCTCTTCCTTTTCTATCTCTCTCACTCTTTCCTTTTCTCTATCTATTTCTTTCTATCTAACTCTCTCTCTCTCTCTCTCTCTTCCTCTCTTGTATCTCTCGTTCTCTCTCTTTCTCTCTCTTTCTCTGTCTCTTCCTTTCCAACTATCTCTCTCTTCTGGTCTTTTTCTCTCTCTTATCTCTCCTTATCTCTGTTTCTTTCTCTCTATGTTTCTCTTTCGTTCCGATTCATTCTTCCTCACTCTCTCTTTGTCTTTCTCTTTCTCTCTCAATGGTGTGTTTCTCTTTCCTTTTCTCTCTCTTTCTAAAGGATACTCTTCTTTGTCTTTTTATTTCTTTCTCTCACCATTTTGCTCTGTTCCCTCTCTCTCACTATCAGTTTATCTGTCACGCTCTTTTTCTCTTTCTCTTGCTTTCATAATCACTCTTACTCACTTCCTCCTCTCTCTTTTCTCTCTTTATTTTTCTCAATTTATCTCCTTCTCTTTCTTTTTCAATCTATTTCTCACTCTCTCGTTTTAAAATTCTCTCTTTTTTGTCTTTTTTCGATCTGTTTCTATTTATCTCATTCCATCTCGCTCATTCTTTATCACTCTCGCTCACTCTCGCTCACTCTTACTCATTCTCGCTCACACTCTCTCTCTCTCTCTCTCTCTCTCTTTCTGTCTCTGTTTTTAGCAATACGCCTGTTCACTACAGCTGGATAAAATCGTGATCTTCCTCTGATTTTATGTTCAAAATGAAGATGACTATTTTAATGTCTTTGTTGTTATCCATTGAATTCTTCAGATTATTCTTGAAATGATATATACACTTCCATTTATCTTTGTTTGTTTGTTGATTGTCCATGATTCACTTTAATCTGACACGTACTGTCTCAGCTTTACACTTCATAATTTTGCTTCTACAACAATTGATTATATTGTTCTACGTAGAATGTGTTTCAATTTATTGAAAACTGTTTTTGCTAGCATTGGATTTGTTATATATTTTCCAGAAATAGCACTCATCTGATGTGATTGTTGTGCCTCCAGAAGGAAGGGTTTGGGGAGTTTGTCGGCTCTGGACCGTGTGGACGGGAACTTTATCTCCGGTGTCGACACGCTCATGTCTATCTAGCTGTAAATGAGTTCTTAATTGACAATGGGAAAAGCCAAAGTGTCCAAATACATTTTCGTTATCTAGTACAACGAGGTCTTTTACACATCATCCCTGAAGACAAATCCATTATCTTTCGCTCAATGGAAAATATAATGTCTATATCTACAATGTTGTCTCTTGTATAAACTTCACTGTCTTTTGTAGTTCACATATAGGTCCAATTTGTTTATCTTCCAGTGTTGTTTCTCTTTGCCAGAGGCTTGTACTTTTCTCCAGTATACACGGTCGTATCGGGCAGCTCTGTAGCATGTGCTCCTCAGTCAGGTGTGTCTGTCCACATGCACACTCCTCAGTCAGGTGTGTCTGTCCACATGCACACTCCTCGGTCAGGTGTGTCTGTCCCCATGCACACTCCTCGGTCAGGTGTGTCTGTCCACATGTACACTCCTCGGTCAGGTGTGTCTGTCCACATGCACACTCCTCGGTCAGGTGTGTCTGTCCACATGTACACTCCTCGGTCAGGTGTGTTTGTCCACATGCACACTCCTCGGTCAGGTGTGTCTGTCCACATGTACACTCCTCGGTCAGGTGTGTCTGTCCACATGTACACTCCTCGGTCAGGTGTGTCTGTCCACATGCACACTTCTCAGTTAGGTGTGTCTGTCCACATGTACACTCCTCGGTCAGGTGTGTCTGTCCACATGTACACTCCTCGGTCAGGTGTGTCTGTCCACATGCACACTTCTCAGTTAGGTGTGTCTGTCCACATGCACACTCCTCAGTCAGGTGTGTCTGTCCATATGCACACTAGGCTAAGTTGACAATCTCAAATGGCGTGTCATGGTGATGTCCTGTTATGAGATGCAACACTGCAGTTTGTTTTTGTATGTTTATATCGTGGAAATCGTGCTCTTGATCATCCTCTTTTTTCATTGATGCTCGTCTACAGCATCATCATTTTCTTCTTCTTCTTCTTCTTCGTACGCAGTCAGACAGTAACCATTATTTTTTCGAAAAAAGCGGCGGTCATCCTGAGGCTGTCGCCACTGCCATAGAGCTTGTCTTGCAGTTCCACTGGTGATGGCCACATCTGCTCTCTCTGATCCTCGTATGTCGGGCAGTTCTGCAGCTGATGTTCAGTGGTCATTTTGCCAGTACCGCACGGGCATTCGTCAGTACCACCTATCTTCAATTTGTTGAATAGGTGGTACCTCAGTCTGTTGTGGCCAGTGCGAAGTCTGAAGACAACGACCTGCTCTCTTCTGTTCAACTGGTAATAGGCATCGTTTTTGGTGTAACCAGAATGTTCGGTTTCCCATTTGGTCATGTATCTGGCATCTTCATTTTCAAGTGTGTTTGCTCTCTCGTTGTCCGGTATTCTAAATTCGTTTCAAGGTTGCACTGCTTGCTAAGTTCAGACAGTACAGCTTGTTGTAGGCTTTGCAGTTTCCGAGACATCAGTGCTAGGACCGCTGATTTTGCATTTGTCACAATAACTGCAGGTCGTAACGAAAGTTACTACTACCTTTACTTTTTGGTTTGTTATTTTCAGACAAAGGAGTTACTTAATAAGCACAATGTAATTCTGCATAAATTAAAATTAGAAGAAGAAGAATAAACAGTAGAAGAAGAAGGCAAAGAAAAGGAAAACGTAGACGAAGACAAATAAGAGATGGAAGAAGAAGAATACGCATAAGAAGAAGAAGAAGAGGAAGAAGCAGAAGTAGACGAACTTGACATAAATGAAGAATTTGATGAAGATGAAGAAGAGAAAGAAAAAGACGAGAAAGAGGAATATGAAGACGAGGAAGAAGAAGATGTAAAAGTAGAAGAAGAGACGGAAGATGAAGAAGAAGAATAAGATGAAGACGGAGAAGAAGACGATTAAGAGGAATATGAAGAAGAGTATGAAGAAAATGAAGAAGAAGAAGAAAAAGAAGACAAAATGGAGAGGCAAAAAAAATGATAAGTAGATAAAACAAATGAAATCCTCTTGTTATTTCTTCAACGCCGAACTCTTTACAATGTGACTAGGAATGCATTTTTTCTTCCCCATCACTATATACATTTGGCAAGATCACATGATTACGGCCGTCACCTTGCACGTAATTCTTTGCTTTGAACGTCTTCTTATCTCTCTTCCTTGAGTCGACATTTGCCTTGGCTTTCTCTTCCATTGTTCTTAATCATGGCGTTTTTCGTCATCATCATGTACTACCGTGGGTTCCAAGCGTCGGATTCATTTTGTGTGTGTGGTTTTTTTGGGAACGCACGACATGTTCATGTGAATTTCTTGTTCTTAATCTTCGTGTGTGTTTGTTATTATTGTCCTGATTTGTATTAATGTCCTCCAATGTGCTTGTTAGTACCATAATCCCTCTGCGACACAGTTTATAATGTAATGCTGTATTTACTGTACAGGATATGGACTTGGCGTCGTTCATTCTCAATTTCCCACTACCAAACACTGAAAGGGCTTAAGTAGCAGAATTTAGTCCAGAGAACGGAATTCGTTGTATCGTAGTTTACAGCTTGACGGCGATATTTGCACCTTTCGGTCCAACACATCCGACTTCAGCAAGCATTTTTTGAGTACCGGGTTAGCATTCCCTCTTCGATACCTTCTCCTTAGCTAGTCTGCTCTGTTGCAACCTATTATCCAGGATCACCGCATGGAGGTGTAGAAGGGTCTTGGCAGCTCTGGTTCGCTAGTCCTGACGCAAGCAGTCAGCTATGGGTCGCTGACCGCTGTAGCTCATGCGCTGATCAGCGTCTTGATCCCTTGTCCTGATTTGCATTAATGTCCTTCAATGTGCTTGTTAGTACCATAATCCCTCTGCGGCACAGTTGCGGCACAGTTTATAATGTAATGCTGTATCTACTATACAGCATGTAATGCAAAAGTCCATCTACTATACTGAAAGTACTGCCAACAGCTTTCTAGAGTACACTGTATATGCAGTAATATTTAATTGTACAGTATCCTTGCAATATACTAATTTAGCTTTACTTAAAAATGTTTTGCGGTCATAGCATGTTTGGACTTTTTTTTAAAGTGGCACATGATCATGGGCCAACGGGTGGTCACATCAGAAAGACATACAACTTTACTGAAAATACTGAAAAGAATGGGGAAGACAGACGTGGCAGGAGCAAACAACGATATATGTTGGGCAAATATTAAAAGATGGACATGGAAAAGTTTGGGAGTTTGGTGGTAAGAGAGAGGAGGACAGCCCCTTAATAAGAAGTCGCCAAATCGTCGTGTCCTGAGCTACATATTCCAGCTCTGTAATTCTTTCCTGTTGCCTTTCTTTTTCTGGCATGCTCTCTTCTCCCTGAGTGTTTAGGTCAGCCTAAATTTCTCTTGCCTTGGGGATTCCAAAACAGAGCTTTTTGTTCCTGCAATGTTGATAGTTTGTCCATCACAAGTGATGAAGACCACTCTCTTTGTTCAACCGTGTGGAAAGTCGTATCTCTTGCTGTGTCCTCTGAAATGGGTGACTTGCGCGGAGATTTGGATTAAAGTGAGGAAGAAACTGCACCTTTTGTCAACCTCACTCACAGAGCCTAAGCTACCTTTTGCCAGTGGCAAGACATTCATCGAGACGACTGGAGATAGCATAGGATGCAGATTTTGCCTCAGGGTTACCACCGAAGCTTCTCCGTAAACATGTAACCCGCAGGGTAGAAAGGTGGGAAGGCATCTAACGCAGTTTGTCGTGCCTTTTCGATAACCACAAGAGGTCGTATGGACAACACTCAGCGTGTGAGTGAGTCTGGCATCTCTCCCAGCTGTATTCAGTCATCATAGTAGCATCTAAAATTCCCACACGCCAAATTCGTGAAGGTGAACCGGCACAACTAACCCGTGAGATACGACACAGGTGTAACTAGTTTAAGCGTAGCGCCATTCAGCCGGCGTCCAGACCAGGATAAACGGATGGAAGAAATCACAAAAAAAGAACGAAATAACAAGTCCAGAAGGAAAACAATTCCACGTATCCGTGAACACAAGTGTAAGTCGTCGACTAGTGTGAATTCCAGGCAAATCCGTGGTCTGGCGGCATCCATAATGATCCAAAACAGTAGAGAAATAAAGACTCTCAGCCAGTTACGGCGCCATCTTTGCCAGATTTTTTTTATTATCCTGCAATGTACGTCCTATCCAAAGGCATCGCCTTCTTTTTTCAAGCGCTACTGCTATATGCCCAATTCCATATTAGGAACTTTGATTATATCATTTTATTATCATTTTACGGCGCACAGATGAAAGTTTCAAGCCTTTTCGTTGCGGTGTTTATTGTATTTTACTTAATCATTAAGAAAAACCATTCTTCAGGTTGAAAATTATGTAACTATTTATTTGACTTAAATGTACACAATTTCCACATCACACGTAGATGAGCGTGGTACACAGTTTAAGAAACTCTCATCCATTTACTGTACATTTCTATTTGGTCATGTCTAGAGTTTTAGTTATCCTACACAAAGAAGCAAGCCAGTAGTTGTCCGTTCTAGAAAATTGCTTGCTAGCTATGTATGACCTTCTCAAGTTTGGTATTTTTTTCTTTTCTCATCAGCCAGCTTCCCCTTAGCTCGCACGGCATTTCTCATACAAATCTCCGCCTGTGACTTTGTTTCTTCCTAAGTTGTACAGTCTAATATTATTAAATACATTTATTTTCTTCTTTCATTTAACATCGATTCTCTTTCCATCTCTGTTGACTATTCTTCCTATCCAGAAAACGAATGACGCAAACCTCTCTATAATGTGGAGATGTCACAAATCCGATCCATGATAAATTGCCTCTGGTTCAGTGTATGCCATTTCAAATTGTGCCCTCCCTTCAAATGGTGAAACCAAGAAACTAAGACTCAAAAGAAGAAAGAAGAAATCCCACTCCAGACATGTTGTAATAATCTCTGCTTGTTAAAGTGTATCAGCGGTACCAGTTGTGTTTTTATTTTTTGTATTACTTCACGTTCAACTGTTTTTTAATCTGTCAGGGGCTAACATTTGGTAAAAGTACACCTGTCGAGGGCAATAGGTCTCAGCTGGTTCTTTTTAGTATTTCCATGAAATCCCTCATTGGCCTCGAACTATTTTTCTTAACCCATTTCTCAAACGGGGAAGCAGCGCGTGACATAGAGAAGGCGATCAGTTAGCTGAAGAATTGTGAAAAAGGTCGGACAATAGAATGTTCATTGTTTCGCAGCTGTCCTTACGGTATAAATGCCGCCACCCCGTAGTAGTCTCCTGGGTGAAGATGACTAATGGTATTATCTGTGTGTGCGATGACCGCATCCCCAGCTGGATGTTTTTCTACTTCGTTTTGTTCTCAGAAAGCGTCCTGTAGTATAACACCCCCCCCCCCTCCCCGGTCCCCCGTACCTTCCCCTCTCCCTCTTCCTCCGACCTAAACAAATGTGAAGCTCCCAATGATTCCCTTCAGGTTATGAAGCCTTGTGTCCCTCTGATTTACCAGTCTAGTTATAGTTTGATAGCATAACAAATTCGTCTAGTTATCATTTTTGAGAATATAACCAATTTATTCATTTACACGGAGTGAAGGATCGACTTAATAACTAGTAGTGATCGACACGCAGATAACGTCAAGGATAACCGCCTGGATGACCCCGGTCCATCTTCATCAGCACGCTCGGGATGTGAGAAAAGCTACCGTAACCCGCCACTTAACGTCCTTTTCAGGGCACATAAAACAGTAAACCTACTCATCGTGGGCGTTCGAAACAACAACAGTAGTTATAGTTTGACAGCATAACACATTTGAACAAAACCATTACTCATTTACACTAGTTATAGTTTGACAGCATAACACATTTGAACAAAACCATTACTCATTTACACTAGTTATAGTTTGACAGCATAACACATTTGAACAAAACCATTACTCATTTACACTAGTTATAGTTTGACAGCATAACACATTTGAACAAAACCATTACTCATTTACACTAGTTATAGTTTGACAGCATAACACATTTGAACAAAACCATTACTCATTTACACTAGTTATAGTTTGACAGCATAACACATTTGAACATAACCATTACTCATTTACACTAGTTATAGTTTGACAGCATAACACATTTTAATATAACCATTACTCATTTACACTAGTTATAGTTTGACAGCATAACACATTTGAACATAACCATTATTCATTTACACTAGTTATAGTTTGACAGCATAACACATTTGAACAAAACCATTACTCATTTACACTAGTTATAGTTTGACAGCATAACACATTTGAACATAACCATTACTCATTTACACTAGTTATAGTTTGACAGCATAACACATTTGAACATAACCATTACTCATTTACACTAGTTATAGTTTAATAACATAACCAATCTACTCATTTAGTGATAGCAAATTGGTTTACTAATTTAAGAGGACAAGTCAGTAAATAGGTCATAAATCAAAGAAATACGAACTGGAAAACTATTCATGATTGCACGTGTGCTATCTATCGTGTCTCATCTTAGTTTCCACCACAATTAATACACTTATCACTTAGCTCTAACAGTGCACGAAAACCTGCACCAAAGGAAACTTCGGTCTGCTGTCTCAGCCACATTCACGAAATGTCTGCTACAAAGGCGGATTTTATGGCACTAAACAGATGGACTATATCAGGGCTATTAGGTAAATCTTCAAGAATTTGAGCAATTTAGTTGAGCAATTTTCACCTGGTTTAAAATAACTTTATGTGGCCTGGCGTTGTAATGATGAAGCAGTACTCCTCTAGATAGTACACCTGGACGCTTTCTTTTGAATTGCATCCCGAAGCATTGACATGGCTCCACAGAAGCACTTAGGAAGACCTTTTGCAGAAAGTCGTTACGCTCACCTAAAAAAGGCATAACAACACGCTGTTCTTTCATTGCACACTCTGTGAGCACGGACGCCATTGTGTACTTGAGCTGGCGTACGTGCATGCTCCCATAGCTTATGCCAAGTAAAGTAATCGCAAAGCGTAATGGTGCTGCCACCAAATGAAATCTTCAGAAACTACCAATTGAATTTTTCCGCTATTTATGTCAGTAGTGAACTTACCTAATTGTAGTTTGACTACATAGCCGATTAACTCATCTATTATGATAGCAAAGCCGATTTACTAATTCAGTTTTAGTTTGACGGCATAGCGGATTTACTCATGTAGTTTGACAGTATAGCCGATTTACTCTCCTGGTTTGACAGTATAGCCAATTTACTCTACTGGTTTGACAGTATAGTCGATTTACTCTACTGGTTTGACAGTACAGCCGATTTACTCTACTGGTTTCTTCTTCTTCTTCTTCTTC
Organism: Ariolimax columbianus; assembly: GCA_036924085.1. NCBI lineage: Eukaryota > Metazoa > Mollusca > Gastropoda > Stylommatophora > Arionidae > Ariolimax > Ariolimax columbianus. The sequence goes on from JAVGWX010000004.1 coordinate 109,909,713, forward strand.
GTTCGTTCTCAATCTCCCACTGAAAGGGCTTAAGTAGCAGAATGTAGTCCAGAGAACGGAATGCGTGGTGTCGTAGTTTACAGCTTGACTGCGATATTTGCACCTTTTGGTCCAACACATCCGACTTCAGCAATAATTTTTTGAGTACCGGGTTAGCATTCCCTCTTCGATCTCTTTTTCTTAGCCAGTCTGCCTTGCTGCAGCCTGTTATCCAGGATCACCGCGTGGAGGTGTAGAAGGGTCTTGGCAGCTAAGGTTCGCTGGCCCTGACGCTAGCAGTCGGCTATGGGTCGCTGACCACTGCAGCTCATGCGCTGCTCAGCATCTTGATCCCACTCTACTGGTTTGACAGTATAGCCGATGTACTCTACTGGTTTGACAGTATAGCTGATTTACTCTACTGATTTGACAGTATAGCCGATTTACTCATGTAGTTTGACAGCCTAGCCGATTTACTGCTTCAATTTTAGTTTGCCAGCATAGCCGATTTACTGATTCAGTTTTAGTTTGACAGCATAGCCGATTTACTCATGATGTAGTTTGACAGCATAGCCGATTTACTCATGTAGTTTGACAGTATAGCCGATTTACTAATGTAGTTTGACAGTATAGCCGATTTACTCTACTGGTTTGACAGTATAGCCGGTTAACTCTACTGGTTTGCTAGTATAGCCGGTTTACTCTACTGGTTTGACAGTATAGCCGATTTACTCATGTAGTTTGACACAATAGTCGATTTACTGATGTAGTTTGACAGTATAGCCGATTTGCTGATGTAGTTTGACAGTATAGCCGATTTACTGATGTACTTTGACAGTATAGCCTGACTGACTGATGTAGTTTGACAGTCTAGCCATTTCTCTCAATACAGGCCAAGGGACGAGAGAAGTCTGAGTTGGACAATCACGTTTATTAAGGAAATAGACATGGTTATTGTTCGGTAAAACTATATAACGACGAGAGATGTCTAAGACAAACGTACGTTATAAGTTTCCTAGACGCTGTGAGCTCCAATTCACACAGAAAAAAATGTATACGCCACTGCATAAAGTAAAACACATAAGAAGATAATTGCTTATTAAACCTCTTTACAACTAATGCCTCGTAGAATTATTCCTCTAACACTTCCACCATGACGGCAGCAACTGTTGTGTAGCAACATTGGCATAAAAGGTCAAGATCTCAACGTCAACTAATTTTTATATGTCTCATATAACCCAACATACTGTCTGTTGTTTAAGTTAACATTCCCTGCCTACAGTGTCCAAGGTTTTTTCAGATGCGCGTGTGCTGACCTGACATGCTCCAAATGGATGAACAGAGATAGTGGTGTTGATCATATGTAATGAACACATATAGTGGTATTGATCACATGTAATTAACACAGATAGTGGCATTGATCACATGTAATGAACACAGATAGTGGTATTGATCACATGTAATAAACACAGATAGTGGTATTGATCACATGTAATGAACACATATAGTGGTATTGATCACATGTAATGAACACAGATAATGGTATTGATCACATGTAATGAACACAGATAGTGGTATTGATCACATGTAATGAACACAGAGAGTGGAATTGATCACATGTAATGAACACAGATAGTGGAATTGATCACATGTAATGAACACAGATAGTGGTATTGATCACATGTAATGAACACAGATAGTGGTATTGATCACATATAATGAACACAGATAGTGGTATTTATCACATGTAATGAACACAGATAGTGGTGTTGATCACATGTGTTGAACAAAAAGCATCCTGCTGATCCAAATAAAGATTAAGACGTTTAGCATCTCCATCACACGCAACTTGATCATCCGACCGAAGTGTAGTACACCGGTTGTTTATTGTCCTGTATGTTTCGTTGTGAGACGTGGTGCCCATGGCATTACAAATGCCACGTTGAGAGAGTTGGACTTCAATGCATGTTTTACTTGTTCATGCAGTGCTGATTTTTGTGGTACTGTATTTCTTCTTCTTCTTCTTCTTCTTCTTCTTCTTCTTCTTCTTCTTCTTCTTCTTCTTCTTCTTCTTCTTCTTCTTCTTCTTTGTCTTCTTCTTCTTCGTCGTTTTCTTCGTCTCTCTTCGTTTCCTTCTACTTCTTTTTCTTCTTTTTTTTCTTCGTCTTCTTCATTTACGCCTTCATTTTTTTATTCATTTTTCTTTATGTTGTTCTTCTTTTATTTCTAAATTTTCTTCTTTTTCTTCTTCATCTTTTCCTTTTTCTTCTTCTTCTTCTTCTTATTCTATTCTTTTTTCTTCTTTGTCTTCCTCTTCTTCTTCGTCGTGTTCTTCTTCTCTCTTCGTTTTCTTCTACTTCTTTTTCTTTTTCTTCTTCTTTTTCTTCTTCGTCCTCGGCGTTTGTACTAAAAAGGATTTTGTGATATTGTGTCGTTTTTTACAGAGTGCAGCGATAAATGCGTCTTTTCGACTCGACATCCTCTTTCCGCTTGTGTTTTGGGTTCCTGATTTACATTCCCACTGCGATCCATATTATATTATCCAGCCTGCACTATCGCAGCCTGTTTCCAGGACCGCTGCTTAGAGGCAGAATAGGTTATATGTCAGCTGTGGTTCGCTGACCCTGATGCAAGCAGTCAGCTATGAGCCGGTGGCTGCTGTCAGCTCATTCACCGTGGATCTTCGGCCCGTACTATTGAACATAAACATGTTGCTATGCACACGATCCGTAAGCCACGTTTGCATCATGCAGCTTATATTATCATCATCAAAACATTTCAACTTCTGTGTAACACATGTCTTCAATAAATACACACGAAGTTATTCTGTCCTGCACTCCGTTCCCTCCAGCTCTCACCACATCTTCCTTAATTCTTCTATATTAATGTCGAGTTATCTTCTTCTTATGTATGTTGGTCTGCTTTATTTCTCTTAATCTGAGGTCCAATACAGGGGCGTCTTGTACTTTCACTAGGACATTTCTCGTATCCCGTAGCCCAGTACAGCGGCGTCTTGTACTTCACTACGACATATCTCTTATTCTGGGGCCCAGTACAGGAGCGTCTTGTGCTTTCAGTACGCGTTTAATCCCAATGTTCAGGCCCACCAGGATGATTTCTAGGGCTGAAGGATATAGGCCTGCAGCAGCCACGATTGAATAAAGTGTGTGTTTGATCTCCGATTACAAAGCCAAATCCCGCATCGACAATTTGAACGCGTGACTTCGTGGTGACAGGCCGACATAAAAACCGGTCGACCAACCAATTCACTCACTGGGTACTATATGCCTAAAACATATAATTAAAGTGTATTCCTCTTTGTTAGGAACAGCCCTCTGTAGTATCCGTTTAGTGTGCAAGCTAGTTATTTACTTCACCCCAAATAAAAACAAGACACCTTAGCGAGGCTCGAACAAGTGCACGTCGGACTATGAAACATGTACCTTAACTATAGTACATATAGGATCTCATTTAAATGACATTTTCCCAACTTTCTAACGTCAACAGGTGTCGCCACGAGCATGTCTGTCCACAGCTGTGTCGTTCCCGAGCGCGATTGATCGATTCAGTTGCTCTCGTTCTTGCACTTAGTATTATATGCTCCTTTCAACTATTCAATGTCTGTTTTCATTGTATTGTATTGTATGTAAACATTCTGGGTTACTGCTTGTTATTATTCCTACCATGTCGTACAATTAGAGAATGTTTGTTTTGTGTGCGTTATATTTTCTATATGCACGTTTTTGTGGCATGCTCATTAAACATTTTAGTTGTTCATGAGATTCAAAACACGTTTTTGTAAACCCACATTATATGGTTTACAGTCTGCTGCTTTTCCTCGATTGCCAATGTTTTATTATGTCTGCACGTAAAATCCAAATTTGTAAATAAAGTTTGCTCTGGTGGAGAGTTCTTCAAGGAGCCACTTCTAGCTTCGTTTGAGCGTTCATCTTGTAGTCCAGTGTAGAACTCACAGCTGCCTTAGCATATCACATTCTTTTAGACTATCTTCGGCAATCTATGCTGCTTGTCGAACACAAGGATTATGGGGCCCGTTTTAGTCTGTGTAGGTGGATGTTAAATCGGTATTGTCCCGTTCTTACGCAGATCAGCGTCACCTGTTCTGCTCCATCAATGTAGTAACAACTGTCTGTCGTCTGGTCGACTTACCTAATTGCTTCTTCTGCGTTCGCTCTCATTCTCCCGCCACCAAGCCCCGAACAGGGATTTGCAAGAAGCAGGATGTAGTCCGGAGAACGGATTGCGTTGTGTCGCTAGTTTACAGCTTGATTGCGATATTTGCACCTTTCGATCAGACACATCCGTCTTCGGCAGAATCTGCTTGTTGAATCCTCCTTGACCGATGACTGACGATAAATTATGTGACCATTGCGTCATATAATATCTGTAATGCTGTAGCACGCTTCGGCCACTTGTCATTTTTTATGCAAAGTCTGAGCACTGTTTCAGGGCCTACCTTTCCAGTTATGAAGTTCTACTTCAAGCTGTTCTTGGTCGACGTATCTTACAACATATTCCGAGGTTCACGGCATCAAGAGTTCTAGTGATGGCTTTTAGCTCTTTTTTTATGACGTAGCTGATTCAATTCCAAAGCTTTGACGATGTGAGTTTAATCATAGCTGGTCGAGACCAGCGGTTGAACACATACTTTCGCGTGACAAACAAACGCTCTAACAACTCTTCTGTTCCTACACTCATTACATCAAGTAGTTTGATTTGAAAAGCGCCAGTCCGCCTTCTTCCTCATACTATTTTCCCGTCTTCTGTTACATAGTTTCACCAAAAATTGCTTAATGTTTCCCGTTTTTGTTTCACACATTCAAACAACACCTGCTGTCCATTCAACTGTCCCTTCATTCATCCGTCCTTTTTCTTCTTTCATTCTAGACTCAATTTTACGATGTTTAAGAGGTTTAAATTCGTTCCATTAAATTCTTTATCGCTAATATTGGTTTTGTCCCATTGTTCCCTAAGTGTTCATAACTTCATTCATTCATCTATCCACCCACTCCTTCATCCGTCATCCATTGTGCTTTTCTCAATTCTTTGTATTTCTTGTGGGTCTTAGGTAACCGTGACAGACCTTCATCCAAGAGTACAAAAACAACCAAATTCTTTGTGTCAATTCTCTCTTTTTCATTTTTATCTCTTTCTTCACGGAACCGTTTCTTGCCGGTGACCGGATAGTCAGACAGGTTCTCTTGGTGTCCTTTCGTGTCTCTCCCCTCGTGTCGACCCCATCTTCGAGGTTCTTAACATCACAAAGACTCCATTCACAAGTTGGTAATACTACCACTGACTGAAGTAGGTCACCTGACTATTACGCGTCCTGAACAAACCGGCCTCATCCTTGTCGTGGTCTCTTGGTCTGGACTATTACTTTCTCCCACCCTCTGCAATGCTTTCTTCTACTTTCTTTTACTCGTGACCGCGTTCAAGAAAAAGTACTTTTCAGATTTCCAATCTCCTCCCACAATTTTAGTACCCCCGGCAGCTCAAATTAGACCATTTGTCACGATGTTCCGTCACCTTTGCCACTTTTGCCGGTTCATCAACTTCGTTACGGTCATGGACATTTTCGTGTTGTCCACACATCTTCTGGGTCAGTGGTTCCCAAATTGGAGTCAGGAAAGGAACATCTTGTAGTTCAAGAAGAATTTTGCAAGGGTCTACATGAGTCAATTCTAGTTTATTCCTTTTCTTCTTTGTTCGATTTCAATCTCTCGCTACCAAGCCATGAAAAGGGCTCTGCAAGTAGCAGGATGTTGTCGGCAGAACGAAACTCGTTGTGTCGTAGTTTACAGCTTGACTGCGATATTTACACCTTTCAGTCCGACACATTCGACTCAGCGGGCATTTGTTGGTACCTGGTTAGTCTTTTCTCTTCGATCCCTTCTCCTTAGTCAGTCTGCCCTGCTATCAGGATGATCACGTGGAGCCGTAGAAGGGCCTTGCAGCTCTGGTTCGATTAAACTTCCTAGACACCCCAAACTCATTACATTCGTTGTATCTCACATATTAATATATTTTCTTCCTCTTCATAATCCAAATGCAGCGCAAGTTACATCATCAAGACAAAGTCATCTCATGATGTCACCGTCATTGCTTACGATGGGCAACTAACGTATTTTTTATTTTTTTTAGTTGGCTTGTCTTCGTTCGTTCTCACCTGTCGGTCCAACACACCGACTTCAGCAAGCATTTTTTGAGTACCGGGTTAGCATTCCCTCTTCGGTCCTTTCTCCTTAGTCAGTCTGCCCTGCTGCAGCCTGTTATCCAGGATCACCGCGTGGAAGTGTAGAAAGGTCTTGGCAGCTCTGTTTCGCTGGCCCTGACGCTAGCAGTCATCTTGATCCCTGTTTTTAGTTTAACATCACTTTGGTAAGACATTCGATTTTCAACCACAGAACAAAACATTTAGGTTCTATCAGCATGGGTTTACCATCTTAGTGTGATTTTTTTGTTGGTATTATAATTTACCTGCCAGGACATTAGTAGTTCCATTTTTAAATTAACAACTAAACAATCAAATTCTTTTTAATAAAATGAAACATAGAGTGAAAATAACTTTTAAAAAACACTCACGTACACACACAAATCATTTAAACAAAATATGACAACATATACTACAGATATACATAGATATTTAACTTTATTCTGAAATATGCAACGCTTGCCGATTCCATGCGAGCTGCAGAGTGACTGGCAGTAACGACCTCTTCCACGCAGATCTAGGGAAAACTGGTGACAAGAAAAACATAGAATGACAAGCGTATGGTAGAAATAGATGTGGCTTTTCGAATGAGCGACGAAGGATAGGAAGAAGCTTCACTATACATTCACCCATTTCTTCTTTCTCTCTCTCATCTCGTTATCTCCATGAAAGCCTTTCTGTCACTTTCTCCCACTTTCTACCTCTTTCTCTCGCTCACTCTCTCTCTCTCTCTCTCAAACACATATACACTTTCTCCCTCTTACTCTCGATTTCTCTATCTCGCTCTCTCACACACACGTTGTCCCTTACTCGCTCATTAATTGTATTTCATGAATTTCGAACGTGCAAGTGGCTCGTCAGCAAAACATCGCTATTACAATTAAAACGATGGACAGTAGAATCGCAACAACGAAAAAAACAAAAAACAACAACAGCAGCATGCATACAGTAGACCGACAAGTGTTAATACGGTATCGGTACATCACAACATGAAGGCCGCTCGAGAGCAGGTATACGGTAAGTGCCCAAACGAGTCCTCAGGGAAATAGATATTCAGGTCGAAACTTATCTGCTATGCAAATGACATAAAACTCCTGGGCCGTATTATGAATTATGCAAACGATATGCAGTTCGTTGTCTGTTGTGCGATATACGTTCTCTCCGTCCATTCAGCCTCCGTACTTCAATGCACATGCACATGTGTCCCAATTTGCACAGATTAACTTATCTCATTCCTTCTGATTCGCATCGGAGAATAGGATTGCATTGGTTAGGTATAGGTTGGATTTTTGTGGTCGTAAATTAAAAATCCTTGACTACACACTACATTGCGACGGCAGGCTACGTGGACTTTACACCCCAGCCTCAATGAACGCTATGGCGAGCCCTAGTAATGCGAATACACGTCGCAATCAAATTAGTAATTTCAGATTAGTAATTTCGCCTCATCATTCGCTCCTTCGCTCAAGACTTGGCAAAATATGGTTATATTATTGTTCGGTTTTGTTCTGAAAGTGTCCCATCCATCTCGACCTTCTATCCTCAATATCCTGTGTGTTATATGTCACATCTGCATTTATATGTTTCACGCCACTTTCAGCCACCGACAGAGCCATATTGGTTATATCACGACGTGAAGTCGAAGATGTGGTACAGTGAATCATTTGACATAAGCCAGAGACTCATAGCTGGCTGCTTGCATCAGGGTCAGCGAACCATAGTTGACCAAGACCAAGTGGCGGTCCTGGAAACAGGTTGCACTAGTGTTGCATGGCTAGGAGAGTATGGGTCACAGAAGAAGAGAAAATTACAAAATTTGCCCTGTAGAAATCAATTGTGTCGGGACAAAAGGCGCAAATATTGCAGCCTCGCTGTAAACTACAACACATCGTAAAGTCTTTTTAGGACAAAAACAAAAAAATGCTTCTAAGAAACACAAATCGCGAAAAGGCTGGATAGAGGTGAACAAGGCGGAACTAACATAAGTAGGCCCATTTCTTTGTTGACACCCACATAATATCTGATAAGAGATGCACTTATGAAATGAAGAACAGAATATCCCTGACAAAATCAGTCTTCCAAAGCATGAGGGAATCGTGCGCAACAAAACTCTTATCACTGGAAATAAGGAAGAGAGTTAATGGATGCTACATGGAGCCAGTACAGACATATGGCAAGCAAACAAGCACACGAAACATTTAAGGCAACAGAATGGGGTTTAAAGGAGAATGTTGAAAACTCCATGAACTGGAAAGAAAGCTAAAAACGTGGTTCTCGAAGATGTACGGACATAAAAATAGCTTATGGCAAAAATCAGCACAAGGAAGTCGCCCTTTTGCGGGCATGTCATGAGAATAGGCAGGTTGTAACACGGTGACAATGGATAGAATCGATGGGAAGAGAGACAGAAGAAGACGGAGAGAGAATTATTGGTCAACTTGAAGGAATGGCAAGGAAGACGATCAACGGCGGAAACTGATAAACTACACACGCCATAAGAGGAAGTGGAGAGCGATGATCCCCAACGTCAACCAGCAGGGCACATGATTATGATGATGTAAACACACTATGGCGGCGTCTAGTCCTGCTCCATTTGTTCGCAATATGTTTTTCTCCTTTCTGATAGAAACCCTGCACCATAGATCATAATGCGCTGTATTGATGGTGGTGTATATACGAAAATTGTTTTCATGATGGTACAATTATCCATGTTTAGCCCTTCATATTGTGCACATTGTATATGCATTGTTAAGAATAATCGCATACGAGACTGTCGTCGGGGATAAAGTGTGAAAGACTTCATTGTACTAAGCCTTAATTTTTTTCTGAACTGAGTGACCAGTTGCGTTCTGACCGTCTTCCCTAAATGCAACTCAGGTACTTCCGTATTTCTTTGATTCTAAGACTCACTATTTTCCCGAATTAAACGTCTTTAAAATCAGCGTTCGTTTTACAAAAACCAACATGTTACAATGGCCGTCATCGGAAAATTGTCTGCCGTCAGGTGAACGGGCAGCAGGCGTAATTATTGTTGTTTAGGGCATGGGGTGTTTCCAAACCTTTTACCACTTACGGACAGGTGAAAATATGAAACAACTTTCTCCGACAGGTTAAAATGGGAGAAATCTTTCGCGGACCACTCAGACAGAAACAAAATGAAAACATTATTTATATATTATTTTGTGTAGAATATCACGTTTTTAACTTTAGAGAATGTCACATTTCATTCAAATAAAGTTAGTGCGTTATCTGTTTCTGCTTCTTAGTATTTTGGATCGGGTTTCTGTCGCAGATTTCGAAGTATCCTTGTTTCTTCTAAACCTGAAGCACTCGTACTTGGCGTACATTCGGTGTCATCACTACTTGTCTCCTGACTAATGCTCTTGATTTTAAAGAAGGTAAACAAGGTTTAGCTATTTGATTTTTCTTGTCTTATTAATATAGGAAATTCCTGAATGTACAAGACAATAACACAAGAAATCATTTGCCTTTCGAAATTGCATAACACGGTATTAGTGCAGATAAATTAACCTCTAAAACTTATCTCAATTTATTTCCAATTGACACAATTTTCATTTCGCGGTATTGTTGTTATAATCATTTACCGCAATAAACCTTCACATACTTTGATAAACACAAACGCAAAATATAGATGATCTCTCGTGGTTGAAGAGCACGGACACTTGTGTAGCTGGCGTCATTTAAGTTAACAAATTAGCCAATCAGAGCTTAGATCACCTCTCCGTGGTCAATTGGTTGTTGTTTGCTACGGCCCACAATGAGTAGATCACTTTTTTGTGCACCCTGATAAGGACGTTAAGTGCCAGGCTGCAGTAGCTTTTCTCACATCCCGAGCTTGCTGATGAAGGTGGACCGGGGTCTTCCATGCGGCTGTGTTATGCTTGGCTTCATCTGCGTGTCACGTACTACTAGGGTGATCACGTCGATCCCTTACCCCGTTATCCAGGCTGTCAATGAAAACAGCCCGTTTCCAGGGAGGGCTACTATGAAGTCGATGTGAGAGTCTTGGCCAGTATGTTTTACCTGAGCCTGACTAACATGTCTGATCAGTATATTGTGCCTGACCAGACGTTAGTCTTTCTCCAATAGTCAAGGGGTTAAGAACCAATAACTTGTTCGCAGACCGGCAGGAAAAGTTTGAAGACCGGAACCGGTCCGCGGACTGGCGGTTGGGAAACACTGGTCTAACCCATGCACACATTTGGTAGTGGGACTTCCCGTGTTCGTCTTGTTATCATATTTGTCGCATCATTTAACTGACGTCCACCTTGCTTCCTTTTTGTCATACAAATTCCTGTCAAAAAGATTACACCTCGTATCGGCGCTGACAAGAAAAGTTATTGTGAATGCAGAAGAACATGGAAATAGAGCAGCATGATAAAAATGTGAAATCAGTGAAGCAAATGTTCGTCATCCTAGAAATGACAGTAATTCCATATTTTCGTGCAAAGCTCTCCGTGGCTCGGCGGACGGTATACGGTATTAAGGGATAATGCAGATATCAACGTCTCGATAAATGATTCAGAAGAATCGGACTCTGAATATCAAGTTTGTGCGTGGCTATTATGCGTCTTAGAAATGCAGCTTTTAATTTTTTGTGTTCGTGATACTGCAGGTAATGTACGAGTGTTACAGTCGATCGCGTATTCGAATCGATGAGGAGCGGTATTTACAACTACATAGGTTTGAGTGTATCGATACAAGGGATCAACTCTGGTCTCTTTGTTGTGATAGGCAAGTACTCTAACCGTCCTGTTACTCATTCAGTCACCACCTGTTAGATAGGAACACTGCAATTAATTTTCTAGCAGTCCACAGACGGCAGGGTTTATTTATTTATTTTTTGCGTTCGCCTTATTTCTAACATCCCGGAGGCGGTGTGCGTTGAACTGTGGTTTTTATTTTGCGCCTGTCAGCCCAGTACATCCGACTTCAGCAAGCATTTTATGTAAGGGTCTGCTTCCTCCTGCATTTTTCTAAGGGTTTGCTTCCCCGGGGTAACGGCTGGTGCTTTGATGGGGATCGAACCCAGCACCTTCAGATTGTGACTCATGCCACTTAACCACTAGGCGACGCCGTCCCCCCGGCAGGGTTTGAAATCAGTTGTTGGTCTGGCAGAAACATGCGGTTATGAGAGCAATATTCAACAAACGATGTGCTACATGATGATGAGGGTGGACCCGGAGTGTGTACAACTAGCTGGCTACGGAGACCGTCTTTATTGATGCTCTTAGTTAGTTACTGAAAGAGACTGAATATCATATTGGTCAGATCCATTTGTAAAGTGTCGTTTCTTCAAAACCGATTACAACAAATTTAAGGAACCTTTTGAGACATGATTTTTATTGAGACGAGACATCACCTGAACCATTACAATAATAACCCAAAGGAAATTCAAAAGAGAGGCCGACCAAAGACAACTTAGCAAAGAATCGTGGAAGCCGATATGAACAGTATTAACCAGAGCTTGGACGATGTACTATGGATAACCACAGACTGTAGAAATTGAATTTCTTAAATACCAAATCGGAATTGAAGGCCACTGATCGCTATAAGTCATTCACTAAGGATTTATGAAAAGAATATGACTGGTAGGTTAAAAGTGGGCCTGTTTTGTGCTTACAGCTTGTGACATGGGTATCGAGGCACCTGCCATCTAATATTGTCGATATCCAGGACTAAACTATTGGTAGACGAAGTAGTCAATAAACGCAGAGACAAGCATACTGTAAGCACAAGGAGAACACATCACCTGACAAAACAGTGAAACAATAATCAATCCAGATTCAAACCACGAACCTCCAGGGGAAGAATGCTCCTCGATGCAAGAAGAACTAAGAGGTAACAGCAAAGGTTCTCCCATAGCGCCTACTGCCGTTGGGAATAGTGTTCCACACTTGAATGTACGAGATCGGCGATTATGTGAGCTGGGAAAGGATGGATGAAACAGTTTTGTTTTTATCTCCCCAGGCTTTCCTTACAATAAGATACCATTTACAGCCGAGTAGACTGTAGCGTGTAGACACTCGAGATTGAGCCTGGAACATTTGACCTGCATCTGTTTTCCTTTCTTTCTCTTTTGACTGTGAGATTGTACAGTGTGGCTTAAGTTGCGTCACGCCCATCTCTCTCCATGCTCCGTCTTACGACAAGCTTGGTAGTCTACAGTGTGACTATTTGTGTTCCCTATCTGGGTCCCCGGTAACAGACCAGTGACTTTTGCAACTTTAATTTTATAAACGCTCTTCGATCAAGACAATCACGGAATTTCTACCTGTTTCCTCAAACTCCTAAGCACCTCTGAAAAGCAATTAGCTCTAAAAGGAGCTGTACTGCCGAGCAAACGACAAGGACACCAACATCTGATTTCATCACGCGAAATCGGACTATCCCACTGTCTTAAACAGCCAAACAAAGAGTTAAGCCAGCGGCCATTTCCAGTCACGAGTTGACTAGAAAAAATTGGCTGTTTTCATTAGACGCAGACATATAACTAGTCAGAACTGGCTCTATTTTCAGATTTATGAATTCCAAGAATTCCCTGACCTCATTGATTCTGGAAATAAAGTAGTAATTATTACGATAGGGCAACTGCATAATGCTGCGTCGTGTATCCTAGAGACGGGATTTATGAGATAGGGTAGACAATTTGGTGGCGTCGTCCTACAACAGACCGGGCGCCATATTGACGGATTTTGTATTTGCGGACCGAAACTGCAAGGAGAATCAAATAAACAGTCATTAAATGACTTCCTACCAGTCTTATCCGGGAAGAAATGAGTAATACCATTGTAGCTTGCCAAGCATGTTGTGGAAGACGGATAAAGAGGGTTGTGCATTGGGCTAGCAATCTCAACACATAAAAGATACTTAAAGAATCAATTACTGCCAGCGCGGCTGAATCTGCTTTCACACAGACTTCCTGCTAGGGTACCGTTGGTAGTAGTAGCCACGTGACGGTAAAAGAGAAAAAGAGACAGCAAAGAAGTAAAAGACTTCCTGGTACGCGCAATGAGGTCACCCTTCTCTTATTCTTTCTGAATTCGTACCGTAGTTCTGTTCTCTTCTAGGTATTCACTCAAATCAGTGAATAAGTCAAAAACGTTTCAGCTCCTCGAGGAGCATATGCCTTTAACAATTATAGATCATTACAAAATGTTGATCTGACAATATAATTGAACTTCTGGAGGCTTAAAGTGTCTACAGGATAGTGTAGTCAGCCATATGTCCATGTCTACAGGATAGTGTAGCCAGCCATATATCAATGTCTACAGGATAGTGTAGCGAGCCATATGTCCATGTCTACAGGATAGTGTAGCCAGCGATATGTCCATGTCTACAGGATAGTGTAGCCAGCGATATGTCCATGTCTACAGGATAGTGTAGCCAGCGATATGTCCATGTCTACAGGATAGTGTAGCCAGCGATATGTCCATGTCTACAGGAAAGTGTAGCCAGCCATATGTGCAACTCTCCTCAATCTGGTCTTATGTCATGCCTGGTAAGTTACATTGATGCTTTTCTTTGCTCCACTTACATACACCTGTTACATACTGGTGCCTGTGTGTTATTGTGAAAAACAGGTGAACGTGTCCTCTGATTATGTCAGCTATACAAGAGGAGCTGATTGTCAGCTCAGCTCTTTACAGCCTTTTTGACTGGTAAACTATGTATACATATATTTACATTAACCATTTACAGCTAAACCTAATTTACAAGATGTTAGTTTTAAAGTCCAAGACAAGAACAATCATTTTATTTTGTTCATGATCAACAGAAAAAAGTCAGTAAGACTAAAATTATTATTTTATAAAGTAAATTTAGCTAAATAACAAAATATGGTCAATGTGCGACATTTTACTTAAGATAAATCGTACTGTAAGTGATGCTACTCCAGTTGACTGCAATGAACAGTTTAGATTGTAAAGGGTTAACAAGCACTGCCACATCGCAAGACCATAGAAATACACGAAACCAGCAGTACGACCAAATGACCTTCGCCAGGGACAAAGGACAACACGTATGAAAGCGCCTAACACACTATAACAACAACAATGCACACGGATTGCAGATGTAACAATCTGATTGCAATGTCCTAATCATATATTCGAGATATAACGAAGGTCTATCTTATATGTATGAAGGTTCACTGCAGATGTTTTCAAAATAGCTTACTTAAAAATAATAATGACTTTGCTAGCCTATAGACATGCATTATTTCCTTACTTTGATGTTGGTTTCCTCAGCCGCCTTTGCTGCTAAGCATCAACGTTTCTCTCTTGCGCCAATTATATTGCGTTGGTTTTTGTAAGCAAGTGTTGTTGCAAGATTGCAGCTGTTTGACACTCTTTGACGTAACATTTCCATCGTGCACTGTAACGAGATAATCTTCTGGTGGTAGTTTATCGTGTTCTATATACTTGAGTGGATCGAGCCTCAGTGACAACATCAAAGAAGTTGACCAATGCCTAACTGAGCTTAATGAAACAAACATGACTGTAGACCTTAAAATGCATATAAAAAAAGCTCAATACATACAGAACACTTATTGTCCACGAGCGAAACGTTGGTTAGACAATTATTTTCTACTTCTTCTTCGTTCGTTCTCAATCTCCCACTACCAAACCCTGAAAGGGCTTAAGTAGCAGAATGTAGTCCAGAGAACGGAATGCGTTGTGTCGTAGTTTACAGCTTGGCTGCGGTATTTGCACCTTTCGGTCCAACACATCCGACTTCAGCAAGCATTTTTTTAGTACCGGGTTAGAATTCCTTTTTCGATCCCTTCTCCTTAGCCAGTCTGCCCTGCTGCAGTCTGTTATCCAGGATCACCGCGTGGAGGTGTAGAAGGGTCTTGGCAGCTTTGGTTCGCTGGCCCTGACGCTAGCAGTCAGCTATGGTTCGCTGGCCCTGACGCTAGCAGTCAGCTATGGTTCGCTGGCCCTGACGCTAGCAGTCAGCTATGGGTCGCTGACCACTGCAGCTCATGCGCTGCTCAGCATCTTGATCCCAGACAATTATCTATTTGAAAACGTCACGACGTACATTTACATGGACCAAGAAATTACAATCTCCCTAAAAACAAATGGTGAGATTTCACTTGACAGATCAGCAACAAAAGCGGCTAGGTTCGGTCGAATCAGAGCCATAATTTCAATAGATAGGAAACAACGAGGCTCACACCTCCAGCTATAGTATATGTCTGTCAGGAATGGAACCTACGAAAAGCAGATGAAGAGAAGCTTCCAGATGCTCAAATGGAAAAGGCGCCAAGAGAATTGATAGTCTCTCTACAAAACCGAATTCGCTACATAGAAATTAGGCGCAAAATCATCTTCACTGACCTCCTAGATACGGCATGTAGATGGGAGGGGCATTGGTGGGTATGTCTGAGACCAGATAGACACGGAAAGGGACGGGCTGGTAGCCCTACAAGTTTAAGCGTCCACTCCGACGTCCACCACTGGAATGGAGAGATCGCCTGAGTAAAGCCCGGTCCAACATGATACTTCAAGACAATCTGCTGTATTGAGTTTAAACAATAGTTGGCTACCTGGCATCAGGCACCTGATATGCCTGATTAATACCAGGATTACAGATTACAGATCGAGCCGTTTTATTTTCTGTCGAGCTATGTAATCTGATCCAGATATTGTTCTCACAATATTTATATTTGTGTAAAAACTCGCCTGGTGACATTGATGAATTTTCTCGAGCATTTCATTTAACACTTTGTTGTTTTCCTCTACTGATCCTAAGATAAGGACCTTACGTAATTATGCATCTGTGCTTTCAGATATTAGTTGGACTTAGTTTGCTGTTTTGGGTTGTTCAGCGCTTGATAAATGTCTTTGGAAGCATTGGTACATCTCTCTTTCTGTCGCTTTGCAAATCTGAATTATACGTTTCTCCACGATTATGTATTTTTAGGAGCACCTGATTAGTATGGAGATGGTAGAGTACTCGCTTTTCATGGCAAGGTGCGGGGTTCAACTCACCCAAATTGCAGGATCTGGTAGACAAATATGTGAATGGGTACCTGGCTTACTGTTAGGCAGCGAGGAAGGGAATTGGTTTCTTCACCTCGTACATAGTGTGGATTAGTATACTACAGTCTCTAACATTTCATTCCTGGCCCGCATCTGCTGAAAGATACCTATTACTTTTAGCCACACAAAGAAGACACATCATTTGTGAACCTTCTTCCTTCCTAAAATTCGTGTTTTCATTTCCAATATGCAATTTCTTCCCAATTCCCATATACCTGGAGATACTTAAAGCTGTATCTGTCCAAGGTTACCGCTTTAAAATGTTCTGTCTTTCTTTCCACCAACTAAATACTCCCATTATAATCTCTCATATTGACCGGATACCTTTATACTGTTTTTCATTAATTTTGTGGTAGTTACTTCCTGAAGCTTAATACTGTCTGTGTCAATATTCTCTTGTTTGGATAAAACATTCTTCCCAGGTAAAAAGAATAATAAAAAACAGAATACGAAGAACCCCATCTATATATGGTTACCATGGTTACGTCGCGAAGTCGTTAAGGTAGGAATGAAATTGACAGGTGGATAGGCTGTACAACCTGGGCGTGTATCCAGTGACTTCCTCCAGACCAGTGATTCTCAACATTCTCCACTTGTCGATGCACATGCATTCTACGATTCCTCATAGTCACGATAGCTGAACTAAGTCTGCTGTGTAATATTAAACAGAGGTAAGACTTGAGTCAGTGTTTGGTGGAACATAATGATCTCTCGTCTCTTTGTAATACTAAACAGAGCTAAGACCTAAGTTAGTGTTTGGTGGACCATACTGACCTCTCGTTTCTTGGTAATATTAAACAGAGATAAGACCTAAGTCAGTGTTTGGTGGAACATACTGACCTCTCGTCTCTTTGTAATACTAAACAGAGCTAAGACTTAAGTCAGTGTTTGGTGGAACATACTGACTTCTCGTCTCTTTGTAATACTAAACAGAGCTAAGACCTAAGTCAGTGTTTGGTGGACCATACTGACCTCTCGTCTATTTGTAATACTAAATAGAGCTAAGACTTAAGTCAGTGTTAGGTGGAACATACTGACCTCTCGCCTCTTTGTAATACTAAACAGAGCTAAGACTTAAGTCAGTGTTTGGTGGAACATACTGACCTCTCGCCTCTTTGTAATACTAAACAGAGCTAAGACTTAAGCCAGTGTTTGGTGGAACATACTGACCTCTCGTTCTCGTCACGTTTCTAGAAATGGTTTGTGTTACAATGGTTTGTGTTACAATGGTTTGTGGACAGTCTAGTCCAGTATTTACCAATTGCAGGTCCGCAGAGATTTTCTACAAGTCTTCGAATAAGCTATTACGGCTTAACCCCTTAACTGCATGGATCTTCTGACGTGTCTCTGATGTCCAAAAATGAAATGCAATCATTGTTTCAATTGCACTTAAACAACATTCATTAATTGATTGTTTCAGTATTTGATATCACCGGAAATAAATGTCCCTCTCTCAATTACACAGTTATTAAATTGTTATTGTGGAGGCAGGATATATTTCCAGAGGTGGTAGAAAATATACCAGGTATTGGCCACAAAAACTGCCAGACTGAAAAAGAAAGGAGAGATACTACCCTAAGCTTTATATCGAACAACTACCCAAGCATGGACTGGACCCATGCATACACCGACGGTTCTGTAACAGACACTACACAGAACGGAGGGGCAGGAGCATTCCTGAACCTACCAAATGGCAGAAAAATAACACTGTCATTCGCTACTGGTTAGTACACAAGCAATTTCAGAGCGGAGGCAGAGGCACTGAGGGCGGCAGTGGAAGAAATGGTGACACATAAATAAAATGAAAGCCATATGGTCCTGCTTACAGATGCTCTGGCCGTAGTCACAGCACTAAAAAGCCAGAAAAACACTGAGCTTAATGACTTAAGAGCAGTACTCTGTCAACTATGCCAGCAGTCCGCACCAAAAAGGGTAGTGGTACAGTGGGTCCCATCACACTGCAACATCCAAGGTAACGAGGAGGCAGACAGACTGGCAAAAGAAGGTGCAAGACTACCACAAACAGATACTAGTATGACGTACGAAGAGTCAAAACGGCTTATTAAAGCAAGATACATGACCAAATGGGAAACTGAACATACCGGCTACACCAAAAACGATGCCTACTACCAGTTGAACAGAAGAGAGCAGGTCGTGGTCTTCAGACTTCGCACTGGCCACAATAGACTGAGGTACCACCTATTCAACAAATTGAAGATAGGTGGTACCGACGAATGCCCGTGTGGCACCGGGAAAATGACCGCTGAGCATCTGCTGCAGAACTGCCCGACATACGAGGATCAGAGAGAGCAGATGTGGCCATCACCAGTGGAACCACAAGAGAAGCTCTATGGCAGTGTCGACAGCCTCAGGATGACCGCCGCTTTTTTCGAAAAAATAATGGTTACTGTCTGACTGCGTACGAAGAAGAAGAAGAAGAAGAAGAAGAAGACATTGTTATTCCTCTATTCGGCCACGTATTTGTGTGGGAAGATTTTTTTCTCAGCCTTGTCAGTGATCACAACCATACAAAGAAACCGAATGGAGATGAACGCAGAGCGCGGTCTCT
This sequence comes from Ariolimax columbianus, assembly GCA_036924085.1. Lineage (NCBI taxonomy): Eukaryota > Metazoa > Mollusca > Gastropoda > Stylommatophora > Arionidae > Ariolimax > Ariolimax columbianus. The sequence goes on from JAVGWX010000004.1 coordinate 109,928,563, forward strand.
CAAAAACAACGCTGTTGCATGGTTATCAAATATTTTAGCAAAGAAATGGCAACAGATTGCACACTTTTTTTATTTCAATGTAATATAGCTTTCTAAAAAGTTCAAGACGTTCTATTACTAACATTTTTATTTCTGCCTGAAAGGTCTACCAACAATCTTTATTTTCACCGGGTCGGTGAAAAGTGTTTCTCATTTTTACAGGTCCGTTAAAAAGTGTTTTTTTATTTTCACCGGTCAGTCAAAAGTGTATCTTTTCAGCAGTAAGTGAAACATGTTTCTTATTTTCCCCAGTCTGTGAAAACTCTTTTTCTGTTCTCGCTCATCCGTGACAACTTGTTCCTTCTTATTCTTCTTTTGCGTTCGTTCTAAATCTTCCGCTACCAAGCCCTGATCAAGGCTTTGCAAGTAGCAGGATGTAGTGCGGAGAACGAAATACGTTGTGTCGCTAGTTTACAGCTTGACTGCGATATTTGCACCTTTCAGTCCGACACAGACGTCTTCGACAGAAACTTGTTCCTATTATCACAGATCCGTAAAAACTTGTTTATATTCTCACCGGTCGTGAAAACTTGTTCCTATTCTCACAAGTTCGTGAAAACTTGTTTCTATTCTCATCGGTCCATGAAAACTTGTTTCTATTCTCACCGGTCCGCAGGTGTAAATAGGTTTGGAAACGCTGGTCTAGCCTGCGAGGTGGGAATCGACACTGTGACCACCATAAAGGTGAACTTACTTGTAATCCTTGGATTGCACTGCAGCCAAGAAGACACATTTATAATAGGTGTCACTGAATCCTGCTACTAAAATAACGTTATCAATAGTTGAAAACTCATTACGGGCAGCTCCAATAACATTGCAATACTGAAAATAGTAATATGATACATTCAATAATTATACATTCTCTGTTATTGTATAAGTATTTGAATAACCAAATTTGCGAGACAGTTGCGTTCAGAGTTGTCTGTGCACTAGTGCCAGTGAGCGGCGTGGGGAGCTTAAGTAGCCTTCTTATCGCTAAATGCATTTCTTACGTCATGAATAAAAATCGTTATACATAAAAACACCATAATCGTACATAATATCACCAAAATCATTCATAAAATCGCCGCAGTCATACATAAAATCACCATTATCGCACATAAAATCGCCGTAATCGCACATAAAGAAAGCAATAGTAATACATGAGATCACCGTAGTCATTCTTCTTCTTCTTCTTCTTCTTCTTCTTCTTCAGTCAGACAGTAACCATTATTTTTTCGAAAAAAGCGGCGGTCCATCCTGAGGCTGTCGCCATTGCCATAGAGCTTGTCTTGTAGTTCCGCTGGTGATGGCCACATCTGCTCTCTCTGATCCTCGTATGTCGGGCAGTTCTGCAGCAGATGCTCAGCGGTCATTTTCCCGGTACCACACGGGCATTCGTCCGTACCACCTATCTTCAATTTGTTGTTAGGTGGTACCTCAATCTATTGTGGCCAGTGCGAAGTCTGAAGACAACGACCTGCTCTCTTCTGTTCAACTGGTAATAGGCATCGTTTTTGGTGTAGCCGGTATGTTCAGTTTCCCATTTGGTCATGTATCTGGCTTTAATAAGCCGTTTTGACTCTTCGTACGTCATACTAGTATCTGTTTGTGGTAGTCTTGCACCTTCTTTTGCCAGTCTGTCTGCCTCCTCGTTGCCTTGGATGTTGCAGTGTGATGGGACCCACTGTACCACTGCCCTTTTTGGTGCGGACTGCTGGCATAGTTGACAGAGTACTGCTCTTAAGTCATTAAGCTCAGTGTTTTTCTGGCTTTTTAGTGCTGTGACTACGGCCAGAGCATCTGTACGCAGGACTGTATGGCTTTCATTTTCTTTATGTGTCACCATTTATTCCACTGCCGCCCTCGGTGCCTCTGCCTCCGCTCTGAAATTGCTTGTGTACTTACCAGTAGCGAATGACAGTTATTTTTCTGCCATTTGGTAGGTTCAGGAATGCTCCTGCCCCTCCGTTCTGTGTAGTGTTTGTTACAGAACCGTCGGTGTATGCATGGGTCCAGTCCATGCTTGGGTAGTTTTTCGATATAAAGCGTAGGGTAGTAGCTCTCCTTTCTTTCTCAGTCTGGCAGTTTTTGTTGCCAATACCTGGTATATTTTCTACCACCTCGGAGTTTCTCTGACTGCAGCTGGGCTCTGCAGTCTCTTCTATCGGCCATGGATTGCAGTTTTGTAATCTTTTCAAGTTCTACAATTGGCGTTGACTTCATGCCTCCTGTTATAACTCTCATGGCTTGGTTTTGGAGTTTGCTAACTTTATCAAAGTTCGCCTTTGCTGCTGTTGTCCAGGCCGCCATGCCATACTCGAGAACTGGTCTCACTCTCGCAATCATCATATATACAATCATTGTCATAATTCATAAAATTACCAACCTCATACATCAAATCCTTATCATCATACATAGAAGCACCGTCATCATGCATGCATCGTTCATAGAGTCAGCATACATGAAATCATCACATATGCAATTATGATGAAGATACCTATAAATTATGGCACATCAAATCTTCATTCATAAAATCACTTTCGTCACAAACGAGGCGTGTTCAATGAAACCGGATCTAACTGCACTTAGTGAACATACGTACGATGCGCATGATGACGTCACTTCTGGTGTACATAGCAGATACCAACCGTCAAGTTTGCAAAATGTCATTATACTCCGACTCATAGTTTCCTCAGCAGACCGTTGAAAATATGATGGATGTGAAACGGAATCCCTACAGAGTTGATCAGCGAGCAGTGATTCGGTTTCTAACAGCTGAAGGATGTCGACCGAGGCGTGTTCACCTAACACCATACTCATAAGAAATAAAATCATCCTTCTCTTCGTATCCCAGCACGTGGCTTAAATTCCATCCCATGCGTTCTTCCTTATGGTGGTTGGCTAGCAGCCGAGGTAGCCATTGTTAACACACCTTCCGATACTTCAGTTTCTTGCTAACCACCATTTGCGACTCTGCTATCTTCTGACGCAACAATATGCGCCTGACCTGGCCTCGGAAGATCTTTCATTTACTCACGTCTATCTTTAAACATCGTTGACCAGTTCTTCCCAGTTATCTTCGACACTATAGGCTGCCTGCATTGTTGGATGATTGCCAACCGGTAGAAACCGAATAACCGCTCGCTGATCAACTCTGGACGGATTCCGTATCACACCCGCCATGTTTTCAACTGTTTGCTGAGAAAACTATGAGTCGGATGATAATTACATTTTGCAAACTTGACAGTTGAAAAGTGCTGTATACACAAGATATGACGTCATCATGCGCATTGTACGTATGTTCACTTCGTGCAGTTAGGTCCGGTTTCATTTAAATACCCCTCGTATAAAATTAATCATTCACGATGTTTCGCTGCGCACTGTGAAAAAAATGGCGCCACAGACAAGAATAACTGACACTGTTTGGGATCCATTGCTCGAGACTATAGCTACTGACCCAGATGGAATAAGTGATGGATAATTTAACATTTTGAGCAAATTATTATGATAAACAACAAGTAAGAATTCTATCTCATTTTGTTCTTGATCGGTTTGATGAAGGCCATTAGGATGTTTATTAAGACACAAAAGTGGAAATATAAAAGAAGAGACCCTCCCAACAGGAAAGTTGTCCACAAACCTCAGAGCAGAATCGATGGCCCTCCTGCGAGCACTCAGAATACTTCAAACAGAAAGGCAACCTCCAACAAAAATAGCTGTATTCACTGATTGCAGAGTACTATTAGAGGCAATTCAAAAAACAAACAACGAACCACTGTTATCAGAGATCAGAGGAGAACTGGGAAAACTCCAGAGATCCTCAACAATAGCGCTCCAGTGGCAACCCTCCCACTGCGGAATCACGGGAAACGAGAGAGCTGATGCTCTGGCACAAGATGGCAGCAAAAAGGCACAATTTAATCAGCGAGTAACATTCAGAGAAATCAAGAACATCATCAGAAATCAGTATATACACCAATGGAGAGAAGACAGAAACATAAGCAGTACACCAGACCCAATTCACTATCTCAAAAGAAATCAACAAACTACCTTATTTCGCCTGAGAACTGGACACTGCAGACTACTAGAACATCTATACCGACTGAAGATCTCACACACTGATTAGTGCCCATGTAGAACAGGATGCCAGAACCCTGAGCATATTCTACAAGAATGCCCAATCTATGGGAAAATGAGATGCCAGAAGGGTGCGGAGCTGAGACAAAAGCTGTGGGGCAGCCGCTCCGACCTGGTGAAGACTACAGACTTCATCATGGCGACTGGCCTGCAGATATAGCTTGACTAAAAGACCCTGAACGCAAAGAAGAAGGGAGGATATTTCTTGAAATGAAAAGGTCACAACTGATGATGTCGGCTTGACTTATTGCAAAAGATGTACATGTCTGTTTTCGGATTCCCGTGAATTGTGAAAACACTAGCAGGGGTATCCGACATTGCTAGAGATAGCTGTTAATTGTTATACATATCCCCCCCCCCCCAATCGCCCCTCTTCCTCATGTTCCAAATGCACTCCTCCGCCATTCAACCTGCCCTTCTGGTTTCCCTCCACCAGTTCTTCCCCAACAGCGAATCCGCAAACAATCTATACATTTTACCTCCCCCCACCCCCACCCCACCCCGTGTTTCAATCCGCTCAGTCACTTTGCCCATCTCTCCTTCTGCATTCAACCCGTCAATCTCTTGTGTCCCACATGAACCACCAACCACTCCCGTAACAGAGCCTCATAATCCGTAAATCTCCCTCCGCCCGCTTCTCATCACCTCTCAACCCGCTCACTCCCCTCACCATATTCTTGCACACCACACTTTGAATTGGGTCATTGGGTCACAGTTCACATTTCTTAAATATGGCTTTGTTAATAGTTAGAAAATGTGTAGGATGTCCCAAGTGTAGGCATCTGTCTCCTGCGTCAAGAAGACAAGTGTGGGGTATCCAAAAGTCATGCAGCAAGTAATACCCAGAGGGTTGCAAAAGCAACAAACAAATTTAATGGGTGCTCAAGATCACTCTCTCCGTTTATCTGTTTGGAATATGTTGTCAGTCGATGAGTCTGAGAGTGACTGTCGAGCCCGACGTGACTTTGGAAATCCATCGGGTAGTGTAGGCAGGGAAATTAGCGCCATTTGTGAAGGCTTCACTTCAGGGGATTTTGTAACATTTCTCCATTGTTCAGCTGCTGTTTTCTACATTGGGCAGGGAATACGCGCCATTTGTGAAGGCTTCACTTCACGGGATTTTGTAGCATTTCTTTAATTGTTCAGCTGCTGTTTTCTACATCGGGCAGTGTGGGCAGGGAATATGCGCCATTTGTGAAGGCTTCACTTCACGGGGTTTTGTAGCATTTCTCCATTGCTCAGCTGCTGTTTTCGTGAATGCCTCGCATTTCGCCTTCGCCAAGAGATGTGCGCTAATCTGATTGGTCTTACACATCAGTTATTAAGTTTCGGGCATTATTCCAAAGGTTTCTAGTAAAGCATTAATCGTGTATTTGAAGCGCATATTTTGAAAACCAATGGAGCGTTTACACTTCTGCGTATAACCATAAAATAGTATTTTTGACAGCCCATAGGCTGGCATGTGGACTATATGACATACCCAGCGGATCTGTGACTGCACCAGAATTGTGTTAATACTAAGATTACCAGCTCTTCCAAGAACGGCGATATTTGGGACTCTGTCGTGCCATTTTTCGTCTTCTTCTTCGTTCGTTCTCAATCTCCCACTACCAAACCCGGAAATGGCTTAAGTAGCAGAATGTAGTCTAGAGAACAGAATGCGTTGTGTCATTGTTTACAGCTTGGCTTCGATATTTGCACCTTTCGGTCCAACACATGTGACTTCAGCAAGGATTTTTTTAGTACCGTGTTAGCATTCCCTCTTCGATCCCTTCTCCTTAGCCAGTCTGCCCTACTGCAGCCTGTTATCCAGGATCACCACGTGGAGGTGTAGAATGGTCTTGGCAGCTATGGTTCGCTGGCCCTGACGCTAGCAGTCAGCTATGGGTCGCTGACCACTGCAGCTCATGCGCTGCTGAGCATCTTGATCCCTGTCGTGCCATTTGATCTTCAATATCCTTCTGATGCAGACTGTCGACTTGGTTCAACTTATTTACCTGACACATGCACACAGTCCGAGTTTCACAACCCCACAGCAGCACCGGAAACAGAACAGCTCTGTAAACCTTCAGCTTCGTCACCAGATTAGCACCACTTCGATTCAAAAGATGTGTGTATAGTCTACCAAAATGAGCTGCTGGCTTTGGAGATCCTGTCGTTTACCTCATCATAAGTGCCGACGTTCTGTGATTGTGTGATTAGAATGTGCATCAATCTGTTCACAAATTTCAGTTTGCCACCACTGATCTTGATAATAAGCTACAACTATTGCCAAGATCTGGTTAATGCATGATTTTATGTTCGTCTATAGCTGCAAAGACCTATCCTGGCGCCATTGGCACTACAGCAGATGGAAAACATAGGACTGGCTTTAGTAATTGAGAAGTTGCACAATCTGTGCTTTCTCACACTACGGATTAGGGATTATCTTCCTATCAGCGATAGCCATTGTAGCGTTTCTTCTTTCATATTGACCGATTGCCTGTTCTGAGCTCCCTGTACAGCGGATACTTTGGGATGCATCTGGGAGAAGTATGGAAGACGTAGACAGAGTTGGAGTGGAAGGCACAGGACAGGAGAATTTGGTGTGAATTTGTTGAAAACGATTGTATGAGGTTTTAGCTTCTAGGGAGGTGCAATTGCCTTCCTCCCTGCATTGCCCACATTTACCGTGATCATGTACAAACTATAGCCAATCGTGACTACAACACTCGGCCTCAGAATAGAGCTAACGAAGGGGAGGGGAAGTGAATATTTATTGTTATTCTTCTTCTTGTAGTCTCAGCTTTGATCGTACACTCTTCCTCTTGTAGTCTCAGCTTTGATCGTACACTCTCCTTCTTGTAGTCTCAGCTTTGATCGTACATTCTCCTTCTTGTGGTCTCAGCTTTGATGATACACTCTTCCTCTTGTAGTCTCAGCTTTGATCGTACACTCTCCTTCTTGTAGTCTCAGCTTTGATCGTACATTCTCCTTCTTGTGGTCTCAGCTTTGATGGTACACTCTTCCTCTTGTAGTCTCAGCTTTGATCGTACATTCTCCTTCTTGTGGTCTCAGCTTTGATGGTACACTCTTCCTCTTGTAGTCTCAGCTTTGATCGTACACTCTCCTTCTTGTAGTCTCAGCTTTGATCGTACATTCTCCTTCTTGTGGTCTCAGCTTTGATGGTACACTCTTCCTCTTGTAGTCTCAGCTTTGATCGTACACTCTCCTTCTTGTAGTCTCAGCTTTGATCGTACATTCTCCTTCTTGTGGTCTCAGCTTTGATGGTACACTCTTCCTCTTGTAGTCTCAGCTTTGATCGTACACTCTCCTTCTTGTAGTCTCAGCTTTGATCTACATTCTCCTTCTTGTGGTCTCAGCTTTGATGGTACACTCTTCCTCTTGTAGTCTCAGCTTTGATCGTACACTCTCCTTCTTGTAGTCTCAGCTTTGATCGTACATTCTCCTTCTTGTGGTCTCAGCTTTGATGGTACACTCTTCCTCTTGTAGTCTCAGCTTTGATCGTACATTCTCCTTCTTGTGGTCGCAGCTTTGATCGTACATTCTCCTTCTTGTAGTCTCAGCTTTGATCGTACATTCTCCTTCTTTTGGTCGCAGCTTTGATCGTACACTCTCCTTCTTGTGGTCGCAGCTTTGATCGTACACTCTTCCTCTTGTAGTCTCAGCTTTGATCGTACACTCTCCTTCTTGTAGTCTCAGCTTTGATGGTGCACTCTTCCTCTTGTAGTCGCAGCTTTGATGGTACACGAGACAAACCTCCACGCAAAGCTATTTTGGAGTTTTCAAGAACTCTTCACTACACCAGCCTTTATTAAGAGAAATAGACTTCACGTCTAGACATTATTTTTTTTTAAACATTGGATTGGCAACATGCAACTTGATGATAACTTTAGGCAGCAGATCCTAGATGTCACGTGCATGAGTGCATCTCAGATTCGGGACTTAGTTCATGCACACAGAGTATCCAATCAAAGCTGTTGTGCGATTGTTTTGGGATTTTTGTGGATGTGGGGTGCGGAGTTGGGAGGAGGGAAGGCAAGGAATTTCTGCCAAGGATATTCCTGAGGATTTGCTCTCTGTGTACGAAAAGAAGAAATTGCTCTCTGTGTACGATAAGAAGAAATTACTCGCAGTGTACGGTAAGAAGAAATTGCTCGCTGTGTACGATAAGAAGAAATTGCTCGCTGTGTACGGTAAGAAGAAACTGTTCCTTGTCTACGAGGAGAAGAAATTCCTCGTTGTGTGCGATCAGAAGAAATTGCTGGCTGTGTATAGTAAGAAAAAAATTGCTCCTTGTGTACGACGAGAAGCGTTGGTCCAGGTACAGCGGTGCATCACTGGGTCGAATTATTTTTCTCAAGGACGCTTACAAATTGTTGTTGAAGCCAGATCTAGTCGTCTTGTCCAGACTGCAACAGAAGCATATGTGTGTCAGGTGGAGTGGTGAGGGATAGGGGTTGGGCTGAGATGATTAGAGCTGGCAGGCAAGTATCAATAGACAATTTAACAACTGCAATAGTGTGTTCGCATTGTTTAGCATACAGCATAATGACTAAGAGGTTTAACGTGAAATGCAAATATGGCCGAGACAGCAGACCAAGGACTTCTATGCTGCAGATGTGAGTGCACTAATAACGTGATGGGATAGAAGTGTCAATGTTGGGGGAAATGTTTATAATATTCGTGCAGTAATAAATAGTTGTTTTCGAATTTCACATCTTAGTTGTTTTTTTTTCTTCAAAATAACTGATTGTTAAATATTTACTGGCGCCCTCGTGTGTCGTTAAGGCGCCTAACGGCTTTATCTGTTGTTCATTTACTGGCGCCCTCGTATGTCGTACAAGGCACCTAGCGGCTTTCTCTCTTGTTAATTTACTGGCGCCGTAGTATGTCGTACAAGGCACCTAACGGCTTTCTCTCTTGTTCATTTACTGGCGGCCTCGTATGTCGTACAAGGCACATAACGGCTTTCTCTCTTGTTCATTTACTGGCGGCCTCGTATGTCGTATAAGGCACCTAACGGCTTTATCTGTTGTTCAGGCAATTTAGAATTTATCATCGCGTTTGCTCAGCTTCATATTCACATACACACCCCACAATAACGACAGTATTATGCTGGGCCACCGCCGTATGCTGGAAATCGCCAAAGATAAAATCACTGCCATTTTATTCGATCAGTGTCAATGCGTAAAAAAGTATAAAAACATGCTTACAGTATCATTTATTAAATGCGATATAGCGATAGACGAAACGAAACTGTATTTTTTTTTTTAAATGAATTTTACATTGCTTGCTTACCTTAAAAATGTTTCTAACTTTTTGAAAATGAAGTTTATTATTTAAGGATGGTTCAAGGAGATAGAGGACATTGATTATCTCTGTAACGAATCGTGTTCGTTTTGATAGTGGATAGTTGGATGAAGAAGCGCTTATTAGAGCTAGATACATGACCAAATGGGAAACCGAACATGGGCTACACAAAAAACGATGTCTATTACCAGTTGAACAGAAGAGAGCAGGTCGTGGTCTTCAGACTTCGCACTGGCCACAATAGACTGAGGTACCACCTATTCAACAAATTGAAGATAGGTGGCACTGACGAATGCCCGTGTGGTACCGGGAAAATGACCGCTGAGCATTTGCTGCAAAACGGCCCGACACACCAGGATCAGAGAGAGCAGATGTGGCCATCACCAGTGGCAACACTAGACAGGCTCTATGGCAGTGTCGACAGCCTCAGGATGACCTCTGCTTTTTTCGAAAAAATAATGGTTGCTGTCTGACTGCGTACGATGCAGAAGAAGGATGAAGAAGCCAGCACTGGCATTTGTCCTGATATTGAAGGCTATTAAAAACTAGGCCCACACACTGCAAAAGGTTACAGTGATGGTGACCCTTTGTTTAAAGAACGAAAACAATGAAGCCTCCTTCGTGGATAGACGATATTTTATCAAACAATTTCTGTGTAGCATTTGATCCTCTTGAATACGCTTTTGCTTACTTGAGAACTTCTTTCGAAATTCGAGTAAATCATCTCATTTCATGGCAGTCCATTTTCAATTTGTAGATACGCTCTTTAAATTCTTTTGTTTTGAAGACATTTCCCATAAGGTAACTGGCTCATCGTCAGAAGTAGTAGACTACAGTTCAAGCTGCAAACATTTTTTGTTCAACTGGCATAAAGAAATCTTCATCTGATGAAGGCTGATCATGAGATGCAATTATATCAGTAACTTGACTTCCAATTTCTAGGCTAAGGGAAAGAACACCGTATAGGGAAGCGCCGTCAATCGAACGCTGTACACTGAAGCGCCCTAGGTTGCGGTACCAAAAGCGGGTATGAGAAGCTGACTATCAGGAAAGACACCTATCGTAGGAGAGACAATTCTATAAACAAACTCATGCCTCGCAGGTAGGTTGGGGACAGAAAAGGACGATGGGCGCAGCTCTAAACAACAAACGCATGCTGAAGACTGATGCACCGGTCCCCGGCGCAGTACACTTTTCTGCGCAACCAGCCCTAACAGTCACAGGCTTGAATTTGTTATTGCATTTGATATTATATGTGATGGTGAACAAGGAATGGTACACAAAGGCCCTGCTTATTTAATGATGAACTCGGACGGATACACAGAAACATTGCTCAGCTCCAGGATATTGTGTTGTTTTTTTTGTGGTTTTAAAAAAAAATTGGGGGGGGGGGCGGCGGTGACAGGGGGGAAAGAAAGAGAGTGAGGGGGAATGAGAGGGGGAAAAAGAGCTTGGGGGGGGGGGCGGGGTGGTAGGAATAAAAGACATCGCTTTGAAGAAATATTCCGCACGACAATACATGCATGAGAAATGTGAATAAGTCGTTCGTTTCACCTTGTACCAGAGCACACAGAGAATATCTCCTCATTCCGTCACTGACCTCAAACCTGTCCCCCACCTCCTGCTAACTCCCAGCGCGTAATAGCTCTTTGTGTCCAATTGCTTTTTATGTAGTGTAGTGTAGTGCTACTACCTTTCCACGTCTTTCACAATAAGAAGACACACCCCCATGTTCCTATCCTTTACCCTTCCCCAATTACTCTAACGTAGACATATCACGTGACCTCCCGATTACTGAGCTCTGTTATCTACAAGAGCAGAGAACATCGTGGGTTGAGATTTGTGTCTTGAGCTAGCTCAGCTCATTTGGGTCAAGACTTTTTAATGTCTAGAGACGTTTAGAGTTTTCGACACTCTATAGTTGATCGTTTTCTGAACGTTTCAAATGGTGTTTGTAAGATGTGATGTTCAAACTTATTGCTTGTATTTATTCATGTACATACATACATCCGTAGATACAGACATACATACATTACACACACGCATTCACACATACGCACATGCATATGAATATACACAGACACACACACACAGAGACACGCACAGAGAAACATACATATAGACACAGAGAGACGCACGCACACACACACACACACACAGAAGCTATCACACAGACGTACACACACGCAGAGACGCACGCATATATATATATATATATATATATATATATATATGCATGCATGTATGCTTGCTTGCCTGTCTGCCTTCCTTCATACTTACCTACTTACGTACGTACATATGTATGTACACAAATAAGTTGTATAGGTTGGATCGATTATTCATCGTCACCTTGGCCCTCGGTATTAGCGAACAACTGCATTCACAACCATCTGTTCTTTCATACGTACGTGCATAGCCGGAAACACACATATCCCCACACCAACGTGCACACATATCCCCACAACAACGCACGCACACATATATCCCAACACCAGCCCACACACACATCCAAACATATACCAACACCAGCCCACACACACATCCAAACATATACCAACACCAGCCCACACATACATCCACACACATCCCCACACCAACTCACATCCACACATATCCCCACACCAGCCCACACCAACGCACACACACGTGCACACATATCCCCACAACAACGCACGCACACATATATTCCAACACCAGCCCACACACACATCCAAACATATACCAACACCAGCCCACACACACATCCACACATATCCCCACACCAACGGACACACTCTCACACATATAAATGATTATATTATTTACAACTTTTAACATCTATAATATACATGAAAAGTATGTGAAACTTTCTAAATCTAGATTACAGATAACGGTTTCCCAAATATAGGCACATAGATTTCGCTGTTCGTCAAAAGCTAGATTAGAGTTTTCAAAGTTGTACGTAGCTGAGAGCAAAATGTGCTTTCTAAATTTATGTCAAAAGACTTCCGAGCTTTCCAAATTTATATAACAGTATTTCGTTCTTTCCTAATCCAATTGATAGATATCGATTATTTCAAAATTTAGTGACTCTAGATCGCTCGGCTTGGAAGCCAGTCCACAAACTACTGTGATTCTACCGCTTATCTTTTTTTTTAAACAAACCTGGTTTACAATTTTCGGGACTTTCCAAATCTATACTCTGAGCCTTCGGAACTTTCCAAATCAAGCGGGTAACTGTGTGTACTTTCCCAATCTATATTGTCTGTATTTTTTTTTAAAGAATCGTAATTATAGGTTTTACAACTTACAAATCTAATTTAGAGAACAATTGAACAAAACTCGTGCAAATATATACACATGAATATTCAAATACAAAGTTAGAGAAAACATGTGAAATGAAAGGGGAAAGCAATGTACAACAAGAGAACAAATAAATTATCACGTAAAGAGAGATTGAAATACAAATACACTTTAGGACGAACGCAAATAAGTTGTACAGATTGGAGTCGTGTGTAGCATATCATTTATCTTGGCCTTGGCCCTTGGTACTAGCGACCAACTCCATTCACAACCATCTGTCCTTTCAGCGTTTCAAATATCAGTGAACTTCTCTCGCATTATAATGTCAGGTCTGTTTGCAGACAAAGCTGCTATACAGGGTTCAGACTTCACGCGTTAGAGGCATCACCTCGCGTGTAGGCATGACGTAGCAATACCCTTCCCATGCACTCAAAGTTGGCCTTGACCTGACATTGTTACGAGCAGCGTAAGGCGTAACGAACAGGTTTGAAAGAGATTGTCAAATATTAATGGCTTGGAAAGAGGGACCACTTTGTTCCGCTAGAGTGCTTGTTTGAAGGAAACCCTGCTGTGGAATCATGGCCTGACCTCTTTATGCTGTGCCCATCCCGGTCAGGTCAGTCTGCGTTGGACGCTGATCCCAGTTGTTTGCCAAGTCCAAGGGTGTAATACCAACTGCGACCTGTCTAAAAGTGGGGGGAGGGGGAAAGAGGGTATGTACATCCCTGTAGCAGATACAACCCGATTGGATTCCAGGGTCTTTTACCTGAGATGGAAGAACAGGTCACTGGACACCATATATAAAGACAACAAATAAAGATCAATTGTAACTGTTATCACTGTTATACCTTTCACTACGTTGCATTTTCACTTTTTTTTCAAATATAAATGATGATGATTTTGAAAAAAAAAAGAAAAAAAAAGGTCTCTTATCAACTTTGGAAAAAAAAGAAGAAGAAAAAAAGTGCTGTGTCTAAAATAAATATACCCACTCCTCAAAAATGGTCCCAAGAATTGAAAGTTGTGATTCTAAGTCTGAACCACCGGAGCAGGACAGTGTACACAAAGGAAATGAAGAAAAAGGAAAAATAGAAACCACCGATCTACTAGGAACAACAAGATGATCAACAAATGACATGAAACACTTTTGCATCATTGAAACACTATGTTAGGTACACACAGGTACACATATGCACCCAAACACTGGGTTATACGACTTATTCTCCCCAAATTGACTACGGTCTGGTGTGGAATAGGCGTGCCTCCGTCAGTAGAAACTAGTGAGGCAAACATTTAGAGTAAAAGAAAAATGCAAAGAGATGAGAGTCTCATATATCTCCTTCTTACCTCACACTGTTTCATTTAACTCTGTCGAACAATCATGCTATAACACAACTTTCACACACGCCCTCAGTGTGTCAGTCGAACAATCATGCTATAACACAACTTTCACACACGCCCCCAGTGGTAGGCCCTTTCGCTTCATTTTGGTTGGGTTGACCTCTGAGAGCGCCCAAACTACCATATGTACATACAGATGCACACATGTATCCAAGAACTGATTAACACGTCCTGAAATCACATGAAAGGCTGTGGCCCAGGGTGGAAATGGTGTGCATCTGCCAGTAGAATACAGCGAAGCAAACACTTTAACGGAAACAAAAATTGCAAAGAAAACGTGTAAGACATATGAGAGTACTTGTCCCTTAATTCACCCCAAATAATTATTAATATCTATTTTTAGCATATGATGTATATTTTTGGCACCGGATTCTGGGGTAGTGACATCACATAATAGTCCACTTACTTTTTAACTGTGGTGGTGTCAAACATCGTACCTGTAACGGGACTGCCAATAAACCTCTTTTTACTGGTTTTTACTTATTTATTTAAAATAAAATGATAACGATCTGTCCTCCTCGTAACTCAAAGTGGAATATCCCGCTACAGTCATTAACTGTAAATACGTATTTTGAGAATCGAGTGAACTCTGTTTGGGGTGAATTAAGGGACGAGTACCAGCATGCGCATTGGCCAATACCGATGATTGCTTTTTAAACGAATATCTGTTCAATCTTGGATATAATCATGGGACATCAATCAATTTTGCTTGAGATGCACTTACTGCAAACACAACCCGATAACCCACCATCACTGTTGCTCTGATATGTCCGTAACTCAAATTGATAACCCACTGCCACTGTTGCTCTAATATGTCCGTAACTCAAATTGATAACCCACTTCCACTGTTGCTCTAATATGTCTGTAACTCAAATTGATAACCCACTGCCACTGTTTCTCTGAAATATCCGCAAAACAACCCGGTAACCCACTGCCACTTTTGCTCTAATATGTCCGTAACTCAAATTGATAACCAACTGCCACTGTTGCTCTAATATGTCCGTAACTCAAATTGATAACCCACTGCCACTGTTGCTCTAATATGTCCGTAACTCAAATTGATAACCCACTTCCACTGTTGCTCTAATATGTCTGTAACTCAAATTGATAACCCACTGCCACTGTTTCTCTGAAATATCCGCAAAACAACCCGGTAACCCACTGCCACTTTTGCTCTAATATGTCCGTAACTCAAATTGATAACCAACTGCCACTGTTGCTCTAATATGTCCGTAACTCAAATTGATAACCCACTGCCACTGTTGCTCTAATATGTCCGTAACTCAAATTGATAACCCACTTCCACTGTTGCTCTAATATGTCTGTAACTCAAATTGATAACCCACTGCCACTGTTTCTCTGAAATATCCGCAAAACAACCCGGTAACCCACTGCCACTTTTGCTCTAATATGTCCGTAACTCAAATTGATAACCAACTGCCACTGTTGCTCTAATATGTCCGTAACTCAAATTGATAACCCACTGCCACTGTTGCTCTAATATGTCCGTAACTCAAATTGATAACCCACTTCCACTGTTTCTCTGAAATATCCGCAAAACAACCCGGGAACAAACTGCCACTGTTGCTCTAATATATCCGCAACACAACCCGATAACCCACTGCCACTGTTGCTCTTATATGCCCGTAACGCTACCTATATCACCAGATCTGCGGTAAGATGCAAACGTTTTTAGTCTAAAATTTACTACTTTTAACAAATGTAAGGCCAATGGTCTCGATGTAATGTGTCCGTCTCCGATGCCGGAGGTCGCGGGCTAGAATCACGGTGGAAACCGCAATTTTTCTCGCCTGGATCTTGTGGTAAAACTTACACTGATACAAGGGTAATGAGATCAGACTACCGTGGCCAGTGACTAGAGCACGTTAAAAATCCATTTGCAAAAATCGAAAAGAATAGGCTTAACGGCCGGACAGAAATAAACAATTTGTTAAAAATCTACCCAAATTAATTGTACTTTCCCACAAGCCTAGTAAGCCACAGGAAGTTTTAAAAGACATATTAGGTATAGCCGAAGCTATTGGTTACCTGGCTACAGACATTCACATGCCTGTTTGAATACCAGGATTCCAAGTTTACAAGTGAGTAAGGCTTGTTAGTTTTTTTTTCAACCACAGACATCGCTCTTTTTTTGTTATATCTGAACGTGATACCATTATGATGATGTGGCAGCCACCTGGAAATTATTAATGAAACGTGATGATAGTTACAATTCCGTAAGCGCCCGTCACAAGAACAAACACATACATGTGGTAGATTGAACTGGTCCGTCCGTCACAAGAGCAAACATATACAGGTGGTAGATTGAACTGGTCCGTCCGTCACAAAAACAAACGTATACAGGTGGTAGATTGAACTAGTCCGTTCGTCACAAAAACAAACGTATACAGGTTTAGTTTAATTTAGTTTAGTCGAAAAATCAGCGTCATTGCACACAATTTGACCTATCAGTACTCTGTTCTTCTCTATATTTTTGGAGAATCTCAGCGCAACGCACCGACGAAGATCCAGTAATAGATTGGGTAGATTGTGAACATAATTTTGATTTTTGCACGGGCATCGGCCGTTAAGCCTACTCTGTTCGATTTCTAAATGCCGAGGGATTTTTAACGTGCGCGACACTGAACACGGGCGTCCGATCTCTACTGCCCAAAGATACAGGAAAATACCAGAAAGGTAATGTGAAAAAATCCACGTCTCCACCGTGATTTGAACCCGCGGCTCCCAGCACCCGAGGCCGACGTCTTACCTCGAGACCACTCAGTCTCCTATAGGTGGTAGATTAAACTAGTCCGGTCTGAAGGAGGTTGTGATCGTTGTAGACGCAACTCGTACTCAGTTTTTCATTCTTGACGATTTTTCCCTGGCAGCATGTCGATGTGGATCTTCTTATATCCATAGGCGTATTGCAGAAAATGAACCTAGGCCAATCTGCATGTAGTGCAATGCTAGGATTCATAGTACGTTCATAGTACGTATCATCGTGTAAATCATCATTAGGTTGACAAGACTGCTGTAACACAGTCTGTTTCAAGGTGCAGTGCACGACGTGGACGTGAGAACTAGCCTTGGGTAGATATTGTATCTGACCCAAACATGGGGGTAATCTTCTTCTTCTTCTTCTTTATCGTACGCAGTCAGACATCAACCTTTATTTTTTCGAAAAAAGCAGCGATCATCCTGAGGCTGTCGACACTGCCATAGAGCGTGTCTAGTGTTGCCACTGGTGATGGCCACATCTGCTCTCTCTGATCCTCGTATGTCGGGCCGTTTTGCAGCAAATGCTCAGCGGTCATTTTCCCGGTACCACACAAGCATTCGTCAGTGCAACCTATCTTCAATTTGTTGAATAGGTGGTACCTAAGTCTATTGTGGCCAGTGCGAAGTCTAAAGACCACGACATGCTCTCTTCTGTTCAACTGGTAATAGGCATCGATTTTTGTGTAGCCAGTATGTTCGGTTTCCCATTTGGCCATGTATCTAGCTCTAATAAGCCGTTTTGACTCTTCGTATGTCATACTAGTATCTGGTTGTGGTAGTCTTGCACCTTCTTTTGCCAGTCTGTCTGCCTCCCCGTTGCCTTTGATGTTGTAGTGGGATGGAACCCACTGTACCACTACCCTTTTTGGTGCAGACTGCTGGCATAGTTGACAGAGTACTGCTCTTAAATCATTAAGTTCATTATTTTTCTGGCTTTTTAGTGCTGTGACTACCGCCAAGGCATCTGTAAGCAGGACTATATGGCTTTAATTCATTTTACCTGTCACCATTTCTTCCACTGCCGCCCTCAGTGCCTCTGCCTCCGCTCTGAAATTGCTTGTGTATTTTCCAGTAGCGAATGACAGTGTTATTTTTCTTCCATTTGGTAGGTTCAGAAATGCTCCTGCCCCTCCGTTTTGTGTTGTGTTTGTTACAGAACCGTAGGTGTATGTATGGGTCCAGTCCATGCTTTGGTAGTTTTTCGTTATGTAGCTCAGGGTAGTATCTCTTCTTTCTTTTTCAGTCTGGCAGTTTTTGTTTCTAATACCTGGTATATTTTCTACCACCTCTGGAAATATATGCTGCCTCCAGGTAGTTTTTCGTACAGTAGGGATGGACTTTGGTGTTGTTAGTGCGTTCATGGGGTCTTCGTGCATCTTTATTTTGGCTATTTCTGCAAAGTTTCTCCGCTTTAGTTTCCCATTTCCGAAATTGTTTAGTCTCTGGTGCATTGGATGATCAGTCAGTCTTCTGAGTTTCTCTGATTGCTGCTGGGCTCATGTCGATGTGGATCTTCTTATATCCATAGACGTATTGCAGAAAATGAACCTAAGCCAACCTGCATGTAGTACAATGCTAGGATTCATAGTACGTTCCTACTGCGAGTATCATCGTGTACATCATCATTAGGTTGACAAGACTGCTGTAACACAGTCTATTTCAAGGTGCAGTGCACGACGTGGACGTGAGAACTAGCCTTGGGTAGATATTGTACCTGACCCCAACACGGGGGTAATGATCACACAGCACATTAAAGTAAACCAAGGGCAAGTATGTCTGTATGTATATGCCATCAGTATATCTGATTGTCGTTATTTTATTTTCTCATCTTTTGCTCCTATCACAACTCGTGCTTATGGATACCCAACTTACAATTACAACCAAGGATGTGATTTACAATGCATGCGTCCTTAACACGTTCCTTTGTGGTAGCGAAACTTTGGCAACAAATGCCAAACAAGAGCAACGAATTATCGTCTTCAATCTATGGCACCTGCGATCCATCTTTGGAATTACTTTGAGTCATTCATTCTCCCAAGCATGTTCGCTTTTCTTAGCAGCCAAGACTAAGATGGCTTGGTCGCGTTCGTCGCATGGGAGATGGTTACATCCTCAAAGATATGCTGCGTTGATAGCTGGCGGATGAAAAAAGTATAATTGACCGACCACAGCTGAGGTTCAAATATTCGAGTAAATGGACCATGAGTGCTCTGGATATTGATCTATCCTGGAAAGACAACCCTGCAGAGCGATCCAAGTGAAGATGACTCTGAAGAGACATCTCAGACATCGGCCGACCACAGCTGGTGTTCAAGGCAATGTGTAAACGGGACATGGACGTACTGTACATTGGTCTGATATCCTGAAAAGACAACGCCACAGACCGATCTAGGCGAATATGTACCATGAAGAGCCACCTCGGGCTAGGTGAAAAGACGCTCGTGCAATACGAAAAAGTGAAACAATAATGCCGCAAGGAAAAAGACAACCAAACACTCTGAAGAGAGTTACCACGCCAAGGCTGCATCTTCCTATAGTCAGTTTTTTAAAGGCTCCATTGTACTAAGCCGCGCAGCCTGTGAGAGGTGGGGTGGCCAGTGCCTTTCCTTGCTGTTTTTTACTTTCCCCAACTCATTCATCAGGTACCCATTTACAGCTGGGTTGAGTGGAGAAGCGGTCCCCGACTATAATCACGACCCGGATTTTGTTTGTCTTCGGACGCGATTCGAACCCTGGCACGCTGTTACCACAAAAAATAGCGATTTGTTCACTATGAACTGAGCTAACGTGTCCCTCCTATATATCTTGTTATTTTCAAATTCTCTGCAGCTCCAATTAGAACTGTATTCGTTCTACCACTTTGTTTTTAACTATCTTCCCCATTTCTCTGTTTGTCGAAATATACTTATTTCATCGATGTTGAAATACGTTCTAGAGGTGATGGCGGGAAACATCCTGTAGGAAATCCTCACACAATGACAGCTTAGCCCAGAACGTAGAAGGCAGAGTTAAGGTTTTGTGCTGCTGGGTAGGCTAAATACCAATGGGGAAACGTCTGGAGACCCTGGTCCGCTGATTATCACCTTCCCAAGGCCTAGTAAGTCACAAGAAAGATATTTTGTTTTTTTTGTTTTGCGTTCGCCTTATTTCTCTAATCCCCAAGGCGGTGTGCATTGCACTGCGTTTTTATTTTGCGCCTGTCGGCCCAGTGCATCCGACTTCAGCATGCATTTTATGTAAGGATCTGCTTCCTCCTGCATTTTCTAAGGGTTTGCTTCCCCGGGGTAACGGCCGGTGCTGAGATGGGGATCGAACCCAGCACCTTATGGTTGTGAGCCGTGTCACATAACCACTAGGCCACGCCGTCCCCTCAACAAGAAAGATATGAACCACACACTTACTATAGTCCGTCTTTTAATTCACAAACAAGGTCCGAAGCACTTTTCTACAAAACTGAATGTCATATAAAAATGATTTTTCGCATACAGCCTTAGAATATCCATGACGTTTGGTAAATATTGTTTTCTTTAAGAAATTTGATGTCTCTTGAACAATGTATTCATTAGGCCATATTAAAAGCAACTTCACTGAATTGGACATAATTTTAACATATTTATGGTACACAGTCATGCTGTTTTTAAAATATATGTTTTGACATTCAAATAAGCTGAGTTAAAAACAAATTCCTGATTATCTCGTGCACAAATTAGACATTGTCAAGTACGGAAAACAACTAAGGTCATTCAAACGAAACTGTCAGGGAACGACGTGGTCTAGTGGTTAAGTGACACGGCTAACAACTCGAAGTGCTGGGTTCGATCCCCATCACAGTACCGGCCGTTACCCCGGGGAAGCAAACCCTTAGAAAATGCAGGAGGAAGCAGACCCTTACATAAAATGCATGCTGAAGTCGGATGCAATGGGCCGACAGGCGCAAAATAACAACCACAGTGCAACGCACACCCGCCTTGGGGAATAGAGAAATAAGGCGAACGCAAAATTAAAAAAAAAAAGAAAAAACAAAGAAACTTGTTCATTTATAGGTGAATCCCGATATTATAGTTTGTAGGGTTGTTATTGGGACATATAGTTGCTTTTACAAAACTCACATCGATATCAATTTCAAAATGAGTTTGAAGTTACATTTATAACAATGCAGAAGGTTACTGTTTTACTTTATACGTTTTTCCGTAAAGAATCTAAGATGGGGTCATTTATATTGCGATATTCATAACCCAGAGCAACGAATCCAATTGGCGCTTTGTCTAAATAGATCATCCTTTTACCGTTGTAGACAGGACTCATAGTGAACTCATATCAAGCACGGTTTAAGGGTACAGCGTGGGCTAGTAGTTAAGTAACACGGTTCACTCCTCATCACATAACCGATTGTTACCTCAGGGAAGCAAACCCTTAGAAAATGCAAGAGAAAACTAACCCTTATTTAAGATGCATGCCGAAGTTGGATGCACTGAGCTGATAGGCGCAAAATAAACATAGTGCAACCACCTTCTGGAATATAGAAAAAAGGCGAGCGCAAAAAAATGTGTGTTAAGCAAGGTAGGAAACAGAAATTTGACGATTTCAACAGATGCCATAAAACAGGTAATTTTGAAACTGTTAACGAAAAATCAACTTGTTCCTGTCCGGAAACTAAAATTAACATTGCAATCCGATTGCAGTATTGACATTTCCAAAAGTACTCTTTGGAAAATTGTAAGAGCCACCGGCCTTACATTGAGGAAAACTTCAGGCGGCATGAATAAATATATGTAGAAAGCCACATTTGATTGCTGCCAGACGCAAACGCATGAGACATGACTACCTTACCTGCATATCATACGCATCTAAACCATATATAGGTTGGGTGGGCTAAAATCAAAGGACAAGTTGCCGAAAGAACAGGACATTTAAAATGTGTGATGTTGAAGGGCTGACACGTGACCACTTTTCACAAAAACACATTCAATTCTGGAAGAAGTGTGTTGAACATGTGTTCCAGGAAGACAAACAGTACTGGCAACGAGATGTATTACAATTTGTATACTTGGCCGAATCCTGGGTCAATGCTTCTCCCTTCACCTATGATAAAGAATGGCAATCAGTTGACTGTGATACCAACGTATACCGGTAGAAGTGAAAACGGACTTGTCCATGACGCTGAACTTATTTTCCAATCAAAAAGTACCGACGGTTGAGACTAACACACTGAAATGAATGAACACATTTTCAGGCACTGGCTGACGAAGGATCTGCTTCCAATTCTGAATAGACCGGCATGCCTAGTAATGGTTAATGCATCCTATCACAGTATAAGAGGAAGACTAAGAGTAACAATTGCATCAAATACAAAAGCTTCAATTATGGCATGGCTAGCTAAGGAAAAAATAGAATTTTGACGAGTATGGTCACACTTCTCTGCCACTACCTGCATATCATGCGCATCTAAACCATATATAGGTTGGGTGGGCTAAAATCAAAGGACAAGTTGCCGAAAGAGCAGGACATTTAAAATGTGTGATGTTGAAGGGCTGACACGGGAGCACTTTTCACAAAAACACATTCAATTCTGGAAGAGTGTGTTGAACATGTGTTTCAGAAAGACAAACAGTACTGGCAACGAGATGTATTACAATTTGTCCAGACAGTAACAATTATCAACCTCTGAATCGACATATACTGACTTGGATGCATAAGCGTTTGTTTATCAAAACAATTAAGTGTACATACAATGACAATAAAGACATTTCAATATTTATTTGCTTTAAACAACATAAAATTAGCTCCGCAGTTGACACACCCTTGGGTGGTCTAAGGGTGATTGAAGGACTGTACTAACTATTGCATATTAGTGCCATTTATACCATTGTACATAAAGGGCAACACAAACAATCAATTGAACAAAATACGAGAAATTAAACTGCGTACTGTAAAATCTTAAATTTAATTCCCTTTCATTGCAATGATCTTAAAAGATCAAAGGAATTCGCCGATGTGCAAAATTCTTAACATATATGGACAAAATAATATCAATGTTTTAGCGGCATGGATATTACAAAGCTGCATGTGAAAAATCATTTGGATATGACATGCAGTTTTGTAGAAAATTGCTTCGGACCTTGTTCATGAATTAAACGACGGACTATAGTTATAGTCAAATGAAAGTGTAAAAATCAAATCAAGGAAGATATGGACGGCAGCTCCTAAGGTCCGACCAGATGAATTTACATGTCAAAAGGATAGCTTTCGTTCACGTGACATTAGCCACTGGTCTGGATGATTGAATACAAGGATTTCAGCAAAATAATGATAATCAGCAAAAATACATTATTCTGTTCATTTTATTATTTATGTATAATACATTTTAAATGTTCACCATACATTATGGTCTGAGTGTTGGAACGTATGTAATCTCATGGTGTTGGGATTGGGTTTAATCCCCATTATGTACACACTCTAGGCTGTAAACACATGTGAAGCGAAAATTTCGTAATGAAACCATGAGAGAGACCTGGACATACATCAATGTCGCTTGACGTCAAGAGAAAGCGATGGATACAAAACATTAAAGAGAACTGGTGATATAACTGGACAGACATCAGTGCCACTTATCGTCAACAGGATATCGCTGGATACAAAATATTCAGGAGACTTGCTGATATCATTACAAGACAGTCTCTCTCCTAGAATCCCCATAACAAGAGATTTAGGCCACACAATACATGAAATAGAAAGGTTGCCACCAACATAAAGGGAACACAAAAGAGAAAGACCGAGTTTGAAGCAATGGCACAGGACAGGCGGATCTTTCGTACATTTGTTGAATGCCTGTGCATCGTAGGGTTATGTCATGTTTGGAGCAGCGCTACCTTTGTCATTATCCCCCATCATAACAAGGATATTAGATCTACACAAGGATATTAGATCTACACAAGGATATTAGATCCACATACGGATATTAGATCCACAAAAGTGTTTCTATGTTTGAATCGTCTATGCTTTCCACAAAATTGTTAGTTGTTATCGTGTTCACGAATAATGATGCTATAACAGCTCGGTATTTTTATATTTAAAGACTAGCTGGCCAGATAATGATTGAGAACTACAGTTGAGTTGTTGTGTTGTACTTATCCTGTACTTAATATTATTTATGTCATGTAAGGCCAAGATATAAGCTGCATAAGCAATCGGCATTATATCAGCATCCGCTGCATGCCGGCTGGTAAGAATGATAAAACATTTCTGTAACTTCCTGCCGCACGCGCAGTTTATTAATACTGCCTGTGTGTGCTCTGATGTTAAAGTAACAAGCATTTTCTCTTCTGTGTCCTTCTCTAACGATTCATCATGACATCATTCATTGCACTACAGTATGCTCCACCTCTCCCATCTCATAACCTCCCCCCGCCCCCACCCCTTTAAAAAAAATCAAAATTAAATCACGTTTTTTTAATGCGGATGAAAAGCGTTTATTGTGCAGGACCGTTCTTCGCCATACCTCCATTCGATACCATCATCATCATGTAGCATGTCCTTTGTAGAACGTCGCTCTCATCACAGTATGTCTGAAAAAAACTCGTTCCCTTGCCAAAACACCAGCTTCCACCACTGCCATACTCAGGCATTCTAGGATATCTTGGTGCCATCGTCTTCTTGGTCTACTCTTTCCTCTTTTGCCTGGCACCATACCTTCCATCACTGTTCTCTCAAGACCGTTGTGTCTCTTGATGTGACCAAAGCATTTGCATTTTCTCGCCAAAATGGGTTTGATAAACCAGTTCTTCTCTATACTTCTCCATTCGATATATATATATATATATATATTTATATAATTCTAGGGTTACTCGGAGTGTAGAGACTAAGCCACGGTAACCTACCAACTATGTCGCAAAAGGCGAGTACAGAGAATTGTACTAAAGCTTAGCAACATCTTCATGTAAAACCAATGATATAAAACGATTATCTAGGATCCCCCTACATGACTATCATTGTTTACTATACAAACAATATAGCTTCGTCATTTTAGCTAAATATCTTAACATTTAATACTGCATTTTATTTCGTGGTTGCACACAATCATACTTTTTACATAATTAGTTATTTACATGCTTTCTTCCTCTTCGGCGTTCATCTTGAAAATGATGTTGAGACGTTGTGTCGCAGTTTAAAGCGAAGCTGCTATATCCGCGCCTTTCGGTCCGACACATCGGATTTCAGTTGACATTTTTTTAGCACCAGGTTTGCCTTCCCTTTCCGATCCCTATTCCTTGGCCAGTCTACACTAGTGACTAGTGTAACCTATTTCCGGGACGGCTAACGTGGAAGCAATATAAGGTCTTGGTCAGATGTGATTCTCTGACCCAAATGCAAGCAGGCAGCTTTGATTTGCTCGTTGCTGTCAGCGGATGCACTGCTGCATCTTGGCCTCATAAAATCATTTACATTTGTTGACCACCACAATCGCATAACTCTGACATGCGTCAACTGTTCCTGGTGAAAGATGCAGTTATGTATACAGACAAAATCAAACAAAATCGCTTGGCGGACACGTAATGTGAAGAACGAACGACCGATCAAGCACATCCACAACAATATGTTACATCAGTGGCAATTAGCGATCACGTGGAAGACCACCAACACGTTGGTCGATTCCCTTACACCACGCAACAACATTCAAGATGCCACATATGGGCGACTTATTACCCACCGGCCCACAGTGACTCATAACAGAGACCATTAAAAGAGAAGTTGAGACCTGCAACTGCGTACAGCCCCCACAAGAACGGGGCATCAAGTAATCCGGAAATAGTAGCATTTGCAAGCTAAATACAGAATATGCTTCAATGTGTGCTGACTTTCACACGCGCGTATGTGTGTGCACGTCCCCGTGTGCACGTTCCTGTGTGCACGTGAATGTGTACATGTGTATGTACGTGTTCGTGTGTGAGTTCATAAATCTTTGCACTAGCCACGAAGAAGTAGCAGTATAAAGGTGAAACACTTATCACTTTTAAAGTTTCTCATATTTGCTTTCACTGGGCCCTTGAATTTTAATTTATTTTTCTTCGAGTTTTACAGCTATAGTCCCCACAGCAACAGGTATCTGCTGCTTCCAATTAAATGTATAATGCAGAGGCCAGCCCTGTGTTAAAGACTAGTTGTGACAACGAAAACCACTTCAGAAATGCACAGGAAGATGGAACCAGTGTTTCATGACTTCTGTCCTTCGTTTTTAAAGAATAAAAAAAGAAAACCTAAGTAATATGTCCTTTGCAGAACGACGATCTTACAACTTCTAATCTGTATGTCTGTTATTCGTTTCTTTGGCAGGTGTGCTGTTGCGTAGGTTGCCGTTACTTTTCGTACACGGAGAAGGGATTGTACCAAAACAAGATCCGTGTCTGTCAAACTGGGCATGGCGGGACTTATACCTGGTGCCTTGGCGCCAGTTTCTCTTCTGCCAGGTCACGCTGCCTCCTTGTCCTTCCTATGAGTTGGTCAAATACTGGTGTAGACAGTTTGATGGGCGTGTTGTGGTTCACTCGTTGCTGATCTGCCAAGATTTGTAAGACCGGCGTTATAGTACATGCAGCAAACGTGAAGAAAATCTTTGACCAGCATTGAAAAATAGCAATTTCGGAAACAGCTAGTGCAGTAACACTTCATAAAACAACATTACTCAAATTTGTACAACAAACTGAACACGAAAAACATGTGTGCCCTCTGAGTTCTACATCTAGTGGCTAACGAGGTGCAGAAAATGAGAGCGATGTATTGTCTGCAATTGCTCAAAAGCATCAGTCAGAAACCATTTGGAAGACCATATATATTAGAAACAAAATGTAGAATCGACAAAGCTCTGACTCGACAAAACATCAAATCCGAAGGGCTTTAAGGGCGAGAAATGGACGCCAAATATGTGTATGGCAATTGTCGGATACGCGGAGATGAGGAGTCAGATCGGCTAGCCATGTAGGGAAGAAGTTCAGATTCAATCAAGTACCATCTCCACATCAAAGGTCGGTTGAAATGGATCTCCAGCGTCATCTATCTCTTGCATTGATAGCGCAATCTGCTATTCTTGTTTTTAATACAGCCACTTCTTTGAGCCCGCCTTGTGTTTGAAAGATGCTTTATTTCTGCACGCATAGATTCCCTGCTGTGCTTCCTTCCCATGTCTGCTATTCCCTGCATTGTGATTCCATCCACTGTTCTTTTGCATGTCGGCATATTGTTTCGTACCCTATATTTTGGAGTGTATTTTTGTATATCTCTTTCCTTCATTTATTCTAACATGTCATACATATGTCATCGATACTTGATATTTCCTAAACTCTTGTATACTGCTTTTTGTTTAGTCAGTTCCACTTAGTGCCTAAATTCTCTACTGGCTTTCACGTTTGAATTCCTCCATGCGTCCTGACAGTAGGCTGTCATATTTATTTGTGGTTTACACAAGATATTCATGTTTAATGTTTGGCTGCTTTAATGCTAATATATCTATTTGGAGGTTCCTTTGTATTTTTTCTTTCTACATTTTTCAGTCTGGTGGCTATTTTAATCTCACCAGAATTGTGATCGAAATTCATGTCTGCACGCGGATAAGTTGTTGCCATTGTGAAAGAATGTTTGAATCTGACCTTTATCATAATAAAGTCAATCTGATTTCTTATTATATCTACTGTGTATTTTCACGTGTATGTTTTGGGAGCTTGTTGAAAAAATGTGTTACATATAACTAATTTGTTTACTTCACAAGAATGTATCAGTTTATCTACATTGCCGTTCCTTTATCCCATTCCAATTTAGTCCGCTATATTCTTAGATTTTCATTATCTTTTATTTTAGTAGATCTTTCTCATTAATATCAGAATAATCAGATTTTATTGGTTTGCTGGTCTGTTGTTAGTTCTCTTATCTATTCGTTTGTTCTCCCATTACATGCAGTGGGGTGTAGTTTACTGCTGAGGACCCAAACTTTTCCAAAATGTCCAGTCGACGTTTGTGATTGAAAAATGTTTTAGGTTTTTTTATTTTTTACAATAATGGTGTTGTGAATGCTCACAATGAGAAAGTTGACAGTTGTGTGCTCTATGAAAAGGGCGATAAGTGGCGTGTTGCGGCAGATTTGCTTACATCCCGAGCATGCTGGTGAAAGTGGACCGGGGTCTTCCACACCTTTGTGCTATGCTTGGCTTCATCTGTGTGCTGCTCACTACTACGAGGATCACATCGATCCCTTACCTGGTTAGCCAGGATGCCAAGAAGAACAGCCCGATTCTTGGAGAACTGCGAGGAACGGGGTGGTGCTCTTGGCCTGAAAGAAGTACTACATCGATTCAGGTGGTCTCAAGTTGTACGAGTACACTGCGTCATGAACCTTACAAACTATCCCTGTCTCAATCTCAAACGCCATCGAAAGCTATATGAAGTCTATAGATATTCTAGTTCGACATCCCTTGACCACACCCAGAAACATTTGAATACTTACGAGTCGTGGACAAGTAAGATTTTGATCAATTGTGACCAAGCTTTGGCTACTACTGTGCTGTCCCTCTTTCACTGAACGGTGTAGCGGTCTGCTTTTATTTTACTGCTGGTTTATTTTTTCCGCAGAGAGAATTACGCAGTCCCTTATCTAAGCCTCCTATGGAACTTCATGCGACAAGCATGACAGGTTACAGTGTAAATATTACTTGCTCCTTTTGCGGGCCTCGCTACACATATACGTATATAAAGGTAAGGTAAGATGTGTTCAGGTAGTGAGACTTAAACGCATCCAATAAGTAAAGTCTCATCTGTTCTGAAGCTCAACTCAGTACTGATCACAAGAGCAATAGTAGATGATGGCGTTGACAATATTATCTTTGCAGTATCTTTCTCTCCTTTTTATAACGCTATCATGCGGCAACTCGAATGTGTTTAAAGAATATAGAGATTAGACTGAGCTTCACCAGAAATGGCACTGATGATGACCAAGTGTGAATACTTTTCTCTTCTCGGTCCTTTTCTGCTCCAGGGATGTAGCGGTCATTTGTTTGTAAATACGTTCAATCTTCTTCTTCTTCTGCGTACACAGTCAGACAGTAACCATTATTTTCTCGAAAAAAGCGGCGGTCATCCTGAGACTCTCGCCACTACCATAGAGCTTGTCTTGCAGTTCCACTGGCAATGGCCACATCTGCTCTCTCTGATCCTCGTATGTCGGGCAGTTCTGCAGCAGATGTTCAGTGGTCATTTTACCAGTACCGCACGGGCATTCGTCGGTACACCCTATCTTCAATTTGTTGAAGAGGTGGTACCTCAGTCTGTTGTGGCCAGTGCGAAGTCTGAAGACAACGACCTGCTCTCTTCGGTTCAACTGGTAATAGGCATCGTTTTTGGTGTAACCAGTATGTTCGGTTTCCCATTTGGACATGTACCTGGCTTTGATAAGCCGTTTTGACTCTTCGTACGTCATACTGGTATCTATTTGTGGTAGCCTTGCACCTTCTTTTGCCAGTCTGTCTGCCTCCTCGTTGCCTTGGATGTTGCAGTGTGACGGAACCCACTGTACCACTACCCTTTTTGGTGCGGACTGTTGGCACAGTTTGCAGAGTGCTGCTCTTAGGTCATTAAGCTCAGTGTTTTTCTGGCTTTTTAGCGCTGTTTCTGGCTTTTTAGCGCTGTACGTTCAATCTAAAAATAGCTAATTGTCGTGTTGTATCTTTTTGTGATGGTGGGGTTCGCTTGTGGCATTCATACAGGTCAGTATTGGATATGAATTACACTACCTTCAAATTGTTGTATGGACAGAGGCTAACAGTTAGTTCTTTTCGTTTTTCAACCTCCATTGATACTTTTACGTGTATATCTTGTGCACGGGACTTCTGAGTTTATCGTCCGTCTCCAATTGTCCTACGCGCCGATCTCGCATACTAACCGACCAGAAGACAGTTGACGTTTGTGGGATTCAATGACCCACCGTTTTATATTTTCTTTCGCTCGTTTCGTGAAAGTCAAGCGCCTTACTGCTCAAATTTCGGGACCTCAGACAACCCACCCCAGCCTCCTTAATGTGCTTTCTCTTATACTATTATGACCACTTTTGCAGCAGATTGCTAGCAATCATTTGATCAGTATCACATCTACATTAATCGTGTATAACTAGCTCTTATATATGGCACGCCTTGCTGGATACCTGTTTATGAGAAAGGCTTTGGATATAAACCCCGAGAAAAAAAATCTACATCCTGTACAATCTCCAGACGCCTGGATAATGTCTTACCATTGGCCAAAGGTAGACCAGGACGAGAGAGTGAGGTTGGCATATTGCACAAATCTTTCTCACTTTAATCGAAATAACTGCACAATTCACCCATTTGAGCGGACACAGCAAAGGATTGCCCATTCGGCTGAACAGAGACAGTGGTCTTCATTACACGAGGTGGACGGACAGAGAAAGAGTGGTCTTCATTACACGAGGTGGACGGACAGAGAAAGAGTGCTCTTCATTACACGAGGTGGACTGACAGAGAAAGAGTGGTCTTCATTACACGAGGTGGACGGACAGAGAAAGAGTGATCTTCATTACACGAGGTGGACGGACAGAGAAAGAGTGCTCTTCATTACACGAGGTGGACGGACAGAGAAAGAGTGGTCTTCATTACACGAGGTGGACGGACAGAGAAAGAGTGGTCTTCATTACACGAGGTGGACGGACAGAGAAAGAGTGGTCTTCATTACACGAGGTGGACGGACAGAGAAAGAGTGCTCTTCATTACACGAGGTGGACGGACAGAGAAAGAGTGGTCTTCATTACACGAGGTGGACGGACAGAGAAAGAGTGGTCTTCATCGCGCGTGGTGGACGGACAGAAGAAGAGAGTGGTCTTCATCGCGCGTGGTGGACGGACAGAAGGAGAGAGTGGTCTTCATCGCGCGTGGTGGGCGGACAGAAGGAGAGAGTGATCTTCATCGCGCGTGGCAGACGGACAGAGAGAGAGAGAGTGTGGTCTTCATCACTCGTGGTGGATGGACAGAGAGAGAGAGAGAGAGAGAGAGAGAGAGTGGTTTTCCTAACACGAGGTGGACGGACTGAGATAGAGAGTGGTATTCATCACATGAGGTGGACGGACTGAGAGAGAGAGAGTGGTCTTCATCATACGAGGTAAACGGACTGAGAGAGAGAAAGAGAGAGAGAGAGAGAGAGTGGTTTTCATCACACGAGGTGAACGGACTGAGAGAGACAGTGGTCTTCATCACACGAGGTGGACGGACTGAGAGAGAGAGTGGTCTTCATCACACGAGGTGCACGGACTGAGAGAAAGAGTGGTCTTCATCACACGAGGTGGACGGACTGAGAGAGAGAGAAAGTGGTCTTCATCACACGAGGTGGACGGACTGAGAGAGAGAGAGAGAGTGGTCTTCATCACACGAGGTGGACGGGCTGAGAGAGAGACTGGTCTTCATCACACGAGGTGGACGGACTGAGAGAGAGAGAGAGAAAGAGTGGTCTTCATCACACGAGGTGGACGGACTGATGGAGAGATAGAGAGTGGTCTTCATCACACGAGATGGACGGACTGAGAGAGAGAGAGAGTGGTCTTCATCACACGAGGCGGATGGACTGAGAGAGATAGAGTGGTCTTGATCACACTAGGTGGACTGACTGAGAGAGAGAGAGAGAGTGGTCTTCATCACACGAGGTGGACGGACTGAGAGAGAGGTGTCTGCATCACGGGAGGGAGCGGGGGCGGACAGAGAGAGAAAGAGTGGTCTTCATAACGCTAGGTGAACGAACTTCATGTTGAAATGTGGTATCTCAGTCTGTTGATTGTTGTTGTCTGTTTAAAGTTTTAACTTTCATTTCAAGAAAGTGCTGCGTTCAACATCATCAGTTTGGTTACATTAAAACGCGCGATAAATGAAACAATCTGAATTCACGTTCGCTTTACCCTGTAGCACTTTTCAGCACCTCGTCATGAAAAATATCGAAAGAAATCGACGGTCAGCTTGACGAGAAATCGTGTTGATTACTATCTGTGTGGATAGGTCTTGATTAGCATGTTTCAATAGACCTTTGCATGAGGTGATGGAGTGCTGATCGGCAGTTTGCATCACCTGACTCTAACTTGAGGCGTGGCAGTGGGGTTTTAATCAGCATGTTTCACCTGACCCTGACGTCAGATGTGACTTGATCAGCATGTTTCACCTGACCCTGACGTCAGATGTGACTTGATCAGCATGTTTCACCTGACCCTGACGTCCGATGTGACTTGATCAGCATGTTTCACCTGACTCTGGCATGTGATGGTAACTTGATCAGCATGTTTTACCCTGGTCCTGAGGTGAGATGTAATTTGATCAGCATGTTTCCCCTGACCCTGATGTGACAAGTGATTTGATCAGCCTGTTTCCCCTGACCCTGATGTGACAAGTGATTTGATCAGCCTGTTTCACCTGACCCTGATGTGACAAGTGATTTGATCAGCCTGTTTCACCTGACCCTGACGTTAGTCATCTATCCGACTAAACATTATTCTCGTATTTAATATTCATATTACTGATTAATACAATACATGTAAGTTACAATTATTACAACTTATCAAAGAAGTACGACAATTACACAAATTTAGTTTTTCTTGTTAGTGGTGTAGCAAGAAGTGGATGGATAAATCCTTGTGCAACCAGCAAAACCCAAATTTAAAAAAAACAGACAAACAAAAGTACTTGTCCAGGTCAGTGTTAACGCTGACCTGGACAAGTACTTTTGTTTGTCTGTTTTTTTTTTCTTCCGGAACACCGACCTAACGGATATATCGTGTGTATTGACAAGAAGACCACGAAGGACAGCACAGGCTGTTATTGTCCAGACTGTTCCTCTTCCAACCGGCCGTCAGTTGTAAATTGTTGGTACCGGGAAAGTCATGTCCTTGACCTTAGTGAAAGACCAGGTCGACGAGATACAAGTGGTTTACCGAGACTTACACGTAACACATGTGACCTTCAGGAGTGGCAACCGGTTTTCGGTTACAAAGTCCAACCCTAGACCGTCGAGTTTATGGCGGGAAAGCGTGTAACAGACGGATAACAGGAAAGCACTGTGGCACTTAAATTTTGTGTGGCCTTACTGAGATTTGTATTAATTTGTTTCCAAAAGGAGTGATCCACTGATCGGGGCCACTCCTCGAGCTCACAGTCGCTGGTGCGCAAACAGCGTTAAGAAACTAAAACTGGAAAAAAAAATGTAAACGTTATCTAGCTTTAAACAGATAACTATTAAACTATTTGAAAACTAATAAACTATTTGGAAACTATTAAACTGTTATCATTCAAGAGCAGCAGTCATTCTTCTTCTTCTTCTTCTTCATCTTACGCAGTGAGACATCAACCTTTATTGTTTCGAAAAAAAGCAGCGGTCATCCTGAGGCTGTCGACACTGCCATAGAGCTTGTCTAGTGTTGCCACTGGTGATGGCCACATCTGCTCTCTCTGATCCTCGTATGTCTGGCAGTTTTGCAGCAAATGCTCAGCGGTAATTTTCCCGGTACCACACGGGCATTCGTCAGTGCCACCTATCTTCAATTTGTTGAATAGGTGGTACCTCAGTCTATTGTGGCCAGTGCGAAGCCTGAAGACCACGACCTGCTCTCTTCTGTTCAACTGGTAATAGGCATCGTTTTTTGTGTAGCCAGTATGTTCGGTTTCCCATTTGGTCATGTATCTAGCTCTAATAAGCCGTTTTGACTCTTCGTATGTCATACTAGTATCTGGTTGTGGTAGTCGTGCACCTTCTTTTGCCAGTCTGTCTGCCTCCTCGTTGCCTTGGATGTTGCAGTGGGATGGAACCCACTGTACCACTACCCTTTTTGGTGCGGACTGCTGGCATAGTTGACAGAGTACTGCTCTTAAGTCATTAAGTTCAGCAGCAGTCATTCAATTTGCTAAACATGCACTGAAACAATGTGTATTCATATGTATGATGGTAGAAACCAATAATTGGATATCGGTCCATGCTGCGGTGGATATATCTCTGCCGGTCTGTCACACTCATCAGATTGGGAAGCAATGATGTAGAAGTGAATCACGTAACCAATTTACTTGTCAAGTACCCTGGATTTAAAGAAATGGTCTACTGTAACAGTCCATATAATGTATGTGATATTGGTGATGTGAGATTGTTCATTAAACGGTCTCACATCATACATATCACATACAGATGACAAACAGAGAAGAGGCACATAAGCATCCAAATACTGGTAAATATGTCCTGATGTAACCACAAAGACTGTAGTTCAAAGGGGCACATATTCGACATAAGTAAAGTAAACTTTAAAAACATAATCTTCAAAATATGTACGAAAAGACGTCTAAACAAGGCTGTGCATATGTTATCAGCATCATCGTGTAAAACCACTACAACAGAAACTGTCACTGAGGTAAACTGGATACATGCTTCTGTTGTGATGCCCTTTACTTCGCGTGGAGCAGGAAAAAAAATATGTAACCAAAAAAGGGTGAAAATGATATTTGAACATGATGTTTTCTTTGTATTGGACAATA
Organism: Ariolimax columbianus; assembly: GCA_036924085.1. NCBI lineage: Eukaryota > Metazoa > Mollusca > Gastropoda > Stylommatophora > Arionidae > Ariolimax > Ariolimax columbianus. Next base: position 109,963,041 of record JAVGWX010000004.1, read on the forward strand.
CTATCGTATAATAAATGATAATATCAACGTGAAAAGTTGCTCAAATGTGCTCAAATATTCTGGCAGTGAAAAAGGCAAATGCAATGTTAGGTATGATAAAAAGAAATATTAAACATAGGAGCAGGGAAGTGATAGTCAAACTGTCTAAAGCATTAGTTAGACCTAGATTGGAGTACTGTGTACAGGTGTGGAGTCTTTATCATAGAGGGGATATAAACATGCTGGAAAGAATTCAAAAAAGAGCGACATAGCTGATAGGAGGATTCCAGAATTACAGATATGAGGAAAGACTCAGAAAAACCGTGGTGACCGAATACAGATTTATACGATGATCGGAGGAATGAATAAATTAGACTATAAAAAGTTTTTTTTAAAAATATAGCTACCCACAAGAACAAGAGGGCATAGCTACAAATTAACTAAAGAGAGGTCCAGATTAAATATTTTTTTAGTCTGAGAATAGAATGCTTGGAATGCATTGCCACGGGAAGTAGTGGAGGCAGAGACAGTTAATGCATTTAAGAATAAACTGGATGCGCATAGCTTTTAGAGCAAGGTGATGTAAATGAAATTGGTTGTATATAGACTCTGCGGGGTCTTCTAAACTAGTATAAAGACGTTAAGTTAAGTTAAGTTGAAGTTAAGTTAAGTTAAATCATAATGGAGCCAGGAACATTGCCAGTCTCTCTGAGGGACCGAACTGATAACACAGAAATCAGGTGCCCAACTGCCATCGACGACTTCGTAGGTGCTGAATTGCTGAACAAACATTCAAATGCAGATGCTGGTCGACAAATGGGCACGCAACATGACGTCTTGGTGGCCCTACAACTTTAAACACCCACACGGACGTTCGCCAGTTCGATGAAGAGATTGGTGGAGTAAGACCCATGGCCCAACATGGTACTCCAGGGCATGAGACCACATTGCGTTTCAGCATTTGCCTACCTGGCGTCAGGCACTTCATAAGACCACATTGAGTTTCCGCATTAGTCTACCAGACATCAGGAACTTCATTAGACCACATTGAGTTTCAACTTTTGGCATGAGGCAATGTCTTTGCCTGAATGTCTTGGCTTGGCTTGACTTCGTTCATTCTCAATCTCCCGCTATCATGCTTATCATACTCTGAAAGGGCTTGAGTAGCAGAATGTAGTCTAGAGAACGGAATGCGTTGTGTCGTAGTTTACAGCTTGACTACGATATTTGCACCTTTCGGTCCTTCTTCTTCTTCTGCGTACACAGTCAGACAGTAACCATTATTTTCTCGAAAAAAGCGGCGGTCATCCTGAGACTCTCGCCACTACCATAGAGCTTGTCTTGCAGTTCCACTGGCAATGGCCACATCTGCTCTCTCTGATCCTCGTATGTCGGGCAGTTCTGCAGCAGATGTTCAGTGGTCATTTTACCAGTACCGCACGGGCATTCGTCGGTACACCCTATCTTCAATTTGTTGAAGAGGTGGTACCTCAGTCTGTTGTGGCCAGTGCGAAGTCTGAAGACAACGACCTGCTCTCTTCGGTTCAACTGGTAATAGGCATCGTTTTTGGTGTAACCAGTATGTTCGGTTTCCCATTTGGACATGTACCTGGCTTTGATAAGCCGTTTTGACTCTTCGTACGTCATACTGGTATCTATTTGTGGTAGCCTTGCACCTTCTTTTGCCAGTCTGTCTGCCTCCTCGTTACCTTGGATGTTGCAGTGTGACGGAACCCACTGTACCACTACCCTTTTTGGTGCGGACTGTTGGCACAGTTTGCAGAGTGCTGCTCTTAAGTCATTAAGCTCAGTGTTTTTCTGGCTTTTTAGCGCTGTGACTACTTCGAGAGCATCTGTCAGCAGGACTATATGGCTCTCATTTTCACTGTGTGTTACCATTTCTTCCACTGCCGCCCTCAGTGCCTCTGCCTCTGCTCTGAAATTGCTCGTGTACTTACCAGTAGCGAATGACAGTGTTATTTTTCTGCCATTTGGTAGGTTCAGGAATGCTCCTGCCCCTCCGTTCTGTGTAGTGTTTGTTACAGAACCGTCAGTGTATGCATGGGTCCAGTCCATGCTTGGGTAGCTTTTCGTTATGAAGCTTAGGGTAGTGTCTCTCCTTTCTTTTTCACTCTGGCAGTTTTTGTTTGCAATACCTGGTATATTTTCTACCACCTCTGGAAATATATCCTGCCTCCAAGTAGGTTTTCGTACAGTAGTGATGGGTTTTGGTGTTGTTAGTGCGTTTATGGGATCTTCGTGCATCTTTGCTTTGGCTATTTCTGCAAAGTTTCTCCGCTTTAGTTTCCCAGTTTCCAAATTGTTTAGCCTCTGGTATATTGGATGGTCCGTCAGTCTTCGGAGTTTCTCTGACTGCAGCTGGGCTCTGCAGTCTCTTCTGTCGGTCATGGATTGCAATTTTGTAATCTTTTCAAGTTCTACAATTGGCGTTGACTTCATGCCACCTGTTATAATTCTCATGGCTTGGTTTTGAAGTTTGTTAACTTTATCGAAGTTCGCCTTCGCTGCTGTTGTCCATGCCGCGATGCCATACTCGAGAACTGGTCTCACTCTTCCAGTGTACAGTTTCTTTAGTATGCCTTCGTCTGCTCCCCAGCTTGTGCCAGCAAGTTTCCTCATGATCGCCATTCTTTCTCTGGCTTTCATTCGGTTTCTCTCAATCTGACTTTTCCATGTCATGCGCCGATCAAATGTGACTCCCAGATAGGTTTGGTTGTCGTTTGGCTGCAGGATTTTGCCATTTAGGCTTAATTTGGTACTTTGGGGTTTTAATGAGAGCGAGAATATTGTGCACGTGGTTTTCTCCTCGTTTATTTTGACCAGCCATGAGTTCGCCCACTCTTCCAGCGATGTTAGGGCCGTTTGCATCCGATTTCTTGCTATGGTGAGATTCTTTTCAGAGGTCCACATAGCCAGATCGTCTGCAAACATTGAGCTATGGACTCTTCTTGGTATATTCTCTGTAATGTCGTTTATATATACCAGGAAGAGTGTGGGTGACAGTACTCCCCCTTGGGGTACTCCCTGCTCGAGTGTCACCTTTTTGCTCATCTGCCCTTGTACTTGGACTCTGGCCGTTCTTTGTTTGAGGTAGTGGTTGATCCACTTGTACATCTTCCCACAAACATCACTTCTCCTTAGCTTGACTCTAAGTCCATCCTTCCAGACTTTGTCAAATGCCTTTTCCAGATCCACCCAAACAGCTACTGTGTGTTTCTGTGCCTGGTAGGCATCTTCTATCTCCTGGGCTATGAGGATGACCTGGTCCTCAGTGGATCTGTGCTGTCTAAAGCCGGCTTGCTGTGGAATTAGTATTCGTTTTTCTTCCAGATGCCACATCAGTCTGGTGTTTATCATCCGTTCCATCAGCTTGCCGACACAGCTCAGTAGGCTTATGGGCCTGTATCCATTCGGATCTGTTTTGTCCTTTCCTGTTTTTGGTACTGGTACCAGTATTGCATCTTTCCATGACCTTTCGGTCCAACACATCCGACTTCAGCAAGCATTTTTTGAATACCGGGTTAGCATTTCCTCTACGATCAATTCTCCTTAGCCAGTCTGCCCCGCTGCAGCCTGTTATCCAGGATCACCGCTTGGAGGTGTAGAATGGTCTTGGCAGCTTTGGTTCGCTGGCCCTGACGCTACAGTCAGTTATGGGTCGCTGACCACTGCAGCTCATGTGCTCCTTTGCCTGAATGAATGTTAGAATTTACAGAGACAGAAATACAGCTTGAACGTGACCAATGATATTAAGATGAACAGAAAGGGTGCCCCATATTCTCCATTATAACCCCCCGTCTTGTATTGCCCACTTGTGCAGTGAAGCAACGTGGCGAGTTGTAGTGTTTTGTACTGTAGTAGTTTTTATGGCTATTTAGAGCAGTGTTTCTCAACATTTTTGTAGCTGTGGACTGGTGAAAAATAGAAAACATTTTTCGCGGATCGATGAAAACAGAAAACATTTATCGCGGTCCGCTCAGACTAACAAAAATTATAATTTATATAGTATTTTGTGTATTAGTTTTAAATTAAAAATTTTATAAAATGAAAATTCTATAATTATTAAAAATAACCAGAGACCAAACGGTAAATAAAGATGCTAGGACATTTATGCGTACCGTCACAGGTCTACGGACCGGCGGTTGGGAGACCCTGATTTAGAACATCCGCAAAATGTCCTATCCATTTAGTTCTCAGTCTGCCACGGTGGTGAAAACCAGATCTCCGTGTATTTATAGGCACACAGGGATAGTTGGTCAGGCTGCATTCTCATTACCTAACGAATGCACACATTTTGTAGCTGTGCTGTCCACGTTCGTCTTGTTATAATATTGTTGCATTATTTAATTTTCGTTTCTGTTGACCTTTTGTTTGCGTTCAAAATGTTGTACCACGATCCCACGTTGAAAGGAACAGTTTTCGTGGATCGAAGAGATCAAGAAAATCATTCAGAAGGGCAATCACCTTAGAATAGTGAGGTAAATGATCGTCTTGACCCATCCTGCAGGCTAGTACTTAATGTATTCCAGACATTTGTCTGTACAGATCGAAAATAAGCTCACGCGACACGATTTGTTATTCCTCCTGGAGGCATGATTTTTCATCTGCAGCCACTCGAAGTTTCAGTCAAAAAACATTTAAAGTTATCTTTGGAAAAGGACATAATCATGGCGGTTGGCTGACAAGATTCCGCTGACAATTCCGGAAAAATTATGAAATCGCCCGCACCAAAATTGGCACAATGGGTATCAACGCCCTGGAAGCAAATCCCAGAGACAATAGCGCAGGACTCATTTAATAAAGGCTGCTGCACCAACGCTCTCTGTGGCACAGAGGACAATATATTATGGGATAATGTAGATATCAATGGCTCGACCATTGATTCAGAAGAATTGGAATGTGAAGTTGATTCTGATATTGATTCAGAAGGAAGTGACATTATAACAGGCCGCGGTAGCTCAGTGGTTAGTGCACTGGCTTCCCAGCCAAGCGATCAGGGTTCAATCCCCAGTTGGTGCAAAATTTTTGTCCGATCGCAAACGGCTCCCGTGGTCGACCCAGCTACATAAATTAGGTGGGAGAAACGATTTGGGAAGTAAAGGCCGGTGTGATACTGACCACATCACCCATTTTGGCGTGAAACGGGCTGTTTACTCTATTTGAGTTTGTACCAGGTAATAAATAGTGTTCTTAGTAGATTGTGTTGTTGTCGCTGTTGGGGGATCGGTGTGGTACAGAGGTAAGGCACTGGCCTCTCAAAGCGATGAACGGAAACGGTCTAGCAGCTTTCAAGTGACCTATGGTCTCAATGTAGGTGGGACCAGGGTGCTTGCATCTTGAGTTTCCTCCAGTCGTCCCGTCCCAAACAGTGAAGTTGATGGCCAGCGCATCATCCACTATCATCCAAATACAGCTGAAAGTTACATAATAAAGACAAAGCCGATGGGAACTGTTGTTCATTGACAGTCTATATCGTCTTATGATCTAAGAAATAGGGTAGCATAAAATAATGGATTACCACAAATTGTCCATAGTTCTAATGTGAGCTTGTGACATGAATTATGTTATGTTGGTTTTTCTTTTCTGGGATTTATAAAGTCATCACTCTGAGATGACCATCAACGTCTAGATTAGATCGCTCGTTCCTGGTGATGGATGGAGGAAGGGGGGGGGGGGGGCGGGAGGGAGAACGTCCAGTAGCCGGGTCCACAAATTGAGAGTTTAACGGTTACCGACTCTAGGTACGCTAAAAGCTAACAGGGAAAAACCTTGAGGAGGACAGCCTAGAGCAGCATCTTCCCGATAAGACCTAAGGTAAGCCGCAAGAAGTAAACTGTCCACAAACTTACTACTGATAGCCAAATAGAAGTCTGATAGGCAGGCCAGGGAAGGCACTGATTGACTGCCAGGATATAAGGATAGAATTGGCTGCCTGGGATCTGTTTGAATACCAGCATTTCAGTATACACTGTAGAGCATAACCATATTTCGGCGCCCCTTCAGTAGCCTCACTGAGACTCAGAAATGGTTGTGTGCCAAAGGGATATAAATATAAACAAATATAATAATTCACCAGAAACTGCTATCGAAGATAAAATATTATAAGTTTAATTGTACAGTAGTGTTTTTTTTCAGACCGCAACGGCGCCCGGGTCGACCCAGCCTTAAATGGGTACCGGTTCAGTCCGGGAAGTAAAAGCGGCGAGGGAGAGGAGATGGCTACTGCCCTCATATAGCCGAGCCGTTGAAATGTGAGATCGCTAACACCTCACACCCCTACAACATTAATGCTATGAGTTACTTTACTTACTTTACTTTTACAGTAGAGACATGTAGCCGACCGCTCGGTGTCCGAATATTCGTAAGTCTAAGTCCGACTATTTGGAATTGTAACACACCTCAGATAAGTGCAATATCACTCGTTGTTCGTTATGGTCTTATATTTACGTTTTCTGACATCGAAAATTCATTTGCAACCAAATCGTTTCATGTCCTACCATTTACGTAGTCTGACTGGTTAGGAACCAGAAAATTGTCGGACTACTGGTTCTTAACCAGTCGGACTTTCGGGTGTCTGCTCTAATCCGTCTCAGTTAATTCTGTAGCGTAGTGATCAATTGCATTTCGTAAACGTTTAAAGCAGCCATCAATATATAGCTTGTTAAACTGGATGTGTGATTTGAAATAATCGGTGTATGATGTAATACGCTCCTACACCCAAATATCGAACTGAAGGTCGCATATCATGAGAGGTAAAAAATAACTTCACTCTACCGTGGGGCTGTCTATAGAATCGGTCCACATGATGGGGAAATAGGGGGGGGGGGGGGGAGATAGAAACAGTGGACAAACGTCAGAGAAAAGGAATAATAAAGTTATAGGGAACGTCTACATGGCAACCTTCACTCACACACAAATCTAACAAACCCTCCAATATAGGGAACGTCCACGTGGCAATTTTCACTCACACACAAATCTAACAAACCCTCCAATTTAGGAAAAGTCCACGTGGCAATCTTCACTCACACACAAATCTAACAAACCCTCCAATCTTTGAAAGCTTCTTACCTTCCAGCTAAACCAAAACAAACTATCCGATTTTCTCGTCATGCCACGCCTTTCTAGACTGAACATCTCGAATGCGAAGCTGTTTGAACTTCCATGCGCCTGTTGTCTAGAACAAACAACCTTAATAGCATAATAACTCTCTAGTGACAACCACCACAACTGTTGTGACTTGATGTTGTGTAACACTGTTATTACAACGTTTATTCCCATTACTCAGAAATTGTAAGTTTACAATTAGTTGATCATAACACTGAAGCTCGTGTTTGAGCAAGGCCACTTAGAAAAGCGATTGAAGTATTTGTAAGTGTGACTGGTCTCTAGAGATTTATCCTTCTCAGCAGTGGCTGGTGCCCATTTCATTGTTTTTATTGTTCTTAAAATTGTATTAGTGTTTGTTTAAATGCATGCTTAGCCAATTCGAAGACTATTACAGATTAATGATAGCACGTATAAGTTTCCGATACAACTGTGACACAATCACTTTTCGATATGCAATTTCATACGAGGCGACTAAAAATTCCGTCCTAGTCAAAGTTAGTACCTATCAATGTCACACGAGGCGACTAAAAATTCCGTCCTAGTCAAAGTTAGTACCTATCAATCTCACACGAGGCAACTAAAAATTCCGTCCTAGTCAAAGTTAGTACCTATCAATCTCACACGAGGCGACTAACAATTCCGTCCTACTCGTCAAGGTTAGTACCCATCCATACATGTCTTTGTATTGCGCTCTCCGGTAAGCATTGCTTTTGTAAACTGATCTAGCACGCGTCGTACACATTTCTGAATTAGGGATTTGTTGATAACGCCATGCTATCTATTGTTTGGGCATCCACCATGTTTCTTTTTCACATAGAAGGTTCAATTTCACATTTGAGTTGAAGAACATTAGATTGCTATACAATTTGGTCAATTTAAAAGTTGTGGATGGTTTCCAACATGACAAATCGGATTTCGTGCCGTCAGTATCCTGATTTTTACATCATCAGCTGTACTGCCTGTCTTGCATATGTTCCATAGTTTGGCCTAGGTATGTGAAAGGTTTCTTCCTCATTCAATTGTGTTACTGTCAGTTTCACAAGGACTGTTTTGCAGGCGCATTCAATTGTAATATTTTTCAAACTACTGCTACCATCAATCTCTTCTTTGTTTGTTTAAAAAATTCACCCGTCTTTCTGGAAAGGTAAGTCTTTTAATCCCAGTCTTTTTGGTCAGGACACCAACAAATTTCGTGCCCTTATAGCCGTAGGTTAGACTTATAAGGTATGTGTATATGTTGTGTATGTGTGTGTGTGCGTGCGTGCGTGCGTGCGTGCGTGCGTGTGCGCCGTAATGTGGTGCTTCAGTCGGTTTGTTCTAGATTGTAGTAAGCGATATTAACTCTAGCTTAGCTCGACTGGCCTGTGCTATTGTAACCACCAAACTTCTCCATCACCAACGCTTTATATGGAAACACAGAGCAACTGAAAGACATATATCCATGGTACGTGGTGATTAGAAAAATTAAAGTTGAGGTCCAAGCATGTTGTCAATGATAAAGTAGGCTAGCTACGTATTGTGCTAGCAACATCTTCATGTTAAACTAAATGCTGCAGGAAGGACAATTACAAAATCCCCAATAATCTGCATATTTGTAATCAATTCTTGCTACAATGAAGCCGATGGGGACTTGACCCCATGATCTTTTGGTAGCTGGATGGGACGGTAGGTGAGTACAAAACTGACACAATGAAGTAATAGTTAGGGCATCAAGCAGATGGATCGGTTGGTCACACGCAGACCGCATGAATGGTTCTCACTCATCTAGTGGTCATGCTTGAAACGCCCTAAAACATTTTGTATGAGAAGTAAGGGAACTTCCAGTACTAATTTGAAGAGATATCTGCCCTGGACTAGGGACAATTGTATATCATTCTTGTACAAGGCGTGTTTTAAATTAAACCTGGGCCTAACTGCACCACGTCAACATACTTACGATATTCATGATGACGTCACTGCTGGTATAAAAAGCACATACCAACCGTCAAGTTTGCAAAATGTCACTATCCTACGACTCATATTTTCCTCAGCAGACCGTTGAAACCATGGCAGGTGTGATACAGAGTTTATCAAGAGTTGATCAGCGAGCGGTGATTCGGTTTCTAACAGCTGAAGGATGTCAACCAGTTAATATTTATGGCGGAATGCAGGCAGTGTATGGTGATAAAAGTGTGGCGAACGTAAGCTCCGGCGACGGTCGACCCGAATTGCTGCATCAATTTTGACGATGACATCTTCTGAAGCAACAATATGCGCCTGACCTGGTCTCAGGAAATATTTCGTTAACTCACGTTCTTCTTTAAACATCATTGTCCAGTTCTTTACTGTTTTCTAGGACGCACGTTTGTCACCATACACTGCCTGCATTCTGCGATGCATGTCAACTGGTCGACATCCTTCAGATGTTATAAATGGCAGGAGCATTCCTGAACCTACCAAATGGCAGAAAAATAACACTGTCATTCGCTACTGGTAAGTACACAAGCAATTTCAGAGCGGAGGCAGAGGCACTGAGGGTGGCAGTGGAAGAAATGGTGACACACAGTGAAAATGAGAGCCATATAGTCCTGCTGACAGATGCTCTCGCCGTAGTCACAGCGCTAAAAAGCCAGAAAAACACTGAGCTTAATGACTTAAGAGCAGCACTCTGCAAACTGTGCCAGCAGTCCGCACCAAAAAGGGCAGTGGTACAGTGGGTTCCGTCACACTGCAACATCCAAGGCAACGAGGAGGCAGACAGACTGGCAAAAGAAGGTGCAAGACTACCACAAACAGATTCCAGTATGACGTACGAAGAGTCAAAACGGCTTATCAAAGCCAGATACATGACCAAATGGGAAACCGAACATACTGGTTACACCAAAAACGATGCCTATTACCAGGTGAACCGAAGAGAGCAGGTCGTTGTCTTCAGACTTCGCACTGGCCACAACAGACTGAGGTACCACCTATTCAACAAATTGAAGATAGGGTGTACCGACGAATGCCCGTGCGGTACTGGTAAAATGACCGCTGAACATCTGCTGCAGAACTGCCCGACATACGAGGATCAGAGAGAGCAGATGTGGCCATTACCAGTGGAACTGCAAGACAAGCTCTATGGCAGTGGCGACAGCCTCAGGATGACCGCCGCTTTTTTCGAAAAAATAATGGTTACTGTCTGACTGCGTACGCAGAAGAAGAAGAAGAAGATGTTATAAACCGAATCACCGCTCGCTGATCAACTCTGGACGGATTCCGTCTCACATCCGCCATATTTTCAATGGTCTGCTGAGGAAACTATGAGCCGGAGGATAATGCAATTTTCCAAACTTGACGGTGGGTATGTGCTGTTTACATCAGAAGTGACGCCATCGTGTGCATCGTTCACTTGGTGCAGGTAGGTCCGGTTTCATTTGAACACGCCTCGTATATTAAAGGTGGTAGTAGCGAGTAATATCGGAATCGCGTGAAACATACCGACGATGACCGAACCATACGTGAAGATCAGGTGAAACGTTCTGACCAAGATCTGACCTTATATGCAGGTCAGTGTGTGATACTTAGCAAGACCACGCCTCATATGTAATTCAGTGTGTGATACTTAGCAAGACCACGCCTCATATGCAGGTCAGTGTGTGATACTTAGCAAGACCACGCCTCATACGCAGGTCAGTGTGATACTTAGCAAGACCACGTCTCATATGCAGGTCAGTGTGTGATACATAGCAAGACCACGCCTCATATGTAGGTCAGTGTGTGATACTTAGCAAGACCACGCCTCATATGCAGGTCAATCTGTGATATTTAGCAAGACCACGCCTCATATGCAGGTCAATGTGTGATACTTAGCAAGACCACGCCTCATATGCAGGTCAGTGTATGATACTTAGCAAGACCACGCCTCACACAAGGGACAAGAAAATATAGATCACATCTCAGATCGGAGTCAGGTGAAACATAATGACCAGGATCACACCACATTTCAGGGTCAGGTGAAACCACAGATCGCATCTTGGTCTGGTGAAGCATGCTAACCAATACCACACTTCATGTCAGGATCGGGTGAACCATTCTTGCCATTGTCACACCTTATCTCAGGACCAGGCTAACCATATTAACCAATACCACACTTCATGGCAGGAGCAGGTCAAAACCAATTCTCAGTCATTACAATAGGATACAAACATCAAAACCAAATCTCAGTCATAACAATATGATACAAACATCAAAACCAATTCTCAGTTATAACAATAGGATACAAACATCAAAACCAATTCTCAGTCATAACAATAGGATACAAACATCAAAACCAATTCTCAGTCATAGCAATAGGATACAAACATCAAAACCAATTCTCAGTCATAACAATAGGATAAAAACCATCAAAACCAATTCTCAGTCATAACAATAGGATACAAACATAAAAATCAATTCTCAGTCATAACAATAGTATACAAACATAAAAACCAATTCTCAGTCATAACAATAGGATACAAACATAAAAACCAATTCTCAGTCCTAACAATAGGATACAAACATCAAAACCAATTCTCAGTCATAACAATAGGATACAAACATCAAAACCAATTCTCAGTCATAACAATAGGATACAAAAATCAAAACCAATTCTCAGTCATAACAATAGGATACAAACATCAAAACCAATTCTCAGTCATAACAATAGGATACAAACATAAAAACCAATTCTCAGTCATAACAATAGGATACACGCATCAAAACTGATCCTCTTAATCAAAAATGTGGATACAAATATCAAGCCCAATCCTCCTAGGTAAAAAATATGATCAATTAATGGAAAATATACGTGAGCTGTTATATTCCTAGCATTTTGTTTTACAACGCTGATAGACTTATGCACAACCCTCTGTAATCACATATAGCAACATGCTTAGTGCATTGCAGTTGTTCTCTCTGCTCCCCGGGATACAACCCGTGTACTATGTGTAGAATGTGTACTAATGGATTTTCTTGTTAACTTTACAAAATTCTACCTGAGCAAGATGAAGATGTATACAAATCAATGTAACTGCTTGACTATGCGTGCTAATTTTCTTCATCTGGAAATGTCAAGAAGTCGCATAGTACGTAAACATTGACACATGGAAGGAATTATGTCAACATTGAAAATGAAGTGTCTTTTAAAATGTTATTATGGCCGAATGTGGAATAGAAGGTCAGCTGACGACATCAACAAAAATGCTCCCAATCCATGCGCAATGGTTTCTGACCTTCAACCTCCGGGATTGTTCTTAAACAGGTGAAGCGACGAGTCAAGTCCCGACGCCACGAAACCAGAACGTACATAGTAGATGACGTCAGTTAGCCATGTGTATGAATGCCTGTAGGCAGAACGAAAGCTCTGATATAAAAACACATGCCGGCTTTCGCGTTATCTGATGACAGTTAACGGTTAAGGAAAGTGGAGGGGAGGGGTGTGTGTGTGATATGTTTGACAGGTTTTTGGTCCCAGACCGAAAAGTCCATGAACGTCAGAGAAACTGTAAAATGTGTCACGATGTGAACTGCACTACAAAACGACTTAGGCAAGAGTATAGATATATAAAAAGAAAGAAAGAGAAAGAGAGAGAGAAGAAGAAGAAAAAGAAAAAGAAGAAAAGGAACGTTTATAATTGAAAGAAGACACCGTTGAGAAAAGAGAAGGCGACAGTCAGAAGGACAAGGAAAGTTAGGGTAAATGCTGCATGTCAGACTCCTGAAATATCAAATATTATGTGTTTCTTCATTTGTCCTTTAACTACATCTTCTTCTTCTTCTGCTTCTTCTTCTTATGCTTCTGTTTCTTCTTTTCCCTTTCTTATTTTCTTTCCCCCTGCTTCTTCTTCCTACTCATTATCGTCTTCTTCATCATCTTCTTCTCATCTACCTCTCCGTATGACGTTAATGAGTCTACCTGCTGCTATTGCCAGACGATCTATATCTGAGTGTAGTAACATTGATGATAGGAAGTAGGTAATCAGCACTGTTGTATTGCTGCAGAAGGCAATGACCTCGGAGAGGAGAGTTGTCATGACGTCCGAACGCGCAGTAAAGACATTGCTTGCTAGCTTTTCCCGTGTAGGTCTTACTCTATTATTGAGGCAAATATTGTGATTGATGATGTAGATAACGTTATGGAATTCCCTTGTAAGACCACAATGGTTGAAAATCTTGGTTAGCCTAGCGGTTCTTAGCTATTTTTGTACAATTGACCCCATTGATAATCTAACGTAGCTTATGTTTCCTTTCGGCAGTTCGATGAAGTTTCAATAGAGGTGACATAATGCGACATCTTACCATGTGCTAATGCTTTTCTCAATAGATAACAGGTGTAAAGAGAATCATACAGTAACAAGGTTTATAACTAGAAGCTTACATACCTTTTCTATAGACTGGGGGGGGGAGGGGGGGAGGTGTGAGGGAGGGGGCTTATGAACCAATTACTTAGTCTGATAATGGCAAATGGACCTTTTATCATCGGGACATAATGCATTTACCCATTTGATGTTCTGGCGAAGTCTATGGGCCTACTCATATTATGTTGTAGTATATGGACTCCTTAATCGTCTACTGAAGGTTCTGGAACATTTGATAGTCTACTGAAAGATGTGGACCCTTTGATAGTCTACTGAAGGATGTGGACCCTTTAATAGTCTACTGAAGGATGTGGACCCTTTGATAGTCTACTGAAAGATGTAGACCCTGATAGTCTATTGAAGGATGTGGACCATTTGATAGTCTATTGAAGGATGTGGACCATCTGATAGCCTACTAAAGGAAGTGGACCCTTTGATCGCCTGCTAGAGGATGTGGGCCCTTTTGATCGTCTGCTAGAGGATGTAGACCATTTGATCGTCTACTACAGGAACTGTTAAAGCATGTATATCGCTTTCATAGTCTGTTAACAATTATGTGTACACTAGTTTTGAAAAGCATATATTTCCTTTTCGTAGCCTAGAAAAGCATATATATATATATATATATATATATATATATATATATATATATCCCTTGTATAGTCTAGAAAAGCATATAGATCCCAATCATAGTCTAGAAAATCGTATAGATCCCTTTCATTGTCTAGAAAAGCATATAGATCCCTTTCATAGTCTAGTAAAGCATGTAGATCCTGATCATAGTCTGGTAACAAATATGTGTTTGGTAATCTGGTGAAGCATATACATACCATTGATAATCTGGTAAAGTATGTACATCCCTTTGATCGTCTAGTAAAGTATGTACATCCCTTTGATCGTCTAGTAAAGTATGTACATCCCTTTGATCGTCTAGTAAAGTATGTACATCCCTTTGATCGTCTAGTAAAGTATGTACATACCTTTGATCGTCTAGTAAAGTATGTACATCCCTTTGATCGTCTAGTAAAGTATGTACATCCCTTTGATCGTCTAGTAAAGTATGTACATACCTTTGATCGTCTAGTAAAGTATGTACATACCTTTAATCGTCTAGTAAAGTATGTACATCCATTTGATTGTCTAGTAAAGTATGTACATCCCTTTGATCGTCTAGTAAAGAATACGTGTAGACCCCTATGATAGTCTGCTGAAACACGAGCACCCCTTTAGCAGTCTTGTGAAGCGTAAAGATCTTTTTTTAAATTCTGGTCAGTGATATGGACTTCCGTTTTAGTATTTTCAATCCCATAGACCCACTTCGTTGATCGTTTAATCAAGATCAAGAGAGGTTAGTCAAGATCAAGAGGCATTTTGGCAGTTTGGTGAATCTCTGTCCTTTCCTTGGAATAATGTAGACAAAAAAAAAATGTGATCTTGGTTGATTGAACAAAATATTAAATAACGATTATGATTTCCATTGGTAAGGAGACACAAGTGCCAATCTACTAATTATACTATTGTTCGTTGTCTTTATGTGTAACCAAAAGAAATGTATTTTATTCAGATGTTAGGAACAATTAAAAATATGCAATTTGTCCATCCAAGTTCATGGAGTTCCTGAAATGATGCATGTTCTCGGTGAATATTACCAACGACGCTACAAGTTAAGAACCTCCAACTGAATTATTTTTGTTGTTGTTGTTGTTTTTTTTTGGGGTTTGTTTTGCGTTCGCCTTAACTTTCTAATCCCGAAGGCGGTGTGCGTTGCACTGTGGTTTTTATTTTGCGCCTGTCGGCCCAGTCCATCCGACTTCAGCATGCATTTTATGTAAGGGCATGCTTCCTCCTGCATTTTCTAAGGGTTTGCTTCCCCGGGGTAACAGCCGGTGCTGTGATGGGGATCGAACCCAGCACCTACCGGTTGTGAGCCGTGTCACATAACCACTAGCCCACGCCGTCCCCTCTCCAGCTGAATGATATCAAGGATATCTTTAGGCTGTTGAGACTATTATCTGCATATTGCAAGTTGTTTAAATTATGTCAACTGACTCGTGATGGATCGATGCATTTCTAAATATACTCATTTTTCCTTTGGCTACAGTAATTTTGCCTAGTTCATAAGATTTTGGTGAGATGGGAGAAAGGAGACGGTTGGTATGTGGTTTGCGCGACGATCCGCTGACTATGTTGTCATTCCTTCGACGCCCTTTTAGGGCCAAAAAAGGGCTTCTTACTATTGGAGGTATATTTTTTTTTTTTAAATAGTCTGCACAGTGTGTGATGACTGCAGGGACAATTCGTTAAAAACAAAATGTACAGAACCGTGGCCTAGAGATGAGACGTCCGTTTCACAAACCCAAAGCACTAAGTTCATATTCTACCGTGTCCAGTGGCAGACACAGTTTTAAATCTTCCGCTCTATTCAGCCTCACAGTGAGCCTTAACAATGGAAGCGAACACCATAGTGCATTATGGGTGACATTTTAGTTTAATATCTAGACGCCATGTAAAATGTGCAGGAGCCATGCTATGCGCTGGATGAAATGTATATCCTCGCATGAGGACATTCTAGGGGACATTCAAGCCATGGGAGACATTCTAAGTGAATTTACAACCTTGCTCCTCAAATGTTTGGCTCCATGTCAACATTTCTAGGCGTCTGACGATATGGCGCCCAGGATTTGCCGTACCTTGAAATGTAAGAATAACTAGTTCTTCTGCTTCTTCATCCTCTGTTCTCGTGTAGCATATACAATCCATCACAAGCGTGGATGCCTGTCTCGGGTTTCTCTAAGCGATAGGCAGTGTATCATTTAAATAGCAACACTCATTTCCTACATTAACCTGGCGGTCTGTCTATTGCTTGTTTCATCGCCATACAGTTTATTCGTCAAATAACCACGATAACCATCATAAACGTGGCAGACTGTCTAATGTTTCTCAGAAAAACGTGACAGTCTCGCTTATGTTTCTCGCGTCGCCATATAATTTATACATACAAAATAACTATATCTGTTTCTTTCAAAGACCTGGCAATCTGTCTGTTTCTATCTGCGCCGTACAGTTTGTTCATCTACTAACAATGTTTATTTCCCTCAGAATCGGGGATGTCTGTCTTAGGAACCAACATTATGTACTGTAACAATCACATTTCCTTAATAATATATCGGTAACAATCTGTTCCAGACTGAACTCTTCATCGCGATGACAATTCGAATATTGCGCTGGAGAAAGTCATACTGTTACTTCACTACTCTTGCGCAGCCGACAGCTTTCGAGAAAACAATTTTCTGCCAGCATGGGCTGCCTACACTGGCACATGTTTCTGTTTCCATTTGTGCATTATCTGCATTACGTCGTCATTTTATAATTATCTCACTCGACAATGCGGTGGTTTGTTCAGACTTCATTTCTTTTCAGGGCAAAGGACTTTTAGAGCTGTCCAAAGATTTAAACCTAGGTGGCGAACATATTTGTAATGGCCCCCAGACTTTAATGTATCCAACAAAGATTCAATTAATTAAAGGGACACACCTGCACTAAAGGAAGGGTAAACCTCTAGCGAACGAACTGCAATGTCCTGTTGGCAGTTTGAATATTGTCACTGGAACTCTTCTTGGAAGGAAGCAAAAACGTGTCTGCAACACCAGCCCGGCCATGTTTTCTTTTAACAATGTAGATGGAGGCGTTTACACAAAATTAAATAATGAATATGAAATTCAAATCTCAGCCATTAGAAAATTATGTGACAACTGAAGCTGAGACACAAAAAACAGCTACAATAGTTATCCTAGAAAAAAAGATCATGCTAAATTTCTTATAGATTTCACATAACTTATAGTAGCCCTCAGAAACCATTGAAACAACGAATTAGACAGAGTGTTCTAGATATTCGTGAAAGCCAGCTACAATTTTACCAGAATAATTCAATGGTTTTCTTCACACAGTACGAGCCACGGACATATAAAGGTAGATTAACTAGCCAATGAGGGAGGAAGAAAAATTCAAACTAAGACAGAGCTACATTTGAAGAAATAAATACCATGATTAAAAAATAACTTCAAAGACAAATGACACATTGATCACACAGAATCTGATATAGTAGAAATACACTACTGCTTATAAAGAAGAGCTAAGGTTACAATATTCAGACTGCAAACAGGCCACGATGGCTTGTCAAAACATCATTTCAACAAATTACAAAATAATGGCCACACAGAAAGATGTCCATATGAGGACAACGAACAAACAGTGGAACAAATTCTCTAGGTCTGCCGGTACACGAAAGGAGCAGAGTGACAGCATACTTCACCTCCTCACCCCACAAAAAATAAATAAAATTAAAAAAACTATGAGGCAAACTGTATGACGCCTAAAGAAAGCAAGTTGATGATGACGATAAGTGGGATTATTTAAGAACGATCGAGGAGGAAGAAACAGAAGAAGAAGAAAGTGTCCTATTTCCAATGTGATTTTCACTTCTCCATCAGTAAAGAATTAATACACACAAATGATGTATTCGTAAAACTAACATCTGAGAGCCCCAGGCCAAGTGAATTGAAAGATAATTTATATTGTTAGAAGAAAGTTATGTGTTGTACATACAGGGGAGCAGAGAAATTGTACATACAGGAGAGCATAGAAATTGTACATACAGGAGAGCATAGAAATTGTACATACAGGAGAGCATGGAAATTGTACATACAGGGGAGCATAGAAATTGTACATACAGGAGAGCAGACAAATTGTACATACAGGAGAGCAGAGAAATTGTACATACAGGAGAGCAGAGAAACTGTACATACAGGGGAGCATATAAATTGTACATACAGGAGAGCAGAGAAATTGTACATACAGGAGAGCAGAGAAATTGTACATACATGAGAGCAGAGAAATTGTATATACATGAGAGCAGAGAAATTGTACATACAGGAGAGCAGAGAAATTGTACATACAGGAGAGCAGAGAAACTGTACATACAGGGGAGCAGAGAAATTGTACATACAGGAGAGCATAGAAATTGTACATACAGGAGAGCATAGAAATTGTACATACA
Organism: Ariolimax columbianus; assembly: GCA_036924085.1. NCBI lineage: Eukaryota > Metazoa > Mollusca > Gastropoda > Stylommatophora > Arionidae > Ariolimax > Ariolimax columbianus. Next base: position 109,981,560 of record JAVGWX010000004.1, read on the forward strand.
GGGGAGCAGAGAAATTGTACATACATGAGAGCAGATAAATTATACATACAGGAGAGCAGAGAAATTGTACATACAGGAGAGCAGAGAAATTGTACATGCAGGAGAGCATAGAAATTGTACATACAGTGGAGCTGAGAAATTGTGCATACATGAGAGCAGAGAAATTGTACATACAGGAGAGCAGAGAAATTGTACATGCAGGAGAGCAGAGAAATTGTACATACAGGAGATAAGAGAAATTGCACGTGTTCATCATCTGTACTAATTACCGAGAAGTTCTGTAGAGATAACCTCTGGGTGACTATCTCTTTTTTGAGATATTATTGAGTTGATTACTGATAGGTTAAAAAGAAGAAGAGGTGGAAAGATGTAATCGAATGTAATGACTATGAAGAGGAAAGTAATAAAGAAGAAGAATCGAAGAACAAAGATGAAGACATAACAAGAAGAAGATGAGGAATATATACATTTAGTCGATGAAAAAGAAGATAATGATTATGCAGAATAAGATGATGATCACAAAAATAAAGATGAAGAAGAAGATGATAAAAAAGAAGCAGAGAAAATATGACGACGAAAATGAAACAAAACACGAAGACGATGATGAATAATCAGACGTTGACAGAGAAGTAGTAGATTGTGGAGAGGAAGAAGATGAAGATGAAGAAAATGCAAACGGTGTTAATGAAAGCAAAAGTTATGGCAGTGCAGATGAAAATGAAGTAGATGATAAAGAATCAAACAAAGAAGAAGAAAAAGGACAAATACGATGAAGGCGGCGAAGATGGAACTGGTTCATGAAGAAGAAGAAAAGAATGACTTTTATAAATAGTTATAATATGATTATATTTGAAGCAAATCTATGACTTTTATAAATAGTTATAATATGATTATATTTGAAGCAAATCTATGACTTTTATAAATAGTTATAATATGATTATATTTGAAGCAAATCTGCGTTCCATTAAAACTATAGAAGATGGAAGTGAGAAACATGATCTGGAAACAAGATCCAGAAAGAAACATGATCTGGAAACACGATCCAGAACAAATACTATGATATGATATCAATGCGGGACAAGGAATGACTAAACAGATAAATCAATTGTAGCGACGGGACAGTGGCGTAGAAACAATGTAAGGGGGGTCCCAGGGCACACTTTCAATGGCAGGGTCCTTAATAGGATGAATAGGTTAACAAGTATTATTAATATTGAAATAACTAGAAAACCTATTCGTAAATTAGCAACAGCAATCACATATACAAATATATTTTGTCCACACGGACAACTGCCGGGTGAGAAATTATCCTGTCCCAAACACGATTTAGTAAATTAACCGCCGACAAGATATTTCAATCTCCTGCAATATACATCATGAGATTCCACGTAGAATCGCTGCAGCGTAGCTGATCTTGTCGTATCAAATGGATGCTTAAGACTTCCTGCGAACGTATTTTATGGATATCCCCTTTCCTGTGGACGTATTTTCTGGACATTCGCCTTCCTGTTACCGTCTTTTATGGATATTTCTTATTTACAGAGACCGTGGACGTCTTTTATTGATAGCCTCTTTCCCTTGGACGTCTTATGTATATCTTCGTTGCCGTGGACGTCTTTTATTGATATCCACTTTCCCTTGCACGTATTTTATTGATATCCTCTTTCCCTTGGACGTATTCTATGTATATCTCCGTTGCCGTGGACGTCTTTTGTGGATATCTCCGTTCTCGTGGACGTCTTTTATGAATATCCCCTATCCCATGGACGTATTTTCGATGTCCCCCTTTCCATGGACGTATTTCTTGGATATCCCCCTATCTATGGACGTCTTTTATAGATATACCTTTTTCTGTGGATGTCATTGATTGATATCCCCTTATCCGTGAACGTCTTTAATGGATAAATCCTGTATTGTGGATCATATACGTCTTTTATGGATATCTGCTTTCCTGGAGACCATAGACGTCTGCTATGGATGAATCCTTTCTTTTGGAAGTTTTTTTTATGGACGTATCGTTTTCTGTGGACTTCCATTATGGATATCCGTGAAGTGTCTGGTAGTATTCTAGTTTTGATTGTTGTTACTTTCTTGATTGGTCTTTTTGTTCGTTCGAGTTGTTTCATTAGATGGAGTGCGTAGTACTGTGTTTTTGCGCCTTGCGGTCCAGTGCCTCCCACTCAGCACAACGTTTTATTTGCTTTATGTCTCATATCGACACGAGCATGGTGAACCAGAACAACAGTACCAAAGGCAACATAATACGTAAATAAATGAATGAATATCTTGGACAGCGACCCATAGCTGACTGCTAGTGTCAGGGCCAGCGAACCAGAGCTGCCAAGACTCTTCTACACCTCCACACGGTGATCCTGTATAACAGGCTGCAGCAGGGCAGACTGGCTAAGGAGAAGGGATCGAAGAGGGAATGCTAATCTGATAGTCAAAAAATGCTTGCTGAAGTCGGATGTGTTGGACCGAAAGGTGCAGATATCGCAGCCAAGCTGTAAACTACGACACAACGCAATTCATTCTCTGGACTACATCTGCTACTTAAGCCCTTTCAGTGTTTGGTGGTGGGAGATTGAGAACGAACGAAGCCAAGACAATTAAGATAATGCTAAATCCTCGCTTTTCACAACAAAGGTATGAGGTTCAACTCTTCGTACTGAAATGTTCCAGTGGATACAATGAGTACCTGCTCGTTTTAAAGGGAAAAAAGACAGTGACGAAGGGAACTTGTCACTAAACCTAACAAATAAGCTGTAACCTAGTACAATGACGTATCTAACACTTCATCACCGACAGCATTCTCTGCATTGGAACTACATTTACCTTTCTCGAAACAACACACCATATGTGGTATGTACTTAGTTGACCATTCTCTACCATATGGAATCTTTTTTCAGAATTGTGTCTGTGCCTTGTAGCTACAACAGAATGAGGCAGCTAGCTTCATTCTCAACTGTCCTCAGTCGCCTCTCTATGTCAAACCTGAAAAGTTTCATATTTTCGCCCACAGTAACACATGTATATGATAAAGCTGGCTTCTATATATGATACAACCGGAGCCAATCGATGATACAGCTTGCGCCTATGTGTGATACACCAGGCGTTCATAAATCATACAGCTGGCGCAAATATATGATACACCGGGCGTTCATATATCATACATCAGGCGCCAACATATGATACAGTGAGCGTTTATATATTATGTGGCAGGCGCCCACATAGGATACAGCGAGCGTTTATATATTATACATCAAGTGTCCAAGTAAGATACAACTGGCGCCCAAATATGTTACTGCAGGGACTCATATATGGTAAATCTGGTTCCCATATATGTTACACTAGTTGCCCATATATGATAGAGGAGGCGCCCATTTATGATTCAGAAGTGAAAGCTTGAATAACTAAATATCCCAGGGACTCGTAGACGAAAACAAATAATAATAAGAATGCTCGTGTTGGTGATAAACAAGCCATAATGTTAGTTTCAAATGCAGAAACGTGGACTAATAACGCTGAAGGAGAAATTTGTCAGAAACGTGCTTCCGTACACATCATCTAAATTATCTCTCCCTCCCTCCTCCTCTCAATCACCTCCTTCAAGACCAACCATACAATAGCCAGTGCCACCACCCCCCACCCACCTCTTCAGGACCAACCATACAGTAACTAGTACCACAACTTGTTACTAGTCCATCGATCTCTTCTTTATGGGAGACTTCACGGCAGTCTGTACCACTCTTCGCAGTCGAACTCAACGCAACACTACATACAGAATGTTGCCATATATCTCACTTTCACTCCTAGTTCATACTCTTTTCTTCTGTCTCTCTCAATCCATCCTACTTTCTCCTCCAAGACAATCACGTGGAAACCCTTCACGTGCAATGAACTGAATTCTGGAGATAACTACGACTGAGGATTCTAATATTAAGTCGCAATTACACAATATGAAAAGGGAGGGGGGGGGGGGGGGTGAATGGTTGGGTGCATGGTGTCGAGTATGAATACTCCTAAACCAGAGGAGGTTATGCATTTGCATAGTACTCACTTATTGATCTCGACTATAGTCTCTCTGTTGTGGAGGTACTATATGAGGGTTTCCATGTGGCAAGGGCGAATCCGCCATGATTCTGAAATATTTGTCAAATATAATTCTTGCATAGATAGGTTCATCATTGATCAGCACCATCTAACATATGGGGAAGACTTAAATATTTCTTTTGGAAACATATTTACGGTGGACAGCCTGAAAAACAGACATCTTTGTGATAAGAGGAAGAGCCGAGACAAAGAAAGACAGAGGAAGACATAGAATAAAGATATAAGGTGACCTGTCAAATTGGATGGCATTTTAAAAGTATTTGCAGACCTTAAGAAAATTATCATCGATATAACACAAGACAGACTTTAAGTTACTCTAGAAAATGAAGAAATTCGAGAAGGTCATACATATGTTTATAATAACTCAGCTCCATTAGCGGCAACAACAGAGACTGCTAAAATTGAATCAAGATTAGAATGACCATGAAATGGAAAAGGTATTGTGTAACGCATTAAAAACACAAGCAACGCAACAGAAATAAATTAAGAGGGCACGCATCTTCCATTTGAGAACTCGCGGATGTGAAACATATACTATAGAAAAAGCAAGTGCTGCCGGGGAGTCCTCCACAAATCTAAGAACAAAGCAACAGGCAATAATTGAAGCAGTCAAACTATTGGATGAAAAGGGGTTAAAGGATAACAGAATAGTGTTTTTGTGCGACTGCATGGAAATTTTGCAGGTCACACAAAGAGAACCACGAAATAGTATGGAAAGGGAACTGATATGCCAGCTAAACAAACACTCAGACCACAATAAAATCACCCTCCAGTGGATTCCAGCTCACTGCGGCATACACGGGAATGAATGGGCGGACAGGCTAGTCAGGGACGGAAGACAAAGAGAACAATTCACCAACCCAGAGTCACTGCCAGAAGTCAAGGCAAACCTCAACAAAAATATAAACAACAGTGGATAGAGAGAACAAACAGTAAATACCCACATGACCCAATCAATAGATTGAAAAGGAAACAGTATACCACAATTTTTCGCCTCAGAACAGGTCATTGCAGACTAAATGCACACATACAAATGAAAGCAGCACAGACTACACAATGCACATGTCAGAGAGGACTCCAGAACACATCCTGCAAACATGTCCACTGCACCAAGACTCCCGCGAGAAGACCTGGCCCGAGGAGAGAAACATACAAGACAAACTGTGGGGAACAATTGAGGAGGACCTGCGACTGACGTGTCACTTCATGGAGGCAGCCCATCTGGTGGCATAAAACGGGCATACGAAACCGAACGCAAAGAAGAAGAAGAAGAAGAAGAAGAAACATATACTATCAACAAAAGCACTAAAGATGAAAAGTAAATCTTTTGAGCTTAAAAAACAGTTAGTTGCCCAGCGCAAGCAATGATGGCGACATCATCAGGCGTTTTTTGTCTTAATGATGTAACTTGCGCAGTACTCATGTACACTGTACTTGCATGGTGAGTAAGTAGCTGCGATGGTCATCAAAATTACTTTCGTCCCGAGTTACCTTGAATCAGTGGCAAGTCGACCAGGGGAGCAGACTGGAGGTAACCCAAGATGTAGGCAAGCCGATCTTCAATCCCTTAAGAGCAGGAGTTGCTTGTAACTTCCGGGATTCGATCTATCGCCGTTTCCGTTTATTGCTTTGAGAGACCAGTACATTACCTTTCGACTACAACTAAAATGCTACAGGACAATTCTCAGAATAGTATGCACAGCGAAGGAGAAGTCTCACAGGACAACAGTGATGAAGCGAGCACCTGCACATGACATGCCATATGATAACAAAGATCTGACAAACGTAAACAGATCGATCATTGAGGAAGTGGGATCAAGATGCTGATCAGCGCATGACCTGCAGTGGTCAGCGACCCATAGCTGACTGCTAGCATCAGGGCCAGCGAACCATAGCTGCCAAGACCCTTCTACACCTCCACGCGGTGATCCTGGATAACAGGCTGCAGCAGGGCAGACTGGCTAAGGAGAAGGGATCGAAGAGGGAATGCTAACCCGGTACTAAAAAAATGCTTGCTGAAGTCGCATGTGTTGGACCGAAAGGTGCAAATATCACAGCCAAGCTGTAAACTACGACACAACACATTCAGTTCTCTGGACTACATTCTGCTACTTAAGCCCTTTCAGGGTTTGGTAGTGGGAGATTGAGAACGAACGAAGAAGAAGATGATCATTGAGGAAGTAATTGATTACTTTGATACATAGCATACCATGTGATGATGGTGACGATGATGATACTGATGTTTCTGATTTGCCTCGTAGACTCTTCATTTCATTACGTATCTCTTTTCTTAATTAAAAACAACTATTCTTTCTATCTGAGACAGAATCTGTGAAACCTCAGTCTGGTTGATTTCAAGGGAAGACCTCAACTCATTGTCCGAACTATTCTGTGCAGACTACCGGTCTAGTACAGTAGTATTCATCTGTTACGAACAGAGAGACACTAAAGCATGTAGGTGAAGTGGATTTGTTCTTAAATCGGAACTCAATATTTTCTCATTAGTTCTTAAAGCGGAACTCAATATTTCCTCATAAGTTCTTAAACCGGAACTCAATATTTTCTCAATAGTTCTTAAAGCGGAACTCAATATTTTCTCAGTTGTTCTTTGTTAGATTAGAAATACATTTGGTCGCCGAAAAATATAATGAACACACTACATTTTATTTTAAAATGTGCACGAAAGCTAAATAATCCAGAATAAGCATAAAGAGGGTATGATAATCGTAATGGTAAAGCACTTGCTTTTCATGACAAAGGTACGAGATACGAACCTCGTTTTCGGTACGCTCCAGACGACCCAGCTGTAAATTGGTATCTGGCATTCGACAAGTGTATTAGAAGACAGCTAGGAAAGGAACTAGCCACCCATCATACAAGTTGTGGCCTAGTAGTATACTGAAGTCTCTAATAAACTTAATTCCCCGACAGTAGTATAACTACTCAAAGATTTACTTCACTTTTAGACATAAAGAAATAAAAACGAACAGGTATAGATTTTTTCTTCACTTGCAACGGGAGACCTAGATGGCGTTTTCTTCCAATATAGGCCAGTCTCATCTGCGTTGAAAATCTGTTCCATTGAATAGCCGCCATCTTGTATAATTTTATAAAGCTCTGAAGGATAATTTTCGACAACGGCCGCGTCTGCACTTGCTGCTTCTCCCTGCACTTTTATAGTATGTAGATTGGCCCTTTTCTTGCATCTATCACATTAGCCTCTGTTAACCTCACATTTTACTTCTCCGAATATCTCCCGTCTTTCAGTCCTCAGTGTATTAAAGAGAGTTTGCACTTTTGTCTGGATAACGTCTGTATCTTGAAGAATATATTTGAACCAAAATCCACTGATGTAAAGTATTTTCTACATCAGCTGCATTCCTTCTAATCGCTTGAGTATTAATTGCTGTTGCGATTTTAATTTCCTTGAACAGTTTGCCTTTAACATTGCAAATTTACCAATTGTCGATATTGATAGGCCTAGCTTACAGCATATTTCACTCACATCCAGGTCTTTGTCACACAATTGTACCAACTGTTGATTTTGTCAGGCCTAACTTACAGCATATTTCACTCACATCCAGGCCTTGGTCAAACAATTGTACTAACTGTTGATTTTGGCAGGCCTAACTTACAGCATATTTCACTCACATCCAGGCCTTGGTAACAAAGTTTGACTAGCTCATGCTTTTCTTCCAGAGTTATTTCTAGTGTTTTCTTATAGATCTGTCTCCACATTTAGCATCCATTTTTGTGTATTGTAAACACAAACATAACAGAAGCACATGAACAAATTCAAAGGACTGTGTTACACACGACTTTCGAAATTAAGCTGAAAGAAAACATGGCTCGCAGTCAATTTGAAAACTGAACGACTACTTTGTGATTTTCGACAAATAGGAACTCACGTTCTTACGCAATAGCCTGATTATAATTGCAGACGTTTGCATAAGCAGATGTTCATAATGCAAGTGTTCATTTAACGGAACACCACTGTATACGAGAACGAAGATAAACTGCATAATCGTACGAATGCACTTGGCACGGTTTGTGAGAAAGATATCTTCTTCGTCTACTTTTTTGTCCATTCTCAATATCTCGCTACAAAGTCAAGAAAAGGGCTTTGTAAGTAGCAGGATGCCTAGAAAACGAAATGCGTTGTATCGTAGTTTACAGCTTGACTGCGTTATTTGCATCTTTCGGCCCAACACATCCGATTTCAGCAGGAATTTTTGAGTACTATGTTAGCCTTCCTTCTTCGATTCCATGCTACCGAAACTACAATTGCGAAGGCAAATAAATGCTGTGACTCATGTTCCTTGCAGAGCACCTAACTGCTCCTCAAGTGAAACAAAACGAGGTCCATCTTCCTACGCTTTAAGCACATAACTCCATGAAAAGTGACGGTAGGCCTCTGTGTATTAGGCAGCTCTGTAGGATGTGTTCAGGGGTCTGGAGTTAAGTGTGATATGAAGTCCTGCGGCATCCCATCCTAGGGCTGAGAAACATTTTCTCAGGATCAAGCTGTTTGGAGACAGTCAGTTGGAAGAGGCATTGTGGCCGCCGACGCTCGTAGAGGTCTTTTGGCTGCAGAGAAAAGAGAAAGACTGAAGAAATTGAGGAACACCCCGGTAAACCAACCTCCTCGCATGGTTTTACGACCTGTGGCAGGGACTGTCACTCGCGGATTGGTCTTTACAGCCATAGGAGACAGTGTTGAAATACAGGAGACAGAGCTAGACAAAACTCACAGGGCGCCACGAGCATGGTCTACAGAGACGTAATATTAGGCGCCAATGATAATGATGTTGTCAGCTTGGACACATACAACTTTACACGGATCAAAAGAAGCTACATACAAGATACGGCACGGCGTGGTCTAGTGGTTAAGTGACACAGCTCGCAACACGGCTCGCAACACGAAGGTGCTGGGTTCGCTCCCCAATCACAGTAGCGGCAGTTGCCCTGGGAAGCAAACCCTTCGAAAATTCAGGAGGAAGCAAACCCTTACACAATATGGATGCTTAAGTCCGATGCACTGGACCAACAGGCGCAAAATAAAAACATAGCGCAACGCACACCGCCTTGGGGAATAGAGAAATAAGGCGAAAGCAAAAACAAACAAAAATTTTTTTTCTTCAAATTTCGCGTTAGAGGATAATAATACTATGACAGACATTGTACGAGATTTGAACTTCTGTCTGTTGATACTATGACAGACATTCTACGAGATGTGAACGTCTGTCTGTTGATACTATGACAGACAGTCTACGAGATTTGAACATGTCTGTTGAAGTGACCAAGCTCTCTTCTCCTTGCTTCCCTGATTCTATCAGAATCAGTAACTATTCACATATGGGCATACTGACACGTGACGTAAATAAGTTTCCTACCCGACCATGTATTCTAGTGACAGACAAACGCTTAATCGCCCTGTTACTTGGTCCCGTTTATATGAAAGACTTCAGTAACATGCCAGGGACTTGTTCATCTCCCTTCCATGATTCGTTCTTATGAATCGAAAATAGAAAATACATTGAATGTATCTGATTTCAACTGGCATTGTTTCTTTTGCTTGTACGTCGTGCGCACATGACCTTCTAGCTTTACATGCATCTCAGATAGGACAAGGCGCTTATCTTAAGACCAGAGTAACCTGAAACATACACCCTTCGAGCTCCCACTGCTTTGTGCTTTAATCTGTTTCTCAAGAGTCGAGCTCTTTACAGTTCTGCTATAGCGATCGTTTTCATCCAGCGTTTGTATAATCGAAATTGTCGTCCTACAACAGTTTGGAGCATACAAATTGGATACATATGACTCATGACCTACATAATTGTTTACGTGTGGCAGTCTGTTCATTAAGCCCTCTCCTGGTCTCAGGCTGATTCTTCTTGTAGATCGTCCCTACAGAATGTGAACAGGGCTTGCTTATACATTTCATATTCTACGTACCGTGCGTAACTAACAACCTATGTACATAATAATGTTAAACATTATTTCCACATTAAACAAATACATCCCAGCTGTTGTATTTCACTGCTGACCTCATTACTAGGTAATTTAGGTCAACCTGAGAACGGAATTTTCACGCTCTATTTTACTATTGTATTTTCGAAACATTTTCATGAGTTCTCAAAGTTATTTAGTTTTCATACCTCTGAAAATTTAAAATAAAATAGAATATGTAAGTAAGTTGTTGCTGCAGTTATTACCGGGGCCTGAAAGGGGATACACAAATAATAACCTGCCAGCCATGCCGTAAGAGGCAACTTTGAGAGTGTTGGTTGGTCACCTATCCTGCAGAAACTGTTAGTAACGAAAACGTCGACTTAGTTAATTTAATATTTGATGACTTTGCATGTATTTTTTGACGATTTATGCTCCACGGGAAGCTGAAAAAGTATTGAGTGATTGATCGAGTGAGTGATTGATTGATTTAGTGATTGATTGAGTGATTGATATACCTAACATTAATGTTGAAGTTGTCCGGTTATGAAAATTGAGAGAGCCTATTGGGGGAACTTCCATGCATGTTATAAAAGACGACTAAAGAGGGTTGTGTTTGGGGCTAGCAACCTCATTATGTCAAAAACATTACGGCTATAATCAGCCCCTACAAAAGATCAGAGACAGGTGTACTTTAAACGGGAGAAGCTACAGCTGTGGCTTGTTCTTCCCATTGGATGGACAAAGTGAATGATTTCAAATGTCTCGGAAACCTGCGTCCCATTAAGAGCGACCAGTGGCAATGGGAACCCATGTTTGACATTGACCGAATAGGTGAATGATTGCAAATGCATGGAAGCAATCTTTATTTAAAATAGACCAGCTACAGTTGTGGCGTATGCTTCAGGTTGGGCGAAAAGGTGAATGATTGAACGACAAAATACTGTACAGATTGCAAGATCACTTTTCTTTGTTGCCTCCTTCGGACCTCGTAATACTTACTTGACTAACCTACTTGATCCCTCTACTGATGCCGTGAAGTGTAGGTCTCATACTTGGGACAGATGGATTGTCGTGGCTGTTGTAAGCCCATGTTGGTGTAGAATGTCTTTGATGTTGTCTTTCCATTTATCTCGCGGTTTTCCCTTGACACTAAACTCTTATCATCTAAAGGTGTATATTTTTTTTTAAAAGCAACCAATCTGGTTTCATTCTCTCGATATGACCAAACCACTTTATTTTCTGTTTATGCATGTATTCTGTGGAGAATTTTGTTGTACCATTTTTTTCTGATAACGGCATTTTTCATTTTTCGTGCGACGTGGATACTTTTCTCAGACATCTCATTTCACGGGTTACAATTTTCTTTTCTCGGAATACACATACGATATATTTCTCTAACGTATTGTAAATGTACAAGAGAGGATCTATTCCGACAGTTTCTTTTGGAAGCTCAGTCAGGTCCACGTTGACAGACCATTGATAACTATTCCAAAATTTTCTAAAATGACGGCGGAGAAATGCAGTTTTTCTTTCAGTCGTGGGATTGAAATCTCACGAACATTTTTGATGATCTAATTCGCTATAACATAATAAGCGAATTGGTAGAGCAGTTGTTTTTCACGCCAAAACGGTACCGTGTCTAATCTTGTTACCGGTATGCTTCAGTTGATCTCGCGGTAAATAGGTACCTGATTTACTGCGAAGGAACGAATTCGCGGAAAGGAACTGGTCATCCAACCTTATAACCAAGATGTGGCCTCGTGCAATGAAGTATCATCCCTGATAGAAGTGTCTGCACTACCTATTTGCTAAATATTTAAAGAAATTTGGAATCCATTTGTTTTGTTATTATAATACTGTGTTCTGCTCCTAACGGCACTGTTCATCCGACTTCATCGCGCTATAGTGTATGGTTTTCATTCCTTTTGAGGTACGACAAGCTATTTGAAGAATTTGAAACCAGCAAGTTTGAGTTGTGAGATCTGACAAAAGCAAGGATATCACGCCGCCCTTTGTTCACTACTTGTCATGTAAATGGTACACCTCCCGAGAGCAAATAATAGAACCCTATTAGCCATCCGAGAATGTCGTCAACGGCAACTACATAGAGGTGTAAACGAGCACTTGATGAACCCTAAAGCCTTCTTCTATAGCAGTGGTCCATAATTTTCTGGAGGAGCGGGAGGTAAGTAAAGTAAAGTAAAGTATCCCATAGCATTACTGCCGTAGGGGTGTGAGGTGTTAGCAATCTCACATTTCAACATTAAAGGCTCTGCTATATGACGGCGGTAGCCATCTCCTCTCCCTCGCCGCTTTTACTTCCCGGACTGAAACATTACCCATTTAAGGCTGGGTCGACCCGGGAGCCATTGCGGTCTGAAAAAAACTGTACCGCCTCAACTGGGGAATGAACCCAGGACCACTCAGATGCGAAGCCAGCGCGCTAACCACTGCGCTACGCGGCTCCACGCGGGAGGATGAAGAAGAAATATTTGTTTCCATGGAGCTCGATTGGTTTGGATGTCTGCCTGCTGATAAGGAGGGCAGCGGATTGAATCTCTGGTAATCATACTCTTCGGGTTGAAACGAACGAACATTGTCAGGACACGTCGTGTGGACACCCCCAAAATAAAAACAACATGCCTTACCGGGGATTCGATCCACTGCCCTCCTTGTCAGCATGCAGATATCAAAACCATTCGGTCAGTCGCTCCTCTATATGTAAATAATACAATTACATAGGGGAATTTTCGAAGCCACCGCCAGAGCTACAGAGTCCGTGCTCTGTCGTCGTGAAACTTTGAATCATGTAGCTAACTGGGCAGACGGGAGACGGCAATGAATTCGGATCTTTGCGTTGCAAACATATATATATATGTATAGATTTAGTAAGGAAACGTGGCCTAGGAGTGAAACATCCGTTTACCAACACCAATGTATTTTGTTCGAATCACACAGTGTCCATTTCGGCAAGACGGGTTTTCTCTGTGCAATTGCTCCTCCGCGTACGGAAACAGTAATGACAACCTTCCATACTGCAGACATACAAGATCTTCAATATTATATTTATATGTTCTCTTACTATTGTTAATCGACTTTTCTGAATGATCAGCTCTTGGTGATTCCAATTAAAAGCGCTGGGGACTTTGTGAATTTCCTTCCCAACCCGAGCAGAAGCAAGAAGTGTTTCTTTCCTAGATGCAGGGCAGAGCATTGTATTATTTTTAAAGTCAGAGAATCTTGGAAAATCATGAAAGACATTCTGACATTTGGTGAACAGAGTGTGTGAGGTAAGGCAGGTCGAATAACCCTGTTCTGTAGTTCAACTTGCGACGTGTGGCCCTGTGCTCCAGAATGACGGGACTGCCTGAAGGGATGAGGTACAATGAGGTACAATAAGAAGCAGGCGGTGTCTTCCCACTGTTCGTGGCTGCCCGCTAGTGGAATGGTTTGTCGTTTAAAAGGAGGTTTCGTTTTCTTTTCATTTTGAATGAATACAGGTTACGTTCTTGAAGCCTGACGCTGGCTTTCATTTATGTGCCAGGTTCCGCTCAAACGGCGCCGTTACAAAGAGGATCGCGACGGTGAATCGGTCCGTTTCAGAGCCCTTACGTTGGTACTGTTATCGGTAGTCACTGGAATTTGTCAGATCCCGTAATCTGGAGAAAGCAGGGGTCCTTTTTAATGTGTTAGGGGATAATAGATTATGGGAAACTTAACTTGTCACTTTTCGAGCACGTTGGAACACAATGCCGCAACTGTCACTTGCCAGGGATTCATTCTTCTCCTTTATATGATTCTTTCTTATCAAACGAAATTACGTTGAATCGTTTTGTTAGGTATGTGGCTCGATGTATCTTATTTTGAATTGACATTTATGACAAATGTACTTTTCTAAGTACTTAACTGTCCCCAGCCTTTCTGTAGGCCAGCAAGTATGTGTTTCTCTATGCCTGACTCCTACTCTTCAACCTGTCTGTATTGGGAGACTGCTCTGGTAGCACTGCTGTTCCGCTTGACTCACATTGACAAGAGTGAAGAACCGGATAACGATGTGTAAAGAAGGACGTGAGTTAACGCAACAATATGCGCCTGACCTGGTCTCGGAAGATCTTTCGTTAACGCACGTCTTTCTTTAAACGTTTTTGTCCAGTTCTTCACTGTTGTCTTCGACATACGTTTTTCACCATAATCTGCCTGCGATGAATGTGAACTGGTCGACATCCTTCAGCTGTTAGAAACCGAATCACCACTCGCTCATCACCGCTCGCTCATCACCGCTCGCTCATCAACTCTTGACGGACTCCTTATCACATCTGTCATTTTTTCAACGGTCTGCTGAGGAAACTATGAGTCGGAGCATTTTGAAATTTTGCAAACTTGACGTTTGATATGTTTTGTTTGCACCAGACATGACGTCATTATACGCATGGTACCTATGTTCACTTGTTGCGGTTTGGTCTGGTTTCATTTGAAAACGTCTTGTAGCACGTTTACATAAGTTTATCACGGTGAAGAGCAAGATCGCTGATTATTCCTTCAGCCGGCTGACTTTACACATTGTTGATACTACATCCAAGAATCCCATTCCAAACATCAATAATGTATTACATATATTATCCGACGGCCATGCATGTGCTTATTTGAAAAATGGAGTGCCGCACTCATATACAATGGCTGCATTAATAGCTAAATTCCTGAGATTTAAAAACGTTTCCTCTGCATATTTCGAGATTATTGTAACTAATTCTTCTGTTCGTCCTCGTATATATTTAAAATATTTTTGTTTTTTCAATTATAATATTCACCCAAGATGTACCTGGCTTGAAAATAATAGAACCCCAGTAATCTTGGACCAGCTGTAACCATAGAGACACTGTAAACGTTCAAGCATTTCGTCATATGCCACTAAAGAGGGTATTTGCGTGGGGCTCGCAAACTCATAATGTAAAACAAATTCTTTTGTGACCTGCACTGAAAATACTTGCATGCTTACTTCATGTAAGGGGACAGCTGTAGTAGTGGATTCTATGTTTCACCTGGATCGAGAAGGTGATTGTTAACACTATGTTCTCAGGGCACATACTTTATTTGAAACTAAAATAATTCAAATTATAATAATGCTACTTCTGTTCCTATTATACGGGTTGGCTGGGTATTAATGGAATAAATAATAAAGACCACGGGCTCCAGCAATCACCCCAAAATGAACTGGCTAGATTTTTACATTCTGTACCTCTTGAAAGAACCAAACCTATGCCCTATGCCTAAACCAGTTTCATCATTTAACTTAACGTAACTTAACGTCTTTATACTGGTTTCGAAGACCCTGCAGAGTCTGTATACAACCAGTTTAATTTACATCACCTTGGTCTAAAAGCTATGCCTATCCAATTTATTCTTAAATGCATTAACTGTTCCTGCCTCCACTACCTCCTCTGGCAATGCATTCCAAGCATCCACCCCTCTCTGACTAAAAAAATATTTCCTAATATTTAATCTGGACCTCTCTTTAGTCAACTTGTAGCTATGCCCTCTCGTTATTGTGTGGGGGGGGGGGGGGGGGGGGGGGGCTGTATTTTAAAAAACTTGTTTTTGTCTAATTTATCCATTCCTCTGATCATCTTATAAACCTGTATTTAGTCACCACGAATTCTTCTCTTTTCTAGACACTGTAGGCCGATTTTTCTGAGTCTTTCCTCATAACTGTAATTATGGAATCCCACTATCAGCTTTGTTGCTCTTTTTTGTATTCTTATCAGCATGTTTATTTCCCCTCTATCATAAGGACTCTACAACTGTACACAGTATTCCAATCTAGGTCCAACTAATGCTTTATACAGTTTGACTATCACTTCCTTGCGCCTATGTTTAATATTTCTTTTTATCATACCTAACATTGCATTTGTCTTTTTCACTGCTACCTGAACTTTCTCACTCACTTTACCTGTATGATATATTATAACCCCTAGGTCTTTTCCTTATCTATCTTTCTAATATTGTTCTCTCCCATTCTGTATTTATGTTCCATATTGGATCTACCCAAGTGGATGACTGTACGTGTGTCTACATTATACTCCATTTGCCAGCTTACAGACCATTCTAGAATTTTATCTAAATCCGACCTCAACATATCCACTCAATGTGTCCGCTTGGTCCTATGACGAAATTCAAATCGATGGAAATTATCACAAGTTCGAGCCATTAACAATCAAGATACCATAGCTCAGAAATGCAGAGACGCAGTTGTTCTTTCAAAGAATGATGGGGGACTGGAACGGATGAAACTGTCGGTAAAACAACACAGCAAAGACCAAAACCTATACTTCAATATAAGTAAACCATGATAATGAGCACAGAGAAGACAAAGACCAAGCCTAAAGTTATTTTAGAACAACAGGAGATTGAGAAAATCGTAAGTTTTGAGTACCTCGGCTCAATTATAAGCAACAATGAAGATTGCACGGAGGAAGTAAGAAGGAAAATCACTATGGCAATGCAGGAATGCAGAGGTTGAATAAAATGAGAAACTTATGGCAGAACTCTAATAAAATGACAAACAAATAAAAAAATCCTGTGAACTGGAATCTTCCCGGTGACAACGTACAGATGTGAAACATGGACCATCACACAAACACTTAAGAAGAGAATTTAAATTCTTGAAATAAAATGGTACAGAAAGGTACAAAAATACCATGGATAGCGAAGAGGAAGAATACAGATATAATGAACGAACTGGAATTTTCGAGGAAAATTGGTTGGTAAACAATATCTTATCCAAAAAGCTAACATATTTTGGCCACATCAAACTTCATAATGGCATGGAGAGAACGTTACTGAAGGAAATGGTGTATGGAAAGCTGGGCAGAGGCAGACCGGGGAGAAGATGGATACAAGACATCATGAAGGTCCTGAAGATAACAGCGACAGAGGCGGGAGTTCTGGCTATAGATCGAGAGTCTTACAGATCTGATGATGTAAGATCGAAGTTCTGCAAATGACATGCTATATGATGATGTCCATTTGGTCAAGAGTACGATCACTTAACCGCTCCACCACCCACAACATTTATAGTCCCTTTTTCTAAGTAAAAATGCCTCTTCTATTTGCTTCCTAGTAACATTTGTTTTACTGATAACATCAGTCTCAGGCCGCACATTATTGCCCAGTGAGCAGCCAGTTGGACAGTTCAGTGTCGAAGGTCGGCTGCAAAAAGTTTCCAATGTCCTCTTGTCTCTTGCCTTGATGCTGAAGTCGAACAGGTTTTTCCTTGTCCATATCTTGAAGTTGTCCTCCGGGATTAAGATGCTGAGCAGCGCATGAGTTGGAGAGGTCGGCGACCCATAGCTGACTGTTAGCGTCAGGGCCAGCGAACCATAGCTGCCAAGACCCTTCTACACCTCCACGCGGTGATCCTGGATAACAGGCTGCAGCAGGCAGACTGGCTAAGGAGAAGGGATCGAAGAGGGAATGCTAACCCGGTACTCAAAAAATGCTTGCTGAAGTCGGATGTGTTGGACCGAAATGTGCAAATATCGCAGTCAAGCTGTAAACTACGACACAACGCATTCCGTTCTCTGGACTACATTCTGCTAATTAAGCCCTTTCATGGTTTGGTAGTGGGAGATTGAGAACGAACGAAGAAGAGAAAGAAGTTGTCCTCCATCTTATCACATTTCCTTTTCGCACGGTTTTCAGTAAAGCTAAATGTCCTACCAACATACCTAAACTTTCTTGTTTTGATCTCATTCCTTTAGTTGAACAACCAAGCCCTTCGTGCATTCATTCACGTTTAGTGTTCGGATTGCTAGTTTATTCATCTATTTAAGAAACACTGTTGAACTATGTAGTCCAACAAGGGAGATAACTACAACCTCCAACAGCCTTGGTCCGTCTTTGCTGTCCTGTCCGCATCTCTCATTGGCTAAGACGGGAGTGGGTGCTTCAAACCTCAGGTCACTAGACCAGTAGTTTGTGATTACACCATCCACGTCTGACTTCGTTAAAGTCCATCTCTTCCTTTCCCTCCCCCGAAAGATCACTTCACTCTCACGCCACATTCACTCCATTTCTATAACCGTGATTCTCGATCAATGGTTCTCAGCTTCTGGTATGTGTACCTTCAGGGCCTGACCCTGTGGCATCTATCTTCTTCCTGCCATCGTATCTCTGATGTTCATACCGTTCGACGCCCCTTCATGAACCCGATCGATGTTTGTATCCCCTCTTTAGCTCTATATAGCCTTGACTTTAGTGGTGAATCGCAGCTCTATAAATCCTTGGTTTTAGTGTTGAATCGCAGCTCTATATAGCCTTGACTAGTGTTGAATCGCAGCTCTATAAATCCTTGGTTTTAGTGTTGAATCGCAGCTCTATATAGCCTTGACTAGTGTTGAATCGCAGCTCTATAAATCCTTGGTTTTAGTGTTGAATCGCAGCTCTATATAGCCTTGGTTTTAGTGTTGAATCGCAGCTCTATATAGCCTTGACTAGTGTTGAATCGCAGCTCTATAAATCCTTGGTGTTAGTGTTGAATCGCAGCTCTATATAGCCTTGACTAGTGTTGAATCGCAGCTCTATAAATCCTTGGTTTTAGTGTTGAATCGCAGCTCTATATAGCCTTGACTTTAGTTTTGAATCGGACCTGAATGGATACCAAAGGAGCTCCGTGTGAGGTAGACACAAGGAAAGCATCACTGAAAACAAATCGTTAATTGTGTTGTGCATATTCTTCTCCTTCACCCTGCTGGCTGGAAGCGCCGGAGATGTTGTCCTCGAAATACGTGGCTCCAACAGGTAGCAGCCTTCCTATTTGCCTTAGAGGAGGCCTGGCAGCCTGCAGTTACAACTGGACATGGTGGTGTTCATCCGACGCAACGGGCCTCAGACGCCAAAGAGAACATTATTATTATTCTCTTCTGATATCCTTGGAAATGTGTTTATCACTGTTGTATTGCGGTATCTTATGTAGAGTAGTGTTTTTAGAGCTTTCTTTCCAAACCAGTTTACAATACCATTACTAGTTGGAGAGTGTTCTACCCTAAAAATAATGAGGTCTTATTGTTATCAAGTCTTATTAGTCGTATCTCTTGTTGAATGGTCTCTAGGGCAAGAAATAGTGACAAAAACGGTCAATGTGAGCCAATGGGGGAGGGGGAGGGCGGGAGAAACAATTCATGAGCTGACAGCAACCAACGACTCATAGCTGGCTGCTTGCATCAGGGTCAGCGAACAAGGCTGATAGTAGCTTTCCAGAATTATAGTTATGATGAAAGGCTAAGAAAAACCGGCCTACAGTGTCTAGAAAAGAGACGACTTCGAGATGATTTAATACAGGTTTAGGAGATAATAAAAGAAACGGATTATTTAGAATATAAACCATTTTTTCCAAATCAAGAACAAGAGGGCATAGCTACAAATTCACTAAAAACAGGTCCAGATTAGATTCCATGACATATGTGTGTAGTCAGAGAGGGGCACATGTTTGTTATGCATCGTCACATGAAATAGTGGAGGCATGGTCAATAAATGCATTCAAGATTAGATTCGGCCTCAGTGGACGAGAACACCAGCTGCAATTGTTGCTCAATGTTCCGATAGGCCCCAACAAAATTAATTCTGCACACAGATACAAGAACTTTCTCAGGCGGTGGAAGTTTCTAGAAATATTGAGAATCCCTGGCTGACCTTGGAGTATGTAACTGTACTTCCAGAAGTAACTTTATCACGATGTCCAATGCTCCTTCATACCAAACGCATTTCAAAATAATACCATTCTCAAACGGTAACAATTTCCAGAAAAGTTGAGAATCCGTGACTAACTGCATGATAGGTCCGCATTAACCGCACCTCCTGGACTAACTTCTTCATCGTTGCCTGACGAGCTACCATTCTATTTCCAAACTACCAGAATTCTGTTGGTCCACCACAGCGCCTGATGAGCCTCTTCCCCCCCCCCCTCGCCTCTCTGCTCGTGTATCCGCCTAATGAGATGTATGTGGCCCCTGCCAGTCGCTCTGATTTCCCTTAAGTTAAAAGCCATGCAGGATCTTTCCCTCCCGGCCTTCACTTTTTTAAACTGCCCTATTGAAAACTCAAAACCTGAAAACCTGGTTAAAGAAAAAATTGTGTTGGAAGCTCGCTTAGCTGGTATGTTTCACTCGAGGGTTCTTAACATATGTTGTACTGTAGACTCCGTTACCACTTTGTTGACGCCCATCAGCCATCATAGTAGACTGGTAATGCCTGTAGACCCTAGGGCAATATTGACCGTAGGCATTCAGGTGACGATTATGGTTCCCCTTTGGCGGCTTTGTAACTCTTCTTGGCTTGGCTGGCTTGGCTTCGTTCGTTCTCAATCTTCCGCTACCAAACACTTAAAGGGCTTAAGTAGCAAATGTAGTCCAGAGAACGGAATGCGTTGTGTCGTAGTTTACAGCTTGGTTGCGATATTTACACCTTTTGGTCCAATACATCCAACTTCAGCAATCATGTTTTAAGTACCGGGTTAGCATTCCCTCTTTGATCCCTTCTCCTTAGCCAGTCTGCCCAGCTGCAACCTGTTATCCAGGATCACCGCGTGGAGGTGTAGAAGGGTCTTTGTAGCTCTGGTTCACTGGCCCGGACGCTAGCAGTCAGCTATGGGTCGCTGACCACTGCAGCTTATGCGTTGCTCAGCATCTTGATCCCAGTAGACATTCTGATCCCCGTGGCAGAATGTTAACGACTACGGCATCATTAGACAATCTCGTGACGCATATGAACCGCATTGACCTCTGACGTCATTTCCGACCACTGTGGCAGTAAACCAGAAAATAAACGCAAGTGGGAGGTGAAGAAAACAGAACAAGACCCACCACAGGTCCAATTTGGTCTCCTGGAAACATATGCTACAGTAGTCTGGCCACCGAGGTGGGAATCCACACTGTCATCGTCATGGTGTTGAGTCTAGGTTGAAGTCTCGCCTTAAACTACAGCTACAGGAACCCAGCCCCACCCTCTTCTGTACGCCTCACGATCACTATCAACGATACACCGTCATGCATGACATTAACACGACCGTGTCCCTATGAGAAGTAGACCCAATACAATATTCTGCGGTGCAATCAGAAGCAATGTACCGTTTGGTGCAAAATACATTACAACTCGCTAAAGCAGAAAAAAAAAGAATGAGGGAAAAGATGCCTATTATCCACACACTACAGCCGACAAAGCTGTAAATGGGAACCTGGCTTAATGTTATGAAAGGGTGGACAGCGTAGAAGGACAATAGCAATTGTACAGGAATAAAGTTCTTGTCCTAGTACATCGAAGTCTCTCTCACTTCATCTCCAACAGCAGTAGTATTCCTTCCTAAGGAGGTCAACCACCAAATGTGCGCTTCTATATTAAGACTGCGCCAAACCCGTGGTTGTTTCTGCAAGTGTTGGTTTGACATGATGATGATCTTTGGTTACATGAACACATCTCTTTAGTAGCCTCTTCCGATATGCATTAGACGTGCAGTAATCACGACTACCTATCTACATTTTAAAAACTGTTAATTTATCCAAGATTAAGAAAGCCTGAACCTCACCACCCCCATTCCTATTGCGGTTGCCCTAGCCTCAATAAACCAACCTTCAATAAGTTTTGACACTCCTCTGGACAGCCAACGCGCGGTCAAGGGGCGTACATGTTGGCATTTGTGCTTTTACTATGGTGTGCGTGTGTGTATGTGTGTGTGTGTGTGTGGTGTGGTTGGGGGGTGAATCGATTATCAGACAGTATCTAATTTTAAGACTTAGATATTTGTAAATCGTCTCGTAACTTTCTGGCTCTTCTAATGGTTTATATATATTGAAGGGCGCGTTTGCTCAGTTCATAGCGAGCAATCCGTTATTTTCTGTGGTAACAGCGGGAATAGGTTCGAAACGCGTCCGGAGACTAAACAAAATCCAGGTCGTTATTCTAATCGGGGACCGCTTCTCCAGTCAACCCAGCTGTAAATGGGTATCTCGCGCATGAGTTAGGGAAAGTAAAAACAGCAAGGAAGGGCACTGGCCACCCAACCTCTCACAGGCTGCGGCTTAGTATAATGGAGTCTTCAAAAACTCCATTTCCAACCAGCGGTTAATACTGCTGAATTTCCACTTAATATATATAAACACATTTTTTACAGTCCGCGTTCCATTTTGTTCACTTTACCATGTGTGAATTTATGTATGTATACATATGTGTGGGTGTGCATTCGGGCGCGTACGTGTGTTCTCATACGTGTGTTCTCATACGTGTGTTTTCATACGTGTGTGCGTGAGAGAGTCTGCATGTGCAACAAGGGCTCAACTTTCGAGTTGTCAAATTGAGATATATTTTTCGAATTGGCGAACTTATTGCTGTGTTCCTTAATTTCAGTTTGGACCACTTCACTACATTTGGACCATTTCACTATATTTGGACTATTTTCAAATCTGAAATTGCAACTGTAGGCTCCAGTCGACCCAGCGGTAAATGAGTCTTCTTTTCGTTTCGACCGACACGGTTTTTTCAAAATTACGTCAATACGTAAGGAAGGGAACCGTCCAGTTTGTCTAATGAAGACAGACATAAATTAGTATAATGAAGACTCTAGCACTTAATCCCCGACAACAGTGTGTGTTATAGACTACCTTCACCTTTTCTTTGGGCTACCTTCGTGAAGGCGTGTGACCTACTGGTTGGGAACTCGGTTTACAATCCCATGAGGCTGCTAGCCAAATTCAAAACCTTCTTTAGTTGTAGTTTATGCTTTGTATCTGAATTTTCTTGCGGTACCATGCTGGTTCTATGAGTTATGTTTGTTTCATGCTCATTCTTTGAGTTATCTTGGCTACCATGTTCATTCTATGAGTTATTTTGGCTACCATGTTCATTCTATGAGTTATTTTGGCTACCATGTTCATTCTATGAGTTATTTTGTTATCATGTTCATTCTATGAGTTATATTGTTACCATGTTCATTCTATGAGGTATCTTGTTACAATGGGCATTCTAAGAGTTACAATGTTACCATGTTCATTCTATGAGTTATCTTGTTACCATATTCATTCTATGAGTTATTTTGGCTACCATGTTCATTCTATGAGTTATTTTGGCTACCAAGTTCATTCTATTAGTTATCTTGGCTACCATGTTCAATCTTTGAGTTATATTGTTACCATGTTCATTCTATGAGTTATCGTGTTACCATGTTCATTCTAAGTTATATTGTTACCATGTTCATTCTATGAGTTATCCTGTTACCATTTTCATTCTATGAGTTATCTTGTTACCATGTTCATTCTAAGTTATATTGTTACCATTTTCATTCTATGAGTTATCTTGTTACCATGTTCATTCTAAGTTATATTGTTACCATGTTCATTCTATGAGTTATCATGTTACCATGTTCATTCTATGAGTTATCCTGTTACCATGTTCATTCTTTGAGTTATCCTGTTACCATGTTTATTATATGAGTTATCTTGTTACCATGTTCATTCTATGAGTTATTTTGTTATCATGTTCATTCTATGAGTTATATTGTTACCATGTTCATTCTATGAGTTATCTTGTTACCATGGGCATTCTAAGAGTTATCATGTTACCATGTTCATTCTATGAGCTATCTTGTTACCATATTCATTCTAAGAGTTATTTTGGCTACCATGTTCATTCTATGAGTTATTTTGGCTACCATGTTCATTCTATGAGTTATCTTGGCTACCATGTTCAATCTATGAGTTATATTGTTACCATGTTCATTTAATGAGTTATCGTGTTACCATGTTCATTCTAAGTTATATTGTTACCATGTTCATTCTTTGAGTTATCCTGTTACCATGTTCCTTCTATGAGTTATCTTGTTACCAGGTTCATTCTATGAGTTATCTTGTTACCATATTCATTCTTTGAGTTATTTTGGCTACCATGTTCATTCAATGAGTTATTTTGGCTACCATGTTCATTCTATGAGTTATCTTGGCTACCATGCTCAATCTATGAGTTATCTTGTTACCAGGTTCATTCTATGAGTTATCTTGTTATCATAGGCATTCTAAGAGTTATCATGTTACCATGTTCAATCCATGATTTATCTTGGCTACCATGTTCAATCCATGAGTTATCTTGGCTACCATGTTCAATCCATGAGTTATCTTGGCTACCATGTTCAATCCATGAGTTATCTTGTTATCATGTTCATTCTATGAGTTACCTTGGCTACCATGTTCATTCCATGAGTTATCTTAGGAACAATACTCATTCTACGAGTTATCTTGGCACTGTACTCATTATCTTAGGGCAATACACGTTGAATGAAAATGTCTGCATGCCAAACAGACGTATCCCAAAGCAACTACTAATGTATGGTCAGCTCAAAGAGGTTCTGCGTCTGGTCGGTCGGCAAAAGAAGCACTTGAAAGACTCACTAAATATATGTGTGACACGCTTCAACATCGATGTAAACTAATGGTAGTACCTGGCAAGGAATGACCAGGCATGGCGTAGAACCACCATCAGGCTCGCGCCTATTGCAGAGAAACACCGAATCTCAAAGTCCGAGACTCGGAGAAAAGTGTCGTGTTGGAAAGACTGAATAACCGACAACCAAATGTCCAACACTGAACTTATAAACTGATTATTTTTTTAAGGGACTCTGGTGCATAATCTGATTATGCAGTCACCTTTAAACTCACCAGTGCAAAATAACGTGACTGACATCTCACTCGATGAACGTTTATTTTTATAATGTGATTGAGTATTGATTCAGTATTTAAGAATGTTTCAGTATATGTAGTAACAATATTCATCTCCTTAATGATATTGTAGAGCGATTGTTTTCCGGGGTAACATCAAGAACATGTTTAGTTTTAGTTTAGTCGAAGAATCAATATCATTGCACACGGTTTAACCCATAAGTGCTCTGTTGTTCATGATATTTTTGTAAAATCTCAGCACAATGCACGAACTCAATAGCATCGATGAGGATCCCGTAACAGATTGGGTAGATGTTTAAAATAATTTTTAATATTGCTGGGGCAGCGGCCGTTAAGCCTACTCTTTTCAATTTCCACATGCCGAGTGATTTTTAACATGAGTGACACTGCACACGGGCGTCCGATTTCTACTACCCAGAGATCAGAGGAAATACCAGAAAGTCCACGTGGGAAAAATTTCGGAAATGAAGGGGGTGGCCGGATGGGTAGAAGTGTCAATAAGCCCCTTACTGCTGTTATCTCATTCCCCACATTTGGGCTCCAGTGCAATGATGCTTATGATGAGCATACGTGTGTTCGCTTTTCCTCACGTGATGGAAACTCTGGTGCTCAGTGGTTAATTTATCAGTACCAGAGAACAGGAGATCTAAACTCAGCACGCTCGGGGTGTGAGAAAGGTCTCCACAGTGATTTGAACCCGGGACTTCCAGCACCTGAGCCGACGTCTTACTTTTGAATTTTTAGTTCTATAAAGATTTACCGCTCTGTATTCCACTAACTGAAGCACGCACCTTTCCACCTGGGATCAGGACTTATTAACCAGTGATTTGATTCGTGTGTGCGTCTGTGCTGGTGTTACCTTCCACCCAGAAATCTTATTGTTGTTGTTTGTGAATGCCCACCATGAGTCGGTTACTCTTTTGGGCGCCATGAAAAGGGCGTTCAGCGGTGGGTTGCAGTGACCTTTCTTACATCCCGAGCGTGCTGAGTTTAGATTTCCTGTTCTCTGGTACTGATAAATTAACCACTGAGCACCGATCACCAGAGTATCCATCACGTGAGGAACAGCGAAAGCACGTATGCTCATCTTAAGTGTCATTACACTGAGGCCCGAATGGGGGGGGGGGGGATTAGATAAACGCAGTAAGGGGCTTATCGACAAAGCTACTCACCCGGCCACTCCCTTCGCTTCCGAAAATAGAACTACTTTGATTGAACTAGAGAAGAGCGAGGCGTCATCTTCATACTGAGAACTTGATATAACAAACACAAGTGTTATCTTTACAATACAATGATGATTCGGGCAGGTGTCCAAGTGGGGAGCATAGCAGGGCCGTGAATACATCTTACAAGCTGCGCGATCACACGGGAAGAGAGAACAATATTGGATAAGCGAGACAGATCAGAGACAAAAGCTGTATGGAGATAAAATAGCCTCGCAAACAACGGTGGTCATCGTAAGGGAAAACGAAACCTTGATCTGAGGATGAATAACGTTGAAGAAGAAGATGACGAAGAAGTACCTGAAGAAGTAGAAGAAGAAGATGATGACGAAAAAGTAGAAGAAAAAAGTAGTAGAAGATGAAGTAAAAGAAGAAGTAAAAGAAGAGAAGTTGATGAAAACAATCAATGTCTCACAGCTGACTGATTGCGTCAGCGAGTCAGAGCTGTCACCACTCTATACTTGTGACGGCTCTGGAAACAGACTGCATGCAGCCTGGCTGAGAGAATAAGAATCGAAGAGAGTGTAGGCAAACCAGATCCCAAAAATGTGTCGTACTAAAATCGGATGCTGCGGACCGAAAAGCGCAGATATTGCAGCCTGGCGTAAGCCTTAGCGTAACAGAATATCCTTTTGTTCACGACAATGAAGAACTGTCTTTGCTGTAATGTTCGTCATGATGTCAATAGCTACATGTTGGCTCCTGCTTTCTCTAGATATAGACTAGTTGAGACGGGAGAACGCCGCACGAAGAAAAAAAATAACACTAGAGGAAGCAACACGTCCATAATCGTTTTGCAAAAATAATGTTTGAAGTTGATCTTAGTTTCGTATTTGGTCTCATTTTGACAAGTAACGGCGCTTTTGACCCCAACCCAAGTCGTTATGGTAATGTTGGAGCTTGTTTACGACATTTGATTGGTCATGATAATAGCTGTTTTATTGTATTGAATGTGTGACGTCAACCGAGTGCGAAATACCATGTCAAAAATAGAGCAGGTCTCACCTTCCAAGGATGTCGTAAAACACGATTCAAGAGGGTTGCCATTGTAACTGTAAAATGCTCGAATTCATCCTTCCTTTAAGGGACCAGCTGTATTTAAATCGTGTTCATCTAGTTGTAGAGAGAAGGAGAGTGATTGCAAATACGTGGAACATGCTTCGATGTAGCCTAATCTTAACTTTGAAGACAATACGTCAATGACTGTTTGAAAACAAGTCTGCCTTTGAAAAGTGAACGGGTCAGCTGCACATAAAAAACACGAATGTTTCATTTCAGATAACGAGTACTAATTTTACTTTTAATGCACTGCAAGAAACATGCATGTGCTGTTGGAATGGAGCTTTCGTCAGCGATGCTTAAAAATGTTTTGATATTTAAATGTTTTATTTAAATATTACTATTTTTAAATGGTTGACTTGCTATTTTGCTTAAAAACATTATCTGGCAACCCTGCTTCGACGGCATGTTGCGACCGAGAAAGGAAGCGCGTGTTATGGTGTAACGTGGAGTCAGTTGATCACACCGCGGACTAGTCGTTCCTCATGTGTTGTGTCGTGTTCACTCGTCAGTGCGGATCGGTTCACTCGTGGGGGAGGGATTGTATTCAAAACAGTTGTGTGGCGTCAACACACACAAAAAGGGAAACAACGCACACACCACACACAGCTAGCAGCACAACATGCAAGCCTGTAAGCATGGTCCAGGCACTGTTCGTTTTTACATAATTCTGACATGAAACAGTGTGCTCTGACCGGCTTTCAGCTAGAATGTTGTGTTTTAATCTTTGTGAATCTCGGTGATACGATGAAATGTTTGGAATAATTGCGCCCATGTTGGTACATCTGGGTATCATTGTTTGTTTCACGGTGGAAGCTTGAAGCTAAGGTAAGTAGGTGTTTGATGGTGATAAGCAGTAGTAATAGCAGTTGTTGAAGTAGTAGTAGTAGTAGTGGTAGTAGTAATAGTAGTTGTTGCAATAGTAGTAGTAGTAGTGGCAGTAGTAATAGTAGTTGTTGCAATAGTAGTAGTAGTAGTGGTAGTAGTAATAGTAGTTGTTGCAGTAGTAGTAGTAGTAGTAGTAATAGTAGTAGTAGTAGTGGTAGTAGTAGTAGTAGTAGAAGTAGTACGGGTAGTAGTTGAAGTGGTAGTATGTAGTAGTTTTAGGGGTAGTAGTGGTAGTATTAGTAGTGGTAGTAGTAATAGTAGTACTAATAGTGTTGGTAGTAGTAGTACGGGTAGTAGTAGTAGTAATAGTAGTAGTTGTGGTGCGGATAGTGCTAGTCACTTTTCTGTAATGGTAATTAAAGTAATATTAGTAGTAGTACTGGTAGTAGTGGTAGTATTAGTAATGTTAGTAGTTGTAGTAATATATTTTATTGTTCTGAAAGTTTGCATGGCGAATGTACATTCAGCTGAATCACATACCGTGTTTTTTTTATTCAGGATGTGTAGTATACCAATAGGACGGTGTGGAAGTCCTATTGTTATTCATGATGTGTATACCAATAGGACGGTGTGGAAGTCCTATTGTCATTCATGATGCATGAGCCAGTGTGTATCACTGTATGTGTGTATGCATGCCCGTGCTGTGGTTTGTGAGTGATATCGTGTAATGGTAATAGAAGTAATATTAGGACTGATGGTGGCAGAAGGAGCGGTATAGCAGTGAAATGGTCGCAGTAATGCTAGTGGTAGGTAGTTATCGTTATAACAGTAAAAGTTATCATAAAAAAATGCGAGTGGTAGCAGAGAGGTGATACTAGTAGTAGTTGTTGTTATCATCCAACAGCGACCTGGCTCTCGTCCTACAGCCCAGTGCAATGTAACGATATCTGAACGTGTTTGTTAGTTGTGCTTGTTAGTAGTGTTCCATTATCTGACCTCGAATAAAGAAGCAGTGTCCTAACATCGTTGAGCGCCGAGCACTCAGAGATGCTAATCAAGGTTTTGGCATGTGTGTGCACACAGTTGAAGTGTATTGTGGTAGGATTCTGTTCAGATGTTTCTTAAGCAGGATATGTTGGATGTTCAGCTGGGAAATTGTGCTTCTTGTGAGTTAGTTTATGTTAACATTTGTTATGCGGCTTATTTATTACTTGTTCGTAGACCTTCTGCATGTTCCTCATGGTCTATAAGTAAGTTGAGCCACGTTCTCTTGTTTGCTGTTTTTAAAAATTGTGTGTAGAGTGTGCTGGGTTTTCTTCACTTCTTCGTTATTTAACAATCTCCCGCCATCAAGCCCTGAAAATGGCTTTGCAAGTAGCAAGATGTTGTCCATAGAACGGGCTGTGCTGTGTCGCAGTTTACAGCTTGACTGCGATATTGGCACTTTTCGGTCCAACTTCAGCAGACATTTTTAAGTACCGGGTTGCCTTTTCCTTTCGATCCGTTCTCCTTAGCCAGTCTGCTCTGCTGCAGCCTGTTATTCAGGATCACTAAGTGAAGGCGTAGAAGGGTCTTGGCAGCTCTGGTTCGCTGGTCCTGACGCTAGCAGTCAGCAATGGGTCGCTGACCATTGCACTTCATGCACTGCTCGGCATCTTGGTCCGTTTGCTGGTTTTGACTTCCATGCTAGTCTGTCTGCCTTGTCATTGCCAGAAACGTTTGAGTGTCCACCGATCCACCGGGCAACAACTGAATACCTATTTTGACGACATTGAAGATAATAATGATAATGTTCGCTAAAGCGTTCGAAGCCAGAGGTAATTGCAAGAATAATACAAACAACAGCGGCGCTGACTCGGCTGAAACCTATATGGCAAGACAAGCGGCTCGCCCTCGGCATAAAAGTTAGACTAATGCGCTCTTTGGTGCTATCAATATTTATGTATGCCTGCGAGACCTGGACCATTACAGCAGATATCCAGGGCAGAATACATGCAATGGAAATGAGGTTCTATAGAAAACTACTAAATGTTACATATAAAGATCGTGTCACGAACGTAGACATCCGTCAGAGAGTTGAAGACGCTATTGGTCCTTTTGAAGATCTGTTCCCAGCTATCAAAAGACGAAAGATGGCCTAGTGCTGGCACGTGGCGAGGTCCAACGGAATTCCCAACTCGATACTCTTTGGTTCCGAACCGGGACAGAGATGGCGAGGACATCCAAGGAAGAGATGGGTGGACAACATCACTGAGTGGTCAGGCCTTCGTCCCGGTGAGATACGTCAGGCGGCGACAGACAGAGAGGGTTGGCGTGGGATTTTGGGAGTGTCTTCATGTGTTCCCCAACGACCTGATGGGTTAAGGGATGAACTGAACTGAAAGCGTGAAAGGCCCACTGCGACGATCGATCATTACCACGTCCAACTACTGAGGATTGTTCATGCGTGGTGTGTCGACGAAAATCCCTAACAGACTCCCCAGGTGGAGCCCAGTACCCATGATATTGAAGATGATAACGTCGTATTCGTCTAGAGAAATTTGGAAATGAAAAGGTAGTGGTGACTAATATAATTAGAAGTAGTAATAATTACCACTAGTTGTATAAGTAATATCATTAGTTGTATAAGTAATATGATTAGTTGTATAAGTAATATCATTAGTTGTATAAGTAATATCATTAGTTGTTACATTATCAAGGATAATAGTAAGTGGTTGAGCAGTTTTACTTCCAATAGTAGAAGCATCGCTAATAACTCTTGCGACTGTTACTTGGTAGCAGGTTACAATGGCTCTTCCTGCAACCCAAAAAGTACTTCAGAAGGTGGACTCAAATCCTCTTGGCTGTAGTGCAATGCTAGGATCTTCAGCAAGCTTATAACAATTGAGGTTCCAGTGTCGATCCCTCACCTTGCTCGCCAGACTGCTGTGACACAGTCTGTTTCCAGGAGCACAAACATTGACCTGAGGTAGATGTATTGAGATCACTGTGCAATGTTAGTAGTTGTCTAATAGCAGTGGTCGTAAAATTAGTAGTGATATTGCCAGTCTTTTAATTCATGAACAGGGTACGAATCAATTTTCTACTAAACTGCATGTCAGATCCAAATGATTTTTCGCCTGCAGCCTTAGAATATCCATGACGCCAAAATATTGATATTATTTAGTCTATAGATGTTGAGACATTTTTACATCGGCGAAATCTTTTGATCTTTTAGAACCATTGCAAAGAAATGGCATTACATTTAAGATATTACAGTACGCAGCTTAATTTCTCGTAACGTTTTGTTCATAGGCGAATCTCCAGACTTGCTTGATAGACTAATTGATTGTTTGTGTTGCCCTTTATGCAAAATTGTAAAAATGGCAGCAAAATGCAAGTTAGCACAGCCTTCAGTCACCCTTAGATCCCCAAGGTTGTAACAACTGCGCAGTTAATCTTATGTTGTGTAACGCATTTTAATATTGAAATGTATTTGTTGCCGTTGTCTGTACACCTAATTGTTTTGATAAATATACGCTAATTCATCCAAGTCTGATAATCAGTATGTCTACAAAATATGACATTAGTCATCCGAAACTGTCGATTCAAAGAATATGATAATTGTTACTGGCTGGACAAACTGTAATCCATCTCGTTGCCAGTACTGTTCTTCCTGGAGCACATGTTCAACACACTTCTTCCAGAACTGAATGTCTATTTTTGAAAGGTGCTCACGTGTTATCACTTCAACACCACACATTTTTAATGTTTCGTTCTGTTCGGCAAATTATCCGTTGACTTTAGCCCGCATAAGCTCTGTAGGGATTAGATGCACATGATATGCAGGTAGTCGCAAAGAAGTGTGACCGTACACTTCAATGATTTTGTTTTATTTGCCTTCCACACAATCTGCAGCAACTCCGGCTTCAAATACGTGTCTTCGAAATTCACTTTTTCCTCATCTAGCCATGTCCTAATTTGAGCTTTTATATTAGATGCAAATTGTACTTTGCCTTCCTCTGATAATGCATTTTGATAGCATGCATTATTCATTACTAGTCATGATGGTAAATACAGAATTGGAAGTAGTTCAATCGTCACCCAATGCCTGACAATTTGTCAATTCATTTCAGTGTGGTAGTCTCTACCGTCATTACTTTCTGTTTGGAAAAAAAGTTTAGCGCCATGGACAAGTCCGTTTTCACTGCTGCCGGCATAATGCGCTGCCCTTTGCTGTTTGGAATTTGTCTGTTCTGTTCTCCGTCAACTGATTGCCATTCTTCATCTTAGGTGTAGTGAGCATTGACCAAGGATTCATCCAAGTATACAATATCATAGCCTTGCGTACGCCGTTCACGTATCTGTTTCAGATAATTTGCTTCGGGCAGCAATCAAATGTGAGTTTTCACATTTAAATTCCTGCCGCCTGTAGTGTTCATGAATGTAAAACCGGCAGCTTTTATATCTTATATTTTCTTTTGGAAACTTCAAAACTGCAACCGGGTGTCAATGTTATTTTTAGTTTCAGCAGAGTAACAATTTGATTTTTCGTCAACAGTTTCTTCTTCTTCGTTCGTTCTCAATCTCCCGCTACCAAACCCTGATAGGACATAAGTAGCAGAATGTAGTCCAGAGAACGGAATGCGTTGTGTCGTAGTTTACAGCTGATCCCGGATCACCGCGTGGAGGTATAGAAGGGTCTTGGCAGCTCTGGTTCGCTGGCCTTGATGCTAGCAGTCAGCTTATGGGTCGCTGACCACTGCAGCTCATGCGCTGCTCAGATTCTTGATCCCGTCAACAGTTTCAATATCTTCCGTTTTATGACATCTCTGTCGAAATCGTCCAATGCCCTTTTCCTACCTTGCTTGATATGAGTGCACTCTGAATTCTGTTCAGTCCAACCGTTAAAGGATAATCTATCCGTTTTCCTGGGTCATGAATATAGCAATATAAATGATCCATCTTAGATTCCTTGCGGAAAAACTTTTATTGTAAAACGGTAACCTTCTGCATTGTTGTACATGTACACTTCAAATTCATTGTGAAATTGTTATCAATGTAGTTTTGAAAAAGCAACTGTCTGTCACAATAACGACCCCACAAACTATGATATCCGGATACTCCTATAACTGAACGACAGTTTCGCATGACTGGCCTTGGATGTTTTCCCGCATTCGACAAAATCAATTGCGGAACGGATAATCAGGAATTTGTTTTTAACTCAATGTATTTAAATGTCAAAACATCTATTTTTAAAACAGCACGACAGAGTACCGTATATATGTTAAAATGATGTCCAATTCAGTGAGGCTGCTTTTAATATGGCATAATGAATACATTTTTCAAAATTCATCCAATTTCTTACAGAAAACAAAAAATATTTACTTACCGTCATGGATATTCTAAGGTTGAATGTGAAAAAGTATTTGGATCTGACATGCAGTTTGGTAGAAAATTGCTTCGGACTTTGTTTATGAATTAAAAGACGGACTATAGTGGCGGTAGTATAAGTGGTAATAATAAAGTAGTATAATATGTTATACTAATAGAGTAATCATAACAATAGTGGTCATAGTAAAGTATTACTGGTAATAGTTAAGTAGTAGTGACACTAACAGAGTAGTAGTAGTGATAAGAGTAGTTGTAATTGCAATAATAGCAGTGGTATAATAGTAGAAGCAGTCAATATATTAATAATAGTAAAAGTGGTTCTCTGGGGTCTTTAAGTATGACAAGGACAACTGCCTCACAGAGAGCAAGTTGTAAGAAGCGACTAACTGTGTGACATGACATTAAACCGGCCATGGCTAAGTGCTTTGTTTAGAGCAGCTTATGGCGCCTAACAGGCTGCGGGTCTACCTTGTTCTGGTATTTTAGCGTATTAAGATTGTCTCACATATCCGTTAACCACCCTCTGAGGCATTTGTCCCAACGCAGTGGAGTAATAAGCTGCCCGAGTATAGCCCGCTAAGCAGGAAATCCTCCTCCGGGCTATATCCAGCTCATACCAGAGCTGAGACCTGCACAGGTGCATGTGCCTCTGTAGAAGTACAGGTTGACCAAGATCTAAGAATAGCGGTAAGCAGTAATAATAGTTGTGATAAGGGCACTGGTATTGCTAGTATTAATAGTAAGAGTAGTGGTATTAGTAAGAGTAGTGGTATTAGTAAGAGTATTAGTAGTAGGGGCAAGGAAGACAAAGAATGACAATCATGAGGAAACTTTCTGGCACAAGCTGGGGAGAAGAGGAGAGAATACTAAACTGTACACTGGAAGAATGAGACCAGTCCTCGAATATGGCATTGTGGCATGGGCAACACCAGTAAAGACAAACTTTGATAAAATCAGCAGACTTCAAAACCAAGTCATAAGAATTGTAACAAGAGGTATGCAATCAACGCCAATTGTACAACCTGAGAAGATCACAAATCTGCCATCAGTGAACGTTAGAAGAGACATCAGAGCCCAGCAGAAAGCAGAGACACTAAGAAGACTGACATACCATCTAATGCACCAGAAACTTAAATGGATTTTGAAAAAGGAGACTAAAGCAGAGAAACTTTGTAGAAATAGCCAAAACAAAGATGAGAGAAGACCATATAAATGCCATATCAACACCAAAACCTATCCCTACTGTACGCAAACCTACCTGGAAGCAGCAGATCTGGTCAGAGGTGATAGAAAATAAACTAGCTATCGAATACACGAACAGCCAGACTGAAAAGGAAAGAGACATAATCCTGAAGTACATAGAGAAAAACACTGACTGGTCCCAAGCATACACTGGCGGCTCTATAACTGAAATGGAGGAGGAGGGGTATTGCTGAGCCTAACAAACGGTAGAAAGATAACACTGTCAATGGCAACTAAATAATTCTCAGCAATTTCAGAGCAGAGGCAGAGGCATTGAAAGCTGCAGTAGAATCAATGCTGACAGGCAAAAGCGGACGGATACCACAACCAGATTCTAGTGTGACCTACGAAGAGTCCAAAAGGTTTATTATGGCCAGATACATGGACTAAAAGAAAAAGGGCATGCTGGCTACACAAAGATAATGTTTATCACTAGTTGAACAGAAGAGAGCAGGTGGTGGTCTTCAAACTCCGAACAGACCACAACAGACTGAGGTACCATCTATTCAGTAAACTGAAGATAGATGCTACTGACGAATGTACTTGTAGTACAGGGAAAATGACTCCTGAACATATGCTGCAAAATTACCCGACAAGCAAGGACCAAATTCGAACAAATTCAAGTTGACGTCTGACAGCGTACGAAGAAGACGTACTAGGGGTAAGAGCAGCAATGGTAGTATCAATATTAGTTGTTATATTAATCTTATTTAAACATGAAATATAAGGATGAGCTCGTACTAAGCATGTTACTCTTGATGCATTTTGCCCGACAATCAGTTTGTAGTGGCTCTTCATGCATCCCAGAGCGTAGTGAACATTTTTTTATTTTTTATGCGTTCGCCTTATCTTTCTTATCCCCAAACGGTGTGCGTTGCACTGTGTTTTTATTTCGCGCCTGTCGGCCCAGTGCATCCGACTTCAGCATGCATTTAATGTAAGGGTCTGCTTCCTCCTGCATTTTCTAAGGGTTTGCTTCCCCGGGGTAACTGCCGGTGCTGTGATGGGGATCGAACCCAGCACCTTCGGGTTGTGAGCCGTGTCACTTAACCACTAGGCCACGCCGTACCCTGTGAAGAAGTTTGGCTTGTGTTATTAAGGTTTAATGCCTTGCAACGCTTCCCACCAGACTTTGAGATGGAGACTTCCACTGTCATCCCCACAATGTCCAGGCCGCTGTAAAATAGCCTGTTTCCGGTGTGGTTTGGGTCGGGAGTAGGTCATAATGTTTCACTTGACGCCAGCCTTGGCCATGAGAGAAGAAGATAAACAATATTGTATAATAATGTAGCTAATTAATCTCTAATCCTGGTACCCAATCAAGTGACGAATTAAAAAAAAAAAACTCATTTTGGCCCGTTTGTCTTGGAGTAGCATGTTGGAGCAAGGACTTTACTCATGTCGCATCTACATCTGAATGGTGTGCGTAGAATTTGACACTTAACATTTGTAGAACCTTTCGTGTCATTATATTTCCAGGAATAAGACTACATTCCCGAACCATCCTTGAATATATCAGCATGAATATTATAACTGTTTGGGGCTGCCCAGCTTTCAGCTAATCCAAAACCTGACACATGCAGATGTCCGTCTTCGGAGACAATCACAAACCAGTAGAAGACGTTCTCAATGACTTTCGGCCCGACTAGAGGAGCAGACAGGAGCGCGTGGCCGAATGGTTTCGAGGCCTGCCTGCCGACACGGAGGGCAGCTTTTCGAATCCCCGGTATGGCATTTGTTATTTTTCTGCTGGGGGTGAAATAAACAAACATAGACAGCACACGACGTGGCGAAAGCAGTGGTGAAGCGGTCTGTACTCCTCAGCCTTCAAAACCCTTTGACTACCCCAGCAATGGGAAAAATGTCGTATGACAGTTTATAGTATATAGAGGAGCAGAACATATCCTTCTCCAACTAATTAATATATTCACCGTAGGGAGACGAGAAACTCACGAGACATACCACAATCTTACTAGGAGGGGTGGGGTGAATACATGTAGTTAAAGTAATCGACAGCAAGCAGCAATGGACTTCAGAATTCTACCAGTCTCTTTCAACATGGTCACGGTTGCTTGCTTCCACATCGTATCAACAAAGATGATAGTGGGATTCCAGAATTACAGTTATGAGGAACGACTCAGAAAAACCGGCCTACAGTGTCTCGAAGAGAGAAGAATTCGAGGTGACTTGATACAGGTTTATAAGATGATCAAAGGAATCGATATATTAGACTATAACAAGTTTTTTTTAAAATTCAGCCACCTACAATAACACGAGGGCATAGCTACAAGCTGATTAAAGAGGTCCAGGTTAGATATTAGGAAATATTTTTTTAGTCAGAGAGTGGTGTCTGCTTGGAATGCATTACCAGGGGAGGTAGTGGAGGCAGGGACAGTTAATGCATTTAAGAATAAACTGGATGCGCATAGCTTTTAGAGCAAGGTGATGTAAATGTAACTGGTTGTATACAGACTCTGCAGGGTCTTCTAAACCAGTATAAAGACGTTAAGTTAAGTTAAGTAACGCTAGTGATGTCATTCTGGTGTAAGTCGGAGTTTGGTTTTTTTTCGTGGGGAAGGGGAGGGTGAGAGAAGCATACGTGATAACACCATAAACAATTACTTTTTGTCCGGCCCAGAGTTATCTTTGGAGTATCACATCCTGAATGCAGATTTTCACCAACAGATACCTGCCCGTGCGTACTGTGGGAAATTGTCATGTGTAATCAAACACACCGCACATGTATCTATGCACATGTGGCATTGAGCACAACAGCCAATACAGAAGAGAAGAATGTGACACAAGACCTGAGAGAAACTTAATAAAAGAGCCAGACATGAGATGAATTGGATTAACCGTGAGACGAGAAAGGCAGGGATGCTGAAGAGAATACGGCAAAGAACATCCATCCACCTTCATTTTCATTCCTTCATCTGTCAATTCATTTATCTATCCATTAAACCTTCCGTCTACCCATAAATAAATATATGTATATCTTCAAATGCTCTGTCATTTCCCATCTCTCTCTCTGTCGCGGTCTCTCTCTCTCTCTCTCTCATATGTAATTTTACAAGTTTTTACAACTTTGTTGTTGCTTAAGGAAGACCTCTTTACCTCGGGACTCCTCAATAGCTGTCCTCACTTTATTTTGCACCCTTTCTACGTCAGTTTGCTCCTTAAAATATTTACATATTTGGGTTAGTTTTCTTCAATTCCTGTTTTTTAGTCTCCACATTCGAATCTTTCCCTGTGGGTTCCATTATCAATCGTCCTG
The DNA here is from genome assembly GCA_036924085.1 of Ariolimax columbianus. Lineage (NCBI taxonomy): Eukaryota > Metazoa > Mollusca > Gastropoda > Stylommatophora > Arionidae > Ariolimax > Ariolimax columbianus. The sequence goes on from JAVGWX010000004.1 coordinate 110,019,338, forward strand.
AGTCGTTACTTGAGACATGCATGGCATGTTCGAGTGTTAGTTCTTACTTCTTAGTCGACCTGTACTTCTACAGTTGCAGATGCCCCTTTGTAGGTCCCAGCTCTGGTATTAGTTTCATTTAGCCGGGAGGAGGATTTCTTGCTTAGCAGGCTAGGCTCGAGCAGCTTATTACTCCACTACGTTAGGACACGTGCCGCGGAGGGTGGTTAACTTATGTGCGAGTCCATCTTAATAGACTCAAACACTAGAGCAAAGTAGAGTCGCAGACTGTTAGACGCCATCTATTCTGCTCTAAACAAACCACTTTACCATGGCCAGTGTTCTGCGACGTCACACAGTTAGTCACTTCTTCCGACATGCTCTCCTTCGGGCAGTGGTGCTATTCTTGTCTTTGTCATACACAAAGACCGCGCCGGAACACTCGGGAGTGTTAGTATTCTTGGCATTTTGTTCTTCTTTTCAATCTTCTGTGCCCTGATCACCTTGCGGTACATAGACCTTTGCCCACACCGTCTTCAGGCAGGCAGTATACTTCGCTCGGAGCGAGAAGACTTAACAGTCTCGTTCATTCTTAGTCGCTCCCCCCCCCCCAACCACGCCCTTTTGTTTGCTGTATCTGTATCTCTGAATATATCTCTCTCTATGTGACCCTTTAACACCCGGCTTCATGTCAACACTCCCAGTTCCTGGATTTAACATCTTTCGTTGGCTCTGATCTTGTTAAAATTTATATGACTTGTCCATCTCTCTTTCAGGTTTTTATTCAAATTGTCTCGCAAACCGTCTGTTATCTTCCCTGGAGCCATCCATCCGCCTCATTGTTATCGTCTTTCATTGTTTTGTTTAAACGGGATCATAAGGCATTTGCGGAAGTTGACTTTTTTGGAGGAAGCGAGTTCTAGAACATTTGAAGCGAATACGATGTGATCCTAGTCAATTTGAGACATGCTCTGCGTGGTGGCGTGAGAAGATGAAGAAAAGTTGTCTATGATAGTTGGGTCGATTGGGGCGTGTCTTTGATGACTTGATCTAAATATGGTGTAAAATAGTCAAAGGTAGTCTCAACACTGCTATCGGGTATGAAGTGTTAGATTTGAGAACTAAGAGGCGTGGTGACGAGAGAAGTTGACTCGGCTTCAAGTTTATGAGTGAAATAGATGCGATTATTTGAGGGTAAGGAATTAAGACAAGTCTGAGACAGAGCATCAAGTTTATAAGGGAACTAGAAGTGGTTATTTAAGAGCCACTTACGAAGAAGAATGGTGCCACACCTGGGCCCTAATGCTCCATGTTATGTTCTAATAGGGACATGTGACCGTCACTAGTACAGCTCGTATTCTTTCCCGAAGCATTCATTGCTGTCCTATTCAAGCGGTAGTGCATAGTTTGACATTATGCCGTTCCAGTATCATTTACCATTATCATTTTATATTCCTGGTCACGACATCGTCTAGTCTTCCCAGCTGTAAAGAGTTACCTGACTTACAGATAGCCGTGGCAGTGCTGCGAAGAAGAGACATGGCCACTCAACTTTACATACAAAACTGAGACCAACCACATCGCAGTCTCCAACACTTCATCCCTAACGGCAGTGTATACTGGCTTCGCCTTTGTTTTATACCACATTTAGATCAAGATATCAAAGATAAGCCGCAGTCTACCAAACATTTACAGAGTTTCGGATTTACAGGTAGCTAAATGAGTGTTACAAGGCTCAAATATGGAACACATCATAGCAACACTGTAACCTGCTAGGCAGGTTGTAAGAGGCGACTAAGTAATGTTGAACTAAGTAATGTTGAACTAAGTAATGTTGAACTAAGTAATGTTGGACTAAGTAATGTTGAACTAAGTAATGTTGAACTAAGTAATGTTGAACTAAGTAATGTTGAACTAAGTAATGTTGGACTAAGTAATGTGGAACTAAGTAATGTTGAACTAAGTAATGTTGAACTAAGTAATGTTGAACATAGGCCTAACTGCCCCATCCTTTAGAAACGTTGTCACAAAACGTCAACAGACACTGACTTTGCAATGTTTTCCAAAGTGGTGGTTTTGACACAAGGCACAGGAGTCCATAATCCACTGGATCAATTGCCAACCCAAATTGGTGGTCGTTGAAACCCGTGCTGTCCTCAAAGGGCGCAAAGAAACTGGATAAAAGTAACAGTAATCTAATAAACATTAACTTGTTTAATACATGTTTTATAATTAGAAATAGTACTACATTTGTGATATGTCTACACTATGAGGCTTCCAATGTAGCTATGAAACCTGTCCCATCCCATTAGATTTATTACAAAGATATAAAAGGAAAATCAGCAGGTGTGACAGAATTAAACAAAACAATTGTTATGAAGCAAGTATGTAACATGGCTCATTAGAAAAAGTCACCATAGGCATTCAGACAAGCATTCTACTACATAGGTAGACTGGCGATGGCTTCTTCTGTCGCAAGAAGATGCGCCTGGCCTAGTCGCGAAAGATCTTTTGTTCTCACGTTCTTACCGACATATCCGTATCCTGTCCTTCACTGCTGTCTTAGACACACTTTTAACATACACTGTTTGCGTTCTGCAATGAATATCTACTCTTCGACATCCTTCAGCTGTTAGGAACTCAATCCCCGCTCGCTGATCAACACTGGACGGATTCAATATCACACCTGCCATATTCTCAACAGTCTGCAGCAGAACCTATGACAGCGAGAATAATCAACATGTGCACATTAGTATGTGCTTATTAAGTCGGATGTGACGCCAACATGCTCATCGTGGGTTTGTCCATGTGGCGCGGCACGGGCGGCTTTTATACAATTTCATATCAAGTTCCATGGTTTGTTTTATATTTTTATGTATTGTTTTTTGTTTTTTTAAACTGTTTTAAACAGTCGTGTAGAAAATCAGTAAACATTATAGTAAACATTGAAATACCGGAACATCTAAACATTATGTGTACCTAGGACATATAACAAAACGTGATGGTAGATGTGCCAGGAAGATGAAGAAGTCAATAGATATGGTAAAAACACATTTAACTATGTGAGAAATATAATGACATCTAGACAAATAACAAATAAACTAAGAATGAGAGGCATCTGTTGTTACTTATGTATTCATCATTACATTAGCACTACTATATACGGTTCGGAATCGTGAACGCTGAGAAAACAGCTGGATCACGAAATAGATCTTCTTCCAATGAGGTTACACAGAAGAATGGGTGTCATTTCGTGGATATAGAAAAACAAACAAATAACGACATCTTGACGAGAAAAAATGAATTGGAAGGGAAATCTTGAGAGACTTACACATTCGGTACATCAAAAATTGTTGACATATAAAGATACACTATACACTACGGGATGACCTGATGCACTACTGAAAACAAAACTGGAGGTAACTGTTTAGGGTAGGCGGGGAGCAAGAGAAAAGTGGGAGAGAAACACCGAGAGACAGATTAATAATAACAACTTGTCAAGAATGTACCATCAAGGCATAAACAAAGAGGTAGGTCCAATACGCAAAAACGCAACACAGATGGCGCCGTAACTGGCTGCGGGTCTACATTGCTCTACTGTTTTAGTTCATTATGGATGGCGCCAGACCACGGATTTGCCTGGAATTCACACTAGTCGACGACTTACACTTGTGTTCATAGAAACGTTTTGTTTTCCATATGTATTAGCTAATTCGTTCGTTTTTTGTGATTTCTTCTTTCCGATTATCCTGGTCTTATATCGGATATATGAATAGCACTACGCTTAAACCTGTGTCATATTTCACGGCCTAGCTCATGCATTTGAATTTTACGAGATAGTCACCCTTTGCCCTAGCTGCAAACAGAGCCAATTTTAGTGTATGAAATTTAAACAGACATGGGAGAGATGCCGAACTCACTCACACGCTGAGTTACGACCTCTTGTGACTATGGAAAAGGCACGACACACAACTTTATACGTCATCCCCTCCCCCCCCCCACCCACCCTCCTCCGCTGCCTGCGGGATACCTGTTTACGGGAAAGGCTTCGGGAGTAAACCCTAGGGAAAAATATGCATCCTATCCAGTAGTCTTGATAAATTTCTTGCCACTGGCCAAGGGTAGCTCAGGACCAGAGAGTGAGGTTAACAAAAAGAGAAATTTCTTTTTCACTTTAATCCAAATCACCGCGCAAGTCATTAATTTCAGCGGACACAGCAAGAGAAATGACTGTCTGCACGGCTGAACAAAGAGAGTGGCCTTCATCACTTGTGATGCACGAACATCATCAGATCCAATACAGTCGATCTTCGATACAGAGACTGCACTTCTCACCAGCATTGAAGGACGCGTATAACTGTTATCGTTTAATGGCAACAGTCATATAATTGACCAAGCATGCATAAAACTCAAATGAATAACAATGTCGGTGATTCGCGTGGCCTAGTGATTGTCCCCTCGCTTACAATCCCAACGTGCCGGCTCAAATCACATCGTGTATGTCGTACCAGATTTTTTCGTTGTATGACAAATTCTCACAGTCGACCTTGTCGTAAATGGTTACCTGACGAAATCAGGGGACAATTTAAGAGCCACCGTAGAAGTTACGGAGTTCGTGCTCAGTCTCAGTTATCGACGCGTCCAGCAATGAAAGGGGCATGGACATAGGGGGGCGTCCAGATTCAATGATGTTGCCTCTACAAACGATTGTCCATTTATTAATTCAAATATAAGATGGTAGAAAGAAAATAATAATCAATACACTGGGAAACGATCGCAATGAATAAATCCATCCCCGTCTGTCACGCTGAGCAGTTTGGGAAGCACTCTGCTATTGACCTAGATTTATGTTGTACAGTGGGGCGCAGTTGTTAAGTTCTCCCCATCCACAAAACGTACTCAAGGGGTAACTGCTCTACATAGATAACATACTAGTTGCTCCATTTCCTACCTACTACGTGTGATGTGGTAGTCAGTAAATGTGCATACATTTATCTGTTATCAGATCCAAATGTTATCAACCGCTAGTGCGTATATTAGCAAACATGGTAGAAAACATTTACAAAGTGAAGAAATCTGACAACCAATGAAAACAAACGCCATGCAAAGCACATATAGACTGACAAAGACTTCATTGAAAGACGTTTCGATTTTGATTGGAATTCTCACATAATTCTAAACCTAAGTCATATTTCTTCATAAATCCCATCATAAACACCCAAATATTTTATGACACAGTGATGGAGGTTTATTGCATGGACTAATCGGCCATTCCACACTGCGATTCAATGACGTATGCAAGAGAGACATGATGTCCTGCGACATCTCCTCAGAGGGATGCGAAAACATTTCTCAAAATCGAGACATTAGGTACACTCAATTGGAGGGGGCATAGAGGCTGCTGACACTCGTAAAATCCTTCTGGGTGTAGAGAAAAGAGAAAGACTGACGATATCGAAGAACACCCCAACAAGCCAGCTACCTCAGCATGGTTGTACGATCTGCGGTAGGGACTGTAACTCGCAGATTGGCCTTTACAGTAATAGCAGACAGTGTCAAAATACAGCTGGACAAGGCATTTCGCTACTTGAGAAATTCTTGTTGCCGTAATCTTCTCAGAATCAAAATTGTGTGCAGCTAGCAATCCATCGTATCACGGCATTTATGAACATTATTACTCTGTTAGCTTAATTATTGTTTGAAGACAAAATGAAGTATTGGACTTCAGCAACACTAAGCTCAGTGCAAATATGAAACTTATCCTTTTTATGCATTCATTTATGTTACTCATCTATAAGCGTTCTCTGTTTAAATAACATATGGAGAAAAACTTACAAATGTTGATAAATACTTCTTCAGACTAAATTGGTGCTTAGAAACTATATGAGAAAGAACACGTTTCAGTTACTTACTAACTAAAGTGTATAGCTCTTTCATAATGGATGTCTTTATTGACCACTAGCAATATTTCAGATAATAATAAATAGTGGGTATGGCGGCATCCGTAATGAAAACAGTAGAGCAATGTAGACCCGCAGCCAGTTATGGCGCCATCTTTGTTGCGTTTTTGCGTGTTGGACCTACATCTTTGTTTCTGCCTTGATGGTACACTTTGACTAAAGTTGTTATTATTAGTCTGTTGCGCCTTGAACAAATACAATGGGATGTTCTCACCACGAGCAGAGAGCCCTATGTTTTAGAAGAACTTGCCACAAACAACTCGATACAATAATAGGAAGATTGAAAAACTAAATAAGCTCCATTGGTATTATAAAAAAGGTCAGGGATTTTATTTGCAGAGTCAAAGAACGTGTCGAAATGAGCGTCTGTTGGACACTGGGACGCACATTATTTCCATGATTACTTCGTGTCTTCTGTTAGGTTTAAAAAATGTATTTTCTTATCCGTTTTGCAGTTAGGAACTCACATTTAATGGATGTTTTCTCTCTAGTTATTATTATTAAGGATGTCACGCAATAAAACATAAATTTTATCGCGAGCAGCAGTAAATGGCTAGAGGGGTTTCATGTGTTCCGAAAACCCCGACTTTGAGACCCTTGCTTTGTATGGAACGATACGGTGACGAACAGATATGAGGACTGCCTAATATCTGCCGAAAAAATGATACGTGTTATCAGAAATGTAAGCCTGTACGTCAAGTGTTGCATTATTTATCCACTATCTAATCTCTACAAACCATAATCTAATTCGGGTCAAGTGCTATACGTGTCTGTGTGTTATGAAAATGAGAAAGACAGTCACGTTTCTTTGGTCCAGCGTGGCACATGCACTGACATACAAACCGTCAACAATATGAACGTTTCAGAAAAAGGGACCAAAGTACGCAAAGACAAGCCAGGCATGCATTGCATATGTGGACAGAAGAGAGAAGACAATGTGAACGTCATAGCAACACCAAAGCCTATCTTTACTTTACGCAAAGACAAGTCAATCATGCAAGGAATCTTCAGCTACCAATCGTGAAAATGGCTTTGCAAGGAGAAGGATGTCCGGAGAACGGATTGCGCTGTGTCGTAGTTTACAACTTGACCGCGATATTTGCACCTTTCGGTCCGACACATTTTTCTGCAGCAGGCGTTTTTGTGTACTGAGTTAGCCTTCCCTCTTCGATCCCTTGTCCTTAGTCAGTCAGCTCGGTTGCAGACTGTTTTCGATGATCACGTCGTGGATGTGTAGAAGGGTCTTGCTAGCCCTGACGCTAACAGTCAGCTTTGGGCCTATGCCCGCTCCAACTCAAGCACAGCTAAACATCATGAAACCGAACATGTAACTGTACTAACTTATGTTGCTTCAATGGTGTTGGCAATTAACAGAAAGCAATGCAAAGAAATGCAACCGACAAAAATCTGATCGCCGGAAGGGTCCAATCAAACTTATAAATGTGTTCTTTTTTGGCGCTCCAGACGGGCATAAATCGGCCATGCCTCCCAAAGGTCATTCTTCTTTTATCAGAATTAAGGAAATCCGGAATGAAAGAAAACCGAAATCATTACTCGTGACTTGATCCTTATAGTTGGTTAAGCGTTTATTAAGCGTATTTTCCTCTAGAAGTTGGGCTGAAACTGTTACCCAAAAACAATTTTTGTGCCGTGTTTTCCTCTAGAAGTTGGGCTGAAACTGTTACCCATCAACAATTTGTTTGTGTGCTGTGTTTTCCTCTAGAAATTGGGCTGAAACTGTTACCCATCAACATTTTTTGTGCCGTGTTTTCCTCTTGAAGTTGGGCTGAAACTGTTACCCATCAACAATATTTGTGCTGTGTTTTCCTCTAGAAGCTGGGCTGTTTCCCATCAACAATTTTTGTGCCGTGTTTTCCTCTTGAAGTTGGGCTGAAACTGTTACCCATCAACATTTTTTGTGCCGTGGTTTCCTCTAGAAGATGGGCTGAAACTGTTACCCATCCACAATTTTTGTGCCGTGTTTTTGCGCTTAAGACTCTACCACTGTCTGGATCGACATAATAGACACTGCCGTCACGAACTAGTTACATCTGGGGTGACGTGGCGCTGCTCTGGTGCTTCAAACTGCTACGTCTGTCGTGAGGGGCAAGCGCTCTAACCAACCTATCTTTAAAGTAAAGTAAAGTAAATTATCCCATAGCATTACTGCCGTAGGGGTGTGAGGTGTTAGCGATCTCACATTTCAAAGGCTCGGCTATATGAGGGCCGTAGCCATCTCCTCTCCCTCGCCGCTTTTACTTCCCGGACTGAACCGGTACCCATTTAAGGCTGGGTCGACCCGGGAGCCATTGCGGTCTGAAAAAAACATTACCACCTCAACTGGGGAATGAACCCAGGACCACTCAGATGCGAAGCCAGCGCGCTAACCACTGCGCTACGCGGCTCCACTATCTTTAAAGGTTGGCTTTTATACACGATGGCACGTCAGTAACTAGGTCACAAAGGGCTACTGCAAATAATGGTAAATGAGAATACGAATTTTAAAACAATTTATTCTTCTTCTTTGCATTCTGTTGTGTATGCTCGTTTCATGCCACCAGATAGGTCGTCTCCATGAAGTAGCACTTCAGTCGCAGGTCCTCAATGGTTCCCCACAGTTTATCTTGTATGTTTCTTTCCTCGAGCCAAGTCTTCATGTGGAAGCATTGGTGCAATGGACATGTTTGCAGGATGTGTTCTGGAGTCTGGGGGTTTCTGTGACATGTGCATTGTGCAGTCTGTGCTACTTCCATTTTATGCATGTGTACATTTAGTCTGCAATGACCTATTCGGAGGCGAAAAATTGTGGCATACTGTTTTCTATTCAGTCTATTGATTGAGTCTTGTGAGTATTTACTGTTTGTTATGTCTATCCACTGTTGTTTTTTTTTTGTATATGTGCCTTGACTTTTGGCAGTGACAGTGGGTGAGTGAATTGTTCTCTTTGTCTTCCCTCCCTGGCCAGTCTGTCTGCTCATTCATTCCCAGGTTAGCCGCGTGACTGGAATTCACTGGATGGAAATTTTATTGTGGTCTGAAAACAATTTATTATTGCACTTACATTATCATTTATTTCTCAACATCATTTCCACCAACACTGACACACTGATAGCATAGCTTTATCGAAGCACCAAAACCTTACAGCATCAAAGTCTCTGATCTGCTGTTTCATCTACATTTGCTCTTCACCGGCATTCGTGAAACGTCTCCGGCCAATGTGTGATCATCTATTATGCTGTAGGCTAAAGTCACGCGAACAACTTATTGTAGCTACTACACTGTCTATCGTTACTTGCCTTTCAGCTTTGCTCATCTCCGACACCCACTTCATATATGTTTGTGTTGTAATTTGAACCGGAAGACTAAGCTGGACTCCATCAGTAGTTTGTGAACATTCTTGGAAACATTTGACCCAGTTATTTACCACTTTACGCGACACATATTTCTCATGGTAAGCAGGAAACATTTGTAGACCCAGTTATTTACCACTTTACGCGACACATATTTCTCATGGTAAGCAGGAAACATTTGTAGACCCAGCTATTTACCACTTTACGCGACACATATTTCTCATGGTAAGCAGGAAACATTTGTAGACCCAGCTATTTACCACTTTACGCGACACATATTTCTCATGGTAAGCAGGAAACATTTGTAGACCCAGCTATTTACCACTTTACGCGACACATATTTCTCATGGTAAGCAGGAAACATTTGTAGACCCAGCTATTTACCACTTTACGCGACACATATTTCTCATGGTAAGCAGGAAACATTTGTAGACCCAGCTATTTACCACTTTACGCGACACATATTTCTCATGGTAAGCAGGAAACATTTGTAGACCCAGCTATTTACCACTTTACGCGACACATATTTCTCATGGTAAGCAGGAAACATTTGTAGACCCAGCTATTTACCACTTTACGCGACACATATTTCTCATGGTAAGCAGGAAACATTTGTAGACCCAGCTATTTACCACTTTACGCGACACATATTTCTCATGGTAAGCAGGAAACATTTGTAGACCCAGCTATTTACCACTTTACGCGACACATATTTCTCATGGTAAGCAGGAAACATTTGTAGACCCAGTTATTTACCACTTTACGCGACACATATTTCTCATGGTAAGCAGAAAGTCCTGTTGTCCCTAAAAATTCAAAAGCGCAAGCTGTTCTTTAATTGTACACTCTGTGAGCAGTGACGTAATTTTGAATTTGAACTGCATGCGACACATAGGGTCTGCTACCTACAGTAAACACATCACTAAATGTTGCTGCCACCTAATGACACCTTAAGAAACTTCCAACATCATTTTGTTTGTCCAGCTCTCATGTGTCAGTTTGTGCCCTACTTACTGATTTGCCGTCCTAGATGTTTGTCTGTGATGGTCAAAATTGTGTTGTACTTTGTGTTTAATGGTCGGATGTAATGATAAACACATCTCTGTTATTAAGGCCACGGTAACAACAACTGCAATAGACATGAGAATGCGACATTGGAGATGGGCCTTTGTTATTCGAAGCTGCTCATACTAAGTTGAGTTAACTCTTGATGGTTCTTTCGTAGCGTGTTACAGTGGCTCCTCTTGTATTCAGAAGCGTACTTGAGAAGGCGAACCGTGGGTTCTTGGCTGTAGTGCAATGCGATGTTTCCCAATCTCCACTTTGTTGGCTACTCCTGTGGTACGGGCTGATTCTAGGAGCATGGCTATGAGGTGGGGTATTGATAAGTATATTCCACCTGCCCATGATTACTCTTTACGCCCACTGGAGATAGATGGACACACACTCATTAAAACAACGAGCAAAATAACCAAACAATACTTACTTAAAATGTATCACGCGGGAGAAAATAACATCGTCGAAGAAAAACAACCTTATCGAAAAATGGTAACAAAATGAGGTCACGGCAACTGTATCTTCATGACAACCAGATTCTAGTGTGACCTACGAAGAGTCCAAAAGGCTTATTAGAGCCAGATACATGGCCAAATGGGAAACAGAACATACTGGCTACACAAAAAATAATGCCTATTACCAATTGAACAGAAGAGAGCAGGTCGTGGTCTTCAGACTCCGCACAGGCCACAACAGACTGAGGTACCACCTATTCAATAAACTGAAGATAGGTGGCACTGACGAATGCACTTGTGGTACCGGGAAAATGACCGATGAACATCTGCTGCAAAACTGCCCGACATACGAGGACCAGAGAAAGCAGATGTGGCCATCACCAGTGGCGACACTAGACAAGCTCTATGGCAGTGTCGACAGCCTCAGGCTGACCGCTGCTTTTTTCGAAAAAATTCAGGTTGACGTTTGACAGCGTACGAAGAAGAAGAAGAAGAAGACTCCCATTTGTCCGGACCGATGCTATCGTTGCCACATGCTACAAAATCTGATCCGAGAAAGTCATTTCGAATCATGATGTGCTTTATCAAGATTGTCTTGGATACTCTTCTCGTTCGCCCTTCCTCTGGGGACCAAAACATATTGGAGCTGGTTTCCTTTACATGACATTTCCAGCTTCAACCGGTTATGATGGCGTGCGATCCTTCCTGGCTGCTTGTAGACAAACCACTTGCGGTTGGTGATAGTGATCGTATTGAACCACTCAAAGTACGTACCTCTTGTTTGCATTTTGTGATGTACATTGAAGACGTTGTTTGCCTAGGCGTAGTCTAGTTTTGCTTTGTTCATTCTGATGTTTGTATGTTTGCGTGTTCAGTCTTGATTCTTGATTCTAGGAACCAACATCATCGCACGAGGTACATTCCTATAACTTCTCCGTTCTCCGCCCAAGCAGCCAACCATATATATATATATTCAGAGTCACAGTTAGTTGTTGATTCGTTTCGTGTTCTTCGGATCTTTCAAGACAGAATACACTTTCTCTCTTTTCCATTAGTCACTAACAAATATATCATCCTCTTCACATATGCATTTTCGCGACCCTCTGTCTCTTCGTCATTCTGTAGACTGTCCATGACTGCCCTTGTCAACTCAACCCTGTCTCTTCATCATTCTGTAAACTGTCCATGACTGCCTTTATCAACTCAACCCTGTCTCTTCATCATTATGTAGATTGTCCATGACTGCCCTTATCAACTCAACCCTGTCTCTTCATCATTCTGTACTGTCCATGACTGCCCTTATCAACTCAATCCTCTCTCTTCATCATTCTGTAGACTGTCCATGACTGCCCTTATCAACTCAACCCTGACTCTTCATCATTCTGTAGACTGTCCATGACTGCCCTTATCAACTCAACCCTGTCTCGTCATCATTCTGTAGACTGTGTTGGTGTGCGTGCGCTAACGGTACAAATGTCATCAATATTGGAATATTGGACATGTTTTGAAATAAATATTGATTACGGAACCAACTTTACAGCATCTCAGCCACATATCATAGTCCAGTTCAGCAGAGGGCCAATTGTAAGGAATACTGATAGTTCCTTTAGCTTATTAGTTGTACATACCTGTCTGCTTCATTTCCAATCCACGTTTCGTATGAGAGCGTTGCAATCTTTATGTTTGTATATTCATAGATTACAACGTCATCCAACATCTCATCCATGTGGTGGTCAATTCTGAGACTGGTTGTAAGGTTGTCTTAATGTCTCTCTATCTGACCCTGTCCTTTGACTGATCAGTCCTGAGACTGGTTGTAGGTTGTTTGACAACGTTTCTCCATTTGACCGTATCCTCTGCATATCTCTTCCTTTCAGCATATTTTAGTACTTAATGACCCTGCATGTCAGAGATGTAAATGTGAGTCTTTGTCGCCTCTTTTCTTATTTCATTGGGTTCTTGTTCTCAAGTATCTTCCGCAGAAGACGGTCTATATTATGTCCCAATCTCAATCTTCATTTATGTATCATTTTCAAAAGAAGTGTTTGTGCGTCTACCTCAGTGAGGACACTTTCATTGGATATTGTTTATGTCCAACTCAATCATTCCATTCTATGGCAATACCACATTTCAAACGCTTACAAGCCTTTTTCACCCTTCTTTGCCAGATCCCATGTTTAAATCCCGAGCTATTACATTTAACCATAAATGAGTGGCGATTATTCCTTTCCTCAGTTCTCTCTTGATATTCTCCTATTGAAGGTTGTCGTCAATGGAAAGCACATCTCCATGGCAATGGGCATAATCGTCATCATCCTCATCTAGCGTCCACCAAAATAAATGAACAAATCGTCGTAGCTTTGTTTCTTTGTGCTGCGCTGTCTCTTACACCGAACTACCAAGTGCATCCAATTTCAGCATGATTGTTTTATTTTTAAAATGTGTTTTCTTCACACAGGGGCTCGACAATGCTATTTCATGAATCCTAATGCATCGTTCGGGTTGTGAGCCAAGCTTCGGCACTCCGGAACCTAAACGTATATTTCAGTTCTGTTATTGTTCAATTGGTCTCTCATAGGGCACTATGAGTAGAATAGAACCACTGCCACGCTGATATCATATGTGCAATAAGCGTCTAACAGTGCAGTCCAACCCACCACAGGTAGAATCAGCATCCGATCACGACCAAACACTTGAGTGAATAATTCGTTTTATCAGAAATCCGTAGAAGTAGATGAACAGGTATAAGTATACAAAGATGTAGGAGGAGGAGGAGGAACTGTCACAATGTAGTATCACACTCCTCATGTTTTCGATCTAATGTCAATGGGGGCAGTCATATATATCGATGCTATTGTTTCCTGAATGACTGCTGCGGTCTATATGATCATTATGCAGGAAAGCTACTGTATAAGGTGTCACCATGGATATCAATAGGACATTCGCAATAAATATTTTCTGGAATTTAAGTGTAGAAAGTGGAAATCGATACGATCCATCGACAGAAGTAACGCCAATAATATATCCAACAATATTTTTGACTGGGTAAGGAGGGGGGTGTTAAAGGTAACTTCAGAGGGAATTTCATGGGGTTAGCAACATCGTCACGTGAAACCAACACTGTAGGAGCATATAATATGGAAGGTTCCAGATACACTGGCAACCCTGTGCTTCAGAAGGAGCGAAAAGGAGATGAGAATACAAACTATAGATCAATCAGTCAAACCCTTTAGCGCTTCCAGTGAAGCATAGGCCTTCAGCAAATACACTCAAAGTCTTCTTATCATGGACAATATCTGCCAGCTTAAACCACGTATTCCCAGTATCTTTGATACTTGTCCCAAGTTTATTTCCACATGAAATGTTTGAGCCTGTCACTACATCTCTTGTATCTGCAATTCCAGAGCATCACCTGCTTGCTATCAACTGGTTTACTTAATGGTTGATCTTTCCAAAGTCATCACATGTCCAAGTTCCACCGGTTTTGTTATTTCTTACACACCCAGATCAGTAATATGATCATACCTCTATTCTGAGCAGACAACCATTCATGAAAGTATGTCGTTTTATTTGTGTTGTGGCCTATCGCTTTCAGACCCATTCAAATCGATCCGAATTTACATTGAAGTTGGGGGAACTGAGATGCTAGACACATCATACTGACCAGGACGTCGCGTTAGAGTCAGGCAGAATACACTGACCAAGACCATAATCTCTCTTCCATGTCGTGTTCCTTGGCAACAGGCTGTCGTCAAGGCAGCCTATCTGACGAGATGTGAATAGATGTGAGCGCCACGCAGTTAAAGCCAAGCATAGCACAACCGCATGGAGGCACATATACTAATATTTATAATTGTTTTAATTTATCTAGCTACTTCCACTTGTCAGAAGAAATACGTACATAAAAATCAAAGCTTATTCATAATATTTACAACATACTAATAATAAACACCAGTACATAAGAAATATAATTCTAAGAGTTCTGAAACAAAGTGAACAGGCCTCACCCTGGGGGGCCTCTTTCCCTTCTCTTTCTTCTCGCCTCACTCTGTTTCATTTGACTCTGTCCTACAGTCACACCCTTTCACACGCGCCCTCATGGTGAGGCCCTTCCATTGCACTTTGGTTGGGTTAGCTTCTGAGGGCGCACAAACCTAGCATAGGTACATGCAGACGCACACATGCATCCAAGCACTGGTTTATGCGTCCTGATATCGCCCAATGGACTACGGTCTGGGGTGGAAAATGGCGCTCCTCCGCCAGTAGAAACTAGTGAGGCAAACATCTTAAGCAACAACAAAAAAACAACATTGGATTGGACAATTTTTATTATCGTGTTGGGTTCCTTTTGATTTCCGTAAGTCCCAAATGCAATGAAAGCACCTCTCGCCTGTTGTGTCCGTATTCTGACCTCTGTATCCGTGAATCCCGATTTGTCTATATTTATTCTAAGACATACGTATGTGTTCCAGTAGCGTAGAAGAGAGATACAACCAATTGTAGGAAAACAAATACAAATAAACACATCTGTTTTCTGTGCACACACATACACAAATTATACTATTTTCCACAACTTTTCTCTGGCAATATTGGACAACGTTAAAACACAAATTGTCTGGTATGTTTTGGACTGAGGTCAACTTGATCGATGAGTAATAAAGACTGATTACTACAACGAAGACTCATTACAAAATTGACTGAATGTGTCATTTCTTCATTGGTACCTTCTTTGATAAGTATGACCGTAGTTTTGTGTATCAAATAACTAGGCATGATGGTTCATTTGTTATGATTGTGGACCCTGATGAGGTCACTTAATACTCGGTTGTCAGTTCAATTTACCCAGCAATTTAGCGTCTCCGCCAGTCTGGTCTGTCCTTCGATTTAGTGTGTTGACCTATTTGGTACAGTCACTAATATGTTGTCGTTATAGTAGGTACAGAGGCGTATATATCGCCCGGGGCGTACTGGACCTGTTACAGGAGTATGATATGGGCTAAACGTCGATAGAGACCCTCGTTCATATGTATAACTATTTTGTTTAATGTATTTTCACTGACGAGGACTGCCTGTGATAATTATTAAAGTCGGTAACAGTTCTTAATCTAAAACAAGCGTTGAAAAGGTTGATATTAGATGGGAAGTTATGGTTGGAGAGGAAATGGGCTGGTTGGAGGTTGGGTATACAGTGTAATGGAGATGTTTGCAAAGGGAGTGAAGCAGGAAGGGGAACACTGTTTCATTGTTTAACTATCGTTGTTTCTTTCATATTATACTGGCGGACAAATATATTCTACACGCATCTGTCTGCTAGTACTGTCTTAGACGGCAAACCATAGAAGCAGATCTAATACACCATAGATTGAAACTTCTTCTTCTGAGCGCTAACTCAGAACAACCTTCAGTTAGGAACGGGTTACAGCTGCTTTTCTTTCTTCCTGACGCGGGCTTGATAAAAAAGGCCGAGGTTTTCCCGTTTTTAGGGCTATGCTTCGCTTTTCAGTAAGCTCACATGTGTAGGGATTGCAGTTTCAATCCCCGCTTCGTTGATCAGACTCATGTGGCAGTCTGTAACTAGGAGCACGAGCGGAGACTTGATGTGGGAGTCTTGATCAATATAGTTCACCTGGCTGATTGTTTTTTGGTGATATGCTATAGAAATTGTGGTCGTGGAAAAGGCGAGTGCTGATAGTTGGATACAGCTCCTAAAAGCGCCACCATACGGATAGTTCTGTTAGTCAATGTATATGGAACACAGACGATGAAAGGAAAATACAGATATGATTACATTCTCAACTCAAACAACTACCTCTGCACATGTTCTAAACCTGCAATCAACGAATCGGTAATGTACAGTTTGCAGGAGTTCACAAATCAAACATATGCTAAATATCGACACGCAGACGTCTATTGCCGCATAATGGGAGGATCAGAATTGTGTACAACCAGCGAATTACCGAATCATCAATTTCGGTATCATTCGTTTTTGTTCCAATAGATTTACCCGGATGGCAGTGATGTCAATTGTGTATGTTGTTGCTAATGTCACCTCGTACTTGATATACGCAGCCTTGACGACTTTCTTTCCGATACGTATTTGAGAATGTGGACTAAGGTTCTCATGACTATAGTGCAATGCCAGGCACCTCAGTGAGCTCACTACTATCGGGGAGAACAGTGCCGATCCCCACCTCGTTAGGCAGACCGCAACGAAGTGGGGGAGGGGGGTGGTTCTTCAATATGTTTCACATGACCCTGACTAACCTAGTCTGATCAGTATGTTTCAAATACCCCTGACTAATCTAGTCTGATCAGTATGTTTAAAATACCCCTCACTAACCTAGTCTGATCAGTATGTTTCAAATACCTTTGACTAACCTAGTCTAATCAGTATGTTTCAAATACCCCTGGCTAACCTAGTCTGATCAGTATGTTTCAAATACCCCTGGCTAACCTAGTCTGATCAGTATGTTTCAAATACCTTTGACTAACCTAGTCTAATCAGTATGTTTCAAATACCCCTGGCTAACCTAGTCTGATCAGTATGTTTCAAATACCCCTGGCTAACCTAGTCTGATCAGTATGTTTATCCAGAATCAATGTTAGTCTTCTCTCCGTATCAATTATGTTTAACAAACATACCATATAGCTTTCTATGTACCATTTTTCTTTCAGGTTTTCCTGATTATATAATTAAGCTATATCATCTCACAAATACCACTGGCTTGTGTTAACGACACAAGAAAATCTACAACTAGAACTATCTCTTTGGCTGTTGTATATATTTGATGAGCCTGCTCTGAGTTCATTGATGACGTCCTTGCATCTCATCTTGTGTGTAAACTAATGTACAAGAGGGCTTTAAATGAGCGAATCTTAAAATTATAACAGCAGTTCGGAACACATCATCATTGCATTGTCATGTATGCTAGCAGAATCGTTGCTATGTAATTTAAGTGTGTCATATAGGCGTTATTACGATGCAGACTAGCCACATGATCACATTGTAGCCGTGAATAGATGGTCCTCCCCCTAGAGAGATGCACCAAAGATGAGCTGCGTCTAATTATTCCAGATTTTTAAAGCGAAGTGTAGAAATGTTGATATTCATCATCGAGTGAAGGTTTCATACGGTAATGCATGCCTGCCACACCAGTAAGTGCACCTATGGAGTTTAACGTTCCATAACTACGTGAGTTGTGACAGACTGTTTTCAACTGGGCCAGGCATACCGAAAAGTAACACCACAGTTGATTGTATCAGCTGAAAGCATCGAAATAAACATCGCCCAGTGACTGAATGAAGTCGCTGCACTTCTGAACATCATGCCATGTTCAGTACACTGCACCATCTATGATGTGCCACAGCTTCCACAAAGTGTCTGCGAGGTGAGCAGTACACCAAACCATCCATGATGTGCCACAGCTTCCACAAAGTGTCTGCGAGGTGAGCAGTATACCGCGCCATCCATGATGTGTCACAACTTCCACAAAGTGTCTGCGAGGTGAGCAGTACACCGCGCCATCCATGATGTGTCACAGCTTCCACAAAGTGTCTGCGAAGTGAGGACCAGAATTGAAATAACAACGTAGTGAATGAGACGCTGCACACGTGGCCAAAAGATTTTTGTCAAGAAAAACAATCTGGGCAGTTTGAATGCAGTGGGGGACTTGACTTCATTTAACGTCTTTTTACAGGTTGGTACGACTCTATAGAGTCTGTGTACGAACAGTTTCTTAGAGGGTGGTTAACCGACGTGTTAATCCCTGTTAAAAGACTCAAACGCTAGAGCAAAGTAGACCCGCTGCCTGAAAGGCACCATTTATGCTGCTCTTAACAAATCACATAAGCATGGCCGGTGTTATGCCATGTCTCACAGCTGGTCTCCTCTTACGAAATGAACTCTGTGGGGCAGTGGTGCTATTATTGTCTTTGTCATACACAAAGATCCTGGTGCATTTGGGAAACCGTCGAAACATGATACGGTTGTGTGACAATTTGTCTTCATAAATTATGAAGAAAAGGAATGCACATTTTTAATTTGGAGTACCTTCTTAGTTATAGTCACGCCCATGGGGAGGCATGATCTTAGTTCTTCTGACATCTGTGTGGTCCTTAATATTTCTATTTCACGCAGCTGTAGTTTATCCCTAACACTATCAAACCAGCTTCTTGTTCCTCCTCTTCCTTCGACGTCATGCTCTCTAGTCTTATAGGCTCGCCCTACGAATAGATTTTGAGGCATTTCTTTCATACGTGCAAGTCATTAATTTATGTTTTGAAGATATTGGATGCTTGGTGTTTCCACTTTTCTGTATGATTTCTTCATTCCTCCACGACTTATCTAGTTACCAAGACCGCGTTTAGCAATCATCTCATTTCACATTTTGTGATTGTCCGCCGTCGTGCCTGAATCACATAAGCAGAGATGGTGGAAATATACTGTTGATGATTTTCTGGTCTTTCATAGAATGTGTGCATTTCTTAGTGTCTGGGGTTAGCTGAGGTTTATCCGGTCTTGTTCACGAGTTCCTGTTTCCGTCCGTAACATGTCCTTCACATTTGTCTGTGAATTTACCTCCATCAAACTTCTCTCACCCTCTTTGTCTCTTTGGTTGATTCTCTCTTTATAGTTCTCTCTCCCACCCCCTCCCTCTCTGTCTCTCTCTCTTCGTTTCCCTCTCTTTATATTCGTCTTCCCATTTCTCCATGGACGTCTCCCTCATTCTCTAAAGTCTTCACTGTCCGTCTTTCTTGCTGTTTGCCTCTCTCACTCTCTGTTAATTCTCAATATGGTCGTCTCTATTTTCACTCTCTTTGTCTCTCTTTCACGCTATGGTCGTCTTCATCTCTTTGATCGTTTCCCTATCTAAGAGTGTCTATCTCGTTCTCTATTGTTGTCGCTCTCTCGCTTTATCTTCTCTATAAGATCATCTCTCTCTCTCTTTGTCTCATCTCTGTATGGTCCTCTCTCTTTCTCTCTCTCTCTCTCTCTCTCTCTCTCTCTCTCTCTCTCTCTCACTATGGACTTCTCTCTCTTCAAATGAAAACCTGACAAGTGGAATAGAAATTCGAAAAGTGGTAAGAGTGTCTTGCTCAAGACATCATGGTACAGACGAACAAAATCAAGTCATAATTGCAGTTAAAAGTTAGCCGTCTCACTACTGACACGCACCAAAGAGAATCCGCGTAATGTTAACTCTTTTTTAACATTTAGAAATTCATCGGCGAGTGATGCTTGCCTTCCACTCACAGTTACTCGGCGAGTAAAGGTCCAGTACGGCGATGCTTGCTTCTCACTCTATCAAGTGTAGGAGGGAAGTAGGAAGTTCCAAAACGGTGAGAGTTATGTGACAGACTGTTTACGACACGGTCAGGCACAACGAGTAGTGGCCACATAGTCTAGACTGCAGCCGTTGACCGCCTCGCAAAGGAAGATCGCCGTTTGACTGTGAATAAAATTGCAGCAATTCTGGATGTCAGTCAAGGTTCAGCACACGACATCATTCATGATGTGCTACAGTACCACAGCGTGTCTGCAAGGTGGATGCTACGGCAGCTTACTCCAGAACTCAGACAACAATGCATTGATGCCTGTCATGAACTTTCACGGCGCTTTGAAGCAGGCGGTGATGGTTTCCTAGCAAGAACTGTTTCTGGAGATGAAACCTGGGTTGATGGTTTCCTAACAAGAATTGTTACTGGAGATAAAACCTGGGTTGATGGTTTCCTAACAAGAATTGTTACTGGAGATAAAACCTCGGTTGATGGTTTCCTAACAAGAATTGTTACTGGAGATAAAACCTGGGTTGATGGTTTCCTAACAAGAATTGTTCCTGGAGATGAAACCTGGATTGATGGTTTCCTAACAAGAATTGTTACTGGATATGAAACCTGGGTTGATGGTTTCCTAACAAGAATTGTTACTGGAGATAAAACCTGGGTTGATGGTTTCCTAACAAGAATTGTTACTGGAGATAAAACCTGGGTTGATGGTTTTCTTCCAAGAATTGTTACTGGAGATAAAACCTGGGTTGATGGTTTCCTAACAAGAATTGTTACTGGATATGAAACCTGGGTTGATGGTTTCCTAACAAGAATTGTTACTGGAGATGAAATCTGGGTTGATGGTTTCCTAACAAGAATTGTTACTGGATATGAAACCTGGGTTGATGGTTTCCTAACAAGAATTGTTACTGGATATGAAACCTGGGTTCACTAACTCGATCCTAAAACGAAGAGAGCGGGCAAGGATTGGCGCCGTCCTTCTTACTGAATTCTGCAGGGGCGGTTATGCCTGACTCGCTTTTGGGATGAACGAGGCGTTATTTTAGAGCACTGCATGCCCAGAGAGAACACTGCTTCCAGTACGATGCATCCAGATCTTCTCAGGAATCAGCTTCTACCCGCAATTAAATCTAAACGACGTGGACTTCTGAGTAAAATTGTCCTTTTGCAACATGGCAAGGCTCGACCTTATACTGTCCATGGACCGTCTGCAACCACCGAGGACCTCCACTTTCAGTGTCTACCACATCCGCCGTACTCACCAGACCTAGCCCCACGTGATGTTTATGCCTTTGGGCGACTAAAAGAGGCATTGGGAGGATAAGAGAACGTTCAGGTCCGATTAAGAGATTGTGCAGGCGGTGTATGAATGGTTACACACGCGTCCAAGATAATTTTTTCTACAGGAATCCATGCACTTCATAGATGCTGGAGGATCTTGTCTCGAACGCAATGGTGAATACGTCGAAAAATTATACAGTTGTCTTTCCCTTTTTCACAATACATTTACTCCCAAAATATATTTAAGGTTTTAATTTGAAGCCCCCCTCATATGTATATACATATACCGTTACCTGTACTTACATTCGCTAGCAGATGAATTAGCGGTGTCGCTAGAGACAATTCAAGTGGTGGTTAGCAAAAAACTGAAGTTTCGGAAGGTGTTCACAATGTGTGTCGATACTTCAATTTCTTGCTAACCACCATTTGGACTGTCCCTAGAGCCACTGTGAATTTCTCTGCTAGCGAATGAAAGCTCCGGCGACGGTCCACCCGAATTACTGCATCAATTGTGGCAATAGCATCTTCTGACGCAACAATATGCGCCTAACCTGGTCTCGGAAGATCTTTCGTTAACTCTCTGCCTGTCTCTCCCACTATGGTCGTCTCTCTCTCTTTCTGTCTCTCCCACTATGGTCGTCTCCCTCTCTGCCTGTCTCTCTCACTATGGTCGTCCCCCCCCTCTCTCTCTCACTCTCATACTATGTTCGACACTCTCTCTCTATGGTCGTCTCCCTCTCTGCCTGTCTCTCCCACTATGGTCGTCTCCCTCTCTGCCTCTCCCACTATGGTCGTCTCCTCTTAGCTTGTCTCTCCTACTATGGTCGTCTCTCTCTCTGCCTGCCTCTCCCACTATGGTCGTCTCCCTCTCTGCCTCTCCCACTATGGTCGTCTCCCTCTTAGCCTGTCTCTCCTACTATGGTCGTCTCTCTCTCTGCCTGTCTCTCCTACTATGGTCGTCTCCCTCTCTGCCTGTCTCTCCCACTATGGTCGTCTCCCTCTCTGCCTCTCCCACTATGGTCGTCTCCCTCTTAGCCTGTCTCTCCTACTATGGTCGTCTCTCTCTCTGCCTGTCTCTCTCACTATGGTCGTCCCCCTCTTTCACTCTCATACTATTTTCGACACTCTATCGCTATGGTCGTCTCCCTCTCTCTCTCATTATGGTCGTCTCTCTCTCTCTCTCTCTCTCTCTCACTCTCATACTATGTTGGACACTCTCTCGCTATGCCACCCTCTCTGGTCGTCTCCCACTCAACCTTTTGTTCACCTTCCGTCTAGTCATCGATGAAACCAAAAACGTGGACATTTTAAAAGGCGCCCCATAGTGCGCTCGACCACAGATGGGAATGGAAAATCGAAACCTACTAACACGCAAGACGAGAGAAAGGAAAGATAGAAAGACTCCAGTACTGTGCTGCCGGTACATTTCCTGTTTTCCCCCCTATTATTCAGTTCTATGTAGCTTTTTGTTTACGTCTGTACATTATTCACTATCACATACCTCCACACGCCGCCATACCATTCACTGGCCTTATCTTGTTTTTGTGTTTCGGCGCGTGAGCTGCTCACTTGAAAATGCATGTTCGAGGATATGACGTCACTGTGTACAATACACGTTGCCATGGTAGCCGTCTTAACAGTGCCGGGTCGGAGTGTGCTGTTTTCTGTGACATTTACTGTGGCGCGCTTGCGAATGCCCAGGTGGGCAAACACCTGACCAGTTGTGTTGGCTGCTTTTACATGTACATATATTATGATGTTTTGGGGTTATTTTTGAAAAGATATAACTACTACTTCGTGTAATGCTACTACTACTTCTGTTGTTGCTACTGCTACTTCTGTTGTTGCTACTACTATTTCTTGTAATACCACTGCTACTATTTCTTGTAATACTACTACTATTGCTTGTAATTCCACTACTTCTTGTAATACTACTACTTCTTGTAATACCACTACTACTTCTTGTAATCCTACTTCTTATTGGAATACCACTACTACTTGTTGCATTACTAATACTACTACTTCTTGTAATACTACAACTTCTTGCAATACTACTACTACTTCTTGTAATACCACTACTACTTCTTGTAATACTAGTACTACTTCTTGTAATACTACTACTACTTCTTGTAATACCACTACTACTTCTTGTAATACCACTACTACTTCTTGTAATACCACTACTACTTCTTGTAATACCACTACTACTTCTTGTAATACTACTACTACTTCTTGTAATACTACTACTACTTCTTGTAATACCACTACTACTTCTTGTAATACTACTACTACTTCTTGTAATACTACTACTACTTCTTGTAATACCACTACTACTTCTTGAAATAATACTACTACTTCTTGTAATACTACTACTACTTCTTGTAATACCAGTACTACTTCTTGAAATAATACTACTACTTCTTGTAATACCACTACTACTTCTTGTAATACTACTACTACTTCTTGTAATACCACTACTACTTCTTGTAATACCAGTACTACTTCTTGAAATAATACTACTACTTCTTGTAATACCACTACTACTTCTTGTAATACCACTACTACTTCTTGTAATACTACTACTACTTCTTATAATACCACTACTACTTCTTGTAATACCAGTACTACTTCTTGAAATAATACTACTACTTCTTGTAATACTACTACTACTTCTTGTAATACCACTACTACTTCTTGTAATAATACTACTACTTCTTGTAATACTACTACTACTTCTTGTAATACCAGTACTACTTCTTGAAATAATACTACTACTTCTTGTAATACCACTACTACTTCTTGTAATACCAGTACTACTTCTTGAAATAATACTACTACTTCTTGTAATACTACTACTACTTCTTGTAATACCAGTACTACTTCTTGAAATAATACTACTACTTCTTGTAATACTACTACTACTTCTTGTAATACCAGTACTACTTCTTGAAATAATACTACTACTTCTTGTAATACTACTACTACTTCTTGTAATACCAGTACTACTTCTTGAAATAATACTACTACTTCTTGTAATACTACTACTACTTCTTGTAATACCAGTACTACTTCTTGAAATAATACTACTACTTCTTGTAATACCACTACTACTTCTTGTAATACTACTACTACTTCTTGTAATACCACTACTACTTCTTGTAATACCAGTACTACTTCTTGAAATAATACTACTACTTCTTGTAATACTACTACTACTTCTTGTAATACCACTACTACTTCTTGTAATACCACTACTACTTCTTGTAATACTACTACTACTTCTTATAATACCACTACTACTTCTTGTAATACCAGTACTACTTCTTGAAATAATACTACTACTTCTTGTAATACTACTACTACTTCTTGTAATACCACTATTACTGCTTGTAATACTACTACTTCTTCTTGTAGTACTCAAAGACAGTTTGTAGGAAGAATTACGGCTCATGAAAGGTGAATATATTAAAGGATGTTATGCATCCTGTGCAGGGGAGAACAGACTACCTTATGTTCTGCAAAACATACTGATCGGACATGTTAGCCAGGGCCAGGTAAAATATGCTGTCGTAGACCCAACCTCACTTCCATTCAGGTCTCCTTGAAAACTTGCTAGTTTTATGACAGTCTTGCTAACAAGATTCAGGATCACCGTGATCCCTGCAGCACTGAACGACACGCCGATGTATCAACTCATAGAACAATCGCCTTTAGGACGCGGGTGCATCTTCATCAGCCTCCTTGGGATGTGATGACTGTTATTAGAACCCCAGCCCTCCCCCACCCACGTCTTCCTTTTCAGGTCTCACAAAAGAGTAGTCTCACTCATTATGTGTATTCAACAACAACAACAATGTATCTTGTAGAAGGAGATTAAAGCAAATAATGAAGTCTTGGAGACGTTGTTTATTCTTTATTGCAGTAATGGATTGTTAGTTGTTTACATACATCTTCTTTGATTAAGGCCTTTTGATTGTATGTTCATATCTAAGCATTATGAGGAATACTTGTCTATGTTATTATGCAATTGCATGGAAAAAAAATATGATTAATGAACGCAGAGTCAGAGATAATGCGTTGGCTCTGCGCAGCTTGCTGAAAATCGAGCAGGAAGGAAAAGTAGAGGTCAGGGGCACACAATGAAGATCCTTCTATATGGGTGAGGATAAGGTCAAGCCTGTTTGATGTACGAACAGATCAGTGGATGTGAATTGTTTAAGAACAATTGAGATCGATATTCGATGAGGGGATGGCAGGTGATCTCTATGACATTCATTATTGATAGATATTTAAATTGATAACCTTCGATCTGGAGATGGCATTTGATGACCTTCGATGTAGAGATGTCAATTGATCCGCTGACCATCGATGTGGATTGGACAATTGGTTTGATGGTAAGCGATGTTGAGATGTCAACGGATATGATTACTTTCAATGTGAAAATGATCTAATGATCGTCGATACGGATATGGCAACTGATCTGATTACCTTCAATATGAAGATGGTAATTGATCTGATGATAATTTAGATGTGGAGATGGCAACTGATCTGATGAACTTTCCATGTGAGTATTGCAATTGATCTATTAACTTCCGATGTGGAGATGGCAACTGATCTGATGAACTTTCCATGTGAGTATTGCAATTGATCTATTAACTTCCGACGTGGAGATGACAACTGATCTGATGAACTTTCCATGTGAGTATTGCAATTGATCTATTAACTTCCGATGTGGAAATGGCAATTGATCTGATAAACGATGTGAGTAACCGATCTTATGACCTTCGATATTGTGATATCCCATGATCTTAAGACCTTCGATATTGAGATATCCCATGATCGTATGACCTTCGATATTGAGATATCCCATGATCTTAAGACCTTCGATATTGAGATATTCCATGATCTAATGACCTTCGATATTGAGATATCCCATGATCTTAAGACCTTCGATATTGAGATATCCTATGATCTTAAGACCTTCGATATTGAGATATGACATGATCTGATGGCCAATGTGGAAATAAAAGCTCACCCGATGACTTTCTATTTGGATGAGTCAATTAATCAGATGGCCTTCGATGTGGATATGCCAATTGATCCCATGACCTTTGATGTGGATATTGCAACTGTTCTAATGACCTTCGATGCGAACATTGCAACTGATCTGCTGACATTCACAGCGAGTGTGGTAACTGACTGATAATGATCAATTGATTCTATACGGGATGTCGCATGTTTACAATTTTTAATTTGTACCGCTTTCACGTGTCCGAGCCATGGTAAAGATTTAGGCCGAAACGTTGGAACATACACCATTACCCATCCACTTGTGCCGCTGAAGTACATGGGGCATTTAAGTTGTCTTTCTTTGACCAAGTGTGTTGCCTTTGCTGTAAGTTCGTGTTGTTGCTGTAATTATGTTATGCCATCTATCCATCTACACAACACCCACCTTTCCGCCAGCCAATCTTCCTCGTGCTTGTTACCAGACCTTCTCGCCTGATATGCGCGCAGTGGCAGTTGACCAGTTTGCATTGTCATTAGTTGACCGAACCATCCAAATTTTCTATTTTGCTATGTTTTCATCAAAAGGAGAAGAGTTCATCGTATTTCTAAATGAACCATGTTTTATTATTTCTCTCATCGCCGACACTGGCGGCTCTTCTCTGGTATTTCAGGTCAAAATTTATGTTACAGTTTGCATTTGTTTTAATGTAGAGCTGCGTATCAATCTTTCTTTTTTCATTGATTGTGTTTCTTACTACGAGGCGTGTTCAAATGAATCCGGACCAAACTGCAACAAGGGAACATACGCACGATGCTCATGATGACGTCAGTTCTGATGTAAACAGCATGTACCAACCGGTGACATAAGTGCGTAGAAGACAACACTGAAAAACTGGACAGCGATGTTTAAAGAAGGACGCGAGTTATCGACAGATCTTTCGAGACCAGGTCAGGTGCATATTGTTGCGTTAACTCACGTCCTTCTTTAAACATTGTTGTCCAATTCTTCTTCGACACACGTTTGTCACCATACACTGCCTGCGTTCTGCTATAAATGTCAACTGGTCGACATCCTTCAGCTTTTAGAAACCGAATCACCGCTCGCTGATCAACTCTGAATGGATTCTGTATCACACTCGCCATATTTTCAACGGTCTGGTGATGAATCTGAGCCGGAGGGTAATGAAATTCTGCGAACTTGACGGCTGGTATGTGCTGTTTACAACAGAAGGGACGTCATTATACGCATCATACGTATGTTCACTTGTTGTAGTTTGATCCTGTTTCATTTGACCCCACCTCGTACATAAGCTTATAAAATTCCGTTAACGTTAATAACCACAAACAGTCCATATCTTCCTCTCCACATCGCGTCTACCTCTAAAGATTGCTCTTTACGTGAATTTTATTACTTGGTCCACGCAGTGTATGTTTCTATTATAACTTTTTTTTTACATGATAAGGTCACTAGCCGCACGTTTAACCATCTTTAGTTATCTGTTATAACATACATGACCTTTTTCAAAATCCTTAGAAGAGTTTGTTTTTCCCTCTTGAATTACCTGTATTATGATTATTTATTGAGTTGTTTCTGGAGCATCCTTATAAACTAAGTTGAATACTCCACATTGCGACATGTTCCAAACTCATGCGTTTGAGAACCTTCTACCTTAGATGGGCCTGGGAAGGGATATTGTAGTTGATAAACTTTAATATCACAAACATCCACTGCACTTATTGCACCTTTTCAGAACCGATTTCAACTGGGGAAGGGGATGTAATCCAGGAAAATAAAGAACAGAATGCAAGTTAATAACCACTTTGTTGTCTGAAATTCAAAGGTCTTCGAAGTGCAAGTTTGTAATCACTTTGTTAATGCTATTGTCCGAAGTGAAAAGACCACGAGAATGCAAGTTTGTAATCACTTTGTTTTTGTTGTTTCCTGAAGTTAAAAGAACACTAGACTGCAAGTTAAAGATCACTTTTATTTTTGTTGTCCTTATCTCCCTCTCACCAGCTCTTCATTTTTTTTAACGATTTAAAGGTTGCCGTCATAGTAACCAGAAGCATCACATACTAGGATGCAATAATATTAACCGTTGAGATGGCTCTAACATAACTAAAACAATAAGAGGGTGGGGTTTAGGGCGAATGTTGTCCTACAGCCCAAGCTGATGTTAGGGATGAGGTGTTGCAGACTGCATTGTGCTAGGTATTCACGTTTAGATTGAATGACCAGAAGCCTACGTTGCTGAGTTTTTTTTTATAAATTAAGTCAGGTGTCCGTTTACAGCCGGTAGAACAGGATTGAATCAAGCGCCTTTGCAACGAAAGTAGTAGTAGTAGTAGTAAAAGTTGTTGTAGTATTAACTGAAAAGGAATTCTAGACTTCTCTGTAGTTGCACTGCTGCAGGAATTACATTGATAAGCCTAATTCGTTTGTTTGTTTCCCACAACAAAGTCGTTTTCCAGGTGTGCGGCGTTGACGTCAGATTGAGTATTGGTTACGCTGTGGTGCCTGACACGAGTGACTATGCGCCCGGACACTCATGTGCATGTCAGTATTTTTTTATGACCACAGAATGCAAAAAACATCTACGGAGCGATCAAAACTGTCTTCATTGGAGATTAAGGAAATCAAATAAAAATATGTTACCCTCTTTCTCGGGGACGGCGTGCGCTAGTGGTTAAGTGACACGGCTCACAACCGAAGGTGCTGGGTTTGATCCCCATCACAGTAACGGCCATTACCCCGGGGAAGGAAATCCTTAGAAAAATGCTGGAGGAAGCAGACCGTTACATAAAATGCATGCTAAAGACGGATGCACTGGGCCGACAGGCGCAAAATAAAACCCACGTGTGCAACGCACACCGCTTTGGGGAATGGATAAATAAGACGAACGCAAAAAAAATAATAATCATCCTCTCTCTCGTTTGCTCTTTAATAACCACAATTATATCGCTCATATTCCTAGTGGTAAGTGACAGGTATCTCGTGAATAGAGAATATTGAATAGATGGTACCTCAGTCTGTTGTTGCATGTGCGGAGTCTGAAGACCACGACCTGCTCACTTCTGTTCAAATGGTAATAGGCATCATTTTTTGTGTAGCCAGTATGCTCTGTTTCCCATTTGGCCATGTATCTGTCCCTAATAAACCTTTTGGACTCTTCGTAGGTCACACTAGAATCTGTTTGTGGTAATCGTGCACCTTCTTTTGCCAGTCTGTCTGCCTCCTCGTTGCCGTGAATGTTACAGTGGGATGGAACCCACCGTACCACTACTCTTTTTGGTGCGGACTGCTGGCATAGTTGACAGAGTACTGTTCTTAAATCAAGTTTTGTATTTTTCTGGCTTTTTTGTGCTGTAACCATGGACAGGGCATCTGTAAACAGGTCTATCTGGCTTTCATTGCTTTCGTCTGTGAGCATTGCTTCTACTGCAGCCTTCAGTGCCTCTGCCTTCGCTCTGAAATTGCTTGAGAATTTTACAGTTGCCACTGACAGTGTTATATTCTCTATCATTTGTTAGGGTCATGAATACCCCTCCCCCTCCATTCTGTGTTGTGTTTGTTACAGAACCGTAGGTGTACGCATGGGTGCAGTCCATGCTTGGGTAGTTTTACGCTATGTGCCTCAGGGTTATGTCTCTTCTTTCTTTTTCAGTTTGGCTGTTCTTGTTTCCAATACTTGGTATATTTTCTACTACCCCTAGAATGATATGCTGCTTCCAGGTAGGTTTGCGTACAGTAGGGATGGGCTTTGGTGTTGTTATGGTGTACATAGGGTCTTCGCTAAATGATGGATATGATTGTTTATCTAATTATTATCTAACGACATTTTTTTTCTCCAAATGTTATCGTGACCCGCCTCCCCTAATATTTACGAGGCACCCATAGGGGTTGGGACTCCTGGTTTCAGAAGCCCTGAAGTATACGGGCCACAAGTGACATACATATCTTCATCTTGTTTATTCAGAAACACCAGAATCTTCTCAATTGAGATTTTGTCCTGTAGTGGTTTCCAGTGCGTTTTTCATAGCTTTTTCTTTTCTAAGACAAGTTCAAGCACAGGCTGTGACTTTTTGTTGTCAGAACGGCTCATTCTGGGGTGTCTTCCTTTTACCAAGCCCCCAAGCAAGCATGGGCGGGCTGTGGTTATTTGTTATATCAGAACATCATCTTTGGCTTGTTTTCCTATAACATAGTATTTGTTATTGTTTTTATTTAAAGTGTCGTTAATTATTTGTTTGTCATTTTCCATGGAGCGTCTGTATGAAAAAATGGTTAGTGCTTGTCTCGAGCAGTAGAGGGACTGGGAACTATCTCCGGTATATGTAGATTTATCCCGTCTACCTAGTTGTAAATTGGTACTGAACACGTGATTAAGTTACTATATATGGCGAGGAAAGTAAAGTTTAGTTCACCTTAGACAGTGTTGAGTGGCGTCCATACTTCCATTTGAATCTACAACAGAGGTGATGGACAGATGTGTAGTTGCCGTTATATTTTAAGTCTACCTTTACATTTGAAATGTGGGTAAGGAGTGTAGTAGCAAACATTGCTGGTCAGGACGAATTATTAGAGCTATTCTTATACGGGAAAACTGGGATCCTGATTTTCAATCACACGGTTGCGTCTGGTGCCAGGTAGCCACAATCTGTATCCGTTTGCTTTGCAAATCCATCTGGTCGGGCCTTGTTGCTGTTTACTTGTAATTCTTGTAATCCTGGTATTCAAACAAGGCATGTTTAATGTCTGTTGCAAGTCAGCCGAAAGCTTCAGCTATACGAAGTATGAATTTTAAAACTCACCTGCGGCTTACTAGGTCTTGGGGAAGGTACAACTGATTTAGGTTGATTTTTAACTTGAATATTTGAATATTATCCAGACAGCGGCCATTACGCCTACTCTGTTAATGATCTAACCACTAAGGGTGTTTAATGCCCGCAATTAATATTTTGACTCTTTTGTGCGCCCCGAACAATGCGGTAAGTTGTGAGTTGCAGTAGCTTTCCTCACACCTCGAAGATGCTGATAAAGGTCGACCGGGGTACTCCAGACTGTTATGCTATGTTGGTTTCAACTGCGTGGTGTTTACCACTGTGGGTTTCCTGTCGAATGAGATCTATCGTCAGCCAGGCTGTCTTAGAAGGTGTTATTGCATGTCTTTCCTTGTTTGTCTTTCATTTGGCTATTCGTATTAAGTTGGGGGGGGGGGGGGATTCTTTCTTGCGGCTCACTGGGTATGGGGAAGGTTCGGATCTGGGGTATTCAACCTATAGGCTTTTTGCTGCTGACATTGATCCTACCCAGTCGTAAAGGGTCTGCACTTCACTTTTGACAGAGTTCCATAACCATTAAGCTGTCATTGTATTAGGTCATGTTGCTGGTCGTTTCAAAACGGTCATGTTGCTGGTCGTTTCAAAACGGTCGTGTTGCTGGTCGTTTCAAAACGGTCATGTTGCTGGTCGTTTCAAAACGGTCATGTTGCTGGTCGTTTCAAAACGGTCATGTTGCTGGTCGTTTCAGAAACGGTCGTGTTGCTGGTCGTTTCAAAACGGTCATGTTGCTGGTCGTTTCAAAACGGTCATGTTGCTGGTCGTTTCAAAACGGTCGTGTTGCTGGTCGTTTCAAAACAATCACACCTCTAAGAGGTATGTTTTAGTACAAATTTAATTTCAACGTTTTCTGAATGTTGTTTATACCAGAAGTGACGGCAATATGCTCTTTTGTTAAGAAAGATTAGCTTGTGTTCTTTGACATTTGTTTAATAAAACATGTTATATTTAAAAAAAAACGGAAATTAAAATGAATATGCTTTCTTCAAAGTAAAGGGTAGTCACACAGCAGACGCTGTCGTCCGGGTTAGGGTGTTAGAGTTTTCATTGTATCAAGACACAGCTTTTTGAGGTGAGGTGGTCAGTTCCCTGGCTCAGCACCTTTTTTCTTCCCTAACCGTCAGTTAGACCCATTTACAGAAAAGCCTGACTTGAGCTGCCGGTAACGCTAGTCCGTCTTTTAATTCATAAACAAATTCCGAAGCAATTTTCTACTAAACTGCGTGTCAGATCCAAATGATTTTTCGCATGCAACCTTAGAATATCCATGACGTTAAGCAAATGTATTTTTCTCTAAGAAATGTGATGTATTCTGAAAAATGTATTCATTAGGCTATATTAAAAACAACCTCACTGAATTGAACATAATTTTAATGTATATTATACTCAGTCGTGCTGTTTTAAAAATAAATGTTTTATCATTCAAATACATTGAGTTGAGTTAAAAACAAATTCCTGATTATCGTCTACCGCAATTAGACATTTTGTCGAATGCTGAAAACAACCATGGTCATTCGTGCAAAACTGTCGTTCAGTTATAGGTGTATCCAGATATTACAGTTTGTAGGGTTGCTTTTGGGACATATAGTTGCGTTTTCAAAATTTACAATGATATCAATTTCAAAATGAGTTTGAAATGTACATTTAAAACAACACAGAAGGTTACTGTTTCACTATAACGTTTTACTAACAAGAAAACTAAGATGGGTCATGTATATTGCTTTATTCATGACCCAGAGAAACGAATGCAATTCGCGCTTGATCCTTAAACCGTCGGATTGGACAGTGCACTCATATCAAGCAAGGCAGGAAAAGGGCATTTGGCGATTTCGACAGAGATCTCATAGAACAGGAGATATTGAAACTGTGGAAAATCAACTGGTTACACCGCTGCACATAAAAATAACATTGCAATCAGACTGCAGTTTTGAAGTTTCCAAAAGTACTCTTTGGAAAATTGTAATATTCGCCGGCTTTACATTCATGAAAACTTCAGACGGCAGGAATATTATATGTGAAAAGCCACAGTTGATTGCAGCCCGAAGAAAATACCCGAGACAGATACGTGAACGGCGTAGGCAAGGCTATGATTTTGTATACTTGGATGAATCCTGGGTCAGTGCTCATCTATGGTAAAGAATGGCTATCAGTTGACGGTGAACAGAAAAGACAAATTCCAATCAGTAAAGGGCAAGGCATTATACTAACGTGTGCCTGAAGCAGTGAATACGGACTTGTCCATGACGCTAAACTTATTTTCCAAATGAAAGTAATGGCCTACCACATTGAAATGAATGGATAGATTGTCAAGCACTGGGGGACGAATAACCAATTCTGGATAGACCGCCAAGCCTAGTAATGGATAATGCATCCTATCACAATGAAGTATCAGAGGAAGACAAAGTACGAACTGCATCTAATATAAAAGCTGAAATTAGGACATGGCTAGGTGAGGAAAAAGTGAATTTCGAAGACACGTATTTGAAGCCGGAGTTGTTGTAGCGTGGGGGGGAGATCATATTGACAAAATCATTGAAGTGTACGGTCACACTTCTCTGAGACTACTTGCATATCATGCGCATCTAAACCCTACAGAGCTTGTGCGGGCTAAAGTCAAAGGACAAGTTGCTGAACAAAACCAAACATTAAAAATGTGTGGTGTTGAAGTGCTGACACATGAGTAACTTTCAAAAATAGACATTCAGTTCTGGAAGAAGTGTTGAACATGTGCTCCGGGATTACAATTTGTCCAGCCAGTAACAATTATCAACCTCTTTGAACCGGCAGATTAGGATGATTAATATCATCTTTTGTAGACATACTGATTAGCAGACTTGGATGAATTAGCGTAAGTTTATCAAAACAATTAGGTGTACATACAATGGCAAGAAATACATTTTAATATTCAAATGCGTTACACTACATAACATTAACTGCGCAGTTGAAATAACCTTG
The DNA here is from genome assembly GCA_036924085.1 of Ariolimax columbianus. Classification (NCBI taxonomy): domain Eukaryota; kingdom Metazoa; phylum Mollusca; class Gastropoda; order Stylommatophora; family Arionidae; genus Ariolimax; species Ariolimax columbianus. The sequence continues at coordinate 110,053,511 of JAVGWX010000004.1, forward strand.
AGAGTCTAAGGGTGATCGAAGGGCTGTACTAACTGTTGCATATTGGTGCCATTTTTACGATTTTACATAAAGGGCAACACAAACAATCAATTGGTCTATCAAGCAAGTCGGGAGATACGCCTATGAACAAAACGTTACGAGAAATTAAGCTGCGTACTGTAAAATCTTAAATTGAATGCCATTTCTTTACAATGGATCTAAAAGTTCAAAAGATTTCGCCGATGTGAAAATGTCTTAACATCTATGGACTAAATAATAAAAATGTTTTAGCGTTATGGATATTCAAAATGCATGCGAAAAATCATTTGGATCTGACATTCAGTTTAGAAGAAAATTGCTTCGGACCTTGTTCGTGAGTTAAAAGACGGACTATGTTTTTTATCAATTGTGAATATTGGGAAAATTATTGATCCTAATAGAATGAAACGTTAAGAACACATCTCCACGTCAGATATCTTCGATAGAAAATCGGTTGTTTTGTTAACGTTTGGATATAAAGCTGAAATATTGGCTTGTGAGTAAAACAAATAGTTATTAATGTTTGATATCAGGAGTTGACAGTGCAATCTTGTTTATACTAATCTGCTTTCACAAGGATATAATACATCGTTAGTTTATTCTGTAAGTCTCAACTGTGAGTAATTTGAAATACAATATCGGAATGTGATGTGTTCGTTAAACATTGTTGTCTATAAGCAGGTCTCAGGTGTGTGATAATGTGCAAGATAGGCCGTTCTCAAGTTCGTTATATAAGCATTTCTCAGGTGTGTTATATTGTGTGGGGTAAGCAGTACTCGTGTGAGTAGTAGTTCTAAAGTGTTCGATATTGTGTGAGATAAGCAGTTCTCATGTGCGTGATATTGTTTAGAATAAGCAGTTATCAAGTGTGTGATATTGCGTGAGATAGGCCGTTCTATAGTGCGTGAGATAAGCAGTTCTCAAGTGCGCGATGTTGTGTGGAATAAGTTCTCAGGTGTGTCATATTGTGTGTGCTAAGCAGCTCTTAGGTGAATGATATTGTGTGGGATAAGCAGCTCTCATGTGAATGATACTGTGTGGGATAAGCAGCTCTCATGTGAATGATATTGTGTGGGATAAGCAGCTCTCATGTGAATGATATTGTGTAGGATAAGCAGCTCTCAGATTCAGCGCATCTCTGACTATATTGTGAAGTTTCTTCATGCGGGTGTGCCCTAGCCAGCTCAACTCCCTCTCGTCTCTATCTCTGTCTCTCACTCTCTCCTTCCATAATGTCGAACTATGTAGTTGTTGTCATTCCTTTGTAAGAGATAAGGACTGAACGCTTGTGAACAAAGAAACTGTTTATATAGTAATAAATAACGTATATCGCTAAATGAATACCCCACATTATTCGTGTACTTGACCTCCAACCGATAATCTGGATAACAAGTAACTCACCCTGTTATTCTGATATCACACACACACACACACATACACACACACACATATATATATATATATATATATATGTGTGTGTATGTGTGTGTGTTTGTGCGTACGCGCGCGTATGTTAGTGGACAAGTTCTCAACAGTCTACGATATGTTCGGTTTTACAATCAGTACAACAAAAAACCGAAGTAATGTTTCAGCCTGCCCCGAGTGACACATATCGCGACCCATATATCAGTCAAGAACGAGCGCCTCGAATCAGTAGACAGCTTCACGTACCTTGGTATCACTCTTTCCAGGGAAACTTACTATTGACTGCGAGGTCAGTAACACAATCTCCAAGGCCAGTGATGCCTTTTGGAGGCTGTGCAAGTGTCTAGAATTGGAGGAGTCTTAGGCTTGATACGAAACTCAGTCAACCGAGCCGTAATGCTCCCCACCCTTCTGTATGCCAGTGAGACGTGAACTGTGTACAGCAGGCATGCTAGGAAAATAAACCACTTCCATACAAGGTGCTTCCGTAGATTGTTCAAAATAAAGTGTCAGGATAAGGTACCAGACACCGAGATCATCATGAAGGCAAAAATGCCGAGAATCCACACACTGTTGCAGAATACTCAGATCAGGTGGACCGGCAACGTCGTGCACATGCCAGACAACCGCATCCCCAAACAACTAATGTATGTTGAGCTGAAAGATGGCCTGCGTCAAGCCAGTGACCAAAAGAAGCGTTTCAAAGACACCCTCAAAGTATCTCTGACACGCTTCAGCATCGATGCAAACGCATGGGAATATCTCGCACAGGACCGCAAGGCATGACGTAGAACCACCATCAGAGGCACCTCCATTGCTGAGGCGCGCCGGACCTCCGAAGCACATAAAAAACGTACTTTGCGAAAAGACAAAACAACTCACATTCACATGTCCAATTCTGACATTAAATGCTACGTATGTGCAAGGATTGTCCGTGCCAGAATTGGACTATACAGCCCCCTCCGATCTCACTGGTGAGGCGCAGCAGAACATGTCTGACAGCTGTTTTCAATATTGCTTGCGAAGGACAGCTATTATGTGTATGTATATTGGGTGAGAGTGGAGGTAGGGTGTCTACACTTAAAAACTTTTGACCCGTTGGAATAGCTCTGTGCAATGACCATACGTGTGGATACATGTACCTGGGACAAGTTGCATGTTATACATTACCGAACAACAGTACGTACCTTCAACACACCTTACAGCTGTCTGTGAAGCAAATTTCGCCAACAACTGACGTCCTCCTGTCCTGAGCCAACAGTACCTGCTCTGTTTAAGTCTCTCTGATTCCTTTATGTTTGTCTCCAACTTTTCTTTCTACGTGTTTTGGTCTGTCTATTGTGTGTCTCAGCTCTCTAATCTGTATGTTTTTGGTATGTCTATTGTTTGTCTCAGCTCTCTACTCTGTGTGTTTTGGTCTGTTTATTGTTTGTCTCATCTCTCTTCTCTCCGTGTGTTTTGGTATGTCTCTTATTTGTCTCCATATATTATTTCTGTGTATGTTTTACTGTATCTTAACCTTGCGCCTTCTGTATTGCTTGCACTGTTGCAACCTTGTTTCGTTTATGGGTGTTCTATTCAATGCCAGCGTCATGTCCCATTGATACATTCTTGGTTCTATTCAACAGTTCCGTATCAATGATCTTATCGTACAATGTTAGTCCCTCTATTGTGCGTAAGCACCCATTTATAAAAGTCTGCACACGTGACAAGAACATACTAAAAATAGAGTTATGACGTCTAATATTGTGGATGTCGTACCTGCACACAAGTGCGAACCAGATGAATAACATGTGTATTAACATCAGTTGTGAATGGCAGTTATCACTCGTGCCACAATTTGTCTATGTAAATTTAAAGCCTTTTATGGGCCACTATTCAGAGCCCAACCCGATTAAAGCCACCCCTTCCATTGCTGCAGTTTACAACTTGAAGCACATCTCCCATCCGTACACTCAATCGTTAGGTGTCCTTTCAGATTCTGAAAGTGTCTGTCGTATCTCGCCAATTCAAACGATGTATTGCTCCGTGTAATTCATGCATTTCAACAGTAATGCTGGGTGTTCTTTTGACGTTTTTGTCAAATGAGATGGGTGAAATAAAAAGTAAAGATCCAATTTACAAGCCGTGTGACATATTGGGAATATGGTGTCAGCTCTTATGTCATCCCAATATAGAACATAATTACAGAATCAAAGTGAAAAGTATTAGAAATACATAAAAGGAAAATTACCTAGAGGTTATAATAGATCATACAGATAAAGTGAGTAAGCAGGTCCAGGTAGCAGTAACAAAGATAAATGCAATGTTATGGAATGATACAAGAAATAATAAACATAGGAGCCTGGAAGTGATTGTCAAACGGTATAAGGCATTAGTTAAGCCTAGATGTGAGCACTGTGTACAGATGTGGAGTCTTTATTGTAGAGAGATCTAGACATGCTGGATAGGATACAAAGAAGTTCGAGAAAACTGATAGTGGGATTTCATAATTATAGTTTTGAGTTTGGGGTGATTTAATACAGGTTTATAAGATAATCAACGGAAAGGATAGATTAGACTTTTTAAACATATAGCGGCCTACAAGATGATGACACAGAAAGGTGCAGATTAGATACCAAGAACTATTGTTTTAGTTAGAGAGTAATGAACGCTAGAAATGCATTGCCCACAGAAAGTAGTGGAGGCAGGGTCAATAAATGTTTTTAGGAATAGATTAGATGCGCATAGGAATTTTAGTTCTAGTGAATGTAAAAGAAATTGTTTGTATACAGACTCTGCAATATCTTCTAAACCAGTAGAACGACGTTAAGATAAGGTCCATGTTTTCATGACCAACTACATAATATGGTCAGCATCATGACGGCCACCGACTACCCAGACTTGTATTGCTACACAATTTTTTAGACGAGGTCGACACCTGAAGACTTTGGCAATCTAAAAATGTATCGCGCAAATTGGGCACAATTGAACCTAGATTGCCCTGTTGAGTAGGTAGTTGATCAACCACTTCGTGACCTCAGTTTAAACGCCGGGGATGAAGTATGATAGACTTCATTGTACTGGGTCTAAGTTGACTTTCCTGAGTTATGACAACCAACTGAGCGTGGTGGAATGTGTAGCCTAGTCGACACTGAGATGGCTTGCTAAGACTGGGATTACACTGCGCCGAGTTCGAAATCACGGACATGCCAAAAAAAACCGACATGGTTTCCGTCCTGGAACGACCGCTCCTCCAGTCGACCCAGCTTTAAATTGGTACCTAACGTATGAGTTAGGGAAGGTATAAACAGCAAGAAAGGGAACAGGCCACTCCACCTCGCATAGGCTGTGGCTTTATCCATGAAGAGTTATCTTCATCCCTGTCGGCAATTGTTACCATGGGACCCACCTTCACCTTTAACCAAGTGTGTTCCTGGAACCACTTTTCACACAGGTCATAAACCTTTTTTTGTTGTCTGACACACCCATTTCACTACGTGTCAGAATGTCATCCGCTCTGTTATGAGATTGTCTGACTTTTAAAAGTGCATTACGAATAGTATGTACATGTTGTTGAAACTATTTCGTTTCGTTTCTACTTTAGTACATACGTATTTACTTTGATTATTGTTACAGTATTTTACAAATATGATAGCAACGTAAACTGCTCATGGATTATAAACTTGGAACAAGTCTAGTCTAAAAACAATGTTTGCAGCTTAATGATTACCAAATAGTTAGTTAAACTAAAACACGGTGCTGCATACGTTTATTTTCTCTCACTCCAACAGAAAAACAACACGTTCCTTACTGGGGATTCGATCCACTGCGTTCATTTTCTGCAGGCAGGCATCAAAACCATTCGGCCACATGCTTCTGGTGTAGTGCACATGTCTCTATTGCAATGGCGCAGTATTTGTTTAATCTCACCAGCTTATACGTTGTTGTGTTGAGACTACTCGTATTGAGTTCTTCGCTTTAGACGGATGTTCCTTTGCAGCTTGTTTATGTTGGCTCTTCCTACGTCCTGGGTGTTTGAAAGAAGGTGAGCTTGAGATCACATAGTTTTAGTGCAACGGATAACATCTCATTAGACACTACTAATGGGATCATATTTTTGCTCTCCATTTCGTTATCCGGGAGCCAAAACTAACGTCAGGTTCAAGTGAAACATGCTGACCAAACCCCATCCTGACGATCTAGTCATGGTTCATGGAATCACGCTGTAGCACAGCAGTCTGGCTACTAATAATGATGAGTTCACTGAGAAGTCCTTCATTGCACTACAGCCATAATGACCCCTGCCCAACTTTCAAATCACACCTCATAATGCCATAGTAACCCTCAATAAAGAAGCGTTACCAATAATTAAAATAGTCCAGACAGGCTCTCTTTTGGAATCGCTAAGGGAAGAGAAGTAGAGGCATACCTAATCACACGCAGAACCAAGCTTGCGACAAACATAAAAGCAACATGGAAGAATCCACATAGCAGGAATGGGTGACTCAGGACAAGAAGATTTGGCGTGAATTTAATGTCTTTGCTCTGCATGCAGGAAGTTGACAAGTTATGATTGATTGATTGACGAGGAACTTTCACAAGAACTTCGTTAACAAAGTTACTGTAACACCAGCTATTTCCATGTTCACGACATGGGCTTCAGGCCAACGTGTTTACAGTATACTGCACCTAACAATGACGTTACATCTTCGCACCCTGTTTATTTCATGACGTAGTCCGATATCAGTCATTGCTGTGAGGGTTGACGTGTAAAAGACGTCCTTGTATCAAGGTCTCAGATTTCATTTTGTATCAGATGTGGTATGCAGTTTCCCGTTCTGATCCTGTTTGTTTTCATTGAGCATGGTACATATTTACAGCTGGGTTGACTGGAGCATATCAATGGTGCCGATCGAACCCGGTATCTTCCAAACGAGCACTGCACCACTCTGCTGTTCTGGCAAGGCAGAAATGAAGGGAACTGGCTACCCCACCACGCCAACTCAAAAAGAAAATGATTCAAATTAGAATGAAGTCATTAGCACAATGTTAGGACAGAAGACACAGTGAAGGAGATAGCAGGACAGAAGACGCAGTGAAGGAGATGGCAGGACGGAAGACAAAGTGAAGGTGATGACAGGACAGAAGACAGTGAAGGAGATGATAGGACAGCGACTTATATTGAGGAACCAGAGCTGTCCACGACCCTATTCCGCACACAAGTGGCGACTCTGGAAACAGACTTCACCCTTGCAGTCTATCTGAGAGAGAATGGATCGAAATGGGAAGGCAAACGCCGTCCAAAAGAATGTGCCGTGCTAAAACGTCCTCGACAACAATGTTTCCTATGCGACTTCCTTTACCCGTGCATGAGTTGCTCGGACTTGAGGTTCTTCCTGGCTGGGTGTCTGGCTCTCAGGTTCTTGACTTCGCGTGATCCTCGGTGGAGCTGGTCTCTCTTTGTCATTCTGCAGGCTTGCTCAGATCACCGTTTGGCTCATAGGTTCTTGACTTCGCATGATCCTCGGTGGAGTTGGTCTCTGTGTCATTCTGCAGGCTTGCTCAGATCACCATAGTTAAGATACCTCCGCTTGACTCTGAAGGAACTAGATTTCAAACTCATGACGTATGTCTCATTTGCCAGTAAGGTCAAGGCTGAGATCATTTTCGAAACTCTTCTGACGATCAGATTACTTCATATTTCAATAATATCCCTCTTTTGTTAAATGGTTTTTCCAATACTATTTGCTCATAGGAACTTAAGAGAAGCATACTCTTATTTTGCTTTTCTAATTTTTTCTTTAATAACATTTTGAGGAATGGCAAGACAAGGCAAGACAAATTTAAAAAAAAAAAAAAAAGGAAATAGAATTATAATAGAAATTGGATAAACATGTATCCACAACCAAACGCGTCCAAAATATATGTTATTGGAAGTACTCTCGCCTTCATCTTCGTTTCTCCCGTTGTGTGCCAATCATCGGAAGTTTAATCTAGCTACAAACATTGTCCTAACTAAAGACGTTATTGTGCTTGAGCAAATCTATTCTTTTATTGCTTTTATTTGTCCTTATCTGTTTGATGGTTGACATATAAACTCATTGTGTTATTATTGCGTGTTTGTGTAAATGTTTTATTAGGAGAATAAGTGTAATCTCTTCCGATAAAGTAATGCATTTCTTGCAGAAGATTGAGAAAATCACAGACATAGCTAAAATCGTCTGTGCGTATTACGTGGTTAGAACAACCACAATTCTGATAATTGTGTGTATGTGTGAGTGTGCTCGGTGGTTTGTAGCTTTACTTGATTGTCTCATTAGCGTAGTTATAGAGCACCAGCGTTACGTGGTAGAGGTATGCGGTTCAGTTCCCGTTACCGACACCCTACTGTAAAAATGTACAGACACTGTTAATGGAAGAAAGGCAGCGAGCAAGGGAATTGGCCAACTTACTTCATAAACAAACTGTGTCCTCGTTCAAAAAAGCCTCTTGACACTTTATCCTCGACAGCAGTGTCTACCATGGGGCTGTTTTCACGGCTTTTTCTTCGTTTTTTTTTGTACCGATCAAAGGAAAGTGATTGGAACGAAACTAACCCGCAAACAAAATAAATGAATGAACGAGATAAATTTACAGATTACTAAGGAATTAGCTCCATCATGTTGAATCTGTCATTCACAAACAGGGAGTGTATTTGTCTTGAATGTTGTCTACGTTTGGGCTCTGCTATTCTCGGGGAAATGTAACTTTGAAAAAGCAGCATCTACCGGAAACCAACCGTCTAATCAATTACTGGAAAAAAAACATTTCTTTTTTAAACAGGAAGGAAAAAGTAAATGTAATGGACTTGAACAATGAAGTCTCTTATATTTTATTCTGTCTAATCTATCTTTAGGGTGTTTATTTCCGTTACTGAGAAGCACTGGGATGATTTCTAAGGTAGACGACGAATAAAGGTCGAACGTCCATGCAGTAGTCATGCAATGGGCAGTGTAGGTTTTTATTTTGCATCGGGAAGAACGAAAAACGTATGTCCTCGTGGGTAAGAATGCAGAAACGATGAGAAAGATGAGGCAATTATGAATATTTTAATTAAATTTTTCTGTGCTTTTTAATTGTATAAAACTACTTCATAGTATTGGTATTGTTTTGCCTTGTTGGCAGTTGTACTGCTAAAATGTAAATGAATCAAGTACATCTAACCACGCGAAATAATTAATGAATAACTTTAGGAAAGATGAACAAATTAGGAGCGAAAAACGATTGTTATAGTCATTTTATGACATAAAACATTCTCGCGCACTGAAAGTAACAAATTTATATCACTCGAAGTCTTGCCATGATAATGCCAATAAAAAGATTGACAGGATAGGGATCAGCATCTCATAGAAACTTATGAATTAGTTAGAAACATTTACATAATTTTAAGAAAAACACAACTTTAAATTATATACATGTAGACTTACTGAAACATGTTTGTTTGAAACTTAGCTACACCTGGACATTGCGTATTAACAAATGGTATTTGCCACCTCACTATTTCCCCCTTAGTAAATCAATCCATTGATACTAGTGTAAAAGAGGCTGCAGATTATGTTTACAACCAATTTCTTGTACATTTCCTTGATCTAAAAACTACAAGCATTCAATCTATTCTTGGATGCATTAATTGACACTGCCTGCCTCCACTATTCCAAGCTTTCACCAATCTCTGACTAAAAAATCATTTCCTAATATGCAATCTGGACCTGTCTTTAATTAAGTTGTTGCTGTGCCCTCTTGTTCTTGTAGGTCGTATTTTGAAGGAAAAAAACAACTTGTGATAGTATAATCTATCCTTTCCGCTGATTATCTTATAATAAACCTGTATTAAGTCACCTCCAATTCTTCTCTTTTCTATGCATTGTAAGCTGGGGTTTCTGAGTCTTTCATCATAACTGTAATGCTCGAATCTCACTATCAGTTTTATCGCTCTTCCTTGTATCTGTTCCAACATGTTTTTTCCCCTACGATAATGGCTCCACACCTGTACACAGTACTCTAATCTAGGTCTAACTAATGCTTTGTACAGTTTGACTGTCACTTCTTTACTCCCATGTCTAATATGTCCTTTTATCATACTTAACCTTTTCACTGCTACCTGAACTTGCTCACTCCCTTTACCTGTATGATTTGTTATAACCAATACGTCCTTTTCCTTTTCTATTTTTTTAAAACTGTTTCCCCCCCCCCCCCCCCCCCCCATTCTGTAATTATGTTCCATATTGGATCTACCCACCTGAATGACTGTACATTTACCTACATGAAACTCCATTTACCAGCTTACAGACCGTTCTCGAATGTCATCTAAATCCGACCTCAATATATCCACTTCTGCTTTAGAGGAGACACTTCTGTGTCATCCGCGAATTTTACAATCATTGATCCGATATCATTGTTCAACACTTTTATGTATATATCTAGAGCAAAATTGGTCCCAAAACCGGGCTTTGCGGCACTCCGCTTTTTACCTTTTTACCTCTTGTGATGACAATTCATCTTGGATAAAAATGTAATTTAACCCTCAGAAAATCTAATTAATTATTGACTAGAAAATAAGAACAAGTATACCAGATAGAACAACACGACTTCTGTTAACTTTTTATCGTATAGAACCTCGAGCTGTACAGTCATTGGTTATCTGTTACCTGTACAAGGAAAGAGAGAAATACAAGCACACCAACTCACACTAACAGTAATTAATTACTTGAGAAAGCCAACAATTGCGAAGGTACTTTTCCTAGACTTGTCCATGTTATAAGACACTGACCTTCATTAAAAGTTGTGTTCTTGTCTTAGCTTCAGTGCGGAAATGTAAATAACGAAACAAGTCTAAGCAAGCATGAAAATATGATGAAATACTTTGAGATTCATTAGAAAATAGGAAGAAAATCACAACTTGTAAAGATAATCATTTAAATTAAGCGACAAGTAGTACAGAGAATGGTTTATTTATTCGTAATTGTACGTCTAAAATAATAAATAAGCAAAATACCCCCCTCCCTCCTTCCAAATATCCCCAAAATTAAAAAAAAATTATTTATGAAGTAAAATAGTGATAGAGGCGCAATGAGTAATGAGTTCCCAGTGAAACACACTGATGAAGATCCTACCTCGTGTCTCCGTCCATCCTTGTGTACAGAGGCTGTGTCGCAGCGGTGCAGTCTGGGCAACTGTGTGGTGAGCGACATTGTATTTCCTATAGTAATAAGCTTACTAATGAGTCGAGCCAGAACGACCCAGGTTCACCATCTCAAGTGCGCCTTGACTTGTGAAGAGAACCACTGGAACCCGCCACCAAAGTAACGTCGCCAAGAATGATCTCAAGACGAGTAAATTCTTATAAAAAGAGAGCAAAAATAAAATCACCGCAAAAACCCACACAATTCTTCTCTGCTCATTTCCTTAATTATTGGAAACGGCAAAATGTAAAGATAATTTTTTATTAAATTTTGAAGCTACGCTAGTACATTTTGAATATATAGGGCGATATTTTATCCACAAATAATTGTAAATGTTAACAGATTACTACCTTCAACAATGAAATACGACAATCAGAAGAAAACGCATGTTTCTCGTCCTGAAAAAATGTGTATGTACAAGGACATATAGATGAATGGACTGTTTGTCTATTTGTAATCTCTTATCTGTACTGTTAAGATATGAACCAAAAGCTGCAATCACTCGCAAAAAATAGTTTGAAAAACGTGACAAGGAGAGCAACTTTTCTCAGACTTAGCTTATTTCTTCTTGTTGCCCTTGGAATATAGTCTACCAGTGGTCTCCATAAAGTCTTGCTATGCATCTGTCTCTCTCTCACCATCTTTATATGCCACTCTCACCATCTTTATATGCCGCTCTCACCATCTTTATATGTCACTCTCACCATCTTTATATGCCGCTCTCACCATCTTTATATGCCGCTCTCACCATCTTTATATGTCACTCTCACCATCTTTATATGCCGCTCTCACCATCTTTATATGCCGCTCTCACCATCTTTCTATGTCACTCTCACCATCTTTATAAGCCGCTCTCACCATCTTTATATGCCGCTTTCACCATCTTTATATGCCGCTCTCACCATCTTTATATGTCACTTTCACCATCTTTATAAGCCGCTCTCACCATCTTTATATGCCGCTCTCACCATCTTTATATGTCACTTTCACCATCTTTATAAGCCGCTCTCACCATCTTTATATGCCGCTCTCTCCATCTTTCTATGTCGCTCTCTCCATCTTTCTATGTCGCTCTCACCATCTTTCTATGTCGATCTTTCCATCTTTCTATGTCGCTTTCACCATCTGTATATGCCGCTTTCACCATCTGTATATGCCGCTCTCTCCATCTTTCTATGCCGCTCTCTCCATCTTTCTATGTCGCTCTCACCATCTTTCTATGTCGATCTTTCCATCTTTCTATGTCGCTTTCACCATCTGTATATGCCGCTTTCACCATCTGTATATGCCGCTCTCTCCATCTTTCTATGCCGCTCTCTCCATCTTTCTATGTCGTTCTCACCATCTTTCTATGTCGATCTTTCCATCTTTCTATGTCGCTTTCACCATCTGTATATGCCGCTTTCACCATCTGTATATGCCGCTCTCTCCATCTTTCTATGTCGTTCTCACCATCTTTCTATGTCGATCTTTCCATCTTTCTATGCCGCTTTCACCATCTGTATATGCCGCTCTCTCCATCTTTCTATGCCGTTCTCTCCCTCTGTGAAACTCTCTCCGTCTCTATGTACTTCTCTTTCCATTTCTATGTACGCCACCCTCTCGATATCTGTGTGTGTCATTCCATATATCTATAAATCTTTCTCCATTGTTTATGCCGCTTTCTCATTCTCTATATGCACATCTCTACAATCTCTTTGCATCTCTCTGTATCTCTATAAATCACTCTCCATCTTTCTACCCTGCTCTCTCCCTTCTCCATCTCTACATGTACTTCTCTCTACATCTCTATGACTTCTATCTACATTTCTGTGCATCTATATCTCCATATCTATGCATCCATTTCCACCTCTCTTTCTCATCTCTCTCGACATCTTTAAAAAACTCGATTTCTCTCTCGTTCTCTCTGAATATTTCACGCCATCTTTCTCCGTCTATCTCTCTCTCCATCTCTCTCGCCATCGCAATCTCTCAACATCTTTCTCCACCTTCCTCAACATCTCTATCCATCTATCTCCTTCTATATTCTTGTTCTGCCCCATTTCTCAATCACTGTCTCCCCAATTTCACCATCACTGTCTCTCCCATTTTTCCATCACTGTCTCCCCAATTTCTCCATCACTGTCTCTCCCATTTCTCCATCACTGTCTCCCCAATTTCTCCATCACTGTCTCTCCCATTTCTCCATCACTGTTTCCCCAATTTCTCCATCACTGTCTCTCCCATTTCTCCATCACTGTCTCCCCAATTTCTCCATCACTGTCTCTCCCATTTCTCCATCACTGTTTCCCCAATTTCTCCATCACTGTCTCTCCCATTTCTCCATCACTGTCTCCCCAATTTCTCCATCACTGTCTCTCCCATTTCTCCATCACTGTCTCCCCATCTCCCATCACGCACTCTCTACATATTCCTCTACCTATCTATCTGTTTCTCTCCTACTAACACAACGGCTAATATAAGTTGCCCTTCTCTGTTCTCACATCTCAATTCCTACAGTGCAGCATTAGTACGTTATCCATTCCGACAGTACCGTATTAGTATGTTATCTCCTATTTCTCCCCATCCTCCACCCTCCCCTAACTAAACTTTCGCACTTATCACAACATGTCACGATGACTGCTCCAAATGATGTATTTCTCTAGATCTACTCCCACCGTATCTCATCGCCCTTTCGTCCCCCTAGTTATTGAAGGATACGAACTACACTTGCATTTAGCAAATTACCCTAAACCGCTGTCAAGAAAGCCTACATCCAATCAATAGCAGTGGCGTTTTCGAAGCAGTGGTTTTTGCCTTTTGATGTTGCCAACTCTATGCTCAACCCTGTTTAGTGTCATATGAAGGTGTCAGCAGCCCTGTTCCTCATCTTCGGTACCATTCGGGTGCAATTCACATTTCATAGGTAGTTGGTAAAGCGGTTTAAAAGCTTGTGTCCTGTCAGGGAAGGGCCAGAGCTCAGAGATATGTATTTCCACAACCTCGTCTCCCTTGCTGGAAGTGAAAACGTGGCTTATATTTAGAAATGACAAGGCGGTGAGGAAAGTATGAAAAGTCATTTACATTTAACCATTTTCGTCGGATGCCCTATTTGAAGGAAATCTGAAAACACACACAGGCAAACATACACCCTTTCACTTTCTCTCTCTCATTCTCTCTGTCTCTGTAACACACACACACACTCTCGCTCTCACTGCTCATTCTCTCTCACTCTTGTCACTCTCTCGTTCACGATCTCACTTTATCTTTTATTCGGCTCCTCTCACAATCTTTCTAAATCTGTCACAATATTTCTCTCTCTCTATCTTTTTTTCTCTAACACTTCCTCTCTCTCTCACATATTATTTCTCTCACCCTTTCGCACATGACCTCTCACACTCTTAATATGCCTCTCTCTCTCTCCCAATATCGATCAATCTATGTCTAAATTCCTCTCAATCTATATCTCTCAATCTTTCTCATCCCCTACCTCACTCCCTTTCTCTCTCACTCTCTGTCTCACTGACTCTCTTATAACCTCTAATTTATTCACTTTCTCTCACTCTGTGTTTATGTTTCCCTCTATTTCTCTATTTATTTCTATCCAACTAACTCACTTTCAGTCTCCCACACTTTCTCTCACTCTCTTATTGTCTAACTTTCTCACCGTCTCATTCTCTGTATCTCTCACTCTCTATCTCACTCATTCACACTAACTTCTCTATCTCACTCACTCACACTAACTTCTCTATCTCACTCACTCACCCTAACTTCTCTATCTCACTCACTCACCATAACTTCTCTATCTCACTCACTCACACTAACTTCTCTATCTCACACTCATACTAACTTTCTATCTCACTCACTCACACTAACTTCTCTATCTCACTCACTCACACTAACTTTCTCTATCTCACTCACTCACACTAACTTCTCTATCCCTCACTCACACTAACTTCTCTATCTCACTCACTCACACTAACTTCTCTATCTCACTCACTCACACTAACTTCTCTATCTCACTCACTCACACTAACTTCTCTATCTCTCACTCACACTTACTTCTCTATCTCACTCAGTCCCACTAACTTCTCTATCTCACTCACTCACACTAACTTTCTATCTCACTCAGTCACACTAATTTCTCTATCTCACTCACTCACACTAACTTTTCTATCTCACTCACTCACACTAACTTCTCTATCTCACTCACTCACACTAACTTCTTTATCTAGGTTAGCGTGCATTTACATTACCCTGTTCACAAATTAATTTAGTCGTCCGCAGCTAAACACACACACCCAACCAGTTCTCACATGCCTAGAATACTGTGGCCTATTACCATGTTTTTCAATGCGCATTCTTACCAGATAGCAGTGGGTGTGTTTCTGTGTTGAATTCAGCCCATGCATTGTCTACAATTTCTACTGAACTCCCACGAACTACGATTTCCAGACCAAACAATTTAACAGAACAAAAAGTGTTGACCAAAAAAAAAAAAACAAATGCTGACCTAATTAACGCCCACAAGAAATGCAGAGTTATCAAAACGTTATCGTCGGTAGCTGCACTACGTCGTTGCGTTGTCATGACAACGACCTCTGAAACGAAATCAATGATTCGACACGACCTAGGTTGAGGTATGGTAACTTCCATTCGGGATTCATAATTTGTGACCTTGTTTGCTGTTCCCTTGAACTTGCGTGTGCATACATGCTTATGCTGTTAATTTGATTCCTGCACGCCTCAACACTTCTCACCATACAACAACAAAAAATAACGCAAACAAAACAATGTTGTATGATGCAGAAACCAGGTAGTATCAAAACAGTTGTTGTATGTCGTAAAGGATGTATCGCTTATTCAACAATGATCATCATTTTAGACAATTGATAAATATATACATAAAAACAAGTTGAATTTGAATTTTTTAATTTGAATTCAAAATTTTGAACAGAACACTTATAGGTTAAACCGTGTGCAAGAAAGTTAATTCTTCGACTAGATTAAAAACTAAACTAAACAAAATCAAGTGACAAGAAGACGAAGCACATTCATATCCCAAATCACGACAATTTGATTTACGCTGCTTTGTCTAACGAGGCTCCTTGTTTACGACACCTCGACTTGCGACGCCTTGCACGTACGACTCTTTTTTATTACAAATATGCTTAGAAGGTGAAGTGTTAGCTTCGGAGTTACACCCATTTAACAACATGACGCTACCATTCGCATCAATATGTAACTACTGTACGTGTCACTGCCGTAAGTGTTTTATTTACTGAAGCTGCTACGTTGCCATTGCGACGAGAAACGATACAGTAGAACATATTCTGCCAGCTTCGCGAAAGGATCAACATAAGAACATGACAATTTGTAACCTTGTTGAGGGATAAACCGTAAGATGACGAAAGGCGGTTTAATACGGTTAACCATTTTGATAAAGAACATATACGTGTTTACGTAATGCCGAACTAACAAGGAGAATTCAATGGAATTCCGTGTTTTTGTTCTTGTTGTAGGTCTGGGTAACTTCCTCGCTTACCTGCTTTCTTTAACTACGCCAGTTGGGTGCCTATTTTCAGCTGGAGGAAGGGATAGTGCTGTGACAAGTAAGCTTAAACTTTACGGTTTGCTGGGAGAAGCAAGCACTTTAGTATTTCTGCCATTCAGAGACGCTCATAGCAAATATATTGCCATTATAGGCTGCTGGGG